>CM059426.1:152680834-153920834 GCA_030390025.1 Squalus acanthias | reverse complement strand
GCTGGGAAATAGGTAGGTCTGGGGGTCGGAGGGTTGTGATTGCGGGGGGGGGGGGGGGGGGTCCTGGAGCGGCAGCAGCCCTCATTATTCTTATGGAGCCCACAGGAGCACTTAGCTTTTTGGGCCTTTCTGCTATACGGGCACATTTTGCTCAGTGGAGAGTCCACAGCAAACGCTCCAGCCAGTAAAAGTTAAAATGGCCTTTGGGATTGGGATTCTACGTATGTCAGGTGCCTGGGCCACCCAGTGGAAGGCCCTGGGGAAAATGGCAGCGGAGCGGGAACCTCCATTTTAACTCCGTTACCACTCCATTTCCAAATGAAATCTCCCGCATGGGATGTTACAGCATGCAAACAGACGTTTGGTCTATCAAGTCCGTGCTGGGGTATTTCTTTCATTGAGCAACCTACTCTAATTGCATTCCCCATACCCTTTAATATTCCTCCTTTTCCAGCAAGTCAGCTGTACTTGTCACATCAGAATGAATATAAATATGGAATTGACTGAAAATGGCATATTTCCCGGAGTGTTCTTGTTTAGACCTCCAGTTGTATTATAGATTAGCATTTTTGATTCAATTCAACAATGTAAATATTCCAGTCTTTTATTCTCAATCATGCATCATTATAATAATTCAGTATTATGCTAAAAATGGCCCAGGCCCAAGTATGATATTTTACATATTTCTAGTCAGCTTGAGGGATTGTACAATCATACTGCCTTTATGAACAATATTGGACATGAATTAAAGTAAATGTTTTTCAGACCTAATAAAATCAGTATATTATGTTCCACACCACATGTTCACAGTTGTATTTGGAGTGGTGAGTAAAGTTTGATGTTACATGCTGCACCTTATTTAGAATTGGACTTGGAAAGCTGAGTGAAAGGTTTTAAAAATGGCTGTCAGTTGCTCAGTACCATGTGACAATAATATAATGAAATCACTGCCATCTGCTCAGCTCCTTCTATCCTACTCAACCATCATACAACGTGCAGTGGAAATGATTTGTAATTATGATTTAGTACTACCCAAAATCCAGTACTCACTTAAAAGAAAACAGTGATGCACTTAATTAAATTTCAAATTTTAAAATTCTCATCCTTGTTTTCAAATTTCTCCATGGCCTCGCCCCACCCTATCTCTGTAACCTCCTTCAGCCCTCCAACCCTCCACGATCTCTGCGCTCCTCCAGTTCTGGCCTCTTGAGCATCCCCGATTTTAATTGCTCCACCATTGGTGGGCGTGCCTTCAGCTGCCTAGGCCCTAATCTCTGGAATTCTCTCCCCAAACCTCTCCACCTCTCCACCTCTACCTCGCTCTCTTCCTTTAAAATGCTCCTTAAAACCTACCTCTTTGCCCTGTTTTGGTCACCTGTCCTAATGTCTCATGTGTCGGTGTAAAATTTTGTCTGATAACACTTCTGTGAAGTGCCTTGGGATGTTTTGCTACGTTAAAGGCACTATATAAATGCAAGTTGTTGTTGTTGATGTAGGGATAAGTACCAAGAAGGCCGAGCACTTATTTCAGTGTAAATCAGATTCATCATCCCAAATTTTAACCTTGGGCGGGTTCGGTGTCGGTTTGTTGGGGAGGGGTGGGGTGCGGTGGGGGGGGGTGGAGTTGGATGTAATCCCCCACGGACTCATATGTGTGAGGCTTCCCCCATTTTAACTGCCGGACCTCATTTTAACATTAGAGATCTGTCTCCCGCCCAAAGCGCCGTGAATGATGTCAAGGCTGGAGGGTGGGAGCCGAGCATCGCCTGGGACCTGAGGGAACCGTCCCTCGCATAGGGTAGATACTGGGGGTTGGGGAGGGGAGGGGGTTGCAGACTTAATGCTGGTTGGGGGAGGGAGAGGGAGGATCGCAGCAGGGGAGGCCCAATGATTTCTTGCAGGGTCTGGAGGAGCGCTTCTGCTCATCCTGGCTCCCAAGGAATCCTTCCAAATGAAAAAAATGCAACTCACCTTGGCCTCTCCTGACCACGCTGCTGCCTCCTGCCAGATTTCACTGGCGGCTTTGTTGCTGTGCTGATCTCCTGCGATTTGAAGTTAAAATTGTGTCGCGGCCTCAATGATGTCATCGAGCTGAAAGTTTCGCAATTCAATTAGGCTCCTGCTTGCCTGTGATTGGCGGCCTCTTGTGTTGCTGGAATCCCAAAAGTTAAAACAGTGGCAGGCGTGAACGAGTCAGGAATGCTGCACAAATCCCGACTGCCATTTTAACCACCCGTCTGCCCCATTCCTGGGTTAAAATTAGGCTCATTGTTTCCTGATCAGTTGGTTTCTTCCTTAGTTCTTATGACAGGGCTCTGTATTTATTAGTTTTATAAGAGCACTGGTGCTGGAGTGAATCTGGGGCAAGGTGATCATCATGGAGCATGTGCTCAGCACTATTAGCAGTGGATTCAGTGTGTTTATGATCTGTTTACTTGTACTTTTTCTTAAACCTCTGCTAAATACTATGGCCGGAATTTTGCCGGCGCTCAGTGGACGGGATGGATGGCAGGTCAGCTGTTAAATTTAAAATGATTGACCGGGTCGGGAACCCACTGTCAAAATGCGCACACTGTACGTTCCCGATGTCGGGTCTACCAGCGCTGAGCAGACCCGACAGGCAGCAGTGGGAGAGCCAATTAAAATCATTAGTGGCTTGTGTACAGCCACTTACCCATGGTTGTTTCCCAGCTTTTTGGATTTGACAGGTCGCTCACCGGTTTCCTGCTGTGCCTAGGCCTCGTCTGTGAAGCTGAGGTGGGAGGTCAGTGGCCATTGAATCAGCTGTTGAGTTGACAGCTTCCAATGTACAGTAAAAGCTCCCACCTTACAGATATCTTCTCTCAGCCACAAACTCGTCTTCACTGCATTTCCACAACAGATTCACCATGCTGCAGGTCTTTACATAAGTCTCCATCCAGTCTGACCTCGCTACCTCTCTCACCATTGACAGATCGCGTCTGTCATCTCTACTTCATCTGCCATCTATTTCATCAGCATGGGTGTTTTTTATCCTCTCTAACCTGAGTCCTCAGAATCCCACCATAATCAGCCCCCACACCAGCAGCACCAACAACAGCACCAACCTTCTCCGCATTCAACTGATGTGGCACAGGACAGAGGGCATCAGCACCCAACCACATTGCTGCCCGGGAGACCAGGGATGGCCTCGCCATGGTCAGATTTACTTCACTTGACACTGTACACCCTGTACATATGATGCGCCAGGTTGGCACCACCCCACACCAACACTCTAAAGCATCCTTACAATGACCAAGCCATTCCTTTCACACTCATCACCATTGCGGGAGGTACCGTTATGTCTCACCATTCACTGCAACTCACTAAGCCACTTCCAAAGGTGCACACAAATCTGTCCAAGAACGCAAAGTGTTGAAACTAAGGGGTAGAAATTAGGTCGCGCCCCATTTGGGGCGCAAATATCGTCTGGACGCAAATATTAGCGCCTGGCGCTAATTATCGGCACTGACTGGAAACTTCACTTTTACCGCCCCGGGAGGTGAGTGGAGCGCTAAAGCAGGCGCTGCACACCTGTCTTAAGGCGCAAAGGCCAAGGAGTGAGGCGCTAACTCAGAGCGCTGGCGAAGCTCATGTAATGTCAGTCAGCAATGGAACACACACACAATGGCACGGGCCAGTTCTTAAAGGGGATGGTTAATCTTGCTTTCCATCCACATCCTGTTCATTGCAGCCTTGAATCTCGGCCTGGAGAGACTTGCACATCAAATGTGCTGGAAAGAACAATGGAGAGTACCAGGCAAAGAGCTCAGAGTGCAGCTCCCACAGTCTCTGCTAAATCGATACAAGGAATGGCAAATCAAAATGAACCTGCAAAGTGCTGCTCAGTACCCAAAACTCCTTCACACAACGTTGAATCTCTCCAGAAGTCTCTCCCTCTCTCTCTCAGAATGCGTAGTTCAAAAATGCCACCAACAATAAAAGGCAGGAAGAGGCCCCCTTTAAATAGCGCCCCCCCCAGCCCCACAGCGATTGATAGCGTTCCAGTCTTCTGGTCGTTGGAAGCGCCAGGCGGTAAGGCAGGGGGCGCCACTCAATTTCCGCTCCGGGGCGCCACAAGGGCGTTGCACCATGGAATGACGTCACAATCTGCGCGCGCAGGTGGTCGCAGCGGTAAGTTTTAGCGCCGCCGCACAATGTCAAGTTAAGTTCCCGAGCGGCGCAAACATCGCTGCGCCCGGGCATTAGCAGCTTTGCGCCCCATTAGCGCCCTCTTAAGGCGCTAACGGGAGGCGCAACCAACTGAATTTTTACCCCTAAAGGTTTCAATGTTTGACACCACATTAACAGAAACTTTACATGAACATTGCATAAAACACCCAAGTGCCTACCCTTGTGTGTTGTTAGTTGGTATGATTGCACTAGGATGAGGGTGAGTGTGAAGGATGGTTAGTGAGATGGGGATTTGATAATGCAGATAGAGAGGGATGGGTGGAGGTGCAAGGTAAGTTGGTGTGAGTAAGGATGTGCAGGAGTAGGGTAGGGAAGGCAGAGTGATGGGGATGTGATGAGTGGCACAGCAGGATGAGGTTGAGTGTGGCTTTGTACTAACAGTTCATGATCTGAGATCATTGAAACGTTTGCGGCACTGCACCCAGGTCCTCCTGACCACACCCCTGCTTGTGCCCTCCTGTGCAATGTGCAACTAGGCTGTGTTGATCTCCTGGGGAGGTCTCTTCTGCCCATGGGAAGGGAAGAGGACCTCCCTGCATGCTGTGACTCCCTCCACACGCATATGGAGGGAGTCATGGGAGAGCCTGGGTGCAGGCCTTCACCTCTGTGCAGTCATTGTCAGTGTTTGCAGCACCTCAATGCTATAGAACACTGACAGCACAAATGTCAAAATTAATTTGGCCATGGTCCCTTTAAGGAAACCGGCTGATGACATGTCATGAATGACGTCACCAGAAGTGCATCATCTAATTGGCCGGGAAATGCGCTGCGTGGGCTTATCAAGCCCTATCAAGGGAATAAAAACAGAAAATGCTGTAAATACTCAGCAGGTCAGGCAGCATCTGCAGAGAGAGAAACAGAGTTAATGTTTCAGGTCGATGACCCTTCATCAGAACTGTAAAAAGTTGGAGATGTAAAAGGTTTTTAAGCAAGTGCAGGGGCAGGGAGAGGGAGGAGGGGAGGAAAGAACAAAAGGGAAGGTCTGTGATAGGATGGAAGGCAGGAGAGATTAAGAGAGAAAAGGGATGATGGTGCAAGGCAAAAGAAGATGGTAATGGGACAAGTTAAGAAACAAAAGATGAGTCTAGATGAAGTGTAAATGGCAATGGCAGAATCATCAACAGCTGCCATGTGAAAAAAAAAATAGGGGCAGAGGTTATGGTCTGAAATTGTTGAACTCAATGTTAAGTCCAGAAGGCTGTAAAGTGCCTAATCGAAAGATGAGGTGCTGTTCCTCGAGCATACGTTGAGCTTCATTGGAACAGTGTAAGAGGCCGAGGTCAGAGTGGGAGTGGAGCGGAGAATTAAAGTGACAGGCAACCGGAAGCTCCCGGTCACCCTTACAGTCTGAACGGAGATGTTCCGCAAAGCGGTCACCCAATCTGCATTTGGTCTCTCAAGTGTAGAGGAGACTGCATCGTGAGCAGCGAATACAGTATACTAAATTGCAAGAAGTACAAGTAAATCGCTGTTTCATCTGGAAGGAGTGTTTGGGGCCCTGGACGGTGGGAAGTGGGGAGGTAAAAGGGCAGGTGTTGCATCTCCTGCGCTTGCGTGGGAAGATGCTGGTCGAAGGGGAAGGGGTGTTGGGGGTGATAGAGGAGTGGACCAGGGTGTCGCGGAGGGACCCGTCCCTTCAGAATGCTGAAAGGGGAGGAGATGGGAAGATGTATTTGGTGGTGGGATCACCCTGGAGGTGGCGGAAATGGCGGAGGATGATCCGTTGAATGTGAAGGCTGGTGGGGTGAAAGGTGAGGACAAGGGAAACCCGATCGTGGTTCCGGGAGGGTGGGGAAGGGGTGAGAGCAGAAGTGCAGGAAATAGAATGGACATGGTCAAGGGCCGTGTCAACCACGGTAGAGGGGAATCCTCGGTCAAGGAAAAAGGAAGACATGTCAGAAGCACTAAAATGGAAGGTGGCATTGTCAGAGCAGATGTGACAGAGACGGAGAAACTGGGAGAATGGAATAGAGTCCTTACAGGAACCGGGGTGGGAGGAAGTGTAGTTCAGGTAGCTGTGGGAGTCAGTGGGCTAATAGTGGGCTTATATCAAGGGAAATTCATTTCAGAGGTTGGGATGGAGCCAGCAGCGGGGTCAGGACCCGCCACGGTAAGTAGAATCGCGGCCTATATTTCAGAAAATGCTTGTTGGAGATTTGTTTTTTGAAGAAAAGCCAGCAAACAGTTTAATCCTATTTTCATCAATGAAAGGAATCTCACAGCCTACGTTATTCCAATGCTCCTTTAAAATCAAATGCCTGGAATTTCCAAGGGGGTTTTTCCCGATCTCCCACTGTAACTTTGGTGGAAGATCAGCGAAAGTCCCAGGGAAATAGAATGGCCGTGGAAGATCTGTGTTTTCACCGGTTCTCCGGGTCTTCTACTGATCTTCCACTGAAGTAATGATGGGAGATCAGGGAACCCACACCGTAATTCTACTCCAAAATATGTCGTGCTCCACAGGAAACTGAAGCAACTACCATTATCGAAGAATTCAAGAGACGAAGAAAACAACTGCTTGGGATTTCATTGAGGAAAGTACACATCACGGGGTAGAGTTTCCGCTTTGGGCACAGTTGCCGATTCGGCCGTGAATTGTGCTAGTTTTGAGAAGTGGTTTTTTTGAGTTTCCGCTCAAACTCATTTGCATATCCCCAAATGCAAATGAATTAACATGATTTTTTGGAAACTGGGAACCGGTTCCTCACAGTGTGGCTTTTAGACCTTGCTCCCATCATTGTGCAGTTCAACCCATGTGGTGAATATTAAACAAAGATAAGTACTGAAAGTCTGTGACCATAATCCTGTTCACATTGCAGCCACCCGTACCAAGTTTTACACCAGGCCTTGCCGAATGTTTCTCCATCACACTTCACATGGTTTCCTTTCTGCTGCCTTTCCTGTTTAAAATCCTGCTGCTGACTTCCTGTGCTGAAAACACACAATCCTTTACCAGCCTGAGTTCTGTTTGTGACTAAATGTTCCTTTTTCTGTTGCAGTGGGACAAACAGCTGTTTGCTTTAGAAATCACCCATGTTTAAAGCAGGTGTTGGCATTTGACCTCAAAATGTGGAGCGCACATTATGTGCTCACCACTAAACACAATCTGGCTTTGGGCACTAATTAACTAATTGTGTTCATCTGTGCACTTTACTGCATTATGAGCTCCCTTCTCCTGTTCTCGGGCAGTTTTCTGTGAGACAACATACAAAGGCGGGCTTGAGATAATATTGATTCATTTACTCTTTAAATTGGAAACATTAGCCACTAGATATAAGCAGTTCCAAATCCTGCTGTGTCCCCCAAATGAGGCTAGCTTTACTTAGCCAGTCACTGATTTACTGCAGGGACTTTTGTCAAACACCGAGACAGCAGAGGGACAGTGAAGGGCAGGTCATGTAGATTGCACTTTTCATAAATATTAAATGAAGACGTTCTAGTTTTAATGTGGTACTTTTGCTTTAAAATAAATATTATTCAGACCGGAGCTTAGGCTGCAGGAAATCCTTAGAGGATGCTGAGAGTCATTGGGGATTTTCCTCAGCAGCAGTAAGTTCCAGATTCTACAGATTTCTTCCTTGATGTTGAGTTATGCCCGTGCTACATACAGTACTTAATGGTTTGCTGCAGGATGCAGTTAAACTCGTTAGAGACTGAGCCCTTTGTCATTACCAAGCACCACAATTTTCTGCATGTGTTTTTTGTGTTCTCATAATGTTTTTAATTTGTAATGACTGCCTTTTTAATTACCTTTATATCTGCTAATTATTTTCTGCTCAGGACCGATAAATTGTCAGAAAAAAAATTACCCTCCCAAGGTAATTCAGGCTAGTGTCTCTTGCACTCTGTCCATATAAACCACTGCACAGTTGGTTCTCTGTTTCTGTTCCCCTGTCTGGTTCTGGCTCGACCTCTAGTTCCAGTTCTCCGTATTTCTCTTTTTGGCTTTTGAATACCAAAGCAGCATTTTGATGACATTTTTATGCTAGGCACAACAGCTAAATGCTATCAGGGGAATATTGGGATTAACTATGTGTGACTTCCTTATGTTTACAGTGTGTTGTAGCAAATGGAATACAAAAAAAAATCACTTGTAGTACGATTAGCTCAAAATATAAGCATTCATTAAATTACCTGACAATACACAATTAAACAATAATGGTTAAGAAAGGATACATAGAAACATAGAAAAATAGGAGCAGAAGTAGGCCATTCAGCCCTTTGAGCCTCCTCCGCCATTCAATATGATCATGGCTGATCCTCTATCTCAATACCATATTCCCACTCTCTCCCCATACCCCTTGATGCCTTTTGTGTCTAGAAATCTATCTATCTCCTTCTTAAATATATTCAGTGACTTGGCCTCCACAGCCTTCTGTGGTAGAGAATTCCACAGGTTCACCACCCTCTGAGTGAAGAAATTTCTCCTCATCTCAGTCCTAAATGTACTACCCTGTATCCTGAGACTGTGACCCCTCGTTCTAGACCCCCCAGCCAGGGGAAACATCCTCCCTGCATCCAGTCTGTCTAGCCCTGTCAGAATTTTATACGTTTCAATGAGATCCCCTCTCATTCTTCTAAACTCTCGTGAATACAGGCCTAGTCGACCCAATCTCTCCTCATACCACAGTCCTGCCATCCCAGGAATCAGTCTGGTGAACCTTCGCTGCACTCCCTCTATGGCAAGTATATGCTTTCTTAGGTAAGGAGACCAAACCTGCACACAGTACTCCAGGTGTGGTCTCACCAAGACCCTGTACAACTGTAGTAAGACATCCTTGCTCCTGTACTCAAATCCTCTTGCAATGAAGGCCAACATACCATTTGCCTTCCTAACTGCTTGCTGCACCTGCATGTTTGCTTTCAGTGACTGCTGTACAAGGACACCCAGGTCCCTTTGTACATCAGCATTTCCCAATCTATCACCATTTAAATAATACTCTACCTTTCTGTTTTTCCTACCGAAGTGGATAACGCCACATTTATCCACATTATACTGCATCTGCCATGTATTTGCCCACTCACTCAACTTATCTAAATCGCCTTGAAGCCTCTTTGCATCCTCCTCACAACTCACAATCCCACCTAGTTTTGTGTCGTCAGCAAACTTGGAAATATTACATTTGGTTCCCTCATCCAAATCATTGATATATATTGTGAATAACTGGGGCCCAAGCACTGATCCCTGCGGTACCCCACTAGTCACCACCTGCCACCCCGAAAAAGACCCATTTATTCCTATTCTCTGTTTCCTGTCTGTTAACCAATTTTCAATCCATGCCAGTATATCACCCCCAATCCCATGTGCTTTAATTTTGCACACTAACCTCTTATGTGGGACTTTATCAAAGGCCTGCTGAAAATCCAAATACACCACATCCACTGGTTCTCCCTTATCTATTCTACCAGTTACGTCCTCAAAAAACTCCAGTAGGTTTGTCAAACACTATTTCCCTTTCATAAATCCATGTTGACTTTGTCTAACCCCGTTGATATTTTCTATGTGTTCTGTTATCACATCCTTTATAATAGACTCTAGCATTTTCCCTACTACTGATGTTACCTGTTTTCTCTCTCCCTCCTTTTTTAAATAGTGGGGTTACATTTGCCACCCTCCAATCTGCAGGAACTGTTCCATAATCTATAGAATTTTGGAAGATGACAACCAATGCATCCACTATTTCCATGGCTACCTCTTTTAGTACTCTGGGATGCAGATTATCAGGCCCTGGGGATTTATCAGCTTTCAGTCCCATGAATTTCTCCAGCATTATTTTTTTACTCATACTAATTTCCTTTAATTCCTCCTTCTCACTAGACCCTTGGTTCCCTAGCATTTCTGGGAAGTTATTTGTGTCCTCTTCTGTGAAGACAGAACCAAAGTATTTGTATAATTGCGCTGCCATTTCCTTGTTTCCCATTATAAATTCTCCCGTTTCTGACTGTAAGGGACCTACATTTGTCTTCACTAATCTTTTTCTTTTTACATACTTGTAGAAGCTTTTACAATCCGCTTTTATGTTTCTTGCAAGTTTACTCTCATACTCTATTTTTCCCTTCTTAATCAATCTCTTTTTTGCTGAATTTTAAACTGCTCCCAATCCTCAGGCTTGCTACTTTTTCTGGCAACTTTATATGACTCCTCTTTGGATCTAATACAATCCTTAATTTCTTTTGTTAGCCATAGTTGGGCCACTTTTCCTTTTGTGCTTTTGCGCCAGAAAGGAATGTATAACTGTTGCAATTCATGCATTCATTCCTTAAATGTTAGCCATTGCCTATCCACCGTCATGCCTTTTAATGAAGCTCCCCAATCTATCATAGCCAACTCACTCCTCATACGATCGTAGTTTCCTTTGTTTAGATTTCGGACCCTAGTTTCGGATTGGACTACTTCACTTTCCATCTTAATGAAGAATTCTATCATGTTATGGTCACTCTTCCCTAAAGGATCCCGCACAACAAGATTATTAATTAACCCCTTCTCATTGCACAATACCCAATCTAGGATAGCCTGTTCCCTAGTTGGCTCCTCAACGTACTGCTCTAAAAAACCATCTCGTACACACTCCAGGAATTCATCTTCCACAGTATTATTGCTAATTTGGTTTGGCCAGTCTATATGTAGATTAAAGTCACCCATGATTACTGTAGTACCCTTGTTACATGCATCTCTAATTTCCTGTTTGATGCCATCCCCTACATTACCACTACTGTTTGGAGGCCTATAGACAACTCCCACCAATGTTTTCTGCCCCTTGGTGCTTCTTAGCTCCACCCAGACTGATTCTACATCTTCATTTTCTGAGCCAATATCCTTTCTCACTATTGCTCTGATTTCATCCTTTACTAACAAGGCCACCCCACCTCCTTTTCCTTTTCACCTGTCCTTCCTAAATATTGAATATCCTTGGATATTCAGCTCCCAGCCTTGGTCACCCTGCAGCCATGTCTCTGTAATCGCAATTATATCGTATCCGTTTATATCTATTTTGTTGTTAATTCATCTACCTTATTACGAATGCTTCGTGCCTTTAGATTTGTCTTTTTAACATTTTTAGACATCTTGACATTTTTTTGTACTATGGTCCTATTTGTTTTATTACCATTTTTTCTTACCCGGACCCTATTTGGTAGTGCATTCCTTTGTTTGTACGCTCTGTCCCTTCCTGACACAATCTGGTTATCCTTACCCCAATCACTTTCCTGCACTGCTTCCTTGTCTTTTCTCTTTAGCATTCTAGATTTCTCTCCACCGGGACCCTCCCCCCTCTTATTTAGTTTAAAGCCCTATCTACATCCCTAGTTATTTGATTCGCTAGAACTGTGGTCCCAGCATGGTTCAGGTGTAATCCGTCCCAACGGAACAGCTCTCTCTTTCCCCAGTACTGGTGCCAGTGCCCCACGAATCGAAACCCACTTCTCCCACACCAATCTTTGAGCCACGCATTCATCTCCCTGATCCTATTGACCCTATGCCAATTTGCTCGTGGCTCCGGTAATAATCCAGAGATTATAACCTTTGTGGTTCTGCTTTTTAATTTAGTCCCTAGCTGCTCAAACTCTCTCAGCAGAACCTCTTTCTTTGTCCTACCTATGCCGTTGGTACCTACGTGGACCACGACAACTGGATCCTCCCCCTCCCACTCCAAGTTCTTCTCCAGCCCGGTGGAGATGTCCTTTACTCTCGGGACTCACGCTCCTGGCTGCAGAGAACAGTGTCTATCCATTTAACATCTAAATTATTTAATGTGTCGATTAACAGCAAGCTGCCCAAAAATTAACCTACAATTTCTTGAGTCATCAGATTAGGAAATAGATTTGGATTTACACACAAGACACGATGCACGGTTGATTAACATGTCACTCTATCCCCTGAAACCTAACATGCTTTGTGACACACTTTGTGGCTAAGCCTGCTCAATCTTGAGGAATGCTGCTTGAGACAACGGGGTCAATTTTATTTTCGGGCAGCCGACTGGTGGATCATGCTGGACAGATGCCTGTTCCGGTGGCAAAGAGGCAGCCGTGGTTTTGAGCATCGGCATAGGAACGTAGCAACAGGAGTCGGCCATTCAGCCCCTCGAGCCTGTTCTGCCATTCAGTTAGATCATGGCTGATCTGTATCTTTCTGACATCACCCCTGAACAGCCTAGCTCTAATTTTAAGGTTATGCTCCCCTTGTCCTGGACTCCCCCACAAGAGGAAATAGTTTCTGTCTATCTACCCTATCAACTCCATTAATCATCCTAAACACCTCAATTAGACCACCCCTTAACCTTCTATACTCAAGGGAATACAAGCCTAGTCTATGCAACTTGTCCTCATAATTTAACCCTTTTAGCCCCGGTATCATTCTGGTGAATCTGCACTGCACCCCCTCCATTATTTTGCTGCATTTTGAGTGTAGAAATCACATGGTCTGTTAGATTAAGCATTGTTTCCGTCCCTTTCTTTTATATTGTTTTTCTCTCGCTCTCCTGATGAGCCACTTTTCCATAAACAGATGTGTGAGTAAAAGCCGATTTTGAGATTGTTACAGTTGCACATACACAAACAAATGCACAAAAACGGACACAGAAACAGGTGCCCCAAATTCCACACCCCAGATTTGCGCCAGTCAGTCTGGAGTTGTGCTCGCCGATGCTTTTCCGAGCTGAATCCATCAGAATTTTGAGATCAGTTCATTTACATATTCATTGGAGGCCCTCCAGCACAAATTCTGTATATACTGGGAGTACTATGCTGGGCTTGGAAATTGGAATGTAGCCTTTAAAAAGCCAGTCTGCTTAAGATTGCAGCAGTAAACAAATGGGAAAGTGTTTGGATCACTGTGTTCACTGTCAAGTAGCTGGAATGGATGGCACACGTAGGATTTTGTCCCACTTTTCAAGAACGACTTCCACTGGGGGATCGGCCCAGACAGGCAAAGAAGGGAGAATGCCTTTTCAAAGATGTACAAAAGAAGACCACTCAAGTTTCAGGAGACCGAACTCCAACCCCTCCTCGAGGAGACCCAGGAGGAGAGTTTCGTGCCATGTGGAGGGAAGTGGCACTGGCAGTGAGTGCCACCTCCCTCACCCCCAGAAATTCAGACCAGAACTGCAAGAAGTTCAGTGAGGGCAGGCAAACTAACTCACCAGCCACTCTCCTTTTTCCTCCATGGGCTCCAACACATTCTTCACCCTTTAAAATTAGAAGCTACACAACTAACCCTTCACACTGCACGCTGCGTAAGGGGAGCACTAACCGGGATCTGACAGTACCTTTTGCTATCTCCCCTAACAGTAATTACTTGCATGCAGACCCATGGCTTTGGGCTGGGGTGGATAGTGTGTATGTTGTGATGCACAAGGTATCACAGTTGTGTGGGACAGGCTCGATGGACCAGAGGGTCTTTTCCTGTCTCATTGTTCGTATGTTCGTAAAACTCCTTCCTCCACTTTAACAAAGTGATAGCACCAAATCTCTTACATTAGCTGTCTGATACCAGCTGGGACACAGCCCCCAATTCTTTCAATTCTTTCAGTGTTCTTGCAGGAGAAACTTGTGCACAATGTCCACTAGAGGCAGGGCACTGGAGGGGGCACCCTGACATCAAACAACTCGCCCTCAGACACAGTGCCAGTACTAGGTTAATGGGTGCATGTCTAGACAGTCACCACGGCATCGCTGTGAAGCAGCACAGAGCTGCAAGTTTCCTCAGTTTTCTCTGTCTCCATAATCCCAAGAGGGTAATGCTCACCATTATTACCGTGTCCTGGTAGAGGTATTTGCCTCATTGTATTGCTCCTCTGCTGTTGCTCACACAACTCTTGGTGGGTTTCCTATCCAAGGGAGAAGAGGATCGGTTTTGGCACCCACATCATCCTTTCATGTAATTTTTTTTTTTGAAGAGCTCAGGGAAGGCCGAATTCCGAAGGATGAATGCATTATGAGCTTTCCAGCTAATCTCATATTGACATGCAGGATCCTTTGCATATTGTCACACGCAAACTGAACATCCCTTTCTGTGAGTGCCATCCATTGCAGAAAAGTACGTCAGTCACATGGCAAATGCATGCCCGAAAGACACCTTGGCTGATACAACAGAGATCATCCC
Source organism: Squalus acanthias (assembly GCA_030390025.1). Taxonomy (NCBI): domain Eukaryota; kingdom Metazoa; phylum Chordata; class Chondrichthyes; order Squaliformes; family Squalidae; genus Squalus; species Squalus acanthias. Next base: position 153,906,520 of record CM059426.1, on the reverse strand, counting down.
CTGGTTGCCTGGAATTACCCCATAAAGGTTGAGTCCTGTCATGACCTTCGCAGGCCGAGCTCCGCAGGCAGATGACCATGGCTGCAGATCCTCATGCATTTTCTTGCACTGCTCCCCAATTACCTCTTTGATAAAGCGCACCCTTCTGATACACCTCTCCTCACTAAGGTTTTAATAGGACCTGTGTCTCCTGTAAATTCTTTTGGGTGCGGGGGTGGGGGTATATGTTGTGGGGTGCATCCTCTTTAAATACTACCTGACTCCCCTTTCCTTCATCCTCTCCTTGCTCCTCCTCATCCATGATGCCTATAGGGAATGCCACGCCTGCTCCTGAAAAGCTCTCCCTGTGGGGGCTGACAGTCAGAATCAAGTCCAAGACTGTCCAGGCCGAATACCAAAAAGAAGAATCGCTGAAAAATGTAATTCCCAGCTAGAGTCATCGCTGGTCCAATTTCCAGCAGTTTTCAGGCTCAAAAACTCCTCACTTCCACCAGTGTCAGCTGATTCTGGGAACATCTCCATTGTATATTTCTCATTCTGACTTACTCCACATGCATTGTGAGTGTAAAACCTCGAAATTCAGGGTGCCAGTGCATTGGCCCTCATTTACATATACTTTAATTAGATGCATGGGGACTTGGCTGGTGGATCATGGGAAAGACCAAATCATGCTAGGAAATGGGGCAGATCAGCTTCCTCCCCAATTTGCTGAACAGAAAAAGTATTTGCCCTGATTTTATGCTGAAGAACCGCCTCAAACAGCGTGGAATTTCGAGGCCAGGGGCTGTAAGTGCTGTTGTAAAATAAGTGCTATCTGCGACAATAGAGCATGTTAATTATTTTTTCATGTAATGACTACTGTTCCAATGTACATTTTCAGTGAGTCATAATAACAAAGAAAGAAGCTCTGACAATGTGAAGAATGGTGTGTTATAGAGGACTCCATTTAAAAAGCAACCTAACAACTACAGGGTTACGGGTAATAAGTGCCTTGGGATGTTTTATTCTGTTAAAGCGCTATATAAGTTGTTATTGTAATGAATCAACCTATATCCATCCAAGAAGTAATTCTTTTCGAAGCAAGGATTTGCACAGACTGTAATGAGACGCAAGTTAGATCATCAATGTGCCTAACCACTAACCTGTCTCACGTATTTTTCTGTAGAGAGAGAAACAGAATTAACGGGGGGAATTTTGCCAGCCCTGGGGAAGCGGGTTTGGAGGTGAGACTGCCGGGAAAATGGCAGAAACTGGGAGCGGGTACCGAACCCGCTCCCAACCCGCCTCCGTGCCATCTTCCCGGGAGGCGGGTCCCCGACTCACGCAGGGACCCGTCTCCTCGAGGCGGGAAGGGGATTACAGCCACTTAATTGCCTGTTAACAGGCAGTTAAGAGGCTTATCCCCATTTTACCAACACAAGTGTGGGCTTCCCAACGTCGGGAAACCCCGCCCGGGTCAGCAAGGCGAGCAGTGGGTCTGCGGGGGTGAGAGGGATCGAAAAGTCCGCTGTGGAGGTGAGTGATGGGTACAAGTGTGGAGAGGTAAGTATGAGAGGTGAGTGAAAAGTGTTAGAAAAAGTTTCCTTACCTTTGCTTCTTCCTGCAGGCTTCAACCCTTGGGGATCCGGAGGCTCCTCATCTCCACGGCAGAGATGACAGAATGGCTGCTGCATTCTCCGATGCCACAGCCATCTGATTTCTACTCCGGAAAGAGGTTTGGTGAGTCTTGAGTACAAGGACTCACCAAAGAACAGAGATTGTCAGTGTTTGACAGCTTCTCAAAGCTGTCAAACGATGACAATTCAGCTGTCAAAAATTTTTGACAGATGAAACGTCATATGCTGATGTTCTCTGTCACCGGCTTTCCCTTAATTGGCCTGCTAAGTCCGCAGGGCGGGCTTAACAAGGTCAATCAAGGGAAAATAGCGTGGGTTGGCCAGACGTTGTTGGGGGCGGGACTGAAACCCGACAACCAGCAGTCCCGCCCCCAACGCGCCCCCATTGATAAAATTCACCCCAATGTTTCAGGTCGATCACCCTTTCTGACGAAGGGTCATCGACCTGAAACGTTAACTCTGTTTCTCTCTCCACAGATGCAGCCTGACCGGCTGAGTATTTCCAGCATTTTCTGTTTTTATTTCAGATTTCCAGCATCCGCAGTATTTTGCTTTTGTCGCATATTTTTCTGTAGTTTTTAGAATGTTACAGTGCTATGTTTCACATACTGCTCCACAGTTGCCTAGAAGCAACTTATCTAGTCTACCACTTCTGGGATCAATTACTAGCAGTAGAAAGGTAATTTCCTAATGGGAACTATTCCTGATACAAGCGCACCAAAAAAACACAAAATCCAAATTAAGCTTGCACTCAGCAGGAATAGCTTTCATCTGCTGTTAACAGATGTGCATCAAGAAATCCACACTCAACAGCCCACAATTATGTGGAGTAAATGGCCTACCACAGTTATGGTTGGGCCTGTTATTGATTATAAGTGGGATTATTGCACTGTATTATTATTCTGCATGTAAACTCTAGAATCACTCATTGTCTTTTATTGCTGACAAATTGTGGATTGTCTTGACAGCTTTCAGGAAAACTCGTGTACAATACGTGCTCTGTGTGGTTAAAGATCACTTTGGTTTCCTGGAAGTCAGTTTATCATCTAACGTTCTGTGTCTAATATTTGAATCTCTGAGAGAGAGCATGGGCTGGATTATTCACTAGCTCGACACTAGAATGGGAAGATTAGCCAACATAAATCAATTTCAAGCCATAATTGACTTCTTAATTACATGATAGAATCAAATGCCTGTAAATAATGTATCTGGGAGACATACATTCATTAGGCAAGAAAATCTATACTTATGTTCTCTAGGTATCCACAAATGTCAAAATGTGGCATTAGTTTAGAACTAGTTTAAACATTCCAGTATTTTTAAAAGAACTAATAACTCAGTTATATGTGTAAAACAGGTTGATTGAACCAGATCAATAAGTTTGGGAGGTTAAATGAATTCATAACAAAGTTGACACCATAGAGCAGGTGCAGAAAGGGGCTCTCCCTCACGCTGTCTGGCTTGAATTTGCCATTTGTGTCAATCATATCTTCTCTTTCACCCTTCCTTCCCCCAGCCCCAAAAATAAGTTACATCCACAGAGGTAGTTCTTTATTTTTTTAAATATTCTAAATTATAAATTTGAGGTTCAGGGCATGTCACTTATAACTGGGAGCAATGGTATAGATTATTTTGCGTGCAGCAACATGTTTGTGATTAAGAGTTTGGTCTGGTCACTTGAAACATTGTTGCACCCTATACCTTGACAGATGGCTCTGCCAGTGATTTTTAATGGTATATATCACTGCTATTTTAATCAACATTATTATAAAATGCTTAATTTTGTGCTGGTAAAAGACCACATTTGAATGGTATTTGGCAGAAAATAGTACACTTCACCGATGCAGACATTAGTGCCCCTGTGTGTGGACTGAGAAACTGCTGCCTGTTCAAAGTCTGGGTTAAGTATAGTATCCCAGCACATCATTATAGTCGTTGATATAAGGTTTTGTGGAATTCTATGCTGAGATTAAATGAGGTTTGTTCTTCCAAAGGCCAGAAATTCCAGATCTGTAAATCATTACAACCATCTCAGTCCTCAGCTTGAATCCCTCCACAGACTTTGCATGCTTTTCTTTGATCACTTTATTTGGCTTCTTTGCTTGCCACACTAATTTGTGAGTGCACGTACAAGTATGTAGCTGGAAACCAATAATCATCTTTAATGTTTTGTGGCCTTGTAACAAATGTGGCACAGAAACTAGGATAATTAAACACAACTTGCTTGCTCAACAATAACCAGGATCAGATTGTCAGCTTGGCCTCTCTTCTGAGGTGTTTTATAGTGTGGAGTGAGGCTGCTGCACAGATGCTATTAGGCAGAAAGAAAGAACTTGCATTTATATAGCGCCTTTCATGACCTTAGAATGGCACAAACCGCTTTACAGCCAATGAAGTACTTTTGAAGTGTTGTAATGTAGGGCAACTTGGCAGCCAGTTTGTGCACAGCAAGGTCCTCCAAACAGCAGTAAGTTTATTACCAGATTATCTATTTTAGTGATGTTAATTGAGGGATAAAAAGTGGCGAGGACACAGGGAGAACTACTCTGCTTTTCTTGAAATAGTGCCATGGCATCTTTTGCATCCACCTGAGAGGGCAAACAGAGCCTCAGTTTAACATCTCATCTGAAAAATGGTACTTCTGAAAGTACAGCACTCACTCAGTACTGTCCTGAAGTGTCGGCCTGCATTTTGTGCTCAAGTCTCTGGAGTGGTGCTTGAATCCACAACCTTCTGACTCAGAGGCGAGAGTGCCACACTGAGCCAAGGCTGACACAGTTAGCCTACGAAATACATGATTTCTCTGTCGGTTAAGTGTGAGTTGAGTTTTGTATTCTGACAGTGGGTTTATTTCTAACAGTGCTGGGTGTCATAGATCCACTTTTTATTTCTGGGATTTAATTTTTTTTAAATCTTAATAACAAGTACTTGCATCTGCTGCAACCTTCCACACCCCAAGGTTGGCGCTGGACTCAGTAGCTGTGTGTACAATGGTACTTGGAGCAGTGCAGGAGAAATACATTTTGTACAATTTACTTGCTGTGGAGCTGGTAGACGTTTCTCTACTTGTGTGAGTAACTCTGAACTCACCAAATACTGTAACTTGAACCTTGTCCTTTTAATATAGACAAGACTCAGTGGGTTGGGAAAAAGATGCAACAGGCCTCATTGACGTAGTGTGAAAGCAGAGAATGAAACTATGAAGAATTTAATTCAAATACACAACGGCTGAGAAATTCGAGTTCCACCCAAAACAGGCTCAACGTTGCTGGGGTGCCTGCTCCGCCCACTGGTTCATGCCGGCGTGAGGCCTGAACCAAATTTGGGTTTGGGCCCAATTTAAATGCCGCCAGCGAGCGGCGGGCACCAAACGGGCGCTCGGCTGCAGCCTGCTGGAGGGCGGGCAATTGGATGGCTGCTACGCTTAGCCAGCCAGCAGGCCAGGCCTGGAAGCTGGGCGATCCTGGGGAGCCTTGAACAGGCCAATAGCGGGCCGGAGTTTTTTTGTGGCCTCAGGAGGAGCACAGGGAGATCCTGATCCCCCACCCCCCCAGGGGGAAGAAAACCCTCCAGGTAACGCCTCCGCCGCCAGTGGGAAGAGATCGCTGAGGAGGTCAATGCCAGGAGCTTAGCTCCCAGGACATGGCTGCAATGCTGAAAGAAGTTCAGTGACCTCACCAGAGTTTTCAAGGTTAAAATACTCCTCTTACTCTCTGCTCATACCTTCAGCCTCAAAACCCTCCTCCCTGCTTCCCTTCACCTTCCTAGAATCACTGCACCACACTTCAATCTACCTCTTTCTCCTCATACTCACACACTCGTCACTATTGCAACCCTCACTCCCCACGCCTCACACCTTACGCACAACATACTAACTATTCTACCATGATAGGCACATTCTCTGGGCACCACACAAGGATGTCACTAACACGCTACCTTCTTTCTTGCAGGAGACGTTTGTGCACAACCTGTGCCAGGAGGCTGCCACTGGAGGAGGCCGAGCCAGTCTGCACATCCTCTCCCCCATGGAAGATAAGGTGCTGGCCATCAAGGGCAGGGGGAGAGTCATGACTATGATGACTGGCAATGCTTGAGGAGACATCATGTAGGGTTTTTTCATATCTTAGCCTCTTTTTCCATTCCTACTTCTATCTTACTCTACACACGCTGCATGACAAGCATGACAAATTGCAGCTACTTTCAGCAGCCATTTCTTCCTCTGCTCTCGCTTCACACTAAAAGCTGGCCCTTGTCCCTCTCTTTCATTTTAGTTGCTAAATCTGTGGAGCTATCTCTGCCACTTCAGAAAGAGGAGGCCAGCCTTCCTGAAGATCCACCTGAAGATCACTTGATTTGAGCCTAGCTAGCACCAGCTCAAAGACTAACACCACGTGTACTTTAAAGGCTAGGCTGGAGGGCAGGTCTTCATGTGATGAATCGCAAGCCACGAGTGTGCAGGAGCTAGGGCACGGGGATAGGATGCCGCAGGTGCCAGCTTACCGGAGGGAAAGATCACATACAAGCTCTGCTGCAGGGGACTCAGATGCTTACTTTGAGGTCCCAGGCTACCGAAGAAGGCAAATAGGCATTCACCAGGAAATGCCAGGTGCACCGGGCAACCTGCCAGTGAGCTTGGGTGCAATGGCTCAGAGCATGGAGAAGTCTAGCTCTAATTTGTGTCGGGGCTTTACACAGAGCATGGAGAGCATTCTGTCCAACACGGACCAAGTGGTCAGCTCCGTGTACACGACAGTAGCGCCCACTATGTTGATGCCTCTGCTGACAGCTTCCATGTGTTAATTGTGCATTATTTATGTCCTAAAAATGATTCATATTGAGCAGCCCTCTCCAATAGCATATCTTTGTTGTTCATTAAAGGGATGATGTCTTCATAAAATGTATCATCACCAAAACGTACTTGCCAAACCTTTGCTTGATTGAAAAGAAGAGTTATGCATCATTTTATTTTTTTCTCCAAACTTTTAAAAACCAAACTAATCCTGGTTAATGATGAAGCTTGGCATTTTTCTAATTTCTTATTCAAACTACTGTAGCTTTAAAAATAATGGAAGTTTATTAAGAAGTTAATTTAAATATGATAAACATAGGACGTACCTGACGACTATCAGGCCTCTGCCTCTCAAATTAGCAACTGTGAGATGTACAAGAGCACACCAGGAAGTCTCCTCCAGTTTTCCTTCTTAATCCTGTGGCGAAGTATCTGGGTGTTACTCAGCAACCTCCAACAATGGAGTCAGCTTGGACCAATAACGCAACATCTGGGAACTTATCTTCAATGCTGTTCAATACTCAACCAGCACGTGGACTTCACAAACTTTTTGAGGACTTCCACAAGTTTAAAAATATAACCGAGTTACAAATTTTGACTTTTTCACAGACTCCTGCAAATGAAAGCTGCAGTGTTTTGTAGTCAATACATTTCAAACAAAGGCCTACTTTTAAGTTTTTAACCATACTTGGAAACATGCCAAACAGTGGGTTGTGAAATTAAAATTTTTGCATAATTTGAAAGAGGTTCATTAGTTTGAGCTTCAAGATGTTGCATTTCATTTTTGCTCGAAACTACACGTCTTACACCACCCCCCCCACCACACTCATACCCCTCCCCCCTACCCCCCAGACAATGGCAAAAGATTTATGCAATTATTCTGTATTAATTCAAACTACTGTATTTTTGTTTGCAGGATACATTTTTAAATATTTAGACATCAAAATGAATATTGTATACAGAATAGAATGCTGCAGTTAAGGTGGTAAATCCAGGCTCTTATTTGAGCAATAGCCCATTCTTTAACATCACAGTACTCAGAAGCAGATAAAGAACATTCAGTATGCAAAAAATTAAGCAGATCCAGAGGTCACTCATGAAAGGACAGAGTGCATGCATCATATACAGGGGAAGTTTGTACAGAGCAAAAGCGCCATTGGTTTCTTCCGTAAAGACGTTAGTGGGTTCAAATTCCTGGTTGCGCTAATTTTATCACATCTGAAAAATGTGATTTTAATGCATGTGCTGACTCCTCCATACACTGCTGCCACTTTGTACCAACACAACTGAGGATGGGGGCATTAGGTAAGAGAGAGCAGGAACCAGAGTGATCCGAGCAGGAGAACAGGAGCCAGAGTGTATAACCGGGAGACCAGGAACCAGTGATGTGTGAGTAGGAGATCAAGAGCCAGAGAGAGGGCAGAAGGGAAACTGCAAACCAGAAAGGTTAGTGTTGTAGATATTTTTCAGAATTGTAGTTTGGAAAGTAGGGCTGGTGCTGTTCAGACGTTGAAAGTGGGGGGAGGGGGTCTTGTATGTTATCACCTTGTAGGTAAATATATAAAATATGTGGAAGGAATGGGATAAATGACTAATTTCCTTTTGCCTTTCAGATGCTTTTCTTATATGTTCATAAAATATGATGAATTCTAGACAGAGTTATATTTTTGAGGGTAGGGGAATCTATCTGGTGGTTTATCTGAATAATCCTTTGGTGATCTGACTTGATGTTGGTGCCCTTCCTCATAGAAACATAGGAACATAGAAGATAGGAGCAGGAGTAGGCCATTCGGCCCCTCGAGCCTGCTCCGCCATTTAATGAGATCATGGCTAATCATCCAAATTCAGTACCCTGTCCCTGCTTTCTCCCCATATCCCTTGATCCCTTTAGCCTTAAGAAATATATCTAACTCCTTCTTGAATATATTTAATGAATTGGCCTCAACTGCCTTGTGTGGTAGAGAATTCCACAGGTTCACCACTCTCTGGGTGAAGAAATTCCTCCTCATCTCAGTCCTAAATGGCTTACCCCTTATCCTTAGACTGTGACCCCTGGTTCTGTACTCCCCAGCCATCGGGAACATCCTTCCTGCATCTAGTCTGTCTAGTCCTGTTAGAATTTTATAAGTTTCAATGAGATCCCCTCTCATTCTTCTAAACTCTAGCGAATACAAGCCCAATCGTCCCAATCTCTCTTCATAGGTTATTCCTGCCATCCCAGGTATCAGCCTGGTGAATCTTCGCTGCACTCCCTCCATGGCAAGAACATCCTTCCTCAGATAAGGCGACTAAAACTGCACAGAATACTCAAGGTGTGGTCTCACCAAGGCCCTGTACAACTGCAGCAAGACATCCTTGTTCCTGTACTCGAATCCTCTCGCTATGAAGGCCAACATACCATTTGCCTTCTTAACCGCCTGCTGCACCTGCATGCTTACCTTCAACGACTGGTGCACAAGGACTCCCAGGTCTCGTTGCACTTCCCCTTTTCCCAATCTATTGCCGTTCAGATAATAATCTGCCTTCCTGTTTTTGCCACCAAAGTGGATAACCTCGCATTTATCCACATTATACTGCATCTGCCATCCATCTGCCCAATCACCCAACTTGTCCAAATCATACTGGAGTTTCTCTGCATCCTCCTCACAACACACACGCCCACCCAGCTTTGTGTCGTCTGCAAACTTGGAGATATTACATCTAGTTCCCTCATCTAGATCATTAATATATAATGTGAATAACTGGGGTCCTAGCACCGATCCCTGCGGTACCCCACTAGTCACTGCCTACCACTCGGAAAAAGACCCGTTTATTCCAACTCTTTGCTTCCTGTCTGCCAACCAGTTCTCTATCCAAGTCAGTACCTTACCCCCAATTCCATGTGCTTTAACTTTGCACGCTAATCTGTTATGCAAGACCTTATCGAAAGCCTTCTGAAAGTCCAAATATACCACATCCACTGGTTCTCCCTTATCTATTCTACCAGTTACATCCTCAAAAAATTCCAGTAGATTAGTCAAGCATGATTTACCTTTTGTAAATCCATGTTGACTTTGTCCGATCCTGTCACTGTTTTCCAAGTGCTCTGCTATTACATCTTTTATAATGGACTCCAGCATTTTCCCCACTACCGATGTCAGGCTTACCGGTCTATAATTCCCCGTTTTCTCTCTCCCACCTTTTTTAAATAGTGGGGTTACATTAGCTACCCTCCAATCCATGGGAACTGTTCCAGAGTCTATAGAATTTTGGAAGATAACCAGCAATGCATCTACTATTTCCAGGGCCACTTCCTTAAGTACCCTAGGATGTAGATTATCAGGCCCTGGGGATTTATTGGCCTTCAATCCCATCAATTTCCCTAACACCATTTCCCTACAAATACTGATTTCATTCAGTTCTTCCCTCTCATTAGACCCTATGTTCCCCGACATCTCTGGGAGGTTATTTGTGTCCTCCTTTGTGAAGACAGAACCAAAGTATGTATTTAATTGGTCTGCCATTTCTTTGTTCCCCATTATAAATTCCCCTGATTCTGACTGCAAGGGACCTACGCTTGACTTCACCAATCTTTTCCTCTTCACATATCTATAGAAGCTTTTACAGTCAGTTTTTATGTTCCCTGCAAGCTTACTCTCATACTCTATTTTCCCCCTCTTAATTAATCCCTTTGTCCTCCTTTGCTGAATCCTAAACTGCTCCCAGTCCTCAGGTTTGCTGCTTTTTCTGGCCAATTTATATGTCCTCTCCTTGGATCTTATGCTATCCCTAATTTCCCTTGTTAGCCACGGTTGAGTCACCTTTTTTGTTTTATTTTTATGCCAAACAGGGATGAACAAATTCTGTAGTTCATCCATGCGATCTTTAAATGTTTGCCATTGCCTATCCACCGTCAACCCTTGAAGTAACGTTCCCCAATCCACCCTAGCCAATTCGCGCCTCATACCATCATAGTTTCCTTTATTGAAATTCAGGACCCTACTCTCTGAGTCAACTACTTCACTCTCCATCTTAATGAAGAATTCTATCATATTATGATCGCTCCTCCCCAAGGGGCCTCGCACATCAAGATTGCTAATTAATCCTTTCTCATTACATAATACCCAGTCTAAGATGGCCTGATCTCTAGTTGATTCCTCGACATATTGGTCCAGGAAACCATCCCGTATACACTCTAGGAATTCTTCCTCCACAGTATTGTTACTAATTTGGTTAGCCCAATCTATATGTGGATTAAAGTCACCCATGATAACTGTTGTGCCGTTATTGCACACGTCTCTAATTTCCCGTTTAATGCCATCGCCAACCTCAGCATTACTGTTTGGAGTCTGTATACAACTCCCACTAACGTTTTCTGTCCCATGGTATTTCTCAGCCCTACCCATACAGATTCCGCATCATCAGAGCTAATATCATTCCTTACTATTGTGTTAATCTCCTCTTTAACCAGCAATGCTACCCCACCTCCTTTTCCTTTTTGCCTGTCTTTCCTGAATATTGAATACCCCTGGATGTTGAATTCCCAGCCTTGGTCACCTTGGAGCCATGTCTCCGTAATCCCAATTATATCATATCCGTTTACATCTATTTGCGTAGCTAATTCATCCACCTTATTACGAATGCTCCTCGCATTAAGACACAAAGCCTTCAGGCTTGTTTTTTTAACACTCTTAGACCTTTTAGAATTATTATTTACTGTGGCCATGTTTGATTTACACCCTTGATTTCTCTGACTGCCACTTTTGCTTTTCTCCTTCCTGTTGTTGATCCAAGGTGAACAAAGTAAACTTTTTTGAAAATAATTTTTGGAGCAAGAGAATTAATAAGGTGTAACTTCTCCAGTCTTTGCTTTAACAGAGCCCCCCACCGCCGCACCTCACTCCCAGTGTATGGGGTAGTCAGCAATAATGCTGGAGGCCCTCCCCTCACGTAGCACTCCCAGCATTCACAAGATCACTGCAGAAGACCATTAAGAGCCCATATTAGTTCATTTATCCAAAAGCACCCTACAGAACCCATCATTGCTGATTTTACTGTTTCACTTCCACCACTGTGCACGGAAGTCCATTCCAAGTGTTAACCATGCTTTTCTTGTAGAAGAACCTCCTGATATCACTCCTTTTACTAGTTTGAACTTGTATCCTACTCCCATAATTTAATTTAAGTCAAGTATGGATTTACCTTTTACATACCATTTACAATTTTGTATATCTCTAAGATCATCTTTCAGATACCTCCTTTCCAGGCTGAAAAGTCTGAGTCTCTCCTGTCTTTCCCCATATCTTAGACCTCCGAGACCAGGGAACAGCCTCGTGGCTCTTCTCTGCACTGCCTCCAGTGCTTTAATGTCTCCCTTGTGTTCCGATAATAAGAACTGGACACAGTACCCAAGGTGTGGTCTGACCAGAGCACAGTATGCTTTGATCATGACTTCCCCGGACTTATATTCAACTGTTTTGATTAGGTACTTCAACACCCTATTGGTTGTGTTGAATGTTGCTTTGCATTGATTGGACATGTTTAGCGTCTATTAAGTGTCTCTTAAGACTCCTAGGTCTCATCCCATTTTATCCGTAGCTATTTCAACACTTTTCATGCAGTATGTGTGTTGTTTACTTTTCCATCCTATGTGCAGTTCATTGCACATGTCTGTGTTAAATTTCATCTGCTATTTATCTGCCCACAGGCCCGGAATTTGCGGTCAGCGGTGAGCAACAGTGCTCGCCGCTAACCTTGAAGAAAACTGCCCACAAAGATCTAGTGATCTCTGTGGTGTGAATTTCAGCTCTCCCGACATTAGTTTGAATCTGGCGCTACATCAAACAAATCTCCAGCGCTCAGCAACAATGATGTCATCAAGTAAGCTAAGCAGCCAATTACATTGAAGAATTCTCACAGACAGCAAACCAGGAAGTAAAATGCTCAGATTATAATTTGCTTTTTATAAATTTTACAGAGAGCGAAATTAAGATTGGGACATACACATAGGATTAAGCTGAAATATCAGAAACTTAAAAAAAAAAATTATTTTAAAAACCATGGGCCGGATTTTGCGACCCCTACAGGTGAATATGAGGTACATACACGCCCGTGGGGCCGCGCAGGTGCTGGTTTCAGAATTCTCTTGACAGATCATCCACATGCCCAAGAAAAGTGCCTCTGCGGGTGGAGAGTTGCACTTTTTGCATAACTTCTGCCCGCTGAAAGCCTGTCAAATTCTTACGCCTGGTAAAAGCAGGCGTAAGGCCTGCTTTTACCAGCTTAAGGGGTAAAAATTCAGTTGGTTGCGCCTCCCGTTAGCACCTTAAGAGGGCGCTAATGGGGCGCAAAGCCGCTAACGCCCGGGCGCAGCGATGTTTGCGCCGCTCGGGAACTTAACTAGAGATTGTGCGGCGGCGCTAAAACTTACCGCTGCGACCACCTGTGCGCGCAGATTGTGACGTCATTCCATGGTGCAACGCCCTTGTGGCGCCCCGGAGCGGAAATTGAGTGGCGCCCCCTGCCTTACCGCCTGGCGCATCCAACGACCGGAAGACTGGAACGCTATCAATCGCTGTGGGGCTGGGGGGGGTGCTATTTAAAGGGGGCCTCTTCCTGTCTTTTTCTGTGGTCGACATTTTTGCACCACTCGTTCTGAGAGAGAGAGAGAGATTCGGAGAGAGAGAAAGAGAGACTTCTGCATTGACTCAACGCTTTGTGAGGTAGTTTTGCCTACTGATCCTAACTTCGCTGGTACTTTAGTTGCTGTCCTTCATTACTTTGCTTGCAAAGAGAATATGACGGCTGCACTGATTGGGGGCGTCGTCCTGCTCCAGCTGAATCGGAGGATACAGAGACGCAGAGAGAGAGTGGCAATGATGGCCAGACGGAGGAGGGCCAACAGGCGTATGTACAGGAGAGCTTACCCTCCCAGGGTATATCGTGAACAGCTCTCCTACATTCATATGTCTGAGGAGCTGTGTTTGCGAAGGCTGCGATTCAGCAAGGAGGTGGTCACTGAGCTCTGCCACCTGCTGCAGCCAGATCTGCAGCCTCAACTGAGGTCCAGGATGTCTCTGTCGGTGGCAGTGAAGGTCACAGTGGCTCTCAACTTTTACGCTACTGGCTCATTTCAAGCTGCTGCTGGGGACCTCGCCAATATCTCCCAGTTCGCGGTGCATTGCTGCATCCAGCAGGTCACAAATGCCCTCTTTAAAAGGAGACGAGAGTTCATCTCTTTCCCCATGACCCCAGACAAGCAGCGTGACCGCGCTCTGGGCTTTGCGAGGGTAGCGGGCTTCCCCATGGTGCAGGGCGCCATTGACTGCACGCATGTGGCTTTGCGTGCTCCGCATGAGAATGCCGAGGAATTCCGGAACAGAAAGGGGTTCCATTCCTTGAATGTTCAGTTGGTCTGTGACCACAGACAGCTAATACTCGCTGTCAATGCCCACTATCCTGGCAGCTGCCACGATGCTTTTATCCTGCGCCAGACTACTGTGGCAGAACTTTTCGAGGCACCGCATCAGCCAGTTGGTTGGCTTCTCGGGGACAAGGGGTATGCAATGAGCACCTGGCTGATGACACCGCTCCGTACACCCAACACCCCTGCTGAGCTGCGGTACAATGAGAGCCATCAAGCTACCAGGAACATAATTGAGCGCACAATTGGCGTGCTGAAGCAACGGTTCCGCTGTCTCGACCATTCTGGAGGAGCCCTGCAGTGCTCGCCTGAGCGAGTATCCAACTTCGTAGTCGTGTGCTGCATGTTGCATAACATGGCAATCCTCAGGACCCAGCCAATGCCACCAGGCCTTGGAGCACCACCAGAGGAGGAGGAGGAAGAGGAAGAGGATGAGGAGGATGATCATCAGCAGCACCAAGGCGGGAGGGCGGACCACAATGGTGAAACTGCAAGGGCCGTCCGTCAACGGCTAATAGCAAGCCGCTTCTAGGGCCCCTGCTGTGGAAATGGCTTCTGCCATTGCTAACAACATTAATGAACCCAGCACGCAACCCCTAAGCCGGCCAAGGCACCAATAATTCCAACCACCAACCATGTATATTTTGAATACAGAAACTTATTTATTTTACAAACTCTGTGTGTGTCAATTCCTCATGACAAACTCATAGAAATAAACACAAAAAAACAGTCAATAACATAACTGGTTCTCACAACCTGGAGATAATGTCCAAAACACTAAACAAAAGTTGGACCATGAACCTCGACCTTTAATAAAAAAATGACCAGCATTTTGTCACACCTCCTACTTTTTGCCCTTCGAGGGTGATCTCCTTCCCTTGCGCACTTCCCCCCTTCTAACCCTACTGCTCCTCCGTAATGGGACCTCAGTGGCTGCAGCAAGGCTGGTGGAAGGCTGCTGCTCGTCAGACCCTGACACTGCAGATGCCCCTGAAGGACGGCCTCGACCACTTCTGGGCCTGGAGGGCCCGGCTGCAGACTGCACCAACTCTGCATGGGCGGCAGCAGTCTGTCCTACAGGCGGTGGCAAGTGCAGTGGAGAAGTGACAGTGTTGGCAGCAGGAATGCTGTCATCGTGAGAGAGGACAGCAACTCCCTGCTCGCCCGACACACTGGCACTCCCACGGGGCAGCACTTCAGCATCCGGAGCAATCTGCTGGAGAACAGATTGCTGGCCTGCTGCGGCGCGGTGACAGCCCCGGGGACATGTGCACGAACCATCGAGGTTGGCAGCAGTCTGTGCTCGCGTGGCCTCAATCTGAGTCTGCATGAGAGCAGTCAGAGATGGGATCACGGCAGCCAGTGACTGAATTGCAGCACTAAGCGTTAGTGTGGCATCCGCCTGTGCTACAGCGAAGTGCTCCACACTCCTTGCCAGTGACTCAATGCATTCGGGCACCCTTCCCACTGCACCCATGAGCTCAGTGTGCATGCCCACCGCCTGGGTGTTCATTTCTGCGATCAGCCGCTCCTCCTCTGCGTCCATTGCAGTAGGAGTGTCTGGCATACTCTCCCTCTGGGGAGAAGGCCCCCCTTCTTCCCTACCCCATGGCGTTGCTGCAGCCCGCTGGGTCCTGGAGCTTCACCCTCATCAGACCCTTCCCCCCTGCTCCCCTCCAGGGAAGGCGTGTTCCCAGTGTGGGCATGGGCTTCCTCGGGAGAGGGTGGCACTGATGCTCCGGCTTCCTCTTCCTCCTCGGCTGCAGCATCACTCCCAGTGGCAGCTTCAGGGCCCGTCTCCTCAGCTGGTGAATCACCATCTGAAAGCAGGGAGGTGCAAGAGTGGCTTTAGCGTGAGGACAGGGTGGCAGTAAGGGAGGAATAAGTGCAGCGAGTTAGCAAGTTGGATTGAAAGTGTCAAAGGCTGGTGTTGTGAGGGACAAGTGGAAGGACAGAGGACAAAAAGGTGATGACCTTACCATTGCTGTCCAGAACGGGGTCGGCGTCTCCAGTGGCGACGGGACCGATCACCCGGCTTGCCACAATCCTGTGGACGCGCTCCTCCAGATCGCTGAGGGGTTGCAGCTGAGGCCGCCCTCCACCTGTCCGTTGCTGCTGTCTCCGATTATGCGCCAGCTTGGCCTGTAAGAAAAAGGACAGCATCTGAGTAAATATACAGCCGTGGTCTTGCCTGATGTGCCTCCCATAGGTGAATAGCCCTTACTGTATGCAAAGTGTGGAATGTGTGTGTGTGTTTCATGAAAGGGCCGTAGGTGTTGGATGAGTGTTGTGCATTGGGGTTTTAAGACCCTCTGCCCATAGAGTGAGGTTGAGATGGAGGGATGGAGAGGTATTGAGAAAAAGCCACTCACCCTGACGACCCGAGTGAGGTCGTTGAACTTTTTGCGGCATTGAGTATGGGTCCTGGGCTCCATGCTCCTGGAGGAGACGCTCTGAGCCACCTCCCTCCACACTCTTCTGAACTCGCGTGGCAAAGGCCTCCTGCCACTCTCAGGGAAGAGCATACATCTTCTGCGCTCCACCGCGCCAACCAGAGCATCCAAGGCCCGCTCGGTGAAGCGATGAACTCGTTCTCTCACCCTCTCCATCCTTGGCAGCAAAATGGATTCACAGGTCTCTCCAGGCCGAGATTCAAGGCTGCAATGAGCAGGGTGTGGCTGGGGAGCAAGTTGGCCCCCCCCGCTTTAAGAAGTGGCCGGTGCCAGTGTGTCTGTGTTCCCTCGCTAACTGGCAGCAGCTGCGCTGCGCTCGCGCGCTGAGTTAGCGCCTCACTGCTCGGCCTTTGCGCCTTAAGACAGGTGTGCAGCGCCTGATTTAGCGCTCCACTCACCTCCCAGGGCAGTAAAAGTGAAGTTTCCAGTCAGTGCCGATAATTAGCGCCAGGCGCTAATATTTGTGTCCAGACGATATTTGCGCCCCAAAAGGGGCGCGACCTAATTTTTCCCCCAAAGTGTTTTAAAAAATAGAAAAATGAAATTTTATAACTCATTTATAAATTAAAAATGCTCTTCAAAAAGGTATGTTTATTTTTAGCCCCGTAAAAATATTTAATTTTTCCCCCCCAAATTAAATTTTTGTTTAAAATATTTAATTAAATGTCATTTTAATTAATTTTAAATATGTAATTTAAAAAAAAATTATTTAATGTTTTAGTGTGTTTTTAAATGTGATCCCCATTCATACTTTTGACAGTTCCGTGCGTATAGAACTGTCAAAAGTATGAAGGGGGATTCCCTTCTTTCATTGGTTCGCCTGGCCCATGTGATCCCTGGGGCGCTTGTGAACCACATGCACCCCTGGGATACGTGGGCCTCTGTGCATTTCGAAGAGCAGAGGCCCAGGATCGCAAGCCTTGTGATCTACGGAACCAGCAGGTAAGTTCGTAGATTTTTTCCGATCGGAGGCATCCGTCCGCAGGAAGCCTCCGATCGGAAATTCAGGGCCCATGTAATTCTTATCATATTAATGGAAAAATTTGACACTTCACAAATATAAAATTAGCTTTTCAGGGCCAAAACGGTTCGGCAGTCGATACTCCGTTAAAAACCCAGTTACACCTCTTTCAACAAGGCTCAATGTTTTGGGGGGTATATATCGATATTCCAGCATAATAGCAGAAGTTTTCGTTCTTCAGTGTGATTTGAATTGATTGCCGGCTCCGGGAGTTTCACAGCGCAACGTGTGGAGGAGCAGGGAATAACTGACTGCAACTTCTGGAATTCTGCGTTTATCTGTCATGTGCTGACTCCAGAAGTTGCTGCCACTTTCAGAGGAGTAATGACAGCAAACACTGACAGTTCTGTCGTCATTACCACCGCAAAATCTGGGCCAGTATGTCCAACTCCCTATATAATATTTGAGCTGATACCACTGCAACTCCCAGTTTGGTATCATCAGCAAATCTGATCACTTTGCATTGAATTTCAGTACTTCCCCCTTCACCCAACCTAGCTCCTCTAACCAGTACTTGTTGCTTTCTACCTTTCACCAGCTCCTTATCCATTCCCAGTGTATACCCTGAATCCCCAAGACTTTGAGTTTGACTAATAGTCCTTCATGAGACTTTTGGAAGTCTAGGTACACGGGGTATATTTTCAACTTCACCACCTGGGTGGTAATGCGGCGGAGCAGATCAGCCACCCATTGTCGGACCTGCCCAATTTTCATCATCTTGAAATCACAGGGATGAAAATCAGGCGGATACTACAGCAGTCGAGCGATCCACTCTGCCAGGTTACCGCCCAGGTGCTGAAGTTGAAAGTTACTCCCATTATATTACAGGACTTTCACAGTCCACTTGAGATAATACTTCCTCAAAGAAGTTAAGGAGGTTGAATAGGCATGATCTTCTCCTTCGGAATCCATGTTGGCTAGTGGTTACTAGGTCAGTGTTGTCCAATAGAAATCGCTGACTAGCCGCAGATGTGGTTATGGCGACACCGTTTTAACCACATGTACTAATTTTGGTGGAAAACGCCTTGCACACAATACAGGTAAATGTACTTCACGTGTATATTTACTTAGCAAATATCTACCACCACTCAGTGCAAAACTTTGCGGTCTTTCTCTTTCATCAAATTCTGGTATAAATTTATCAGACACAGCACATCTTAGTGCAGCCTCTAGCTGTTTGTCCAGCAGTGGCAAGCGATACTTTGACGTCATCAGAGTGATTGTGCGAGTCAACATTCTCAACAATGAGATGCCCCAGACCAGCCCCTGCTTTCCATCCAGAATGTGATTGGATGCTGCTTCCCCTTTGCCATGACATGCCCTGTTGGAGCTACTCGTTACTGGTTGGACTTGCTTTCTTCTGCTGGCCTGGAGCGGTTATTCCAATTGGTCGAGCTGACCATGCTGATAGTTCCCCGCTCCATATAATGTTCCTGATATTTCCATGGTGCTGAGGTCATGCGCTTTCCCCGTGTCACCATTTTAGCAGATAATCAATAAGCAGTGACCAAGGAAATAAAGCATGCAAAAGGTTCAAAAAATACTTGTACAGTCTGATTTTCATCTTCATTTTACCAACGAATGCACAAAAAGGTTAAAGTACACATGCTTACGTCGTACTAATATGTGTACTGAGATCACATATCCAACAATGGTGTCTATTACCCATTTTTTATTTACTAATCAAAACTGCAATTAGCCACATCTGGATTCCTAATTAGCCGCATGTGGCTAGTGGCTAATGTATTGGACAACATTGTACTAGGTTATTATTATACAGATACTCCTCAAGTACTTAGTCTGGAATGCTGATTTTTTTCTGGTTTAACAGCATTTTAACTCTTCTAGTTGGGGCCATTGGTGACCTACTGGAGCAATCAGCAGCAGCAGCCAGTCAGTCGGAAAGGGTTTATCAGCTTGCCTGCAAATCAATGAATTGAAACAACAAAATATGAAGGAACAAGTTTTTCATATTTACTACAATATTGAATGTCACATTCTTTACTTAGCGACGTTACAGCATGAACCCTGCAATTTTATGTCTCCTGACATTGGTTTCTGCATATGTTTCAGATCAGTGACATTGCTGCACCAACTGTAAATGAAAAGTTCACTGTTGACTGTCCATCAACTACTAGTTCATTCTAATGAATATGCACAACTTTGAACATACTCCCCTATGTTAGCAGTAGTATTCTATAGCTTATATCCTTACTGAGACTGACGTGTACTGGAAGGGGCACATTTCGTAGCATTGCTGCTTCCATAGCCACAGTAAACAAAGAGTTACCTGATGCCTAGGTACAGCAGCGAAATCTAGTCTGAAAAGAAACAATCCGCCCATGTCTTTTTTCGTTAATTTCTAGTTTTGCTCAATTTGTTTTGTCACCAATTCTTTAATGTGACACTTGACCCTTATCAGGTACATTTCTGTTCTGTGAAGCACAGCGATGAGATTATAATGAATGCAGCTTTTTACAGGGCTCTTTAACATTGCGAGACCTTTGCTCATGCCCACTTTATTGGAATGCATGTTTCATTAAGGAGATGTGAACTGTCATTTCACATTGCCCAGTAAGTGTGAGTGAAGCCAACTATCATTGGCTTTATTCTGCTAATGCCATTTTGAACTGCTGGACAAACCTTATTGTCTTAAATTAAGAGACTGTCATTTTTTTTAAATTACATTTTGAAAACTGTCATATATATCAGTGCATGTCGGGTTTAGAGGCGTTATTCATGTTGGATCTGAAATTGGCTTGATGTAGCTTGTGCTGTTACAGCAACAATGGAGCAGTGTACTGTCTGAAAACAATTACCACCCATTTGGCAGGATATCACTGCACATTTCAAAATATAACGTTCCCATGGGAAAGTGAAACAAACCCATTACTGATCCTCCTTGTTAAATTGTCCTTTCTCCATATGTTTTTAGTTTTATAAGCTTCAGGTTTCAGATGTTTAGGAAAAAGAAAGTGCTTTAGCCATCAGCACACATTATGTACCAGATAAACAGTATGAGCCTACATGTGTGACATATTTACAGTACTGCTCGTGAAGGACAAAAGACGGGGCTGAAGGAGGAAGTCACTGCTACTGGCCCGTTCTTGTGCTTTGACAATGCGCGTGTAAATTCATTACTGTACAGCTCTGGCCACATTCAAGCCATTCATTTGCATTCAGTGCACAGTATCTCTCCACTAAACTCTTTCCATCCCATTAACTGGGCCATGTACACATCTTGGCTTCACTACCTACAATTACTATTGATCGCCTTTTCCCTTTATTTTTGCTTTTGGGAAATAAATGTTTTTTCTCCAGTCTTCCCACTAAGAAGTGTGCAGAGAAATATGATTATCTGAATTTGCTTTTTATTTAAATAGATAAAAAGTGACTGAGTAAAATCAGTCTTTTCTAGAAAGGCATAGAGATTGGAACAAGGTGCTTTTTAATAGAAAGTCTGTGATCAGGAAAAACATTTAAGCGTGAGCTGGGCTGGACAAAATGAATGAAGGAAAGGAAAGGAACTTATCACATCCTCAGGACGTCCAACGTATTTCACAATCAAATATTTATTTTTGAAGTGCAGTCAGTGTTAATATAGGCAAATGCAGCAGCCAACTTGCAAACAGCAAGATCCCATAAACAGCAACTGAGATAAATGTCCAGTACTCTGATTTTAATGGTGTTGGTTGGGTGAGGAATATTGGCCAGCATATCCAGAGAATTTCCTGCTCCTTTATGAATAGTACTATAGGATTTTTAATTTCCACATGAACAGGCAGATGGGACCTTGAATATCTGAAAGATGGTGCCTCTGATGATGCAGCAATCCCTCCCTCGGTACTATACTCAAGTGTCAGCCTAGAATATGAAGAGTCTAAGCAGCAAGGGAGGAACACACATTTCAGCCACATAGGATGCAGAGCAAAGCAGTATTAAGCTTTGCACTGGATAAGCATTCACTTTTGGAAGACAATACAGTGATGCAGCACCTGAATGTACCAATTTGCTATGACATGGAGTGGTGGTCTTACAGTATGTTCCTGTCCTCAGCTGGACCATCAGCAGATGATGGAGAACATCACTTCTCCACAGAGTAGCAAATGACATCAAAGGCAAGTCGCCCAGTGATACTTTCACTCGCCGCCTAGAGATGATTATAGAGCTCTGGGAGGAGGTGATTAGCCAGAGAATAAGGAACATAGGAACAGGAGGAGGCCATTCAGCCCCTCCAGTCTGTTCCGCCATTCAGTTAGATCATGGCTGATCTGTATCTCAACTCCATTTACTCGCCTTGGTTCTATAACCCTTAATATACTTGTCTAACAAAAATCTATCAATCTCAGTTTTGAAATTTTCAATTGACCCCGAGCCTCAACAGCTTTTTGGGGGAGAGAGTTCCAGACTTCCACTACCCTTTGTGTAAAGAAGTGCTTCCTGACATCACCCCTGAACAGCCTAGCTCTAATTTTAAGGTTATGCCCCCTTGTCCTGGACTCCCCCACCAGAGGAAACTGTTTTTCTCTATCTACCCTATCAACTCAATTAATCATCCTAAACACCTCAATTAGATCACCCCTTAACATTCTATACTCAAGGGAATACAAGCCTAGTCTATGCAACCTGTCCTCATAATTTAACCCTTTTAGCCCCGGTATCATTCTGGTGAGTTTGTGCTGCACCCTCTCCAAGGCCAAGATATCCTTCCTGAGGTGCAGTGCCCAGAATTGAACGCAGTCCTCTAAATGATATGCAACAAAACTTCCACCCCTTTGTATTCCAGTCCCCTTGAGATAAAGACCAACATTCCATTAGATTTTAAAATTATCTTTTGTAGCTGTCCACTAGCTTTTAGTGATTTTTGTACTTGGACCCCTAAATCTCTCTGCTCCTCCACAGTTCCTAGCTTCTCACCATTTAGAAAATATTCTGATTTATCTTTCTTAGGTCTAAAGTGGATGACCTCACACTTCCCCACATTGAACTCCATCTGCCACAGTTTTGCCCACTCACTTAATCTATCAATGTCCCTTTGCAACTTTCTGTTCCCAAATACATTATTTACTAGCTTAATGTTGCCAGCAAACTTTGATATATGGCTCTCTATTCCACACCTTAGGAAGGATATATTGGCCTTGGAGGGAGTGCTCTGTAGGTTTACCAGAATGATACCCGGACTCCAAGGATTAATTCTGAGAGAGATTACACAAATTAGGGTTGTATTCCCTAGAATTTAGAAGGTAAAGGAGTGATTTGATCAAAGTTTTCAAGATATTAAAGGGAACAGATAGGGTAAATAGAGAGAAACTATTTCCGCTGGTTGGGGAGTCTAGGACTAGGGGGTATAGTCTAAAAATTAGAGCCAACCCTTTCAGGAGTGAAATTATGAAACACTTTTACACACAAAGGGTGGTCGAAGTTTGGAAATCACTTCCGCAAACGGCAATTGATGCTAGATCAACTGTTAATTTTAAATCTGAGATTGATAGATTTTTGTTAACCAAAGGTATTAAGGGATATGGGCCAAAGGGTATATGGAGTTTGGTCGCAGATTAGCCATAATTTCATTGAATGGCAGAACAGGCTCTAAGGGCTAAATGGCCTACTCCTGTTCCTATGTTCTCTATTCCTTCATTCAAGTCATTTTTAAATATAGTGAAAAGCTAAGGCCCCAGTACAGATCCCTGGGGATCATCACTAGTCACATCCTACCAATTGGAAAACATAACTATTATCCCTACTCCATGTGCTCTCATTTTTATTACCAGCCTTTTAGTTCAGTTGGGTCGATTGAGGGGTACAAGGTAGCAAGGAATGAGCTAAAAAAAGAGCTTAGGAGAGCTAGGAGGGGGCATGAGAAGTCCTTGGCGGGTCGGATCAAGAAAAATCCCAAGGCTTTTTACTCTTATGTGAGAAATAAAAGAATGACCAGGGTGAGGGTAGGGCCGGTCAAGGACAGTAGTGGGAACTTGTGCATGGAGTCAGAAGAGATAGGAGAGGTGATGAATGAATACTTTTCGTCAGTGTTCACCGAGGAGAGGGGCCATGTTCTTGAGGATGAGAGTGTGATAAAGGTGGATAGGCTGGAGGTGGTAGATGTTCTGAGGGAAGATGTTTTAGCAATTTTGAAGAACCTGAGGGTCGATAAGTCCCCTGGGCCAGATGGGATATATCCTAGGATTCTTTGGGAGGCAAGGGAGGAGATTGCAGAGCCTCTGGCTTTGATCTTTGGGTCCTCACTGTCCACGGGGATGGTGCCAGAGGACTGGAGAGTGGCAAATGTTGTTCCTCTCTTCAAGAAAGGAAATAGGAATGACCCTGGTAATTATAGGCCGGTTAGTCTTACTTCGGTGGTTGGTAAGATAATGGAAAAGGTCCTGAGGGATAGGATTTATGACCATTTGGAAAGGGGCAACTTAATCAGGGATAGTCAACACGGATTCGTGAAGGGTAAGTCTTGCCTAACAAATTTGATTGAATTCTTTGAGGAGGTAACTAAGTGTGTAGATGAAGGTAGAGCAGTTGATGTCGTATACATGGATTTCAGTAAGGCGTTTGATAAGGTTCCCCATGGTCGTCTCATGAAGAAAGTAAGGAGTTGTGGGATAGAGGGAAATTTGGCCGATTGGATAAGTAACTGGCTAACTCATAGAAGGCAGAGGGTGGTGGTGGATGGAACATTTTCGGACTGGAGATCAGTTACCAGCGGTGTGCCACAGGGGTCGGTGCTGGGTCCTCTGCTGTTTGTGATTTTTATCAATGACTTGGAGGAGGGGACTGAAGGGTGGATCAGTAAATTTGCTGATGACACCAAGATTGGTGGAGTAGTGGATGAGGTGGAGGGCAGTTGTAGGCTGCAAAGAGACATTGATAGGATGCAGAGCTGGGCCGAAAAATGGCAGATGGAATTTAACCCTGATAAGTGCGAGGTGATTCATTTTGGTAGAGCAAATTTGAATAAGGATTACAGGGTCAACGGCAGGGTTCTGAGGAACGTGGAGGAGCAGAGGGATCTGGGGGTTCATATCCACAGATCTCTGAAGGTTGCCACTCAAGTGGATAGAGCAGTAAAGAAGGCCTATGGTGTGTTAGCGTTTATTAACAGAGGGTTTGAGTTTAAGAACCGTGAGGTTATGCTGCAACTGTACAGGACCTTGGTGAGACCACATTTGGAATATTGTGTGCAGTTCTGG
Organism: Squalus acanthias; assembly: GCA_030390025.1. Lineage (NCBI taxonomy): Eukaryota > Metazoa > Chordata > Chondrichthyes > Squaliformes > Squalidae > Squalus > Squalus acanthias. The sequence continues at coordinate 153,882,043 of CM059426.1, read as the reverse complement.
TCACCTCACTATAGGAAGGACGTAGAAGCATTGGAAAGAGTGCAAAGGAGATTTACCAGGATGCTGCCTAGTTTGGGGGGGAGGTCTTATGAGGAAAGATTGAGGGAGTTGGGGCTTTTCTCTTTAGAGCGGAGGAGGATGAGAGGCGACTTAATAGAGGTTTATAAGATGATGAGGGGGATAGATAGAGTGGATGTTCAGAGACTATTTCCTCGGGTAGAGGCAGCTGTTACAAGGGGGCATAACTATAAGGTGCATGGGGGGAGATATAGAAGGGATGTCCGAGGTAGATTCTTTACTCAGAGAGTGGTTGGGGTGTGGAATGGACTGCCTGCTGTGATAGTGGAGTCGGACACTTTAGGAACTTTCAAGCGGTTATTGGATAAGCACATGGAGCACACCAGAGTGATAGGGAGTGTGATAGCTTGATCTTGGTCTCGGACAATGCTCGGCACAACATCGAGGGCCGAAGGGCCTGTACTGTGCTGTACTGTTCTATGTTCTATGTTCTATGTTCTATTATGTGGAACCTTGCTGAATGCCTTCTGGAAGTCCATATAAGTAACATCCATAGACACTCCCTTATCTACCTTTAGTTACCTCCTCAAAAAATTCAACTAGGTTCGTTAGACATGACTTACCTTTACTAATCCATGCTGGCTCTCTGATCAGTTCATGTTTGTCCAAGTGCTCAGTCACTCTGTCCCTAATAACAGATTCTAGTAACTTCCTCACAACAGATGTAAGACTAATAGGTTTATAATTTCCAAGTTTATCTCTCTTACCCTTCTTAAATAGTAGAATGACAGTGGTAAATTTCCATCCAAGAGAACAATTCCCAAATCGAGAGAGTTTTGGAAGATCATGACTAGAGCATCTATAATTTCCTCACCTACTTCTTTTAATGGGTTGAAACCATCAGGTCCTGGAGATTTGTTAATCTTTAGTCTCATTATTTTCTCCATTGCCATTTTTTACTTATATACTCAAGGGAATACAATCAGCTTAAAGTGTATGGCCTAGAAATTGGATATGGCCACAACATGGGCAGTGTTAAGGCCCAACGATGTTAAGCTATGCCAGGTCAAAATGGTCTAGGTAGCACGCAAAATTCGTGCTCAGTCCTCATTAACATGATTATAGTCTTGATCTCAGCACTAAAACCGCTGCTCATTGGCTTACCACTCAACAGGTGGGCCAATATTGGGTCCCGTCTAATTCCCAGTCATGTTTTGAACAGGCTTTATTCAGTACTTAATGGGGAGGTGCATTGATGCTACAACACCTCATTTTCAATCCATTTACAATTTTACCTGGAAGAAGACACCAGTGGAAGCACATGGCTGAGCCTCAGCACAGCGAGAGAGCTCACAGATTCTCAGACGCAGCTCTTGAGGTAACCATGGAGAAGAGGCGGGCTGTCCTCTTCCCAGACACTGGCAGGAAGTCCTCGCCACACACCTCTCGAAGCCTCTGGCAGGAGATAGCCACCTATGTGACAGCCAGCACTGTGGTCCCCAGGTCGGCCATCCAGTGCCGAAAGTAGTTTAATGACCTCACATGGGTGGTCAAGGTGAGAGAAAGCTTCAGCAAATGCCATATCCCACCATCTGCACCACAAGCCTCACACGCTGCTCAATGCACTACACCCCCAGCACTCACCTACCAACAATCTCTACCTATCACCATTCAGACCTCGCAATCATAGCTTCACTTCACCCTCACAACCTTACCACTGCTGCAACACTCACACCCACATCTCACGCCTTGCACACACTGACAGCTATTCAACTATGGCAGACACATAACCCAAACACATTGCTCCACACTCACTCACATACATCCCTTTCTCTTGCAGGCCAAGGTCGCACATAACAGGAGGGAGTAGCGGCAGACAGGTGGGTGGCAAGCCGCAATACAGGACCTCACCGACCTGGAGGGCAGAGTGCTGGAGATCATTGGGCGGCAGATCATGGAGGCCATGGCAACCGCCGAGGTTGAAGCCCATGGGGACAACAACGGTATGCTCATTCCTAATCCTTCTTCTCACATCCCACTTCCCCCTCATCCCACAATCTCTTCTCACTTTCAAGCTGCTGATGCTGTATGCATGCGTATCTTGCTTTCCCCGCCCCCTCACCATAACTCGACTCTTGTGCCTTTCTGCTTTCAGCTAATCAGGAACAAGCACCCGAGCAGCCGGTCCCCGAGGCGATGCAGGAGAGCGAGGGGGGCGGAGAAGAAGAAGACACAGCGTCACTGCATCACTCACTCACAGACACCAGCTTAGAAACTGGTACTATGTGTACTTTAGAGGCTAGTGTAGAAGCGGGATCTGCACAGGGTGAGGCACTGGGCACGAGTGGGCTGCAGCAAGGTCAGGGGGAAAGGGTAGCTCGGGGGCCAGCTCCTCGGAGGATGAGATCGCGCGAGAGTTCTGCTGCACAGGACTCAGATGAGGACCTCGGTGGGGCGGCCTTCAGAAGAAGGATGATGGGCATGCACACTGAATTGCTAGGTGCAATGGCAAGCCGGCCAGAGAGCCTCTTGACAATGTCAAGGAGCATGGAAGAGTCCACCTCCAACATTGAAGAGGCTTTGCGCAGAGCGTGGAGCCCAGGATTTCTAGGCTGGAAATGATGGAAAACTCCCAAAGAGACCATGTCAACCCAGATATGATGGTGTGTGTGATGGGCGATGTCACGGCTTCCATTGCAGCACAGACAGAAGCGACCCAACGTCTTAGTGCTGCAGCGGAAGCTCAGACCGCTGCCATCATGGTTGGGTTTACCAGTATTGACCGGGGCTTGCAGGGTGTCGCAGCAGCCCAGCAACCTGTGCTCCAACAGATTGCTAGGAATGCTGAGGTGCTGCCCCGGGGGAGTGGCAGTGGGTCAGTGGAGCAGGAACCTGCTGTCCTCTCTCAGGATGACAGCATTCCTGTTCCCACCACTGCCCTTGCCGCTGACTGTCAGCTAGCCAGCCCAGACCTCTGCCGCCCATGTCGAGGTGGTGCAGTCTACAGCTGGGCTTTCTAGGGCCAGAGCTGCTCGAGGTCGTCCTGCAAGGCCGTCTGAAGTCTCCCCCATGGAAACTCAGCAGCCTTCCACCAGCCATGCTGCAGCACTGGGGGCGCACTGCGTAGGAGCACTAGATCAGGAAAGGGCACTCGAACGAAAGGCACTAAGGAATTGCACAAGGGTGATTAGTTTATATGGTATGCGTCAATTGATTTTTGATAAATTTTGTTTGGAACCTTTTGTGGTGTCTCTCATTTCATCTTTGTGCCCAGGAGGACGCTGTGATGTTCTGTGACAGAGGGATGGTATGATGGGGATGCGGCGAGCAACGGGGATCTGAGGTTTCATTCATTGGAATCGGAGTTTGATGAGGCGTTTATGGACAGCCCATCAGAAAGGAGGATTGGCTGCCTGTCTCCTCCCTTCCTCCTCGTCCTCTTCCTCTTGCTCATCTTCCTCTTCCTCCTGCTCTCCCTCGTCCTGCTTTTCCTGTCCTCCTCCTGAGGTGGCCCCACAATCCCTTGTGGCAAGGGCTGTGCCCTCATGGTGGCCAAGTTGTGGAGCATGCAGCAGACCACCACAAAATGGGACACCCATTCTGCTCAGTACTGGAGGGCTCCTCCCGAGTGGTCAAGGCAGCGGAACCGTTGCTTCAGTAGTCCGATGGTCTGCTCGATGTTGTTCCTAGTGGAAACATGGATCTCATTATATGAGTGTTGGCACAAGTGGTGGGATTGCGGAAGGGAATCATGAGGCAGGTGCAGAGCAGATAGCCCTGGTCTCCAAGCAGCCACCCTCGTGTTTCATGTGGTGGCTGGAAGATTGCTGGCACAGGATGAAGGCACCATGGCTGCTGCCAGGATAGCGGGCATTGACCATCAGGAATCGCTGGGCGTGGTCGCACACCAACTGCACATTAAGTGAGTGGTAGCCTTTGCGGTTACGGAAGATCTCAGGATTGTTATGCGGCGCCCACAAAGCCACGTGGGCACAGTCGATTGCACCCTGCACCATGGGGAAGCCCGCAATCCTGGCAAAGCCACATGCAGCTCGTCCTGCTTCTCTCTGCTCAGAGGGAAGAAAATGTAGTCCCTTCTCCTGGTGTGCTTAGGACCCAGCATTAGGTTCGAAGTTCAGAGTGGTGACGGTAAGTCGGCATTGCGCACCGATTGCAATCACCACGCCACCATTTTTGTTTCAGGGCACTGCCAGTTACCGGCAGCACAAAGGGGAACATGAATTTTTCGTCATTTCATGGCGCTACGGAGTGGCGCTCAACAGATGAATTTCTAGCCCCTAATGCCTGCTTGAAGCTCCCGCTCCAAGATTGGTTTGTCCTGAGCCAGTCAGCGCCGGCTGCACTCAGCGAAACCTAACCTAGGGATCGCCGGCTAATCCCAATCAAGAAGGTAAGTAACTCACCTGAATGTGGAGATGGAAGGAGCAAGAGTGCTGATCCCAACCCCACATTAAAGGAACCAATCACCATTGCTCCCTCCTCCCCAATCGCCCCCGACCCCTGATCTCCCCAGCTTCTGTCCATGACCTCTGATCTCCTGACCCCGACTCTCGATCCCCGGCCCTGCATTCCCTGGCCCCCAATTCCTGGCCCTGAGTTCCTCGACCCGACCCCCAGACTCACTTACCTGAGGGCCGCTGCAACACTAGCAGCAGCTCAAGTTTTCTCTACTCTTCGCCAGTGGGCTGTTGTGCCTCGCCAGCTCCATTATAATGAGGCCCAATAACTGGGGCGTCTCGGGCCTTTCCATTCAGGCATAGGGAATGCCAACCTGCGTGCACAGAAATGGGGTTGCCCACATTTTTGGGGCTATAACTGGAGAGCTTTCATAAAAGCATGAGAATGGAGCAATTGGAAAAGGCCATTCAACCCATCCACTCACTTCATCGTCAGTTCCTATTTCAAAAATGGATCTGACGTTTTCCACCTATTTCCTACTCCAAACCTATATCTCTGGGGTACCCTCTGTAGCTTTGCCAGAAGCAAAATAAATCCAGTTTCCTTCTGACGACTGCAGTTGAATTAGTATTTGTTAAGCGATAGAAAGTCCATAAATTATTGATAAGGAATGATTCTGTGATCCTAAGGCCCCAGTGTAGAGCCATGCTCGCAGGGACAGCAGGTCGGAGATTGGGCTACTAAATGGCATCCCTAAATTTCCAACCTGCGCACCTTGTGAGCATGGTTCTCATTGGGGATGCAGGATCATGGAATCACTCCAATGTGTAAAGGCATTTTGGGCTAAAAATTCGGGGGCTTTACGCCACCCATTACCGACAAAATGTAGTGAAGAGATGGCGGCCGCCGCTCTTTCGCCAGCTGGTGGTGGGACCCGCGGCGTCCGCCATTTTCCAAGGTCCGGCAGCTCTGCCAATAAGAGCGATGGCCCTGCAAATTTAAATTAGACAGGTGACGTGCACGCCGACTTAACTTCACCTCAGCGAATTTGGACCTCTGCGCTGAGTTCTGCGCTGGGTCCTAAGCTTGCCATGAAAACCCAGCGTTCAGCAGACTGACAGAAACACGGTCAGCACCTCTTAAAGGGACACACGCATCCATCTTTCAGGTAACTTTGCATTTAAGCTTTTGGACTGGATTTTTTGGATTTTATTGAAGTAGTGGCTTGCTGCAATACATGTTAGAAGTTTCTTAAGTGTGCAGGGAGTGCTGCTGGACGCTTGAAAGGCCTCGAATGGCAAAGAAAGGCCTCTGAGAAGACAGAAAATGTTCATACTCAACTCATACTCAATTGCAAATACTCAGCAGGTCAGGCAACATCCGTGGAGAGAAACAGAGTTCACGTCTCAGGTCGAGATGTTGCCTGACCTGCTAGGTATTTCCAGTATTTTATGCATTTATTTCAGATTTACAGCATCCACTCGCAGAGGGAAGAGGAAGACGCAGAAGAGGAAGAAGCCGAAGAGGAGGAAGCAGAAGGAAGGATGCAACCCAGATAGCCCCTTTCTAGCTGGGATATCCGGGATGGAATCATCCACCTGCGGTACCAGTGATCACAACCCCAATTCCCCTTTTAGTATTTGTCCCACACTTTACCTTCCCTCTGTTACTGACCATCACAGCGTCCTCTTGGCCACAATGCTGAAATAAAAGCCACCACAAAGCAAACTTTCCAATCCAACTTTATACATCTATCCATCCAATATGACATCAAGAAATCAACCCATCACCCTTATGCATTCCCTTAGTGACTGTCTTGTGTGTGCCTTTGCCTATCCTACTGATGTAACGCAGTGCTACCCCAGTGGCTGCAGCATGGCTGGTGGAAGGCTGCTGACTTTCAGTGGGGAACACTGCAAATGGCCTTGCTGGTCGACCTTGAGGAGCTGGTGGCTGGGAGGGTGAAGTCGAGTGACGGTGTTTCTTCTTTAGTCTCCTCTCCCTCTTCTTGGCCAACCACTGGCTGGGCAGGCTGCATGTCTTGGGTGTGTGAAATGAGGAAGGCACAAGGATGGAGTTGTGGTGAGGGGAGGGCGGGAAAGCAAGAGGTGCATGCGAGAGGGAGGATAACATATGAGGATACCAACATCTTGTATCCTTTCTGCCCCGCCCATGGCCAAGGGCTCAGCCATGCCCCTGCCAAGAATGGCCAGCACCGTCTCTTCCAAGGGGGTGAGGTGAGGCTTGGAATGGGAGGTGTGCCTCGTGATGGGTACAGATTGTTGGTAGGTGAGTGATTGGGGGGGAGGAGTTGTGCATTGAGCAGTGTGTGAGGCTAGTGAATCAGTTGGTAGGAGACGGCTTTTGAAGATGCATTCACTGATTTTGACCAGTGGTCTGAGGTCATGAAGCTTCTTTGGGCGCTGGAGCCAGGTGGGGGCGACACTGCTGGCAGTGACAGCTTCGATGATATGATCCCACATCCTTCTTTCTGGAGGTCCTCCTGGCCCCTGTGGGTAGAGGACCTCTCTTGCAGTGTTGATCCCCTGCACAAAGCTGGAGTGCTGCACACGAGACCCTGGGTGCCCCTTCCTTGGCTTGCTGAGCCATTTGTGAAGCACTTTTCCCATTTTTTGAGATGCGGAAGGTAATTCAGCTTTAAGAGCTGAAGACTCCCATTTGGGACTTTTTAATTTTAATTTGTTTTTGAAAAGGCAGATGTGAGAAGTCGCACAACACCAGGTTATAGTCCAACAGCTTTATTTGAAATCACAAGCTTTCGGAGCGCTGCTCCTTCGTCAGGTGAAGTGAAGAGATGCATATAGGCACAGCATATATAGTCAGAGAACACTGCCAGATGACTACAGTTAATCTTTCTAACTGCCCTTTATCACACCTCGGCAGAGAGACAATCACGGCAATCAAAGGTGTGGATGGTGTCCAAACAGGTCAGTCAGGAAAACATTACATCAAAGACAATGAGGAGGGGTCACAAGGGGTCAAATGTGGCAGATGCTGGAGTCTGTATGGAAAACAAAAAACTTTAAAAAGGCAGTAAGGGCTGAAAACTACATTTTTTTACTTCATTTTTATTTTTATTCAGAGGCATTGCCCTTTTAATGTCCCACAATGCCTAGCAAACTCATTGCCTCGCTTCCAGAGGCTGTTGGAAGATGGAACGCCGCTTCTGGACGGCAACTTCGCTACCAATGCCAGCACTAATGCCTCCAGGAGGGCGTTACACAGCGAGTTTAGCGCAGGGCTGAAAATCTTTAGTCCCCAGCGCAAATGTTTTTCTCCTACTGGCGCGATAATTTTCAGCGGCCGTTAACCCGGGGCCGTGGTGATACCGGCAACTTACGTGGCAGCCATGAATTTTTCGGCCTTATTCTTTAATTTCAATGCTTCTTCAGCTCATAATCATTTTCTCTGGTTCTTCAGTCCATCTCATTAATTCCCTTCATGGTTTTAAAAGCTTGTACTATATCCTCCTACCTTACTCTGCAGTTTACTGCCGATGGATGAACTTGCCTCGCCACATTCTTATATAAACTGGTCTACTTTCTATGTTAGTAGGTTTAGCAACTTTTCCACATTTAGCAGGAATCTGAACTGGAGAATTGCAATCTCTAACTTTCCTATCTGAGGATTTTAATTTCCCATGTATAGGGAACGTACCAGTAATTGCAGCATTTATCTTGTCAAGAGAGAGCTAATGAAGTGGGGCTATAGTGATAGTGGAAGGTCACTATTAGAACTAAAGGGCCTAGAGAAAATGCTTGAAATCCCAGTCAGGTTGGTTGTGAAGAGAGCATAATTAATATAGAAAATAGGACAGAGAAAGAGAGAAAGAGAAGATTGGGGAAGAATTTATCAATGCAACTTGGCTGCCCCTGTGGCCCATGTGATAGACACAGCTTGTAACTGAAAAATTCACACTTAAGATTTTTTCAATGTCGACAGCTTTGGCTGTTGATGACTTTATATTGCCAGAGAGTCTGCCTAATTATTTTTCTGCAATACAGTGATAATATGCACAATTCCTTATGTATATAAAAACATTCTTCAGGTTTTTTACACTATATAAACCTATGAGGGGAAAAATTGAGTCGCGCCCCCTTTGGGGTGCTAACTTCGCGGGGCGCTACTTTTAGCGCCCCGAAGAAACTAGCACCCCCGCAGCCAAAATTCATCAGTAGCGCCCCAAGAGGGAAGCGGGGCGCTACTGGAAGCGCCCCGCCTCCCTCTTGGGGCGCTGCGAGGGAATATCGCAGCGCTACGTGCCGCAGCGCGTGGCGCTGCGGCACGTCACACTGAGGTACTGCAGGCCTTCTTCCCCTTCTTAAAGGGGAGGGGCCCAGCTGGGCCACCGGGATCGGAGTGTCGGCAAAAGAGCCCAGCACTCAAGAGAAGTGCCGGGCTCATGGAGCGCAGCCGGCACTCCGCGGCGGGGGGGGGGGTGCTCAGGAGGCCAGGTATGGCAATGGAGGCAGGTGCTGGCAGGCAGCCAGCAACAAAAATGGCCGCCTGGCACCTCGCCTTTAATTAGCGCCACCCCGGCCGCAGGTAGGCCCCCCTGACCCCGTCGGACATAGCGTCCGGCGGTAAGTCAGAAGGCACTACCGAAGATCGCGAGCGGGGCGCTGCACACGGCGATGACGTCATCATCGGCAGCGCCGCGGGGTGCTAACGGTTACCGCCGCCGGTAAGCTTTCACTGAATTTCGCGGGAGGCGTTGGCAGAACCGTGCCCAGGCACTAGTTGCTTTGCGCCCCGTCAGCGCCCTCTTAGGGTGCTAACGGGAGGCGCAAAGCAACCGAATTTCTCCCCCATGGTGTGGTGAAATATTCTGGTGTTGTAGTGTGGCTTAGTTTGGAGGTTTCTAACAGATTACAACTCGATAAGCATAGATCCTCTAACTACTATTACAATAACAGGAACAACAACCGCACTTGCATTTATATAGCACTTTATCACATCTAAACATCTCAAAATGCTTTGCACAAGTAGTTTTTTTAATGTACAAAGACTTGTTATGTAGGTTTTGTGGCAGCATTCTGTGCAACAACAATTCACAAACACCAATGAGGTTATATATGTTATTTATAAGGGTAAATTGGAATGTATTTTTAAATTAGAGGTCTCTTCATAACCACTTCCCACGAAGCTGATATATAACTGTCATGTTTGGCTTAAAACTACTCATCCGTGTTTTTAAAACATTGCTAACTGACCACCCATGGCAATGCTAGTCGGAAGTATGGGGCTGGATTTTGATACTGGGGCGGGTTGGGGTCGTGTAATCCGCATTTCGTGTTAGCCACCCGTTTCTAAATCGATGTGGGAGAATGATGCCATTTTAACCTAATTGGCCAATTGAGTTCCAACGTGTGGGAACCCATGGCCAGTGAGTTTTTCCAGTCGGAAAGTCGCCTCCGATGACGTCATCATTGCTGCTGCATTTAAGGTCTGCAACAAGCCTTGCTTCCTCTGCAGACTGCCAAGCTTTTGCCCTTGCATGTTCGAGGCACCTGCAGGAAGAATGGCCAGCCAGAGGCCTAGGTCTGCACCTCGATTTGATGACGTTGCCCTGCAGGCTTTAGTAGAGGGAGCAAGAGCAAACAGAGAGGTTCTCTTCCCTTCTTCAGGGAGGAAGAAGCCTCCCCAGCAAACCAAGGCTGTGTGGATCCAGGTGGCAGAGGTCAACTCTTTGTCAATAACCCGCAGAACCTGGCTTCAGTGCAGGAAGAGGTTTCATGACCTTCTGCGCACTGGAAAAGTGAGTATGAATTTCCCATCACCCTCAATCTGATCCCCATTGCCTCTCCTCACCAGCACTCAGCTTTAGCAATCTCTTCCTCCACATCCCACTTGACACTGACATCCATGCACCCTTACCCATTCCCTCTATCTGTATGGTCACATTCACCTAACTATTCGACTGTGCAGCCCTCACACTCCCTATCACTGTGATGCAATTACAACTTACAACACACAGGGAGGGCCCTTGGTCTTGCCACCTCACTCCATCTTTGTCTCCTTCTAAGCATCTATGGATTCTCTACACTCACTCCTTCATTCTCACTCAAACTCCACTTGTCTCCCTCATTGCAGGAAAAGAGAGCTCACAATAAGCGCGAAAGAGCGAGGACAGGAGGAGGGCCACCCTCAGTAGCCCAGCTCACCACCTGGGAGGAGGTGGTCCTGGAGATGGTGGGAGTGGAGGAAGATTCCCAAGTGGGGGACGGACAGACGGGCGCATCACAGCAAGCTGGTGACAGAATAGTTTTCCATCTCAATGACATTGCATGAGTCGCTGATAATGATTCTGAAGCTCTAACAGATGGACTTATGATCATCTGCAATATGCAATGTGCATGTAACCTTGGTCTCACATCTCTGACTCTTTCCTTTACTCCCCCCCAGGACCATCGCAAGCACCCGTCCCCACTATCCAGGAGGAAGAGCATGAGCCTCAAGACTCCTCAGAGGAAGCTGCAACCTCTGAGGGCGAAGAGTCAGCAGGAATCAGCGCACCCAGCACCAGCGCAGACACTCACACCTCGGAGGGAAGATCGCGAGATAGAGTAGTGTTGTCACCTGGTGTATCACAGCTCACAAGTGAGCATCAGCAGATAGTGGAGACAGGGACAGCAGTGGAGAGTCCTAGTCAGAGAGCGCAGGACTCTCCCAGCTCGGCTCAGCTGCATGTCGACCCTGTGCCTCTGGGTCCATCCATAAGATCAGCGGTGCTGGAACTCCAGGAACAGATGCAGGAGTCTCTGGCAGGTTTTGTCTCCAGGATCGCTGCGAGTGTGGAGCGAATGGAGGAGTCCATTGCGAACATGAGCAGAGCCTTTGTGGAGTCATTGGCGCATGAACGCATCACCACGGAAAGGATGGCAACCTCCATGGAAAGGATGGCTACAGTAGAGGAGAGGATGGCTACGGCCATGGAGGAGCTAAGTCGCCAGAGTGCAGAAAACATGGTCATTGTTCAGAATAGACTGGCATCTCTTGAGGAGCGATGATCAGCTACTGAGCATAGAAACCAGACCTTCATGGAAGTCCTCTGGAGTAGGACTTCCAGTGCAGAAACGGGTCCTCATGGCCCCCCTGAAGTGCAGCAAGGTGCTGTCAAGCCACTTGCTAGCTCTGAAGTGGGGCTGACCCATGAGAGGGATGTTGGTGGCAGACAACAAGGAAGTGGGGGCTCCTCTCCAAGCGCTCAAACAACCATGCCACTGTAAAGCCCTCGGTCAGAGCCCCACCAGAGTCCTCACCCAACTGAGATGGGCGTCTCATCCCCTGCACAGCCGCAGGAGCAGCAGACTGTTGGCGAGCCCTCACAGGTTCGCAACCCCAGAGGACGCCCGCCAAAGGTGTCGAGACAGGAGTAGCAAGAAAGTGAGCAAGGGGCCTCCACATCTGCTGAAGCCACGGGGAAGCACCACGTAGGAGCACGCGTAAGAGAAAGATAGTGCACAAATAGTCACAAGGGTAGTCACTTGGGTGAATTTTGATGTTTTATGTTAAAAAGCCATCAGATGATTACTGTAAATAAAAAATCTGATGGCTACTGCTGTAGTTGTGGCGTGTGTCATTTCGCGAATGGGACTTCCACATTGAGGGCTTAGGATTACTTGCAATTGTCAGTATGGTGTTCAAATTGCTAGGAATCCGCTGGTTCTTGGCCATTGTCGATGCTCAGGTAAGAAGCTGCGAGGCAAAAGTGCTTGATTGGCTAGGCTAAGCAAATCAGGCCAAGATGAATGCGTTCCTTGCATCCCGGGCAGCAATGTTCTCGCGTACTGCTGCCGCTGGTTGATGGGCCTCTGCAAGATGTTCGTTTTCGCTCTCCTCCTCCTCCTCCTCCTCATCTGAGGAGGATATGTGACGAGCCACTTGGTCCTCAGGAATCTGCAAGCCACGACGCTGTCCCATGTTGTGAAGTGCACAGCAAACCACGACGATTCTGGCGACCCTGGCTGCTGAGTACTGCAGGGCTCCACCTGATCTATCCAGGCATCTGAAGCGCATCTTCAGCAAACCGATGGTTTGCTCGATTATGGCTCTGGTGGACATGTGGCTGGAGTTGTAGCTCTCCTCAGCTTCGTTGGATGGGCTCCTGAACGGCGTCATTAGCCACGTCTTCAGGGGATAGCCCTTGTCTCCAAGTAGCCATCTGTTAAGTTGGTCTGGCGGACTGAATAGCGGAGGCACACTAGACTGGCGCAGTATGAAGGAGTCATGGCAACTGCCAGGGTACTTGGCACAAACATGCAAAATTTCCTTCTTGTGGTCACACACCAGCTGAACGTTAAGGGAGTGGAAGCCCTTGCGGTTGACAAAAATACCTGGATTGCAATGGGGTGCCTTAAGGGCCACATGTGTGCAGTCAACGACGCCCTGCACCCTTGGAAAGCCTGCCAGATTAGCTAATCCAACCGCACGCTTGTTTGATCCTTGGTGAAATGGATATGAGTATGCACGATGGCAAAGAGGGCATCGGTTACCTGCGTGATGCAAGTGTGTGCGGCCGCCTGGGAGATGCCGCTGATGTCTGCTGCTGCTCCCTGGAATGACCCTGAGGCAAAAAAAGTTGAGTGCGATGGTGACTTTGACGGCCACTGGTAAGGGTTGTCCAATTGGTCCTCTGGGCTCCAGGTCTTGTTGCAGCATTGCGCAGATGTCACCCACTACCTCTCGCGAAAGTCGGAGCCACCTTTGGCACTGCTGCTCAGACTAGTTGAGGTAGCTGACCCTGTGTCTGTAGACCCTGTTTGGGGGGTATCTCCTGCGCCGACGGGCTTCCATGCGTTGGCCCCTTCTGGCCTGTGCAGCTTCAGGTGGGTGAGCAGCAGCTTTGCGCTCCTGTTGTTGCTGCTGCTGTTGGTGCTGCTGCTGTTGGTGCTGCTGTTGTTCATGGTTCTGCTGGTGCCGCGGCTGGTCTTCGACCTCATCTGATGTCCAGAAGGGAAGGAAGTAAATGGCTCCCATGCTTCTGGTATATGCCTCAGTTGAGGAAGCGCTCAGTCAAGGTGGCGAGAGGGGTTTCCCAGGAGGTCACACTGGAGATGGGTGTCAGGCTCCAAACTTCCACAGCTGTGGTTATGCCTTCTAAAAGTTCCCCCAGACCTGAGACAGCAAAGTCCTGCCACCTGCAAATGATGGCTGATCAAATCTCCTATTTAATGGTTGAGCTGCAGTTGATAGGCAGCAATCCAATTGTGCTACCGTCAGGTTTCACCGTCGTGTTTCAGAACAGGCGTGCTTCACGTGGGAAAAGGGTTAAAATCACAAAGGCCTATCAAAATGGCATTATAGAGGCAATTTAGTGCTTGTTAAGGGCCTTAACGGCCTATCCCGCCTCTTGGAGGTGGGACGGAGACGGGACCAGTAGACACGATTTAATAAAAATTGCGTGGAGGCGGGGTTGGGCCCGCCCGCCAGTTTTTGCAATTTTAACCACCCACACGCCTCCAAACTCGCCTCAACGGCCCGATGAAAATCCAGCCCATGGAGTCTGGAGTGTGTACGGTTTAGCTGCTAAGCTGCCCCTTTAAGGCCACTGCTTCAGTGCTCCCAGTAAGGACGCGGTCTATATTGGTCCTAAGGTCAATTAGAGGCTGATTGTGGTGGTTGTTGTTTGAAGTTTCTTTATGTTGGCAGCTGTTTGGGGAGAGGCCGGGTTTACCTCTAGGTGAGCAGGAACTGACTGGGTTTCTTTCTCTTTTTGTATACTTTTTTTTAAAAGACTGCTCAGTTATGATTTGATGATGTTTTTACACAAAGTGTGATGTCTGGAGTGTGGTGTCTGGAGTATGACGGATGCTCTCAAAAATTTTATATAAATAGATTACATTTGAGCAATATTTACCCCCAGTAGAACAATGGCAATAAAGTGATAGCACGGATACAGCTGAAAATCATCATGGTTACGCAGCTTGCAAGATGGATAGATATATAGATCGCTCCAATGCACTAACTTAGATGAATTTGTGTGACTGCTCAGAGTTCAGTATTTTGCACTGGAGCTATCAGCCAACCATTTAGAACATAATTTGATATAATTTGCAGCTGACAACTCGGCAGATGACCTTCTCACGCCCTGCTGACACAATGCTGTCTACACTGCTCAAGTGATAATAGGTGGATTTGTCCAAATTGGATAGTGACCTGACCGCTAAGGATAGCAAACAAGTTAACAAAATCTACCTTTATTTTCTGCATTTCTTCATGCATTTCCAGCATTTTCTGTTTTTATTTCAGACTTCCTGCGTTCAAAATGTTTCCTCTTCTCACTGCACTAGCTTCCAGTTAGTGCTGTTGTGCCATGTCAGTATTTAAAATTTGTAAAGTAGTTAGACACAGTGGGCTAAAAATTGAGCAGCGCCCCCTTTGGGGCACTAACTTCGCCGGGGCTCTGGAAAAATTAGCGCCCCCACGATGGAAATTGAGTGGTAGCGCCCCAAGAGGGAAGCGGGGCGCTACTAGAAGTGCCCCACTTCCCTCTTGGGGCGCTGTGAGGGAATATCGTGGCACATCACGCCGCGGTATTGCAGGCCTTCCTCCCCTCTCCTTGTGCAGCGCGACCCGGGGCCCAGCTGGGCCCACGGGGATTGGGAGTGCCGGCAAAAGAGCCCGGCACTCAAGAAAAGTGCCGGGCTCAAGGAGCGCAGCCGGCTCTCCGTGGAGGGGCGGGTAAGGAGGCCGGGAACGGGAGCGGAGGAAGGTGCTGGCAGGCGGCCAGCAACAAAAATGGCCGCCCCGCACCTCGCCTTTGAATAGTGCCTACCTGGCCGCAGGTAGGCCCCCCTGACCCCGTCGGACATAGCGCCCGGCGGTAAGTCAGGGGGCGCTCCCGAAGATCACGGCCGGGGCGCAAGTGGGGCGCTGCGCACGGCGATGATGTCATCGCCGGCAGTGCCGCAGGGCGCTACCGGTTACCGCCGCCGCTAACCTCCTGCTGAATTTCATGGGAGGCGTTGGCGGCGCCGTGCCCGGGCACTAGTTGCTTTGCACCCCAACAGGAGACGCAAAGCAACCGAATTTTTCCCCCAATATGTGCACTAACTACACGCTCTGCATTCATAATAATGCTTCTGGTATGCAGTTGGAGAAACAAAATACTAAATCATGGCATGACTGACGCTTCCAGTTTCTGTATGTCAGACAGACTAAGTAATCCGTAGTTTATATCTTCTCACCTTCCCACGGGGCTAATTTTTCACAGACCTGGATGTACAGATGAAGCAACTGCTGCTTCATCCTGTCAGACAAAATGAAGCAGTCTCAAAACTCAGCAATCATCTTCATCTGTCTGGACTTAAAACATCAAGTGCTGACAATCCTTTATGTGTTTTAAATGACCATATGTTTTCTATTGTAACTTTCACAACTGTTTCTAGTAAATGATAATATAGTAAAACGTTAAATCATCCTTGTACAATACCTGCACAAGAAGTCATTATCAGCCTGTAAATAGATTTACTGTCAGCTGTTCATAGTATCAGGAAAATGAATAGGCCATTCAGCTCATCGAGCTTGCTCTGCCATTTTGGTAGCATTAACAGCTTCATCTCTCAATTCCTTGCCATTCCTCTTTATGTCCGAATACAATTTCTCCCCAAATAGGTGTCTAGTTCCCTTTTAAATGCCTCGAGTAGAGCATTCCATACCCTCACAATTCTTTGAAGAAATTTTGCCTCAATCTACTTTTAACCAGCTTAGTTCTTATTTTAAGATAATGTCATAGGAACATAGGAACAGAAGTAGGCCATTTAACCCCTTGAGCTTGTTCTGCCATTCAATGAGATCATGGCTGATCTGTGACCTAACTCCATATAGCTGCCTTTTCCCCATATCCCATAATACCTTTGGTTAACATAAATCTATCAATCTCAGATTTAAAATTAACAATTGATCTAGCATCAATTGCTGATTGCAGAAGAGAGTTCCAAACTTCTACCACCCTTTGTGTGTAGAAATGTTTCCTAATTTCACTCCTGAAAGGCCTGGCTCTAATTTTTAGGCTATGCCCCCAGTCCTAGAATCCCCAACCAGCGAAAATAGTTTTTCTCTACGCTATCAGTTCCCCTTAATATCTTGAAAACTTCGATCAAATCACCCCTTAACCTTCTAAATTCCAAGGAATACAACCCTAGTTTGTGTAATCTCTCCTCGTAATTTAACCCTTAGAATCCAGGTATCGTTCTGGTAAACCTATGCTGCAGTCCCTCCAAGGCCAATATATCCTTCCTAAGATGTGGTACCCAGAACTGAACACAGTACTCCAGGTGTGGTTTAACCAGGCCTTTGTATATCTGAAGCATGACTAATAACCCATTGTATTCGAGTCCTCTAGATATAAAGGCCAGCATTCCATTAGCCTTTTTGATTCTTTTTTGTACCTGTCCATGATATTTTAATGATCTATATACATGGACCCCCAAGTCTCTTTGGACCTCCACTGTTTCCAGCTTTTCACCATTTAGAAAGTACCCTGTTCTATATCCTTTTTAGGTCCAAAATGGATGACCTCACACTTGGCGATATTGAAATCCATTTGCCACAGTTTTGCCCATTCACTTAATCTATTAATATTTCTTTGTAATTTTATGTTCCTGTTATGGATTCCTCCACTGGGACAAAAAGTTATTCCCTGACAGTCTTGTTCGTTCCTTTCATTATTTTAAACACCTCAGTCACACCATCCTCAAACTCCTTGGGCCTGAAAACCCACGGGTTTTTCAACCCAGTGTAAATGACAGGATCCTGATCTTGCCAAGGAATGCCAAATCCCTACACTCTTGAAAGACAACGTGCCTTTTGTAAGGGGGCTAAAATAGCCCCCCAAAAATTTTAGCAATCGTCCAGGGCTCCCACCCGATATACCAGTCCGCAGATGCTCCGCGAAGCTGAGACCCAAAAACTCCCACATGAGAGTCCCCACCCCCAGCCATGCCCCCCTCTTACACTGGTGTCCTTGCTTGGAGTGGGCAGAGGTTCCACCAAGAAGACCGACTGGAAACTGCTGGGGAAAGCTGGGACTCAATGTATCCTGGTAAATTTCCGTGAGGATTCCCCTGCCCGTCCACTGTAATGCAGCAGAAGAGCCACAAAAACCCTGGAAAAATGAGGTTTACAAAGTTTTTCTAGGGTTCCGTGACTTTTCTACAGAAGTTACGGCAGACCAGCGAAAGAACCCCTACCGAAATTCACGCCCTCACTTTCTCAGATGACACATGAAGACTAGCCACTTCAGAATGGTATCGGAGGGCAGTCGCACCCATGGAACTGTACCTCAACTAACTACTTATCTTTTGCAGTGACCCTGGGCTCTTCCTCCAGATAGTTGCCTGATTGTTCACCACCATTCTTGACTGGTAGGGCTACAGAACTTTGCTCAGATCTGTTGGTCATTTATCTCTCAGCTCTGTCTATTATCTGCTGCTTTTGGTGCAGTAGCTTTAGTTTATTGGCACCTCATTCTAAGGCATGCCTGGTACTGCTCCTGACATGCCTTTCTACACCACATTGAAACAGATTTGATCTCCCGGCTTGATAGAGATGAAGGAGTGAGGGTTGTGCTACGCCGCGAGGTTACAGATTATAGAGATATATAATTCTGCTGCTGCTGATGGCCTATAGTGCCACATGGGTGCCTAGTTTTGGGCTGCTAGATCAGTCCTTTTCTGTCCCACTTAGCATCACACGACATGATGGAGGGTGTCCTCATTGTGAAGATGAGACTATCTTCACAAGGACTGTGTGATGGTGGCTCCTAACAATGCTAATATTGACAGATGTCTCTGTGACAGGTAGGTTGGTGAAGACGAGCTCAAGAAGCTTACTCCGCAAAATTCGTTCCCTCTCCACCTGTCTGGCAGCTATGTCCTCCGGAACTCAGTGAGCTCAGTCAATGGTGGTACTCCAAAGCACTTTAGGTGGTGGTCAGTAAAGTTGTCCACCCAGAGTTCATTCTGTGCCCTTGCTTACACTTCAGTGCTTCCTCTAAAAGGTGTTCAAAGTGGAGGAGTACTGATTATTCAGTTGAGGGGTGGGCAGGGGGGAGATAAGGGTAATCAGCAGAAGGTTTCCTTGGCCTTATTTGACCTGGAGCCATGAGACTTCATGGGTTTCAGTTTACATGTTAAGGAATCTCAGGGCCACTCTCACCCAACTGTATACCACCATGTCTCCCTCTTTTGGGTCTGTGCTGTCTATGGGACAGGGTGTAACCAGGAACGGTGGTGGAGGAGTCAGGAATGTTGGCTGATAGGTGTAACTGTTTGAGTATGATTGTGTCAGGCTGTTGCATGACTAGTCTACATGACAGCTCTCCCAATTTGGATCCTAGTCCCTAATGTTACTGAAGAGGACTTTACTGGGTCATCTGGGCTGGGGTTGTTTTAGTCTAGTTCTGATCCAATGACTGGATCGTATTCGCGTGCTTTCCAAAATGTTAATTCATGAAATGACTTTAATCTAGCAAGAAATGTTTGAAATACTAAACACAATAATGTGTTGCACATGCTGATTTTGCAGTACTTTGCAACAGTGCCTCAGATTTGGACTGTCAGTTATGTCTTGCCCTGCAGCATTGGTGAGAGTGTAAATGAAGAAAATATGTTATATGATGTATTTTCACATTTAAATCCCATTATCATATTGCTGCCCACAAATGGATGGACATATTATAGGCCTGCTACTGAAAGTGCCTAGGTTTCCGATGGGTTCCAAGAGGTACAGTTCTCTAGTGGATCCAGGTTTTGCCCCAAATTCTGTTTCCATCCTGTTCCCTCAGCTGGCAGTCCACCATGAAACCTCCCTTCCCAACCCCAAAAGTTTCCGATCCAGTAATTACATAGGCTGTCTTTGTTTCTACTTTACTAACTTCTTTGTTGTTCAATCTCTTCAAAATAATGGATGCCTCATTACCATTCTCTAGCAGCCTCCTGGCTCTTTACCAAAATTGTCTTTCGCAACTTCTATAAATCTGCCTTTCTACCTCTTTTCTGTCCTGGTGGTACAGTTGATAACTCTTCCAAAGGGAAAGCTGACTGTTTTGGTTCAGTTTTCTCCTGTAACTCTAATCTCAATGATGTTGATAAAAAATACTGAAGCTGACAATAGATTAGCCCTCTAATAACGGGAGCCTATTAGATGACGTGCCTGACCTGGGTGGAAGGGAGCAACGAGCAGAGCCGATTCCCGGTGTGGAAAAGCCTCGTCCCTCTGATGCCAGAGGCCCTGTTTGGAGCAGATGGAAGTTCCACCCGCCCAAGGCCCCAGCGTAAATTGGCTGCCACGATTCCTATGGGTGGAGATGCAGTGTTTTTGCGAGCCAGCCGAATTTCTGACCTAGACCACTAATGCCGACGTTACACTGCCATTTTGTCAGTGGGCCCAAGGGTGGTCAGGTTCATTATTTTTAGCAATATCATCGAGATTAAAGATAGAGGAGAAAAGTGAACCAAAGAAGTCATCCTTCCTTTTAGAAGAGCTAGCAACCGTACATTACTGTGTATGATGGCACCAAGTGGTCATCCGGTGGTACGTTTCATGGCCACTGACGATACTCTAATTATATAACCCTGCCCTGATTCCAGATACTATGGCAGTACCCACTCTGCTGCACTTACGCCAGCAGAACGGGTCCAAGAATTTTTAGACCCAGTCCCTCTGCTCTGTTCTGCTCCACTTTCATGGCAGACAGAAAGTTTTATCACTGACAGGTCTGCTGAATTCTCCATTCTCTAGATTCCAATTAGACCTCCAATCCTAGAGATATCCCTCCCATCATCTTCAATATGTGTCACTCTCAACTTCGTCCTGTTCTTTACTGTCTCTGCAATCTCTCTTGCTTGTCTTTCCTTCTCATCGGAAATTTGGTTGTGTTCACCTGACACAAGGAAATATGATCCCGCTTATCCTTCCAACCGCTGCCATATTGCTTTTACGTCAGTGCTTACTAAAGTACCGAAACTGTGTTAATTCACAATGATCCATTATCTTGAAAGAACAGGCCTAATCCATGATTACCGGTATGGTTTTGGCATGGCCATTCTACAGTTGATCTTCTTTCCTATGTTACCTACCTCTGCAACTCTGCTCTTGAGAACCATCTATTATTGCCTTAGACATTGTTAAAATCTTTGACAGTGTCTGGTAACATGCATTTCTAAAGAAGCTAATGTCACATGACCTCAACCAAGACTATATTCACGGCTTTCTAATTTCCCCTCAAGTCCGACCTGGAGTTGATGGTTCATCCTCAGACTCTTTTTCCTTTCACTCAGCTTTTCCCAAAGCTCTAGCCTCTGTCCTACTCTGTTTCTTCTTCGTATCAACGATCTCCTTAACTTATTATTCTGTTCACTCTTATGCTGATCACTCCACTCTACATTTTTCAAATTCTTTCAGATCTTATATTCTCACTGCACAAGCCTTCATTCCTCTGCAGAATGATTGCTGGATTATTACATCTTGATCCTTCAGCTGGGCAATGAAACTCTTACGTCTTTCAGTTCTTAAAAGAAAGAACGTGCATTTACAAAGTGCCTTTCACAAACTTAGGATATCCCAAAGTACTTCACAGCCAATGAAATACTTTTGAAGTGTATTTATTGTTTTAATGGGAAATGTAGCAGCCAATTTGCACAGAGCAAGGTCCCACAAACAGCAATGAGTTAGGTGACTAGATAATATGTTTTGGTGGTGTTGGTTGAGGGGTAAATATCAGTGGGGAACATCCCATCTCCTCTTTGAATAGTGTCATGGGATCTTTTACATCCACCTGAGAAGGAAGGCAGAAGGGGCCTCGCTTTAACATCTCATCAGTACTGCACTGAAGTGTCAGCCTAGAATATGTGCTCAAGTCCTGGAGTGGGGCTCGAATCCATGACCTGACTTAGTTGTCAGAGTTCTATCACTGTGCCAGTTTTTCATGGCTGTTGCAACAGCTCCCCTTTGATGGTTCATGAAATCCTAGAATAATAAAAATCAAACCATAGAAGGAGGCCATTCAATCCATGTGTCTGTGGTGCTGTTATCTATTCAACTAGAGCTATCTACTCTAATCCATAGTCCTTGATCTATCAATATTCTTAGCTCCACTATTTTCTCTGAACTTAAATAGAACTCCCACATCACCTCCATTGCTAAAGCTACCTCTAAGAAGCTTGGTTTTCTCTTTCATGTGAACACTTTTATTTCCCCTAAAACAACTCAGAACTTTCTATAAAGCTGAATACCATTCCACATTGCTCCTATAAATGGGGAGGCTCTTCTAAAACTCTTTTCACGTTCCTATTCTGACTCATTCTTTCCTCAAGACCATGGAACTCCTATCCTCCCTAGTTTTCCTTCCCCCTACAATCTTCATGTTTTTAAAACCTTGGTGCCGTCTAATCACTCATTCCTGATTTATCTTATCTCTTACTTTTTTCAATCTTGTTGGTATCTTACACTATTGATCTTCACATTGAGTTTCTTAATTTAATGGCTACCAATTTTACAATTCAGATTGTAATTTCAGATCTGAATTCAACATAACGCTTGTAACTATTTATAGACTTAATGCTTATGGTTATATTTGAATACCATTGAATTTGATAACTCCTATTAATTTTCTTTTAATAATACCATTCCTGGTTATATCTGCATCTACATGACTATACCATTCTCCAGCTCTCAAGATGTGCACTAACCTGCACTAATCTGTGTAACAATTGCTCATTAAACATCCTGGCCCGCACTCACACATTGCCGCCACTGTTTTATAATGTGTACTTGAGAGGAACAATGTAATTTTGCTTGGGAAATGAAGGACTTTTGTTTAGTCTTGAGGATATTCAACCAGTCTTTCTGGCATCTGTGTAGGACTGAAGAGGTTTTGGGCTGAATTTCTTTTTCAATTATTAACCAATGTAACCTGAGTGGACAGGTAGCCCTCCCTAACACTCACTGACGCTTCCGGGATTTCCCACCAGAAGTGACATTCGGCGTACAAGTCCTCCCAGATATAGGTGGCTGTATTATAATTAGGCGCAACTGATGGGAATATGACATATTTCCCATCATTTGTGCCTGAGCAATGCTGGGTGCTAGGAATGTTGGTGTCAATCATTCATATGGGCTGTGGGAAGGGGGGGTCATCGGAGTTGGATTTTACAGGAAACTTTGACCAGCACAATCTCAGTAGTGTGGGTGGGCTGGAAGCTGCAATGGAGGGTCTTGAACAGAGAAAGGTGAGAGTGTAGTTGCAAGATAATGATGCACTGCAGTACTTTAGAGAGAAATGGAGATTGGGGATACAATGGTAATTGAAGAGAAAGGAAGATTTGAATGTGATTTTTTTTGAGGACTGGTCAGTGCCAGAGAATAGAGATACATTGATGATGTTCGTGTTAGGCATGTGAATTTTGTAATATATAGACAAAAAGGCTACAGTCCTGTGTCTATATTAATAATGAATCCAAACTCCACATAAAGAATAAATGTTACACATACTCAAGACCAACACCTGAGGTTACAAACGATGCTTGCCATAGCAGATATGCACATTACATCGCAACCCTCCATAGATACATAGATACATAGAAGATAGGAGCAGGAGTAGGCCATCCGGCCCTTCGAGCCTGCTCCGCCATTTAATGAGATCATGGCTGATCCTCCAATTCAGTATCCCGTCCCCGCCTTCTCTCCGTAACCCTTAACCCCTTTTGCCTGTAGAAATATATCTAATTCCCTCTTAAATATATTTAATGAGCTGGCGTACACTGCCCTCTGTGGCAATGAGTTCCACAGGTTCACCACCCTCTGAGTGAAGAAATTCCCCCTCATTTCTGTCCTAAATGGTTTAGCCCTTATCCTTAAATTATGTCCTCTAGTTCTGTTCTCACCCGCCAAGGGAAACATTCCTTCTGCATCTAGTCTGTCTAGACCTGTCAGAATTTTATACACTTCTATGAGGTCCCCTCTCAATCTTCTAAACTCCAGTGTGTACATCCCTAAACTACATAGTCTCTCCTCATAGGTCAATCCCGCCATTCCTGGTATCAGCCTGGTGAATCGCCGCTGCACCCCCTCCATGGCAAGAACATCTTTCCTCAGATGAGGCGACCAAAACTGTACACAGTACTCGAGGTGTGGTCTCACCAGTGCCCTGTACAGCTGCAGCAAGGTATCCCTGTTCCTGTATTCCAACCCTTTTGCTATGAAGGCCAGCATACCGTTTGCCTTCTTGACCGCCTGATGCACCTGAATGCTCGCCTTCAGTGACTGGTGTACAAGAACACCCAGGTCTCTCTGTACTTCCCCCTCTCCCAATTTATTGCCATTTAAATAATAATTTGCCCTCCCGTTCCTGCACCCAAGGTGGATAACTTCGCACTTGTCCACATTATAGTGCATCTGCCATTTATCCGCCCAATCACCCAGTCTGTCCAAATCGCTCTGGAGCTTCCTGGTCTCCTCCTCTGAGCCCACCGCCCCCTCCTAGTTTAGTGTCGTCTGCAAATTTGGAAATGCTGCATCCGACTCCCTGATCCAGGTCATTAATGTAAATTGTGAACAGCTGGGGACCCAGGACAGATCCCTGTGTACCCCACTTGTTACTGCCTGCCATTCAGAAAATGAGCCGTTTATTCCAACTCTCTGTTTTCTATCTGACAGCCAGTTCTCTATCCACGTCAATACTTTCCCCTTTATCCCATGAGCTTCAATTTTCCATGCTAATCTTTTATGTGGGACCTTATCGAAGGCCTTTTGGAAGTCCAGGTACACCACATCTACTGGCTCTCCCCCATCTATTTTACCAGTTACTCCTTCAAAAAATTCCAATAGATTAGTCAAGCACGATTTACCCTTTGTAAATCCATGTTGACTCTGTCCTATCCTGTCCCCATTTGCTAAGTGCTCCGCTATTTCATCCTTAATGATGGACTCCAGCATTTTGCCCACAACTGATGTAAGGCTTACAGGTCTGTAATTACCTGCTTTTTCCCTACCCCCCTTTTTGAATAGTGGGGTAACGTTAGCTACCCTCCAATCCATGGGCACTGTTCCCGAGTCTAATGAATTCTGAAAAATCATACTTAGTGCATCCGCTGTCTCTAGGGCCACCTCCTTCAGTATCCTAGGATGCATGTTATCAGGCCCTGGGGATTTGTCCGCCTTCAATCCCTTTAGCTTCCTTAACACCATATCCTTAGAGATATTGATTTGCGTCAGTTCCTCCTTTGCCAATGTCCCTATTTTTCCCGATATCCCAGGGAGGTTTTTTGTGTCTTCCTTCGTAAAGACTGACCCAAAGTATGCATTTAGTTGGTCTGCCATTACCTTATTTCCCGTTATATATTCCCCCGTATCTGACTGCAATGGACCAACTTTGGTTTTCACCAGTCTTTTCCTCTTGATATACTTATAAAAGCTTTTGGAGTTAGTTTTTATATTTTCCGCCAGCTTGCTTTCGTAAGCTATTTTGCCCCTCTTGATTAAGCCCTTTGTCCTCCTTTGCTCTATCTTAAACTGTTCCCAATCTTCCGCTCTGGCGCTTTTTTTGGCTATTTTATACGCCCTATCTTTGGATTTTATGCTGTCTCTAATTTCCCCTGTTATCCACGGTTGAGTCACCTTTTTAGATTTCCTTTTATGCCAGATTGGTATAAACAATTTTTGCAATTTTGTCATTCTATCTTTAAATGCTTGCCATTGTTTATCTACCTCCAGTCCTCCCAGGAACGTTGTCCAATCAGACCTACTCAGTTCCCGTCTAATGGCATCATAATTCCCCTTGTTTAAATTCAGGACCTTAGTCTCTGAGTCAATTTCTTCGCTCTCCATTTCGAGTGAGAAATCGATCATGTTATGATCGCTCTGACCCAAGGGTCCCCGTACAACAAGATTACTAATTAGTCCCTTCTCATTGCACAGTACCCAATCCAATATAGCCTGTTCCCGAGTTGGTTCCTCGACATATTGATCCAGATAACCATCCCTTAAACACTCAAGGAATTCCTCCTCCTCATTATTTTTACTGATTAGGCTAGTCCAATCTATATGTAAGTTAAAGTCACCTATGATGACAGCTGTGCTCTTATTGCACGCTTCTCTAATTTCCCTCGTGATGCCCTCCCCAACCTCTATTTTACTATTTGGAGGCCTATATACCACTCCTATTAATGTTTTTCGCCCCTCGCTATTTCTTAGCTCCACCCATATAGATTCTGTATTAACTGAGTTAATATCCTTCCTTTCAATTGCATTTATCCCCTCTTTTACCAGCAATGCTACCCCTCCTCCCTTTCTTTTTTGTCGATCCTTCCTAAATACTGAATACCCCTGTATGTTAAGCTCCCAGCCCTGCTCACCCTGCAACCATGTTTCCATAATCCCAATTAGATCATAATTATTAACCTCTATTTCCACAGCTAATTCATCTACCTTGTTCCTGATGCTTCTCGCATTAAGGTATAAAACCCTCAGGCTTTTTTTATGCTCACATTTTTTATGAATTAGTTTGGCCCTTTGTTTTTTGTTCCTCACCCTTTTACCATTTATTTCTGTCTGCCTTTCACTTTCCTCTATTTCACTACATAGGTTTCTAGCCCCCTGCCATACTAGTTTAAATGCTCCCGAACTGCTTTATCAAAAATTACCCCGAGAACATCAGTTCCATCTTTGCACAGGTGTAGACCGTCCCTTTTGTATAGGTCACACCTACCACAAAACTGGTTCCAATGCCTCAAAAATTTAAAACCCTCCCTCTTACACCACTGCTCAAGCCACGTATTTAGCCTAACTATCCTGTTCTCTGTACTCTTACTAGCACGTGGCACTGGTAGTAATCCAGAGATTACTACCTTCGAGGTCCTACTTTTTAGCTTGGCTCCTAACTCCCTAAATTCTACTTGTAGGACCTCTTCCCTTTTTTTAGCTACGTCGTTGGTACCAACATGTATCACGACAACTGGCTGTTCCCCCTCCCCCTCCAGAATGTTCTGCACCCGCGCCGAGACATCCTTGACCCTTGCACCAGGGAGGCAACATACCATCCTGGAGTCTCGGTCGCGACCACAGAAACCCCTATCTATTCCCCTTACAATCGAATCCCCTATTACTATAGCCCTGCCACTCTTTTTCCCTCCCTTCTTTGCAACAGAGCCAGTCATGGTGCCATGAGCCTGGCTGCTGGTGCCTTCCCCCGATGAGTCATCCCCCCCGACAACAGCACCTAAGGCGGTGAACCTGTTGCTAAGGGAGACAACCCCAGGGGATTTCTGCACTACCTTCCTGCCCTTGCTCTGCCTTTTGGTCACCCATGTACTATCTACGCTGGCCTTAACCTGCGGTGTGACCAACTCACTAAATGTGCTATCCACAACCCTCTCAGAATCGTGGATGCTCCAAAGTGAGTCCATCCGCAGCTCAAGGGCCGTCATGCGGTCCCACATGAGCTGCAGCTGGACACACTTCCCGCACACATGGTTGTCAGGGACACAGGAAGCGTCCCTGATTTCCCACATGTTACAGGAGGAGCATGACACAGGTCCGAGCTCTACTGCCATGACTTAACCCTTATATTACTTTTTAATTTTCTAGTTTTAGTTTATTTATTGACTTTTGTTTTCCCGAAGCTTACTTAGACCAATGTATACTGTACTCCTCTTATTCCTTTTTAAACTAACCAAATCCCACTAGTTTTAGTTTTACTTTCTAGGAAGGTTTGAGGAAAGTACTTACCAGTTAGTCTTACCTCCCTGGTCTTTCGCTGACTTCCCGGTCTTGTGTCCCCTTGGTCCTACGCCGACTTCCCGCTCCTCCCGGTCCTGCCCTGCTGAAAAGAAACTGAGACCAAAAAATTTGTGACCTCTGTTTTTAGACTGCTAAAAGACTAGTAGGTTAGAGGAGGAGGGCGGGTGGGGGTTCCTACTCTGTAGGAACTCGGGTTTAAGCCACCATCCTCCTTAAATGCCGTTCACTTGGGTGCTTCCCACCTGGTCCGCTTCCGGTCTCGTCGCTCCCGACAACAGCCTGTGAAAGAAAAGCCCGCGAAAGTGAGTTCAAATACTCACAGGACCTCCGGTCTCGTCGCTCCCGACAACAGCCTGTGAAAGAAAAGCCCACGAAAGTGAGTTCAAATACTCACAGGACCTCCGGTCTCGTCGCTCCCGACAACAGCCTGTGAAAGAAAAGCCCGCGAAAGTGAGTTCAAATACTCACAGGACCTCCGGTCTCGTCGCTCCCGACAACAGCCTGTCTCCCTTCTTTATCTCCCAACCTATGGCTATGATTTTACACCATTTGTACTGTTTCTAGCTACACCATTCTAAAGGGATCTGCATTTCATAATCCTTCACCCACTTTCAATCTCCATTCTGACGTCTTATGATCTCGGGTTGTACAGAAAAACATTGGCGATTTAGAGTTGGCAAGGCATAAAAGGAGCCATGCTACCAAAAGAATCATATCGGCCGCGATCTTGCCGGCACTCAGAGGGCGGGTTCGGAGGCGGGTCAGGTGTCAAAATGACAAAGATTGACAGCGGGCAGGGAACCCGTTGTCCATCCGCCTCCACGCGAGTCTCCCAGGTGTCGGGTTAGTCGCCGCAAAACAGACCCGACACCAAGCGGCGGGGGAGGCAATCCGAAACATTAACTGGGTTGTTAACATCCAATGAACTGCTATTTTAAGGCTACATTTCAATTTTACATGCTCTCCCATGGGTTACCCGCTGCTTGGGGAACACGTCAGCTCACCATGTCGTGAGTTGAGTCTGCATTGCATTATCTGATTACCTGACAGCTGCAGAAGTTCTATAAAGGTTACCATGTTGCAGCTGTTCACTTTCAGAGCTCAGAAACGGTTGGTTACTGCATTTGGAAGACATATACAGCCTTGTGCAGCTTGCAAGTGTTTGGAGCCAACTCTCTATCCAGTTCCACCTCATTGGTACAACCCCTCTCAGCATTCACAGATTTGCTTCTGTCATCTCTCTGTCACCTGCCATCTATTACATCAGAATGGGTACGGTTTACACTCTCTTACCTTGGTCCTCAGAATCTGACCACGAAGAGCCGCAACACCAGCAGAACCAGGCACCCCAGCAGCCACAACAACAGCCAGAGCACCAACCTTCACCTCAACCACCTGATGCTGCACAGGGCAGAGGGCATCAGCGCAGGGCTGGACTTTGCCAGAGGCGCTACCCCCAGCACAGGGTTTACAGGCAGAGGATGAGCTTCCTCAACATGACTGAGCAGCAGTGCCAATGGAGGCTTAGGCTATCACGCCAGGATGTGGCGGACATTTGCAGATTGCTGGAGCAAGTGCTGCAGCCCAGAGAAGTGGGAGGACACCCCTTACCAGTAGCATTGAAAGTCACCCTTGCCCTCAACTTCTTCGCCTCAGGCTCCTTCCAGGCATCTGCAGCAGACGTTTGTGGCATCTCGCAGTCGGCTGCACACAGATGCATTACGCAGGTGACCGATGCCCTATTTGACAAGTCAGCAAATTATATAAACTTTGCAACTGATGAAGCCAGTGCTGCTGAGCGAACGGTTGGCTTTGCGGCTCTGGCTGGATTCCCACGGGTGCAGGGTATAATCGACTGCACACATGTGGCCATCAGGGCCCCCCCCTTCATAACCCAGCAGTGTTTATCAACTGCAAGGGCTTCCACTCCCTCAATGTGAAGCTGGTCTGCAATCATAGGAAGATCATTCTCCATGTGTGTGTCAGGTTCCCTGGGAGCTGCCATGACTCCTATATCTCGCGCCACTCCACCGTTCCTCAGCTCTTCATACCTCCAAACAGTCTGTCTGGCTGGCTGCTTGGAAACAAGGGCTATCCATTAAAGACGTGGCTCATGATACCTTTGAGGAGGCTGAGGAACATTACAATCAAAGCCTGATCTCCACCAGAAGTGTCATAGAGCAGACGATTGGGTTGCTTAAAATGTGCTTCAGATGCCTGGACAGATCTGGAGGAGCCCTGCAGTACACACCAGCCAGGGTCTCCAGAATCGTTGTGGTCTGCTGCGCCCTGCACAACATAGCACAGCAGCGAGGCTTAGCGCTGCATGTGGAAGATCGCGCAGAGCGCACAGCCTCTTCGGAGGAGGAATCGTAGAATCATAGAAATTTACAGCACAGACGGAGGCCATTCGGAGGAGGAGGATGAGTTTGAGGACGACGATGAGGAAGACCTTGATCAGCTGGCGGTACCAATGCCACCAGTACACGAACACGTTGCTGCCCGTGAGGCCAGAAATCACCTCATCATGGCCCGATTTAGCTAAGTTCATACTACACAGACATGTGGCTGCCACATGCTTTGGCACATTGGCATCAGCCCACATCAACACCATTAACCATCCCCACAATGACCAGTCCTATCGTATCAATCTCACCACCATTGATGGAGATTAAAGTATCCCTGACCATCCACTCCGCCACTTCCAAGTGTCAACAAACATTTGCAAAGGAACAATGTTTGAACGAATTCAAGATTTATTCCACAAAATAAAATTAACAGAACCTTGTCATTAACATTGAAAGAAACAGCCAAGTGACTACCCTTGTGACTCTATTTGTGTATCATCTTTCTTTTCCGAGTGCTTCTACGTGGTGCAACCCCTGTGGCTTCAGCAGAGGTAGAGGCAGCCTACTCACTTCCCTGCTGCATCTGCTTAGACTCCTTTGGCGGTTTTCCTCTGGGTTTTGAAGCCTGTGTGGGCCCTGCCAAAGTGTGCTCCTGCGACTGTGCAGTGGTAGACTCGGCCTTCGCTGTCCATGGAGGCATCTGGGGCTCTCACTGAGGGGTAGGCAAGTGAGTTGAAATGTGAGCGCTTGGAGAGGAGCCCCCCACTTCCATGTGCCCTCCCACCAACATCCCTCTCATGGGCCACCCGCACTTCTCTGCTAGCAAGTAGCTGGAGAGCACCTTCCTGCACATCAGTGGGGCCATGAGGACCGATGTTTATACTGTCATTCCTCCTAGCAAGGACCTCTGTGAGCCTTTGGTTTCTCTCCTCCATAGATGCCCATCTATTTTGAAGGGAAACCATGTGCTCATGCGAATGACACATTAGGTCCTCCATGCAGGTGGCCATCCTATCCATGGAGGAACCAGCAGTTGCGAGTGCAGCGCCACGGTGGTGCTCATGCTTGAGATGGACTCCTCCATTCTCTGCACACTCACAGTCACCACGGTTGCAAAACCTGTCAGAGCCTCCTGCACTTGTTGCTCCAGCTCCAGGATCACCCTCTTCCTTAGATGTCCCCCGAGGCTCAGCGTCTGCATGCAGCTGAGCAGAGCTAGGAGACTCCTGCGCCCCCCGACGAGGTGTCTCCACTGCTGACCCTGTTTCCACCATCTGCTCTTGCTCACGTGTGATGTGTGAGACACCAGGTGACAACACTACTCTATCTCGCGACGGACCCACCGAGGTGTGCATCTGTGCTGGTGCTGGCTTGCCTTGTCTCAGGTGACGCTGCGCCCTCAGTGGCTGGAGCCTCCTCTGAGGTGTGCTCACCAGTTCCTCATGGACATTGGAGGAGGGGGGCTCTTGATGGACCTGTAGGAGAGTAAAGACATCAGTTCGAATTATGAAATGTACATTCCATACACATACCATAATGCACATTATGAGCAATCAATTCCTGGTGACAGCAGCCCCCATATGAGTGACTGATGAATGACATGCAGGTGTATGGGAAATGATTCTGGCACCAGGTTGTTCAGATGAGCCCTTCTCTCCGTCCCCCACTTCCGGCTGGTCCACCGCTCCAGTGATCTCCAGAGCAGCCTCCTCTGCAAGAGTCAGAATGGTCAATGATTGAGGGCCACCTCCCGTTCTCTCCCTCTCCCTCTTGTGGGCTCTCTTCTCCTGCAAGGAGGGAAAGAAGAGAAGGTTGAGTGAGAGTGATGGAATGAGTGTCAGGAATAGATGTGTTAGATCTTTATAGGGAGACTATAATGGAGTGGGGTGGCTGTAACAAGTCGCATCCTTTACTGTTGCTAGTTGGTGTCATTACATTAGGATGAGGGTGAGTGTGAGGGGTGCACGGTAAGATGGGGATGCAATAATGTAGATAGAGAGAGATGGGTGAAGGTCCAAGGGATGTTGCATCGAGTTGTGATGTGCAGGATTAGGGGTGGGAATGCTGAGTGATGGGGAAGTGAGAACAGGCACAGCAGCATGAAGGTAAGTGTGGCTTTATACTCACTTTTCCAGATCGTAGATCATGAAAACGCTTGTGGCACCAAACCCAGGTCCTCATCACCACACACCTGCCTGTTACCTCCTCAGCTATTTGCAGCCAGGCTGCCTTGGTCTCCTGGGGAGGTCTCTTCTGCCCACTGGCAGGGAAGAGAACCTCCCTGCGTGCTTGGACTCGGTCCACAAGAACATGGAGGGAGTCATCACTGAAGCGGGGAACAGCCCTCTGCCTTTCTGAGGCCATTCTTGAAGCAGAACAAGGTAAATCGGTAATGCACGCTTTAAATGGAGCAAATGAAATGAAGTGGGGCCATGAGCCCTTTAAATATACCGACAAAAGAAGCGTCAGCGCTGACGTCACCTGACCCGCACCTTGTAACAGGGTCGGGGAACGCGAAGGGCGGGCTTAACAAGGCCCATTAACAGAAAATCTTTTTTCTAGGCGAGATGTAGACCGCAGCGGGCTCGTAGCCCGACAACGACCTCTCCCACCCCGTCCTGCCTCGGTCGGCAAGATCGCAGGCCATCGAGTCTCCAGTTTAGAGTGATAAAGTGAATCTAAATGTAAACATGCCAGCTGGCCTTTGAGAGGGCTTTGAGGTAAGGAGGGAGGGGAGATATCAGAGAAGGCACAAGGAAGTTGAGACCTCAGTTTTGAATACGAGTTAAGGACTGAGGATCCGATGGAGGAAATTGAAAAAAAAATGGTTTGTGGTGGAGAGTAGGACCTTGGAGTTATTCTTCATTTCCAGGATGATTTTGGTGTACGAGGAAGATTTATCTTACGGCAGGGTAGGATTTGGATGCTTGAGCCATATCTGGTTGTGGACAGTTGCCATATGTAATCAAGTCCAAGAGGCACCTAAAAGGGCAACAAAGCTACGCTAAAACATTATTGGGGTAGAATTTGCGGTCGGACACATACCTCCGGAGTACGCCTCCGACCCGCGAAACAAATCCGAACCTACCTCCAGGCGTCCAGGCTGCGGAGAGTTCGGGTCTCGGGCCTCCAGGTGGACGTCAGCATAAAGGCCCACAGACCCCAGGGACGCAGGCGGTTCGGAAGCGTCCCTGGGATCACGTGGGCCCGGTCCTCCAATCACAAAGGAGGATTCCATTGCAGTAATTTACGAAGGGAATCCCATAATGATATGCAATGGAATCCCCAAATAATTAAACAATTTACACAACTCTAATAAATATAAATGTACTGAATTTTTATTCATAAGTCCCTTCATTGCATCAACCTCAATAAAAATTAAATTTTTTGATAAATAATTTTAAACATCTTAACCCAGACCAATATTTGCATAAACGAATTTAAAGTGTATGTGCATCATTTTTGATTTGTAAATGTTTAATTTAAGGCTTATATATACTCTTGCGCTGATGAAAGCAGGCCCTATGCCTGCTTTTACCAGCCGTAAGAGTTTTGTGGGCAATTGCTGGGCAGTTGTTGGACAGATAGCGCCAGCAATACTGATATTCCGTACAGTTTGGATGATCTGTCAAGGTGTACCTTGACAGATCGCAAGTTCCGGATTTCGCCCATGCATAAGCGCATGCGGTAACCCGGATGTTGCAGCGCCTTTCAAATGGATTACGACGACATACTCTGAGACTACGCCATCAGGGAGTCCGCAAATTCTGGCCCATTATTACTGTTTTTCTGAAATGTCTGCAATCTTCCAATCTGCACTCGGTGACCCATCTCATTGCTGACCCAGAGTCAGAAAATTTAGGCAAATATATATATTGTGTTTAGACGAAGAAAAAATATTTTTCAGAATAGCCACTGTGACAAGATGGGCCGATACTCATGTCTACGTTTTAAAATGAAACAAATAAAATGAACCCTTTGTCTGGGTCAGGCTATTGCTTTTGATAATTGCTCTTTCAAAATAAATGACACTGATGCTGTCATTAGCAAAGCAGAAGGAGAGCAGAACATTGCTAACTCAGCTCGGTTTTTCTTCCTGAATGATTATGAGCTCCTTGTGGTTTAATGAAAAAGCACAACAACAATCAGGCTGGACTATTTCATTTCAGTGCAGACTGGAGGAGACTGGCGGGTGGAGAAGTTTGACTTTTTTTTGCGAAAGTAAGTGAACGGAGGAAAACATACTCCTGGGAAGATGTTTAGGCAGAGCACAGACAATGGGTTCATTTGACTACTTTGCTCTTATCTTTCAGACATCCCTTACTACAAACCAAGTTGGATAGTTGAGCCAGAGAACTACAGCTCTAAGGCAATTTGTCATTGTCAAACTTCTCCACCCGCCAGTCTCCTCCAGTCTGCACTGAAATGAAATAGTCCAGCCTGATTGTTGTTGTGCTTTCTCATTAAACCACAAGGAGCTCATAATCATTCAGGAAGAAAAACCGAGCTGAGTTTGCAATGTTCTGCTCTCCTTTTGCTTTGCTAATGACAGCATCAGTCTAATTTATTTTGAAAGAGCAATTATCAAAAGCAATGGCCTGACCAGACAAAGGGTTCATTTTATTTGTTTCATTTTAAAGAGGGAGCTAGTGTGAAGGCTTTAATTAAAGCCATAAAATGCATCAACAGTCAGTAAAATAAAATGCCATTCACCCAACATTCTAAAGTATTACATCTATAAAGCCACAGAAGTTTACAATGTAGAAGCAGGCCATTCAGCCCATCGTGTCTGTGCTGGCTCTACTAGAGGAATTCAGAACTAATCCCACTGCCATGCTTTCTCCCCATAGCTCTGTATCTTCCTGTGCATCAAATATTTATCTACTTTTGCAATAAAATATGCAATAGTCTCAACCACTCTGTGGCAAAGCATTCCATGCTCCAACAACTTTCTGTGTAAAGAAAGTCCTTCTAATCCCTCACCTCCTAACCTCACTCCTCACTCTCAGTGAGAATTTTAAATTGCTGACCCATTGTCACTATTTTCCCAGAAGAAATACCCTTTCCCTATTCACCATATCAAAACCATTCATACTTTTCCAAACCTTTATTAAATCTCTTTTCCTTCTCTGCTCCAGTGCAAATAGCCCCAGTATCTCAAGTCTCTCCTCATAACTATAGTTTCCAGTCCCTGCATCCCCTTGCTGAATCCTCTTACTGTACGCTCTCTGTGGCTTTAATGTCCTTTCTTTTATAGGAAACCCAAAACTGCACATAGTACTCCACCTGTGGGCTAACCACTGCTTTGTACAAATTCATCATAACCTCTTTGCTCTTGTACTCTATGCTCCTTTATATAAAACCCAAAAATCTACTGGGCTTTTTTGTGGCTTTATCTGCCTTCGCACTTTCAAGGAATTATACGGGGGATTCATGATGTCACAGGAGAACAGTTCTACACAAAACACCTGCCCCAGTTTGCCTATGACCAGCAGTAAAACATGGTACAAGATACTAGTGAGTATGCAGATCTCTCTCTGTATAGTGTCTTAGATCATGGGCATTTCAGTAAATCATGCCTTTTAATAAGAACGTTTTCAGGTCAAATCTAATACTGTTCCCTTTAATAAGAATTTTAAAGGATGCACTCCAGTTTCCATGCCCTCCAGCTAGTTACACCCATTTTACACAGGATTGATACCAATGACTGCTCCAATGGATACGCAAATGACATAGGAAACTCACATCTAAATACCTCTCCAGGCCATTGGCGTAACAGCGGCCGATTCAGCATGAGGAAATTCTAGGCCCATGGTTTTCTGCTCCAGTAACACCTCCCGTTCTCTGGAGTAGTTTCTTTATAGTCAGTGAATACAGCTGATGGTTGACTTTCACAGTACGGCATTTCATACACCTATGGCAGTAATCGAGCAGTAAGGGGGATTTTGTGAAGAGGTACGCTCTTGAGCTCTTATGGATTTTTTGGCCTGGTGCTTGAGTGAGACATTCCTGAATGATTGTGGATATGGAACAAATGCTGGCTAAGAGAACCCAGCCTCACAAAACCCAGCTTTTACACATTTACCTCTTGAATTTGAATGGACCTTTATAATAGGCCTAGTTTCTGTCTACATAGATTCTTTTTCTTATTTCGGCGTGTGATTAAACAGCTGGGTAAAACCAGATGGAGAAAACTGATCTGTATAGCAATCAAAGTGAAACTGAAAGAACTTGATGGCCACTTTTTTCTAGCTAATATCAGCGTAGAACAAGCTGTGACAGAGAACACACGAATCTGTGATGAAGAAGGAAGCTAGGTTTGTAATTATTATGTGCCATGGAATTGTTAATGGGTTAGTGGACTGCTGTCGTATATGTCTAACTTGGTTCATCATTTTCCACTAATTTGTTGTTTAAATCGGCTATTTGTATGACCTGCATAGTCGCTTACCTTCCCTCAGGCTACCAATATCTCTCAGTGACCACTGATCGAGATCCACAGGGTGGCGATGCTGCTGAATAGCTACTTTATTTACTAGGCAGTCCGCGAGTGGTTCTCAATCACTTTGCTGCACATGACAGTAAAAGACCCGATTTTCAACATACTGCAGTACAGTTTTCCCTTGTAACATAACATATACCATAAAA
Source organism: Squalus acanthias (assembly GCA_030390025.1). Classification (NCBI taxonomy): domain Eukaryota; kingdom Metazoa; phylum Chordata; class Chondrichthyes; order Squaliformes; family Squalidae; genus Squalus; species Squalus acanthias. Next base: position 153,845,849 of record CM059426.1, on the reverse strand, counting down.
AAAATCTCTTTTCAAAGTTGCATACACTTCATTAACCTGCCCATAATAACCTACTTTGAAGTCTGGCATGTATTTGCAATATACAAATAGATTAGTTCTTGAAACCAGTTTTTATGGCTTGTATTATATACAGTGTGATGAGCTGGAGTTTTTTTAATGGTTAAAATTGGCTTAAAATGAGATTTTCTCCCAATAATTATAATGTCCTGGTAGATCTCCTCAGGCATGGTCAGGTAGTCCAAGATCTGGATTGCAGTTTCTGATGTTTGCAGTGTCCCTGTAGCATTCTCAATGTGACAGCAGTTTGTCCATTGCTATGATCAGCAAAGTTTATTAAAGTAATATATCACATGACTAAGAAAGTAAAAATATTACATGCTGTACTGATACTGAAAATGTGCACCTCACAGATTGGTCATGATTATGGTACATGGTAAATTGTGAATGGTAGCTTTGAACAAAAGAGAAATTTGACTGGTTGATCTTGTGGTAGTTGCTAGTTGTTGATTACTAGCTTTTCCTAATTCTCTATTAAATGCCACTGGATTTTTAATTGATTCCAGTTTAGTCAGTCGAATATTTAAGCCAACAGCATAATTAACTTAAACATTTGCGCCGATCATGATTTGTTTGTGTTTTGAATGCATGTGGCTTTTAAGGTGTGATGCCTTGAACGGTGTAATGCTATGGATACACATTAGAGCTAAGGCTTTGAATCATCCATAAATATAATTGGCTCTCAGTAAATCAGGTGTGCACTCTGAACAAAAAACCACAATGCACTAATCAGAGTGATATGACCTGAGTTGTGTTCCAGTGCATTGGATCAGCCTCATGGCTCTTCTCGGCACCGCCTCCAGTGCTTTTATGTCTCCCTTGTGTCTTGATGACCCGAACTGGATGTAGTATTCAAGCTGTGGTTTGACCAGAGCACTGTATATGTTTGACATATTTAACTGTTTTGATTATGTACTTCACTGCTTTATTGGCTTTGTTGATTGCTGTTTCGCATTGATTGGACATGTTTAGCGTAGAGTCTATTAAGCGTTTAGAAGAATGAGAGGTGATCTCATTGAAATGTATAACATTTTTACAGGGCTTGACAAGGTAGATGCTGAGAGGTTGTTTCCACTGGCTAGAGAGTCTAGAACTAGGGGGCATAGTCTCAGGATAATGGGCCGGTCATTTAGGAGAAATTTCTTCACTCATAGGGTTGTGAATCTTTGAAATTCTCTGCCCCAGAGATGCTCAGTTGTTGAGTATATTCAAGATAAAGATCGATAGATTTTTGGACACTATGGGAATCAATGGATAAGGGAATAGGGCAGGAAAGTGGAGTTGAGGTAAAAGATCATCATATTGAATGGTAGAGCAGGCTCGAGGGGCCTTATGGCCTACGCCTGCTCTTATTTCTTCAATATTTAGTTTAATTGCTCACCTGTCCATTAGATCTTGGTCTCTTCCTAATAATTTTGCCTAGGCTGTACCTTATAATCCTCAGGAAAGAGATCTTTTAATTACTCATTGCTAACTTTACCATGTCCACTGAGAACTTGCACTGTTTGAAAGGCTCAGAACGATGAAGCTCTGATAGCGGCAGATTATTTCCCTGATTCGAGTGCCCAAATACCTGTTTCAATAGTTCCTGATGGAGTCTATGCTCTATTATGTCTATCTGCAATTATTATTAAAAGAGTGCCACTTTAAAATGTGGGGGGAAAACAAACTATCCCAGTACGTTCAACACAGTGCACCACATGGAGCCACATGCATTTACTAACTTTTAACCAGGGCATTTTATCCAGGACATCTTCTCAGTCAGGTAATATTATCACAAAACAGAGATAGTATGAGTTACTGGGGTTGAAATTGGTCCTTTTGTTTTAGAGCATGTCAAGTAGGATAGTGAAAAAAGCAGCAATAATTCTGAATATTGCTTCATTATTCTGCTTTTTTTTGTTCATTTTTTCCCCTTATGCTTTTATGAAGCGCCTTTGGATGTTTTTCTAAATTAAAGGCAAGTTTTTGTTTATTGGCTGAATGAGCCCGAGTTCTATAAAATTCTGAACACAGTAAACTGAGAGCTGTATTTTTTTTTTGCCAGGGACCAGGGTGATCATTGCTAGGATACACAGTGCTTATAGAGGCCTACACTAGCACTAGGGGCTGGATTTTGTCAATGGAGACGTGTTGGAGGCGGGACTTCAGGTTTCCGGGTTTCAGTCCCGCCCCCAGCGCCGTCTGACCAACCCACGCTATTTTCCCTTGATTGGCCTTGTTAAGCCTGCCCTGCGGGCTTACCGGCCAATTAAGGGAAAGCCGGTGGCAGATGACGTCAGCGTATGACGCTTCATCTGTCGAAAAAATTTTGACAGATGATTTGTCAACGTTTGACAGCTTTGAGAAGCTGTCAAACACCGACAATCTCTGTTCTAAGGTGAACCCTTGCACAGAAGGCTCACCAAGACCTCTCTCCTCAGCAGAAAGCAGATGGCTGCTACATCTCAGAATGCAGCAGCCATTCTGTCATCTCTGCCGTTGAGATGAGGCACCTCCGGATCCTCAAAGGTTGAAGCCTGCAGAAAGAAGCAAAGGTAAGGACATTTTTTTCAACACTTTACACTCACCTCTCATACTTACCTGTCCACACTTACACCCACCACTCACCTCTACAGCTGACATTTTGACCCCTCTCACCCCCGCAGACCCACTGCTCGCCTCGCTGACGCTGGCAAGGTTCGCAGCCGTCGGGAAGCCCGCAATTGTAGGCGTAAAATGGGGAAAAGCCTTAAAACTGCCTGTTAACTACCTGTTAATAGGCAGTTAATTGGCTCTAATCCCCTTCCTGCCTTGAGGAGACGGGTCCCTGCGCGACTCGGGGACTCGCCTCCCGGGAAGATGGCACGGAGGTGGGTTGGGAGCGGGGTCGGTACCCGCTCCCAGTTTCTGCCATTTTCCCGGCAGTCCCGCCTCCATACCTGCCTCCCCAGGGCTGGGAAAATTCCCCCCCTAGAAATCTGAAACTGCAATTTAGATAAGAGTAAAGCATATCTAGGAATTGAGACGTATGTGCAGTTTTGATGCAGCTGCATTTCGTTGCACTAGATGTATTCAGGGCCATGCTGACTTTGTTATTTTCCAAAGCACAAAAGGGGAAAAATGCTTTGTTAACTGGTTTCTGACCTAATGGTGACGACACTGTTCTATTGAATCACAGTTCACAGCTCACTGCGCAGGCAACATCCTTCGCTCCCAGTGCAGCCTTCACCGTACGTTCCTTGGCTGTCATAAGACATTTGCTGCGCACTAGCTTTGTAGCCAGCGTCACGTTGAGTTATTGGCAGCACGTAGAGTTCTAATGAGTTGCTTCTTTATTTGAATGCTGTGCTGATTTTTTTTCCAAATGGTAAAATGCAGGAACAAAGCACTGTAGGGGACAGGAAGGAGAGGCAGGCTGGGGAAAGGCTACTAATCATCCGTAACATGATGTGTGTGACCTAGAAAAATACATTTTATATATCTTGTACATCAGTGAGCTTTCAGTCGCAGTATAGATGGTGGGAGGGGAGACATTGCACAGCAAACGCCAAAAGCTCCTGTGTAATAAAATGGAAGCTGCTGCTGTATGACCTGCTCACCAGATTAGTGTCCTTGATACTGAAAGGTGGTGACTGTGCCTTTGTTACCGAAATGCAAAATTTCCCACATGCAAAATCAACCTTTTACTTTGTATTTTGTAAATGTAAGCATGAATGGGGTTCGTTCTTTAGCGTGAACATCGCTGACCTTGATAAGAAAAAATGTTTTTTTTAAAGTTACTTTTTATTTTTAAAGAAGTATTAGTTTAGCAATACCTGAGCATGAGATTCACAAAATACCACGCTGTTTGGTTGACTAGTCCCAGTGCAGGATGTGATGGGAAGGGACTGAAGCAGGAAGGTATGAAAGCCTCATCAAACCTGCATGAACAATGTGAAATCTGCACAGTTACAGCATTGCTAATTTTAATGGAGTGCAACAAAATGAAACCAAGCATTTACGCTGATGCAGGGGGCATGAGAGTCATCAAAATGATCCATCTGATGTTTTATAGTATTTGTTGTGTTATGTTTTTATGACAAAATGTGGGAGTGGTGTGTATGACAAGGATCCATACTTTAGGCTACCACACATGAATTAAAGGCCCAACTGTTTTTCTACCATATTGAAGGGTACACGCATAACTGTGCACAGACACTGTACATGAAGAAGGAGCAGAGCTCCGAAAGCTCGTAATTTCAAATAAAACTGTTGGACTATAACCTGGTGTTGTGCGACTTCTCATTTTTGTGCACAGAGAAGTAGAGTTACAGGCTTAATATTAAAGAGCCTGAGGTAAGACTGGAGGTTTCCGTTTATAGTCATTGGACAAAAAAGAAAATGTATACCACTGTTTAGGGTTACAGTAAGGAGGCAGTCTTATATGCAAGTATAAAACCAACGGATTTTAGATTGGGGAATGCTCACCAGGCAGTCTTTCATTCTCTTTGCTTTAAAATGAAAAGGAATGTGTAAGAAGGAAAATTGGAAATGACCTGTTAGCGCTACACCTGCTGACTGTACTTATTCTGTTGTGGCTGGGACTCGCTCTGTGTTCGGCTCCTACCTACGGCCATCTGCCTGCAGGCTCACTACTTTATGCACTAACTGTGCTTGTGATGCTGTATGTAGTTGGGCCCTGTGTTAGGCCACAGCATCACAAGTACTGGAGTCAACCTGCACACGGAGTGCAGGGAGTGGAAGCCAACCACAGAGTGAGTGCCAACCACATCCTGAGTGGAAGTAATCCTTTTTATTGTAAAGCCAACATAACTGAAAAGGAGAAGGAAAAGCTACCTGAGGGAGTATTTTCTGTATAAAGTACTTCCCAGCCTTTGAACACAGATGTATATTTTATTTCTTACTCTGCAGCGCGTGAAATTAAATTTCCCATGTTGGTTGAACGTGATGAACGATGGGGCAGCTTCCCAAAACATGAAAAGTTTGACTCTTTAATTTTGAAAGAGGGCCTCTTCTGTCATTGGAATCTAAAAAAAATACTGTCAACTTACCTGGAACACAAGGAGAGGAGGGGGTTGTCTGTCATATATGGGTATATTTGGTAGAAAAAGTGTTGTTCACGGAGTCGCTGATACATGGAACAAACTCCCAGCAAAACAAAATTGAGGCTGAGAAGATGAACTTATTTAAAAAGTATCTGGATGACTATCTCGTGATTGGAAAGCTAGGTATAGAATGAAATAAAGAAAAATTCCGCAAGCTACAATGGTGCTATGAGGCAAGGTGGTGATGTTGTCCTGGGTCTGAGCAATGCTGCTCTACAACCAACCAGTGGGCAGTCTGTGAGAGCAGCTCAGAGGTGATTTTAGCTGACTCCCATGAGTAAGTGCCTGACCTTCACTTGCCACCACAGCAAAGCTGAGATGAGGACATGCTGAGTATGGAATCACTGCTGTAGATGCTCATCCAATAGCACAGTGTGGCACAGCACTAACACACCAGCCCTGATTTTAACTCAGTGTGGGGTGGTGGGGTGAGTGGCAGTCTCGCTCCAACTCGCCAGCGTGAGGCCAGTGGTATTTTCTTGTGAGACCAAAGGGAGCACTCCTCCTCCTCCCGGCCCACAAGAAAATCATCCAAAAATTACAAATTTTTACTTACCTGTGCCTCTTCTGGGCCTGGAGCCTACTAACACCAGCTTCCCCGGGCACTATCGGCACTGGGTGTGAGCCACACGGCCTGGGATTAAAATAACATTGGGGTCTGAATGATGTCATCAGTGCCCAAATTTTGGACGATGCGCAGCACGCTACCATGATCTTAGCCCCCTGCACGCCCGTTCATGTCGGGCGTGGTTGGTTAAAAAGAGGGCTACAGTGTGTAAATACCCCCTTCTGATCTCACATTTTAAAATATTACATTATTCTGCAAATGGATGACTGACTATGAAATCATTAAACATATTCTAATTTCTCTTACGCACATAACTAACACTCATCAAAAACATTAATATTTAACCTCAGTTAACTGAATACCTTTGCTGAAAAATACAATCCGTGTTGCTAACCATTGTTGTCTCAGTAGAAGATCAGTATTATTGGTACAAAAAATTAATATGTCACAGCCAAACGGTTTCTGTCATCCGAATGGAGATTCGGGAGGGTGCAATCATCTGTAATAATGTACTAAATACTAATATGATTTATTGTCCCTAAATATTTTGGCTCATGTTTCTGCATTAAATCCGCCTTTTTAAATTATTTTTCTTTTACTCTTGTGCCTACAAGATTTCTTTTCAGCAGCAATTTCAGCGTACCGTAATGTTTTTTCCTTCATTTCATTTCACAAAACCTTTGTGCACTACCCTTTCGTGACCTTGCAGTATCTCACCAGATCCTGTTGCCATGGCCACATTCAAATTTTTTTTTATAGTGAGGAGGGAATAAGACATAAGCTGGAACCTGACCTATTTCCCCTGCACAGCTGACAGTGCGTCATCCTTGTCAGGTCTCTGTAGGTGCTAGTTGAAGCCACTGAACTGTGGACTTGGCTGTGCTCCTGATTGGCAGTACTGAACATCGTAAACATCTTAACAGGACCTTGAAGAATAGGCCTCATTAGCAATGCTGCAATGACTGCAGGTGCAGGAGAGGGGTAACAGGAGATGTTTGAAATGAAAATGTAAAGTATTTCAGAGATGCTGATTAACGGTAAAGGCATTACATATGCATTGCTAGTAGAAGCTAAATGTCTGTGCAACAGGAAGGGATCTTGCTGCAAGCTCTGCGTTTGTCAATCAGTTGTAAAACATTATTGATATTCATCTGTTCAATCAGGCATGTTTGGTGATGTTTAACTGCCTGATTTCACTGTGTTCGCATTATTGCTTTGTTTTCTTTCAATAGCTGAGAAAAATACATTTTTAGAAAATTCCATTCTCGTCGCTCAATCCATATTTTCATTTTTAGTTATTTCCTCATTTTAATCCATATTTGCATTTTATGAGTAGAAGCTGAATAGAACCTGAATATTTCCTAGATCTTCTGCAGCATTCTTCTTTCTGAGTTTGCTTTTTTAACATTAATTTCTTCCTCGTAACACAGATAGTTACAGTTTATTTCACACCTCTTACTCACCTTATCTATACTTTTAATTTTAAGGATAAATTATATCTATCACAATTTTACTGAGATACTGCAGCAATTTGGGGGCCATATTCTTCATTTTTCCATGAAATGCACAAGATAATATTTGAAGCGGTTACTTATGCCACAAGTTTTAACAGCTGATTCCTAAATAACACAAATTGGTGATGACGTCAAGCTTTACTGAGCTCTTACTCTGCATACTTAATACAGTATGACATGCTTAGGCTCAGAATTACATATTCTCTTATTAGTTAAATAAGAAATAAAAATGCTTTTCAACCTTAATCTCCCAGCAGCTGTATCATAGTGCACTCGCAGGGGCTATACAACAAATACAATAGGTTACGCCACGAGCTGATGTTCAGAAAAAGGAAAGTCAGCGTCCAAATTCATGGAATAGGCGGTTTTCCTCTGCATTGCACCAATTTTGGGCACGATTTGGGAGCAGGGCACAGGCAAATCAGCCCTCGTGTGACATGGCAGAAATTCTGCTTCCTATTGACTAAACTCCACTGCTCGGCAATTGATGACAACCTGCAGGCCGTTCTGTGGATTGTGATTATTTATTGTGTTTAAAACAAGTGTTATGAAGCCCTCCAAAAAGAGGAAAGAAATACTTCTTGTAAACCCACAGCTGCTTGCTGAATTTGCTAAAAATAGCAGCAGGGTTCATTCACTACATCAGTGTTAGAGAAAGCTTCATAGCTCCTTGGCAACTGTTAGTCATGGTGAAGGATGCTGTGGATTCCATTTTCACTGGTGTAATATCTTAAGCACTGGAGCCATGAAACATCTGCTGAACTATCAGACCTACACATAGTAGGGTCCATCACATTCCGCTATCTCATTTTACGCCGACTGTGTTACTTGTTTGTCTGTGAAGAGTATTAAAAAGAGTGTTTAGGGACAGAAAGCAAACTAGGACAGTGGCAGTGACAAAGCCGGGCATTACTTCAGGCTTGTTCGTCTCCTGCTGGACAGGACCATAAGCTTTCGTTAATTTCTAGTATAACTACATGTGATCACATGCTTTAGCCAGGATTTCACTAAAATGGCTGTCATTGCCTTGCTCAGCCCTGTTCACTGTTTGCACAGCCATTACTATTTCAGTAGCAGAAGCACACTGTGAGCATGCTCACTTAATCACGTGTTGAAAGGATTGTGAGCATACTTTTCATTATCTCTTGTTGGCCTTACTTCATATCTTGTATTTCTCCTCTTTGCCCCTTTACTCTAATGTGCAATAAACAAAGTTAGTACCTCTGGGGGTAATTTTAACTTTTATAGGTGAGCACAAAATGGGCGATAGCGAATTGGCCAACTGTTTTACACCTCACTCGATTTTCTTTGCCATTGACTTCAGTGGAAAAGAAAACCAGGTACAGAGGAAAACAGGCGCCGATTCCCGCTATCGGCCATTTTCCGCCCTGCAATAAAAGTTAAAATTACCCCATTGTGTTTGACAGTGCCAATTCATCTATACTGTATATTTGAAAAGATTTTTAGAGTTTTCTATTCCAGATATTAAGGGGACGCATCCCTTTTAGCAAATTAGGAATTAGCACAAAATTCTGATAGAATTGGCCTCCCATAGGACAAAGTGGCAGCTCTAGTTGTTCAGTTATTTCCATTAGATTTTGCGATGTTTACAGCATCAGGTGGTCAGACTGCAGAGACTCTCGGGCCATATTCCTGTTTTATTGTGATGAGATGAAAGGAAAAGTGTGTGAAAATATTGCTGCCATCGAGGTACATGGAAACTGACTGAGAAATATTAGGGAAACAAACAGATTGTGAAGGTCCCAAAAATTGAACATTAAGTGTGCCCATCCTGTGTTCAGCAGCATCAGATATTTCTTAAGTTTCAAAGGTTTTTCATTAAATGCGTAGAATACACTAACTAATAACAGCGCTCAGAGATCCTGAAAGCAGGAAATTGGCTGCTCATACCACAGTGGAAGACTCTTAAAGGGGAAAATTATATTTGTAGAGGAAATCCTTACAATGCAAACATTGAATATTTTAATAACATATACCCCACCACTGGGATTTTACAGTTCCCAACAATGCAGGAAATTATTCCTATTGTTAATGAGCATGCTCTTAATAGCATTAAGTCATGTCTGTTGTTTTCCTTTTAGGGGAGGGTTGAGTGAAAACCCCTTTATTTTCCCTTCAATTCCACTTTGTGTATTCAGACCATAGCTGGGATTCTCCTCTGCAGTCTCGAACAAAATCGGGCAGGAGAATAACGGACAATGTAAGCATGACACCTACCGTTACCTCACCGGCCTGACCGGAATTTCCCTCCATCCTCCCCTGCCAGAACTGCTGCTTCCTCATCCTTCCCCACCCGTTGCATGACAATGGTGGCAGGGGTTGAGCCCCGGGTGCCCTGAGGATTTCCCTCCTGTCTGCCCCACTTATCACTGCTTCCCGGGGCTGTCATGGGGAAGGTGGTAGTAGGCCCTGGGAAGCAATGGTAATGGCCCTGGCTTCCCCCAGTGGAGGGAGAGGGCCTTGTAGCAGCCCCCTTTCCATCCATTCAGGCCCCCAATTACCTTCTTGTGTAGGCCTCTGACTCTGCAGCCAATCTACTCAATTGCCAAGTGCGCTGATTTAACGTGGAGTTCTGAGGTATACATGTTGTCAACCAGATTGTCCATTAAAGACAAAGGGGGAGAAATTCCCAACCTTAGCGCCACCTGTTAGCAGTGTCAAGAAAGCGGCAGCCGCTGCCCTTCCACCAGCTGGTGGCGGGTCCCACCGCGTCCTCCATTTTCAAAGTCCCGGAAGTGCTGCTGTTACGGAGTAGCGCCCTGCGAAAAAACATGGCGGAGTGGTGACGTGCACACCAACTTAACATCACCACGGCGAACTTCGACCCTGGCGCTGAGTTCAGCGCTGGGTCCTAAGCACGCCAGGTAAACCCAGCGTGCAAGCAGGCTGACAGAGGCGCTGTCTGCACCACTTAAAGGGACACACACATCTTTCAGGTAAGTTTGCATTTAAACTTTTGGACTGGGTTTTTTTGATTTTATTGAAGTAGTGGCTTGCTGCAATAGATGTTAAAAGTTTTGTAAGTATGTAAGGGGTGCTGCTGGATGCTTGGATGGTAAACGAAGGCCTCTGAGAAGACAGAAAAAAACTGGAAATTCTCAGCAGGTCAGGTAACATCCGTGGAGAGAGAAACAGAATTCACGTCTCAGGTCGAGATGCTGCCTGACCTGCTGAGTATTTCTAGCATTTTATGCTGTCATTTCAGATTTACAGCATCCGCTCACAGAGGGAAGAGGCAGACACAGAAGAGAAAGAAGCCGAGGAGGAGGAAGCAGAGGAGGAGGAAGCAGAAGGAAGGCTGCAACCCAGACAGCCCCTTTCTGGCCGGGATATCCGGGATGGAATCATCTGCCTGCGGTACCAGTGACCACAACCCCAATTCCCCTTTCAACATTTGTCCCACACCTTACCTTCCCTCTGTTACTGACCATCACAGCGTCCTCTTGGCCATAATGCTGAAATAAAAGCCACCGCAAAGCAAACTTTCCAATCCAACTTTATACATCTACCCATCCAATATGACATCAAGAAATCAACCCATCACCCTTGGAATATATAAGTTAGATGACATTATTGGAGTTGCCATCTTTTGGATAAAACGATTAACTAGGACTGCATATTCTGGTGGTTCAGGAGAACACTAAAGATCTATGGCACCGATTGAAAGAAAAGTAGGAATTTTTTTGGTCAACATTTCTCCTTCAAGCAGCACCACTAAAAACAAATGAACTGGCCATTCATGTTCTTTGTGGAACCTTGCTGTAAGCAAAATGGCTGCAAAGCTTGCGTACAACAACAACAACAGCAACTTGCCTTTAATGTAGCAAAACGTCCCAAGGCGCTGCACAAAAGTGTAATCAGAAAAAAATGGATGGCAAGCCAAAGAAGGTGATATTAGGAAGAGTGACAAAAAGCGTGGTCAAAGAGGTGGGTTTCAGGGAGGATCTTAAAGGAGGAGAGGGAGGTGGAGGCGGAGTGGTTTAGGGAGGATATTCCAGAGAATGGGTTTTAGGCATCAAAGTATGGCTGCCAATGTAGGAGTGAAGGGAAGGGTTCACAAAAGGCTGTTGAAGGAACCGAGAGTTCAGGAGGGATTGTAGGGCCAGAGTTAAAAGAGATAGGGAGGGGCGAGACCATGAAGGAATTTAAACTAGAGGATGAGAATATTAAGTTTGATGCATTGGGAACTGGTCCCCAATGGAGATCACGAGGATAAGGGTGATGGGTGAGCAGGACTTTGTGCGGGATCGGATGCAGGGATCAGAGTTTTGGATGAGTTAAAGTTTATGAAGAGTGGAGGATGGGAAGCTAGCCAGTAGGGCTTGGAATGGTCGAGTCTGAAAGTGACAAAGGCATGGCTGAGGATTTCCGCAGAAGATGGACTGAGTTAGGGGTGGAGGCGGGTGATATTACGGAGGTGGAAGTAGGTGGCCTTTGTGATGGAGAGATGGGATCGGACGCTCAACTCGGGGGTCAGATAGGATGCCGAGGTTGCAAACAGCTTACCTAAGAATCAATACAATTCAGAAGTAATTAATTATAATTGATAGATGTGGTCAGCCATTCAACAAATGCACATCTTTTTTTCAGTCACAGTGCAACCTGTTAATAGTTACTTATAGTGCCCAGCAATCATAGAGTATCCTGTTAATGGAACCAGACAATACCCACCAGTGAATATCCACCCAGTTAATGGAATTATACATTCTGAGGCACTAATTGATCACTAATCCATTTTACAGTGTTTTCTTCAAAGGAATTTCTGAGCACTGGGAACCTTCTGTCATGGAAATGATCCCATTAAGAGGCCTGTACTGTAGAAGGCTTGGCTAGTAACAAGTTTTTGTGGAACTAATTTAAATATTAATGTTCATAAGTCCATTACATTTCTGGAACTACTTGCAAATGGCAGGTATCAACTAAAGTTAGGCTCTCATGCAAAGCAAATCACAGTAAAAGTGTCTATAGATGGTGAGGGTTAACATATTGCACGTTTCTGTAACATGCCTCTCAGACATCCCACTTTGCTGTCGAAAACCACCATTGTCAGGAAATCTGCCAAGTGCACTGATTTAATGTGGCGGTTTAAGGTGTACATGCTGTGAACCAGATGGTAAAAATGTAAAATAATATACAAATTATTGTTTTTATAGAATTTTGCCAAGACTATAAAAGTTCATTAACTTCCATGGGAGGCATTCAAGGAGAAGATAGTGAGGGTTCAGAGCAAATACGTTCCCACAAAACAAAAGGGTGGGACTCCCAAATCTAGAGCTCCCTGGATGTCGAGGGGCATACAGGATAGGATAAGACGAAAAAGGGACGCTTACATCAGATACTGAGAGCTAAATATTGCAGAAAGCCGAGAGGAGTATAGAAAGTGCAGGGGTGAAATTAAAAAGGAAATTAGAAAAGCAAAGAGAGGGCATGAAAAATATTAGCAAGTAAAATCAAGGAAAACCCAAAGATGTTTTATAAATACATAAAGAGAAAGAGTAGGGCCTATTAGAGACCAAAAAGGTAATCTGTGTGTAGAGGCAGAAGACATGGGTATAGTTCTTAATGAAAACTTTGCATCTGTCTTCATAAAGGAGAGGGATGGTGCAGACATTGTAGTTAAGGAGGAGGAGTGTGAAATAACAGATAAGATAAACATAGTGAGAGAGGAAGTATTAAGGTGTTTAGCATCTTTGAAAGTAGATAAATCGCCAGGCCCGGATGAAATGTATCCCAGGCAGTTCAGAGGAGCAAGGGAGGAAATAGCAGATGCTCTGACCATAATTTTTCAATCCTCTCTGGCTGCAGGTGTGGTGCTGGAGGACTGCTAACGCTGTACCATTGTTTAAAAAGGGAGAAAGGGATAGACCGAGTAATTACAGGCCAGTCAGCCTAACCTCGGTGGTGGGCAAATTATTGGAAAAAATTCTGAGACACAATATTAATCGTCATTTAGAAAGGCATGAATTAATCAAGGATAGTCAGCATTAAGGGAAGGTCGTGTCTAACTAACTTGAATTTTTTGAGGAGGTAACAAAGAGGGTCGATGAGGGAGTCTACATGGATTTTAGCAAGGTTTTAGAAAAGGTCCCACATGGCAGACTGGTCAGAAAAGTAAAAGCCCATGGGATCCAAGGGAAAGTGGCAAGTTGGATCCAAAATTGGCTCAGTGGCAGGAAGCAAAGGGTAATGGTCGACGGGTGTTTTTGTGACTGGAAATCTGTTTTCAGTGGGGTTCTGCAGGGCTCAGTACGAGGTCCCTTGTATATATCAATGATTTAGACTAGGGGGCATGATTTAGACGTTTGCAGATGAAACAAAAATTGGCCGTGCAGTTGATAGTGAGGAAGAAAGCTTTAGATTGCAGGAAGATATCAGTGGACTGGTCAGATGGGCAGAAAAGTGGCAAATGGAATTCAATCCGGAGAAGTGTGAGGTAATGCATTTGGGGAGGGCTAACAAGGCAAGGGACTACACAATAAATGGTAGGATACTGAGAACAGAGGAACAGAGGGACCTTGGAGTGCATGTCCACAGATCCCTGAAAGTAACAGGACAGGTAGATAAGGTGGTTAAGAAGGCATATGGTATACTTTCCTTTATTAGCCAAAGCATAGATTTTCTTTTTTCACCCAGAGCATGGTGGGGGTCTGGAACTCGCTGCCTGAAAGGGTGGTAGAGGCAGAAACCATAATCGCATTTTAAAAGTACTTGGCTATGCACTTAAAGTGCTGTAAGCTACAGGGCTACGGACCAAGAGCTGGAAAGTGGGATTAGGCTGGATAGCTCTTTTTTGGCCGGCACAGACACAATGGGCCGAAAGAGCAGGGAGGTTATGCTTGAACTGTACAAAACACTAGTTAGACCACAACTAGAATACTGCATGCAGTTCTGGTCACCACATTACAGGAAAGATGTAATTGCACTAGAGAGGGTACAGAGGAGATTTATGAGGATGTTGCCAGGACTGGAATATTTTAGCTATGAGGAAAGATTGGATAGGCTGGGTTTGTTTTCTTTGGAACAGAGGAGACTGAGGGGAGACTTGAGTGAGGTGTATAAAATTATGAGGGGCCTAGATAGAGTGGATAGGAAGGACCTATTTCCACTAGCAGAGAGGTCAGTAACCAGGGGGCATAGATTTAAAATAATTGGTAGAAGGATTAGAGGGGAGTTAAGGAGAACTTTTTTCACCCAGAGGGTGGTGGGGGGTCTGGAACTCGCTGCCTGAAAGGGTGGTAGAGGCAGAAACCATAATCACATTTAAAAAGTACATGGCTATGTACTTAAAGTGCTGTAAGCTACAGGGCTACGGACCAAGAGCTGGAAAGTGGGATTAGGCTGGATAGCTCTTTTTTGGCCGACACAGACACAATGGGCCAAATGGCCTCCTTCTGTGCCGTAAATTTCTATGATTCTATGAACAGTTACATCTCCATTTGGCAAATTAAATCATAGCCTGAGATTTAGTGTGTTGTTTGCTTTCTGTGATTGCTCTCTGGATGTGAACGATAATCTCACTTCCACAGAACTGCCAGTTACTCACGTGATCTGACACTGAAAGATCTTCAGCAGTACTTGCTGCTGCTGAATTTATTTAAAGAGGCAGTAATTAAAATTCAGTAGAGATTCAATAAACATCATTACCTTTAAAGTGGTGGTGCTTCTAGTCTCAGTATCCTGGACTGAGAAGGATGCTGGTTTGAACCCGTGCTCTGCAGCCACTCACTGCTGGACCTATGCTGATGTCAGCTGAGTGGCTTCTTTCCTCGGATTTCAGGACTGGTTTTATCGAACTTAACAGGCTGCTGCCAAGGAATAAAAATTAAGTTTTATTTTAACAAGTAAGAGAGCTCTTTGGGCCTTGATATTAACCCCCCCCCCCCCAATCCCTCAGCCCTCCACAACAGGTGGGAGAGGGGATTAAAACGTGACATGTGCTGAACGCGACCCCAACCCACTACGCATATGGCAGCGGATATCAGGGAGTCCGGGTGACCTGCCATGGAGAGGCGGGAAGCTTACTAACATATTTAAATCGGGCTCCTACATTGCAATTGGGAACCCGATTTGAAATTTACCGTTGCTGCACGTGTTCCCCAGAGGTCGGAAAACTCGGCAGTGAAAGGGAGGTGGGAGCTGAGGGTCCCCAAGCTAAGTGCCTTTTACAGCACTTCTTTGTGGGCCAGGAGGAGCCTTCCCTGATTACCAACCTCCCTTCACCCAGCCGCAATCACCAGCCTCCCTCACCCAGCCCCAATCTCCAGCTTACCCCCCCCCCCCACGGCCCCCCACCCCACTCCTGATTGACAAATGCCCAAATTCCCCCCCACCCCACTCCAGATTGCCGGGGACCATCCCCAAGGGCCCTTGGCTGCAGCCCCCTGCCACTAGTCTTCCCTCCCATCCGCTGGCCAGGCTGTCCATTTGGCCGGCTGCCGGGTGGGAGGTGAAGCTACAAGATGTTACGATCATCAGGACCTCTGTGTACTCGGCCTTGCTGGGTTCTTCGAGCATTTTCAGCCTCACCTGCGCCCTCCCCGTAAATATCCAGACCTTTGTATTTTTTTCTTCCAAATATATGGAAAATGCTTCCTTCTGCAGGGATACTTCCCTAAGTATTAAAGAACTGCAGCAGACATAATGTAGATCCTCTTAACCGGGAATGTCTTTGCTGTCAGTGCTAATTAATGTCTCAGTGCTCCACTTCTGTCAGCCAAGAGGCTAACATCTCAGCTGCCAAGCAAATCTTTGAGACTCGTAACCGCTTTGTGACCCTGTCTAACTCTCGACTTTGTGCTCGCTGAGGCAACATATTTTCTACCTGTCTTCAACTATAGAATCACAGAAATTATAGCATAGAAGGAAGCCATTGTGGCTGTGCTGGTGCTAGATTTTCCACTGAAGCCATCCACTGTAATTCCATCTCCATCCTTTTATATTCTTAATTTGTGGTAAAGCATTCCATGTTCTAATTACACTCTGTGTAGAAGACATTTTTTCTAACTTCCACCTTCGTTCTCCTAGTGATAATCTCAGGCTATGCCCCCTTTTCACTGATTCACAAACCAGTTGGAAAAAAACATTTACCCTCTCAAGACGTTTCATAATTTTGAAAATGCTATGAGAAATCTCATTAGCCTCCTTTGGTCCAATAAAAAAAGCTCAATTTTTTCATGCATTTCTTTATAATTATAGAGTTAGAAATTGTTGCATGTGTTTCATAGATGTAAAACAGGCACAATGAGGGCCAGCTTCAGGGGGAAATTTTGGTGACCACTGCCCCGCATCCCCAAGTACACCTGAACTGTGTCCAAGCCGATATTGGGTCAGGCCATTTTACAGGCGTCCCTGGCAGCTGCCTAAAGCAGGCGTTAGGACCCTTACATATGTAAGGCCCCCTCTACCAAATTCGATACCGATGAACGGACCAGGAGTCGGGCCTGCTCCACTCGGGATCCTTCAGTGGCCTAAGCAGCGGTTGCCACCAAAAGGTTAGATTAAAAGACATTTTTTTTTTAACTTTACCGTGGAGCCAGGAGGAGCAGGATTGCTCCGCAGATAGCACAGTATCCCCCCATCACCAGCACCAATTGCTGTTCTATGCCCTCCTCCTAGGACTTACCTTCAGACCACTGCATGAAATTCATCTTTTTAAATTGATCTGCCTGTGGAGGCCCAACTAATGTTAATGAGGTTCGAGGCGCAATTAGGCCCAAACATGGGCCTAAAGTAATTTCCACTCCATAATCTCTCATTGTTGATGTCTTTCTATGGCTCTAAAATACTTTCTATAATAGGGTGCCCAGGAACTTCACATAATACTTGAACTGCAATCTAACCAGTGTTGTGTGCAAATTCAACGCTCATATCCTGATTTATATAACCTAGAGCTGCTTTTGCTTTTTATGGCATTTTCTAACTGAACTTGCTAGACTTTGTAGTTGTTGTTTTCTTTCCAACTTAATGTTTTCCAGGTAAATAGTAGTAATAAAGAATGGTTCATGAAAAAAGGAGAAAATAACATCCAATTAAATATAATGGTAGGCCTTAAGGGATGAACTAGAAGTGTGACATCATCCACTTCAGATCCAAGAAAGACAAATTTGAGTATTTTCTTTATGTCGAGAGACTAGGAGCTGTGGAAGAGCAAAGGAATTTAGGTGTCCATCACTAAAATCTAGTATACAGGTACAAAAAGTAATCAAAAAGGTTAATGGAATATTGGCTTTTTTCTTAAAGGGGTTGAATACAAAAGTGAGGAAGTTATACTTCAGTTTTACAGAGACTTGGGGGGCAATTTTGCCAGCCCTGGGGAGGCGGGACTGCCGGAAAAATGGCAGAATCTGGGGGCGGGTACCCATCCCGCCCCCAACCCGCCTCCGTGCCATCTTCCCAGGAGGCGGGTAGCCGACCTGCGCCGGGTCCCGTCTCCTGGAGGCGGGAAGGGGATTACAGCCACTTAACTGCCTGTTAACAGGTAGTTAACAGGCAGTTAAGAGGGTTATCTCCATTTTACCACCAGAGGTGCGGGCTTCCCGACGTCGAGAAACCCCGCCAGGGTCACCGAGACGAGCAGTGGGTCTGCGGGGGTCGGAGGGGTGCAAAAGTGCGCTGTGGAGGTGAGTGATGGGTGCAAGTGTGGAGAGGTAAGTATGTGAGGTGAGTGAAAAGTGATAGAAGATGTTTATTTACCTTTGTTTCTTCCTGCAGGCTTCAACAGTTGGGGAACCGGAGACTCTCGCATCTCACCGGCAGAGATGACAGATGGTTGCTGCATTCTCCGATGCAACAGCCATCTGATTTCTGCTGAGCAGATAGGTTTGATGAGTCTTGAATACAAGGACTCATCCAACAACAGAGAATGTCAGTGTTTGACAGATTCACAGAGCTGTCAAACGATGACAATTCTTCTGTCAAAAATTTTTGACAGATGAAATGTCATACGCGGATGTTCTCTGTAACCGGCTTCCCCTTAATTGGCCTGCTGAGCCCGCTGGGCGGGCTTAACAAGGTCAATCAAGGGAAAATAGCGTGGGTAGGCCACAAGTCGATGGAGGCGGGACTAAAACCCGACAAGCAGCAGTCCCGCCTCCAACGCACCCCCATTGACAAAATCACCCCCTTGGTCAGACCCCATCTGGAGTATTGTGTTCAGTTTTGGTCACCAAACCTCAGGAGGAATATATTGGCCTTGGAGGGGGTGCATCGCAGATTCACCAGAATTATACTGGGACTTAGAGGGTTAAATTATGAGGACACGTTGCATAAACTTGGTTTGTATTCCCTTGAATTTAGAAGGTTCAGTGGTGATCAAATCAAAGTCTTTTAAATCATAATGTGATTCGATAAGTTAGATAAAGATAAAGTATTTCCATTGGTGAGGGAATCCAGAACAAGGGGGCATAATCTTAAAATGAGAGCTAGGCCATTTATGATTGAAATTAGGAAGCAATTTTTCACACAAGGGGTAGTGGAAATCTGGAACTCTCTTCCCCAAAAGCTGTGAATGTTGGGACAATTGAAATTTTCAAGACCGAGATCGATGGATTTTTGTTAGGTAAGGGATTCAAGGGATATGGAGCAAAAGTGGGTAAATGGAGTTAAGGTACAGATCAGCCACGATCTAATTGAATGGTGGAACAGACTCGAGAGGCTGAATGTCCTACTCAGTGCCTTTCCTGCATTGGGTGCTCTGTTTTATGCCGTTTTTTGTCATCTTCATCTCTCTGCTCCTCTTATCCCATGGATTATTGTTGTTGTCCCCAACCACAACGGTTATGGTTTTTTTCAGTTTATTTTACTGTTTTTTGCTCTAGTTATTTTGGCTTCTGTCTTTCAGATTACTATAATAGGTGAAACGCAGCTCCCTAGGTCCCGGAGAGCATTTTCACTTGTCCTGATATCGAGGTATAATTCGTACCATGCCTGGGTAGTGAACAGAGAACCCTTTTCAGGTGATTTCAGTTACTAGTTCTATCCAGTGCCTTCATGGGCTCCTCCGTAACTTCAGAAAGTGGCAGTATAACATTACACTAGACTTTGTCTTGGGCTTCAACTGCCAAACAAATGTATTAAACTGTAATAGAACGAGGAAATAGTAGCAGTAACGTAACAGATTTTCACAGCTGTTGCTGTGCTTAACTGGCTGCTCCATGTAATCGAAAATAATTAGTAGTTTGCAACTTTTTTGCTGAACTATGTTGTAATTGATTTTCTTACTGAGCGGTTCTTTTTCCCTTTTCTCACCAACTACAGAAGTTATCTAGCTTAACCTAACTCTCTTCAGAGTTTCTACATTAACTCAATTCGAAGGCTCTTTTCCAAAGCTCCAGATATTCTCTCTGATTTAAAAAAGACAGACTAATATCTTCAAGATGGTGACTAGCACCTTGCAGAATTTAAATGATACATTTTAAAATAGGTGCCAATCAAATACCTATTTGACTAAATCATACAAAATGTGTGTATTTGAATCTAATGGCTTCACCCCCTCCCCCAATCACTTGCCTTCAGTTAAAGCAACTTTAGCAATAAAATATAATAAAATGGACTGGAACATTCGTTTGTGAGTGAAGTTAATTTTCAATCATTAATGTACCATGACAGAATTAAAGCAGCCAATTCTATGCAAAGTCTTAGACAAAAATGCTTCACTTTTATCACTCAGGTTTATTACTCTTGCCATGACTGTCCTCTGCAGCATGTAGCGTCATTCTGCCAGCTGTCTATAGGGCACATTATCGAGCAGCCCCAATGCACTCCAAACATCAAAACCATTGTTTTAACATTTCGAATGTTTGTTTGGCGAGGTTCCTGCCTCTCACATGTGCTTCATTGTGGGTTTTTTTTTGCTGAGCTGTATAAGGGTTGTGTAATAGTGTCATCCAGGTAACCCAGAACTCCGAAGAGCTAAGCATTCCACCTGTTATCACCCTAGATTTTGTGCAGAACCCATGATTCTCAAGATATGGGCATTGTGGACATTCCTTGGAAACTGTGCATTGACACACAGAACTCTTTGCTTGTGGCCATACACCATTTGTATGTTCCTAAAGTGGCAACCTTTTCAGTTGATAAACACCATGATGTGTTGCACAGGTGCTTGAAAGGCTATGTGGGTAAATTCAATGGCTCCCTGTACCCTGGGAATTCCACATCTTTCCAAAACCTTCTGCTGAGAGGTCATTAACCTGAAACAGATGCTGCCTGATCTGTTGAGTGTGTCCAGCTTTTTCTCTTTTATTTCAGATTTCCAGCATCAGCAGTATTCTGCTTTTTATTTCCAAAACCTTGTGTGCCTCTACTGTTCTTGCTGCATCCTAGTGCTGAACTTAATGTAGTCACCCGGCATGTCGAAACAGGGCACCTGTGCCCTGGATAATGCCACTGATCCCTACCGAGTCTTCTGCTGTTGCCTGGAAGAATCCTGTGGCAAAAAAGCTTGAGTGTTGTCACCACTTTTACCATTACTGGCAGATCAATGCTTATGCTGCTGCTTGGAAATAGACTGTGGCTTTTTTGGTGAACCATAACCAACTCATATAATACTCTTTGGTATTGTCTTCAGTCGGCATCCTGCACAGGGTAGTAGTGGCCCCAAGTTGTCCTCCTCCTATGGGCTCAGATCTCCCTGGCCCTTCCCTGCTGTTTCTCCTCCTGCGGCATATCAAGCAGAGTGAGACTTCCAGATGCACCCATGTTGCTTTGTCAGCAGAACACTTGAATCACTCCTTTCTATGTCTCTTTTTCCATGTAAGACCCCTAACTCTCTCTCCACTCCCTTAATGCTCCCTTTTATGCAAGTCTCATTAACACAATGAATTGAGGGGAGCCTGAGTAAATTTGTATGTTCGCTGGTAATCGGTGCTTACCAAGTCAAAGAAACAGTAATGCTGGCTCTGTGTGTTAACAAGTTGAACTGGATTACTCTCAGGAACAATCTTAGCACTGATGTCAAAAGAATTAGAGATTGCTACATTAATTCTGGCGTACAAAGTTACTGCACATTAATGTACAATTTGTGCATGTGTTAGGTTTACTGCCCAGAGGAATTTCACCCCCAAAAGTCTTGTAATTTGGGAGTTTGGATGCAATTATTATCATCTTTTTTTAAATTACTGACAACTTCAAATAGAGAGAGGCAATTTTCCCAATCTGCCCTTCAATGTCAAGACTGAAATCTATCAATAAATTATATCTAGTTCCAGTAAAGTCTGGAATTTAATTTAGCATTCCTATTCACTTCCGTGATATACAAGTCTGGATCCAAGCGATATGTTTCTTGGCAAGTTTGTTAGGTAGTTTATCAGGATTTAACTGAGCGTGAAAGCAGTGATATTTTACAACTGGTGCAGCCACAATGGGCTTCATAGGTTGGGCTGAGTTTGTACAAAGAGGGAGAAATTCGGGAGCGCCCCGTTTGGGGCGGTAAATTTTGAAATCCTGAAAAATTAGCGCCAGGCGCTAATGATTCTCAGCTTCCACGAAATTGGCTGTTAGCACTCTAGGAAGGAAATGGAGCACTGAATCAAGCACTACCACTTCCCTTGGAGCGCTAAAGCCGGCAGGAGGGGCGGTAGTGGTGCAGCGCTGCCCAATGTCGAGAGCAGCGCTGCTGGGAACGGAGGCTCCTTCCCTCCCTTAAAGGGAAGGGCCATCGCTGCAGGCTCTGCAATGAAAAGAGGTACCTCATCGCCGCCAGCATCCGCAAACCACCACGATCAGAGCAGAGTGCAGGGCTGATTGATCACGGCCCAAGAAAATAATGAAAAATGAACGCTAGGCTTCACGAAAAAATTTCTCCACCCCCCGCAACCATCATCCCCTTTAAAATGCGCTCCCGAAGTGCCCGGCCTCCGGAACAACGCCTCCCGCAGCTGTCAGTGTTGTCACCCGGCGATGCTGCAGGGGGCGGAACTGAATTTCGGGTCCGGGCAATGCGCGGGACGATGACCTCACGATTTCCGGGCGCAGGAGATCATGACGCTAGGGGTTACCGCCGCCGCAAACCTCCAGGTGAATTTAGCGGGAGTCGTTTCACCGTGCCCGGGCGGTAAGTCGTTAGCACCCCGTTATTGCCCCCTGGAGGCGCTAACGGGAGGCGCAAAGGAGGCGAATTTCTAGCCCTTTGTATTTAAAAGGGCAAAAGCAAAATACTGCGGATGCTGGAAATCTGAAATAAAAACAGAAAATGCTGGAAATACTCAGCAGGTCAGGCAGCATCTGTGGAGAGAGAAACAGAGTTAACGTTTCAGGTCGATGATCCTTCGTCAGAACTGAGCATTGCTTTCTCCTCGATCTACCTTTCCAGACATATTGCTCGATTGGTAAATGGAGAGCGCAATGATGTCATCGCTGAAAATGTCTTTCATAAGAAAGTAAATTAAATGTTAAAAACAGCAAAAAAACGAAAAAAGTGTTCACAAAAATATCATTGTAGTGGGTGATGAATTTCTTGCAGCACAAACTCATCCAACTCTTGGGGCGTTATGGTGAATTAGACTTTATTAAGAATTTGACTATGCTTGTAAACTTCTTAGCAAGGTGCCAGTGTGCCTATGTGCTTAAGAAAACCAGCTGGTGAGATATGGTAGTCTGTGTGGTGGCCTATGACATTGATCTGGCCGAGATGGTGAAATCTGTACAGCCTTCTAGAGAGTGAAATTCCCTCCGTCAGTAATTTAAAGAAAAAAAAAAGAAGTTTTCTTACAAGGAACCGAACAGATAGGAGTCTAGAAATTACTGTTTGAGATATAAGTGGCCAAATGCTTAACATGTTCGTCTGGCATTTCTCAGTTCACTATCTCAATGGAGATATTAATTAAGAATATCATACAAATGTATTAAGCATTCATCCGTTATTATCACCAAGAGTAATTTCTGAACTATGGTTCATAAACCATGGAGTTCTTCCTTTTCAATGGACACATCTGCTGACAACCAACAGGCAAGAAAGGTTAACATTTGAAAACAAGCAAAATGCACCTTTTTATCATCATAGTAAGCTTTTCTGATTGGCAGCTTTAATTAACTAATGAGGTGCACAGATAAGTACTATATTTAGCTGCTATGATGTGCTGTGAACATTTTGTCGACACAGTAGTAGCAACTTAATAGGTCAGAATTCACAGTAGACAAAAGCAGAGGAGTCAGGCCTTCAAGCTTGATGTCCTATAATTCTGAGATGTGATTAGATCCTAAGTACTTGTGGCAGGAACCTTTTTTTAATACTTTGCAAGTTTGAAAAGGAATACATTTTAAGAACAGGGACAACTGGGAGGTAAACATGTACAGCCTGAGGGATGGGATAAGCTACAGAAAGAACTACTTTGGATAGAAATCTCTGATGTGAAGAGAATCCAAACTAACAGTAGAGGAATACTACAGACCACCAGGTCAACACAACAAGCACAGTGTGCTCTATAAAGAGTGTGCGAGGACAGGAAAGTTATTTTAATGGGTTATTTCATTTAACGCCATATAAATTGGGAAAATACAAGTGGTCTAGAGTCAGAAGTGCTAAAAGTAATGCAGTGTTTATCTTGACCTAGTATTTGTAAATGACCCAGCCCAACGTTCAGGAAATGAGGGCCAGTAACCACAGAATGATCAAATGAGCTGGCACCCAATTAAACCTAATACCATGAGCAAAGTTTGTAGCTTTAAAAGAACCAGATTCCAAGAGATGAGTGAAGATTTAAAACAAATGGATTAGAGGAGGATGTTTAACAACACTTCAGTAGAAGACTTTCTTTCAAAGAATAAGGCAGAACATGTACATGCTGAAGATCAGCAAGCTCAGACTAAACGAACGTGACCCTAAATAGGAGCATAGGAACATAGAAACAGGAGCTGACCATTTAGCCCCTCGAGCCTGTTCTGCCATTCAATGAGCTCATGGCCGATCTGTGACCTAGCTCCATATACTCGTCTTTGGCCCATATTCCTTAATACCTTTGGTTAACAAGAATCTATCAATCTCAGATTTAAAATTGACAATTGATCTAGCATCAATTGCCGTTTGCAGGAGAGTTCCAAACTTCTACCACCCTTTGTGTGTAGAAGTGTTTCCGAATTTCACGCCTGAAAGGTCTGGCTCTAATTTTTAGACTGTGCGCCCTAGTCCTAGATTCCCCAACCAGCGGAAATAGTTTCTCTTTATCTACCCTATCTGTTCCCCTTAATATCTTGAAAACTTCGATCAAATCACCCCTTAACCGTCTAAATTCCAGGGAATACAACCCTAATTTGTGTAACCTCTCCTCGTAATTTAACCTTTGGTATAATTCTGGTAAACCTACGCTGCACTCCCTCCAAGGCCAATATATCCATCCTAAGGTGTGGTGCCCAGAACTGCTCACAGTATTCCAGGTGTGGTCTAACCAGGGCTTTGTATAGCTGCAGCATAACTTCTACCCTCTTGTATTCTAGTCCTCATGGATTAATAAACAAATTAAAAGAGAATCAAAGAGGAGAAACGATCTCTGCAAATCCTACCGGGAGAAAGCAGAAGTGTCTCACTGGGATGAATATGAGATCACGCAAGAATAAGTTAAAAGGGTGATGAGATACCTAGGAAAAACATTTCTGCAAAGACGAAACACAACAGTACAAAATTCTTTCAATAGTACAATAGCAAGAGGGCAGTCAGAGAAGAGGTGAGAACTTTAAAAGATGCAAAGGGGCTTGAAACTGAGGACAAGCACAATATAATAAACATTCTGAATAATTACTTCCTCCAAGTATTTACAAGGGAGATGTTCAAGTGCTGGAGACATGCGCAGAAAAGCCTTGAGGCTGATCCCTAGGGGTATATGTCAATTTTGGTGGAGGTGTAAAACTGGCGGGATTGGATTAAACATCAGTTATACACCCCGCCCAATTTTCCTTTCTATTGACTTCAACGGGAAAAAAAACCAAACGGGGTGTGTAACGGATGGCTGATCCAAAACCTCCAGTTTTACATCCCCACCAAAGTTGAAAATGGCTCCCCCTGGTATCTGAGGTCTCAGTTATGAGAAAAAACTGGAGAAACTTGAAAAGGAGGTATCTGAGAAGTGATCTTATGGAGGTATGTAGGATTGTAAATCCTATGGGAAACATTAATCTAGAATACTACTTTAAGTTAAACAGTGAGAATAGGACAAGGAGATGCAGGTTCAAACTAGTAAAAAGTAACTTTAAGACTGTTAATCGGGAAGTTCTTCACACAGTCAGTGATCTACCCTTGGAATGGACATCTGGGCAGAGCGGTGGAGGCAAAAACCCTGGAATCATTTAAGAAACAATTAGATGCAGCAATGGGGGGAGTGCAGGGTTGTTCTGGATGGACGAATGAAAATTGGCCGAATGGCCTTCCAGATCCACATCTTGTGTGATCCTGTGAGAAGGAAATACCAACAAGCTGATTAAAAATGGCTTAAACTACATAGGTTCCTCAGGTTTTGCATTTCATTGAATACTCACTTACGGTTGAATGTAGTTGAGTTTAGAGCTCCATAAATGATTGTCATAAACAGCAAAGAGTTTAGATGACATGACAATATGATATACCACATGTAAAACAAATAATGATCATGCTGTCTGCTTTTCCTCTCTTGTACAGCTGGAAGTAAGTAAACATTTTCTTTCATTTAAACAGTGCTGTGTTTTAAGCTATAAAGATTTACGGTAAGATGTTTCAGTTCTGTATCATCATTCTTACAGAATATTTTTTAGAAGCCTTATTTGGAATTCAAAAGGGGAACATAGTTTGCTAACAGAAAATGATGGTCTGCACTCAGTAACTTGTAATAAATATTGGAAGACAAATTTATTTCATTTGTTTTTAATGGCTGGTGTGCCATGTCAGATTATGTCAGGTTAGTAACAAAACTTTCATTCATGACTGTCTATAGTTCAAGCTGGATAAACCACAGCATTGTAAACTCTCATTTGTTTTCCCTTTTGCTCTAGATCCCCATGTGGATAATACTTGGGGAAGTGACACTGTAAACATTAACAGGGCAACTTCCATTGTTCACTATTTCTAGCAAAATTGTAAACATGCTTTTTTTTAAAACAAGTTTAAGATTTTGCTGGAAGGTACATTCAGAGCCAACCATCCTGCTGTGTTTACAATATTGCTAACAAATAGTGACCAGAGCAAATCCTCCCCAATCCCATATTACATCTATTTAACTAGAAATGTCACATAAGAAATAAATATCTCGTACATACAAACCAGTTGCTTCTAAAATTCTCCCAAAAGCCAATGATAAAAATGAGCAATTCCATAATAAACACTCCTCCAATATTGTGAATGCTGACATCTTTGTCACCTGAAATGGAACATTGGGCAATTAAGGAATTCACAAGGATTGAAATCCAGATTTATTTCAAATTCTTTGGGAGTGAAATTGGGTGCCTTCGTGCCTCCCGTTAGCAACCCCGGCGATCGCTAAAGGGCCGCAAATGACTTTGCGGCCGAAAGCGGCACTGACATCGACTCCCACTATATTTGACGGGAGTTTTGTGGCGCCGCTACGGCGTTGTGCCCTGATCTCCTTTGCCCGGAGGTCGTGACGTCATCACCGTGCGCATCGCCCCGGTAGCGCCCTGAACCCGAAATTGACTTCCGCCCCCAGGAGCAGCGCCGGTTGAAAACACCGACAGCTGCAGGAGGCGTGCATCGGGCGGCCAGCCGCTTCGGGGGCGATGATTAAAGGCGAGGTGGCCGAGGTAAGTAAAAAATAAACTTACCTTTCCTGTTCCAGTTTTTTTCGCGGGTTCCTACGCGCGATTGATCAGCCCGGCACTCTGCTTGAGTGCCGGGCAGATTGCATGGGATCGCGGCTGCCTTGGTGGTCCAGGTATTTTTTATATTGCAGAGCCTGCTGCGATGGAGCCTTTGAACGCGGCAGCGCTGCATGGCCCAGTGTGCAGCGCTGCTGAAGTCTCCACCCCGCCTGCTGCCGATTGTGCTCCAAGAAAGAAGTGGAGTGCTTGATTTAGCGCTCCACTTTCTTCTTGGAGCACTAACGGCGAATTTTTCAAAAGTTTGAAATCGTTAGTGCCTGGCGCTAACTTTTCAAACTTTTAAAAATTAGCGCCCCAAGTGGGGCAATAGTGAATTTCTCCCCCCTTAAGTCTGGTTTGTGAGTCTGAATTTCTTTACTACTTCACCTGAGGAAGGGGCAATCGATAGCTCCGAAAGCTTGTGATTTCAAATAAAACTGTTGGACTATAACCTGGTGTTGTGCGACCTCTCAATTGTGATTTAAAGCCAGCCATGTGTGCAGTGCAGTTTGACAAATAGCTCCATCTACAGCTGAGGCAGAACAAGGAGAATAGAATAGGGACAAGAGCATCTGGAGAACCTTCCCTTTGCCAAGTTCTTAAAGGAGGTATACATTTAATTTTGGCTTGGACCACATGGAAATAAGAGCAAAAATCTTTGAATTATTGATTTCCTAACAACAGCTGATTATATCTTCAATTAGCATTGACCAAGCTGATGGGAGATAGTGAGGGACTCAAATTTCAAATCTAGATACAATGATAGTGCAATCACCCACAGTATCTTACAACTCCAGTGTACCAGGAGTAATTCCACAAGCAGGCACATTAATTGTAATGGACAGAAATTCACAGTCTGTGTGCCCAAAGTTTCCCGAGATGCAGTCCGTGTGAGCGTTGCTACCCTCCGGGAGCACCGGATTATTGAATAACACACTAAACATGTTGTAGTGAGTCCCTACTCTCGGCCATGACGTCATGGAGAGATAATAAGCAGAGGGCACTCCTACTCCATTGGGAAGGATGGAAAATCAGCGCGACTGTCACACTTTCTACCAACTAATTGCAGTGTAGCATTTACAGGGGGCGGGGAACGTCATCCCGGCCTTGTGTGGTGTGTGACAGGGAACTCAAAAAGAGGAGATGGGATCTGAAAGAAGTAAATCAAAATGTAACTAAAGAAATCCATGGGGCAGGTGATGGGGTTGGGGGGGGGAGTTGACTTCCGTCCGAAACAGGCGTGAAGTTGGTGGAGCAGCTGCACCACCCACACAAAGCCAGCATTGGGCACCTGGACCATGTTCAGGTTTAGGCTTTAGCCGCTGAGTTGCAAGCGCCAAATGGGGTGCTCCGCTTCAGTTTACCGATTGTGTGTGTGTGTGCGTGGGGAGGGGAAGGGGCTCCTATGCTGAGCTGGCCAGTAGGTTGGGCCTGTGAGGGGGTGCCGATCTCAGAGATGGGCAAACACGGGCCGGCAGCCGACTGCAGCATTTTTGTGGAACCAGGAGGAGTCTTGCTCCTCCCGGGCCTCACAGAAAGCCCCACCCCCCCACAAAAATTACGGGCCTTTTGTACAGCGACCACCAGCAGTCCTTTTAAGGAACGCCAGTTATGCTGCTCAATGCCTGGTATGAACAGGCAGAGAACCCCCAGGACATGTTTTGCCCATTTGTACCTGTAAACTTGCAGTCGGGGGCCTACTGGCGTAGGATCCTGATTTATCTATTGAAGCAATCTCCCGTGCGAAAGAGCTCGGCATGCTGCTCGTCCATTTGTACGCCTGCCTGAAAGTTGTATTAGGCAGTCATAGGGCAGCCGAGGTACCACCCCCACCACCCAAATCGATCTTTCGATTTTCAACTACCAGACTCCAGATTTTAAGGTAATATACTGGCAGCCAGAAGTTGAATATCGCCCCCATATGTTAGTTTTTAATGATGTGTAATCTTTGAATAAAAGTCAAGAAACGCTTTTCTACTCTCACAAACTGAAGTCTGACCTTACTTCCATAACAGCTGGTAGTGTAGCATTGCCCAGTGGTAAAACAGAAACCCTTGTTATTGCATTTCGCTTCCTAGAATTTGAATGGCAGTAGAATAGACACTCTCAGACCACGTGATGTAGGGTAGAAACTACGGAATGCGTTCATTAACAGTAATAGAGTAGCAAGAGATTGTAGCATTTTTGTTGAACTTTTAACTCCCTCCCCATCCCTAATTGCCCTTGAGAAGGTGGTGGTGAGCCGCCTTCTTCAACCGCTGCAGTTTGTGTGGTGAAGGCACTCCCACAGTGCTGTTAGGGAGGGAGTTCCAGGATTTTGACCCACCAACGATGAAGGAACGGCGATATATTTCCAAGTCAGGATGGTGTGTGACTTGGAGGGGAACTTGGAGATGGTGGTGTTCCCCTGCGCCTGCTGCCCTTGTCCTTCTAGGTGGTAGAGGTCGCGGGTTTGGGAGGTGTTGTCGAAGAAGCTTTGGCGAGTTGCTGCAGTGCTGTACTGGCAGTACTAATTCTGACTATCATAACTCTTAAACAAGCGGATTCATAATGGCCCAGGGATCTCCACGAGTCTATCTCCACATGAGATGCGACACAGTGATACATGAAAACCCCATGAACTGGGAGCACACTGCCTGGAATATATTTTATGTCTCAATCTCTTTGAAGTTGAAAATTGGGATGCAAAAAAACAAATTGCGCTTTCCATAATTGCTTCCTGAACTCCACCCAGATGCAAGAACCAACACATCACTTGATTGATTTCAAGACAAAGCAAACAGCCTTTGTTAAATTGTTTCCACTTGCTTTGCAATCAAAATATAGTTGCATTCTAATAATGCTTTTGAAGTGACATATTGCATACCAGACAGTGATGTATATCCTCTTCAGCAAAATCTCACAAATAGGTAATATAAATGACTGCATATAGTGACAGCACTAGTCCCGGCCAGAATGGAGATGGTTGGGTAATTCCCCCGTCAATCACGCCTAGAGACTGGGATTGATTTTACGCACATAATTTGTATTATGTACCTACCCTCCACTCACTGCCTTTTGCTGGAGAAATTTACTTTGCTTTTATCGGGAGAAGTTGCTGCAGTTTTGGTCATGCATGAGTTCTGTTTGCAGCTGTAGTCGGTAGAGACTCTTTTTAAATGGACTCTGTAAATGGACTTTGCTTTGCTGTTTGCTGAATAAATGAACTTTATTTGCTTGTAAAATACACTTGTTTGGTGTAAGTCCTGCCATAAGTCTCGCCCTGCCTCCAACTCATTGGCTGACACAGTGGTGCCAATGGACACTCCAAATAAAAATATATAGGAGGTGAAATTGGTCTTCAGCGAAACGTGAAACGGGCGATAGCGAATCGTCAGCCCACCACACCCGAGTTTCTTTTTCATAAACGGCAATGGGCACGATTCAGATTACAATGGACTGGAGACAAACCAGAAGTATGAGAAGGAATCTGGATGCAAGCAATTGTGTGTGCAGGACCACTCTTTATCTTATATAAAGGTTGATTCTTTTTAGTGGTAGATGTAGTGCTCATCACTGTTAATGTTGGAGAATGGACTGAAGCATATTGTTGGGACAGAGTAAAAGAAACTTTACATCTAACCATCCTACATGCTATGAGCACTCCAATGGTCATGTTGCACAGTTAGATGCACAGTACCAGCAATATGCACCAGCTTCCATCTCAGAATTAGGGGTTACGGGGAGCGGGCAGGAAATTGGACATGAGGCTGAGTTCGGATCGGTCAAGGCCCTGTGGGTGGCGGAGCGGGCCCAGGGGCTGAGTGGCCGGGTCCTGCTCCTACTTCTTCTGTTCTTTAGATTTGAGGTTAGGATCAGATCAGCCATGATCTTATTGAATGGCGGAGCAGGCTCGAGGGGCCGATTGGCCTACTCCTGCTCCTATTTCTTATGTTCTTATGTTCTAATAGCACTTCCTATTGCACCATTGTGACATTTTCCCATTTCCTACAATAAGCACTCTGTGGCTTTTCTGGATGAGATTGCCAGTTTAGTGTCTGTTTTGTACTCTGGCCCATGGCCACCAGCAACTGACTGAGAATCCCCAACTCATTTTACATAGGACCTTTATAATCGGCAGACTGAGGATATTTTCATCCCATCAGTCTGAGTTGGATTTGTACCCAGGTCTCAAGTCTAGTGACCAATCCACTGCACAAGCCATTCCCTTCTCTCTACTGATACCTATTTGCAAGATTAAGTTAAACTGTGCATGAACCCTGCTTGCATATGGGAGATTCATGCCACGGGATTAGAAAAAAAATCAATATAATAGGGCAGCTTCATGTGTCAGGAGAGCATATCAAGAATTTGGGCAAATAGTTCAGCTGGCCCCATAGAATTTAGCATTCATTCAAATTAATGGTGGAATGCTCCTATTTCTTATGTTCTTATGTAAGATGCTGTGGTGTGCCTTGACTTCCATGCTTGAATTCCCAATATGCGCTCCTGTCGTGGGAAACTCTGCACTGGAAGTGCAAAATCATACAATTTACTTTAATCTTGCCTGTTGTACCTCATTTGAAGGAGGAGTGCTTGTGTGCCTTCCTGTAAATGAATTGTTTTTTGTCTTTGTCATTGTTGCTGCTAATCTTTGACTATCACACTTAACAGCAGGGCAAGTGACTTATAGCGGCACAACATCCTGCAACAAATCCCATGAGTTTCTACACTTGCTTCGTGTTGTGTGATTTTCTGCCTCTGAATTGCAATTTAGAAGGTCCTGTAGGCAATAAAAAAAACTGCAGATTTTTGGGATGATCTCAACAATGTAAGGGATAGCAAATCACTTGCCCTACATATTGGGGTTCTAACAAGACATGTACAAGTTAATTATCGCCACCCATCTGTGTTACATCAGATTTTCATTTCTTGTAAGGGCCGATTTTCCTAGTTTATGCTGCCGGCTCTCCCTGGCAGCTGCAAATATCAAGAAATCATCGACATGCTGACCCCGATGTTCCCTTATCGGGGACAGAAAACTGCACGTGCCACACCATCATTTCCCGATAATGGTGGCTGGTGGGTGAGGCTCCCCACTGACAGCATGAACATTGATGCTGTCCTTCTTTACACTTAGCAGTCGCCATTGCAATGTCTTCTCTGTACTTTGCCTCTGTTAACTTATTAGAGAGTTGGATCACTTTGGAGCTTCTCTGGCCCATACATTCTGATAAGATTCCCAGGCTTTTTTTTGCTAGAACAAGACTGGCCTTGTATCTGGTACCATGGTTTCCATCACTTGCAGTACTTATTTCATTCAGAGGTGCCAAGTTTTATCAATCAAATATTGGACTAAAGCTTCTGTCTCTGTCTGCAGTGCCACCAGTCAAGAAGAGGAACTGAGGACAAGTCAGGAAAATTGTCTGCCATTCAATTTCCCTTCCCTCCTGGGAGGTGCTTGGCCTCTGCTCAGCTCCTGCTCTGATACCACGACTGGGATGATGAGCTCACTGTATGTAGGATGCAGGGGCTAAGTCTACATGCTAGCAATCTGCAGCACTATTATATGCTCACAGTTACATTCCCTACCAGAAAGTCTTGTCGCCAAAGAAAATACATTAATGTAGCTTCATCCTATCTTGTCCTCTTGGGCCTAATTGCCCCTTCTTAACGCACCCAGTGTCAACACATTTAGTCAATAAATGGTGTTGAGCCAGCTGGAGGACAGGCTGAGAAAGATCTGGGAAAGTTAGTAGACTCAACACTTAACATGTCCAGTCACTGCAGAACAACAATCAACAAAGCAAACAAAAGTGTTGAACTATATTGTTAATATCAGTAGAGTATATATCTGAGGGCAGCATGCTGAAAATGTGTAGCGCCTGAGTCAAGCCATACCTTGAATACTGTGTTCAGTTCTAGTCACCAAGGCACAAAGGAAATATCTGCGCCCTAGAAGTGGTGCAGAGAAAGGCATTGGGATTGATCTCTAATGTCAGTGGAATTTTTTCTGAGGAAAGGCTAGAAAGGAGGCAAATGAAAGGGGCCCTTATAAAGGTACAGAGTGAAATTGAAAATATTAATCCAGAGCACTATTTCAGGTTAAACATGACGGTAGGACCAAGCACATCTCTGAGAAGCAGCCAGAGGCAGTGGAAATGTCAATAGAGGTGGTGAAGCTGAGGGGCTGTGTGTCGTCGGTGAATATGTGGATGCTGACTCTATTTCTGCGGATGATGTTGCCATGGTACAGCATGCAGATGAGGAGGAGGAAGGCGGCAAGGGTAGGAGGTAATGGTGCACAGGAGGAAAGAGAAGCTGTTGCTGAAGATGCTCCAGCTACAGTCGGATAGGTAAGAGTGAAACCAAGCAAGGACAATTGCACTGAGTTGCACAATGGAGGAAAGCATTGCAGGAGGATGGTGTCGCTCGAATGTGTCAAAGGCTGCAAAGAGGTCCAGGAGGATGAGCAGGGATAATACATCACGGGCAAAGTCGCTGAAGATGTCTTTTGTGACTTTGGTTAGGGCCATTTTGGTGCTGTGGCAGAGTCAACAGGGAGTTTGATAGGTAGGAAGAATGGAAAAGCAGAATATTTTTTATAAGGTGAGAGACTAGTTAATGTTGATATTCAGAGGGATCTGGGGGTCCTTGTACATGAATCACAGAAAGTTACAGGTACAGCAAACAATTAGGAGGGCAAATGGTATGTTAGTCTTTGTTGCAAATGGGTTGGAGCATAAGAGTTAGTAAGTCTTGCTGCAATTATATAGAGCTTTGGTGAGACCACACCTGGAGTACTGTGTACAGTTTTGGTCTCCTTACGTAAGGAAGGATATACTTGCCTTAGAGGGAGTGCAAAGAAGGTTTACTAGATTGATTCCTGGGATGAGAGGGCTGTTCTATGAGGAGAGATTGAGTAGATTGATCCTATACTCTTTGGAGTTCAGAAGAATGAGAGGTGATCTCATTGAAACGTATAAAATTCTTAGAGGGCTTGACAGGGTAAATGCTGAGAGGCTGTTTCTCCTGGAGAGTCTAAAACTAGGGTTAATAGTCTCAGGATAAGGGGTAGGCCATTTAGGACTGAGATGAGGAGAAATTTCGTCACTCAGAGGGTTGTGAATCATTCGAATTCTCTACCCCGAGGGCTGTGGATACTCAGTCGATGAGTGTATTCAAGACTGAGATCGATAGATTTTGGGGCACTAAGGGAATCAAGGGATATGGGCATAGGGTGGGAAAGTGGAGATGATGTAGAAGTTCAGTCATGATCTTATTGAAAGGCGGACCAGGCTCGATGAGCCGCATGGCCTACTCCTGCTCCTATTTCTTATGTTCTTAACTGTATTGGGACTGATGCCTGGTACACAAGTACCTGATGTGTTGAGTCCACTGGTGCCAGTTGCCGTCAATCTTCTGATCCCCATGCACTTAACACCTCGTATAATTCACCTTCAGGATCACATAACCCTGCTTTCAGCTCCAAATCAACTGATTTTGCAATAGATCTGAGTTGAGTTTAACAGGTCAAGTGTACAAGATGTAAAATGAACGGCGATTGAAAAACTGGCAAATAATGGAGATTGGCGTCAACTGACAGAATCAAGGGATATGGAGATCGGGCGGTAAAGTGGAGTTCACAGAATCACAGAATCCCCACAGTGCAGATAGAGCCTGCACCGACACATATCCCACCCTATCCCCGTAACCCCACCTATTTAATCCCCCTAACACTAAGGGTCAATTTATCACAGCCAAATCAACCTAACCCGCACATCTTTGGACTGTGGGAGGAAACCGGAACACCCGGAGGAAACCCACGCAGACACGGGGAGAATGTGCAAACTCCACACAGACAGTTACCCGGGGCCGGATTCGAACCCGGGTCCCTGGCGCTGTGAGGCAACAGTGCTAACCACTATGCCACCGTGTTGCCGAGTTGAGGTTGATGATCAGCCCTGATCTTATTGAATGGCGGAGCAGGCTCGAGGGGCCATATGGCCTACTCCTGCTCCTATTTCTTATGTTCTTATGAATTCAGAATCAGAACACCAGATATTGGTGCACTAGGGACTGATTACCTGTCATTTACCACCTAGCTCCATCACTGGGCTAGATTAATAGGCTGATTAAAAGGCAGAAAGTGGGCTCCTGCTGTCGAGCTCGGGACAGGGTGCTAACTGCCTTGGACCTCACTTACATACATCCTTCCCCAAGTTAAAATAGGGGTTTAAAAGTTAGGTGAGACAGCTAGGTGGTAAATGGCAGCTTTACTGTAAACAGTTAAGCACCACATGGGGAATCAAAGACTAACCACACTAACAGTTTTTAGCACTGTTTTTACACAGTATTTAAAAAAATAATTATATTGAGCTGTCTCCAAACCATGAACAGATTTGTTGCAAAATTTGGTTGGGCTTGCTGTGACAATTAGCCTGAAAGTACAGCAGAATTCTAAGGGAGAGTAAATACATACCTATGGCAGTGTACTGCTATCCGGGCCTGATACAATATTGCATGCAATAAAAATTGTCAGTATTTTCTGATTAAAAACAAATTGTTTATGTCAGATTTGAAAGGGAACTAAACTCCAGAAGACATCATAGTCGGAGCTGATGATGAAATTCCCACGCTGTATGTACAGTTCTCTGAATCACAAAGCAAGAGATCCATAACCTAACTGAAATGTGTTTCAAGTTCAGATAATATTTTGAAGGATTATTTACCTTATAAATCCATTAAAGCTCAGTTAGCCCTATCATGTGGCTCTGTTTATAGTAGCAATTGTGTAAACAAAGAATTATGCTTTCCTCCTTCAGTCTCTGCACCGAGCGACTTCTCACCCTCGGTGATTTCAACCTCCATCTCAACTCATCATGCTCTCTCTCCTACCCTCCCTTAATCTCTCCTTCCATATAATGTCCCCTACCCATATTCACGGGCGACCCTTTGACCTTGCCATCTCCCATGGCCTCTCTACTCTCATCGTGTCAATCACAGAAAAGGCCACCTCTGATCACTTCCTTGTATCTTTCTCCACTCACATCCCCCTTTTCTCCTCCCAACCCCACTTCCTCATGTGTCTGTTCTGCTTTCCCAGTTTCCATCCTCCATAAACTTGAATTTAGCCAAAGCTCTGCTGCCCGTGTCCTAACTCCCACCAAGTCCCGTTCACCCATCACCCCTGTGCTCACTGACCTACATCCGGCAACGGCTCAATTTTAAAATTCTCATCTTTGTTTTCAAATCCCTCCATGGCCTCGCTGCTCCCTATCACTGTAACCTCCTCCAGCCCCACAACCCTCCGAGATATCTGCACTCTGGACTCTTGCGCATCCCTGATTTTAATCACTCCACCATTGGCGGCCGTGCCTTCAGCTGCCTGGGCTCTAAGCTCTGGAATTCCCTCCTTAAACCTTTCTACGTCTCTACCTTCTCCCCACCTTTAAGACGCTCCTTAAAACCTACCTCTTCAACCAAGCTTTTGGTCACCAGTCCTAATATCTACTTATGTGGCTCGGTGTCAAATTTTGTTCGATAATGCTCTTGTGAATCGCCTTGGGATGTTTTGCTACGTTAAAAGCGCTATATAAATGCAAGTTGTTGATGGATTTTCAGTGCAGAGAATATAAATTCTAGGGCATTTGATCTTTGGTTGCTAAGCAAACAGTTTTGCTGCTGAATAGTGGAAAGTCTTGTAGTGTGTAGCAAGCACTTCATTTGCATGTTGTGCGACTTTACATTGCAAGAAGCACCAGCCCTTCAAAGTGATGATGGGACCACTTACAGTACTTGCAGTGGTTTAGTAACCCTTAGATTGCCAGTAGGTAAAGAAATTGCAAGCTCCCTGGGCCAGTCTTTTGTTTAGATTTTCAGCTCCCGCAGATTGACACTACAATATGCACTAATGTCGGGGCTAGCATTACTACTGTAATATTAAGCTTGGCCTAACGTAAGAACTTAAAAGTAATGTAAAACCAAATTTAAAATGTTCATTCTCTTGTCCCTTTCCCTATTCTCTCTTTGTTCCTGTTTACTCTCATAATTTTATTTTAATATTTTTCAAACTAATATAAGCTACTCTAGGTTTTCAATATGTTTTTAATTAGAAATAAGACTGCTTAATATTTTTGTGCCCCACCGGGGGGGAATGACTTTGGAACAATTGGCACCTAATTGGCTGTCAGGCAATTCCAAAGGCCAATTTTTCAGCCAAAACTGTAGAGATTGACCTCATCCCATCATATAGGGAACCAGGTCAATCTTTGACATCTCTCATAGCATCAAACAGAGATCACCACAGGAAAGATTATTTTGCCTCTAGTACTTATGGCCTAATCGCGTATAGATGAGACAGCTCATTCATGGGATTGGAAAGCCTCTTTATTTTTCCTTGTTGAGGAGGGGGAAACAGTACAACTGAATATCATTTTTGTCATGATGGAATCAGGCATACATAACATCATGGTGCATTTTGGCAGATGTGTGAATGAGCTTAAAGATACAGGTTAGCTTCGCATCATATTGCTGTTATTAAGGATCTGCTTTAAGAATACAGTCACATGTAGAGAAATTTCTATTTCAAATAAATGTGCAGAGCCGATTTTCATTGTTACAACATGTAACAGGTGTGTAATTTTGTAAAAATTGAACTTAATATCAGACTTTATTTTGTGAAGATTTTAGATAATTGGTCCTTTGTGTCAGGTCCCAGTTCAGACTGTGAGTTCACTCTAGTTTTTTTTAATTACTTGATACCAGTACTAAATATACTGCCATTTTCCTAGTTTAGGCAAGAGTGGTAATGAAAAAAAAATAGTTTAAGTACACTGGCTGGGGTGTTTAGTAGAAGTAAAAGTAAATTGTAATTTCATTGTCTGTTTAAATGTTACATATTTTGGTAAAATTTTGCACTCAAAAGTGAGTGCCAAGGCTGGCGAATGGAATACTTTCCTGTCCAGTGTTAGCATCAGTCGGTCCCAGTCAAGTATTGCAAAAGCAGATGCAGAGTTTATCTCTTTACTGCACTCTTAGAAGAGTATCCCTCCTGCATCAGCATGACTTCCCACTCCCTACAATGGCAATCTGCATAAGACCGACAATTTAATGCCAATTGATGATCAGATTTAAACCCACGAGAAACTGAGTTGAGTTTACACAAACTCATTTTATATAGGAACCAGCAGAAGGAGACTTTTATTTCTACTCGGGTCTCATAGGTGCAAGGATAATATTGTAAGCCATTACACAACATTTTTAATTTTGTTTAAATTGATCCACAAGGAGTTGAATAATGATGGGAGAAGATGATGTAAGCCTGTCGCACTGCGAAAACATTTTACTTTTTTAAAACAAGTTTGTTAAAAGAATTATTTCCATTCTTAAGAAAAGATACCATCACCACCTGGGCAGTAATCTGGTGGAGGCAATCACCCGCTCGTTAGAGAACCTCCCTCCCCGGCAGTGAAGGTGAAAATGGCCTCCAAGATGCCTGTTATTAATGAAGGCAGTAATAAAAGTAGGAATATTTATGTTGAGGAGATTGGGGAATAGCCTTTTGACTTAGAGATTAGATTGATTATTGTTCCCTCATGCAGCTCCCATTTAAAGCTGTGCTTCCAGCAAACTGTGCTTCCAGCACACACACTATTAAGTCAACAACCCTCCACAAAATAAGAACTTCTAAATGTTTTTTAAATCTATGCAACTTTCCAAAAATTTGTTAAATTAGGAGGATGTCATTGATTGTTGAAGGAAGGAGCTGGATGTTGAAGTTCGGGAACCCATTACAGGAAACTTTTGTTTATCCGGCACCCAAATATCCGGAATTCTCGCTTAACCGGCAAAAATCATCCTCCGAAAACTCCTCTCAAATAACCGGCAATGTTGCCGAGTCCGAGTCCGCGAACGCCGATTTAGTCAGTAGGGGTAGTTTTCAAAAGTGCCACTACTCGGCCTCCTGGTGCTGTCGGAAGTATACTGCACATTTCTTGATTTATTTATTTTTCTTTGTTAAAAATAGCCTCGGTAGATATAACTCTCCGTTATCCGGTACTTTTGATAAACCGGCACCACGCCGGTCCCGTCGGTGCCGGTTAATAAAGCGTTTCCTGTATTTCAAATAGTCCCAACCAGAATCACAGCTAGATGCTAAAATGAATGCCTGGTAGTGCCACCGGGAGAATCCGCCTGGGACCTGGGCCCCACACCCTCCCCCCACCCCCCACCCAGGGCTATTTGCATGCAGCGGGTGGGGAAGGAGCAACCAGGGTGGGGGGGAGGTGGGGAGAGATCCAGGTCGGGTGATGAGGTGGTGGTAGGCCTCGTCCCAGAATTTTCACACACTTTTAGCTCCTATTGTGCCCCATTTAGGGCAGGATCTTGGAGGATAATCCAGCCC
Source organism: Squalus acanthias (assembly GCA_030390025.1). Lineage (NCBI taxonomy): Eukaryota > Metazoa > Chordata > Chondrichthyes > Squaliformes > Squalidae > Squalus > Squalus acanthias. The sequence goes on along the minus strand of CM059426.1, from coordinate 153,806,441 downwards.
TTAGTCTCTTGTTCCCCTTTTCTCTCTCTTTCTATTTCATTGCACCACTCTCTCTTTTTTGGTTCATTCTCACTGTTTGGATACTTTTCTGTTTTCTTTTGCTTTCAAATTTTCCTCATGTAGAATCATTTTGTTGATGTGAAATAGCATTAATATTCACTTATGAATGTCATCATGCATGAAAACTATAATGTGCAGTGTCAGACAGAGGCATGAACACAGCTGAATTATACAATAAAACAATCGACACCATATTGTACAAAAATGGTAGATACAGATGGTGAGCTCAAAGCCGTGTTACAATTTTGAGGTTTAAATGATGGTTTTAAACAACTTGCCCTTTGCTGTTGTAGTTTATGATGTAACCTTAAACTCTTCAGTTGTATCCTAGTCTTGCCCGTTACCAACAGGCATCCATTATCCTCTGTGATTCAATGTATAATTTTATTGTATCTGCGAAAACAATTAACTTGTAATGAGTGCAATGGGTGGCTGAGATTTACACAGAAGCAACCTTGATTCAACATCAATAGGATCATTCAAAAATGAGACAACAGTATCACAAAATAATGCATCATGCAGCAACTTTGCTCTAAAGCAAAGCAGCAACCCCTATTCAGCTCAGTGGTGTTGGCTGAAAAAAGGAATGGGCATTTGTATGCAGTTGAACAACGATGAAACAAAGCTTTAAAGTGTTTACTATCAATCCAAGGCTACTAATTAGTCATCTGGACACCACAATGCCACCAATTGAGGAAGCTGGAAATCTTCAATGTGGTGAATATAATGCTTCTATGTAAAAAGTTTCCCCATCTCAGCCACCATTGCACTCAGGCTCTCATTACAAGTTCATTGCTTTTTCCAGTTTGATAAATGAAAATGTGGAACAGAACAGAAAGAAAAGATTCTTTCACCACAAGGGACAGCATGATGAATGTGAACAGAGTGCTGTAAATATTCTAAGTTGTAGTCTTGTGTTCTGCTGAAGGTTGCTTATTGTGCGACATTAGTGCTCCCAAAAAGCTGCTTTGATGGGTTTCAAAAAATACCTGTGTCCATGAGAAAGCTGTTGATGGTCAGTTAAAATAATGCTGGACGTGATAGGAATCCACATGTCGAACATGCACCCAGTCAATTTTCCTTCATGCATTGGAGCTCCTAGGCATGCAATGGAAGGGCATCCTTTGACCCAGGCATGAGATCCAAGAACAAGCAGCGAGGTGGTCGGGAGTGGGGGGAGGATTTAGAACCCAAATGTTGTTTAGTGCAGTGGGGGAGGTGTTTCCAGTCTGGCACTATGTACCAGGGTGAGCCTGAGAAATCCAGTTAGTGGGGAGGGGAGCCGTATATGCCTGGGCCAGGAATCGCTGTCATTTGGTGGGGTGCTGCAAAAAGAAGAAAATGCGGGACAAATGGCCGGCAACTGAAGCCTGCAAGTGACATTAACAGTGCGGGGTAGAGAGGCTGGCCAGAGCAGAGGGGGCCGGACTGCCTGCTGGCTGAAAACATCCGGGGGCCTTTGAGGACGAAGACCCTGAGTTATTGGCGGGCCCAGGTTTCGGCAGTGTTGATAGCAGGGCTGGCAACTGGAGCGAGGGCAGAGGCCTTTGGACCCAGGGCCCAGCGGGAGTAGGGAGATAGCATTCCAAGAGGGCTGAAGCTGGAAGGAAGGGCTACGAGGAAAGACAGTTTGCTGGGTTGGAGCTTCAGGAAGCCTGGAAGCGGGGTGGGGAATTGAGTGTACATGTACAAGTTCCTTCGTACCTCCTTTATTTTACTGATACCAAAAAGGCTTATCACTGATAAAATGGAGGCTCAGAGACTTAGGATGCTCCAGAGCGACACTCGTTGGCCAGAGGCTGTAATTGCATGCAGACGCAACCAATTTCTTTTTACAGTCGACTTTCAGTATACAGTACTATTGCAGCTAATGTCACACGACATCGATAATCCGCACCATAGTGCCACCTACAGGTGCAACAGGTACTATCGGTAAATGTTGACACTTTTAAAATGTGTTTCCCCATTTATTAAGCCTGACATAGAATTCTTCAATGTATTTTGGGATGGAATGTTGTGAGCCATTAGTAATTAGGCCAGATTTTGCTCTCAGCGGCGAACGAATGGGGCCAGCCGTTCGTTACACTTGCACTTGCCCACAGACTTTCTATGGGATTTTGCACTAGAACTTACTGTAAGTTAGAGAGCCAAAAAGCGCAGCACCCTCTACAGGGGATCTGGGACCTGTGTGAACAGGGTAAGCTCTGGGGTGTCTCCTTAACCAATCTGATTGAAGAATCATTAATGAGCAGCGCAGAGTCTGAACCAGAAAGTGTCAGTTAGAATATATAATTCAATGTCAAATCAGGTACAGAAAGAGAAATAAAGAGGGGGAAAGAAAGATGGGATTAAGAGAGAAAAAAGTAACAGAAAGAAAAAGTTATTTTTTTTATTTTTTTAAATCTCCAACAATAATTAAAATCTGAAGAAATGAAACTCCACACTTTTTAAAGTCAATTTCCAGTGCCAGAAAAGTTGTTTGGCAGTAATTAAGACTTATCACACCGTTAAAAGGGTACTTACACTGGAATGGATAAGCCCTGACCTTTTAGTGGCAAGTTTAGTGCGTATCTATCACGTAATTACAGCACCTTCACGCTGTTACATGTAGTTCAATGACGAGTCTCTCGGCACAGATTTTGGAGGAGCAGGGCATCTCGGACAGCAACTTCCTGATTTCTGCATTTAACTGCACAGGTGCAGTCGCTGGAAGTTGCTGTCCGATTTACACGTTAATAACGGTGAACGCTATTAGCCTCACCGTTATTTTTACCACAAAATCCAGCCCAATATATAATAGATAACTAATATATTTTTGTATATGTTTAAAATGTCGTTAATAATGTTTGTCATGGGGAGGAGTCTCATCTCTCTGAGAAACCTAGGCCTTGAGCTAATGGGGTTCTCAGAAAGAAAGACTTGCATTTATATATTATATATAGAACTATTCTTTGTCAGCTGAAGAAACATGGAGATAGCACACTGTATCTCCCAGCACGCATCTGTGCCGACAGCTCTCACGATTTGATTGGCTGGCTTTTCATAGGGTGTATACATGCCAAACATCCATGTCTTCCACAGTCAGAGTTTCGGAACAAGTCTCTATGTTTCCACACATTATGATGAAAAATAGCTGATTTAAACCTCCTGCAGATTGACACCAGGAGTTTGTCACCTTGCTTTGCACTTAGCAAGACAGAAAAGAGGTTCCAAAAACATAGTTGCAATGTATTGAAACATAGCAACATAGGAGATGAACAGAAATCATGACAAAATATAATTTAGTATACCACATACCAAGAGCCCCAGGCTGATGAAATGCATTGAACATCTGTGAGACCCACATAGGCTTAACTTGGGATCCCACATTGAGATGATTTTGTGCATCTGCGTCAGTAAGCTCTAGCTACTGATGTGGTTGAGAACTCGGAAAGCCATTAAAAGTAGTAATGATTGTGAGTAGGATTCAGATTTGAGCCCACTAGATAGAAGTCCACTGCTGTGGTAAAGGGATACTCTCACATAGTATTTTATACATTTACAAGAAGAAGGATGTGTTGCGGTGGAACTCTTGTTCTGTTGTGCTATATTCATCCCACTTTATGCAGAGAAGACATCAAATACAATACAGCATGAGAGAAACTATATTTGATCCTTTTGATATAATAGAATATTTAATCTAGCTCTGTTAATAATATCCTTTAATATATCTTGTCTTGGTAAAACTTAGTAGCAGTATACAATGAAGATGAAATGAATAAAGGAAACCGAATAATTTATATTGTAAAACATCTCACAGTAAATACATAGTTAATATTGTAGTATTGCAGAACTACCACCATATCTATAGCGATATGTGTGGAGACAAGTTTAGAATTAGGGAGTTATTATACAATTCAATCCCTCTTTTGGCCACTGTCTGTGGTTGATCTAGATCGTTGGCAACCTTGGCGTGCTATTTGACCCTGAGCTGAGCTTCCGACCCCATATCTGTTCCATCAACAATACCGTCTACTTTCACCTCTGTAACATCGCATGTCTCCACCTCCGCTCACCTGCTGCTGAAACCCTCACCTATGCCTTTGTTACCTCTAGACTTGACTATTCCAATGCTCTCCTGCCCGGCCTCACATCTTCCACCCTTCATAAACTTTGAGCTCATCAAAACTCTGCTGCTGGTATCCTAACTCGCACCAAGTCCCGTTCAACCATCACCCCTGTGCTCACTGACCTACATGGGCTCCCAGTCCGGCAATGCCTCGATTTTAAAATTCTCATCCTTGTGTTCAAATCCCTCCATGGCCTTGCCTCCCCCTATCTCTGTAATCTCCTCCAGCCCTAGAATCCTCCGAGATCTGTGCGCTCCTCCAATTCTGGCCTCTTGCGGATCCCTGATTTTAATAGCTCCACTGTTGACGGCCGTGCCTTCAGCTGCCTGGGCCCTAAGCTCTCTAATTCCCTCCGCCTCTCTATTTTAACATGCTCCTTAAAAACGTACCTTTTTGATCAAGCTTTTAGTCACCTGTCCTAATATCTCTTTATGTGGCTCAGTGTCAAATTTTGTTTGATAACGTTCCTGTGAAGCGTCTTGGAATGTTAAAGTATGTTAAAGGCGCTATATAAATGCATGTTGTTGTTGTTATTATTGGTGGCAAGGAAGCTCACCTGCTGGCAGCACAGATCGGTGTGAATATCCATTCAGGTGTTCGCATCCACAATGGTCAGAAAATCATCGGTAACCAGCGCACAAATGTTTGATCTGGGCTGCTGGCAGATGAGGCTCCTCGCAGGTAGCGCATACTTGCAAAATCAGCCTTTTATCTTTTACTTGAAAGCTCCGTTTGAATCACATTTTACAAGATCACCTCCCATTAAGTGTCAATCTGTTTTAACTATTAACCCCGTTGGCTGACATCTCATCACGTACATGACAGCAATAGGGCAAAACCGCACTGTGCAATAATAGCATACAAATGTGTATGTATGAAACCTATATGTCTGCTCTTTTATCAGAAACATTGACCTGCTTTAAATGGGTTAACATCTTCATTAAATTAGGAATTTGTGCATATGCATTAACGTGCTTGTATAGTAATATTGCACAGCGTGATTTCACCTCAGAAGTCTCTATCAGCTGGTCTTTTTGAAGAGACGTTCAATTATCCAGGCCTGTTAAAAACCCGAACTATTAATTTTTGTTTTTTGCCTGGATCCTGCTGAGTATTGCTACTATAATTGTTGGACTCTGGAGTCATGCCATACTTCATTGCTGTACCAACTAAGTTGCCTTGTATCAGTGCCTGTTTGAGAACAACCCACTGAGAACTGGTATTTTTCAGCATTTGAACTTAGTTACGATCTTGTTCAAATAAAACCAGAAAATGCTGGAAATATACAGCCGGTTTTCAGCAATTAAAAAATGATAGTTTAACATTTCAAGCATAGAGCCTTCTTCTGAACTGGAAGTTCAAAGATAAGTGAACCTCTTTGTAGTCCCGAAGAACACAAAGGTTGGGGAAGAAGAATAGGTACAATTCCAGAGTCAGGTAGGCGGACTATTATCACAAAGATGCAGTGAATGGGTTTACTAACTTAATTTGTTCATATGACTGTTTAAGTGTACAATGGGACCGATTTTCACTGCCTTTGCCTGGCATTAACGGGGCTGTAACAACCTCAAAATGGGGTCAGTAGCCTATTTGATCCACAGCTGAGCTTCCAACCCCATATTCTCTCAATCTCCAAAGACCGCCTCCTTCCACCACCATAACATTGGCCACCTTTGCCCTACTTCAGCCCACATGTTGCCGAAACCTTCATCTATGCCTTTGTCCCCTCTAGACTCGACTATTCCAATGCCAGCCTCTCATCTTCCACCCTCCAGAAATTTCAGCTTGTCCACAACTCTGCTGCTCATAAATGGTCCTGCTCACCCATCACCCCTGTCCGCACTAAAATAAATTGGCTCCAGGTCCCCCAGTGCCTCAGATTTAAAATTCTCATCCATGATGTTTAAATCTTTTCATGGCCTTGCTGCTCCCTAATCGCCAACAAACTTATAAAACTCCAACCCCCCACCCCAACCCTCCATTCTTCAAACTCTGGACCTGTGCATCCTCCCATCCCTGCATACCACCATTGGCGTTTGCGCCTTCAGATACCTAGGCCCAACACTCTGTATTCCCTCTCCAAACCAGTCTGCCTCTCCACCTCTTTCTCATCCTTTAAGATCTTCATTAAAACCCACCTCTTTGACCAAGTCTTTGAACATTCCTCCTAATATCTTCTTCTTTAGCTCAGTGTCCAATTTTGTTGATTATGCCTCTGAAGCGCCTAGGGATGTTCTCTTACGTTAAAGGTGCTATATAAATGCAAGTTGTTGTTGTCGTAGTTATATAAAACTATAGCTAAATTAGAGTGAGTAAATTAGAGGATTCAGATGACAATCACAAACCACTTGACCTTTGATCTTGTAATTTATAGTACTCCATACAACCTATGGTAATAGTCTCATAAGAACATAAGAAATAAGAGCAGGAGTAGGCCATATGGCCCCTCGAGTCTGCTCCACCATTCAGTAAGATCATGGCTGATCATCGACCTCAACTCCACTTTCCCGCCCGATCTCCATATCTCTTGATTCTCCAAGAGTCCAAAAATCTATCGATCTCAGCCTTGAATATCCTCATATTTAGATATAACTTTTCTAAACTATTAAAGTTAGCAAAAAAATCAAAAGGGACCTTTGTTCGTTATTGTTAACAATTGTATCTTTTAATTTAGCACTTCAAATTGTGTCCCCCCCCCCAACCCCACACACAAAAAAAATCTTTACAGGATTTGACCCGCAGTCTTGATGCACAGCAATCATTGAGGGATATACCTGTAGCCCAGTGTCACACACTAACTTTTTGTTAAGGGTCATAATCACAACCAGTGCCTCGCTTGAGAGAGTGGCTCCAACACACTGCACCAAGGCTTGCAGGGTCTGCGGTTTTCCACAGAGTGAGCTCTTCATTTCAGTTGTGCCACTGGGCAGTTGCCAAGTGAAGTGCTCACGCACATTCGGGATCTTGCTGTTCTTTGTCACCCTTCAATGTCTTTCTATTGAGTGTATACTCTCATTCTTTGTTTTTTTTTCTCCCACTTATCCACATTAAATCTGCCCATTCTGCTATCCTGTCTATGTTTTCCTCAAGTCACCCGCAGTCCTCCTTACTCTTTGTCAGACCTCCTACTTTTGTTTTACTAACACCTGAGAATATTTTGTCCCAAAAATTGGGGGAAAAAGTGTCTGCAGTTTTAGTATACATAGTAAATATATTGAGATTGTTGTCCAATACAGTACAGGATTGATTTTTCCTCAAAGTTGCCACTTTGGTTAGTGTTGTCAGCTAGTTGCTGAATATGATAAAATTGGGAGTTTCTGAGGGTGGGGAGACTATAAGAGCCAGCGTTACATGAAACAGTTGCAGCCAGTTGAAATAAGAGTTAACAGTATAACTTGTTTATAACAAATACTTTCATGAGTATACAATCACGAGCTTGATAGATTTTTGTTAGGCAAGGGTATTAAGGATTACGGAACCAAAGCGGGTAGATGGAGTTAAGATACAGATCAGCCATGATCTAATTGAATGGTGGAACAGGCTTGAGCAGCTGAATGGCCTACTCCTGTTCCTATGTTCCTGTTTCATTAAGAGTGCATCAGCATTTTTGAACATCAATAGTTGTATTTTTGAATTTACCTGTAATAAATATTTGTAAGAAGAGGATGTGTTATTGATGTAACAGTAATTGGCCTCAATTATGACCCAGCTGTGATGCTTAGGACTGACTGCATGGCAAATCGTATTAATTTTTTTGCTGAGGTTATTTGGCTGCAAAATATCAAAATTGAGTGAATTTGATTTGAGCATGTTTATAGAACAAACAGGCATTTAATGATGTGTTACTGGTGTAAGTTGGAACTCGACTTTAAATGAACAGCCAGCTGCAGTCAGCCAGTACTGAGGTTGTACGAGTGGCTCCAGTGATGTGGAAACATATCTTTATGTGCTATATCTATTAAAATGTCAGCTGTTGCTCAGTGGGTAGCACTCTCGCCTCTGAGTCAGAAGGTTGTGGGTTTATGTCACACTCCAGGGACTTGTGCACTCAAATCTAGGCTGATACTGCAGTGCAGTGCTGAGTGAATGCTGCACTGTCGGAGGTGCCTTCTTTCGGATGAGACGTTAAACTGAGGCCCCGTCTGCTCTCTCAGGTGGATGTAAAAGATCCCATGGCACTATTTTGAAGAAGAGCAGGGACGTTATCCCCGGTATCCTGGCCAATATTTATCCCTCAATCAACATCACAAAAACAGATTATCTGGTCATTATCACATTGCTGTGTGTGGGAGCTTGCTGTGTGCAAATTGGCTGCCGCGTTTCCTACATTACAACAGTGACTACGCTCGAAAAAGTACTTCATTGGCTGTAAAGTGCTTAGGGACGTCCGGTGGTCATGAACGGCGCTATATAAATGCAAGTCTTTTCTTTCTTTTATCTCTGTCCTCCTGCAGCGACAACTAAACTCTTCTGTGAAGCAATGCTAAAATCAAGAATTTGGCAGTGCTGAAAATATCGGTAGGCGTGAATGTAGGCCTTGTTATTCTTTTGTAGCCTACAGAGCGTCTTGCTGGAAAAAGGGAGAAGACAGGTTGTCAACATTAATGCTGCAATAATTACAGGAATCAGAAAGTGCGACGTCACACCGTCATTAGTTCACTGCCCAGCTGTTGTCATCAAGTTCCTGCTTTGGGCGCAATCGGCGAATTACGTCTAAATCTGCACTAGTTTTGAGAAGTATTTTTTTTCTCTAGTTTCCGTTCAAATTCATTTGCATATTGCCAAACACAAAATCTGCCATGAACCAGCGCAATCGGCTGCGTTTTACAATTTAAAAAAAAATGTTTTGCTTTAAAAAATATTCCTTGATATATTTGAGTGGTAACTTGGTGCAGTTTTCTTAATACAGCTGAAAATGGGTTTATCACAAAAAATAAACATTCTTAATCAGAGGGGTGAAATTGGGTGCCTTTGCGCCTCCCGTTAGCATCCCGGGGGGGGCCACGCTAACGGGCACGAATGGCTTTGTGACCTGGCGCAGCACTGACATTCGGCGGGAGTTTTGCGGCGGCGCTACGGCGTTTCGCCCCAATCTCCCTCGCCCGCAGATCGTGACATCATCGTTGTGCACATCACCCCGGACCCAAAATTGACTTCTGCCCCCTGCAGCAGCGCCGGTCGAAAACACCGACAGCTGCAGGAGGCGTGCATCGGGCGGCCGGCCACTCCGGGGGCCATGATTAAAGGCAAGGTGGCCGAGGTAAGTGGAAAAAAAACTTACCTTTCCTGTTCTAGTTTTTTTTTGCGGGTTCCTGCCCGCGATCGATCAGCTCGGCACTCTGCTTGAGTGCTGGGCTGATCGCGCGGGATCGCGGTTGCCTTGGTAGTCCAGGTAGGTACATTTTAAATTGCAGAGCTCGCAGCGATGCCCTTCCCTTTAAGGGAGGGAAGGAGCCTTTGAACGCAGCAGCGCTGCACGGCCCAGTGTGCAGCGCTGCTGAAGTCTCCGACGTTAGTGCCCCAAGAGGAGTGTGTAGTGCTTGATTTAGCGCTCCACTTCCCCCTTGGGGCACTAAAACTGAATTTCACGGTCGCCGGCGCTAAATAGCACCGGGCGCTAAAGTTAGCGTCCAGGCGATGTTAGTGCCCCAAAATGGTCGATACTGAAATTTTCCCCCAAAGTGTCTAGTCCACCACCTGAGTAACCCAATTTTAAATAACTGAAAATGACTTTAAAAAACTGTACAGATCCATTTGCCAGTTATATTGGTGTACAGTAGTCAGTTTCTTAGTAAATTAAAAACAATTATATTCAGAAGCTTTTAAAACGTGCCTGTTAGTGTCCTTGCACCCAAAACAACCAGCTTAATTTTAAGAGCCTCCTCGAAGGCCCGCATACGGGCGCAATTAGCGGAAACTCGCCGTGGTGATTAATTCAATCTGTGGGCGTGGCCAGTTTTGTGGGCAAGGCCAGCTTCTAGCGTGATGTTTATTAAACTAGCGCAAAAGAAACTCAATTTGCGCTGGTTGTAATTTGCACTTGAAATTCCGCAATATTTTGCGCTGTTTTAGCTAATTCCGGGCGAATTGTGCTGAATAAAACAGCACAACCTAGCGGAAACATCAGGCCAGGAATGTAATCAACATCCTGGACCTCGGCGCAGTGAAAAATACCTCCCTTCCCCGCCAAATTACTTTAAAAAACACATTTAGACATCACATGAGGACACATCCACCTTTCTCTTTCAAGCATTTGTCACCTAAGCAGTTTACACATGTTGGCATATCCTTGTTGCTTCTCGTTAACTCTCTTGGGATTAACAAACAAGTTTAATTTTTAACTTCATGTTGATGCTTCAGAGATGGTCCAATGTTACTGATTGTGTTTGACTCGTAAGGAAGGATTGTGTACAAATTAAAGGCAGTGGGGGTCATTTTGACTTTGGGTGATAGTTTAAAAGGGGCGATATCGATTCAGAAATGAAAATGGAGAGAGATGTATAACGAACACCTGAATCGATATCGCCCGTTTTACACTATCGGCCAAAGTCAAAATCAACCCCCCGCCGCCCCCCCCCCCCACTCCCTTCCCCCGGTGGCTCCTATTTCCAGCTGGTGTATCTGTACAAAAGCGATTTGCATCTGTAAAATAATCGTGTTTTCTGTAGGTATTAGTATAAAACCCCTGGTTACAAAGGTAGGTCTCCCACTCCTCCACTAAAGAGTGCTCGCAGTACGATAATACCACTGGGTTTCCTCTGGGGCTGGTGCTCCAGTCCATCTGGGAAGGGGAAGGGAAGGTAGGACTGGAACAGCCAAGTGTCTAATTTTTCCCTGCAGCAGAGGTCATTAATGGATCAATATGAAAGCTCGTGTTATCTCCAGTCTGGAACCGATTATTATAAAATTCAGGCCTGCAATGTTAGTTTATAGGGGTGATTAAGGCCAGAATTGTTATATTAGTCAATTTTATCACTTGCAACTGCAAGGAGGCAGGTTCCCTCTTTTGTGCAAATTGTGTCCAGGAGGTGTACCATTTTTATTGGCCTCTAACTCAATGATGATAGGCAGGAGTTTTATTAGCCAATCAGCGTATGCTTCTGCCACTCTCAAACAGAGAATAGATTGTAGCTGTGCGTTAATGATATTGAAATGAGATTAGTTGCTGCAGGCTCCTGACAGACTGGCGCTGCGAATGTAAATTAGAGGGAATGAGAAAAAAGGTTCTGGTTTGGCAAACTATCTTCACACTCCCTAAAGAATATATAGCAACATAGGATGGTCAAGGTCTTGCTTAAAAAAGTGAATGAGCCAGAATTTACTGGAGCAGGGCATCAGTTAGTTACAATTTTTCCTGCACCCTTCAGCTCAAAAATGTTTTGCCCTGTAAGTTGCTGGAAATGCGAGCTGTTAACGGCACGGTGATGGCAACAGGGCATCTGGGACCATGGTGAACAATGGAAAAAACAGTGTTTCTCCTTAAGCAATGAGATTTAAGGATTCAGAAATAAACAGAGGAAGGACTGAGAAGGAGGGTGAGTTAGAGTGGGTGAATTCAATGTCAAATCAGGTACAGAAAGAGAAAGAAAGAGAGGAAAAGAAAGATTGGATTAAGAGAGAGAGAGAGAAAAGAGACAGAAAGGAAAAGTAAGATTGTTTTTAATTTAAATATTGACATTGTTAAGATCTCCACCAACAATTCACAACCTGAAGGAATGAGACTCCACACTTTCTGGGCCAGAGCTTGATTGGCAGTTATTAACAATTCTCACGTTGTTAAAAGGGTGCGCACACTACTAAATACTAAACTTAACTTTCTGTGGCGAGTTTAATGGGCAATTAATGTGCAAATGCAGCAACTTCATGAAACGCACAGGGAGGTTAAGGGCGAGGTGCCAATTTTCACGAAGCTAACGGCGGAGCGGCACAAATCATCCAGCAACTTGTGGCGATTCGCAACTCACGGGGTATCACTTCCTCGCCACAAGTTGCTGGCCGATTTGCCATTAATAACGGTGTGTGTTGTTCAGATGCTGTTATTTTTTCAGCATATTGGGAATTTTCAGCATAATGGGAAGCGATACCCCATTATGTGCATTTTCCAACAGCCATTATAGTTTGGCTTTTAAACACCATTTTTCTGACAACCATTTTACCAGACTCCTCTTGCGTCACCATCCCCCTCGAGAACCAGGAGTACATGTGTTAGGGTGAGCAACCCAGAGCTAACTGGTAGCCTAGTTGTTATGGTACTAGACTAGTACCCCAGAGATAGTGAGGGCTAAATTGGGCCGCGTAGCGCCCGTTTTTTAGGCACCATGTGGCCACCTAATGCTCGAAAATGGGGTTCGAGATGCACGCGCACACTTCCAATGGGAAGTGCACAGGGCTCCATCTTGGTAAAGGGGTTTGCGTGCACACACCTAACGACCGCTGGCAGCTTGCAGAGCAGGCAGATCATGATGTCAATCAGTGTGCAACACTGATTTGATGCCAGTGCTGCCATTTTACAACTGCACACTCCAGCCAATCCCTTGTCTTAACCTCGCACAACTGAACACAATGTTAAAAGGAATGAAGGACCTGCCCCCCGCCCCCCCCCCCCCCAACCAGTGCTATTTAAAGGGATCATGAACTACTTACAGGTTAGTTGCTGGATTATTTCTTCTGGCTGCTGGTGCAATTGTACGTGTTCTTGGAGTTTTCCTATACTTGGCTAAAGTTTGAATACTCTACTGGAGTGGTCTGGCTGGTGCTGAAGTACATTTTTGTTCATTTTGTTCATTTGAAAGCTTGTGCTGAAAGAAGTTGCTTCCAGACATGGGTGGCCTGGTAGGCCTTCCTCTTGGAATTGAGCATGACTGTGAGAATGAAGAGAGGCCACGCAGAGCAGGACAAGCTGCTGGAAGAGGGAGGAAGAGGGGGAGAAGGACACTCAGCAGGAAGCCATATTTGCAGAGGGTCTTTAGGCATTAATTCTCTCACCTCAATGTCAGTGAGGACCAGTTCTTGAGAGAACTTCATTTCACAAAGGTGGTCGTGACTGAAATCTGCCAACTGCTGCAGCCACAACTGCAACCTCAAAGCAGGGCAAGGACTTTTATGCATCTGGCTCCTTCCAGGCTGCTGCTGAAGATATGAGAACCATCTTGTAGTTTATAGTGCACTGCTGCATAAGGGACGTCACTGAGGATTTCTATAAACAGAGAAACAGTTTAATTTCATTCCCTCTTGCCAGAGACAAGCAGACAGAGCGAGCACAAGGGTTTGCTTGGATTGCAGGCTTCCCCATGGTGCAGGGTATCACTGACTGCACGCACATTGCCTTGTGTGTGCCTCATGTGAACTCAGCCATTTTCATGAACCAAAAGGGATTTCACTCCCTCAATGTGCAGCTGGTGTGCGACCACAGGCAGCGCATCATGCAGGTGAATGCCTGTTATCCCAGCAGCAGTCATAATTCCTTCATTCTGCGGCAGTCCTCTGTGCCACGTGTGTTTGACCCACCACGGCAAGTCAAAGGCTGGCTACTGGGCGACAAGGGCTATCCATTCACGACATGGCTCATGACTCCGGTCAGGAACCCATGCACATGTGCACAGCAGGCCTACAACGAGAGCCATGCTGCCACAAGGAACATTATAGCGCACACCATCGGCATCCTTAAGCTTCCGCTGCCCAGACGGCTCTGGAGGAGCCCAGCAGTACTCAGCTGAGCGGATATCAAGATTTGTGGTAATATGCAGCATGCTGCACAACCTCGCCATCATTAGCGAACAGCTTTGCCACCACCTATCAGACAGGAAACTGAGGAGCAGGAGCACAAGAGGAGGAGGAAGTGCAACAGTAAGTGGATGAATAGGAAAAGGAAGGGGGCTACAATGTAGACAGCCCCTTTCCGCCGACGCTCTATGTGATCAAATAATTTATGAGCAATACCAGTAACCTGAAACACACCTCCCCATTCACCAACAGTCCCACACTCCTTATCTTTGCTCTATCACTGACCATCACATCCTCCTCTTTCTGACAACACAAAAATAAAAACCACCAGAAAATGCACATTCCAAACCAATTTGATAAATTCAATCATTACATAAAGCATACAGAAATATACTAATCACTCTTGTGCATTCCCTTAGTGCTTCTTCCGTGTGCTTTTGCCACTCCTAGTGCTCCTATGAGGTGCTTCCCGAGTGGCTGCAGCATAGGAACAGAAGTAGGCCATTTAGCCCCTCAAACCTGTACAGCCATTGAATGAGATCATGGCTGATCTGCAACCTAACTCCATATACCTGCCTTTGCCCATATCCCTTAATACCTTTGGTTAACAGATATCTATCAATCTCAGATTTAAAATTAACAATTGATCTAGCATCAATTGCCATTTGTGGAAGAGAGTTCCAAACTTCTGCCACCCTTTGTGTGTAGAAGTGTTTCCTAATTTCGCACCTGAAAGGTCTGGCTCTAATTTTTAGACTATGCCCCCTAGTCCTAGACTCCCCAACCAGCGGAAATAATTTCTCTCTATCTACCCTATCTGTTCCCCTAAACATCTTGAAAACTTCGATCAGATTACCCCTTAACCTTCTAAATTCTAGGGAATACAACCTTAGTTTGTGTAATCTCTCCTTGTAATTGAAGTCTTGAAGTCCGGGTATCATTCTGGTAAACCTACGCTGCACTCCCTCCAAGACAAATATATCCTTCCTAACGTGTGGCGCCCAGAACTACTCACAGTACTCCAGGTGTGGTCTAACCAGGGCTTTGTATAACTTCTACCCCCTTGTATTCTAGTCCTCTAGATATAAAGGCCAGCATTCCATTAGCCTTTTTGATTATTTTCTGTACCTGTTCATGACATTTTAATGATCGATGTACCTGGACCCCCAAGTCTCTTTGGACCTCCACTGTTTTTTTTAGCTTTTCACCATTTAGAAAGTACTCTGTTCTATCCTTTTTAGTTCCAAAATGGATGATCTTATATTTGCCTACATTGAAATCCATTTGCCACAGTTTTGGCTATTTGCTTAATCTATCAATATCTCTTTGTAATTTTGTGCTTCCATCTACACTGCTTACTATCTTTGTGTCATCGGCAAATTTGGATATGTGGCTTTCTATCCCATCATCTAACTCATTAATAAATACAGTGAATAGTTGAGGCCCCAACACAGATCCTTGCGGGACACTACTAGTCAGATCCTGCCAATGAGAGTACCTGCCCATTATCCCTACTCTCTGTCTCCTGCCGCTCAGCCAATTTCCTAACCAGGTCAATAATTTGCCTTCAATTCCATGGACTTCAACTTTAGTTAACAGTCTCTTATCAGGGACTTTATCAAATGCCTTCTGGAAGTCCATATAAATAACATCCATAGATATTCCCCTGTCCATTACTTTAGTCACCTCTTCAAAAAATTCAATCATGTTTGTTAGGCATGACCTACCTTTCACAAATCCATGCTGGCTCTCTCTGATCAACTAAAAATTTTCAAGGTGTTCAGTCACCCTATCCTTAACTATAGACTCTAATAATTTCCCGACAATTGATATTAGGCTAACTGGTCTATAATTCCCTGGTTTCCCTCTATCACCATTCTTAAATAGCGGAGTGACATGTGCAATTTTCCAATCTAAAGGAACGGTTCCTGAATCGAGAGAACTTTGGATGATTATAGTTAGGGCGTCTGCAAAGTGTTCACCTACTTCCTTTAAACCCTGGGATGGAAACCATCTGGTCCTGGGGATTTGTCACTCTTTAGTGCCATTATTTTCTTCATTACTGTTATTTTGCTTATGTTAATTTTGGTGAGTCCCTGTCCCTGATTCAGTATTAGTTTCCTTGGGATTTCCGGCATGCTAGCCTCTTCCTCTACTGTAAATACTGACGCAAAGTAATTATTCAACATGTCCGCCATTTTCTTATTATCATTGACAATATCACCGATATCAGTTTTCAAGGGGCCAGCATTGCTCCTGACCACCCTCTTTTCCCTAATATAATGGTAAAGACTTTCTGTGTTGATTTTGATATCCCTTGCAAGTTTCTTTTGTCTGTTTTGTCACCCTTTGCTGTTTTTGTATCTCTCCCATTTGCCAGGATCCATGCTATTTTTTGCATTTTTTATGCTTTTTCTTTTACTTTATGTTGTCTCTTACCTCTTTAGCATGGGTGGTGGAAGGCTGCTGACATTGAATTGAGGAGACTGCAGATGACCTTGGAGGGCGACCTCGAGCAGCCCTGGGCCTAGAGGGCCCGGTTTCAGACTGCACCATCAGGCCTGGGCTGCAGCAGTCTGGGCTGGCTGGCTGACAGGCAACAGCAAGTGCAATGGCGGAGTGGTAGGGGTGGGAGCAGGATTGCTGTCATCCTGAGAGAGGACAGCAGGTTCCTGTTCGATGGAGCCACTGCCACTCTCCCAGGACGGCGCCTCAGCAATCCTGCTGATCTGTTGGAGAACAGATTGATGGACTGCTGTGATGCCCTGGAAGCCCCTTTGAACAGTGGTATCCAGAGCCATGGTGGCAGCAGTCTGAGCTTCGACTGCAGCACTCAGACCTTTGATGGAAGCTGTTTGTGCTGCAATGGAAGCTGTGACATTGGCCATTGGCTATCGGATGCTGCATCATGGTGGGTTCCACAGGTGTGCTGTTGGAGGTGACCATCCATTCCATGTTGGAAAGGATCGGCTACAAGCTCTGCGTAAAGCCCTGTGCAAGGTTGGTGCTGGACTCCTCCTTGACATTGTGCGTAGGCTTTATGCAGGCTTTCCAGTGCACCAAGCAGTTGTTTATCTACACCCATCAGCCTTCTACTGTAGCCTGGCCCATTGAAGTCCTCATCTGACTCCACTGCAGTAGAACTAGTGTGCGACCTCACCCTCTGGCAACATAAGAACTTAAGAATTAGGAGCAGGAGTAGGCCATAGGGCCCTTCGAACCTGCTCTGCCATTCAATAAGATCATGGCTGATCTTCGACCTCAACTCCACTTTCCCACCTGATCCCACAGCCAACACAAGACAAATGTCCCAGTGTAGTATGACGGGAATCGGGGAACAAGCTGTCAATCACTACTGCCGCTATTCTCATAGTATCAGCACTCCTTCTTCCTCAGAGAGCAGATATTGTTACGACCTCGCATCATCCTCCTGCTCTGGTGCCTGCTAATCATTGATGAAATTTGGTATGATGGGGTGGAGAGTGTATTTATTGTGATGCACAAGGCATCACAATTGTGTGGGACAGGCTGGATGGAACAGATGGTCTTTTCCTGTCTGTCATTGTTCATATGTTCGTAACTGAATGTTGATGTCTCTGTCAAAAAGCAATGTTCTGTAGCATGCCCGCACCATCACTGCTTTGGTCAACTTTTAGTACATACATGCCAGAGCAGTCTAGGTACGTGAAGCATTCCAAAGGATTAGACCATAGCTGCGAGCAGCCATCCCTTGGCCCTTCTGTCCCCTTGGAAAATCTTGTTGGATTGGCGTAGGTTGTATGAATTGCGAGTGCTCCTGGGGAATTGGACATAATTGGCTTTCTAGCACCAGGGTGGGCATTGGTTGAGGGTGTGGTGAGGATATAGACATACTGTCATCCTGAGAGAGGGCAGCATGTTCCATTCCCATTGCCTGACTGCTCTGGTATTGGACTGTAGCTCTGCCCCTACTGACCTGCGGAAGAGCAGACTGTAGAGGATCTGTGATCTGACTGAGCGCCCCTATCCATTCAGTCTCCCAGCTTGTCCAAGGCAGAGGAGATGTTGGAGCCCGGAGTCTACATAGCCCCAGTGTGAGCATTACTGAGAGATGCTATTACTGGTGCCACAGAGTCCTGCCAGGAGAGCTAAGCTACAGCATCCATTAAGATGACCACATGCTCCATGATTGACTGCAGTATCCATGCCATGTGCCAGAACCGCACACAATCTCCAGTATGTGGCGGTAGTTCCTTTGCAGGCAGTCCAATTCAGAAATGCAGGAAGCATTTATTGTAAAGGCGGGGCTCCTAACGTCTGCAACTCTGTCCTTGTCAGCAGAGCCAGGACCCAAGCTTTTTTTAAAATTCATTCCTGGCATGTGAGCATCACTGGCAAGGCCAGCATTTATTGCCCATCCATAATTGCCCTTGAGAAGGTGGTGGTGAGCCGCCTTCTTGAACCACTGCAGTCCATGTGGTGAAGGTACTCCCACAGTGCTGTTAGGGAGGGAGTTCCAGGATTTTGACCCAGCGACGATGAAGGAATGACGATATATTTCCATGTCAGGATGGTATGTGACTTGGAGGGGAACTTGGAGATATTAGTGTTCCCATGCGGCTGCTGCCCTTGTCCTTCTAGGTGGTAGAGGTTCTGGGCTTGGAAGGCGCTATTGAAGAAACCTTGCCGAGTTGCTGCAGTGCATCTTGTAGATGGTACACACTGCAGACACGGTACGCCGGTGGTGGAGGGAGTGGATGTTTAAGGTGGTGGCTGGGGTGCCAATCAAACGGGCTGCTTTGTCCTGGATGGTGTTGAGCTTTTTGAGTGTTGTTGGAACTGCACTCATCCAGGCAAGTGGAGAATATTCCATCACACTCCTGACTTGTGCCTTGTAGATGGTGGGAAGGCTTTGGGGAATCAGGAGGTGAGTCACTCGCCACAGAATACTCAGCCTCTGACCTGCTCTTGTAGTCACAGTATTTATATGGCTGGCCCAGTTAAGTTTCTGGTCAATGGTGACCTCAGTTGATGGTGGGGAATTCGACGATGGTAATACTATTGAATGTCATGGGGAGGTGGTTAGACTCTCGCTTGTTGGAGATAGTCATTGCCTGGCACTTGTGTGGCGCAAATGTTACTTGCCAAGCCTGAATGTTGTCCAGGTCTGGCTGCATGCGGGCATAGACTGCTTCGTTACCTGAGGAGTTGCGAATGGAACTGAACACTGTGCAATCATCAGCGAACATCCCCATTTCTGACCTTATGATGGAGGGAAGGTCATTGATGAAGCAGCTGAAGATGGTTGTGCCTAGGATACTGCCCTGAGGAACGCCTGCAGCGATATCCTGGGACTGAGATGATTGGCCTCCAACAACCATCTTTCTTCATGCTAAGTATGACTTCAACCAGTGGAGAGTTTTCCCCCTGATTCCCATTGACTTCAATTTTACTAGGGCTCCTTGATGCGACCTTGATGTCAAGGGCAGTCACTCTCACCTCACCTCTGGAATTCAGCTTCCACTCTGCTAAGCGGATTCCTGGGCTGTCAATTCCACCTGCAACTGATCCTGCTCAATTGTGCTCTGTGCAGACCCCTCCAACTCACTATCCCTCCACTCCAACTGCTGATTTGTGTGCCAGTGCTTGGAAGGGTGTGAGCAAGTGCAGATGCATTTTTGGGAGGGTTCTTCCCCTCTGGCTTTTCAGTTGCAGGGACCAACTTGTCTGAAAGACTTAGAAAAAAGGCAGAGGGACAAGGGTTAGCAAGCATATGCAGTAGCAGATGAGTAGCAGCCCAATGTAGCACCAGTCTGCCATGCTGTGTGCGTGTGTGTGTGTGTGTGTGTGAGCAATAGAGTTAAGTAGAAGAGAGGGAAGGTAAAAATCCCAAATTCCCTGCTGTGTCCGGCCTCCTGCCTCGCCATCTCCAATGCTGCATACCATGCCCTCTCTCTGCCAATGATGTTGATGGCCATGTCCTGCATTGGTGTCAAAATTTGCAATTTAGCAGACCCCTTCCTGTTCTTGAAGTCTCCCTTCGGTCGAGGGGCCGATTGGCCTACTCCTGCTCCTATTTCTTATGTTCTTATGTTCTTATGTTCATATGTGTGCCAACTTCTCCTACAAGAAAAGTGGAAGTGGGTTAATGTGTGCCCTGTTGCAGTGCTTTGAAAATGTGTGAACCAGCTTAACATATTATGCATGCTGAGAGGAAGAAGAACCAAGTATGGGAAAGAGGGGGAGGGAGAACCCCTGCAGAAATTCTACCCCTAAATTTCTTCCCGCACCTTTGCCAGGTCCTAGGAACGATGCTGCTGGCACTGACCTGCTCAGTCACCTCTCTCCACTGCTGCCGGCTAATTTCCCAGGGAATCAGTCTCCCATCTGAAGGAAAGAAGATGTCCTTCCTATTCCTCACTTGCACCACAAGCAAACTTAATGAATTGCTGACTATGTTTATTATGTGATTAATATGGTGATTTTGGGTTGATAGCTATTTACAGCACTGACTGATTTTTTAAAAATTGCTGAGAGGACTGTATGAATTTAAGGAATACCTTTTTGAAAGTGCATTACATTGTTGACGGTAATTAGTAAAGAATGTAATAATTGGCTGGTTTTATTTATTACTTTCACCCACTGCCACTATTCCAGATGAACTGCTGCTGGCTTCTCTCAGGTAACCACTGCTTAACTCCAAATACACTTTATCGACTCCTAACTTGAACATTCATGGGGGCCAGATGAAACTGTTCTGCGGGCCGCACGTTTGATCACCCCTAGATTTATTGAACTCCAAGGTAGTACTCACAAGACTACCTGGGTTCAAATTCCATCAAAGAGAAATTTTAACTATATAAACTGTTGTGTTTTTGGTCAGCCAGGTGTCTGACATTTGTGGTAACCCTTCACCGTGAATGTGTCTCCAAACTGAATCACTGTGAAATCTAGCTAGTAGTGTTTCGTTTTTGCCTCTTTAGGAAAGCACGTTCTGTCTGTAGGGATTAACCCCAATTACCCAAGACCAAAGGAATTAGGCAAGTTTGGCAAAAGCCAAGGTTTATTGACCACCTAGTGTCTGTAGAGGTCTTTTGGAGTTTAAACCTCACACAATAAAGAGCACTGGTATGCTTCTGCTGCTTCTCCAGCCTGACCACCTTTAGACATTGGCTTTCAAGGTTATCTAGAGTTGAGTATGAAGAATGACTTCCACCAGTAGCTGGTCTATCCTTCCAAGTCCCATCAATGAATCAGGTTGGTCCGACTCAGGTTTAAGATTACCAAGTCTGCCAGAGAAGATTAATCTGATTCCAATCTCCCTTTACCATATTGGAGACAACTGAGCCACCAACAAGATTCTGCTTTTTCCTCTCGGGAAGGTAGACACTATTTGGTCATTAGACAACTGGCAAGTGTGGTTTTGAGCCCTTGATAGGAGGATAATAGATACTGAATCTTCTACTGAGTGGTGTAATGAGCAGCAAAACTGATCATAAAATGTGAGTGTATTGCCATGATCCGGTGGCGACAGAATGGACAAACATCATAATCCATTAAATAGTAATCCCACCAGTTAGGGATGAACGGCTTTAGGAGCAACTGCCTGCCTCTCTGCAACAAACTAATCTAGAACTGTTTCCAGCATCTTCATCCTTACAAAGTCTTGTTTACCCATTACTCCAGTCCTCGCCAACTCCACTCCCCATCTTCCAACAAATTGATTTCAAGATGCTTGCCCTCATGTACAATTCCCTCCATGGCCTCTCTCCACCCTACTTCGGCCAGCTCCTCCAACCCTATGACCCAGCTCACTCCCTCTGCCCCCCTGAATTTGGACTACAGTGAATCCCGTTCCCTTTGCCCCACCATTGATGCCAAAGCCTTCCGCCATCATGACTCTGCAGTCTGGAATTCTCTTCCACCTTGCTGTATCTCTCCACCTTCAAATGCCTTTTCAAACCCTACTTATGCAACCATGCCTTTGATTACTCTTCCTGGCCTTCTCCCTTTTTCCTGCTGAGTCTCCTGCCTGCCACTTTGGGAGGTATCTTGGGAGATTTTGCTACATTTAAAGTGCCATGTCGGTGCAAGTTGTTGTCATTGACCATAATTCAAAGCAACAGAATATGTGATTGTAACAACAACAACAACAACAAATAAGCTTCAGATGGGAGAATGTTGTCACCAGGGCCTCCTTTGCTGCTCCCAGTGCTGATTGGTCATGAGTTGAGGTGAGCAGAGCCTTTTGTCCTTGGCATTGCACTTGTCATCCTGCCTGAGAACTATCCAAACTCACAACTGAAGCAGTCAAATCAGAGTGTTGGGCAACCCTGGCTCTTAAAATTAACACCGTCATATTATGTATATTAAAGCACTGTTATTATTGATAATAGAGTACCAGAGTACACTTTTACTTTGTGATTTATGCACTTTGTCCAACAGATGTTTACTATCTAACATTTTCTCTTTCAGATCATTTGTCTGCAGGATTTTTTTGGGGACGATGATGTCTTTGTCGCATGTGGTCCAGAAAAGTATCGCTACGCTCAAGATGACTTTTTGCTGGACAGTAGTGGTAAGATTCTGTGGCTCATTCTGTATATGATTCAGACTGAATCTCTCTCTCCTACAAAGGAGAGTTAAAAAGACAAGGAGATTTTCCGTTTGGCTGCATCGGAGGAGTCATTAATTGTCTTTTTAACAGCAATGAAATTGATTGCTTTATTTGAAGTTCTAAGCCGTGCGAATTGTTCCATAAAAAATTGCTACTTGAATTCTAACCAGATTGCCTTTATTAACCCAAATGCCTTCAAAATTGTTCAGTTACAACACATTCAAATAATCCCCTTTACATCTCTTCAGATAGGCTCAATTTTCATTTGTTTGAATAGTTTATTTAGATTAGAAATGCAGAGCACATAGCATTTATCTGAAATTGTTTGAAGTCTAAGAAGGTCCCACATTGAAACCCGGTCCATGCTGATCTCTGAGTTGGCAGCAGGGCTGCTACCACTATGCTGCTTGATAGAGAGAGAGGGGTAAAGCGGCCAGGGCTCCTTGTCTTGACCTTTATCCAGTGCCCATGATGGGAGTCTATTATTTGTCATGTTAGATAAGTATAGGCCTGGCTGTGATGCCTCAGAAGTTGAATATCCTTTCAGCAATATTATCATGGCTCATAAATGGATAGTGGCTACTTATGTGAGGTACCAGAAGAAGATTGACACCCATGGAACTTTGCCCAAGCAAGGAGATGACTCCTTCAGACGAGGCAAAGAGAGGAGAAGAGAAACTTGATCAGGAAAAAAGAGTTTTTATTTAAACAGCAAGAGTAACCAGCTACTGTATTTTTAAAAAAATGTTCAATCATGGTCCAAATATTGATTAATGGACGGCTTGTTATTGTCAGAGTTAAACAGACTGCACATCGATTGGTGTTATCTCATTTAAAACAAGTGGTTTCACAGTATTAAAATAATGCCACAGGTAATCTAAGCCTGATTGTAACTCGTGGCAGGAGTATGACAGTCAGTAGCCGAGGCAGGAGGGAAATCCCCATAAATTCGTCAAGGGGAGGCCTGGACCATTTTACTCCCGGGCCTCATTATCATCCCGCTGGACGGACTCCCGTCTGAACCCATTGGGAACGGTGAGGAGGCCAGCAGGCACGAGCAGCATTTCGGGCAGCAGGAGGCCGCTGCTGGGGACCCGTGGGAATGGTCTCCGGCATAAGGTAAGTTGGGAGCGGGGAGATCCGGAGGTGAACACGATTGGGAGAAGGGGAGGGAAGCCCTGGGCAGGGGAGTCCCAAGGTTTCCTTGTGGGCCCTTGAGGAACATTCCTGCTTCTCCTGGTCCTCAAGGAAACCTTAAAAAAAAGTAAAACACTCAACTTACGTGGGCCTCTTCTGACCACAATCAGCTTTCACTGGTGGTTCCGGCACTATAGACTCCACTGCAGTTAAATCGGCAGTTAAAATTGCGACGGAGTCCGAATGACATCATTGGATCCCGGCATTTAAATATTGATGAGGCACCTTTGGCAGACATTTTCCTCATGATCAGAATCGGTGGAGTTAAAATGGGGGCAGATGGGAACATGTCAGGAAAGCAGCGAAATTGCCAGCTGAGCAAGGTTAAATTTGGGACTCTAGTCTTTACATTTGTAATCAATTCAAAGCTGCTGTTCTCTGATGCTCCTTAAATCTGTTTTATAGTAACCACCTTTGTTTTATATGGTCTCTCCAAAAAGCTGCATACTTTAACAATCTGTTTAGTAACTATTTCATTTGAAAATTAATGTCTGGATTTTTAACAGGCACTGAATATTACATGTAAACAAAGCAAAAGGTTTGATTGCTGACTGCTCAGATTAACAGTGTTCTGCGTTTCTTGTCAAAAAAAAGACTATTTTTCTATGTGTTCCATAAATTTCAAATTTGAGTGTTGAAAGGGTCATATTAGATGGTTCACCAGTCTTCTGATGGGAAGAAAAAAATCCGATTATGCAGCTCATACCCAGATTGAGATTCAAATTCTCTGAACCATTCTGCCTAAATTGCTTGACTAGCTGTATAACGGCAAATTGTAAAGAGCACTTGGGAAGACAGGGAGCCCGAAGACAAATTCATTCTGATGTCAGGTGCACAGTAATAGGATTTAATAAGTTATAATAATTTTTACCTTTGTTGATCTAATGTCACCTATCAGATTTTCTCTATATATTTATTAAATCCTGTAGATGTCATTGTACTAAGGTGTCAGCTGTGGCTCAGTGGGTAGCACCCTCGCCTCTGTCAGAAGGTTGTGGGTTCAAGTCCCACTCCAGGGACTTGAGCACAAAATCTGAGGAAATGCTGCACTGTCGGAGGTGCTGTCTTTCGGAATTAGACATTAAACCGAGGCCCCGTCTGTCCCATCAGGTGGATATAAAAGATCCCATGGCACTATTTCGAAGAAGAGTAGTTGTGTTATCCCCAGTGTCCTGGCCAATACTTCTCCCTCAACCAACATCACTAAACCAGATTATCTGGTCATTATCACATTGCTGTTTGTGGGAGCTTGCTGTGCGCAAACTGTGTGTTTCCTACATTACAACAGGGACTTCATTGGCTGTAAAAGTACTTTGGGACGTCATGAAGGCGCCATATAAATGCAAATCTTTCTGTAACAGACTGACAGGCCACGATTTTGCCGGTGCTCAGAGGGCAGGTTTGGAGGCAGGTCAAGAGTTAAATCCAGAATGATTTAGGCGGGTTGCGAACCCGCCGCGATCCCACCTCCACACGACTT
Source organism: Squalus acanthias (assembly GCA_030390025.1). NCBI lineage: Eukaryota > Metazoa > Chordata > Chondrichthyes > Squaliformes > Squalidae > Squalus > Squalus acanthias. Next base: position 153,781,276 of record CM059426.1, on the reverse strand, counting down.
TCCAAAGTGTCGGGTCTGCGACTCCCGATCAGACCCGACACCAAGCGGCGGGAGAGGCAGATAAGGTATTTAACAGCTTGTTAACTACCTGTTTAATGTTATTTTGAGAGGGCTTTTCAATTTTGCCACATTTTCAGCGTGTTTCACGGCGTTCCAGGAACACGCCAGCTGATTGTGTCGGGTGTTCCAACAAGCTGAACAGTTCACAGCTGCAAGAGCAGCATTAAAGCTAACCTGACACATCAGTTCAATTTCAAAAGCCAGAACTTTCTGATTGCAGGATTTGGAAGACATTTTTCAGGTGTATTGAGGTAAGTGTGTGTTGTGAGATCTATATACACTGTGACCTCCTTGGAATAACCTCTCTCCACTTTGACTGAGCGCTTATAACATTTCATCCTCAAGTGACATTTTCACCAGCGGAATGGGAACCATTTATACTCTCTCCCCCTGGTCCTCAGATTCAAAGGACGAGTAGCCGTGACAGCAGCAGAACCAGGCACACCAGCAGCACCGACAACAAGAGCGCCAACCTTCTCCTCACCCACCTGATGCTGCACAGGGCAGAGGGCATCAGCGCAGGGCTGCACCTCGCCGCAGGAGATACCCCCAACACAGGGTTTACAGGCCGAGCATGAGCTTCCTCAACATGACTGGGCAGCAGTGCCAAAGGAGGCTGAGACTTTCGCGAGAGGTAGTCGCTGACATCTGCGCAATGTTGCACCAACACCTGCAGCCCAGAGGAGCAGGTGGACACTCCTTACCAGTGGCTGTCAAAGTCACCACAGCCCTCAACTTCTTTGCGTCAGGGTCCTTCCAGGGATCATCTACAGTCATCAGCGGCATCTCCCAGATGGCCGCCCACAGATGCATCACGCAGGTTACCGATGCCCTGTTTGGCAAGTCGGCCAATTACATCCACTTCTCAATGGATGAAGCAAGTGTTACCGCGCAGGCGGTTGGGTTTGCTAATATGGCAGGCTTCCCAAGGGTGCAGGGCATCATCGACTGCACACATGTGGCCATCAGGGCACCCCATCATAACCCAGCTGTATTTGTGAACTGCAAGGGCTTCCACTCCCTTAACATCCAGCTGGTGTGTAACCACAGGAATAACATTATGCATGTTTGCGCCAAGTTCCCTGGCAGTTTCCATGACTTGTTCATCCTGCTGCAGTCTATTGTGCCTCAGCTCTTCAATCTGCCAACCCAACTTTCCGGATGGCTACTTGGAGACAAGGGCTATCCCCTGAAGACGTGGCTAATAGCACCGATGAGGAGGCCATCAAACGAAGCTGAGGAGCGCTACAATGAGAGCCACATTTCCACCAGAAGCATCATAGAGCAAACCATAGTCTTGTTCAAAATGCGATTCAGATGCCTGGACAGATCTGGTGGAGCCCTACAGTACGCACTAGCCAGGATCTCCAGAATCATTGTGGTCTGCTGTGCTCTGCACAACATCGCACTACAGCGTGGCTTACCGCTGCCTGAGGAACAAGTGGCACAGCGCACAGCCTCCTCTTCAGAGGAGGAGAAGGAGGAGAAGCCGAATGAGGCTGCAGATGAGGAACACCTGGTGGAGGCAGCTGTTCCAATGCTACCAGCACGCGACTCCATTGCTGGCCGTGAGGCAAGGGATGGACTAATCCATGCCAGATTCGCATAACTTTACGCTGTACATACATGTGGCTGGCACATGCACATGAGGTTTGGCAGGACCTCCATTCCACACAATACAGCATCTGAACAATGAACTGTGCATTCCTATCACTCTCCCCACCATCACTGCAGATGAAAGGCGCCCTCACCCCTCACTGTGCCACTTCCAATTCTGAGCACATATAGGGCAACGCATTGAATCACTGACATCGCATTACTTTAATACACCAGAAATAAACATCACAAACGAAAATTGGTATACTATGAAATCACCCAAGTGACTACCCTTATGACTATTTGTGTTTTAGCTTACTCTTACGCGTGCTTCTACGTGGTGCTTCCCCTGTGGCTTCAGCAGATGTAGAGACAGCGTGCTCACTTCCCTGCTGTGTATGCTTAGATGCCTTTGGCGGGCGTCCTCTAGGTTTAGAAGCCTGGAGGGCTCCGCAAAAGTCTACTCCTCCTGCGGCTGTGCAGGGGTAGAGATGGCCATCTCAGTTGGGTGAGGAATCTGGAGCTCTGACCGAGGGCTTCGCAGTGGCGTGGGAGTGTGAGCGCCTGGAGAGGAGCCCCCACTTCCTTGTTGTCGACCACCACCATGCCTCTCATGGGTCAGCCGCACTTCACTGCTAGCAAGTAGCTGGAGAGCACCTTGCTGCATGTCAGCGGGGCCATGAGGACCCATTACTTGCTGACATTCCTCATAACAAGGACGTCCATGAACCTTTGGTTTCTCTCCTCAATAGATGCCCATCTATCCTCATAGATGACCATCTATTTAGAAGTGTTACCATGTTCTCCTGAGTCTGGCGATTTATGTCCTCCATGGAGGTTGCCATCCTTCCCATGGCGGTACCTACATTCGCCATTGCGTGCACCACCGCATTGCTCAAGTTTGACATGGATTCCTCCATTCTCTGCACACTTGCAGTTACCGTGGTTGCAAACCCAGTCAGAGCCTCCTGCACTTGTTCCTGAAGCTCCAGCACCACTCTCTTTCTGGATGGCCCCAGAGGCACAGCATCTACATGCAGCTGAGCAGAGCTAGGAGCGTCCTGCGGCCTCCGACGAGGACTCTCCACTGCTGTCCCTGTCTCCGCCATCTGCTCATGCTCACTTGTGAGCTGTGATACACCAGGTGACAACACTAATCTATCTCGCAAACTACCCACCGAGGTGTGCATCTCTGTGCTGGTGCTGAGTGCGCTCATTTCTACTGATGCTGCTCCCTCAGAGTCTGCAGGTTCCTCTGAGGAGTCCTCCGGCTCTTCCTCATGGACAGTGGGGAGGGGGGCTCTCGATGGTCCTGTGGGGGAGTAAAGGCATGAGTTAGACATGTGATATTTAGGTAGCAGACACATCCCATTGTGCAGATGATCAGAACTCAATTTCTATATAGCATCAGATGCCATATCAGTCACTCATGAAAGCAAAATGATAGGGTTGCAAATCAATTCTGTCACCAGCTTGCTGTACCGCGCCCGTCTCTCCATCCCCCACTTCCAGCTCCTCTGTACCTCCGACGATCTCCAGAGCTGCCTCCTCAGCGTTCGTTAGATGCGCCAGGGATGGTGGGCCTCCTCCTGTCCTCCCCCTCTCCCTCTTATTGTGGGCTCTCTTTTCCTGCAATGAGGGACACAAGTGGAGTTTCAGCGAGATTGATGGAGTGAGTGTAAAGAATGGATAACATAGACGTTTAGAAGGAGACAAAGATGGAGTGAGGTGCCAATACCAAGGTCCCTCCCTGTGCATTGTTAGTTGTTGTCATTGCATGACAGTGAGATCGAGTGTGAGAGGTGCATAGTTGGATGGTAAAGTGATTCTGTACATAGAGAGAGAGGGATGGGTGAGGGTGCAAGGGCTATTAGGGTAAGTTGGGATGTGCAGGAGTAGTTTGCCAATGCAGAGTGATGGGGATGAGAAGAGATGGGAAGCAGATTGAAGGCAAGTGTGATGTTATAATCACTTTTGCTGAGCGTAGCAGGTCATTGAACCTTTTTCTACACTGCACCCAGGTGCGTGCACGCAGACCTTGCACTGACCTCCTCAGCAATTTGCAGCCAGGCTGCCTTTGTGTGCTGAGGCTTCCTCCGACAATCGGAAGGGAAGAGGACCTCCTTTCGTCCTCTTACTCCCTCCACAAGAGCATGGAGGGAGTCATCATCAAAACAGGGAGCAGCCTTGGACCGTTGAGCTGCCATGCCTGCAGCAACCAGCATTCGGAAGCAGAAGAAAGCAAGTGAAAATCAAAGGGGACATGGCCCCCTTAAATATCCAGGCTCCTAGCGCGTCATCAAGCGCGATCAGCCGACCCGCACCCACCGATTGGACCGGATAGCGCACACGTCGGCCGTAATGAGGCCAATCTAGGGAAAATCCTTAATAGAGAGCTGCTGCAACTGGGAGCAGGACCAGAACCCGCAGAACAACGAACTCACCACCATCCCACCTCCGGGCGGAAAATCCAGCCCACAGAGTGGCAACATTAGAGTAAGTCACCATTATAATAAAACAGTAAATCTTCTTTTGATTTTAAAAGCAACTCACTGAATTTTTTGTCTAAAAATGGAGTCTTCCTAAGAATAAATTTGTGAGATAATTTTTCCACTCCAGCAGGATTTGATCTTAAGAGAAATGTTAATAGAAATTCCAGTGTGCAGGAATGGTACCACCAGCATTTTCCATTGTGATCTTGCTGGATTCACATTTGAATTTGCTCCTTTACGTTTCCTGCCTTTTGGGAATATGCAAGAACACAATTATGTTCGTTGAATTCAGTTAAATGAGAGCATTAATATTTAGCCCTCTATTTTCTGAGGTTTGGGTGTAGGTCTCACCCAGCATTAAGTTTTCCCATTCAAGATAGACATTAAAAGGCAAGCTGGATTCCTGCAAGTGGGTTAGGATTCTTAAAGGATCACAACCTTTTCTTGTGATGGCAATTTTACATGAAATATATCGTTTGTTTTCTCCGACCACAGGTTTTAATGCTTGAAAGTAGAACAAAGAACTTCCATTTAAACTGCAATGAAACAAATGACCAAATAAAAATGATATAGAGACACTGGAAAAGGTGCAAAAAAGATTAACAAGGATGATACCAGAACTGCGAAGTTATACGAACATACGAATTAGGAGCAGGAGTAGGCCACTCGGCCCCTCGAGCCTGCTCCGCCATTCAGTAAGATCATGGCTGATCTGATTACTCCACATTCCCGCCTACCCCCGATAACCTTTCACCCCCTTGCTTATCAAGAATCTATCTACCTCTGCCTTAAAAATATTCAAAGACTCTGCTTCCACCGCCCTCTGAGGAAGAGAGTTCCAAAGACTCACGACCCTCTGTGAGAAAAAAATTCTCCTCATCTCTGTCTTAAATGGGCGACCCCTTATTTTTAAACAGTGACCCCTAGTTCTAGATTCTCCCACAAGAGGAAACATCCTCTCCACATCCACCCTGTTAAGACCCCTCAGGATCCTATATGTTTCAATCAAGTCCTCTTACTCTTACACTTTTAATCTCCAGCGGATACAAGCCTAGCCTGTCCAACCTTTCCTCATAAGACAACCTGCCCATTCCAGGTATTAGTCTAGTAAATCTTCTCTGAACTGCTTCCAATGCATTTACATCCTTCCTTAAATAAGGAGACCAATACTGTACACAGTACTCCAGATGTGGTCTCACCAATGCCCTGTATAACTGAAGCATAACCTCCCGACTTTTCTATTCAATTCCCCTCGCAATAAACGATAACATTCTATTAACTTTCCTAATTACTTGCTGTACCTGCATAGTAACCTTTTGTGATTCATGCACTAGGACACCCAGATCCCTCTGCATCTCAGAGCTCTGCAATCTCTCACCATTTAGATAATATGCTTCTTTTTTATTCTTCCTGCCAATATGGACAATTTCACATTTTCCCACATTATACTCCATTTGCCAGATCTTTGCCCACTCACTTAACCTATCTATATCCCTTTGTAGCCTCCTTATGTCCTCGTCACAATTTACTTTCCTACCTATCTTTGTGTCATCAGCAAATTTAGCAACCATACCTTCATCCAAGTCATTTATATAAATTGTAAAAAGTTGAGGCCCCAGCACTGATCCCTATGGCACACCACTCATTACATCTTGCCAATCAGAAAATGACCCATTTATGCCTACTCTCTGTTTCCTGTTAGCTAGCCAATCTTCTATCCATGCCAATATGTTACCCCCTACACCATCAGCTTTTATTTTCCGCAATAACCTTTGATGTGGCACCTTAACAAATGCCTTCTGGAAATCTAAGTACAGTACATCCCTTTTATCCACGGCACATGTTACTTCCTCAAAGAACTCCAATAAATTGGTTAAACATGATTTCCCTTTCACAAAATCATGTTGACTCTGCCTGATTACCTTGAACTTTTCTAAATGCCCTGCTATAACGTCTTTAATAATAGCTTCTAACATCTTCCCTATGACAGATGTTAAGCTAACTGGCCTGTAGTTTCCTGCTTTCTGTCTCCCTCCCTTTTTGAATAAAGGAGTTACATTTGCTATTTTCCAATCGAATGGAACCTTCCCCGAATCTAGGGAATTTTGGAAAATTAAAACCAGCGCATCAACTATCTCACTAGCCACTTCTTTTAAGACCCTAGGATGAAGTCCATCAGGACCCGGGGACTTGTCAGCCCGCAGCTCCAACAATTTGCTCAGTACCACTTCCCTGGTGATTGTAATTTTATTGAGTTCCTCCCTCCCTTCCATTTCCTGATTTACAGCTATTTCTGGGATGTTACTTGTATCCTCTATAGTGAAGACCGATGCAAAATACCTGTTCAGTTCAACTGCCATCTCCTTAGTTTCCATTATTAATTCCCCAGACTCACTTTTTATAGGACCAACGCTCACTTTGTTAACTCTTTTCTTTTTAAAATATCTATAGAAACTCTTACTATCTGTTTTTATATTTCTCGCTAGCTTTCTCTCGTACTCTAATTTTTCTCTCCTTATTAATCTTTTAGTCATTCTTTGCTGTTTTTTATATTCTGTCCAATCTTCTGACCTGCCACCCATCTTTGCACAATTATATGCATTTTCTTTAAGTTTGATACCATCTTTAACTTTTTTAGTTAACCACGGATGGTGGGTCCTCCCCTTGGAATTTTTCTTTCTAGCTGGAATGTATATATTCTGTGTATTTTGAAATATCCCCTTAAATGTCTGCCACTGCAACTCTATTGACCTATCCCTTAACCTAATTTGCCAGTTCACTTTAGCTAGCTCTGCTTTCATGCCCTCATAATTGCCCTTATTTAAATTTAAAATACCAGTCTTGGACCCACTCTTCTCTCCCTCAAACTGAATGAAAAATTCAATCGTTATGATCGCTGCTACCTCGGGGCGCCTTCACTATGAGAACACAAGAACATAAGAAATAGGAGCAGGAGTAGGCCATTCGGCCCTTCAAGCCTGCTCTGCCATTCAATGAGATCATGGCTGATCTTCTGCCTCAACTCCATTCACCGGCCCTATCGCCAGATCCCTTGATGCCCTTACTAGTCAGAAATCTATCGACTTCTGTTTTGAGTATACTCAATGACTGAACCTCCACAGCCCTCTGGGGTAGAGAATTCCAAAGATTCACCACCCTCTGTGTGAAGAAATGTCTTCTCATCTCAGTCCTGAATGGCCTACCCTTTATCTTGAGGTTGTAGCCCCTGGTTCTAGACTCACGAGCCAAGGGAAACATTCTCCCAGCATCCATCCTATCAAGCCCTGTAATAATTTTGTATGCTTCAATGAGATCCCCTCTCATTCTTCTGAATTCAAGAGAATACAGGCCTAGTTTACTCAATCTCTTCTCATACGACAGTTCCGCCATCCCAGGAATCAATCTCGTGAACCTTCGTTGCACTCCCTCTATGGCAAGTATATCCTTCCTTAGGTAAGGAGACCAAAATTGTACACAGTACTCCAGGTGTGGTCTCACCAAGGCCCTATATAATTGGCGTAAGACTTCTTTACTTCTGTACTCAAATCCTCTTGTAATGAAGGCCAGCATACTATTTGCCTTCCTAATAGCTTGCTGCACCTGCATATTCACTTTTAGTGACTCATGTACAAGGACACCCAGGTCCCTTTGAGCATCTGCATTCCCCAATCTTTCACCATTTAGGAAATACTCTGCCTTTCTGTTTTTTCTACCAAAGTGGATAACTTCACATTTATCCACATTATATTCCATCTGCCATGTTCTCGCCCACTCACTGAGCCTGATGAGATCCCCTTGAAGCCTCTTCACATCCTCTTCGCAACTGACACTGCCACCTAGCTTTGTATCATCAGCAAATTTGGAAATGTTACATTTAGTCCCCTAATCCAAATCATTGATACAGATTGTGAATAGCTGGGGCCCAAGCACCGATCCTTGCGGTACCCCACTAATCACAACCTGCCATCCTGAAAAAGACCCGTTTATCCCTACTCTTTGTTTTTTGTCTGTTAACCAATTCTCAATCCATGCTAGTATATTACCCCCAATTCCATGTGCCCTAATTTTGTTCACCAACCTCTTGTATGGGACCTTATCGAAGGCCTTCTGAAAATCCAGATACACCACATCTACCGGTTCCCCTTTGTCTACTCCACTAGTTACATCCTCAAGAACTCCAATAGGTTTGTAAAACAGGATTTCCCTTTCATAAATCCATGTTGACTCTGCCCAATCTTACTATTAGTTTCTAAGTGCCCAGTCATTGCATCCTTTATAATAGATTCCAGCATTTTCCCAACTACTGATGTGAGGCTAACAGGTCTGTAGTTCCCCGTTTTCTCTCCCTGCTTTCTTAAATAGCGGGGTTACATTTGCTATCCTCCAATCTGCAGGAACCGTTCCAGAATCTATAGAATTTTGGGAGATGACAAGCAATGCGTCCACTATTCCAATGGCCACCTCTTTCAAAACCTTAGGATGTAGGTCATCCGGTCCTTGGGATTTGTCGACTTTTAGTCCCATTAATTTTGCTAGTACTGTTTTTTTACTAATAATAATTTCTTTAAGTTCCTCATTCTCGTCACACCTTGGTTTTCTCGTATTTCTGGGAGGTTTTTTCTGTCTTCCTCCATGAAGACAGAAACAAAGTATTTATTCAATTTCTCAGCCATTTCCTCATTCCCCATTATAAATTCTCCCATCTCTGACTGTAAAGGACCTACATTTACCTTCGCCAGTCTTTTCCTTTTCACATACCTATCGAAGCTTTTACAATCCGTTTTTCTATTTTTCGCTAGTTTGTGCTCATATTGCATTTTCCCTTTCTTTATCAATTTCTTGGTCCCCCTTTGCTGATTTCTAAAAAGATCCCAATCCTCAGGCTGACCGCGTTTTTCTGGCAACTTTATAAGCTTCCTCCTTTGACTTAATACTAGCTTTAATTTCTTTTGTTAGCCATGGTTGGATCACTTTTCCTTTTGGGTTTTTATGCCCTAGAGAAATATATGTTTGTTGCAAATTATGCATTATTTCCTTGAATGTTAGCCATTGTATGTCCACCTTCATACCTTTTAGTGTAGTCTCCCAATCTACCATGGCCAACTTGTCCCTCATACCCTTGTAGTTTCCTCTGTTTAGATTGAAGACCTTAGTTTCAGATTGGACTACATCACTCTCAAACTTAATGTAAAATTCAATCATATTATGGTCACTTGTCCCTAACGGCCCCTTTACCACAAGATTATTGATTAGCCCTTTCTCATTACAGAGTACCAGATCCAGAATAGCCTTTTCCCTGGTTGGTTCCTCCACATACTGATTCAGGCCATCTTAGACTGGGTTTTATGCAATAAGAAAGGATTAATTAGCAATCTTGTTGTGCGAGGCCCCTTGGGTTGAAGCGATCATAATATGATAGAATTCTTCATTAGGATGGAGAGTGAAGTAGTTGACTCAGAGACTAGGGTCCTGAATTTAAATAAAGGAAACTACGATGGTATGAGGTGCGAGTTGGGTAGGATTGATTGGGGAATGTCACTCAAAGGGTTGACGGTGGATAGGCAATGGCAAACATTCAAAGACCGCATGGACGAACTACAGAATTTGTTCATCCCAGTTTGGCACAAGAATAAAACAAAAAGGGTGACTCAACCGTGGCTAACAAGGGAAATTAGGGATAGCATAAGATCCAAGGAGAGGGCATATAAATTGGCCAGAAAAAGCAGTAACCTTGTGGATTGGGAGCAGTTTAGGATTCAACAAAGGAGGACAAAGGGATTAATTAAGAAGCGGAAAATAGAATACGAGAGTAAGCTGGCAGGGAACATATAAACTGACTGTAAAAGCTTTTATAGATATGTGAAGAGAAAAAGATTAGTGAAATCAAGCATAGGTCCCTTGCAGTCAGAATCAGGGGCACTTATAATGGGGAACAAAGAAATGTCAGACCAATTAAATACATATTTTGGTTCTGTCTTCACAAAGGAGGACACAAATAACCTCCCAGAGATGTTGGGGAACATAGGGTCTGATGAAAGGGAGGAACTGAAAGAAATCAGTATTTGTAGGGAAATGGTGTTAGGGAGATTGAAGGGATTGAAGGCCGATAAATCCCCAGGGCCTGATAATCTACATCTTAGGGTACTTAAGGAAGTGGCCCTAGAAATAGTAGATGCATTGCTGATCATCTTCCAACATTCGATGGAATCTGGAACGGTACCCATGGATTGGAGGGTAGCTAATGTTACCACACTATTCAAAAAGGGTAGTAGAGAGAAAACGGGGAATTACAGACCGGTAAGCCTGACATCGGTAGTGGGGAAAATGCTAGAGTCCATTATAAAAGATGTAATAGCTGAGCACTTGAAAAACAGTGACAGGATCGGACAAAGTCAACATGGATTTACAAAAGGTAAATCATGCTTGACTAATCTACTGGAATTTTTTGAGGATGTAACTAGTAAAATAGATAAGGGAGAACCAGTGGATGTGGTGTATTTGGACTTCCAAAAGGCTTTTGATAAGGTCCCGCATAAGAGATTAGCGTGTAACGTTAAGGCACATGGGATTGGAGGCAAGGTATTGACTTGAATAGAGAACTGGTTGGCAGACAGAAAGCAAAGAGTTGGAATAAACGGGTCTTTTTCCAAGTGGCAGGCAGTGACTAGTGGGGTACCGCAGGGATCGGTCCTTGGACCCCAGCTATTCACAATATATATAAATGATCTAGACAAGGGAACTAGATGTAATATCTCCAAGTTTGCAGACGACACAAAACTGGGTGGGCGTGTGTGCTGTGAGGAGGATGCAGAGAAACTCCAGGATGATTTGGACAGGTTGGGTGATTGGGCAGAAGCGTGGCAGATGCAATATAACGTGGATAAATGCGAGGTTATCCACTTTGGTGTCAAAAAGAGAAAGGCAGATTATTATCTGAATGGCAATAGATTGGGAGAAGGGGAAGTGCAACGAGACCTGGGTGTCCTTGTGCACCAGTCGCTGAAGGTAAGCATGCAGGTGCAGCAGGCGGTTAAGAAGGCAAATGGTATGTTGGCCTTCATAGCGAGAGGGATTGAGTACAGGAACAAGGATGTCTTGCTGCAGTTGAGAGGTCGCACAACACCAGGTTATAGTCCAACAGTTTTATTTGAAATCACAAGCTTTCGGAGCTATCGATTGCTCCTTCCTCAGGTGAAGTCTTCACCTGAGGAAGGAGCAATCGATAGCTCCGAAAGCTTGTGATTTCAAATAAAACTGTTGGACTATAACCTGGTGTTGTGCGACCTCTCAATTTTGTCCACCCCAGTCCAACACCGGCATCTCCGCATCATTGCTGCAGTTGTACAGGGCCTTGGTGAGACCACACCTTGAGTACTGTGTGCAGTTTTGGTCGCCTTATCTGAGGAAGGATGTTCTTGCCATGGAAGGAGTTCAGCGAAGATTCACCAGGCTGATACCTGGGATGGCAGGAATGACGTATGAAGAGAGATTGGGTCGATTGGGCTTATACGCGCTGGAGTTTAGAAGAATGAGAGGGGATCTCATTGAAACTTATAAAATTCTGACAGGACAGGACAAACTAGATGCAGGAAGGATGTTCCCGATGGTCGGGGAGTCCAGAACCAGGGGTCACAGTCTAAGGATAAGGAGTAAGCCATTTAGGACAGAAATGAGGAGGAATTTCTTCACCCAGAGAGTGGTGAACCTGTGGAATTCTCTACCACAGAAGGCAATAGAGGCCAATTCATTAAATATATTAAAGAAGGAGTTGGATATATTTCTTAAGGCTAAAGGGATCAAGGGATATGGGGAGAAAGCAGGGACAGGGTACTAAATTTGGATGATCAGCCATGATCGCATTGAATGGCGGAGCAGGCTAGAGGGGCCGAATGGCCTACTCCTGCTCCTATCTTCTATGATATTATGATTCTATGAAACCATCTCGCATACATTCCAAGAATTCGTCCTCCACACCATTAGTGGTAATTTGATTTGCCCAGTCAATATGTAGATTAAAGTCCCCGACTTTGGTGGCAAAAACAGGAAGGCAGATTATTATCTGAACGGCAATAGATTGAGAAAAGGGGAAGTGCAACGAGACCTGGGTGTCCTTGTGCACCAGTCGCTGAAGGTAAGCATGCAGGTGCAACAGGCGGTTAAGAAGGCAAATGGTATGTTGGCCTTCATAGCGAGAGGATTCGAGTACAGGAGCAAGGATGTCTTGCTGCAGTTGTACAGGGCCTTGGTGAGACCACACCTTGAGTATTGTGTGCAGTTTTGGTCGCCTTATCTGAGGAAGGATGTTCTTGCCATGGAGGGAGTGCAGTGAAGATTCTCCAGACTGTTACCTGGGATGGCAGGAATGACGTATGAAGAGAGATTGGGTTGATTGGGCTTGTATTCGCGCGAGTTTAGAGGAATGAGAGGGGATCTCATTGAAACTTATAAAATTCTAACAGGACTAGACAGACTAGATGCAGGAAGGATGTTCCTGATGGCGGGGGAGTCCAGAACCAGGGGTCACAGTCTAAGGATAAGGGGTAAGCCATTTAGGACTGAGATGAGGAGGAATTTCTTCACCCAGAGAGTGGTGAACCTGTGGAATTCTCTACCACAGAAGGCAGTTGAGGCCAATTCATTAAATATATTCAAGAAGGAGTTAGATATATTTCTTAAGGCTAAAGGGATATGGGGAGAAAGCAGGGACAGGGTACTGAATTTGGATGATCAGCCATGATCTCATTAAATGGCGAAACAGGCTCGAGGGGCCGAATGGCCTATTCCTGCTCCTATCTTCTATGTTTCTATGATTACCGTATTGCCCTTGTTACATGCACTTCTAATCTCTTGATTGATACTGTGCCCTACATTACCATTACTCTTTGGTGGCCTATACACAACTCCCACCAATGTTTTCCACCCTTTGCTGTTACTTAGCTCCACCCAAACTGATTCCAGTTCTACTTCACGATCTGCCAAGCCAAGATCTTTTATCTCTACCGTACCGATCTCATCCCTTATTAACAGCGCTACGCCACCTCCTTTTCCTTTTTGTCTGTCCTTCCTAAATGTTGAGTTCCCTGGAATATTCAGTTCCCAGCTTTGGTTACCCTGCAACCATGTCTCTGTAATGGCAATTACATCATACCCATTTACTTCAATTAGTGCCATTAATTCATCCACCTTGTTGCGAATGCTACGTGCATTTAGATAAAGTGCCTTCAACTTTGCCTGTTTAATATTTTTCTGCACTTTGACCCTCTTTACTGTTGGCCTTTGTTTCTGCTCCCTACTAGTTTTGCTGACTACTTTTCTAACTTGCACTTCCAGCTTTGTTTCTCTCCGTTCTGGGCCCACACTTAGGTTCCCAACCCCCTGACAAACTAGTTTAAATCCTTCCCAACAGCACTAGCAAACTCCCCTGCGAGGATATTGGTCCCGGTTCTGCTGAGGTGTAACCCGTCCAGCTTGTACAGGTCCCACCTTCCCCAGAATCGGTCCCAATGCTTCAGGAATTTAAATCCCTCCCACCATCTCTCCAGCCACGCATTTATCTGGTCTATTCTCCTATTTCTGCCCTCGCTAGCACGTGGCACTGGGAGTCATCCTGAGATTACTACCTTTAAGGTCCTGCTTTTTAATTTATTTCCTAGCTCCCTATATTCTGCTTGCAGGACCTCGTCCCTCTTTCTACTTATGTCGTTGGTACCAATATGGACCACGACCTCTGGCTGTTCATCCTCCCCCTTCAGAATGTCCTGCAGCCGCTCAGTGACATCCTTGACCCTGGCACCAGGAAGGCAACATAGCATTCTGGAGTCACATCTGCGGCCACAGAAACGTCTATCTGTTCCCCTTACGATAGAATCCCCTATCACTATTGCTCTCCCACTCTTTTTCCTCCCCTCCTGTGCAGCTGAGCCACTCGTAGTGCCACGGACTTGGCTCTTGCTACATTCCCCTGAGAAACCATCTCCCCCAGCAGTATCCAAAACGGAAAATCTGTTGGAGAGGGAGATGGACCCAGGGGACTCCTGCACTACCTTCCTAGTTCTTTTACTCTGTCTGGCGGTCACCCATTCCCTGTCTGCCTGTGCACTCTTTACCTGCGGTGTGACCACCTCGTTAAACATGCTATCCACGAAGATCTCAGCCTCGCGGATGCTCCACAGTGACTCCAGCTGCAGCTCCAGCTCCGAAACGCGGATATCGAGTAGCTGCAGCTGGAGACACTTCCTGCACACGTGTTCACCCTGGACACCGAAAGTGTCCCTGACTTCCCACATAGCACAGGAGGAACACTCCACGCTGCCGAGCTGCCCTGCTATGTCCTACCCTTAATTTACTCCCTTTACTTCCTTTAAATTAAAGAATATTAAATACACTGGGGATCTTACTTCACTTTAAACACTACTTACTCTAAACTAGAGACTTTACTTTTACTTTAACGACTGGACTGTAGAAATACTCACCAGGTCCTACTTACCAATCAGCTCCTTCCCTTGTGCCGACGTCACCTTTAATCTCTGACGTCACTTTTGAATGTTGCCTGTTTTGGTCCGCTCTCGCTGCTGCTCCCAATAGCTCGGTCTGGGCCTCGATCCGCGGGCTTTATTTCCTCGCTCCTCCTTCACCTGTTCCCTCACAGGTCGGTCCGCTCTCGCTGCTGCTCCCAATAGCTCGGTCTGGGCCTTGAGCCTCGGGCTTTATTTCCTCGCTCCTCCTTCGCCTGTTCCCTCACAGGTCGGTCCACTCGCACTGCTGCTCCCAATAGCTCGGTCTGGGCCTCGAGCCTCGGGCTTTATTTCCTCGCTCCTCCTTCGCCTGTTCCCTCACAGGTCGGTCCGCTCTCACTGCTGCTCCCAATCAATGAGGCCATTAATTAATCCTATCTCGTTGCACAATACCAGGTCTAGTATAGCCTGCCCTCTTGTTGGCTCCAAAATGTGCTCTTCTAAGAAACTATCCCGAAAACATTCTATGAACTCCTCATCTAGGCTACCTTTGCCCATCTGATTTTTCCAGTCTATATGTAGATTAAAATCCCCCATGGTTATTGCACTATATCTTTCAGGAAAGGATGGATAGGCTGGGGCTTAAGAGAAGGCTGAGGGGCGGCCTAATAGAGGCCTTTAAAATTATGAAAGGTTTTGATAGAGTAGATACAGAGAGAATGTTTCCAGTTCTCGGGAAGAGCAAAACTAGAGGCCATCAAGATAAGATAGTCACCAAGAAATCCAATAGGGAATTCAGAAGAAACTTCTTTACCCAGAGAGTAGTGAGAATGTGGAACTCACTACCGTAGGGATTGGTTGAGGTGAATAGTATAGATGCATTTAATAGAGTTAGATGAGGAAGGATGGGAGGAGGCTTGAGTTGAACATAAACGCCGGCATGGTCTGGTTGGGCCGAATGGCCTGTTTCTGTGCTGTATGTAATTCTATGTAATTCATTTTAGTGATGTTGGTTGAGGCAACAATGAACTCCCCTGTACTTCTTCAAGTAGTGCCACGGGATCATTTATATCCACCGTGAGTTTAACCTCTCATCCAATAGTTGACATCTCCGACAGTACAGCATTCCCTCACTATGGCACTGAAGTGGCAGCCTAGATTACGTGCTCCAGTCTCTGGAGTGTGGCTTGAACCCACAACCTTTGGACTCACAGGCAAGAGTGCTACCACTGAGCCAAGGATTTTACTGTATAGATGCCATTCACATCTTCATGATGTCCCAAAGTGCTTCACAACCAATGAATTACTTTTGAATAATTGTCACTGTTGCTTTGTAGGAAACTTATTAATCAATTTGCGCACAAAAAACAACTGAAATAAATGAGCAGTTCACCTGTTTTTCATGGTGTTGGTTGAGTGGTGTAAGTTGGCCAGAACACCAAGAGAACTCCCTGCTCTTCTTTGAATGGTGCCGTGGGATCTTTTACACCCACCTGACACACACAGATGGGGCCTCATCTCATGTGACAGATGAATTATTCATAACTTCACAGAAAATCGGCGGAAACCCCAGAGAAATAGTGTAAATGTCCATGTACACCGTTTCTCTGGGATTTTCACCGATCATCTGCCAAAGTTACGACAGGAGATTGAAGAACCCCCCATGGAAATTCTACCCCGTGTTCTCAGGAAAGGAGGGAGGTGGAGAGGCGGAGAAGTTTGGGGAGGGAATTCCCGAGCTTAGGGCCTAGACAGCTGAAGGCACGGTCACCAATGGTGGGGCAAAGGAAGTGGGGGATGCGCAAGAGCCCAGAGTTGGAGGAACACAGAGATCTCAGAGGGTTATTGGGCTGGAGGAGGTTAGAGAGCGAGGGAGATAAATCTTGATGGGAAGATTGTAGACTTGTGTGATGCAGCACCACTTCTGGCACGCTAGTTCTCAGCCAAAAAAAGCAACAGCAGCTCAGGGACCAAGCAAACAAAAATCTGCAGTAAAAGGCAGCAATGGATCAAAATATGATATCAATTTGTGCGTTATAGGATTTACCTAAATTAAAGGAGCATTGTGCCAAATTTAATTTGTTAAGAAAATAGTCTAGATTTTCTTGAAACCAAACCTTTGTGCTTCTGAAGGGTAGAAATTCTGGTAAGTATCTGTGGGGCTCCTGTGTGGAATGGAGGTATAATTTGCTGTGCTAGAAGTGCAGGACACTGTTTGCCTTCCTCAAGCTTCAAGGGGCTTGCGTCACCAGGAATGTTTGGCTTGCAAGGCAGAAGTACCTGGTAGAAATGAAGTGCCAGCTTTGGCAGTTTGCAAGCTAGCAGTTTATTTACAGTTATTGTAATTTATTATTCAGTAATGCCAGTTAGGACCAACCTGCAAACTCTACCTGACACAAACTCCAACTCACCCAGAACTCCAGCGCTCATTCTGAGTCCTGCACACACATAGGGCTGGATTTTCATTGACCCGTGGAGGCGGGTTTGGAGGCGTGTGGGGGGTTAAAATTGCAAAAACTGGCTGGCGGGCACAAGTCCGCCTCCATCCCGCCTCCACGCAATTTTCATTAAATCGTGTCTGCTGGTCCCGACTCTGTCCCGCCTCCAAGAGGCGGGATAGGCTGTTAAGGCCCTTAACAAGCACTAAATTGGCTCTATAATGCCATTTTGAAAGGCCTTTGTGATTTTAATCCTTTTTCTACGTGAAGCACGCCTGTTCTGAACCACGAATGTGAAACCTGGCGGGAAGCCTGGCTGGCTGGATGGATGGATGGATGGAATAAATAAATAAATAAATAAATATCTGGGAGTGGTGGTGTAAAAATATCTAGTGCTGCTGCTCATTTTGCATCCAGGTCCTCTCACAGCAAAGGCCAGGCAGTCTCTGAAGACCTTCAATGCAGCAGCAATGATGACATCATCAGAGGCGACTTTCAGACTGAAAACACTAATTGGGTCATGGGTTCCCACATGCTGGAACTCAATTGCCCAATTAGGTGAAAATTGCATCAATCTCCCACATCCAATTGCAGTCGGGTGGATAACGCGAAAAGTGGATGACACGACCCCAACCCGCCCCAGTATCAAAATCCAGCCCATAATCTCCATCGGTTCTGTATCCCTTAATGTATTCATTTTCAAATCCTCAGTTACAAATTCCCCTAAGGCTCCCACCCACTGTACCTTCCCAACTCGGTTACCTGCTCTAACTCTCCTCCCAATTCCTGCTCAGTATCCAAATTCTTCCCCCTCGCCACCCCCACAGACACCGGGTGAAGCATTTTGGGATGTTTCACTACAAGTGTAAGATGCTATAGTTCTGAAACGTTTACAGAGTGTGATCTAGTTATAAGGTGCTTTGATACCGTGCAAGACCCATGCAAATGTCGGTCATGTGTTGGAAGTGTGGGTCTTGCACAGGCAGCTGCATGTCAAATGTAATGCTGTTGGAATTAATTTTTGTTTGTACTGAGCGGGCCACAAATTCCTTTGAGTGCGACCTTTTTGTCCGTGGGCAAATTTTACAACAACAACTTTTACAACAATAACAGCAACCACTTAAAAGCATATATACAGTAATGCCATATTGCCACCCCCCATCTTAAATCATGAGACAATCAGACAAACTCTTAAAAATCATGAAATCAGTTGCTTTTTCTTGGGTTATAAACCTCATTAGCAGCTTTATTTAATCTCTAACATGTCACAGCTCTTACACAAACTATATTACACATGTCCCGTGTTAGAATTTGCTCTGTCAGGTGTCCCATCAAAGTTAATCATAACATCTCAGGGTCATTGTCCGATTAGAATATGCCAATATTGGAGTTTAGTCAGGACAATGGTGGAGCAGGACAAAACAGACGGGTCAGCAACATCCCATGTGAGGTGTTAATAGCAGATTGGCCAGAAGAATGGAGGTACCGAAGCTAACACATTAGCAAATATTAGCAAGGTCACATTAACTATCTGAGATTGTCCAGGTCATCTCCTGTTCCTTTGTAAATTCAGACAGGAATCATCAGGTTAAATTGATTAGCAGTTAAACCATCAAGATGGCCATTATGTCATGGTCTGGAGGTTTGGTGAGAAGGAACCTCACTTCAATATATATTCTGGGCAAAGTCTCACACATCCCATGCTACCTCAATCAGTTTAGTCAGACATGAGTTGCCTTTAACAAATCCGAGCTGGCTGTCCCTTATTAATCCATCTGAACCACAGGAGCAGATTTAACGTCTCATCCCAAAAACACATAGACTGGATATTGTTGGCAGAAGGAAAACATTTGATGAACCAAATGACTTGTTCTGTTAAGTTTTCTTATTATTACACCAGACATTAGCAATAACTTTGTTTCCAACATTTGTTGGGAGGTGGTGAGAAATTAAAGCTGGAGTTAAGGTGCACTCAGTGCAAACATAAACCCGTACAAGACTCGTGCCTCACGCCTTTAGTACCCTCAATTATCTCTTAGATTATATCACCACTTTTTCATTGAAGTGCACCCAAAACCACTTTCCATGGGAGCAAAAGTACTTCTAGAACTGCGGCCTAATTTAAGATTAAAAAGTGCTTCCCTCCCCCTCCCACCTCAGTATTGTTCAGCTTTAATCAGACACTCATTCACATCAACATTTCCAGTTCAGCACCGTCTTCTTGGGTTACACATCCACAACTCACATTTGTCTGCATTATACTGCATGAATTGAAACGTGAAACATAAAAAAAATGTTTTGCCTGAAGAGGTTCACCAAGACACTCACTGTCTAGAGATCGAGATAATTTTTTTTTTAAAACATTAACCTAAAAATAAATACATTCCAAATAAAAGATAATAAAAATATAACTGTATTCACTTTCCTGCCCGCCGCGCACATTGAGGTCCTTAACTTTCCCCGACCAATAACCAGCTCCCGCGGTGTGTTGTTCCAAAATGTAGTCGGAGACCGCCTTCCTGCGCGGAGCATGGGAGGAGCAGGTCCAGGAAACTGAGCAGGGGTGAGCGCAGGCCTCAGCAACACTGAGTGCGCATTTCAGGCCCCGAATCAGAGCCACTGGGCCCGGCGGACGTGCGGCCAGGGCCCTGGCTTCATTAAATCGCTGCTCCATCCCACCAGGTGCTTCCTGGTTTCTTCACCCGTTTCCACCGAGTCCAACTCATTCCCTCTTTTGAGAATGCACCGCGGCCCTGGGGAGCACGTGCACTCTCAGCGGGGAAATCAGCGTGGTGGATAGAGCGGTTGCTGGGGCGCAGAGAATTGTGGGTCCTGCGGCCACCATTAGTCAACGGCTGTCCGAGACAAGGCTCGCTGGGTTCCAGGACTCCATATGTTAGCAAACGCCGTTCTAATTCAGATCGGCTCTGTGAGGTCCCAAACGACTCTCCCTGTGAGGATTCCTGGGCCATTCTCTCATCGCTTTGACTTTTTCCCGCCTGTTGGGTATTGGGCCCCTCCCCCAGCTTCAGCTGTCCAGCTCACTGCATGGCCTGTGAATTTAAGTGCACGGGACCTTACAGATCGCTGCGCAGCCACACACCTTACAGGGAACATTGGTTGGAACTCCCTAACACCATTTTTAGTGGATCTTCTAGGTGTCGGTCTCCGAGTCCCATTAAGTTTAGTTTTGGTTTGCAGCCGGATGTGTGAGACCCATGCTTCTGGTACCCAGTGGCACTAACACAATATAAAAGCACCTGTAGAAGCTTCTACTGTAAATAAGCCTGGAGTGTTTAACTTTTCAGGGAGAGCATTACTGTGAAGGTCCCCCACATTTACAGTACCTCGTACAATTGAAAGATAACAAAATACAAAGCGTTTAATCCATTGATAACTGAAGTTAATCCTTCTCTTATATAGTTATGCTGAAACTTGTGCTGCCATATTCAGATATGAAGCTGTAAGTCCATGTTAAAGGCACCACAGTCAGAGACGTGACAAATATGCAACTGCATCATAATGTAGATAATATGCATTTTACTACCAATAAAACATATAAAAAATGTGAAATCCATTTATTAGTCAAGCCTGAAATGCAAAAGCTAGAATAACAGGGCTCCTTTCTTTTCAGAGTGTCGTGTGATGAAATCGTCCTACTCACGTTCTGGTAGTACCTCACGACATTCCGGATCAAAAAGTCCGGGGCCATCTCGGAGAAGCAGGTCTCCTGCATCAGGTACAGCTTTTTAAAACGGCAGTAAAATAAAAACACCAGAAAAAAGTGAAGGACTACTTTTAACAAACCCTTGTGGGAACTGCGTATGTGAATGAGTTGGCAGTCAGATAACTTACCCGTGTGCACAAAAAGACTCTTCTATTCCGAATGTATTATCTTGTGTCTAAGCTTTTCTCTGTATGACCATTTCTGATCTTTATCCTTCAACTTCACCTCCTGTTTACATGAAAGGCTTTTGAAGGTTTCTCAAAGTATTGTAAATAAGTGTATTTTATCCCTGGCTGGTTGGCTGAAAAATCACCCAAATATTACAGATTCAAGGGGGTATATAATATTTATTATGAACTGGAGACTTTGTTAGACATTTAACCCTTGGAATTTTAGAACTCACATAGCACTTTAGGGTTACTTTGCCTCACGTTTCTCCGATACTCGCACAGTTTCCTTTCCCAGCAAACAACACGCTGGTGGTCATTTTAACTTTGGGCAATGGTAAGAAATGGCCGAGATTAAATTTGCTGCGCATTATACACCCCGCTGGATTTTCCTTTCAATTGCAAAGGTTACTCAGGCGGGATATATAATGAGCGACCAATTCGATATTGCAATTTTACACCATCACCCTAAGTTAAAATTAGCCACCCCACCCCCCACCCATTTACCTGCCAGCTGCAAATATATTCTTTCATACTACACCAACAAAAAGGCACCTACATGTTTGAACTTATCCATGCAGCAGAACAAACGCGTTGTTAATGTAAATAACACACTCTGGGCTAGATATTCATCTACTTAACCAACACTCCATAGCGCCATGAAATGACGGGAAAATGGCGGCCGGCGCTCTTTCGCCAGTTGGTGGTGGATCCCGCGGCGGCCTCCATCTTCCTCTATCCCTTTGCGCTGCCGGTAGCTGGCAGCGCCCTGGGAAAAAAAAGGTGGTGTGGTGACGTCAATCAACATGCGACGCCGACTGAGCGTCAGCACTCCGAACTTCGACCCTAGCACTGAATTCAGCACTGGGTCCTAAGCACGCCAGGTTAACCAGGCGTGCAAGCAGGCCGACAGAGGCGATGTCTGCTCCACTTAAAGGGACACACAGATCTTTCAGGTAAGTTTAGATTTAAGCTTTTGGACTGGGTTTTTTTGATTTTATTGAAGTAGTGGCTTGCTGCAATAGATGTTAAAAAAAAATTTAAGTGTGTAGGGAGTTGTGCTGGATGCTTGCTGATTTACAGCATCAGCTCGCAGAGGGAAGAGGAAGACACAGAAGAGGAAGAAGCAGAAGGAAGGATGCAACCCAGATAGCCCTTTTCTGGCCGGGATATCCGGGATGGAATCATCCGCCTGCGGTCCTTGTGACCACAACCCCAATTCCCCTTTCAGTATTTGTCCCACACCTTACCTTCCCTCTGTTACTGACCATCACAGCGTCCTCTTGGCCACAATGCTGAAATAAAAGCCACCACAAAGCAAACCTTCCAATCCAACTTTATACATCTATCCATCCAATATGACATCAAGAAATCAACTCATCACCGTTATGCATTCTCTTAGTGACTGTTTTGTTTGTGCCTTTGCCTATCCTAGTGATGTCACGCAGTACTACCCCAGTGGCTGCAGCATGGCTGGTGGAAGGTTGCTGACTTTCAGTGGGGGACACTGCAAATGGCCTTGCTGGTCGACCTTGAGGAGCTGGTGGCTGGGAGTGTTTTTGCTTCTTCTACCCCTTCACTCTCCTCTCCCTCTTCTTGGTCAACCACTGGCTGGGCAGGCTGCATTTCTTGGGTGAGTAAAATGAGGAAGGCACAAGGGTGGAGTTATGGTGAGGGGAGGGCAGGAAAGCATGAGGTGCATATAAGAAGGAGGATAACGTATGAGGATACGGACATTTTTATCCTTTCAGCCCCACCACTGGCCAAGGGCTCAGCCATGCCCCTGCCAAGAATGGCCTGCACCGTCTCCTCCAAGGGGGTGAGGTGAGGCTAAGAATGGGAGATGTGCCTCGTGATTGGTGCAGATTGTTGGTAGGTGAGTGATTGGGGGTGGGGGTCGTGCATTGAGCAGTGTGTGAGGCTAGTGATGCAGTTAGTAGGAGACGGCTTTTGAAGATGCATTCACTGACCTTGGCCAGTGGTCTGGGGTCATGAAGCTTCTTTGGGCACTGGAGCCAGGTCATGGGGGTGACACTGCTGGCAATGACGGCCTCGGTGATGTACTCCCACATCGTTCTTTCTGGAGGGCCTCCTGGCCCCTGTGGGTAGAGGACCTCTCTTGCAGTGTTGACCCCCTGTACAAAGCTGGACTGCTGCGTGCATGACCTTGGGTGCTCCTTCCCTGACTTGCTGAGACATTTGCATTAGTGCTGAAGCACTTTTCCCATTTTTTGAGGTTCAGAAGAGAATTCAGCTTTAAGAGCTGAATAATCACTTTGGTACTTCTTTTTAATGTTAATTTTTTTTTGAAAGGCAGTAAGGGCTGAAAACTGCATTTTTACACTGCATTTTAATTTGTATTAGTTCTGAGTGCCTTTTAATTCATAGCCCCCTTTAATTGCCCACAATTCCTTGCGAGCTCCACAGCCTCACTCCCAGAGGCTGTGCGAAGCTCGATGCCACTTCAGGACAGGAACTTCGCCTTGGCGGTCCCCACTAACGCCTCCAGGTTAGCGCTGCGCTGCCAATCTCCAGCCGCCCAGACAAATTTATTCTCCTTAGCGTGGCAGCCATTTTCAGCGGCCGTTAAATCCGGCAACTTTTGTGGTGAACACGAATTTCTAGGCCTCTAAATCTTTAAATAGAAACACAAAGCCTCATTTTCACACAGTTGGCTTGCAGTCATTTTTAAACTATTCTGCTTCAGATCTGTTTCTCCAAATGCCTTGACTCTATTTAAGAAAATTGGGTCCCCCGAGTCTATCAACGCAATGGACTGTGCCCTGTGTGTGATTGTATATTTGTGATCTTTGATATGTCTTCACCTCCTTATAGTAGTCTCTGTTACTCAGCTAAATGTTGTCCATTATTGTACTAGTTCCTCTATGTCTTTAACCCTTCTTGTGTTTTGGATTTGATACTCTGTTCTATTTATGATTGTGTGGTAACATCTCTCCTTAATGTTTTCTCCTTCTGCTTGTGTGTTAACTGAATGAGTACAGTTAAAAGAGGAGGTTACTACACAGCTTATTCTCCGGTCAAATCCCCAGGTGAGCCCCTCTTTTCATACAATCCCATCTCACACTTTGTTATGATCCACCAGGCAGGTTTGTCTAAACAAAGATAATTTTCACAAAACGCCTAAATTTCCCCTTCCCAGCAGTTAGCTTGTGGCCGAGAGGAGGAGGAGTGCTGTCCTCATAGTGTTGGGGTTGATGCTACGATCACCTAGACTTTACCAGCTTTATCCTGTTGCTGGTATAATTACAAATGGCAGCAATAATACCAAAGCTGTTCTTTGTGTGTAAACCCCACTTAATATTTGAAACCGTCTGGGGTGAAATTGGTCTTGGACAGTAGCGCAATACGGGTGACAGTGAATCAGCAGCCTTTTAAACCCCAAGTATTGTAAAAGAAAACAGGGTGCGGTGTAAAACAGGAGGCCTATTGCAATTGCCCATTTTGCGTGACCGCCCAAGACTGATTCCACCCCTCTGCATCTTCCAAATACCAACCATTTTAACAGGATAGAACTCATGTCTCTGTTGCCCTGGGAACTCAGGTGCTGAGTCCAATTTTTCTTACTTGGACAGAAAAGATACTTGCAGCTGAAAGATTGGCAACTGAAATACCAAAATATAAATCGAATATTAAGTTTGCAAGGTGCAGTGCAAGTGGTGATATTGGCGCTAACTCCCTTGGCTTATTGCTGCAGAATTGGATCCAGTAATAGAAAGGGGAAACGGGGCCCAGTTCTGGGATTAAACTGAGTATTAAGGATGACTCGGAAATGAGTCAAAAACTAAAATGAATCCAAACATCTAGAGCATACAGGAGCAAGACTTCGTTTTGATATTCCAGATAGTAGTTCCTGTTTGTAATCCCCTTGTTTCCCTTTTCACTTCTCAGTGCTTGGCACTGGAACGTGGAGTTTTGCAACTAACACT
Source organism: Squalus acanthias (assembly GCA_030390025.1). Lineage (NCBI taxonomy): Eukaryota > Metazoa > Chordata > Chondrichthyes > Squaliformes > Squalidae > Squalus > Squalus acanthias. The sequence goes on along the minus strand of CM059426.1, from coordinate 153,756,395 downwards.
AACACTGTCTTTTGAGGATGCAGTAAGTCCTGTCAGTGGGATCTCTGGACATGAAACTCTTCACCAGAAGGATGAGAATTAGAGGCACTCCCACCTGTCTTTGCATATGGGATAAAGGAGGGAAAAGAGCAGAGATAGCAGGAAAGAAATAGAGGCAGAAAGAAAAATGAAGTCATAGAAAGCTAATTTGTGGCTGCTCTTTTGCCTCCCTTTTTGAAGGTCCAGTTTTTAATGGGGTGTTCCGACACTCCCAGTGGGAAGTCGCACTCGCAGGAGCACACAGCCCGTGGTTTTCCATCCATTAATGGGACATAGCCGCGATTTCCTGAGACACAATCCCTGTGAGTGCTGCTGCCCAGTAGGATGTCGAATCACAGAATCACCCCCTTAAATTCCATCCTTGATTATCAGTCGAATTTCCTAAGTGTAGAATGCTTCAGTTGAGAAGGGAGTGAGGGAATAGAAGGAAAACTGTAGGGAGAAAGCTCATTCTATTAACTAACGTGTATTGCCGCTGACAACATCATGAAGACGTACATAGCCCAAACTATACCCTGAAGGGAAATAAATAATCAGGCAATGCCATTTGAAGGGAGGGCATACAGCAATGTTGCGCTTTACTTTCCAATATAAAAAGAAAGTTCTATGAAGATATAAAAAGGCTGGATTTTCCACTTCAGCAGAAAGTTGGTATGGCAGGCTTTGCACCCACTCGACTTCTCCGCCGCTGACTCCAGTGAATCTTGAGGGCTTCATCCCAATTAACACAGTTTTAGCAGGTTCCCAATAGTGTTTCAGGCTGTACCGGGGCACCCAGCATTCGTGGGGATAGGAAAAGGCTATTGCATGTCTCAGGAGCCTGCAGCAGCAGAGCTGGCTGCTTCTAGTCTGGCTCAAGGGGAGGGCCAAAGTGGTCAAAAACACTTTGACCAGCAATTGGCTGCATTCCTTGACGGGACCTTTTAAAATTTAAATCCACTTCCACACAGCCTGAGCAACTCTAGACACTAGGACCGTGCTGTCACGCTTTGCGACCAGCAGTAATGATGTAAAATCTGAAAGTCGATGCCACTCTGTCATTCCCATACGATTTGAATGCACCCGGCTATATTTGGGTGGACATAGTCAACAGCCATCGTCACTTCTGGCAGAAAATCCCAGAGATGACAGCTATCAGCGGGCAGCCAGTGGAGCGACTGATTTCCCGCCCCAGATCTGTCCAAAATTGGGTGGAATCTGAGCAGAAAATCCTGGCTACAGTGTTGATAATGTAGCTTTTCAATAATCAGTGCTTGCCTTGATAGAATTACCTTTCACTTAAATCTCATTTTAATGCTGCTAATTTAAGAAAGAGTTAGCTTGACATGGGTGGTCTGATTTGTGTTGAATTAACTGGACCTTTATGTAAGCAAATGTTTATTTACAAATGTTTTGATCCATAAAATATTCAGTAGAAGTATAGGATTCCTGAGTGAACCCCACTGACATGAGTATTTAAACTGTACAGTATTACACAATTAAACAATCAGCAGTATCCAATATCTTTATAAATAAACTTTAATTAAAAGGTACAAGTCCAGGATAAATTGTGATTTTTATTTTTTATTTGTGATATTGTAGAACAGTCGAGCACATCATCTTTAATTAATTAATACATTACCATATATCGGCTAATGGATATTTTATCTTCCATGATGGCAAATTTGCTGTGGAAGGATTTGAAGAGCGAGGCCTAATAAATGTCGCGGACATCAAGCTACTCCAGCATATATTTTATTTCATTATTTTGCAGTGGACCAGGGACGAGGCAGAGGTGTATTACTTAAGTGATAGCAAAATACTGCAGATGCTGGAAATCCGAAATAACAACAGAAAACGCTGGAAAAACTCAGCAGGCGAGGCAGCATCCGTGGAGAGAGAAACAGAGTTAACGTTTCAGGTCGAAGACCTTTCATCAGAACTGGAGACAGCAGGAAATCAAATAGATTTAAAGCAAGGATAAAGCTGGGAAAAGGGGGAGGGGCTAAAAGAACAAAAGGAGACATTAAGAGACATTAAGAGATATCAAGGCAAGAGGTGGTGTTAATGTGACAGGTTAAGGCTGAAAGAAGTGTGAAATGCAATGGCAGAATGAAGGACAGCTGCCAGCTTCTAGGAGGAGAAAAAAATATATATAAATGTGATGGGGCTAAGGTTATGATCTAAAATTGTTGAACTCGATATTGAGTCCAGAGGGCTGTAGCGTGCCTAAACGAAAGATGAGGTGCTGTTCCTCGAGCTTACGCTGCGCTTCCGTGGAACAGTGTAATAGGCCGAGGACGGTGAGGTCAGAGTGGGAGTGAAGCGGTGAATTAAAGTGACAGGTGACCTGTAAGGGGTTTTTGTCGTGCTTGTATCACAGACGGTGCTGGTGCGAGGTTAGGCCTTCGTTGCCTAATACTATTGCTTGCTCTGGTCTCCGGCCAGCCTTGTTGCAATAAGCACCTGTGAGTGGTTCGACCCACTCGCCCTTACGGTTCTAACACTGGACTTAGGTGCGAGAGCAGTAATGCAGAGAAAAACTCAAATAGACCCGGTTGAATAGTACGAAATGGAAAATCTTTATTGCACAGCGTCCAAGATCATGAAGTACATGTCATAGGCGCAAATTAGCGAGAGTACAAGTATACATACATTCATAAAGCTTGGTCTATGGTAATGAAGAACGCACGGCACATTGTAAAAAGGGGAACACATTATACTTTATCCTTAATAAAATCACCCTCCCCTATCAATACCTACACTACATCTAGATTTGTAGGATCGGGAAACATGCTCACCACTCGTGATACTTCGGAGAATTTTAAAGTGAGGCACTCGGCTCGTTCGCTGCAGCGCCTGACTGTCACGTGTTTGGAGGGGTCTCTGTACCCCACTTGTTTACCTTCGCTGCTGCGACAAGCAGGCCGGGCTCCCCGTTGTCATGAAGAACTCGACAGAACTCGGGCCCGGTTGTAGAACTCAAAGAAAAGTCTTCCTGTACTGACACCAGTTGTCGGTAGAATTCAATGAAGAGTCTTCCTATGGTGATGAAGAAGTCGATGGACCTAAACCGGTTCGTGCAATAACCCGTAGAATTCAAGAAATGAGTTCTATATTTTTGGGCGCGGTCGGGGTTTACTGACCACGGCGGCACGTGGATTCTTTTTCTTTTCTTGTCATTTCGTCTTGTCTTGTTGGGCCTTCGGGTCCAGACACCGTTTACCGACTCTCGGGATGGTGCACTTGCCCTTGTCGAGGCGGCTCGTTCCGTTTGAGCTCCACCCAACATTCGAATAACCGACCAGTACGGCTAAAAGTCAAGAGTCAACAGTGTCCAGCCCTAAGGAAGAGCTTCAGCAAGGGTTCGCCGAGAGAAATAAGAGACCGATGGACATTTGTTCTCTATAGTTATAGTGCTGTGTCCCCTTATCTCCCGCTCAAATCTTAATGTTTGTCCTTTGTATAATATTGGCGCTCAAAACTCCCAGCATGGGGCGATTCTTTTCCTTAACGGGTTTCGGTAGCACCTGAAACTGGCCAACTACCCGCTAATGTTTTCCCCATTGTTGAACCGGCTAGGAGCCTCCCTGGCTGGGTTTTTGGGGGCCCCCGAATGCTTGCTTAATCACCCGTCGATGTCTCTCTCATTGTAGAGCCGTGGGGGTATTTGTGTATTGATATGTCTGGATGGGCCTTCGATTGCCCAGTACAATGGTCCTTACTTGTGCATGGAAAACGATTCCAGCACTTATATCTTTTGCTATTGTCTCGAATGCAAACAGGTTGCATCCTGTCTTTATCAGTGTTTATCGAGTATGATCCCGTCTTATATTGAAATGTTTATTCGAACGCCATCTTGTCTGCCCACTGTAATTCTGGAAGCTTCTGCCACGATGCGCGGCGGCCATTTTACAGGCTTCTGTGTCCTTTATATCATGACAGCATTTCGTTTAATAAAACTGATCAAACGAATCTGCTTCTCTTGTGTTATTTTGAATCGCGATAATTGCGAAACTTTACAACCGGGAGCTCAGGTTCCCCCTTACGGACTGAACGGAGGTGTTCCGCAAAGCGGTCACCCAATCTGCGTTTGGTCTCCCCAATGTAGAGGAGACCACATCGTGAGCAGCGAATACAGTATACTAAATTGCAGGAAGTACAAGTAAATCGCTGTTTCACCTGGAAGGGGTGTTTGGGGCCCTGGACAGTGGAAAGAGGGGAGGTATAAGGGCATGTGTTGCATCTCCTGCGCTTGCACAGGAAGGTGCCAGGGGAAGGGGTGCTGGGGGTGGTAGAGGAGTGGACTAGGGTGTCGCGGAGGGAGCGGTCCCTGCGGAATGCTGAAAGGGGAGGTGAGGGGAAGATGCGTTTGGTGGTGGGATCACGCTGGAGGTGGCGGAAATGGCGGAGGATGATCCGTTGAATGTGGAGGCTGGTGGGGTGAAAGGTGAGGACAAGGGGAACTCTATCGTGGTTCCGGGAGGGAGGGGCAGGGGTGAGGGCAGAAGTGCGGGAGATAGAACGGACATGGTCGAGGGCCGTGTCGACCACGGTAGAGGGGAATCCTCGGTTGAGGAAAAAGGAAGACATGTCGGAAGCACTGGTATGGAAGGTGGCATCATCAGAGCAGATGCGGCGGAGACGGAGAAACTGGGAGAATGGAATAGCGTCCTTACAGGAGGCGGGGTGGGAGGAAGTGTAGTCCAGGTAGCTGTGGGAGTCAGTGGGCTTGTAGTGAATGTTAGTCAATAACCTATCCCCAGAGATGGAGACGGTGAAGTCGAGGAAGGGAAGGGAAGAGTCGGAGATGGACCATGTGAAGGTGAGGGAAGGGTGGAAATTGGAAGCATAGTGAATGAAATGTTCTAGTTCAGGGCGAGAGCAGGAGACGGCACCGATACAGTCATCAATGTACCGGAAAAAGAGGTGAGGGAGGGGACCCGAGTAGGACTGGAACAAAGAGTGTTCCACATATCCCACGAAAAGGCAGGCATAGCTAGGAGGACCACCTCTTGCCTTGATATCTCTTAATGTCTCTTAATGTCTCCTTTTGTTCTTTTATCCCCTCCCCCTTTTCCCAGCTTTATCCTTGCTTTAAATCTATTTGATTTCCTGCTGTCTCTAGTTCTGATGAAAGGTCTTCGACCTGAAACGTTAACTCTGTTTCTCTCTCCACGGATGCTGCCTCGCCTGCTGAGTTTTTCCAGTGTTTTCTGTTGTATTACTTAAGTGTTTTGATAGCAAAAATAAATGTTAAACACAGTTTCTGCATCAACATTTTTGTACTGTCGCTGTTTAATAGCAAAAGTGTAAATATATAATTCAAAATATCTACTTTTGGAACTCAGTGAATGATCAGAGCTGGAATAAACCAGTGTGGTGCAACAGAAATTGCTGACTAGCCATAAATGTGGTTACAGCAACACCGTTTTAGTCACTTGCACTAATTTTAGTAGAAAACATCTTACAATGTAATCTCTACCGGATTCCTCCTTTACTGGCAGGGTGAGACATCTGGAATGGGACTGTGTCTATGGCAGCCGCAGTGCCTCACCTGTAATTGGCCAACAGGAGATGTATTTCTGGCAGTTTGCAATAGTCCTGCTAGATTTTCCTCCTCTCTGCTGCCATGAGCTGCTTCATCTAGCAGTCTATCTGAGAACAGGTAAAATCCATACCGTGGTGGAAGCCAAATTTGAAGGTTGGTGACAGCTCGGACAAAGTAATGATCGACTGTCTGAGATGTCCTACCCTACTGCCCATAGATAGAAGTTTCCAGCAGAAAACTGGAAAGGGACTAAACAGCAGTTTCAAAATATAATGTCAAAACATTCTTCCAATACTATAACAGCAAGAGGGCAGTCAAGGGTGATTCCCCCATGGTACGGCCTCTTTCTTTGCCCCTTCAGGCCCAAGGGGTGCAGACTTGAGCGTATCTGGTGCACAACTGCTTTAGCCATCCATTACCAGACATGGCTGAACCAAATCAAGCAATATTGAGCCTCACTCCCTTTCTACCAAAACCAGCGGCTGCTCCAGGATGATCTGAGAGAGCAAAGGGTGGCTGAGTAATACTTGTCAATTACAGACCCATCAGCATGACCTCAAATAATTGGAAAACTAATCCAAGCAATAATCAGATACAATAGAAGAGGGTCTTCCCAAAGTTCTAGGAATTAACTTTTGATGAATGGAGTTTACGTCAGTCAGATTTAAGCTATGGAGAGCAATACAAACACAATTCATATGTATTTTGAATCTGAATACATTGGGTTTTGATATTTGAAACTTTGGCTTTGTTGAGTCGAAACAACTGAGAAAAACAGAAGTTCAGATTAAATTCTGCTTCTGCCAATTTGCACTGAAGGCAACATTTGCCTCGAGTCAGAGCTGTCAAAATTGGACAAACCCTTGGTCACGAGCCATATACCCGAGGTGTTGATTTACGCCAAAAACATAAACATGGTTAAAAATCTGGGGCTTGCAGAACAGACAAGCAACATTAATGTAGCCTTCTCGCCTTCTGTTTGTTTTTCTTTTTCTCTCTTCGCAGCCTGCTTGGCTGTGAGATTTCTGAGTATCTTCTGCCGCTGAAGATCATCTAAATTAATGGTCAGAAAATCATGTGCAGCCCACTTTTAATCTCCAGTATGCACTGCCAGTGGGTGAGGCTCCCTGCCAAGATTACCCTTATAGTACAATGTGATGTCCACCATGACCTCTTGTCTCCTTTGAAAGCTGGAAAATGCTAGTCATCAGACCAGTGTGAACCGGCTAAAATTAATAGATATAGTTACAGATTAAATAATAGACACAGCAAGATACTAAGAATACAATCCTTAAAAACAATTTAAAAAATAGACAGCACACAAGAGGTTAAAATACCCTTTGTTTGTACACATTGAGGGGAATTTTAACCCCCACATGACGGGCAAGAGGGGGTCCGGGGGGCGTTAAATCGCCAATTTCGCGAAACCCAACCCCAACCCACCACAATCGCGACTGTTTCCGTTTTAAACATGTCGGTTTAGGGGCGTTTGAGTAACCTGCTCTGGAGAGGCAGGTTTGTTATTATAATATTTAAATAAGGCTCTTTTCCAGAAATTTGTGCCAGCGATTTCAACTTAACGTCTCCTGCAAAACAAGATTGAGCAGCACTTCGTGGGGTAGGTTAAAGGTCACGTGTCCCAATAAAGGGTCAGTGCTCACAGCTGCTTTCTCAGTTCCCTCTGGAAAACGGTTTGGTGAGAGTACTTGTTGTGAGAGACTTATTTGTACAGTTTGGAGGTGTTCACACAGAGAACATTATGATGGGTGACACCATGGCTGCTTTAGATTGGGCTTCAGATGAGGAAGACAATCAGCATCATCAGCAGTAAGGGCATGTTGTGGAGGGAGCTGCGGGTGGCCAGAAGAGAAGAGAGCAACAGAGGGGTGAAGGTTCCAGGAGGTCGTGGAGTTCCCACTTCCAAGCCCCCTTTTGCCATCATTCCTCTCCTGGCCCAGGGCACATCACTCCTGCCTTTCCGTGGGAGAGCAGCCTGCAGAAGATCAGTGACGCCTTGTAAGCCCATGGCCAATGTATCTGTTATCCTGTTTAAGGCGGCAGAAATGTTGGCATCCATAGTTTGCCGGGCCATGTTCAGGGCCTGCAGGGACTGATTCGTGTGCTGCGATTCAAGCTCCACAGAGAAGGCTACTCTATCCATGGAAGATATCCTTGCAATGGCCTGTGATATCAATCCACAAATGGTTGAGCTGGACTCTTCCATCCTCTGTGCTACTGTGGAAAGTGTGCCTGGCACGACTGGCATTCCTCGCACATTTGCTGCTGGCGCTCGATCATTCTCGATTTCATTGATGGCCCCAGGGTTTAGAATCTGTGTCGAGCTTGGATAGGACTGTGCCCTCTGACACGGCCTCTCCACAGCTGTCCCTACCACCACTCTCTGGTTGTGCTCACTTGTGAACTGTGATTCACCAGGTGAGATGCCACCTAACTCTCTAACAGGACCCACCAAAGTGCTCGTATTTGTGCTGGTCCCTGGTACACATGTGTCCTGTGACAGTGCACCCTCAGAAGGAATCAGCTCCTCTGAGGAAAGGTTAACTAAAAAGGGCACACGCTGCTGTTCTTCGCATGATGGCCCTAGAGGAGAGAAGAGACGGATATTATTTAGTCATGGGAACGTAAAAATGTTGAAATTCAGCATGATTAAGGTGTTGAAATCAAGCCAACATGACTTAGTCTTGGATGAGATGTGGGTCGGAGATATTTAATGCTGTCGCAATGCAGCAGTGAAGTCTGACTCTCACCATCTCTGATGGTCAGGGACACTGATACCTGGTTATCTTCAGGGTCTCTTCCTCTGCAGATGTCAACTCCACGATCTGTGGTGGCCCATCTCCGGTCCTCTCCCTCTCCCTTGTATTTTGGGCTCTCTTCTGCAAGGGGGCACAAGAGACCTGAGTGTCTGTAAGGCATGTGTGCATCCGACGGATGCAGTGCATTCGGTGAGGGTGACTATCAGGCAGGTGCATCATGCGTGCCACTGGCATGCATTTGAGGACATGTGCTGAACATCGGGGGAGCTGACTGAGGTGGGATCACATTGCATAAGGATTGGGGTGAGTGGCAGTGGTGGATGGAGAAAGGGGGAGGCGAGGAAGTGCATCGAAAGGGAATAATGGGTGCTGCTGAAACTTAAGTGAGTGTGAGGAGTGACGTGATGGAGTACGCTTAACAAGACAGAGTGGTGTGGGGGGCGGGATGCACTACAGGATGTAGGTTAATCTGCAACTGTGCTCACCTTTTCTGACCTGGTTGGGTCATTAAACCGCTTCCTGCACTGGATCCAGATATGGGGCACTATACTCCAGTTGCTCACCTCCTCAGCCACCTCTAACCATGTCTTGAAACAACAACAGAAAACGCTGGAAAAACTCAGCAGGCCAGGCAACATCCGTGGAGAGAGAAACAGAATTAACGTTTCAGGTCGAAACCCTTCGTCAGAACTGAGAAAAGAGCAGGAAATGAAACAGATAAAAATGCAAGGGGGAGGCTGGGGGGAGGAATAACTATGGTAAGTAGAGACATTAAGAGATGCTCAAGGCAAGACGAGATGGTAATGGGACAGGTTTAAGAAACAAAAGGTGAAGTGTGAAATGCTGGCAGAATGAGAGACAGCTGCCGTAGGGGGAGAGAGAGAAAAAAAAAAAGGAAAAAGGCACGAACCAAAAGAGTGGATAAAATGTATATATATGTGGTAGGGGCCGAGGTTATGATCTGAAATTGTTGAACTCGATATTGAGACCGGAAGGCTGTAAAGTGCCTAAACGAAAGATGAGGTGCTGTTCCTCGAGCTTACGCTGAGCTTCCGTGGAACAATGCAAGAGGCCGAGGACGGTGAGGTCTGAGTGGGTGTGGGGAGGTGAATTAAAATGACAAGCGACCGGAAGCTCGGGGTCACCCTTACGGACTGAACGGAGGTGTTCCGCAAAGCGGTAACCCAATCTGCGTTTGGTCTCCCCAATGTAGAGGAGACCACATCGTGAGCAGCGAATACAGTATACTAAATTGCAAGTACAAGTAAATCGCTGTTTCACCTGGAAGGGGTGTTTGGGGCCCTGGAGAGTGGGAAGGGGGGATGTATAAGGGCTGGTGTTGCATCTCCTGCGCTTGCACGGGAAGGTGCTGGGCGAGGGGGAAGGGGTGCTGGGGGTGATAGAGGAGTGGACCAGGGTGTCTCGGAGAGAGCGGTCCCTACGGAATGCTGAGAGGGGAGGTGAGGGGAAGATACTTTTGGTGGTGGGATCACGTTGGAGGTGGCGGAAATGGCGGAGGATGATCTGTTGAATGTGGAGGCTGGTGGGGTGAAAGGTGAGGACAAGGGGAACTCTATCGTGGTTCTGGGAGGGAGGGGCAGGGGTGAGGGCAGAGGTGCGGGAGATAGAACGGACACGGTCGAGGGCCGTGTCGACCACGGTAGAGGGGAATCCTCGGTTGAGGTAAAAGGAAGACATGTCGGAAGCACTGGTATGGAAGGTGGCATCGTCGGAGCAGATGCGGCGGAGACGGAGAAACTGGGAGAATGGAATAGAGTCCTTACAGGAGGCGGGGTGGGAGGAAGTGTAGTCCAGGTAGCTGTGGGAGTCAGTGGGCTTGTAGTGAATGTTGGTCAATAACCTATCCCCAGAGATGGAGACGGAGAATTCGAGGAAGGGAAGGGAAGAGTCGGAGATGGACCATGTAAAGGTGAGGGAAGGGTGGAAATTGGAAGCATAGTGAATGAAATGTTCTAGTTCAGGGCGAGAGCAGGAGACGGCACCGATACAGTCATCAATGTACCGGAAAAAGAGGTGAGGGAGGGGACCCGAGTAGGACTGGAACAAAGAGTGTTCCACATATCCCACAAAAAGGCAGGCATAGCTAGGACCCATGCGGGTACCCATAGCAACACCTTTGATTTGGAGGAAATGAGTGGAGTCAAAGGAGAAGTTGTTCAATGTGAGAACAAGTTCAGCCAGGCGGAGGAGGGTGGCGGTGGATGGGGACTGGTTGGGCCTCTGTTCAAGGAAGAAGCGGAGCGCCCTCAGGCCATCCTGGTGGGGGATGGAGGTGTAAAGGGATTGTACGTCCATGGTGAAAAGGAGACGGTTGGGGCCAGGAAACTGGAAACTGTTAAAGTGGCGGAGGGCGTCAGAGGAATCGCGGATGTAGGTGGGAAGAGACTGGGTCTTCTTGGTCACCGCAGCAGGTGGTTTCTTGCTGTTGCTGGAGGACAGTACTTCCTTCCTCGCCCTTACTGCACCTACATCAAGTGACGCCTCATTGAAGCGGGGCTCAGCCTTTGACCTTCCTGAGTCCATCTGTTCATTTTCTTCTCTCTCTTAAAATGCTCCCAACTCCTTCAAAATCCATCTTTACATTGGCCCTTTAAATAGTCGAGGTGAAATCGCATCATGCGGGTGCACATCACGCCTGTTCACGCGCATTGGAGGCGCGAAACCCGGAAGTAAAATGATAGTGAAGCGTCCATGTTGAAATCACACATTCCCACGCATCTCACGATCTTACTGCTATCGCCCCCCTGCTCAGATACCACTTCTGCGTTATTATCAACACCATTGATTCGGGGCTTTTGGGTGAAACAGTCTTTTGTAGACCTTCACAATGCAATGTTTTCAGTAACACAAATTTCCAGTTCCCCGTGGAGTTGGAACTAAAGAAATGGGATAATTTTGTACTTACAGCCCAAAGACTTCTGAAATCGGAGTTGTTTAATCATCCCTAATTGCTGCTGCAGTGTTGTGAACTAATGTATAGATGCTGATGGGCAGGTGTTTCCATATCATCCTAGTCTAACACACCTTTTAATGCTTTGGCCATGTATAATTTGGTTAGCACTAACAATAAAATCACTGGACGAGAAATTCAACTCACAGCCGCCCGCTTTAAATCTCCGAACCAGGCAGGGGGCACCTTGACCACCCCTTTGATGCCCAAGGCCCACCCGATGCAATATTCAGGTGGGTCTACAAATGGGTGAGCAGCCCGCTCTATCTGAAACAGGCATAAAGCTGCTTAAATATGCTAATCTGGGTTCTTTGCTGTTTGTAGGGACATGATTGCAAGATTCAAGTACAAATGGACAGAGCATGCGCCATGCAAGCCCCACCCAGTGGCCGAACCAGGGTTCCTGAAAGGGACAACTAGAGGCCGCACAAAAATGGCCCACGAAAACTTGAGAGGGCAGATAGGGCCTTGGTTTAACATCTCAACTGAAAGACGGCACCTCTGCCAATGCAGCACTCCCTCAGTACAGTACTAAAGTGCTCCTTATGGGCGCATAAATAAACTCCAAATTTATTGAGGACTATGGCTGTTTATCTATTATTGTGATGTTATGGCTCATTTATTCATATATTCCAGGAACACCACCATTACTAAACATTCGAGCCCCCCACCCCGCCCCGGAATTGATTCTCCCCCCAGACCTGACCTGCCGGCTAGCTTAACCAGCCGAAATTCCAGCTCTCCCACAACTGCCGAGCAGCAGCATGGTGCCCATAGCTCACCAGCAGTATTTAAATACGGCCCGAACCCAAAATTGGATTGGGCCATGTGTCGGCACGATGGGCGTGTGGAGCAGCCGCTCTGCCGACTCCGTGCCGGTCGCGGACAGAAGTGGGAATTCTCAGCCACTGTATCCTGACTCATTTTCAGAACAAACAACGTGGCTTCGGCCCTGCAGACAATCTTCTCCAAGCCTCCATTTTGAAATGGGTTAAGGAACGACAGCTTCCACCATAGCTCCAGCTATCTCAGAGCTGGATGAGAGGAATTGCCCGCTTTCATCACATTATGCTTTCAATTCCCCATTTGCTGAGTTCTTCATCTTGGTTGTGCTGTTAAGCTAAGATGCTAAATATGTGTTCGGCACTTCAGCACAGAAAGAGAATAAAGCTGGAGGATGGATCACCACAAGCCAGCTGTAAAACAATATTTTTAGATGAATGATGAGCAGTACATCCCCTGGGGAGATCAAATGATGGGAAGCAGAAGATGCCTTAAAATTGGGTGGGTTAGAGGAATTCTTGGTTTCAGTAGCTGGACATTGAATAATGTTAAATTAACTAAGTGTCACATATGCAGGAGAGGAATCCACCTCTCACCTGTAGGTATTGCAGTATTAAGAACATAAGAACATAAGAAATAAGAGCAGGAGTCTGCCATACGGCCCCTCGAGTCTGCTCTGCCATTCAATAAGATCATGGCTGATCATCGACCTCATCTCCACTTTCCCACCCGATTTCCATATCCCTTGATTCCCCTAGAGTCCAAACATCTATCTATCTCAGCCTTGAATATACTCAAAGACTCAGTATTCACAGCCCTCTGGGGCAGAGAATTCCAAAGATTCACAACCCTCTGAGTGAAGAAATTCCTCCTCATCTCAGTCTTAAATGGCCTAATCCTTATTCTGAGACTATGCCCCCTAGTTTTAGACACTCCAGCCAGGGGAAACAACCTCTCAGCATCTACCCTGTCAATCCCCTTCAGAATCTTGTATGTTTCAATGAGATCACCTCTCATTCTTCTAAACTCCAGAGAATATAGGCCCATTCTACACAATCTCTCATCATAGGACAGCCCTCTCATCCCAGGAATCAATCTAGTGAACCTTCGTTGCACTGCCTCCAAGGCAAGTATATCCTTCCTTAGATAAGGAGACCAAAACTGTGCACAGTACTCCAGGTGTGGTCTCACCAAGGCCCTGTACAATTGTAGCAAGACTTCCTTACTTTTATAATCCAACCCCCTTGCAAAGCCAACATGCCATTTGCCTTCCTTATTGCTTGCTGTATCTGCATGCTAGCTTTCTGTGTTTCTTGCACGAGGACACCCAAATCTCTCTGAACACCAACATTTGAAAGTTTCTCACCATTTAAAAAATATTCTGTTTTTCTATTCTTCCTACCAAAGTGAATAACCTCACATTTCTCGACATTATACTCCATCTGCCACCTTATTGTCCACTCACTTAGTCTATCTATATCCCTTTGCAGACTCTTTGGCCGCGATTTTCTCCTCGGTGTCGGAATGGGTGCGGGTCAGCTGGTTTCCGGGTTCCGGTCCCGCCCCCAGCTGCCTCCGCTCTACAGATGTGATTTTCCCTTGATTGGCCTTGTTAAGCCCGCCCACCGGCCAATTAACAGGAAGCGCGTCTGATGACGTCATTTGATGATGTGTCATCTGCCGGTTTCCTTATAGGGACCATGCACAATTTTATTTTGACAGTTGATTTTTCAGTGTTTGACAGCATTGAGGTGCTGCAAACACTGACAATCACTGCACAAAGGTGAACTCTTGCACCCAGGCTCTCCAATGACTCCCTCCATATGCTGGAATAGATGGCAGCTGCAGGTGAGATGACAGAAGCGATCTGTCACTGGTGAGAGAGGTTGTCCCAATGAAGTGGCACTGGACATACAGTTGGATTTAAAAACTTGTAAGCTAAAGAAATCTGTATTAAAAATGCAGTAACCAGCATTTTCCTTGCTCTGAAACTCACCATGTGCAACATTACATCCTTGACACCACTTCTGCAGCTGTCATCTTTTCACAAATATTAGACCAGACTCTCAACACACCACACTTACCTGGCGTGTTGTCCGGACGTTGTGAAACCCGACGCAGAAGCTGGAAAATCGAAAAACAGCCTGAAAACTACTGACAAGTACCTGTTAATAGGCAGTTAATTGTCTTTAATCCATTTCCCGCCACTAGGTGTCGGGTCCATTCACAAATCGGGGACCCGACACTTGGGAAGGTTGTTTGGAGGCGGGTTGACGACGGGTGTGAAACCCGCCGTCAACCAAAACAACTTTAACCCCTGACCCACTTCCAAACCCGCCCTCTGAGCGCTGGCAAAATCGCGGCCTTTGTGTTCTCCTCACAGCTTACTGTCCCACCTAGCTTTGTGTCATCAGCAAACTTGGATACATTACACTCGGTCCCTTCATCTAGGTCATTAATATAGATTGTAAATAACTGAGGCCCCAACACTGATCCTTGCGGCACCCCACTAGTTACAGCCTGCCAACCTGAAAAAGATCCGTTTATCCCTACTCTCTGTTTTCTGTCTGTTAACCAATCCTCTATCCATGCTACTATATTACCCCCAACCCCGTGAGCCCTAATCTTGTGTAATAACCTTTTATGTGGCACCTTATCGAATGCCTTTTGGAAATCCAAATATACTACATCCACTGGTTCCCCTTTATCTACCCTGCTAGTTACATCCTCAAAAAACTCTAATAAATTTGTCAAACACGATTTCCCTTTCATAAAACCATGTTGACTCTGCCTAATCATGTTATGATTTTCTAAGTGCCCTGATACCACTTCCTTAACAATGGATTCTAGCATTTTCCCGACAACTGATGTCAGGTTAACTGGCCTGTAGTTCCCTGTTTTTTCTCTCCCTCCTTTCTTGAATAGCGGTATTACATTTGCGACCTTCCAATCCGCTGGGACCATTCTAGAATCTAGGGAATTTTGGAAGATCAAAACCAATGCATCCACTATCTCTTCAGCCACCTCTTTTAGAACCCTAGGATGTAGGCCATCAGGTCATGGGGATTTGTCGGCTTTTAGTCCCATTAGTTTCTCTAGTACTTTTTCTCTTCTTATATTAATTACGTTAAGTTCCTCACCCTCATTAGACCCTTGGTTCCCCGCCATTTTTGGTATGCTTTTTGTGTCTTCTACTGTGACGACAGATACAAAATATTTGTTTAACGTTTCTGCCATTTCCTTATTCCCCATAATTCTTGGGCCCGCTGCTTCTGTGTGGACATTACAATTGATTCATCACACAACAATGTGTTGATCTACTCCCTACATTGATTATCAAAGAGCCGGTTAATGCCCCAGCGAGCAGACTCATTACCAGCAATACCAACCTTTTGCCCTTTCAGAACTATTAAGCCTATTTAAGTTTATTTATGACTATGGCTGTTTATCTAATATTATTGTGATGTTGAGGCTCATTTATTCATATATTCCAGGAACGCCACCATTACTAAACTTTTAGAATGTAACACGGCAAAGCAATGCAATCATTAAAATGGACAAAATGTTGTTGTTATATTTCAAGTAAACTGAAGAAACTAGATTCTCTGTGATGGTTCTGGCTCACACAGGTTGCTGAAACAATCAAACCCCTCCCCATCCCTCTGATTCTATTAGTGTTCACCCAGTCTGGTGACTTGATAAGCTAGTCTGTCCTGAAGTATGGAAAAGGTTCCCACCGCATGACTCCCAACAGGAGTTAAAATCGGCCCTTTAACCTTTTCCATTCAGTCTGCTTCTTAGCTCAAAGTAGATCTGGTCAAGAAGACCCATGTGAAAGTACATTTATCATTGGACAGAAGGTTAAAATGGCTTACCTGGAGCTTTCCCACCCTGAGATTTCAGGGTATCATTTCTGCATGGGTTCCTCGATCTGCTGCTGTACCTTTGGGGGAAGATTGACTGAAAACCCAGAGAAGCAGCATGAACAACCATTTATGCTGATTCTCTGGGACTTCCGTCAATCTTCCGCCAAAGTTACAGCGCACTGTCAGGAGAGCTCCTGCGGAAATTCCAGGCGGTTATTTTTTTATCAGATTTGCATTGATCTTTTTGAGCAAGACCCAATCTTTACTATCCCTTCATCTGCTCACTTCAAGAAGCAGTTGGTTTGGCATTGTGGGAAACTTTTGACTAATTATTATTAAATATTTTAATAACATTTAAACTTAAGCTAAAAAATTTGAGAAAATATATTAGCTGATCATGACTTCAGCCATCTTAACAGTAATGTCAACTTTTTGTATTCTTTGAAAATACTAGCGTAAATTGAGGAACTGCACATGTTAAAAACTTCTTTTGGGACAATGTGTGACAAAACACAATGGCCCTGATTTTGCGGTCAGCGGTGAAGGAATTCGCCATTCATCACGCTGAGAGCTGCACAGAGTTTTCGCAGGCTTTTGATCAGAGACTTGCTGTCATTGGGCATCTAGTCCGGTGCAGCGCCCTCTACAGGGGAACTGTGGCGTGTGTGAGCATGACAAACAACAGCGAGGCTCTTCAACCAATCAGATTGAGGAATCCTCACTGAGACCCGCAGGGGGGAATTCTAACCCCCAAAAACGGGTGGGTTTGGGTCAGGTGATATGTGAAAATTTTAAAAATCTCAAACCCGACCCCAACCCGCCCACTTCCAGATTTAACGGAGGCGGGACGGGGGGGCAGGCAACCAACCCGCTCCCAGGAGGCGGATTGGTCATTTAAATATTATAATGAGGCTGCGTGCCTCAGAATTAACCTGTCTTCCAGATTTAACCCTGGCTGGCCAGGTTTCCCAGGCAGCTAAAGGGAGGCGAGGATTGCTGTGTGGAACAGGTAAGTGCCTCTCCAGCACTGCTTGTGAGCCAGGGGGAGCAGGAGTGCTTCCCCTCCCACCCCTCCCCCCCCACCCACCAAGCAAACCTACTTCCCTGCCCGCGATTGGACCCCTCCCCCGCGCGATCACACACCCCCCGTGCGATCACACCACCCGATCAGACCCCTCCCGTGATCACCCAACCCCCCCACATGATCACCGAACCCCCGCCGCGATCACCAACCACCCCGATCAGACCCCTCCCACAATCATCGATCCCCCCCCGCGATCACTGAACCCCCCGCGATCACCAACCTGCCCCTGCGATCACCGACCCCCCCACGATCACCGAGCCCCTTCCCCGCAATCAGCGACCGCCCCGATCAGACCCTCCCTGCGATCACCGACCCCCTGCAATCACCGAGCCCACCCCGCAATCAGTGACCCCCCCGATCAGACCCTCCCTGCGATCACCGACCCCCCCGCGATCACCGAGCCCACCCCGCAATCAGTGACCCCCCCGATCAGACCCTCCCTGCGATCACCGACACCCCCGCGATCACCGAGCCCACCCCGCAATCAGTGACCCCCCCGATCAGACCCTCCCTGCGATCACCGACACCCCCGCGATCTGTCCCGAATTATAACATTTAAATTGTTTTCTGTTAACTGCTTTCTGAAAGTCCCCTTTTGTACAGGTGTGGGTGCATGTTTTGAAGAAATACCATTGGCCCGTATTTTCCGATCGCAGGCCTCCCGCGGGCGGAGGCCTGCAATCTGGAAAAATCTGCGCCAAGACCGGAGGGCTCCCGGGAGGCGCACAGAGGCGCAGGTAGTTCGCAGCGTCCCTGGGATCACGTGGGCCATGGGGAGCCAATCAAAGAAGGGAATCTCCCTTCATACATTTGACAGGAATGGAGATCACCCCCAAAACATAGTAAAACTTTAAATAAATTTTTTTTTAAATCACATTTTTAAAATGACTTGAAAGTACAATAAATTAACTATTTTAAACATAACTTTAAATTTTTTGAAAAAAATAATTAAAGTTTTTTACGGGGCTAAAAATAAACTTACCTTTTTTTAAAGTATTTTTAAATGATAAATCAATGGAAAAAAATTTTTTTTAACTTTTTTCAACTCTTATCCTGGTAAAAGCAGGCCTTACGCCTGCTTTTACCAGGCGCAAGAATTGTAAGGGTTTTCTGCGGGTGGAGGGTCTCCAAAAAGCGGAACTATCCGCCCACAGAGGCCCTTCTCCCGAGCAGCCGGAGGATCTGTCAAGAGCTTTCTTGACAGATCGGAAATGCCGGTTTCCAGCGCGTACCCACCCGTAGGGATCGGAATATCCAGCCCAATATGTCTGTGAGCATTGCACGTTAATACCAACAGAAATTCTCTCCTAGCTGTGAAAGATTTTAATTCGCTCAATGGCTTTTGAACTATATATTATCAAATTGTGGATCCTTTGAAGGCAATGGTTATTTTATTTTGTACGTTACAAACAAACAGTTGTCAGACAATGTGAACTTATAGACTCGATTCTCTTAACAGCTGGAGCACTAAAACATAGATTCTGCACAAAACGAAGAAAGTGGTACTTCAGTTGGATAGAGCCTTGGTCAGACCCCATCTGGAGAACTGTATTCAGTTCTGGGCGCCGCATCTCAGGAAGGATATATTGGTCTTTGGAGTGGGTGCAGCACAGATTCACCAGAAAGATTCCGGGGCTTGGATGGTTAAATTATGAGGACAGGTTGCATAAACTTGGCTTGTATTCCCTTGAGTATAGAAGATTGAGGGGTGAACTGATTGAGGTGTTTAAAATTAAAAGGATTTGATACGGAGAAACTATTTCTCCGGTGGGGGAACCAAGAACAAGGGGATATAATATTAAAATTAGAGCTAGGCCATTCTGGAGTGAAATCAGGAAGCATTTTTTCACACAAAGGGTAGTAGAAATGTGGAACTCTCTCCCCCAAAAGTCTAGGTCAATTGGAGCTTTGAAGACTGAGATAGATAGATTTTTGTTAGCTTAGGGTATTGAGGAATATGAAACAAAGGCAGGAAAATGGAGTTGAGGTGCAAGTCAGCCATGATCTAATTGAATTGACTAATTATAGCAATCAATCTCCATCAATTCGTCTACAGCAGACCCAGGCTAGGAAACCCCCAGTGGTGGAAAGCTTTGGAAACCATAGGTCCAAAGTCACGTGTTCCTGCCAAGCATGCTACACTTACCACACATCCATGTCTCAAATTACTCATATTAGTCATGAGATATAAGTGGCAAGTTACATAGCAACATTGTCAGAGGCTTAGGAGAAGGTTTCATTCTGGGCAATAGTGTGTGACGCAGGGCAAAGTAAAGCAGATATGGGAAGAAAAAGATGCTAGGGAAGTGAAGTGTGATTAACATTGATAAATCTAAAATAACATTCCCTTTAGAATGCTTCGAGAGCCATCAACATCATGTAAACCTGATCAATATTTTTCCTTTTGTGGAATATAGCCACATTTATTGTTATTAATCAATAACAACATGGTATAAGTTTGCTTCAGCAGAGAAAGGCGCTGATGTTACAGGAGTCCGCATGGGATTGAAATCAATTTAACAACTTAAACCTGCAGGATGTAGCAAAGTCTATGGGCTGAGAGTATGCCGTCATACCACCTTTGAAATGGCCCACAAGTTCGGGATTTCATTCATTTTCGGGATTTCCCGAACTTGCAATCATCCACACGGCCCAAGAAAAACCAGTTGCTGGTGCAGAGTTGGGCTATTTGCCCACCAACTGCCCAGCAATTGCGTACAAAGACTTTACAGTTGATGCAAACAGACACAGGGCCTGTTTGCAGCAGCATAAGGAGATACCTCAGAAATGTTTTAACCATTTTCATCTCGAAAATCAGATAGTTTAATTGTATCAAATGAGTTTTTCTTCTTTCTGCAAAGATTGGGGTTTTAATGATGTCGATAATTATTATCAGCAAAATTAAATTTTTACTAACAACCAAGATGTAGTGAAGTTGGTGCAATGAAGCTAATTAGGAATTAAATTCCAATCCTGTAAAGTAATTGTAATTAAATCTGATTACGGGATTCCCTTCTGAAATGCTGTAAAATCTAATTCTCTTTCCTGATTGGAGGACCAGGCCCACGTGATCCCAGGTATGCTTCCGCACAGGCCGCGTCCCTGGGATCCGTGGGCCATTACGCTGCCCTCCAGCACGCAGCGTCAGAGAGCAAGTTTACGAAGGAGGGCCGCCATCAGGTAGGTGCGTATTCTTTTCGCTGGTGCCGCGGCGTACTCCGGAGCTATGCCGCGGACTGCAATTTTTGGGCTAGTAGCTTTCAAGGATCACTGCGGGGGTGTGTGGAATCAGCTTGTCATTCCTCATAGTAACTGATTGAAATAAACTATAAACTATAGGAGGTAAAACTGAGTGTTTTGAATTGATTCGTCAGCGGTTACTGTGAAGTCTTTTCCTATGTTTATTTGGTTTTAGTTAACATTCTGCTTTATACCACCGCTTCTTTTAACTTATTAAAAGACAAACTAGTCATAACCTCTGCAGTGTAAACTTCTACCTTGTAATTTTTATTTCAGTTTTTTAAAACTTTTAAACTTGTAAAGGACACTAGTTGGTGAGTGGAATACACTGTCCATCTACTTATATCATTGCAAGATGAGCCTGGTACCATAATCTCACATGACAGATTACTGATGGACAATACCTTGTTATGTGGCTTGCATTTGATTCATGGAAAGCTAGGGCAGAGTCTTGTTCATTTCTGGTGTTGCAAAATTGTGTTTGTGCTCTGTGTTATCATACATTAGTTGATCTCTCATGGCTTTGCTCAGGGACAAAAAATTTACAAACTATCTCTCTGAATCGGTGTCTCTGGTTGGACTGACAGCGAGGGACATACAGGCAGAAAACCTGGAATCAAGTAGTCAGGGGGAAGGCAGGCACAATGCTGGGAAGCAGGTAGTTAGGTTGAAAAGTCAGGCAGAGATAATTTTATAAAACCACAGTCCGGGCGGAGAACAAGGCCTGTCAGGATTGCATAACGGGAATTTGGCCACATGCTCCCTATGGTTTTCTGTCCATAAATTTCAGTGGATGGACCAAAGAAAGAAAGACTTGCATTTATATAGCGCCTTTCACGACCACCGGACGACCAAAAGCGCTTTACAGCCAATTAAGTACTTTTTGGAGTGTAGTCACTGTTGTAATGTAGAAAACACGGCAGCCAAATTGTGCACAGCAAGCTCCCACAAACAGCAATGTGATAATGACCAGATAATATGTTTTTAGTGATGTTGATTGAGGGATACATATTGGTCAGGACACCGGGGATATCTCCCCTGCTCTTCTTCAAAATATTGCCATGGGATCTTTTACGTCCACGTGAGAGAGCAGACGGGGCCTCGATTTAATGTCTCATCCGAAAGACGGCACCTCCAACAGTGCAGCATTCCCTCAGCACTGCATTGGAGTGTCGGTCTAGATTTTTGTGCTCAAGACTCTGGAGTGGGACTTGAACCCACAACCTTTGTAGAGAGAGCAACTTAATTCTCGATATGCAGCTCCAGCAGGTGATACACCCCACCGGGAGTGTGGATTCATAAAATTATGCTTAGACTGTGGCGGGGTAGAGTATTAGGAATTAGGTGGGCAAGCAAGGAGAGGTAAATTAAATGTGTCTTAGTCCCCCTTCCCCAGTGTGTCACTCCAGTCAATGCCTATGATTTCAAAGACTCTCCTCTGTACTGTGCAAAAAATTTCCATTTTCCTTGTAACATACACAGAATAAATTGTGGAAATGGGAAAGGTAACTATGGCAACCTCATAGCCTATGGACAATAAAGGCCGCTGCCTTATGTAAATGAAGTAAACTTAAAAGAAAATCTTCCAGAAAGTCAATGGTCTTCGCCAGTAGCGCAAAATGGGCTTGTAGCAAATCGGCAGCCTGTTTTATACCACGTCTGATTTCTTATCCATTGAAGTTAGTGCAAAAGAAAATCAGGCACAATGTAAAACGGGCTGCCAATTCACAGTGAGCCCATTTTACGCTGTTGGCGAAGAACAATAATGTTATTTGAAGAAAACAGACAGTACTGCTTTCAGTTTGTAGAATTCAAAATAAATCCTGGTTGTCACTCACTATAAAATTTGGGGATTAGCATAGCAAATATAAATGTATTCTGTTTTCTTGAGTAAAGAAAAAGGTCTTGTTGTTCTGCAGTATTTAGCAATATGAAATCTGCCACTATTCAAAAATGTATTGGTTTTCCATCATGCTGATTATGTTCTGGTACTTTCTTGTGTTCAAATTTTCATTTTATTTAAATTTTATTTTCCTCTGCACAGTGAATGGAACCCCAAGCAGTCAGCTGTCAACGCCCAAATCCACTAAATCGTCCAGCTCCTCCCCAACCAGCCCTGGCAGCTTGAGAGCTCACAAGGTAAAAAAATCTTTCTGTCAACATATTCATAAAAGATTGGCATTTGCTGAAATTCTCTGCAGTGTCCTAAAATAACAAATGAGAGCAACGGATGAAGAAGGTGTGGTTTCTAAAAGTTGTCACCCATATATAGTGCAGTCCTGTAGTTGATGCATACATGGTGTTCCACTGCTTCTTAGGGGTCTGTATGACTTGCCAGGTCTTTCTTGATTTTCACACTCCTTTTGTCATGCAAGTTCTCTGGACAAGAGAAGCCAGAAAGCTTTTCCCAGACCGCCAAGAACTCTTCTCCATAGCTGGCTACTGGAAGGTGACTGAGCGTGGCCATGAGTGACTTGCCCTCTAATTATCCTCTTGTTTTGTACCTCTCACTGTTGGCATGCGCCGGAAACTGGGCGCGTGGGCAGCTAAAATCGGCCATTTGTCCTAGTCAATGATAATCTAATTGGATTGGCAGAGGACAGGCCTGGGAGTCATATATTCAGCAAGTTTGAATCTTCAAAATTAGCCAATAAAATAAGGATCACTGGGTGGTTGGGATTGAGTGTTTTAATTTGGTTATACATAGTATCCAGTGACTGCAATAGAAATAAAATAGCTTTTAGGCAATGGTAGTAGTGAAGTGGAGTTAAGGTTGTTGCTACACTTTTTGAATTGCTGAGGTTTGCTGTTATCCTGTTTGAGTTTGCCTACCATTATTGGATACAAGTATCGGCAATCAACACTCAGGCTACACATGGAGAATCACACAATCAGCGGTCCACTTGCGGATGGGATAAAGGCAGCAACACTGCAGAATTAAGAAAATGACTCTAAAGTGAAACTGGTTATCTTGTTTTAAAAGCCATCATTGAAAGTGATTATGGAACACATTATTACCAAGAAAAGGATAATGGACATTAAGATAGATTTTACACTAAGATCATTGCTTCCTGTCACATGATACTAGATGTGAAAACCTAATATTATAAAGGTCATACCACCCTCTGTCTTGTCACATGATATAAACAACTCAAAACACGGAAACCCACACAGAAGATGAGAAAACCGCAACAGTCGTCTTATTTGAACAAGGCACAGGTGAACAGAGGACAGAACTGAAGGACATGATACTAAATTAACAAGCCTGAAACAAGAGTAAAGTTTAGAAGACGATTTTCCCCAAAGAGTAGTGGGGATGTGGAATAGACTCCCCATGCACACAATTGACATTAAGTTGATTAACTCTTAAAAATAGGAAATGGATTAGAAGGTTATAAGAATACAGTCTATTGCTGATAATTCAAGGTCATTTTTTGCATGAAAAACTTAGAATGATTCAATAATTTGAATTAATTCAAATGGCAATGTTAAAAAAGTGCAAAAGAATTTGAATTATTCAGTAATTCAAATGAACTGACTTTCAATTAAGAGGCAGTTGTAACTAAATAGAGAAATGGTCAAAGACCATGAGAATACCATCCGTAGAGCAACTGGCCACATTTGAATAGCATAGGTTGAAAGGTTAAATTGATATTCTGAAGTTTTGCTTAACTACCTTAGGATGGTGGTGGTGGGAATTTGTCCATTCAAGAGATTAAATAAGTTGGGCAGAGTCCATTACAGAGTGCACGATGCATGGTAAATGAAACTATTCAGTTAGGTGATAAAACAATCTCAGTACTTCAAATAATGCTAATAAACTGCTCTGGTTTATCACAGTTAATGATGTCATCTGAGCCCTTTGACTGCACCATAGGTTTGTCACACACTATTATCCATATGCTACAATGTTGATCTGACATTTACATCACAATTTCTTTTATTCTTTTTACACACGAGACCTGTTTTACCAAAACAGTTATTTGAAGACACAGCAAACACTAGAATCAAGACAAGACATCCAGCTGCCATGTCTTAAAACTGAGACAAAGGAACAGCACATAGTTAAATGTCAATACTAATGAATGCTCTCACTGATAATAACATGTTTCCAGTTTCCCGAGCTGTCACTTTCTAGGTTTACATTTCAAACCCAATTGTTTTCGGTCAGATGGATGTTATTCTTGGAAGGATCACCACGCACTATAATAAGTAGTTGTAGTGCTGTGTAATTCAGTACACTTTGAAGAACAGTTGAATGTGACACTTTCACTGTTACTTTCAATCTATGAACTCTTTAAACACTGAGTCATTTGCAATTTGCAACTAATGTCCCCATTACATTCAGTGCTGCTATCAATGGCAGCCCAGATTTCGCTCACACCACTGTAATGTAACGGGGTGGCACTGCTGCCTCTGGAAATAGTCTTACTGGATTCCTCTGGAAGCAGCAGCACAAAGTGGCAAATATAAATGCTGCGCTCATTCAACAGAATTCCCTATGCAGCAGTTCCTGATCAGTGGTTCCATTCCCTGGTGCAAGGGGAGACCAGAAATACTGGGGGAGCGATTTTGTCAATGGGGGCGCGTTGGAGGTGGGACTGCTGTTTGTTGGGTTTTAGTCCCGCCTCCATCGACTTGTGGCCAACCCATGCGATTTTCCCTTGATTGACCTTGTTCAGCCCGCCCAGCGGGCTAGCAGGTCAATTAAGGGGAAGCCGGTTACAGAGAATGTCAGCGTATGGCGTTTCATCTGTCAAAGATTTTTGACAGATGAATTGTCATCGTTTGACAGCTCTGTGAAGCTGTCAAACACTGACATTCTGTGTTGTTTGATGAGTTCTTGTATTCAAGACTCATCAAACCTCTTTTGTGAGCAGAAATTAGATGGCTGTTGCATCGGAGAATGCAGCAACCATCTGTCATCTCTGCCGGTGAGATGCGAGAGTCTCCGCATCCCCAACTGTTGAAGCCTGCAGGAAGAAACAAAGGTAAGTAAACATTTTCTATCACTTTTCACTCACCTCACACACTTACCTCTCCACACTTGCACCCATCACTTACCTCCACAGCGCACTTTTGCACCCCTCTGACCCACGCAGACCCACTGCGCGCCTCGGTGACCCTGGCGGGGTTTCCAGACATCGGGAAGCCCGCGCCTCTGCTGTTAACAGGCGGTTAAGTGGCTGTAATCCCCTTCCCGCCTCCAGGAGACGGGACCCGGCGTGGTCGGCTACCCGCCTCCTGGTAAGATGGCACGGAGGCGGGTTGGGGCGGGATGTGTACCCGCCCCCAGATTCTGCCATTTTCCCGGCAGTCCCGCCTCACCAGGGCTGGCAAGATCGCGCCCTGGGTTTCACAGGGATGAAAATCAACAGCAAAATTTTGCACACTCTCTACCCAGATCAGAGATGAACCCGGATTTTCCGCTTATGAGCTTGCCAGGTTTCCTGCCCGTTAAGATGAGGTGGGTGGAAAATCATGGGCTCGTGAGCGCAGGCAGGGGGAGAACTATAAAGTGAATTTATATTCCTGATCTATCCTTCTCCTTTAATGTTACATGGTAACATTCCCATATTAATTAATTAATATGAAGTACATAAAGACTTGTAATCCAAATGTGTCACAGAACTGATTTCCTGCAGCCCATGACATTTCTGTTTATTATTGTGAGCTCTCCAGAGAAGGGTCAATGACAACAAACTTTAAATAGGAACTGAGGAGTCAAAATTATGTTGATGGGAAAGAGTCTCAAACTGCAGCAAATTAGAGGGAGCACCGAGGTGAGGCAGTGCGTTGGTGACAGCATGAAGGTTTGCATTTGTAGTTCCCATATACCGAGTTCCCAATCTCCACTGCGCTGTCGAAGAGACAACAAATAAAGGCATCACCATATAGAGAGGGACACTAAACTAGATGGGAAATCAACTTGTGTCACTCTTATGCATCTCTTAAGTTTGGAACAGGTTGCCTGCCCACTGGTTTTGTTGCAGAATGGTACATTAAAGAATGGGGAACCAGAAAGATGGGGAAAAAAGTATTGTGGATTATTCCAAGAGTAGTACTAATTAAGTGTGGTGTATTTCTCTTATTCTAAGTGCTTTTGTATGTATATATATATCCACAATCTGTGCAATTTGAATGCTGAAAATACTTTTATCAGTATTTTTTTAATAATCAGCCTACTAGTGCTTCCAGTTCTAAATATGCGAATAACAATTTTACCTTTTCTTACAACATCTAACCATCTTTAGTCTTTACTGCCCGATCGTTAAGCATTGCCAAAGAGGAGTGCAGCAAGGAAAACCTGGCGGGGAGAATTGCATAGAGTTAACAGGATCCTCTGGATTTTCCATGCATTCATTGCAATGGCAGGAAGAACAAATGGGTTCTGCTTTCTGCGAGCAATCCTCCCCACCAGGTGTTCCTTCCTTTGTTCTATCCAGGCAGTAAAACCTAAAATCTACCCCACTGGATTCCAGAGGAACTTGTTTAGCAACAGGATTCCCACCTCTCCCCCCTCCACCACTGACAGGGTAGGAACACCCTGGTGTTAAAAACGCCCTGCTTTTCTTTTCCAATCCCATTCTGCGCTTCCACCACAGAACAATTTCACCCCCAATAGTTTGTTAAATATGAAAATTACGATTTCTTCTCAGGATGAAAATGGATGAAAGTTAGTGATGGAGAAGTAATGCTAGAACTACTTTAGCGGTCAAAGGTTTGTGTGTATAGAAGTGCAATTTATCAGTGACTAGATATACAAACTGGAAATTCAAAGAACACTCTGAGATTTAAGGAGTTAAATCTCCAGTTGTGCAGTGATAAAGTGCCTCATCGAGCCCTATAAATGCAGTATTATCTGCTCTAGTCTTGGCAAGGTCTACAACTGAGTCATCGAATCATAGAAATTTACGGCACAAAAGGAGGCCATTTGGCCCATCGTGTCTGTGCCAGCCGAAAAAGAGCTATCCAGCCTAATCCCACTTTCCAGCTCTTGGTCCGTAGCCTTGTAGGTTACAGCACTTCAAGTGCATATCCAAGTACTTTTTAAATGCGATGAGGGTTTCTGCTTCTACCACCCTTTCAGGCAGTGAGTTCCAGACCCCCACCACCCTCTGGGTGAAAAAAGTTCTCCTCAACTCCCCTCTAATCTTTCAACCAATTCCTTTAAATCTATTCCCCCTGGTTATTGACCTCTCTGCTAGGGGAAATAGGTCCTTCCTATCCACTCTATCTGGGCCCTCATAATTTTATACACATCAATCAAGTCTCTCCTCAGCCTCCTCTGCTCCAAAGAAAACAACCCCAGCCTATCCAATCTTTCCTCATAGCTAAAATTCTCTAGTCCTGGCAATGCCCTCGTAAATCTTCTCTGGACCCTCTCCAGTCTAATCACATCTTTCCTGTAATGTGGTGACCAGAACTGTACGCAGTACTCTAGCTGTGGCCTAACTAGTGTTTTATACAGTTCAAGCATAGCCTCCCTGCTCTTATATTCTATACCTCAGCTAATAAAGGAAGGTATCCCTTCTTAACCACCTTATCTACCTGTCCTGCTACCTTCAGGGATCTGTAGACATGCACTCCAAGGTTCCTCTGTTCCTCTACACTTCTCAGTATCCTACCATTTATTGTGTATTCCCTTGTCTTGTTAGCTCTCCCCAAATGCATTATGTCATACTTCTCCAGATTAAATTCCATTTGCCACTTTTCTGCCCACCTGACCAATCCATTGATATCTTCTTGCAGTCTACAGCTTTCTTCCTCACTAGCAACCACACGACCAATTTTTGTGTCATCTGCAAATTTCTTAATCATGCCTCTTACATTGAAGTCTAAATCATTGATATAAACCACAAAAAGCAGGAGACCTAATACTGAACCCTGCGGAACCCCACTGGAAACAGCCTTCCAGTCACAAAAACACCCATCGACCATTACCCTTTGCTTCCTGCAACTGAGCCAATTTTGGATCCAACTTGCCACTTTCCCTTGGATCTCATGGGCTTTTACTTTTCTGACCAGTCTGCCATGTGGGACCTTGTCAAAAGCCTTGCTAACATCCATATAGACTACATCAAACGCACTATCCTCATCAACCCTCCTTGTTATCTTCTCAAAAAATTCAATCAAGTTAGTCAGACACGACCTTCCCTTAACAAGTCCATGCTGACTGTTCTTGATTAATCCATGCCTTTCTAAATGAAGATTAATATTGTCCCTCAGAATTTTTTCCAATAATTTGCCCACCACCGAGATTAGGCTGACTGGCCTCTAATAACTCGGTCTATCCCTTTCTCCCTTTTTAAACAGCGGTACAACGTTAGCAGTCCTCCAGTCCTCCGGCATCACGCCTATAGCCAGAGAGGATTGAAAAATGATGGTCAGAGCCTCCGCTATTTCCTCCCTTGCTTCTTTTAACAGCCTGGGATACATTTCATCCGGGCCTGGTGATTATCTACTTTCAATATTTCCTCACTCACTATGTTTATCTTATCTAATATTTCACATTCCTCCTCCTTAACTACAATGTCTGCATGAAATTAAATTGGTTTCTTCTGATTTATAATAATCAGAATTGTGATCAGCATCACATTATTACTCAACTGCCATCTAAATTTCTTTCTTTGATTTAAATTTCTCAAATGCTTTCATGAAATTCAATGATCACATACTCGACAATATTTAATGACCAAAACTGGATCAGGGCTAGATGATGATAGAGGAGAAGAGACCAGAGTTACTAGGGAGAAGGACAAGGAAGGAGAATGATTGGCCGGTAGTGAAGTGTTCGGACACCAATGATTGAGGAGGCATTTCTTGCAGAATGCAAAGCTATTTTTGAAAGGCTATGCAAAGATAGGGTGGCAGTGTTGTTGTGGCAGAATGTTAGTTCATGGTCAGAATAGTTTGCCTGAGAATCATTTCAGCTACAGGGACTCCAAATTGACTTTACTGGTTTCTAGTTAATTGACCTGCTTTATTTACAGTATAAAGGCTTTCTAATTAACAAAAATTTAAGCCACTCTTCAACTGTATTTTGATTGAAGATGTTATTTTCCATTGAAAAATTACCACTAGAGAAAGGTCTTGAAAAATGTGGTAATGTATTCCAGTTACACAGCATGAGAAGTAATATAACCACCAAATGAACTTATTAAACACTGCATTGTACAGAGACCCAGAAATTGGTCATGATGAACCAGCTTTTGGGTGGGAAACGTGGGTTGAAAACATCAATATGGTGTGTGGATCACGCATGCTCGATCCGCACGCCGTATTGGTTTGGGCACCCTTAAGTCATCCCGGGCACCTACTTGAAAGAAGCGTTAATGTAATGAAAATATTTAAATCGGGGGACATAATCATGAAGACAGTAGGAGGTGCAAAGTGTGGCAGTAGCAACCGAAAAGATGGAGTGGTGTGGTACAGTGATTGGAGGAGGATGAAGCAGGGTGGGATGCCTTGAGAGTACGAGGGCTACAGTTCATGCAGGGTTGAGCAGAGAGATGAGAGTTAGAAGTCTTACCTTAGCAACCCTGGTCAGGTCACTAAATGTCTATCTGTATTGCAGCCAGGTCCTGACACATCATTGACACATCCCACAGAAATCTTCCCAGGCCATATCTTCTCTGTAACCTCATGGCCCAGCACATCCCTCATTACCATAAAACCAGGCGACCAACCCTGGTTCAACGAAGAGTGTAGCAGAGCAAGCCAGGAGCAGCACCAGGCATACCTAAAAATGAGGTGCCAACCTGGTGAAGCGACAGCACAGGTCTACATGCATGCTAAACAGCGGAAGCAGCATGCTATAGACAGGGCTAAGCGATCCCACAACAAATAACATAGAAACATAGAAGAAAGGAGCAGGAGTAGGCCATTTGGCCCCTCGAGCCTGCTCCGCCATTTAATGAGATCATGGCTGATCAATGGATCAGATCAAAGCTCTGCAGTCCTGCCATATCCAGTCGTGAATGGTGTTGGACAATTAAACAACTAACGGGAGGTGAAGGCTCCATGAACATCTCCATCTTCAATTATGGTGGAGCCGAGCACGTGCATACAAAAGACAAGGCTGAAGCATTCGCAACCATCTTCAGCCAGAAGTGCCGAGTGGATGATCCATCTTAGCCTCCTCCTGAGGTCTCCACCATCACAGATGCCAGTCTTCAGCCAATCGATTTACTCTACATGATATCAAGAAATGGCTGAGTGCAATGGATGCAGCAAAGGCTGTGGGCCCCGGCAACATCCCGGCTGTTGTGCTGAAGACTTGTGCTCCAGAACTAGCCGCGCCTCTAACCAAGCTATTCCAGTACAGCTACAACACTGGCATCTACCCGACGAAGTGGAAAACTGCCCAGGTGTGTCCTGTCCACGAAAAGCAGGACAAATCCAATCCAGCCAATTACCGCCCCATCAGCCTACTCTCAATCATCAGCAAAGTGATGGAAGGTGTTATCGACAGTGCTATAAAGCGGCCCTTACTCACCAATAACCTGCTCACGATGCCCAGTTTGGGTTCTGCCTGGATCACTCGGCTCCAGACCTCATTACAGCCTTGGTCCAAACATGGACAAAAGAGCTGAATTCCAGAGGTGAGGTGAGAGTGACTGCCCTTGACATCAAGGCAGTATTTGACCACGAGTGGCATCAAGGAGCCCTGGTAAAATTGAAGTCAATGGGGATCAGGGGGGAAGCTCTTCACTGGCTGGAGTCATACCTAGCACAAAGGAAGATGGTTGTGGTTATTGGAGGCCAATCATCTCAGCCCCAGGACATCGCTGCCGTGGTTCCTCAGGGCAGTGTCCCAGGCCCAACCATCCTCAATTGTTTCATCAATGACCTTCCCTCCATCATAAAGTCAGAATTGGGAATGTTTGCTGATGATTGCACAGTGTTCAGTTCCATTCGCAATTCCACAGATAATGAAGCAGTTCATGCCCACATGCGGCAACACCTGGACAACATCCTGGCTTGGACTGATAAGTGGCAGGTAACATTCACACCACAGAAGTGCTAGGCAATGACCATCTCCAAAAAGAGTCTAACCATCGCCCCTTGACATTTAATGGCATTACCATCATTGAATCCCACACCATCAGCATTCTGGGAGTCACCATACACCAGAAACTTAACTGGACCAGCCGCATAAATACTGTGGCTACAAGAACAGGTCAGAGGCTGGGTATTTTGCAGTGAGTGACTCACCTCCTGACTCCCCAAAGCCTTTCCACCATCTACAAGGCACAAGTAAGGAGTGTGATGGAATACTCTTCACTTGCCTGGATGAGTGCAGCTCCAACAACACTCAAGAAGCTCAACACCATCCAGGACAAAGCAGCCCACTTGATTGGCACCCCATCCACCACCTTAAACAATCACTCCCTCCACCACTGGCGCTCCGTGGCTGCAGTGTGTACCATCTACAAGATGCACTGCAGCAACTCGCCAAGGCTTCTTCAGCAGCACCTCCCAAACCCGCGACCTCTTCCACCTAGAATGACCAGGGCAGCAGGCGCATGGGAACACCCCCACCTTCAAGTTTCCCTCCAAGTCACACACCATCTTGACTTGGAAATATATCGGCGTTCCTTCATCGTCACTGGGTCAAAATCCTAGAAATCCTGGAACTTCCTAACTAACAGCACTGTGGGAGCACCTTCACCACACGGACTGCAGCGGTTCAAGATGGCGGGTGATCACCACTTTCTCAAGGGCAATTAGGGATGGGCAATAAATGCTGGCCCTGCCAACAACGCCCACATCCCAGTTTACGTGTGGTGCTACATTTTCACATTAATATTTTGTTTCATCCACCTGAAAATCCAATCTTTGTGTCAATATATTTTTGCATTATTACTGTATAATTTTTTGCAACAGTAATTACAGTGAATTATAACGTGAGCTTCTAGCAGTCATTATTTTTGCAAAAAGCAGCTAAATTAAGATATCACAAGACAGTGTAATTTTAAACTTATTTGCATAGTTATTTTTCTATTGCTCCAGCTGCTGCAGAAACTACTTTGCCATTTCTACATCACCTGATACACTATTGGAGGATTATTTCATTTAGGAACTGAATTCTCAAAAAGTGCTTTTATATCACAGAACTGCTTCAAGAAACAGTTCTGCAGTAGTACCACATAGTCCCAATGACATGGCACCTGCCCTGATTTTGCAAAGAGGCAATTTCTGTTGGGCCTCATTTCAGCTGTTATGCCCATATCCTAACTTGCACCAAGTCCCATTCACCCATCACCCTTGTTCTCGATAATGTACATTGGCTCCAAGTCCAGCAACATCTAGATTTTAAAATTCTCATCCTGGTGTTCCAATTCCTCCATGGCCTCGCCCCGTGCTATCTCTGTAACCTCCTCCAGCCCCACAACCCTCCGAGATCACTGCGTTCGTCCAATTCTGGCCTCTTGCGCATCCCCGATTTCCTTCACTCCACTAGTGCCGGCCGTACCTTCAGCTACCTAGGCCCTCAGCTCTGGAATTTCCTCCCTAAATATCTCTGCCTCCCTACCCCATCTCCTTTAAGTTGCTCCTTAAAGCCTACCTCTTTCACCAAGCTTTTGGTTACCTGTTCTAATATCAAATTTTGTCTGATTACAAACCTGTGAAACACCTTGGGACGTTTTTACTACATTAAAAGCATTATATCAATGGAAGTTGTTGTTATTGTTGTTGCCATCATGGACTGCTATTGGCAGCAGTGTGGTCAAGTAAATGCTGCATTAAATTCGTCAGATTTAAATGTTTATCCCCTGATTTCTATACAGATGCAAAGTGTGAGCTGAAGGCTGTAGCACTATCACTGAGGTGTCACTGCACAACTGGGATTAATTATCGCATCTAGTTTATGATAGCAGGAAAACTGACATCTTCAATTAAATGTGAGAAAAAAGACATCTGCACTAGTACTGAATTAAACAGCCTTAACACTTCTAATGAAACACCTTCTACAGTACACTGTGTTTCAAGACTAAAAAGTAATTATCGTGTCTAGATTTGAAATTAGAGTGAAGGAAGAATGAACAATTAACCATTACCTTTGCCCCCTGTCCTTTTGAAGTAATTTGTTCTTTAAACAGTAATGGGCGCGTGTGAGTGGTGACTCAAAGTTTAAACCTGAAGTAGTTTATTTTAGTACTGTTCACAAAGACTCCACATTTGGCTTTTTTCAGATGAGTGCCTATTCAGTGACATCAGTCTCTCTTTTCAAAGTATTTTGTTTTTCAGTTTTGTGTTTTAGCACAGTGAAAAAGGAACACAGCGGCCGCAATTTTGCTGGTGCTCAGAGGACGGGTTTGGAGGCGGGTCTGGAGTTAAAATCAAAATGATTGACAGCGGGTTACGAACCCACCGCCATCCCGCCTCCGCGCAACTTTACAAAGTGTCGGATCTGCGAGTTCCGATCAGACCCGACACCAAGCGGTGGGAGAGCCACTTAAGGCAGTTAACAAGCTAGATAATCCCATTTTAACAGGCTCTTCCCATTTTACTACATTTTCAGCGTGTTGCACGTCGTGCGACAAACACAACAGCTGATTGTGTCGGGTTCAGCAACTCACTGAATACTTGACAACTGCTCCTGCAGCATTAAAGCGGACCTGTAACATGGCTGACTTTCAGATGCCTGAACTTTGTGTTTTGAGGTGTTGGAACACATTTTGCAGGTCTATTGAGCTTGTAAGTGTTTAAGCTGAGATCCATATGCACTGTGACCTCCTTGGAAAACCCTCTCCCCACAGTGACTAAGCACTTATAACATCTCTTCCTCAACTGAGACATATACCAGCAGAATGGGAACCATTTATACCCTCTCATCCTGGTCCTCAGAATCGGAGGAAGAGCAGCCGCGGCAGCAGCAGAACCAGGCACAACAGCAGCAGCAACAAGAGGAGCGCCAACCTTCTCCTCACCCACCTGATACTGCACAGGGCAGAGGCCATCAGCGCAGGACTGCACCTCGCCGCAGGAGATACCCCCAAAACAAGGTTTACAGGCCGAGGATGAGCTTCCTCAACATGAGTGAGCAGCAGTGCCAAAGGAGGCTGAGACTTTCGAGAGACGTAGTCGCTGACTTCTGCGCAATGTTGCACCAAGACCTGGAGCCCAGAGGAGTGGGTGGACACTCCTTACCAGTGGCTGTCAAAGTCACCACCGCCCTCAACTTCGTTGCGTCAGGGTCCTTCCAGGGATCATTAGCAGACATCAGCGGCATCTCCCAGTCGGCCGCACACACTTGCATCACGCAGGTTACCGATGGCCTCTTTGCAAAGTCGCACAATTACATACACTTCTTCACGGATGAAGCAAGTGTAACCGCGCGTGTGGTTGGCTTTGCAAATATGGCAGGCTTCCAAGGGTGCAGGGTGTCGTAGACTGCACACATGTGGCCACTAGGGACACCCCATACAACCCAGCTGTATTTGTGAACTGCAAGGGTTTCCACTCCCTTAATGTCCATCTGGTGTGTAACCACAGGAAGAACATTATGCATGTTTGCGCCAAGTTCCCTGGCAGTTTCCATGACTCGTACATCCTGCGACAGTCAACCGTGCTTCAGCTCTTCAATCTGCCAACCCAACTTTCCGGATGGCTACTTGGAGACAAGGGCTATCCCCCGAAGACGTGGCTAATGACACCGATGAGGAGGCCATCAAACGAAGCTGAGGAGCGCTACAATGTGAGCCACATTTCCACTAGAAGCATCATAGAGCAAACCATAGGCTTGCTCAAAATGCGATTCAGATGCCTCGACAGATCTGGTGGAGCCCTACAGTATGCACCAGCCAGGGTGTCCAGAATCATCGTGGTCTGCTGTGCCCTGCACAACATCGCACTGCAGCATGGCTTACTGCTGCCTGAGGAACAAGTGGCTCAGCGCACAGCCTCCTCGGAAGAGAAGGAAGAGGAGGAGGAGGAGTCAGTGCCATGGGAGTGTGAGCGCTTGGAGAGGAGCCCACACTTCCTTGTTGTCGACCACCAACATCCCTCTCATGGGTCACTCGCACTTCACTGCTAGCAAGTGGCTGGAGAGCACCTTGCTGCACATCAGTGGAGCCATGACGACCTGTCTCTGTACTGACAGTCCTCATAACAGGGGACGTCCATGTACCTCTGGTTCCTCTCCTCAATAGATGTCGATCTATCCTCCATAGCAGACCATCTATTTAGAAGAGTCACCATGTTCATTTGAGTCTGCCGATTTATGTCCTCCATGGAGGTTGCCATCCTTTCCATGGCGGCACCTACATTCGCCATTGCGTGCACCACGGCATTGCTCATGTTTGAGATGGACTCCTCCATTCCCTGCACACTCGCAGTTACAGTGGTTGCAAACCCTGTCAGAGACTCCTGCACTTGTTGCTGAAGCTCCAGCACCGCTCTCTTTCTGGATGGCCCCAGAGGCACAGCGTCCACATGCAGCTGAGCAGAGCTAAGAGCGTCCAGCGCCCTCCGACGAGGACTCTCCACTGCTGTCCCTGTCTCCACCATCTGCTGATGCTCACTTGCTTGTGAGCTGTGATACACCAGGTGACAACACTACTCTATCTCGCGAATTACCCACCGAGGTGTGCATCTCTGCGCTGGTGCTGGGTGCGCTCATTTCTGCTGACGCTGCTCCCTCAGAGGCTGCAGCTTCCTCTGAGGAGTCTCCAGCTCTTCCTCATGGACAGTGGGGAGGGGGGGCTCTCGATGGTCCTGTGGGCGAGTAAAGGCATGAGTTAGACATGTGATATTAACGTAGCAGACACATCCCATTGTGCAGATGATCAGAACTCAATCTGTATGAACATCAGATCTGAACGAGAGCGGAGGCGGAGCAAATAACCAACGCAGCAGAGGAAGGCCCGAGAGCTGAGCAGCGGACCTGACAACAAAACAAGGATTGACGTCACAGGAAAGCAGGGAAGTGATTGGTTGGTCAGTATTTCTCTCTTTTCTTGGGCATTGGTTTAAATTAAGAGCCGGGATTAAAAACTAAACGTTCAAAACTTATACATTTAATTAATTAAATACATTAGAGATGGCAGGGCAGGTGACGGGTTACACCATTGAGGTCCACGGCGACCACATTTGTAGTAAGTGTTGGTTGCTCGAGGAACTTCGGCTCCGTGTTGATGAGCTGGAGTCCGAGCTTCAAACACTGAGACACATCAGGGAGGGGGAGAGTTACCTGGACGCTGTGTTCTAGGAGGCAGTCACGCCCCTTAGATTAATTAGTTCACATTTGGTCCGTGGTCAGGGACAGGTGGGTGTGACTATGAGCGAGGCAGGTATGGGGAACCAGGAGGTAGTGGAGGAGGAGCCTCAGCCCTTGCTCTTGTCCAACAGTTACGAGGTTCTTACTCACTGTGTGGGCGAGAGCAGGGACTGCAGTGAGGATGAGCAAACTGACCACAGCACCATGGTACAGGGAGCCATTCAAGTGGAGGGAGCAAAAAGAAATGTGGTAGTGGTAGGGGACAGCTTAGTTAGGGGGATAGATACTGTTCTCTGCAGCTGAGAGCGTGAGTCCCGAAGGCTGTGTTACCTGCCCGGTGCCAAGGTAAAGGACATCTCCTCTGGGCTGGAGAGAAACTTGGAGTGGGAGGGGAAAGATCCAGTTGTCGTGGTCCATGTAGGTACCAATGACATAAGTAGGACAAAGAAAGAAGTTCTGCTGAGGCAGTATGAGCAGGTAGGGGCTAAATTAAAAAGCTGAACCACAAAGGTAATAATCTCTGGATTACCACCTGAGCCACGTGCAAATTGGCATAGGGTAAATAAGATCAGAGAAATGAACGAGTAGCTCAAAGATTGGTGTGGGAGAAATGGGTTTCGATTCCTGGGGCACTGGCACCAGTACTGGGATAAGATGGAGCTGTTCCGTCGGGGCGGGCTTCATTTGAACCAGGCTGGGACCAGTGTCCTGACGAATCGAATGACTAGGGCTGCAGATAGGGCTTTAAACTAAATAGTGGGGGGGAGGGATACGCTGAGCGGAAATGTAAAAAGTCAAAGAAAAATGAGAAGGCAAAAGTGCAGGGTAGCAATAGGGGTAATGATAGCCAGAGTGTGACAGGAAGGGACAGAGCGTATACACGTAAGAGTGCATCAGAAAGAGGGGTCAGAGTAGGGAAAAATGATAAAAAGACAAAATTAAAAGCTCTATATCTGAACGCACGCAGCATTCATAACAAGATAGATGAGTTGACAGCACAAATAGAAATAAATGGGTATGATCTGATAGCCATTACAGAGACGTGGTTGCAAGGTGACCAAGGCTGGGAACTGAATATTCAGGGGTATTTGCCATTTCGTAAGGATAGGCAGAAAGGAAAAGGAGGTGGTGTAGCTCTGTTAATAAGGGATGAGATCAGTGCAGTAATGAGAAATGAGAAATGACATTGGCCTAGAAGATCAAGACATAGAATCAGTTTGGAGATAAGAAATAATAAGGGTAAAAAGTCACTGGTGGGAGTGGTCTACAGGCCCCCAAACAGTAGGCACACTGTAGGACAGAGAATAAATCAAGAAATAATAGAGGCTTGTATGAAAAGTACGGCTATAATCATAGGAGATTTTAATCTTCATATTGATTGGACAAAGCAAATTGGCAAAGGTAGACCTGAGGAAGAGTTCTTAGAGTGTATACGGGATGGTTTCTTGGAACAATATGTTGTGGAACCAACCAGGGAGAAGACTATTTTAGATCTGGTAATGTGTAACGAGGCTGGATTAATTAATGATCTCGAAGTGAAGGATCCTCTTGGGAAGAGTGATCATAGCATAGTAGAATTTCAAATTCAGTTTGAGGGTGAGAAAGCTAGGTCTCAAACTAGTGTCCTGAACTTAAACAAAGGTAATTACAAAGGTATGAAGGCAGACTTGGTTAAAGTGGACTGGGAAAATATATTACAGGGTAAGGCTGCAGAAAAGCAGTGGCAAACATTGAAGGAGATATTTCATAACTCTCAGCAAAGATATATTCCAGTGAGAAAGAAAGACTCTAAGAGAAGGATGAACCATCCGTGGCTAAGTAAGGAAGTAAAGGATGGTATCAAATTGAAAACAAAAGCATACAATGTTGCGAAGAATAGTGAAAGGCCAGAGGATTGGGAAATTTTTTAAAAGCAGCAAAGGACGACTAAAAAAAATGATAAAGAGAGAGAAGATAGCTTATGAGAGTAAGCTAGCAAGAAATATAAAAACAGACAGTAAGAGCTTCTACAGGTACATAAAAAGTAAGAGAGTAGCTAAAGTAAACATTGGTCCCCTAGAGGATGAGTCTGGGGAATTAATAATGGGAAACAGGGAAATGGCGGAGACCTTGAACAAAAATTTTGTATCGGTCTTCACGGTAGAAGACACTAAAAACATCCCAATAATGGATAATCAAGGGGCTATTGGGGGGGGGGGGAACTTAAAACAATCACTATCACTAGAAAGAAAGTACTAGGTAAACTAATGGGACTAAAGGTGGACAAGTCCCCTGGACCCAATGGCCTGCATCCTAGAGTCTTAAAAGAGGTGGCTGCAGAGATAATGGATGCATTAGTTGTAATCTACCAAAATTCCCTGGATTCCGGAGAGGTCCCAGTGGACTGGAAAACCCCTATTTAAGAAAGGAGGGAGACAGAATGCAGGCAACTATCGACCAGTTAGCCGAACATCTGTCATTGGGAAAATGCTGGAGTCCATCATTAAGGAAGTGATAGCAGGACATTTAGAAAATCATAATGGGCCGAAAATTGATCCCGGGACGCGAGAGTACGCACTGCGTACTCTCGCGTATTCCCACTCCAATTGCCGGTTTTCTGCATGCCCTGCGCATGCGCTGAAAACCGGCAATTGCTCTTCTGAAAAGGGGGCGGGTCCTGGGTGCATCGCGTGCGCGCTACAGGCTGCGCGCACGCTGTGCACTTCA
This sequence comes from Squalus acanthias, assembly GCA_030390025.1. Taxonomy (NCBI): domain Eukaryota; kingdom Metazoa; phylum Chordata; class Chondrichthyes; order Squaliformes; family Squalidae; genus Squalus; species Squalus acanthias. Next base: position 153,717,174 of record CM059426.1, on the reverse strand, counting down.
TGCTTTGGACGCGCAGGTAAGTAGGGAAGATTTTGGAAATGTAAAAAGGAGGAGTAAGACCCACTTTTAAGAAGGTAAGTAGTGAATTAAGTATTTTTTGAATTTTTTTTTACAGGTATATCTTTTTTAGAGACTTTAAAGACAGGTAAGTTTATTTTTATAACTTTTTAAAAGATTTTAAATTTTTTCAAAAATTTAATTTTTTATTTAAAATGGTTAATTTAATTAACTATACTTATTTTATTAATGTGATGGTTTTTTTTTTGAATTTAATTGAGGTTTAGCTGTTATTTTGGGGGGGTGTAAGATTCATAGATTTCACAGCAGGTCTGTGAAACTTATGAATGGAAGATGGTGTGCTGCCATTGGCTCTGACTGAGTCACGTGATCCCACAGCTCGCACGAATTCACTACGCCGCTGGGATACACAAGCCCAGCACAGCTGATGTCTGGAACATCAAGTTCGTGCGAGCTGGATCTGAAAAAGCACAAGCGAGGTGAGACACCGCGGGGAAGGCTTACCCCCGCGGGAACAGAGCGAGATCAATTTCTGGGCCATTATAGTCAAGCAGTGTCAGCATGGTTTTATGAAAGGAAAATCATGTTTGACAAATTTGCTGGAGTTTTTTGAGGATGTAACGAACAGGGTGGATAAAGAGGAACCAGTGGATGTTGTGTATTTGGATTTCCCGAAGGCATTCGATAAGGTGCCACATAAAAGGTTACTACACAAGATAAGAGCTCACGGGGTTGGGGGTAATATATTAGCATGGATAGAGGATTGGCTAACTAACAGAAAACAGAGTCGGGATAAATGGGTCATTTTCAGGTTGGCAAACTGTAACTAGTGGGGTGCCGCAGGGATCAGTGCTGGGCCTCAACTATTTACAATCTATATTAATGACTTGGATGAAGGGACTGAGTGTAATGTAGCCAAATTTACTGATGATACAAAATGCAAGGTTATCCACTTTGGTAGGAAAAATAAAAAAGCAAATTATTATTTAAATGGGGAGAGATTACAAAATGCTGAGGTACAGAGGGATCTGGGGGTCCTTGTACAAAAAGTTAGCATGCAGGTACAGCAAGTAATTAAGAAGGCAAATGGAGTGTTGGCCTTTATTGCAAAGGGATGGAGTATAAAAGGAGGGAAGTCATGTTACAACTGTACAGGGCGTTGGTGAGACCACACCTGGAGTACTGTGTACAGTTTTGTTCTCCTTATTTAAGGAAGGATATACTTGCATTGGAGGCAGTTCAGAGAAGGTTCACGAGGTTTATTCCGGAGATGATGGGGTTATCTTATGAAGAAAGGTTGAGCAGGTTGGGCCTATACTCATTGGAGTTTAGAAGAATGAGAGGGAATCTTATTGAAACATATAAGATTCTGAAGGGGCTTGACAGGGTAGATGCAGAGAGGATGTTTCCCCTCGTGGGGGAATCTAGAACTCGGGGGCATAATTTCAGAATAAGGGGGCACCCTTTTAAATCAGAAATGAGGAGGAATTTCTTCTCTCAGAGGGTCGTGAATCTTTGGAATTCTCTTCCCCAGAGAGCTGTGAGGCTGGGTCATTGACTATATTTAAGGTGGAGATAGACAGATTTTTGAATGACAAGGGAGTCAAGGGTTATGGGGAGCGAGCAGGGAAGTGGAGTTGAGGCCAAGATCAGATCAGCCATGATCTTATTGAATGGCAGAGCAGGCTCGAGGGGCCAAATGACCTACTCCTGCTCCTACGTCTTATGTTCTTATGTTCTTATATCAGTCACCCATGCAATCTAAATGAGAGGGTTGCAAATCTATTCTGTCACCAGCTTGCTCTACTGCACCCTGTCTCTCCGTACCCCACTTCCAGCTCCTCAGCACCTCTGACGATCTCGATAGCAGCCTCCTCAGCGGTGGTTAAGTGTGCCATGGAAGACGGCCCTCCTCCTGTCCTGCCCCTCTCCTTCTTATTGTGGGCTCTCTTTTCCTTCAATGAGGGAGACAAGTGGAGTTTGAGCGAGAATGTTGGAGTGAGTGTAGAGAATCCATAGCATAGATGCTTAGAGGGAGACAAAGATGGAGTGAGGTGCCAATACATTGGTCCCTCCCTGTGCGTTGTTAGTTGTTGTCATTGCGTAACAGTGATAGCGAGTGTGAGGGATGCATAGTAGAATGGTGGAGTGATTCTGTACATAGAGAGAGAGGGATGGTTAAGGGTGCAAGGGATGTAAGGGTAAGTTGGGATGTGCAGGAGTAGGTTGACAATGCAGAGTGCTGGTGATGAGAGGAGATGGGGAGCAGATTGAAGGTAAGTGTGATGTTATACTCACTTTTGCTGAGCGCATCAGATCATTGAACCTTTTCCTGCACTGAACCCAGGTGCGTGAACACAAAGACCTGGCGCTAACCTCCTCAGCAATTTGCAGCCAGGCTGCCTTGGTTTGCTGAGGAGGCTTCCTACGTCCATTGGAGGGAAACAGTACCTCTTGGCGCCCTCTCACTCCCTCCACAAGAGCATGGAGGGAGACATCGTCAAATCTTGGAGAAGCCTTGGCTCTTGAAGCAGTCATCTTGCTATCAGTAACACTGAGAAGCAGCAGAATATGAAGGAAACACCACAAGGCTACAAGGGCCCCTTAAAAGCAGCTGAATCGAAGACGTCAGCAGAGGCGAGCAGCAGACCCGAACCCACTGATTGGGCCGGGTAACGCACACGGCGGGCTTAATAAGCCCAGTTAAGTCAAAATAGTTATTTCCGTGCGGCTGAAACCGGCAGCGGGACTGGAACCCGCCGACCAACTAACCCGACGCCAACCCGCCTCCTATGGCAAAATCGCGGCCAGCAATTCAGTACAGAGACAATTATTAAATGAAGAGTAGAGGGATGTAAGAGGAGTAAGTTCGTACACATCAGTTAAGGTAGGCTACTTATTTATGATCGACACACTTAAGTTCAAGCAGATGTGCTCGTTTGACCTGCGAGGACTGTCGGTTTCAGTTGGGCCCAATCACCATTTCGTCATTCGGAGCAGTAAGTGCTTTTCCTCATCATAGGTAAAGGAGCATACAGAGTGGAGAAGAAGAACTGTATGGAAAAGGTTAAATTAAGCGATGGGGGAGGCTTGCTATTGCAGGCAGAGGAGTGGAATCTGGGGAGCAACAATTTCTGCGGGGTTAAGAGCAAGGAGAATGGTTCGAAGGGACCCTAGCTCTACGGTCAGGTTTAATCTTCACTTGTGGTGTGCCCAATTTTCAACAAAATCAGAAGTACCCTGCCCTCTACCACTCACCTTTAGCATAAGAATGGAGTAGAAGAACTTGGATTGGCTTGACTGATGGAAGCACATTCCCAGTTAGTCTGTTTTTGGTTAATCTGTTTTCCACAGCTTCTGATCATAATGACAAAACTGTAAAATAAAAAGGAAAAACTGCACATGCTGGAAATCTGAAATAATTGGGCACCTGTGAAGAGCAAGGCAGGTGATTGATGTTCCAGGTGCGCAACCTTTCATCAGAACCGAAGATTGAAAGACACAAGCATTTTAGTAGGGTTAGAAAAATGGAGAGGAAATGGGGAGCAGGAGGAGGAGAAGAAAATCAACAGATGCACCAATTACAGAGAGGGCCTTAATTGGTTAAATGACCTGTATCTAATGACCTAAAAACCATCAGTGAGATGATGCAGTAATAAAAAGGGCTGAACAGACACGAGAGGTCCATACAAAAAGCAACATGAGAAAATAATAAAAATAAGAGGGATAACACCAATCTGAAAATGCAGCAGATATGAAATTAAAGCAGGAAATGCAAGTGAAATATGATACAGCTGCCAATTACGATAAGTGGGTAAACACCGGTCCATACCATGAGCTTAGCCTCCTGCTAGCGCTGTGATCTGATAAATCGCTTCTTTGTGATGTGGGGTGGGTCCATAAGTGTCTGAGGGGAGAGGAAGGAGATTAATTTCACATCTGCCTTCTCGTCCCTCCTCCTCCTCCCTCCAATCCCTCCCTTCTCCTCCTTCATTCCCTTTCTCCCCACCATTTCCCCCCACTCCCCTCTTCCTCCTTCCCTTTCTCTCTTCCGCGCTTGCACTCTCTACCTCCCCCCCTCCTACTCTTCCCCACCCCTCCACCCTCTTCTCCTCTCCGCCTTCCCCCTCCTCCCCTGATTCCCTTACCCTCCCTCCCCTTCATTGCTCTTCCCACCTTCCTCTGCCTTTCATGCTCCTCCTTCCTCCCTCTGTACTCCAATTGTACCCTCTAAAATCATTTGACCTAAAAATTATACTTGGTATTGACTCCCTGGCCCCGATATTTACAGGAAGGCGGGGAGGGTGCGGGGCCACGTGTTTGAGGTGGGGGGGGGGAACCCAGAAATGCCGGGGATGGGGAGGTCCTGCTGAATTTAACGGCAGGACCTCATTATCATTTTTCTACTTAGTTTCCCGCCCGGCAGCTGGCCAGCCTGTCAATTTGGTCGGCGGTAGAAGGCTGCAATCCCGGTAAAAGGGAAGCATCACAGGTTGGTGGGGGGGGGGGGGTCGGACCGGCAAACAGGAGGGGGTGGGGTACCGGGAAACATCGCAGTTTGGTGAGCGGGGAGTCGGACCGGCAATTGGGCGGGAGGGGGAATCGGCAAAGATCACGGGGTTGGAGTGAGAGGCGGCCGATCGCAGCAGATGATTTGTTTGAGCAGTGGGGGGAAGCACTCCTGCTCCTCCTGGCCTACAAGCAGTGCTATAAAAACGTACTTACCTGCTGGATCTGGCAGCTCATGCTTCCCTTTAGCTGCCGGGTTTCCCGAACCCTGGGAAACCTGGCCAACCAGCATTAAATTCAACTGTCTGCCAAAATATCAGCAAGGGAGCCTTATTTACATATTATAAACATGGACCCGCCTCTCCAGAGCGGGTTACTCGGAAACCTCCACACCCGCTGTGGTTAAAACAGAAGCCGGAGCCTTCGCGGCGGGTTGGGGACGGGTTTCACAAATTTGACGATTTAAACTCCCCTCCCTGACCACCACTCGCTCTCGCCCATTGTTGGGGAGTTAAAATTCCCCCGTTATGTCCAACATCATAGGAGAAAAACAAGTGGGTAAACTTGGTACCCAGCGATAGCTTTGAACATGCGTTGGAGAACCGGCAGCCCGTTTCACACCACATACAATTTTATTTTCCATTGAGGTCAGTGGTAAAGAAAATCGTGCGGAGTGTAAAACAGGCTGCTGATTCGTTATCTCCCATTTGCGCTATCGCCGAAGACCAATTTCACCCTACTATTTAAAAAAAAATATGGGCGAACAAAATATCCCCCGTGTAATAATAATACTGTTTTGCATCTGCTGCCAGAACATTCTCATCATCCTTGTGTCTTTTGGCCGAGGCAGGTCTTTGCTTACAAAAAATTGTCTTGCATCAGAATATGTAATTTCTGATGCTACGCTGGGGAGTGAGTAATCCAGTGAATGTTGGTCTAGCAGGCTTTCGTACTTGGCCTTTTAAACATGGCATCCAATTTCTTACAGTCTAAGTAGACATTCAGTCCTTGTTACTCTGCGTGTCTGATCACTGGCAGTCTGGTGACAGTCTCGCTTGCTGAGCTTAGCTACTACTTTCCAATTCTTCGGGGGCTGAGGTTAGGGAGGGATGGTTGACGGATTGAGATTTAATGAGCTACCCGGGAGACTGACATTCTGAATGCATCCTGCGGGTGCTGAATAGCTTTTTTAATACATTCTCAACACTGCTGATTTTCCATGAGATTTGAAGAATTACATGTGAGAATGTGACAGAGCTTCAAATACAGACGTGTGATCGCTCGGGGATTTGGCAGCTGTTGAATTGATCTTTTCAAGCAACGTGAACTGTAAGTAGTCCACCACAAAGCAGTTACTGTAATCTGTGTGCATCTTAAGACATAGTTGGTGATGCACTAAAATATTTATTAACTCGGCCCTTGAAAGTTTATCCTCGTAGTTTAAAAAAAAAAGCAATTGCGTTCATACCGTGATTCTTCATGTCACCAAAATGTCTGAGTGTTTCGCGCATTGAGTTACTATATGGACTGCAATGACTGCTGTTTTCTGAGAACTTGTGTGCTTTAATAACCAAAACATATTTTTCTTTTGCATTTAAAAATGCTCCAGAATTTGTAATCATACTCTGTTGCTTCTTTTTCCCTAATGTATTTGATTTTCTCTAACAATTCCTCGCACCCATTTTGGCCTCTCTTTTTGCTTTATTTTTCATTCTTTCATATATTTCCCATCAGCTTTCCTTCTCATGTTGTATTTTTTCATTATAGGTTTTCCCCTAGTGGTTGTTACATAGAACATAACAAAGCGTGGAAGTAGAAATGGCCATTCATCCCACTAAGCTGTTTCTTCTACAATGCACAGTCTGCTCTGTCATGGACTATACCCATCCTGTTCCATTTCCTGAGGAAAAGTCCTGCAGAGTTTCTTCTTGCCCTTACACCCTCCCCAAATGCAATTGAATCAAAGCTCTGGAATATGTATCTAACCTTACATCCTACTTTATACAGATTACTGAGCTGCATGGTCCCACCAGGTCAGGAACCATAATGTTCCATACAGCAACCAATTTCCTTTTTCTGTGCTTATAACTTTTAAGTTCCATTCATAAATATATATTTATCCATTACTTTTTCAAAGCCAAAGGCCTTCGTCAACACAATAGGAATTGCTTTATCTGAGAATTCATTTCACATAATCATGGCACTGTGAGAATGGGGAGGGGAATCTTGTTCTTTGTTTTCTGGTGGTGTTATTTTTGCAGATTATTCTTCCATACAGCCAATTTAAAGGACGACAAGCTGCTGGTGTTTCTGCCTTCATGCAGGAACAGAAGCGGGCAGTCCTCAGACAACTCAAGTGGCAATCGAAGTAACCTCTTTTGCACATTTAGCACTGGTGCAATCACTACCCAGGATGGTCGGGACAATCCTCACCAACATCTAACAAGATCTAACTTGTCAACTTCCCACTCCCTTGTGTACCTTTGAAAGCCACTCTCCCTGTACTTTTTTAACACCCTGCTTTCATATTAAAGTTATTAAAGTCTTACTCCTCATTCTGCTATTAAAGTCACGATCCCCATTCTGTTACTAAAGGCCAGCTCCCCGTTATTTTATTAAAGTGCAGGAGGGTTAAATTGGATAACCCCCGAAAATAGGCATGGGAATCACGGTGCACGATTAACCCACGCTCGTTCATGGTGTTGCAGGCAGCATGTTAACTTGGTGCTGCCTGCTGTTGTACATGATTGCTGTGTGCAGCTAGTGCCACCCATGCTGTTCATTGGGTACATCCATCAGCAGGGGGCCCGATATCACGGGTGACTAGCGCTACTTAAAGGCAGCCTGCAACTCTTAAAGGGGAGGTGCATTGTGGCTGCAAGAAATGGTGGGAGACCTTTGTGAACTGAATCTATGCTGTAATATATTGAAGAATGGCTGAACATGCAAGAGAGCCAAGTATAGGAAACCTCCATAAAACGCGTATAATTGCACCAGCAGCCAGAAGAAATAACCCAACAACTAACCTGTAAGTACTTCATGATCCCTTTAAATAGCGCTGGTGGGGGGGTCCTTCATTCCGTTTAACGTCATGTTCAGCTGTGCGAGGTTAAGACAGGGCATTGGCTGAACTGCGGAGTTGCAAAATGGCAGCAGTGGCTTCAAATCAGCATTGTACACTCATTCGCGGCATCATCTCGCTGCTCTGCACGCTGCTGGTGGTCGTTAGGCATGCGCGCAAATCCATTTACCAAGATGGCGCCCTGCACACTTCCTATGTGTGCGCACGCGTCTCAGACCCTATTTTTGAGTCTTAGTTGGCCGCGTAGCACCTAAAAAACGGGTGCTACACTGCCCAATTTAGCCCCATACTCTCCGTTCTATTAAAGACCAGATCTCAATTCTACTGAAATCCAGCTCTTCATTCTTTTATTAAAGTCTCACTCCCTGTTCTCCGTGGGGTAGAAATCCGATTGCGTTTCGCCCAGTTTCCAGGCGCTAAATTGACGTTCCACATATCAATTTCACGGTGGGACGTCCCGCGTTGGAAGTGCCCACAAACTGCAGCCGACACCATATTTCTTTTTTTTAATTCGTTCATGGGATCTGGGTGTCACTGGCAAGGCCAGCATTTATTGCCCATCCCTAATTGCCCCTGAGAAGGTGGTGATGAGCCACCTTCTTGAACCGCTGCAGTCAGTGTGATGAAGGTACTCCCACCAGTGCTGTTAGGGAGGGAGTTCCAGGATTTTGACCCAGCGACGATGAAGCAACGGCGATATACTTCCAAGTCAGGATGGTGTGTGACTTGGAGGGGAACTTGGAGGTGGTGGTGTTCCCATGCGCCTGCTGCCCTTGTCCTTCTAGGTGGAAGAGGTCGCGGGTTTGGGAGGTGCTGCCGAAGGAGGTTAGTTAAGGTGTTGCTTAGGTGTCCCTGGTGGCTGCCTAAAATGAATGCTGAGCTTATTCAAATATTTAACTAAGGTTCCTGCGCTTGTATTAGGACCCTTTTGGGAAATTTGTTCCTGGGAGCGTTTGATTCGATCATTCTTAAGCCAATTGCTCTCCAGGATGATCCTAGAGCAGTGGGCGGTTTTGGCAGAGGAGAGTGAGAGCCAGTAGAGCTTGATGAGTTCCAGCCAGATGAAGAGCTTGAAATGTTTGAGATTGTACGCAACATCCTTTCTTTCAATAGTTAATTAACGCTTCAAATCACTATAGTAACCTGTCATTGTTGAGAAAGTAATGTTGAATTTAACATTACAGGAGTTTAAAAAAACCAGCTCAAGCAAAAAAAAAAATTCATTACAGCAGCAAATCCAACCAAGGTTGTAGGTCTGTGATTCTGCTACCAGGGTAAGAGAGCTAGAGTGAGCAGTGCAAATGTTGAAAGTCAGCCCACAGATGCCAGACACTTGGCTCAAAACTAAATAATTATTAGTGTAAAAGTACCTTTAATGCTGCCCAGTGCCCCTGAACTTTTATGTATTGGAATTTCAAGTGTTCTGTTCATTAGAATGAGAATTCAGGCATGGTCAGGGAGGCATTAAATTCTGATTCCCAGAAATGCTTCTTGCTGTACTTTGGAGCTTTCAAATTTTTTTTATTTTCAGTAATTTTCTGACGGTGAATGATTTAAAATGGAATGCAAAGAAATAACTTGCACTTATACATCACACCAACCTCAGAAACACTTCACAAACAATGAATTACTTTGAGGTGTCATCACTATTATTATGTACGAGGTGGCAGCAGCCTGTTTGTACACAGTGAGATCCCACAAACAGTGGTGGTTGAGAGTGAGGACACTGAGAGATTCCATGCTCTTTGTTGAATAGTGCCATGGGACAATGCAGCACTCCTTCAGTATGACACTGGTGTCAGCCTGGATTAGTCAGTGCTGAAGTCCTGGGGCTGGATTTTACCAACCTCGGCGGGTCCAGGGCGGGCGACATCCTTGGCAAGTCCCGACCCCGCAGTTGTGTCTATCCGGGCCACCGACATGATTTTACGATGATTGGGCTTGTTAAGCCCACCATGCGAGGTTCCCGGCCAATTAAAAGGAAGTGGGTCTGATGTCGTCATCTGATGAGGCGTCATCAGCCGGTTTCCTTAAAGGGGCCATGTCCACATTCATTTTGACAGTTGTGCTGTCAGTGTTCTGCAGCATTGAGGTGCTGCAAACACAGACGAGCACTGCACTGAGGTGCAGGCTGCACCCAGGCTCTCCCATGACTCCCTCCATATGCTTATGGAGGGAGTCACAGCATGCAGAGAGGTTCTCTTCCCTTCCAATGGGCGGAAGAGACCTCCCCAGGAGACCAACGCAGTCTGGTTGCACATTGCACAGGAGGACACAAGCAGGGATGTCGTCAGGAGCACCAGGCTGCAGTGGCACAAGCCTTTCAATGATCTCAGTAGATCACGAAACGTTACTGCAAAGCCACACTCAGCCTCATCCTGCTGTGCCACTCATCACATCCCCATCACTCTGCCTTCCCTACCCTACTCCTGCACATCCTTATTCACACCAACTTACCTTGCACCTCCACCCATCCCTCTCTATCTACATTATCACTTCTCCATCTCACTAGCCACACTTCTCACTCACCCTCATCCTTGTCCAATCATACCAACTAACAACACACAAGGGTAGGCAGTTGGGTGTTATCGCCAATGTTCATGTAAAGTTTCTGTTAATGTGTTATCAAACATTGAAATCTTTATTTTCAACACTTTGTCTTCTTGGACAGATCTGTGTGCACCTTTGGAAGTGGCTTAGTGAGTTGCAGTGAATGGTGAGACATAACGGTAACCCTCCCCCCCTCGCCGCCCCAAATGGTGATGAGTGTGAAAGGAATGGCTTGGGCATTGTAGGAATGCTTTATGGTGTTGGTGTGGGGTGGTGCCAACCTGGCGCATCATGTGACAGTCATGGTGTACAACATCAAGTGAAGTAAATCTGGCCATGGTGAGGCCATCCCAATGTGCTCGGGTGCTGATGCCCTGTGTCCTGTGCAGCATCAGGTGATTGCGGAGAAGGTTGGTGCTGTTGTTGGTGCTGCTGGTGTGCCTGGTGATGCTGGTGTTGGAGCTGATCATGGTGGGATTCTGAGGACCAAGGTGAAATTTTTTCAAGGACACTGATGCTGATGGAATAGATGGCAGCTGAAGTTGAGATGACAGAAGCGATCTTTCAGTGGTGAGAGAGGTTGCTCCAAGGAGGTAACACTGGATAGAGAGTTTGCTCCAAACACTTTAAACCTCCATAAAGCTGAAAAGTGTATTCCAAATCCTGAAGGCTCCAGCTTCTAAGATTGGAAATTGAACAGCTGTGAAATGGTAGCTTTTATACCACTTTTGCAGCTGTCAACTATTCACAGCAATGGAGAGTCATTGAGAACCCGACACACTTACCTGATGTGATCCCCGAGCACCAGGAACCTCGTAAAAAGCAGGGAAAAATCGTTAGGACCTGGTAAAATGCTGCTTAAATACCTTTAAGCAGCTTCTTAAGTATCTCAATTGCCTGACCCGCCACTTAGTCTGCAAACCGCAGGCAGAGCCAACACTTGGGAAATTAACAAGGAGGCGGGTTCAGAGCGGACTTCCGTCCCGCTCTCAATCACTGCCATTTTGACAGCGGGCCCACCTCAAAACTCGAACTCGCAGCGCTGGTAAGATTCCAGCCCTGGAGTGGGATTTGAAACCACAACCTTCTTACACCATAGCAAGTTGAGCTAGGCTGAAACTTCTACTTTAAAGTGAAATGTAGAGAAATAAAGGGCGGGATTTTCAATGACCCGTGGAGTCGGGTTTGGAGGCGTGTGGGGGGTTAAAGTTGCAGATTCGGGGGTCCCGACCCCATCCCGACTCCATTCCGCCTCCACGCAATTTTGACAAAATCGGTCGCGGGGTTCCCGCCTCCAAGAGGCGGGAGAGGCCATTAAAGCCCTTAACAAGCCCTAAATTGGCTCTGTAATGCCATTTTGAAACGTTTTAGCTAGTTTAACCCTTTTCCGACGTGAAGTACGCCTGATGTGAAACACGCCAGTGAAACCTGGCGGGAGCACAAGTGGATAGCTGACTATCAGCAGGTCCACTATTACAATGGAGATGTGATGAAGGTAGTAGTATTAGGTCTGAAAGTCGCCTCTGATGCTGCTGCATTGAATGTCTTGGTTGCAAAAAAATTCATCTCTCTCTCTCTCTCTCTCTGTCTCTCTGTCTCTCTGTCTCTCTCTCTCTCTCTCTCTATCTCTCTCTCTCTCTCTCTCTCTCTCGCTGCCTCTCTCTCTCTCTCTCTCTCTCTCGCTGCTAATTTTGCATCCAGGTCCTCTCACAGCAAAGGCCAGACAGTCTCTGACCTGCAATGATGACATCATCAGAGGTGACTTTCAGACTGAAACCACTAATTGGTTCATGGGTTCCCACATGCTGGAACTCAATTGCCCAATTAAGTGAAAATTGCATCAATCTCCCACATCCAATTGCAGGCGGGTGGATAACACGAAATGCAGATGACACAACCCCAACCTGCCCCATTATCAAAATCCAGCCCAAAGTAAATTAAAGGACCTTAAAGCTATAGATCGCATACAGCAAAGAAAATTTCCTACATTGCAACAGTGACTGCACTTCAAATGTACTTCATTGGCTGTAAAGCACTTTGGTATGTCCTAAGGTGGTGAAAGGTGTTATATAAATACATATTTTTTCTTTCTTTAGATGCATCAGGATGCCAAGGTTGAGAAACTAAAGTTGTGATGGAAAGACTTGAGATACAGGCGCTGAATTTCGGTGAAGACCAATCTAAGCTGCCCGCATGCATGGCCGCGCAGTGATCTGCAAGGTCCCACACAGGCCGCTCACTGGCTTTTACAGTGGAAACACCACGCATGCGCAGAAATTTAAAGGGACCACGTATTGAAAGAAACAGGCTGCACAGAACAAAGCGCAGCGTACAGGGAACATTGGTGGGGATTCTCCTGATCTCCTGCATAGCTTCGGTGGGAGGTTGGCAGAATCCTGGGGGAAACGGTGTAAGATGCTGAAAACAGCCATTTGCGTAGTTTCTACAGGGTTCAGCCGATCTCCTGCTGAAGTTACAGCAGGAGACCGGGAGAACTCCTGCAGAAATTCAGGGTCATTGTGACAACTTCCACTGGAGCAGAGAAGAGTCAGAAGAAATTTAACAAGGTTTTTAAAAAGATGAAGGGTTTTGATAGAGTGAATATGGTAAGAGTATTCCCTATAGCTGGGAGTCAGTGACAAGGGGTCATCAATTTAAACTTGTCGCTGAGGAAAGAAGTTAAGAGAAATTTCTTTACACAGAGGATTAGTAGAGCATGGAATGTTTTGTCTCAGGATTGAGGGATGAGACCATTGTATGTGTTTAAGGAAAATTGGATAAATATTTGAAGCAGAGGATGATACAGAGCTATGGGGAGAGAGCAGGCCAGTGGGATTAGGTTTGGATTGCTTTAACTGGCAGAGACATGATAGGCTAAATACCTTCCTTTGGTGCTGTAACTTCTATTGATAGCATTCTTGGACTAGGATGTAATCCTGTTGATTTTGGTGCAGGAATGCTGTTGCAGATCTGCCAGGATTAAGGGGGTGGCCCAGTTTTAGAGCATTTGTGTTTTGTTTGTCCTCTAGTCATCCTAATATCCGAATATCATTAAAGCTGCAGCTCGGCCAGCTTTAAGCTTAGCTGTGAGCCTGGCTTTAAATAAAAACAATAAATGAAAGTGTTGGCACAGTTCATACTGCTTGGCTCATGGCCAGTTTACTGGTGCAGATTGGGTTTTAAACCGCGAGTGCTGCAATTTATTTTTAGTGCCGAGATTCTTCCTGCAAATATGATTAAGATTTAAACTCTGGGTGAACTGTAATTTTTCGATGCAGTCTGAATAAATGTCTCCATCAGCGTCAGGATGCGAATTGTAAAGTTGTTTAATTTACTTGTACAGTATCTGCTCATTTGTCAGTGTCAGGAGCCAGGAGAGAGCGCCTATGACTTAGACTCGTGGTGACAATATTCATTTTTATTGGGATAGAATTAAAAGTGCCAGGAAAATTGTGAAGGTCATGACCTGCTTTACATTAAAGAGGTACTGGACCTGCTGACTGAAGTGTGGTAGAGTGGAACTCTCAGCTGACCGTGGTGCCCACTGTAGACCCAGTACCAATTTGCAGGGAAGGGGGTCATCAACACACTTGGGGTGGGCTCTTGGCACCTGTTAGGCCACGTTAGTACCCCCAACCCAACGGGGCCCTGAGAAGTCAGAGCGAGGCCACCGCAATCCGATGGCACGTGGGAGTCGCGGGAGGAGCCTCTCCAGACACAGGGCGGCCCAACTCTGCAGCTCCCAAAAGAGCTGTGGGGCCATCTCTGGAAGGTAATCCATCCCCTCTGGGGTCAATTATCTGTGGCTTCCTGTATATTGAAGCCTTCATAATGGAAAAGAAAATCGGGCGAGGTGTAAAGCGGGCTGACGATTCGTATCACTTGTTTTTCACCCAGCGATAAAAGTTAAAATGACCCCCAATATGAGCCCCTCCCGACAGGAAAGGAAGGCGTGTGAAATTTGGAGGAGGCCACTGCGTTCGTGAAAAAGCATTTGTAAACCCTTTTCACCTTTAAACTAGTACAAGACACAGTGACATAAATTGCATTGAAATGTACCAGCACATCACTCTCAGGTGGACGTAAAAGATCCCATGGCACTATTCAAAGAAGAGCAGGGGGATCTCCTCTGTGTCCTGGCCAACATTTATCCCTCAGCCATCACCACGTAAAAAAAAGCAGGTTATCTGGTCATTGTTTCATTGCTGTTTGTGGGAACTTGCCTTGTGCACATTGTCTGCAACGTTCCCAACACCACCACAATGCCTACACTTCCAAAAGTATTTCATTGGATGTAAAGCACTTTGGAACATCCTGATATCATGAGAGGCACTATATAAATAGAAGCCTTTCCTTTTTCTTTCTATGCAAACGATGGTATTCTGACAAAAATGACATGCGGCTCTGTGACACCTCATCAGATAATTTTCATGAAGACAGCACGTTGCCATGGATGATACATTTACCACTTCCTCTCCAGCCCTGGTATCATTGATCATGAGGATCCATCCATCTCAGATGTGCTGAGATTGCGGCTTAGGTTTCCTTCCCATTTACCTTCTCTTTTTATGGTGGATTTGAAACAGATGGTGGGGTAAAATGGGATAATTCTTTTCCACCCCTCCTCCCAGACCTTGGTCTTCCTTTCCCAGTGCTCCCAAACATATTAACTGCCCGTTCCAGTGCTGCCACATCTCACAATCCCCCTCTTCAGTCTCTTAGACCCTTGCATCCCCCAATGCTCTCATACCCCATTATTCTCACTTCCAAACCCCAGGACTATCCTCCCCAAATGACCACGGCACACAGTACACCCAAGTCCCCACTATTGCTATACACAGTTCATACAACCTACCTACTTGGAATAGTTTCCCTATAACCTTCCACTATACCCTTGGCTTTTAAAAAAGGTTAAGAGATAAAATTAACTACATAGTTAAACAAACATTTAAAAGTATTCAAGGCCACTGATTTCAAGTTTCAATGCAAATGTACCCATAATCGTAGAACTTGAGCCTGAAAATATCGCTAACACTCCTATAATAGTCTGTACTAAGAATGCAGTTTGACGTATTCAAGCGTTGGCCTCTTAATATACTGTGCGTTACAAAGCATAAAGAGTCGTTTCCTCCGACTCAACATGCGGAGTACCAGGGCAGCTCCATTATGGTTCAATAAAATATGATGGCCTTAAATGGCCAATTTTCTGAGTTTGCGCTGCTAGCGGAGAGCCTGCCCACAATTTCCCAATGTGCGTGTCTAGCAGGTGAGGCGCCAAGCCAGCAGCACAGACTCACAAAGTGACCCTCTGCGTACAATCAGAGGGGGTCACGTGTTGCGCCTACAAAATCCTGTTTGTTACTACACATTTGAAATCTTCAAGCTTGTTCATTGGGTTGACATCTCCTTTACGACATTTAAAAAAAATAGAAGTGTAGACATTGTGAGCTAAAGAAAGATGGATGGGATTCATTGGCAGACCACTTCTCCCCTGAGAGATAATTGACTGCGGTTAGTACGACAGCCAAATCATCAATGTGGTGCAAGGAGAGAGTAAATTAGTGGTGAGATTTACAGACCAAGGACTTGAATAAAACATTGAAGTGGTGTCTGCTAATCAGCGAGACTGACGGAAGAATTGACGTTTAATTTCAGCTTGCAAACTAGGATTAAGCTGGTCTCACACCTATGAGAGAATTATTAGTACCAGTGCTAATGGCTCTTTGTTTTTACTGTGAGCATCCTTATTTGCACCAGAGTGCAAAAATGCTGGTTGTTTTGTTCATCATAGTGCTATTTATATATGAAAATGATGGTGATATGTTGGCTACAGGGTACTCAGGAAGTTCCAGGATGAATCCAGGTTGTGGCCCCGTGCCGGATTGCCACAGGAGCACAGCCATGCACAATCTTGAAGCCATCAATAATATTAGTGGATTTCACTTGCACCGTTGGCTTACGTTACAATACAAAACACTGTGTTGGAATGCACCAGTGACAGTGGATTCCCAGTGTTCTCTCGTGAATGATGTGATAACTCACAACAGATAGAAGTACCAGAGAAAGGACAATAGGAACGGACCCTAACCTACTATGAACTTCGACTGATTTTAATCATTATTGGGTAGTGATAGTGGAATAGTTCAAAAATAAAGAATGAACTTGCATTTCTATAGCGCCTTTCACGGCCTCAGGACCTCCCAAAGCGCTTTACAGCCAATGAAGTACTTTTTGAAGTGTAGTCACTGTTGTAATAGAGGTATCAATACAGCTCATAATAAAATGACATCTTCAGTGGAACAAAGTACCATAGGTGAAGTTGGTGAAAATGCTAGTACCCCAATAATCCATACATGCACTACTTTTAAAGCCCAGTTTTATCCTCCCATCATCTGAAGGTTCTGACTCATGCCGAGGTACATATCCACAGTCATGAACTGCCCTCTGGTTCCTTACCCAAGTGACCATTCTTCATGACTGAGCCCAGAGTTATTCGGCTGTTCCGGTGGACTCCGGCTGTTCGTTTGGCGGGCATCAGCGTTCCAACAGCCGCAAAATTGGCCGAGACCCGGATTCACCGGCTTCCAGCCGCAGGGTCTAATTTCCGGAATGGCCTCATAGGGATGGAGCCTCTGCACGCGCCTATGAGATTATCATTGTAAAGGGGGACAGGCCTGAAGTGGTGGACCTCCCTAAGCCAGGAGTTCCCGAACCCCAGGCTTTAGTTGGCACCTGTCATGGTCTCAGTGCGTGTACACCTGGTCTCACTAGGTGTCTGCCGCCGAAACCAGCAGAAGTGGGCCCATTTGAGGTCCAGGCCAGGATTGAGGCCAGATCCCCCGAAAAGGGGGGCAGAATGTTGTGTTACATCTTTAAAGTGGCCCCCTGATATAGGGAGCTGCTAGAGTCAGCAGAGTCGATTTTCCGAGGGCGGAATGGCATCCCTGTTCAGGCAAGCAAGCTTCCACCAGGATTTCTTCGGTGGGGGGATGCCTCATGTGCGTCCGTACTCTGCCAAAGACCTGCTGGTCGAAGCCCCTTCTCTGACCCTGTGAACTCCAGCGAGTTCGCTGAAGCATTAAGTGGCAGGTGCGATCCCACTGTAGCTGCCGGATCCCCATCACTGTGGATTTTCTGCGCCTGAGTGTCAATAAGCTGTTTAACCACAGACAGCATCGCTGCTGAGTCTGTTCCTGTCCTCACGCAACATGCACAAACATGCACTCCCAACAGGATCACTAGAGAGTGGACACAAGAGGGAATTCTGGCTGATATTGTCCCCCCCCTCTCTAGACAAAATGCACTGAGGTTTAATGCTAGCATTCTGAGTGCCCTGGCTGAGATTAGCCGATTCAGCAAAGACTAAAGTTTGAATTTGAGGCCTGTCTAGTTTGTTTGACTCAGTATCACGCCGGGTGGTGCATTTATCCACTGAGCCACCATCATCCATCTCTGATAAATATTGAACAAATAGCTTACAGTTATAAAATGAACATTAAATGAGAATATTACTGTAGGGGACAAGCATTTTGAATGTAAAGTTTTTCCCTCCCCTTAATTGGCAAAACAAAATTATTAAATAAATCTCTAGATAAGTAGGGGAAGTCGTTGTCCTTAATCTCCTTATTCATAGCACCTGGATATCTGCCATGTTGGCTCAGAGGCATAAAATCATTGTTCCCTTGATTGGAAAATTGCCAATGTCACTCCACCATTTAAAAAGGGTAACAGAGATAAACTAGGAAATTATAGACCTATTAGTCTAACGTCAGTTGTGGAGACGTTACTAGAATCTGTTATTAGGGACAGAGTGACTGAGTATTTGGACAAATAGAGCTGATCAGAGAGAACCAGCATGGATTAGTAAAGGATAAGTCATGTCTAACGAACCTAGTTGAATTTTTTGAGAAAGTAACAAACCTGGTAGATAAGGGAGTGTCTATGGATGTTATTTACATGAACTTCCAGAAGCCATTCAGCAAGGTTCCACATAAGAGACTGTTAACAAAAATGAGAGTGCATGGAATTAGCGGCAACCTATTGGCTTGGATAGGGAATTGGTTAGGAGGTAGGAGTACGGTAGTGGTCATAGAATCATAGAAAGTTACAGCACGGAAGGAGGCCATTTCAGCCCATCATGTCCGCGCCGGCCAACAAAGAGCTATCCAGCCTAATCCCACTTCCCAGCTCTTGGTCTGTAGCCCTGCAGGTTAGAGCATCCCAAGTGCACATCCAAGTACTTTTTAAATGTGGTTAGGGTTCCTGCCTCTACCAGCCCTTTCAGGCAGTGAATTCCAGACCCCCACAACCCTCTGGGTGAAGAAATTTCCCCTCAAATCCCCTCTAAACCTTCCACCAATTATTGTAAATCTGTGCCTCCTGGTTTTTGACCCCTCTGCTAAGGGAAATAGGTCCTTTCTATCCACTTTATCTGTGCCCCTCATAATTTTATACACCTCAATAAGGTCTCCCCTCAGCCTCCTCTGTTCCAAGGAAAACAGACCCAGCCTATCCAGTCTTTCCTCATAGCTAAAATTCTCTACTCCCAGCAACATCCTTGTAAATCTCCTCTGTACCCTCTCTAGTGCAATCACATCTTTCCTGAAATGTGGTGACCAGAACTGCACGCAGTACTCTAGCTGAGGCCTAACTAGTGTTTTATACAGTTGAAGCATAACCCCCCTGCTCTTGTATTCTATGCCACGGCTAATAAAGGCAAGCATTCCGTATGCCTTCTTAACCACCTTATCTACCTGGCCTGCTACCTTCAGGGATCTGTGGACATGCACTCCAAGGTCCCTTTGTTCCTCTACACTACTCAGTGTCCTACCATTTAATGTGTATTCCCTTTCCTTGTTAGCCCTCCCCAAATGCGTTACCTCACACTTCTCTGGATTGAATTCCATTTGCCACTGTTCTGCCCACCTGACCAATTTATTGATATCTTCCTGCAGTCTACAGCTTCCTTCTTCAGTATCAACCACACAGCTGATTTTAGTATCATCTGCAAACTTCTTAATCATACCCCCTATATTCAAGTCTAGATCATTGATATATACCACAAAAAGCAAGGGACCTAGTACTGAGCCCTGCGGAACCCCACTGGAAACAGCCCTCCAGTCACAAAAACACCCATCAACCATTACCCTCTGCTTCCTGTCTCCGAGCCAGTTTTGAATCCAACTTGACACTTTGCCCTGGATCCCATGGGCTTTTAACTTCGTGACCAGTCTGCCATGTGGAACCTCACTAACTGGACTAGTAATCCAGAGGCCTACACTAATGATCCAGAGACGAGAGTTCAAATCTCACCCCGGCAGCTGGGGAATTTAAATTCGGCTAATTAAATAAATCAGGGAAAAAAAAGCTAGCATCAGTAATGGTGACCATGAAACTACCGGATTGTCGTAAAAACCCATCTGGTTCACTAATGTCCTTTAGGGAAGGAAATCTGCTGTCCTTACCTGGTCTGGCCTATATGTGACTCCAGACCCACAGCAAGCCATTCAGTTGTACCAAACTGCTACAAAGAAGCATCATGGTGGTTCAAGATGGTGAGCAATTAGGGATGGGCAATAAATGCTGGCCTTGCCAGTGACGCCCACATGAACGGAAAAAAAGAAGACAGGAGGTAGGGATAATGGGATAGGATACTCAAATTGGTAGGATGTGACTACTGGTGTTCCCGGGGATTTGTACTGGGGCCTCAGAGTTTCACTATATTCATAAGTGACTTGAATGAAGGTATAGAGAGCCATATATCTAAGTTTGCTGATGACACTAAGTTAGGTGGCACAGAAAATAGTATAGATGGGAGCAAAAAGTTGCAATGGGACATTGATAGATTAAGTGAGTGGGCAAAACGGTGGCAGATGGAGTTCAATGAGGGGAAGTGTGACATATCCACTTTGGACTTAAGAAAGATAAATCAGAGTATGATCTAAATGGTGAGAAGTTAGGAACTGTGGAGGAGCAGAGAGATTTAGGGGTCCAAGTACAGAAATCACTAAAAGCTAGTGGGCAGGTACAAAAAATAATTAAAAAGGCTAATGGAATGTTGGCCTTTATCTCAAGAGGGCTGGAATACAAAGGGGTGGAAGTTATGTTACAGCTGTACAGAGCTCTGGTTAGACCTCAGCTGGAGTACTGCATTCAGTTCTGGGCACCGCACCTCAGGAAGGATATACTGGCCTTGGAGGGGGTGTAATGCAAATTCTCCAGAATGATACTGGGGCTAAAAGGGTTAAATTATGAGAACAGGTTGCATAGACTAGGCTTGTATTCCCTCGAGTATCGAAGATTAAGGGGTGATCTAATTGATAAGTTTAAGATGATAAAAGGAGTTCATAGGGTAGACAGAAACGGTTTCCTCTGATGGGAGAGTCCAGAACAAAGGGGGCATAACCTCAAAATTAGAGCTAGGCTGTTCAGGGGTGATGTCAGGAAGCACTTCTTCACACAAAGGGTAGTGGATATCTGGAGCTGTCTCCCCCAAAAAGCTGTTGAGGCTCGGGGTCAATTGAAAATTTCAAAACTGAGATTGATAGATTTTTGTTAGACTAGGATATTAAGCGTTACAGCACCAAGGCGGGTAGATGGAGTTAAGATACAAATCAGCCTTGATCTAATTGATTGGTAGAACAGGCTCGAGGGGCTGAATGGCCGACTCCTGTTCTTATGTTCCTGTGTTCTTTTATATACAATGGCTTAGAAATTTGACATTGCTAAAAAACCTTCCGGTGCCACCGCGGGCCGGTGTTAACGACAGCCGAAATTGAAGGCGCTAGCAGGACCGGTAATTTGGCACTGGTGGCTAATTAACATTAGCCCAGCGCTAAACTTACCGGGCAAGGCCGTTTTGGTGGTGTTAGTCCGGCAGGAGGCCCCAATGTAGTGTGGCCGTAGCGTCACTGCAGCAAGAACAGCCTTCTCTTGAAGCAAGGCTGTCATTTCAGAAAGCAGTGCAGTCTCTTAAAGGGGAACTGCCTTCCGAAATGAAAAAAATAAAGATCATATAAAAATGGGCAGTTTTTAGCCCTTACAGCTCAACTGCCTTCTGAAAAAAAAATTAACATCAAAAAGAATTCCCAAATGGGCGTCTTCAGCTCTTAAAGCTGAATTGCCTTCCACACCTAAATAAAATGGGAAAAGTGCTTCAGCACTAACACAAATGCCTCAGCAAGCCAGGGAACGGGCACCCAGGGTCTCGCACACAGCACTCCAGCTTTATGCACGGTGTCAACACTGCAAGAGAGGTCCTCTACCCACAGGGGCCAGAGGCCTTCCAGAAAGAAGGATGTGGGACCAAATCACCAAGGCTGTCACTGCCAGCCATATCATCCCCACGAACTGGCTCCAGTGCCCAAAGAAGCTTCATGACCTCAAACCAGTGGTCAAGGTCAGTGACTGAATCTTCAAAAGCCATCTCCTACCAACTGCACCACTAGTCTCACACACTTCTCAATGCACAACTCCCCCGCCCACCCCAATCACTCACAGACCAACAATCTGTACCAAACAAGTCTTCGATAGGCATATAAATAGTAAATGGGTAGTAAGAGGAGGGGTGAGGCCGATCAGGGACCAAAATGGAGACCTAGGCATGGAGGTATAGGGCATGGCTGAGGAACTAAATGAGCACTTTGCATCTGTCTTTACCAAGGAAGAAGATGCTGCCAAAGTTATAGTGAAATAGGAGTTAGTTGAGATACTGGATGGGATAAAAATTGATAAAGAGGAGGTACTAGAAAGGCTGGCTGTACTTAAAGTAGATAAGTCACCAGGACCGGACGGGATGCATCCTAGGATGCTGAGAGAAGTAAAGGTGGAAATTGCGGAGGTACTGACCATAATCTTCCAATCCTCCTGGGATACGGGGTGGTGCCAGAGGACTGGAGAATTGCAAATGTTACACCCTTATTCAAAAAGGGTATAAGGATAAACCCAGCAACTATAGGTCAGTCAGTTCAACCTCGGTAGTGGGGAAGCTTTTAGAAACGATAATCCGGGACAAAATTAACAGTCACTTGGACAAGTGTGGATTAATTAAGGGAAGCCAGCACGGATTTGTTAAAGGCAAATTGTGTTTAACTAACTTGATTGAGTTTTTTGATGAGGTAACAGAGAGGGTTGATGAGGGCGATGCGGTTGATGTGGTGTACATGGGCTACCAAAAGGCGTTTGATAAAGTGCCACATAATAGGCTTGCCAGCAAAGTTGAAGCCCATGGAATAAAAGGGACAGTGACAGCATGGATACAAAATGGGCTAAGTGACAGGAAACAGAGAGTAGTGGTGAACGGTTGTTTTTCGGACTGGAGGAAGGTATGCAGTGGTGTTCCCTAGGGGTCGGTACTAGGACCACTGCTTTTCTTGATATATATTAATGACTTAGACTTGGGTGTACAGGGCACAATTTCAAAATTTGCAGACGACATAAAACTTGGAAGTATAGTGAACAGTGAGGAGGATAGTGATAGACTTCAAGAGGACAGGCTGGTGGAATGGGTGGACACGTGGCAGATGAAATTTAACGCAGAAAAATGCGGAGTGATACATTTTGGTAGGAAGAACGAGGACAGGCAATATAAACTAAAGGGTAGAATCCTAAAGGGGGTGCATGAACAGAGAGACATAGAAACATAGAAGATAGGAGCAGGAGTACGCCATTCGGCCCCTCGAGCCTGTTCCGCCATTTAATGAGATCATGGCTGATCATCCAAATTCAGTACCCTGTCCCTGCTTTCTCCCCATATCCCTTTAGCCTTAAGAAATATATCTAACTCCTTCTTGAATATATTTAATGAATTGGCCTTAACTGCCTTCTGTGGTAGAGAATTCCACAGGTTCACAACTCTCTGGGTGAAGAAATTCCTCCTCATCTCAGTCCTAAATGGCTTACCCCTTATCCTTAGACTGTGACCCCTGGTTCTGGACTCCCCCACCATCGGGAACATCCTTCCTGCATCTAGTCTGTCTAGTCCTGTTAGAATTTTATAAGTTTCAATGAGATCACCTCTCATTCTTCTAAACTCTAGCGAATATAAGCCTAATCGACCCAATTTCTCTTCATACGTCATTCCTGCCATCCCAGGTATCAGTCTGGTGAATCTTCGCTGCACTCCCTCCATGGCAGGAACATCCTTCCTCAGATAAGGCGATCAAAACTGCACACAATACTCAAGGTGTGATCTCACCAAGGCCCTGTACAACTGCAGCAAGACATCCTTGCTCCTGTACTCGAATCCTCTTGCTATGAAGGCCAACATACCATTTGCCTTCTTAACCGCCTGCTGCACCTGCATGCTTACCTTCAGCGACTGGTGCACAAGGACACCCAGGTCTCGTTGCACTTCCCCTTTTCTCAATCTATTGCCGTTCAGATAATAATCTGTCTTCCTGTTTTTGCCACCAAAGTGGATAACCTCGCATTTATCCACATTATACTGCATCTGCCATGCATCTGCTCACTCACCCAACCTGTCCAAATCATACTGGAGTTTCTCTGCATCCTCCTCACAGCACACACGCCCACCCAGCTTTGTGTCGTCTGCAAACTTGGAGATATTACATCTAGTTCCCTCATCTAGATCATTAATATATATTGTGAATAGCTGGGGTCCTAGCACCGATCCCTGCAGTACCCCACTAGTCACTGCCTACCACTCGGAAAAAGACCCGTTTATTCCAACTCTTTGCTTCCTGTCTGCCAACCAGTTCTCTATCCAAGTCAGTACCTTATCCCCAATCCCATGTGCTTTAACTTTGCACGCTAATCTCTTATGCGGGACCTTATCAAAAGCCTTCTGAAAGTCCATATACACCACATCCACTGGTTCTCCCTTATCTATTCTACCAGTTACATCCTCAAAAAATTCCAGTGGATTAGTCAAGCATGATTTACCTTTTGTAAATCCATGTTGACTTTGTCCAATCCTGTCACTGTTTTCCAAGTGCTCTGCTATTACATCTTTTATAATGGACTCTAGCATTTTCTCCACTACCGATGTCAGGCTTACCGGTCTATAATTCCCCATTTTCTCTCTACCACCTTTTTTAAATAGTGGGGTTACATTAGCTACCCTCCAATCAATGGGAACTGTTCCAAAGTCTATAGAATTTTGGAAGATGACCAGCAATGCATCTACTAGGGCCACTTCCTTAAGTACCCTAGGATGTAGATTATCAGGCCCTGGGGATTTATCGGCCTTCAATCCCGTCAATTTCCCTAACACTTACAAATACTGATTTCATTCAGTTCCTCCCTCTCATTAGACCTTATGTTCCCCGACACCTCTGGGAGGTTATTTGTGTCCTCCTTTGTGAAGACAGAACCAAAGTATGTATTTCATTGGTCTGCCATTTCTTTGTTCCCCATTATAAATTCCCCTGATTCTGACTGCAAGGGACCTACGCTTGACTTCACCAATCTTTTTGTCTTCACATATCTATAGAAGCTTTTACAGTCAGTTTTTATGTTCCCTGCAAGCTTACTCTCATACTCTATTTTCCCCCTCTTAATTAATCCCTTTGTCCTCCTTTGCTGTAGACCTGGGGGTATATGTGCACAAATCGTTGAAAGTGGCAGGGCAGGTTGAGAAAATGGTTAAAAAAGAATATGGGATCCTGGGCTTCATAAATAGAGGCGTAGGCCGCGATTTTGTCATTGGATGCGGGTTGGGAGCGGGTCAGGTGGTTTCTGACTTCCAGTCCCGCCCGCAACTGCATCTTGCCCACGGACGTGATTTTACGTTGATTGACCTTGTTAAGCCTGCCCTGCGGGCTTGCCGACCAATTAAGAGGAAGCCGGTCAGATTACGTCATTTGATGACGCGTCATCTGCCAGCTTTCTTAAAGGGACCACGCACAATTTTTTTTTCACAGCTCATTTCTCAGTGTTTGACAGCATTGAGGTGCTGCAAACACTGACAATCACTGTTCAAAGGTGAGCTCTTGCACCCTGGCTCTCCATGACTCCCTCCATAGGCTGGAACAGATGGCAGCTGCAGGTGAGGTGACAGGAGCGGTCTGTCACTGGTAAGAGAGGTTCTCCCAATGAGGTGGCACTAGACATCGTTTTCAAAACTTGTTACCTAAAGAAATGTGTAAATGCTTTAAAAATGATTTTCCCAACATTTTCTTACCTCTGAGACTCACCGGTGCACCATTGGATCCTTCACACCGCTTCTGCAGCTGTCATCAATGTAGTAACATTACAGCAGACTCACAACACGCCACGTTCGGAAGTCGGGAAGCCCGAGGCAGAAGCGGCAAAATTAAAAAATAGCCTGTTAACTACTCTCAACTACCTGTTAACAGGCAGGTAAGTGGCTTTAATCCTCTTCCCACCGCTAGGTGTCGGGTCCATGTACAAATCGGGGAACCGACACTTGGGAAAATTGCTTGGAGGCGGGTTGACGACGGGATCGGACCCCACTGTCAATCAAAATGATTTTAACCTTTGACCCGCCTCCAAACCCGCCCTTTCAGTGCTGATAAAATGGCGGCCATAGAGTACAAAAGCAAGGAAGTTATGACGAACCTTTATAAAACATTGGTTCGGCCTCAACTGGAGTATTGTGTCCAATTCTGGGCACCGCACTTTAGGAAGGATGTGAAGGCCTTAGAGAGGGTACAGAAAAGATTTACAAGAATGGTTCCAGGGATGAGGGACTTCAGTTACATGGATAGACTGGAGAAGCTAGGGTTGTTCTTCTCAGAGCAGAGAAGGTTGAGAGGAGATTTGATAGAGGTGTTCAAAATCATGAGTAGTCTAGACAGAGTAGATAGAAACTGTTCCAATTGGCAGAAGGGTCGAGAACCAGAGGACACAGATTTAAGGTGATTGGCAGAAGAACCAAAGGCGAGATGAGGAAAAACCTTTTTACGCAGCGAATGGTTATGATCTGGAATTCACAGCCTGAAAGGGTGGTGGAAGCAGATTTACTCGTAGCTTTCAAAAGGGAATTGGATAAGTACCTGAAGGAAAAATATTTGCACGGACACGGGGAAAGGGTGGGGGAATGGGACTAGCTGCAGTGCTCTTGCAGAGAGCCGGCACGGGCACGACAGGCCGACTGGCCTCCTTCTGTGCTGTAACCATTCTATGATTCTATTCTATGATTCTAACACGAGGCACACCTCCCATTCCTAGTTTCACTTCACCCGCTTGGAGGAGACGGTGCTGGCCATTCTTGGCAGGGGCATGGCCAGTGGCGGGGCTGAAACAATACAAGATGCTGGTATCCTCATATGTTCACAGAATCACAGAATCCCCACAGTGCAGATAGAGGCCATTTCGGCCCATCGAGCCTGCACCGACACATTCCCACCCTATCCCTGTAACCCCACGTATTTAATCCCCCTAACACTAAGGGTCAATTTATCATAGCCAAATCAACCTAACCCGCACATCTTTGGACTGTGGGAGGAAACCGGAGCACCCGGAGGAAACCCACGCAGACACGGGGAGAATGTGCAAACTCCACACAGACAGTCACCCGAGGCCGGATTCGAACCCGGGTCCCTGGTGCTGTGAGGCAACAGTGCTAACCACTATGCCACCGTGCTGCCCTTATCCTCCTTCTCGCATGCACCTCTTGCTTTTCCGCCCTCCCCTCACCACAACTCCACATTTGTGCCTTCCTCGTTTCACACACCCAAGAAATGCAGCCTGCCCAGCCAGTGGCTGACCCAGAAGAGGGAGAGGAGAGTGAAGAAGAAGAAGAAGAAGAAACACCATCACTCGATTTCACACTCACAGCCACCGCTCCTCAAGGTCGACCAGCAAGGCCATTTGCAGTGGCCCCCACTGAAAGTCAGCAGCCTTCCACCAGCCATGCTGCAGCCACTGGGGTAACACTGCGTGACATCACTAGGATAGGCAAAGGCACACACAAGACAGTCACTAAGGGAATGCATAAGGGTGATGAGTTGATTTCTTGATGTCATATTGGATGGAGAGATGTATAAAGTTGGATTGGAAAGTTTGCCTTGTGGTGGCTTTTATTTCAGAATTGTGGCCAAGAGGATGCTGTGATGGTCAGTAACAGAGGGAAGGTAAGGTGTGGGGCTAATGTTGAAAGGGGAATTGGGGTTGTGGTCACTGGGACCGCAGGCGGATGATTCCATCCCAGATATCTCCGCCAGAAAGGGGCTGTCTGGGTTGCATCCTTCCTTCTGCTTCCTCCTCTTCTTCTTCTTCCTCTTCTGCTTCTTCCTCTTCTGTGTCTTCCTCTTCCCTCTGCGAGCGGATGCTGTAAATCTGAAATGACAGCATAAAATGCTGGAAATACTCAGCAGGTCAGGCAGCATCTTGACCTGAGACGTAAACTCTGTTTCTGTCTCCATGGATGCTGCCTGACCTGCTGAGTATTTCCAGCATTTTCTGTCTTCTCAGAGGCCTTCCTTTATCATCTGAGGCCTTGCAAGCGTCCAGCTGCATTCCCTGCACACTTTAAAAACTTTTAATATGTATTGCACTAAGCCACTACTTCAATAAAAAAATTTAAATCCAGTCCAAACGCTTAAATGCAAACTTACACAAAAGATGTTTGTGTCCCTTTAAGAAGTACTGACAGCGTCTCTATCAGTCTGCTGCAAGCTCGCTTTTCAGAGCGAGTTTAGAACCCAGCGCTAAACTCAGCGCTAAGGTCCAAGTTCACAGAGTGTGACGTTAAGTCAGCGTGCACGTCACGCTCTCCATGTTTGCATCTCCAGGGCCAGCGCTGCTATCGGCTGCGATCAGGCCCTCACCAAAATGGCAGCCGCCGGGTCCCACGCCAGAGAAGGGCGTTTAGAGTGATGGCCACCATTTTTTGCTAGGATTGCTGCGCTAACTCGTGACGGTAAGGTTTCTGGGCCAATGTTCATTCACTCATTCAGATAGTACCTAGCAATGGAGAGGAGAGAAGAGGAGCACAGCAAGAGTAGCAGCAAAAGCTGGGGTTTCTTGAATGAGTGAAGAAATTAGATTTAAAATTAGACTTTAGAAAAAAGCACATGAAAAATCTAGGGAGTGTGATACAAAAGAAAATCAAGCCAAATGTAGATAATATAAAGGAAAAGCAAAAAAAAAAGAGATTAGAAAGGATAAGAGGAGGCATTGAGAATGATTGGCAGGTAACATTAAGGGAAATACTAAACATATAGGGGCTGAAATCCATAGGGAAGAATGCATCCTAGTGTAAGTTTGAGATGCACCCTCCTGGGACCTCCACTGCTAACCCCACCACTCAGGTGAAGGTCCCTTCATTGGAATGGTGTGTGCCCACAGCGCTAGGCGTGTATCATGGGGGGGGGGCCCACTCGCTGGAGAGGCTGGAAAGTCCAGTGAAAGAATGGCCGCCCTCGGGGTTGGGCCAGGGGGTGCCAAGGCCACCCTGGAAATAACGTGTCGCTGCTTTAAGTTTGTTAAAGGACAGAAAACGGAGAGTAGCAGTTAATGGATGTTTTTTGGACTGGAGGCATGTAAGCAGTGATGATCCCTAGAGGTCACTGTTAGGACAGTTGCTCTTCTCAACATGGCCTCCTTTTGTGTTGTAAAACTCTATGGGGGTCATTTTGACTTTGGGCGATGCTGTAGTACGTGGGATATCGGATCAGCTGCCCATTATGTATCTGTCTCGATTTTCATTTCCATTGACTTCAATGGATGTGAATATCGGGAGAGATGTATAACAGACGGCTGATCCAGTATAGCCCATTAAACACTTTTTACACTATCGCCCAAAGTGAAAATTACCCCCATAACTCAAATCACAGTGGCAGGACAATCAGACACTGCAGCAATATAAACAGGATCGCCAGCAGTACAGTTTGATTTTTATTTTGCCCTAAAATGTGCAACATGTTCCTGCTCCTCTATGACCTGCTGGCATCGAATTCAAATTCCAGTACCAAATTCCAGATTTCAGGCAATAAATCACATTCCTACGAATAAGACAAAATGGAAACTCAGTAATCTTGCGAATGTCCATCCACTCAATGCACTGTGCTGACATACTGGAGAATCTATTTTGTCTTAAAGTAACGGTTTACTAGTTCCCACGTGTTACAACTATACAGACACGTAAGAGCCTCACCCATCAGGAGCTCATATCGGACAAACGTGGACCCCTGCCCATGATTTTACCATCCAATAGAGGAAGCTCACCTGGGCTTTTCTGATATACACTCCAGCAGGCAAAGCTCTGCACAAGGAACGTGCATTTGAAAAATCAGCCCTATATAGTAAGCACTAAATTACAGGGTACTTAGACGCATATTGACCACCTTATTGCCACTGTATACCAGTCACATACTCACCACTAGACTAGACCATTAGGGTGTACAGTTATATACTGACCATTTCTACCTTTCTTCATGTGATTGCAACAATCAATGGCAAATGCTTTTCAACATCGTGCCAGAATTTTTTTATTACATAGTGACATTTTGTTAATTTGCCCCCATCTGTTGCCATTTTTCTAACAAAAACCTTATAACCATGCCCAAATGGATCCGAGTTGGAATTTAATTTGTTTGCCACTCATCCCTACAGTAATCCAGGAAAGAGTGGAGATAATTACAGGAACCAAATGGCCTTTTCCTGCTCGAAATACTGTGTGAACCTTCGACTTACTTTGTGCAGCCTATAGATTCTTTAAGGTGTGATTGTTGAGAACTCTGTAACTATCTAATGCTATTAATCATTATTATCTTACAGATTATTCACCAGATAGGTCTGTCCACCAATGTGAATGGAGTACCTCAACAAGCCAATGGCATCAGCCCTGAAGGTAAGTGGACCTGCTTAGGAACAGTCTGCCTGTTGGTTGACTTTACTACACAATGAGCTTCTAAAGGTGCAGTTGAGATATGTTGCTTTGGCGAATCAGCGGGAACATTTTTATGAATTTGGCCTCTGCTATGCCTGACCAGGGAATACTCAATATTGATACTGGGTGCCAAGTGTGTAAAATGGATCCCAATCTCAACATTGAGGATCCCATATTTTAATAAGTGAAAAGATACATATGTTAAATAATTATGCCTTTAAAAATGTTCTTATGGACTGGCCAAAGGGTTGAAGTGGTAAGTTTCTTAGGGGGGTGAAACTCGATTAAGCTGAAAAACGTAAGCGGGGAGCGTGAAGCGTGATCTGCCCGTGCCAGTTCAAAGTGGTGGAGGCAGCACGCAAAATTCATACTGCCTGCTCATTATAATGATTGGACGCTGATCTCATAAGAATTAGGAGCAGGAGTAGGCCGTACAGCCCCTTGAGCCTGGTGTGCCATTCAATAAAATCAGGGCTGATCTTCGACCTCAACTCCACATTCCCACCCGATCCCCATAAACCTTGATTCCCTTAGAGTCCAAAAATCCATCGATCTCAGCCTTGAATATACTCAAATGAGAAGTCGCACAACACCAGGTTATAGTCCAACAGATTTATTTAAAATTACAAGCTTTCGGAGCTATCGATCGCCCCTTCTTCAGGTAAAGTTACTATGAGTGAATCTACAAAAGTTCACAGAATATAAACACAGAAAAAATGCAGAGATACAATCTTTCCTTACATCAAAGACACACCAAGAGCACAGCCAAGACAATGAGATGTGTCCCAGGGGGTCCAACGTGTCAAATCCTGCTGTCTGCATATCCTCTCCATATCCCTTCCTCTCTCTCCGTCCTTTTTGGGTTTGTTTTTTTGTGTTTGTTTTTTTGTGTTTGCTTTTTAAAAACTGGAAAGACAGACAACGATGTCAAGTCACATTCTGTAGCGTGACATGAACCCGATATCCCTATTGAGGCCGTCCTCATGAGTGCGGAACTTGGCTATCAGTTTCTGCTCGATGATTTTGCGTTGTCGTGTGTCCCGAAGGCCGCCTTGGAGAACGCTAACCTGCAGATCTGAGGCTGAATGCCCTTGACTGCTGAAGTGTTCCCCGACTGGGAGGCAACCATCCTGCCTGGCGATTGTTGCGCGGTGTCCGTTCATACGTTGTCTCAGTGTCTGCATGGTCTCGCCGATGTACCATGCTCTGGGGCATCCTTTCCTGCAACGTATCAGGTAGACAACGTTGGCCGAGTCACATGAGTATGTACCATGTACCTGGTGGGTAGTGTCCTCATGTGTGATGACGGTATCTGTGTTCATGATCTGGCATGTCTTGCAGAGGTTGCCGTGGCAGGGTTGTGTGGTGTCGTGGTCGCTGTTCTCCTGACAGCTGGGTAATTTGCTGCGAATGATGGTACTTTTGAGGTTAGGCAGCTGCTTGAAGGCGAGTAGTGGAGGCGTGGGGATGGCCTTAGCAAGGTGTTCGTCGTCATCGATGACATGTTGAAGGCTGCGAAGAACATGGCGTAGTTTCTCCGCTCCGGGGAAGTACTGGACGACGTAGGGTACTCTGTTGGTTGTGTCCCGTGTTCGCCTTCTGAGGAGGTCTATGCGGTTTTTCGCTGTGGCCCGTCGGAACTGTCGATCGACGAGTCGAGCGTCATATCCCGTTCTTACGAGGGCGTCTTTCAGTGTCCGTAGGTGTCCATCGCGTTCCTCCTCATCTGAGCAGATCCTGTGTATTCGCAGGGCTTGTCCATAGGGGATGGCTTCTTTAACGTGGTTAGGGTGGAAGCTGGAGAAGTGGAGCATCGTGAGGTTGTCCGTGGGCTTGCGGTAGAGTGAAGTGGGCAACACGGTGGCATAGTGGTTAGCACTGTTGCCTCACAGCGCCAGGGACCCGGGTTCGAATCCGGCCCCGGGTGACTGTCTGTGTGGAGTTTGCACATTCTCCCCGTGTCTGCGTGGGTTTCCTCCGGGTGCTCCGGTTTCCTCCCACAGTCCAAAGATGTGCGGGCTAGGTTGATTTGGCTATGATAAATTGACCCTTAGTGTTAGGGGGGATTAAATACGTGGGGTTACGGGGATAGGGTGGGATATGTGTCGGTGCAGGCTCGATGGGCCGAAATGGCCTCTATCTGCACTGTGGGGATTCTGTGATTCTGTGAAGTGCTGAGGCGTCCGTCTTTGATGGAAATTCGTGTGTCCAAGAATGAAACCAATTCTGAGGAGTAATCCATGGTGAGTTTGATGGTGGGATGGAACCTGTTGATGCTATCGATGTAGTCCTTTCAGTGATCCTTCTATTGAGTATATTGAATATACTCAATGACTGAGCATCACAGTCCTTTGGGGAAGAGAATTCCAAAGATTCACAACCCTCTGAGTGAAGAAATTTCTCCTCATCTCAGTCCTAAATGGCTGACCCCTTATTCTGTGACTGTGACCCCGTGTTCTTGACTCTCCAGCCAGGGGAAACAACCTCTCAGCATCTACCCTGTTAATCTCCCTCAGAATCCTATATGTTTCAATGAGATCACATCTTATTCTTCTAAATGCCAGAGAGTATAGGCCCAATCTACTCAATCTCTCCTCAAAGGATAACCCTCTCATCCCAGGAATTAATCTAGTAAACCTTCGTTGCACCCCCTCTAAGGTAGGTATATCCTTCCTTAGGTAAGGAGACCAAAACTATATACAATACTCCAGGTGTGGTCTCAGCACTAAACGCGCTGCTGGTTGGCTTAGCGCTCAACAGGGGAGCCAATATCGGATGCAGTCTACTGGCCAATAATAATTTGCCTAGACTCTCTGCACTACTTAAAGGGGAGGTGCTTTGTTGCAGCAGCCTTTCATTGTCACTCTGAAGCCATGGCTCAACAGGGAAGAGAAAGGGCAAGGAGGTTCTCAGATGCAGCATTGGAGACCTTGTTCCTGGGGGTGCACAGAAGACGACAGGTCCTCTACCCGCATGGGGGGCAGGAGGCCTTCCAGGCAGCACGCCAGAAGGCAGTGGGAGGAGATAGCACAAGCCGTCAGTGCCATGTGTGTTGCCCCAGGACCTGGATCCAGTGCCGCAAGAAGTTAATGACCTCACACAAGTGGTCGAGGTGAGTGAATGCCATATCCCACCAACTGCACAACAAGCCTCACACACTGCTCAATGCACCACACCCCCATCACTCAGCTACCAACAATCTCTTACCAATCACCACTCATACCTCACAATCATAGCTTCACTTCACTCTCACACCACTGCTGCAAGACTCACACCCACATCCCACACCTTGCACACACTGCCAGCTATTCAACTAATGCAGACACATCACCCAAACACATTGCATCACACTCACTGACACACTTCCCTTTCTCTTGCAGGCAAAGGTGGCACACAACCACCAGGAGCACCAGCAGACAGGTGGAGGGGAAGCCCGACTGAAGAACCTTACTGAGCTGGAGGAGATAGTGCTGGAGATCATTGGCGGGGCCGTCACTGAGGCCGCGGCAAGCGGCGAGGTTGAAAGCATTGCTGATGACGGTATGCTCATACCTAATCCTTCTTCTCACATCCCACTTCCCCCTCATTGCACAATCTCTTCTCACTTACAAGCTGCTGATGGTGTAAGCATGCACATCTTGCTTTCCCACCCCCCATCCCTCACCACAATCCAACCCTTGTGCCTTTCTCCTTTCAGATACACAAGAGCTGCCACCAGCCCAGCCTGTCCCTGTGGAGGAGGAGAGTGAAGGAGAGGAAGAGGCACCGTCACTCGATCTGACACTTCCAGGCACCAGCTCAGAAAATGGCACTGTGCAAACTTTAGAGGGTACCATAGAGGTGGGATCTGCACGTGGTGAGTCACTGGGCACAAGTGGACTGCAGCCAGGCCAGGGGGAAAGGGTATCTCTAGTGCAGGCTCCCTGGAGGGCGAGTGTGCGCACAAGTTCTGCTGCAGAGGACTCAGATGAGGACTTCATTGGGGCGGCCATCAGAAGGGTGATGGGCATGCACACAGAAATGCTTGGTACAATGGCAGACCTGCCAGAGAACCTCTTGTCAGTGTCAAGGAGCGTGGAGGAGTCTGGCTCCAACATTGCACGGGGCTTTGCGCAGAGCTTGGGGCCCATGATTTCCAGGATGGAAATGATGGCCAACTCTATCAGGATACTTGTGGACCCAACCATGATGCTGGGTGTGATGGGCGATGTCGCAGCTTCCATTGCAGCACAAATGGAAGCGACCCAACGTCTCAGTGCTGCAGTGTAAGCTCAGACTGCTCTCATGCAGGCTCAGCTTGCTGCCACGCAAGTTCAAACTGATGCCACCGTGGCTGGGTTTGCGAGTGTGGAATGGGGCTTGCATGGTCTCACAGAATTCCAGCAATCTGCGCTGCAACAGATTACTAGGATTGCTGAGGCTCCGCCCTGGGGGGAGTGGCAGTGGCTCCATGGAGCACGAACCTGTGTCCTGTCTCAGGATGACAGAATTCGTCCTCCCACCACTGCCATTCCACCAGTGCCCTTGCTGCTTACTCTCAGCCAGCCCAGACTGCTGCCACCCAAGTCGAGTTGGTGCAGTCTACAGCCGGGCCTTCTAGGTCCAGAGCTGCTCGAGGTCATCCTGTAAGGCCATCTGCAGTGTCCCCCACTGAAAGTCAGCAGCCTTCCACCAGCCATGCTGCAGTCACTGGGGTAGCACGGCATAGGAGGATGAGATTAGGCAAAAGAACATGAAAGACAGACACTAAGGGAATGCACAAGGATGATTAGTTGACCTTGTGTAGTTTTGCATTGATTAATTTATAAATGCAGTTTTGCATTGATTAATTTATAAATGCAGTTTGGAATGTTTGTTTTGTGGTGGCTCTCATTTCAGCTTTGTGCCCAAGAGGACGCTGTGTTGTTCTGTGACAGAGGGATGGATGGTAAGGTGGGGAAATGGTGAGTAACGGGGATCTGGGGTTTAATTTAGGAGAACTGGATTCTGATGAGGTGCTCACGGGACAGCCTATCTGGCCAGCCTGCCTCCTCCTCCTCCTCCTCTTCCTCCTGCTCCTGAGGTGGTTCCAGAACCCGTGGTGGTAAGGACTGCGCCCTCATGATGGCCAAGTTGTGGAGGATGCAGCAGGCCACCAGGAAATGGGACACCCGCTCCGGCGTGTACTGGAGGGCTCCTTCCGAGCGGTCAAGGCAGTGGAACCGTTGCTTTAGCACCCCGATGGTCTGCTCGATGAGGCTTCTTGTGGCAGCATGGCTCTCATTATGTGAGTGCTGGCCATGAGTGGTGGGGTTGCGGAGGGGAGTCAGGTGTAGAGCGGACAGCCCTTGTCTCCGAGCAGTCACCCTCGGATTCGACGTGGTGGCTGGAAGATTGCAGGCACACCAGACTGGCACAGGATGAAGGTATCTTGACTGCTGGAATGCGATGGGAAACCCGGGAGAACTGGTTTCCCTCAGGCCCTAAAAAATTTATCGGCAAGGCATGATTTAAATTTTTTTATCTGTTTCCTGGCCACAGCCAGTCAGATTGAGAGGCTGGTACAGAGAAGGTAGGTACAGAGAAACTATTTCCTCTGATGGGGAAATCAAGAATGAGGGGACATCATTTTAAAATTAGAGCTGGGCCATTTATTAGGGAAATCAGGAAGCTCTTTTTCACACAAAGGATAGGAGAAATCTGGAATTCTCTCCCCCAAAAGGCTGAGGATGCTGGGACAGTTGGAGCTTTCAAGACTGAGATCGCTAGATTTTTGTTAGGTAAGGATATCAAGGGATATGGAGTTGAGGTGGGTAAATGGAGTTGAGGAACAGATCAGCCATGATCTAACTGAATGGCGAAGCAGGCTCGAGGGGCTGAATGGCTTACTCCTGTTCCTATGTTCCTATCTCAATTGATCAAAAGAAACTGGATCAATATCTGTTGAGAAGTGAGACTGAGGATTATAGAGATATTTAAAAACTGCTTATTTTTTTCAGGGGAGTTAGGGGAAAGAAATGAGTGTTCTCTACAGCAGGAGATTAACAAGTGGTTTTGGTGAGAAGTGCATGACAAAAGAATAACTCACGGGCTTGATGGACTGAGCTTGATGGGCCCAATGACCATTTACACTCAGGATTTTCTTATCATTCCATTCTTAGTATTATGTGAGTCAAATTCAGGACAGAGAAATCAAACTGAACATCCTCATTATTTCCGCAGGTGTGTGTTACGGGGATACTTAAAAAAGGGAATAATATGACCAAATAAGGTGGAAAATATGTATAAAGAAAAATGTTATTGTGAAGAGACATCAGTTTTAAAAAGTTCAAATTTTAATGCTAGCGTTGAGAAATCATAATTCATTTTTGAAGGTTAAAATATCAGCTTGCCAAGTGACAATTAATTATTTCTGTAGAGAAGAGATAGGCTCACTGCCAATGTGCTTAGTCAGTGGATCACTGATAATGTAAAGTTATTCCTCAGTTAAGTGGTGTGGAGGATACTCCTGGAACAGTTAGGCTTGAGAATGGTGACGGATTCTCTTCATTCTTTCCACAGGTGTGAATGGAAATAGATCCTTTTCAGCTTCAACTATTCTTGATAAATATAAAGTTGGGAAGGTGATTGGAGATGGGAATTTTGCAGTTGTTAAAGAATGTGTGGAGCGGTAAGTCTGCATATCATCACCAGTGAAAACCTTTTCAGTCCTGCAAGAAACAGCTCTGATGTGATTCAGTCCACAGGCAAATTTGCACTTAACACTAATAACTGAAGTTTTCTTCGTATCTATAGTTATAATGAAAACTCTTGTCTATAGCATGTCATACACTAAATGTGTTAGGTTGGCACACTGTCAGCCATGGCTCAGTGGTAGCATTCATGCCTCTGAGTCAGAAGGTTGTGGGTTCAAGCTCCACTCCAAAGACTTGAGCACAGAGTCTAGGCTGACTCTCCAGTGCAGTACTGAGGGAGTGCTGCACTGTCAGAGGTGCCATCTTTCAGATGAAAAGTAAACTAAGGTCGTGTTTGCCCTCTCAAGTGGAGGTAAAAGATCGCATGGTACAATTTCAAAGAGCAGGGATTTTCCCCGGTGTCCTGGCATCCCCCAAATAACATCACTAAAACAGATTATCTGGTCATTATGTGGAGTTTTGCTCTGCACATTATGGCTGCCGTGTTTCCTACAGTACTTCAGTTGACTGTAAAGCACTTTGGGACGTAGTGCAATTGTAAAAGGTGCTATATAATAAACTGCCGGATATTTTTGATTGGTTCCAATAAGGAATGTAATCACACTGATTCACTTCAATAAAGATCAGGATAAGATCTCGCAGAATGGCAACCACTCAAATATTGCAATTTGAACCCAGCAGTTTGCTTATCTTATTTTTTCAAAATGGTCCTAGCTGGTATTTTGTTTTCATACACAGCTGAGCATTTAGCCATATAAGTAACATCTATAGCATAAAACACATAAAAATTAAATAACTTGTGCTAAAATCATTAACCCTATCCTTAAAGTTAGTTATTTCATATTGGAAGTCCCTGTGTGGAGACTTCCAGCTTCTATGGACAAATTGTGTGCAGAAGAGTGGTGTAAGAGAGTTATGGTTTTTCACCCTGCTCCAATGGAACCACAGTGCCCCATGTGCACAATGCCAATCCATGACATGACAATCAGGTGGTAAAATATCCTTCAACCTGGCAGATATTTCCAGCTCCTACTGATTCATTCTGTGTGAGAGAGATGAACCATGGGAGTTCCTAGTTTTCACTCAGCTCCTGTCGAACTGCAATATTCACAGTGCCCTAGAACAGACCATGTCATGTGTCAAGCAGGCTAAAAAATTTACAAATTAAGGTGAGGTACAAGAGGTAGGTGGGGGGTGGAAATCAAAACTAGGGTAAATTTTATAAATTAGCGTTCCCAATGCAGAGATCATAGAAAATCATGCTGGCCGTGCCTGCCTCCTTGTTCCCCATATCTGTTTCAGTGGTACAAAACCCTATGCCAGGAGCACAAATTCATAAAATTTACCCTGTATCATTCTATCATATAAATAACTGAGAAATTTTGGGGGGAATCAACAAAAGTTTTCTAAAATGTTATGTAAATGGTATTGCAAATATATCTGTGAGGCTGCTTTCTTTCACTAGCAATACAGGTGCTTACTATTTAATACTTTGTGTCAGTTGTTGCTTCAGTAAATTTGCCACAGTAAAGTGATGGGCAAACTGCTGTTATGTTTAGGTTGTCGGGGTCTGTGATAAACAACAGAAATGGTGCTGTAGGTTGCGGCCTACCCATGAGTAATGCCATGGGAGACCTATTGGTTTTTATTAGAGATACTTCTTTCCTCCATATTTTATGTATGTGAAAGTTTTATGCAGAGGCAGTTGCCACGCTATATAAAGTACATGAACATTAGATTAAAATCAGGCTTGACCAGGTACAGGCTGTCGGACAGTACTGCACACATCAGTGAATGCAAGGCATTAATGGGAGGCAGGATATGGGACAGAAAGCATTAGCAGCCACAGGAAGCTAAGAGATATTACATGAAAACTCCAAGCTTCAAGCAATCCCTATTTAACACACTGGACATTCCTGAAATTTCTATTTCCTAGCAGTGGTACACTTTCATCATTTCACCTAAACAGGAAAAGGACATTTAAAAATGAATACTATCCATAGTGATGGTCGCCAGGGTAACAAATACTGACTTGCATGATGTAGTGATGCTGATGGCTTCTATTCTTGTAGGTCATGGCATTGTGTGAGGGAGCATGTATAATAGAACGTTACAGCACAGAAGGAGGCCATTCAGTCCATTATGGTTGTGCCGGCTCTAAAGAGCTAATCAGTTAGTCCCACTCGCTCACTCTTTCCACGTGGCCCTGCAAGGGCTCACGTGGGTACAAGTTATATCCCCATGACTTTCAGGAAGAATGCCACTGTGTACCATTTCACAGCCTCTCTTACTGCTTGTCCACAGGGAAGGCAATGAACTGTTTGGCTCAAGTAAATGATGCACCTGTGACATGCTTCACACATTGATCCACAGCTGATTGGCCGATGCTCGCAATGCCCCCAGTGGCAGCTTGAAATGACCTCAGTGTAGCTGTGACTTTTACTGTCACTGATAGCACTGTACCTGTGGTGGACTTTGGCTGCAGGTTT
Source organism: Squalus acanthias (assembly GCA_030390025.1). Lineage (NCBI taxonomy): Eukaryota > Metazoa > Chordata > Chondrichthyes > Squaliformes > Squalidae > Squalus > Squalus acanthias. The sequence goes on along the minus strand of CM059426.1, from coordinate 153,678,036 downwards.
GCTTGCAGCAAGTGGCATAATTATGTCACAGCTTCCCTGGTTAATCAAACCCTCCATAAACTCTGCTTCTTGGACAAGGAAATACAAAAAATGCAGCACCACAAAGCCTCTTCAATGACCCCAGTGGTAACAGGGGAAACATTTTTAAAAAGTGAGCAAATCTTCAGCAATGGCATGGCAATCGAATTTACTGTAAGCAGATTTCAGTCTGGAGCTCAGTGCTTCACAACTCTGAACATCCAGTTAATGTGGGCTGAGAAGTGAAAGAGTGTTAAATGGCTGGCAAGGACGATAAGTATAGTGAATTGCATAATTAGACACTAATTTGCTAAATGTTTCCTGGAGCCAGCAGGCATCCGATTGGAAAATCAGATTGGACGAAAGTAGATGGAGATCTAACTTACAATTTTGAGAAGTCGCACAACACCAGGTTATAGTCCAGCAGATTTATTTAAAATTACAAGCTTTCGGAGCTGTCGCCCCTTCGTCAGGTAAAGGTACAATGAGTGAATCTACAATATTACACAGTATATAAACACAGAAACTGCAGAGATACAATCTTTCAGGGAGGCCTTACATCAAAGACACACCAGAGCACAGCCAAGACAATGAGATGAGTCACAGGGGGTCCCACGTGTCAAATCCTGCTGTCTGCAATTGAGCTTTCAACCTTTTTTTTGGGGTTTGTTTTTTTTTGTTGTTTTTTTTTAAAAACTGGAAAGACAGACAACGTTCCAGTTTTTAAAAAAAAACACAAAAAAAAACAAACACAAAAAAAAAGGTTGAAAGCTCAACTGCAGACAGCAGGATTTGACACGTTGGACCCCCTGTGACTCATCTCATTGTCTTGGCTGTGCTCTGGTGTGTCTTTGATGTAAGGCCTCCCTGAAAGATTGTATCTCTGCAGTTTCTGTGTTTATATACTGTGTAATATTGTAGATTCACTCATTGTACCTTTACCTGACGAAGGGGCGACAGCTCCGAAAGCTTGTAATTTTAAATAAATCTGTTGGACTATAACCTGGTGTTGTGCGACTTCTCATTTTTGTCCACCCCAGTCCAACACCGGCATCTCCGCATCATTACAATTTTGAAATCAGGTTCTCCCAATTTCCACTCAGAAATCAAGTGAAGCCGTTCAGAAAATCTACTCACTTCCTTATTGACAGGGGCGGGTTTTCCTAGCCAGAGGGGGGAAGGGAGGATTTTGGTCAGGCCCCGAATGCTGTGGAGCTTTGACTCCACAGTGTGCAACTTTTTCTTTTAAACAGGATCCCGCCCAGATGTCAGCCTGATTAATAGGCTTGGCTTCCAGTCAAGCGGCGAGCACTCTGGAGCAGGCCGCAGCTGGAGGGTGGGGGGGTCTGATCCCCGACCCCAGGAGGGTCCGATCCTGGGGGGTCTGATCCCCGACCCCGGGAGGGTCCGATCCTGGGGGGTCTGATCCCCGACCCCAGGAGGGTCCGATCCTGGGGGATCTGCTCCCCGACCCCGGGAGGGTCCAATCCTGGGGGGCGGGGGAGAATCTGATCCCCGATCTCGGGGGCGGGCCTTTGGATGGAGGATGCAATGCCAGAGAAGCAGATGAGCTTGGGGGGCCCGGGGTGGAGCACACCTGCTTCTCCTGGCCCTGGCAGTGCTGTCCTCGCCTCCCTTGAGCTGATAGCTTAAATCTGTAAAGCAGGTTAAATATGAGGCTCCTAGCCTCATTATAATATTTAAATGGCCCACCTGCCTCCTGGGAGTGGGTTGGCTGCCCGCCCCCTGTCCCGCCTTCGTTAAAACTGGAAGTGGGCGGGTTGGGGTCGGGTTTGAGAATTTTAACATTTCACCTGACCCCAACCCACCCGTTTTTGGGGGTTAAAATTACCCCCAATGAGTCCGAAAATCCACAAGTCTTTCCAGTGCATTCCCACATGTCCACCAGGGATGTAGAGGAAGGCCCGGGATGCAGAGCGTGCCTCCGCAATACATTTCTTGGATTTTTTGGGGGGCAGAACCTACATCCATCCTAAACATGTCCCCCTATATGAGAGGAGGGGTCTGTGGCTGGGGTTGGACTTACCACAGCTCGGGTCTGGGTTGCGCCGGGCAGCCTGTATGCCAAGAGAAACGAGGCAGCCTGGCCTCCCGGCAGGCGTATGTAGAGCTCACCTGGGGGTCTTGGCGTGGTTCTTGGCCGGGATTCCTGAAGACATTGGGCCTGATTGACCTCCTTTACAAGTCCCTTTCAAATGCTATTTCAGCTTGGGGATGCAGCAAACCCAATGAGGGGCTGCCCACCCCTGCTTCTTCTGCGCCCACCCCCCACCCGCTCTGGTGGATGCCCATTGAGTCCCGCTGCCTGCCAGTAATATTTAATTTAGGAAGCTCCCTCTCACCCCAGATACTCCAGCAAAGTCTGCAGTGGAGGTTCCCAACGGGCATATCCCAGCACTTACGCCCGGATTGATGGCCCTCAGATTTTCAGGCCTAGTAACTTCTGCCCCAGTGATACCATCATCATTTACACTACATTTAAAAAAATCAGCAAATAAAAGGATGTTAAAGTCCCTCGTAATGTAACCGGAATATCACACCTTTTTCCTCATCCAAAAGAATGACAATGCTGCACACACTCATAGTGGAGTTCCCAAACACAACATCACTGTGAAAAGCTTACTTGTTGTCTGAAAAAAATGCCTATGTATGCAGAGATCACTGGCTGCTTGGTGTTATATTTAGCAAACTAACTAGCACAGCCATTTAAAAAGCAAAATTGCAGCTGCAATATTTGCAGTTTCCATGAAAGAGATTTGGTTCTGTAGACATCCTAAAAGTTGTTCCTTTCTTTGTTGCCCTAGGACTTCAACCTTGCTTACCCATCTAGTAAAAAGTATTGCAGAGGACTAGATGTCCTCTGACGTGTTTTCTTTGACCTTCACTTACGAACGTAGGAAAGTTATGGACAGGAGAAAGCAGCTGCTCCATTGAGCCTGCCCCACACAGTTGTGATGCCTTAAGCATCATGATTCACAACACTCCCACCCTCTAGCAGTCCTGCAATCTCCTGGGACAGGCAACAAATAAGATGAAAACCCCAAGGCCAATTTAGGGAGGAGAAAATCTGGAAAATTCCTCTCCGACTCCCTTCGGCAATCAGAACTAGTCCAGGAGACCACATTGACCATGATTGACATTACTTGGTATTCCACCTATCTTTTGTATGTTGTGATCTCCACCCGATTCTGGTCTTTTGAAGGTATGCAGCAAATCCACACTGCACGAGCAGGCAACATGTTCCATAGGTCTACTATCCTCCTTGTGTGTATGGTGCTGGAGTGTGGGTTGGATCAACTATACTCGCCCATCTTAGATCCACTGCAATTGTCTCCAACTGCCATACTGCCTCCTTCAGCATGGGAAGACTGGGTCAAGGATTTTTCCACAGCTGCTTTCAATACTGTGTCATAACTTGCTGACAGACATGAACTTCTTTAGAATGGGAGAGACCATGCGTGCTTTTCTTCCCCGTTTGCTACTGTGAAGTGCTGCACATAAAGGACTATCTTCAGAGCTATTGGCCCAGAAATTCACCTCTCCGGCTTGCCGCGGGGGTAAGGATCGCGCGCGCACTTACCTACCGCGCCTGCCGTTGTGTTTTGGGCCCACGGGAACTTCAGCTCCTGGGCCTGCTCCAACTGCCAGCGCACAGTGCGTGCGTGTCCCAGGGGCGCAGTTAGTGCGATGCATCCCCTGGGATCACGTGGGCCATGGAGGGCCAATGGCAGCAGACCATCTTTCATTCATAGATTTGACAGGAGACCTGTCAAATCTGTGAATTGAAATCGGCCCCAAAAGAACAGCTAAACTTAAAATAATTTTTTTTTTAAACCTATCACATTTATAAAATAACTATAGTTAAATAAATTAACCACTTTAAACAAAAATTAAAATTTTTGAAAAAATTAAAATACTTTTTAAAAGTGATAAAAATAAACTTACCTTTCTTTAAAGTATCTAAAAAAGATAAACCTGTTGAAAATTTTTTAAATTATACTTAATTAACCACTTACCTTGTTGAAAACGGGTCCTGCGCCTCCTTTTTAATAGCGTAGGTTCTTCACTACTTACCCTCGCGTAGAAACCTGAAAAAAAATCTAAGTTTGCTGCGTGCGCGCAGCCTCTACCGCGCACGCGGTTCACCTAGGAACCGCCCCCTTCACCATACCGGAAGTTCCGGTATCCCGCGCATGCGCAGTGCATGCAGGAAACCGGCACTTCGGGACGCATTACGGGTGAGTACAGACTGTGTACTCACCCGGGAAGGGCCGAATTTTTGGCCCAATGACACTCATCCAATGAAGGACTGCAAGTTTGGATGTCCGACAAGACTATTTGATTTGAACCTACATCCTGTTATTACAGGTCCAGTGCTGGAGCTCCCAAACTGCCTCCTCCACTCCTGTTTTCAAGTTACTGTTTGCATACAAGTTGCATTTAGGTAGTGACTTTCATGACCTCAGGACATTCCAAAGCACTTTACAGCCAATGAAGTACTTTTTGAAGTGTAGTCACTCTTGTAATGTAGGAAACGTGGCAGCCAATTGTGCACACCTCAGAGAGCAGACGGGACCTTCGTTTAACGTCTCATCCGAAAGACAGCACTTCTGACAGTGCTGCGCTCCCTCAGTACTGCACTGGAGTGTCAGCCAAGATTTATTGTGCTCAAGTCTCTGGAGTGGGACTTGAACCAACAACCTTCTGACTCAGAGGCAACAGTGCTACCACTGAGCCACTGCTTTTTTAAAATTTGTTAATGGGATCAGGGCGTTGCTGGCAATGCCAGCATTTATTACCCATCCCTAGTTGCCCTTGAGAAGGTGGTGGTGAGCCGCCTTCTTTAACCGCTGCAGTCCGTGTGGTGATGGTACTCCCACAGTGCTGTTAGGGAGGGAGTTCCAGGATTTTGACCCAGCGACAATGAAGGATCGGCGATATACTTCTAAGTCAGGATGGTGTGTGACTTGGAAGGGAACTTGCAGGTGGTGTTCCCATGTGCCTGCTGCCCTTGTCCTTCTAGGTGGAAGAGGTCGCGGGTTTGGGAGGTGCTGCCGAAGAAGCCTTGGCGAGTTGCTGCAGTATATCTTGTAGATGGTACACACTGTAGCCACGGTAAGCCGGTGGTGGAGGGAGTGAATGTTTAAGGTGGTGGATGGGGTGCCAATCAAGTGGGCTGCTTTGTCCTGGATGGTGTTGAGCTTCTTGAGTGTTGTTGGAGCTGCACTCATCCAGTAAGTGGCGAGTATTCCATCACACTCCTTACTTGTGCCTTGTAGATGGTGGAAAGGCTTTGGGGAGTCAGGAGGTGAGACACTCGCTGCAGAATACCCAGCCTCTGACCTGCTCTTCTTGCCACAGTATTTATGTGGCTGGTCCAGTTAAGTTTCTGGTTAGTGGTGACCCCCAGGATGTTGATAGTGGGGGATTCGGCAATGGGAATGCCATTGAATGTCAAGGGGAGGTGGTTAGACTCTCGCTTGTTGGAGATAGTCATTGCCTGGCACTTCTGTGGCACGAATGTTAGCTGCCACTTATCAGCCCAAACCTGAACGTCGTCCAGGTCTTGTTGCATGCGGGCATGGACTGCTTCATTATCTGTGGAGTTGCGAATGGCGCTGAACACTGTGCAGTCATCAGCAAACATCCCCATTTTTGACCTTATGATGGAGGGAAGGTCATTGATGAAGCGGCTGAAGATGGTTGGGCCTAGGACACTGCCCTGAGGAACGCCTGCAGCTGTGATGATTGACCTTCAACCACCACAACCATCTTCCTTTGTGCTAGGTATGACTCCAGCCAGTGGAGCGTTTTCCCCCTGATTCCCATTGACTTCAGTTTTACTAGGGCTCCTTGATGCCAGACTCAGTCAAATGCTGCCTTGATGTCAAGGGCAGTCACTCTCACCTCACCTCTGGAATTCAGCTCCTTTGTCCATGTTTGGACCAAGGCTGTAATGAGGTCGGGAGCCGAGTGGTCTTGGCGGAACCCAAAGTTGGCATCAGTGAGCAGGTGTCGCTTGATAGCACTATCGATGACACCTTCCATCACTTTGCTGATGATTGAGAGTAGACTGATGGGGCAGTAATTGGCTGGGTTGGATTTGTCCTGCTTTTTGTGGACAGGACATACGTGGGCAGTTTTCCACATTGTCGGATAGATGCCAGTGTTGTAGCTATACTGGAACAGCTTGGCTAGAGGCGCGGCTAGTTCTGGAGCACAAGTCTTCAGCACGATAGCCGGGATGTTGTCGGGGTCCATAGCCTTTGCTGTATCCAGTGCGCGCAGCTGTTTCTTGATATCACGTGGAGTGAATCGAATTGGCTGAAGACTGGCTTCTGTGATGGTGGGGACCTCGGGAGTAGGCCGATATGGATCATCCACTCGACACTTCTGGCTGAAGTTGGTTGCAAACGCTTCAGCCTTGTCTTTTGCACTCACGTGCTGGGCTCCACCATCATTGAGGATGGGGATATTCTTGGAGCCTCCTCCTCCCGTTAGTTGTTTAATGGTCCACCACCATTCACGACTGGATGTGGCAGGACTGCAGAGCTTTGGTCTGATCTGTTGATTGTGGGATCGCTTAGCCTTGTCTATAGCATGCTGCTTCCACTTTTTAGCATGCACGTAGTCTAGCTTCCTCCAGGTTGGCACTTCATTTTTAGGTACGCCTCGTGCTGCTCCTGGCATACTCTTCTACACTCGTTGTTGAACATGGTAGAGTGAAGGATATGCCGGGCCATGAGGTTACAGATTGTGGTGGAATACAATTCTGCTGCTGCTGATGGCCCACAGCGCCTCATGGATGCCCAGTTTTGAGCTGCTAGATCTGTTCTGAATCTATCCCATTTAGCATGGTGGTAGTGCCACACAACACGATGGAGGGTGTTCTCAGTGTGAAGACGGGACTTCGTCTCCGCAATAACTGTGCGGTGGTCACTGCTGCCATGGACAGATGCATCTGCGACAGGTAGATTGGTGAGGACGAGGTCAAGTAGGTTTTTCCCTCGTGTTGGTTCACTCACCACCTGTCTCAGGCCCAGACTGGCAGTTATGTCCTTCAGGACTCGGCCAGCTCGGTCAGTAGTGGTGCTACCGAGCCACTCTTGGTGATGGACATTGAAGTCCCCCACCCAGAGTACATTCTGTGCCCTTGCTACTCTCAGTGCTTCTTCCAAGTGCTGTTCAACATGGAGGAGTACTACTGATTCATCAGCTGAGGGAGGGCAGGCGGTGGTAATCAGCAGGAGGTTTCCTTGCCCATGCTTGACCTGAAGCCATGAGACTTCATGGGGTCCGGAGTCAATGTCGAGGACTCCCAGGGCCACTCCTTCCCGACTGTATACCGCTGTACCGCCACCCCTGGTGGGGTCTGTCCTGCTGGTGGGACAGGACATACCCAGAGATGGTGATGGAGGAGTTTGGGACATTGGCTGAAAGGTATGATTCTGTGAGTATGACTATATCAGGCTGTTGCTTGAATAGTCTGTGGGACAGCTCTCCCAATTTTGGCACAAGTCCCCAGATGTTGGTGAGGAGGACTTTGCAGGGTTGACTGGGCCGTTGCCGTGTCCGTAGCCGGTGCTGAGGTCGATGCTGGGTGGTCTGTCCGGTTTTATTCTTATTATTTTGTTTCGTAGCGGTTAGTTACAACTGAGTGACTTGCTAGGGCAGTTAAGAGTCAACCACATTGCTGTGGGTCTGGAGTCACATATAGGCCAGACCAGGTAAGGACGGCAGATTTCCTTTCCTAAAGGACATTAGTGAACCAGATGGGTTTTTACGACAATCCGATAGTTTTATGGTTACCATTACTGATAATAACTTTTTATTCCAGATTTATTTTCCTCAGCTGCCGTGTTGGGATTTGAACTCACGTCTCTGGATCATTAGTCCAGGCCTCTGGATTACTAACCCAGTGACATTACCACTACGCTACGCTACCATTCCCTTGACACGGTATATACAGGAAGGGTGAATCTGCAATGCTGTACTCCCAGCGGGGAGTCAGACTTGCATTTGGAAGCTGCACTCACGGGGAGGACGGGACAGAGATTTTATATCTTGCAAATGTGGCTTCACTGTTAGATCTGCAGGATCCAAGAATGACTCCTTGTATGTCATATTTTAAGCAGAACTCTCTACGTATTACATGTAGGTTGATGGTTAGGATGTTGTCTTCATGTTCATACAGTGACACAGCTGCCTGGAGCTGATAAATATTTGAGTGCAGCAACCACAATTTTGTCAGTTAGTGCAACTTGGGGCTTCTCGTACAATCAGAGCTTCTCATCCCATGAGCCTCCAGTGCTGAGCTCACACATAGGACTGGATTTTGTCTTGGGGTCGGGTTGGGGTCGTGTTACCCGCCTTTCGTGTTGCCCCCCCCGACTCCAGATTAATGTGGATGAATGATGCAATTTTCACTTAATTGGGCAATTGAGTTCCAGCATGTGGGAACCCATGAACCAATTAGTGGTTTCAGTCTGAAAGTCGCCTCTGATGATGTCATCATTGCAGGTCAGAGACTGACTGCCTGGTCTCAGAGATTGCCTGGCCTTTGCTGTGAGAGAGAGAGAGATAATTTTTTTTGCAACCAAGTCCTCCCAGGCAGTCTCTGAAGACATTCAATGCAGCAGCATCAGAGGCGACTTTCAGACCTAATACTACTACTACCTTCATCACATCTCCGTTGTAATAGTGGACCTGCAGCTGATAGTCAGCTATCCACTTGTGCTCCCGCCAGGTTTCACTGGCGTGTTTCACATCAGGTGTACTTCACGTCAGAAAAGGGTTAAACTAGCTAAAACGTTTCAAAATGGCATTACAGAGCCAATTTAGGGCTTGTTATGGGCTTTAATGGCCTCTCCCGGGAGGCGGGACGGAGTCGGGAACCCCGCGACCAATTTTGTCAAAATTGCGTGGAGGCGGGATGGGGTCGGGACCCCCGAATCTGCAACTTTAACCCCCCACACGCCTCCAAACCCGACTCCACGGGTCATTGAAAATCCAGCCCATAAAGTCTGTTAATACGACAAGAGTGTAAAAGCCACATGCCTGCCCTCACAGCTAAAGAGAACAGTATGTCTTTGGGTAAATAGAGTCACAGAGCTTTGGATTGTGTAGTTTCCACAAATGTGTTTTTATGAAAATCCTCCTGTAAAGTTCTATCATTTCCCATAGAGTAGCGATCATGGATCAGTAACTGTTGGTTTGCAATGGACCAGATCAGAACCCAAAAAGTCAACATGACGAAATTTGACTGTGTTGGTTCCCCTGCTGAAAATAATAATGTGAATATAAAGCTTGGTGGGAGGGTGGGGTGGGATACCACTGTGAAAGAGAAAAAGTATTTCAAAATACTTCTTGGAGAGTGAAAATGATATTGGTACCACAAAGAAGCTACTTATTTATCTGTATTTTACTTAGATCCAATGGCAAGGAGTATGCACTGAAAATAATTGACAAGGCCAAGTGCAGTGGTAAGGTAAGAAGATTTCTTGCTGACTATTGTTTTTCTATGATATTTGACTAAGCTCTGGAATGTGTGATTGATATTCCTCATGCAGTAACACAAGCGGCGATAAGCATGGAGTCAGCACTATCATTAAGGGAATCAAGGGATATGGGGATAGTGCAGGAAAGTGGAGTTGAGGTAGAAGATCAGCCATGATCTTATTGAATGGCGGAACAGGCTCGAGGGGCCGAATGGCCTACTCCTGCTCCTATTTCTTATGTTCTTATCCAAAACTTAAATGCTTCAGTCTATCCCCACCTCAAAAAAAAAATAGGCTGGAGCATGAGGGACACAGGTCTTAGCTCCAACCATGAAGTTAGTTAGTGATGAAATGTAAGTACCGACTTTATGAAATCATGCCTTGCCCACTGGGAGAGTATGTCGCGAATTCAGGTATACGCTCCCATAATTTTATGCACGTACCTAAATTGTACCAATATGCAGTCTCAGTGGCAATGTTCCCTTTAATTTTTATTTTAGGTGCGCGTTCCCTTTAAATTTGCACAGCAGCCGCGCATGCGCCATATCTTTTCCAGCGTTACAGCTGGTGAGCAGCCTGCATGGGACCTCCCGATCGCTGCGCAGCCATGCATCTTAGGGAAAACGTTGCTCAGTGGGCAATATATCTCAAGCAGTGCATACTGTTTACAAAAGCAAAATACTGTGGATACTGTGGATGCTGAAAATTTGAACTAAAAACAGAAAATGCTGGAAATACTTAGTAGGTCACCTGTGGAGAGAGCAACAGAGTTAATGTTTCAGGTCGATGATCTTTCATCAGAACTGGAAAAAGTTAGAGATGTAACAGGTTTTAAGTAAGTACAGAGGCAGGGAAAGGGGGAGGGGAGGGAACAACAAAAGGGAAGGTCATTCAGAACTCGGCTGCCCGTGTCCTAACTTGCACCAAGTCCCGTTCACCCATCACCTATGTGCTTGCTGGCCTACATTGGCTCCTGGTTAAGCAACTCCTTGATTTTAAAATTCTCATCCTTGTTTTTAAATCCCTCCATGGCGTCGCCCCTCCCTATCTCTGTAACCTCCTCTAACCCCACAAACCTCCGAGATCTCTGCGCTCCTCCAGTTCTGACCTCTTGAGCATCCCCAATTTTAATCGCTCCACCAGTGACGGCCGTGCCTTCAGCTGCCCAGGCCCTAAACTTCGGAATTCCCTCCCTAACCTCTCCGCCTCTCTACCTCTCTTTTCTCTTTTAAGACACTCCTGAAAATCTACCTCTTTGATCAAGCTTTTGGTCATCGGCCCTAACATCTCCTTATGTGGCTCGGTGTCAAATTTTGTTTGATAACGCTCCTGTGAAGAGACATGGGATGTTTTACTAAGTTAAAGGCGCTATATAAATACAAATGATAGGGTGGAACACAGGAGTGATTAAATTACAAAAAGTGATGATAGTGCAAGGCAAAAGAGGGTGGTAATGGGGCAAGTAAAGAAACAAAAGATGGGTCTAGAAGAGGTGTAAATAAGTACCAACAGCTGCTGTCCGAAATAATGGGAGCAGTAGTAAAGTGCATAATCGAAAGATGTGGTACTGTTCCTCGAGCTTCCGTTAAGCTTCGTTGGAACAGTGTAAGAGGCCGAAGACAGAGAGGGAGTTGGGTGGAAAATTAAAATGACAAATGACCGGAAGCTCAGGGTCATGCTTGCGGACTGAACGGAGGTGTTCTGCAAAGTGATCACTCAATCTGCGTTTGGTCTCCCCAGTGTAGAGGAGACCGCATCGCGAATACAGTAAACTAAATTGCAAGAAGTACAAGTAAATCGCTGTTTCACCTGGAAGGAGTGTTTGGAACCCTGGATGGGGGGAAGGGGAGGGGGTGTTGGAAGTAATTGAAGAGTGGACCAGGGTGTCGCGGAGGGAACGGTCCCGTCTGAATTCTGAAAGGGGAGGGAAAGATGTGTTTGATGGTCCCATCAAGCTAGAGGTAGCAGAAATGGCAGAGGATGATCCGTTGAATGTGGAAGCTGGTGGGTGGATGGTGAGGACAAGGAGACCCGTATTGTGGTTCTGGGGGGAGGGGAAGGGGTGAGAGCAGAGGTGCGAGAAATGAGACGGACCACGGTTGAGGAAAAAGGAAGATATAATGGAAGCACTGGTGTAAGATTAGGATCACAGGCCACACACAGATTACCCAAAGGGTTTTAGGAGTTGCAAGGCTTTTATTAAAGAGCTACAGTTTTAAAGCATAATCAGGTATTACATATGGTTTAAGCCGAGTATAATAGACATACAACCCGTGACAGTAGGAGCGATCTACGACTCCCGAATCGGAATGCCACGACCGGACGGACGGGGAGGCAGTACGGTGGTCTCGGATTGGGTGGATTCCTGCAGTCTGCTGCAGCGGTCACTTCCGTTGGGTCATCTCTCGAGCTGTTGGAGGTGTTAGGTCGTCAGCCACCTCAGAGGCTAAACTTAACCAAGGTGTTAGGCCGTAGCCACCTCGGGGAAGCCTTCGCCCCTAACTGCCTGATTTCCTCTCTCGGTCGTCTATATTTATAGTTATTTCGGTGGGCTGGTAATCACCTGGTGTCAATCATTTGATCCCCCATCCTATTGTCCAATTGTGAAGCGGGAAGGCATCCCTCACCGTCCCTTTCTGCATGACTGACAAGGCCTCCCTCTTATCTTTCTGAGGAATGTTTTGTTATGTTTCTTTAAGGACATTTTATGACTTTTCTGCTCCATTTTTGTCTATTATCCCACCACCCTGTGTTGTTTTGCATTTTACGATTCCCTTATCACTTCTATTTGTCTTTTGATGCTTGATATTCGACCTTGCTGGCATTTCTGCTATCTGTTCCCGGCTGCATGTTGTCAGTTTCTGTTCTAAGAATTAATACCCATCTTTGAATCTAACAGCTATTTCTTACACTGGTATGGAAGGTGGCATCGTCAGAACAGGTGCGATGGAGAGGGAGAAACTGGGAGAATGGAATAGAGTCCTTACAGGAAGCGGGGTGGGAGGAAGTGTAATCAAGGTAGCTGTGGGATTCAGTGGGCTTGTAGTGGATATTGGTCGACAGCCTATTCCCCAGAAATGGAGATAGAGAAGTCGAGGAAGGGAGGGGAAGAGTCGGAGATGGACCATGTGAGGGAGGGGTGGAAATTAGAAGCAAAGTTGATGAAATTTTCCAGTGTGGGGCGAGAGCAGGAAACTGCACCGATACAGTTATCAATGTACCGGAAAAAGAGGTGAGGGAGGGGACTTGAGTAGGACTGGAACACACCCTGTGGTGCTGGTAATATCTGAACTGCACTAGGTCAGTGTGGTGTGAAATCATGTATGAATCCTTATCAGGGGACATGTTGGGCTTGGATGGAGGTTTTCAGTAAGAGGCTGAACAGAGACAGTGACAGATAATGGAGGGAATGGGGCATTTCTGAGCAGAGTGCAGTGTCATTTTGGGCTCAGATGGAGGCTGGCCTATCCTTCATTTTTATTTGAAATATACCTTGGTGACAATGTGACTAGTTATTTTCAGGAGTCAGCAGTGAGAATGAGCAAACAGTTCTGATTTGTGACTTAATCTCACTGGTCCTTTCAGGGCATTGGCTCTTTAGTTTATTGTTTGTTTCCAATTTTTTCCCACGTCTGAATGTACAGGCTCGTGCTGGCGTTTGATTTCATGGGTGCCAGGCTCCCTTTGGTACATCACCCAAGTGACCATTCTTCACGTGTGAGCCCAGACAGTGAGAGCGAGCAGGCCTAGTGTGCAACGTAGAAGGAAAGGAGTTACAGAAAAGTAGAACAACTTCCACCAAACCACTCGGAAAACAAGGATCACTCAACTATCTGAACAGATTAGATAGATTATTTTCATTGCTGGTTGCAGATGAATGTACTATTAGGGAAAGGGAGCTTCACCTTGAAGTGAATCAGATGTGGAGCCTTGCTGCTTTCACCAAAATGCGGAGATGCCGGTGTTGGACTGGGGTGGACAAAAGTGAGAAGTCGCACAACACCAGGTTATAGTCCAACAGTTTTATTTGAAATCACAAGCTTTCGGAGCTGCTGCCCCTTCACCTGACGAAGGGGCAGCAGCTCCGAAAGCTTGTGATTTCAAATAAAACTGTTGGACTATAACCTGGTGTTGTGCGACTTCTCACTTTTGTTCACCAAAATGAAGCATGGTTGCTATTGTTTTGAATTAAAACCACTTTGTTGCTGTAGGTGAGATTTCTATTGTGCTTTGATTTTTAGGAGCACTTGATTGAGAACGAGGTGGCAGTGCTGCGGAGGGTTAAACATCCCAATATCATCATGTTAATTGAAGAGGTAGACACACCAACAGAACTCTACCTGGTAATGGAGTTAGTCAAGGTAAGAGGACCAAAAGAGATTGGAAATGGATCTGTTGAGGGAAAAATATAATTCTGTTTACTCATTAAAAGCTCTGATAGCAAGCGTTCCTGTCCTGACCCACAGGCTGTGGAACTGGTGCACTGCAAGCCACGCCCCTTCCCTAAAATAGGAACAGTCAACCCTGCCACATCTGCGAGGGTCGGTCCTGCCGAGATATGCAGAGTTAGATTTCCAAGCCAGCGTTAAAAAGAAAGCCTGGGGGAGAAATTGGTTTTGGCCTGTTTTTGCGCGCAGGATTGGTGACGCATTCGGTACATGCGCCAGAAGCCAAGGCCCAAGGCTCGTCCCCAATGGGGCCTTGGGCCTCATCACCATAATTCCGGTGAGCTCCAGATGCCAATCGCTCCAGAGCAATTTGGGCTGGTTGTGACGCCGGGAGTGACCCTTAGGGAGGACCTGGGGGCGGGGGATGGGAGGGGGTGAGCGCGGGCTGTCAGTGGCCCACTGTTTTGCTGTGGAACAAGGAACTATTGCTCCTCCTAGCTCCATTTTAAGGTAAATTAAAAACTAAAAAACTTACCAGTTTGTTGGTGGTCTCCTTTAAGGACCCCTGGTTAGGCTGCAGAAGGACCTGAAAAAGTCAGGGGAGCTTACCCGGCTCATGATCCTCTCAGTGTTGCCGAATTTCAGAGTGGGGTCGTGACCCCTCATTAGTGTATGCCAGGCAGCTGCCAGGGATGTCTAAATATCGCCCGACCCAATATGACATCAGACATACTTTCAACATCATTTGGGCACGGGACATAGCCTCACTAAATTGGTGTTTTTTGCCCCCATTTTACACACAATGGGATCCAATTTCGCACCTACCGCTTCCGGCCCCCTTTTATCTCCCAACTCCTTCAACTAACCAAGCACAGAAGATTACTTTGAAACAAAGGAATCATGATTGCTGCCTGGGAAGTGGACATTGACCTGCATGATCTGGTTGCTGACCAACTGGACAAAGATGGGCTGGAACCCCTTATTGTTTCTAAACGCTGCCACATTATGTATAGGGGGCCCGGATGTATATATGAGTGCTATCAATTAAAACCTGGACTTTGGGGAATCCTGTGATGTTGAAGAATTGCAGTGTCAGTTTTCCATGGAGAAAATGCTGACTGTTTTCCCTGGTGAATGCATCAGGGACCTGCTTGATGAGCTTGTGCGTTGCAGATTGATTGATGATGCGCATACCCATGAGGTCATTTGGAAGGACACGGAGGCATAGAAGTTCAGTGCTGTGGCCACTCCCCATTGTCAGCAATGTCTGCAGATCTGATTCCAGCAGGCAGCACACCTCAGTCACAGCCTCCCCGGTGAATCAGAGCCAGCAACGACATTCCCAAGTAGTTGTACACCTGCCTGCATGGGTAAGGCTGGGTACCGGCAATCCATCGCTGGTGCAAGTGAATCTACCTCACATCACATCCATCCATTTTTCCACCTACAAAATCTCAAATAGACAGGAACACTCAATCCAACACCCATTTTTTGCATTTAGGATGCAGCAATAAAAAATCCAGCAATAAAAAATCCAGCAATACAGCTTTAAGTATTCAACGCCTGAAAGCTTGAAAACATGTCTGCTTTTTTTTTGTCCATTTTATCCAGGCGAGCTGAGTCTACAGCACATTCCTGGTGAGAGCATCGGGAAGTCTTGCTTTTAGATAACTGCTCTTCATAAGAACATAAGAAATAGGAGCAGGAGTAGGCCATTCGACCCTTCGAGCCTGCTCCGCCATTCAATGAGATCATGGCTGATCTTCTGCCTCAACTCCATTCACTGGCCTTATCGCCATATCCCTTGATGCCCTTACTAGTCAGAAATCTATCAAGCCCTGTAATGATTTTGTATGCTTCAATGAGATCCCCTCTCATTCTTCTGAGTTCAAGAGATTACAGGCCTAGTTTACTCAATCTCTTCTCATACGACAGTCCCGCCATCCCAGGAATCTATCTCGTGAACCTTCGTTGCACTCCCTCCACGGCAAGTATATCCTTCCTTAGATAAGGAGACCAAAATTGTACACAGTACTCCAGGTCTGGTCTCACCAAGGCCCTATATAATTGGAGTAAGACTTCTTTACTCCTGTACTCAAATCCTCTTGTAATAAAGGCCAGCATACCATTTGCCTTCCTAATGGCTTGCTGCACCTGCACATTCACTTTCAGTGACTCGTGTACAAGGACACCCAGGTCCCTTTGAGCATCTGCATTCCCCAATCTTTCACCATTTAGGAAATACTCTGCCTTTCTGTTTTTTCTACCAAAGTGGATAACTTCACATTTATCCACATTATATTCCATTTGCCATGTTCTTGCCCACTCACTGAGCCTGTCGAGATCCCCTTGAAGCCTCTTCACATCCTCTTCACAACTGACACTGCCACCTAGCTTTGTATCATCAGCAAATTTGGAAATGTTACATTTAGTCCTCTCATCCAAATCATTGATATAGATTGTGAATAGCTGGGGCCCAAGCACCGATCCTTGCGGTACCCCACGAGACACAGCCTGCCATCCTGAAAAAGACCCATTTATCCCTACTCTTTGTTTTCTGTCTGTTAAGCAATTCTCAATCCATGCTCGTATATTACCCCCAATTCCAGGTGCCCTAATTTTGTTTACCAACCTCTTTTGTGGGACCTTATCGAAGGCCTTCTGAAAATCCAAATACACCACATCTACCGATTCCCCTTTGTCTACTCCACTAGTTACATCCTCAAAGAACTCCAATAGGTTTGTAAAACAGGACTTCCCTTTCATAAATCCATGTTGACTCTGCTCAATCTTACTATTAGTTTCTAAGTGCCCAGTCATTGCATCCTTTATAATAGATTCTGCAATTTTCCCAACTACTGATGTGAGGCTAACAGGTCTGTAGTTCCCTGTTTTCTCTCTCCCTCCTTTCTTAAATAGCGGGGTTACATTTGCTATCCTCCAATCTGCAGGAACCGTTCCAGAATCTATAGAATTTTGGAAGATGACAACCAATGCGTCCACTATCCCAATGGCCACCTCTTTCAAAACCCTAGGATGTAGGTCATCCGGTCCTTGAGATTTATCGACTTTCAGTCCCATTAATTTTGCTAGTACTGTTTTTTTACTAATAATAATTTCTTTAAGTTCCTCATTCTCGCCACACCCTTGGTTTTCTCGTATTTCTGGGAAGTTTTTTGTGTCTTCCTCCGTGAAGACAGAAACAAAGTATTTATTTAATTTGTCGGCCATTTCCTCATTCCCCATTATAAATTCTCCCGTCTCTGACTGTAAAGGACCTACATTTACCTTCGCCAGTCTTTTCCTTTTCACATACCTATAGAAGCTTTTACAATCCGTTTTTATATTTTTCGCTAGTTTGTGCTCATATTCCATTTTCCCTTTCTTTATCAATTTCTTGGTCCCCCTTTGCTGATTTCTAAAAAGATCCCAATCCTCAGGCTGACTGCTTTTTCTGGCAACTTTATAAGCTTCCTCCTTTGACTTAATACAAGCTTTAATTTCTTTTGTTAGCCATTTGCACGTGTTTCACAGCTTTAATGGAATTCTCACACATTTTGTACAAGAGTATAATAGGCCGGCCGGAAAATCTACCCTCTACTCACCGGCTCTGTAATAGAGAGACTCCGGTTCTGACCCAGAGTTTCACTGTATTGGAACACAGTATAGAAAATCAGGCATTATTGCCAGTCCATCATGATTTTCTCAGTTTTGGAGCTCTATGTCACTGTATAGGGGCAGAGATCGCAGCATATAAACGTAAGTGGATTAACAGTTAACGTATGCATGGTCAATGTAATTCGTTGGACTGGTTTCAATCGCTTGAGGGGGTCGGAGAGGAATTTTCCAGATTTTTCCCTGCTTATTGGCCCTGGGTTTTTTTCCTGTTTTTTTTCCCCTCTCTCGTGTTCTTTGCCATGGACCATGTAACAATTTTACTTCTCAATGAGGAATAGCACCGAAAGATTAGTTTCCAATAATTAAATACTGTATTTTGCTTTGTGATTTTTTTGTTTTTAAATTTGGAATCGCAAAGCCTACATATGAAACTGAGAAAAGATTAACCCGCGCCCGTTGATTGCAATGCAGGCGGCATAAGAACATAAGAACATAAGAACATAAGAAATAGGAGCAGGAGTAGGCCAATCGGCCCCTCGAGCCTGCTCCGCCATTCAATAAGATCATGGCTGATCTGATCCTAACCGCCAATCTACTATATATCACAGAACCATCTCCTGCATCTAACAGAATTGCACACACGAAATAGGAGCAGAATCCGGCTACACGGTCCCTGGGCCCGCTCCACTACCCACAGGGCCATGACCGATCCGAACCTAGACTCATGTCCAAATTCCTGCCCGCTCCCCGTAACCCCTAATTCCCTTTACTTCTAGGAAACTGTCTATTTCTGTTTTAGATTTATTTAATGACGTAGCTTCTACAGCTTTTTGTGGCAGCATATTCCATGGACCTACCACCCTCTGAGTGAAGTAGTTCCTCCTCATCTCAGTTTTGAAAGAGCAGCCCCTTATTCTAAGACTATGTCCCCTAGTTCTAGTCTCACCCGTCATCGGGAACATCCTCCTCGCATCCACCCGATCCAACCCCTTCACAATCTTATATGTTTCAATAAGATCGCCTCTCATTCTTCTGAACTCCAATGAGTAGAGTCCCAATCTACCCAACCTCTCCTCATATGACCACCCCCTCATCCCCGGGATTAACCGAGTGAACCTTTTTTGCACTGCCTCGAGAGCAAGGATGTCTTTCCTTAAGCAAGGACACCAAAACTGTATGCAGTATTCCAGGTGCGGTCTCACCAATACCTTGTACAACTGAAGCAATACCTCCCTATTTTTATATTCTATCCCCCTAGCAATGAAAGCCAACATTCCATTTGCCTTCTTAATCACTTGCTGCACCTGCATACTAACCTTTTGAGTTTCGTGCACCAGGACCCCCAGATCCCTTTGCACTTCAGTACTCTCCAGTTTCTTGCCATTAAGATAATAAATTGCTCTAGGATTTTTCCTGCCAAAGTGCATCACCTCACACTTTCCAGTGTTGTATTCCATCTGCCAAATCTCTGCCCACTTACTTAGCCTGTCTATGTCCCCTTGCAGGTTTTTTATGTCCTCCTCACTCACTACTTTCCCTCCCATCTTTGTATCATCTGCAAATTTTGATATGTTACACTTGGTCCCTTCCTCCAAATCGTTAATATAGATTGTAAAGAGTTGGGGACCCAGCACTGACCCCTGTGGAACACCACTAGTTACTGATTGCCAGTCTGAGAATGAACCATTTATCCCAACTCTTTGCTTTCTGTTAGATAGCCAATCCTCTATCCATGCCAGAATATTACCCCCAATCCCGTGATTTTTTACCTTAAGCAATAATCTTTTGTGTGGCACCTTGTCAAATGCCTTTTGGAAGTCTAAATACACTACGTCCACTGGTTCCCCTTTATCCACTCTATATGTTACTTCCTCAAAGAACTTTGTGTTGCCTGCTCATTATAATGATTCCAGCATGCAGCCAGCACTAACCATGCTGTTCATTGGTTGCATGCATCAGCAGGCGGTCCAAAATTGTAACTTGCTAGCACCAGTTAAAGCTAGCCTGCACTGCTTAAAGCTAGCCTGCACCTCTTAAAGGGGAGATGCATTGTGGCTTGAGCAGATGCTGGCAGTCGTTCAGGAAGTGAATCTGACCTGGGAAACAGTGAAGAATGGCACAACATGGGAGAGAGTGGGCTCCAAGGTTTTCGGACGTTGTACTAGAGGACTTGGTGAAAGTAGGAGAGATATCCTGTATCTGCAGGGGGCCAGGAGGCCCTCCAGACAGACGCTTAAAAGTCAGTGGGAGCAGATAGGCGTGTAGGTCAATGCCAGGAGTCAAGTCCCGAGGACCAGAAGTAGCAGGAGCTAACCGCCGGTGCACCTGCATGTCCTAACCCCAATGGAGGAGATGGTGCTGGTCGTTATTGGAACAGCCATTGGTGCGGCCGTGGCCAGCGGCGGGGCTTAGACCATCGAAGATGACGGAATCCTCATACCTAATTCTCCTTCTCACATCCCATTTCCCCTCATCCCACAATCTCTTCTGATTTACAAGCTGCAGGTGGTGTAAGCAAGCACCTGTTACTTTCCTCCCCTCCTCTCATCACACTCTTACCCTTGTGTCTTTCTCCTTTCAAATATCCAAGAAGTGCACCCTGACCAGGCAGTGGTGGAAGAGCAAGAAGACAGTGATGATGAAGACACACAGTCACTCGATTTCACACTTGCAGACACTGTGCGTAATTTAGAGCTGGAATCTACACGTGGTGAGACACTGGGCACGAGTGGCCTGCAGCCAGAGCAGGGGGCAACGGAACATGCCATTTTACTCGACAGGGATCAAAAGTATGGTTCGTGTTGGGTAGGCTTCATGGCAAGGGAATTGCTGCATGATACAGCTAGGTACTAGGGAACCTTGCTGGAGGGTGAGGTCGCACATGAGTTCTGCTGCAGAGGACTTCGATGGGGCAGGCTACAGAAGAAGGCTGATGGGTATGCACAATGAAATGCTTGGTGCATTGGGAAGCCTGCCAGAAAGCCTGTGTGCAATGTCAAGGAGCATGGAGGAGTCCGGCACCAACTTGGCACAGGGCTTTACGCAGAGCTTGGAGCCCATCCTTTCCAGAATGGAAGTGGTGGCCAACTCCGTTCGCACACTTGTGGACCCAACCATGATGCAGCGTCTGATGAACGATGCCATTTCAGCACAAGCAGCAGCCACCCAACTTCTGAGTGCTGCAATGCAAGCTCAGACTGCTGCCATCATGGCTGTGGATTACAGTGTTGAAAGGGGCTCACAGGGTGTCACAGCAGTCCAGCAATCTGTCCTCCAACAGATTACTAGGATTGCTGAGGCGCCGCCCCGGGGGAGTGGCAGTGGCTCCATGGAGCACGAACCTGTTGTCCTCTCTCAGGATGACAGCATTTGTCCTCCCACCACTGCCACTCCACCAGTCCCTTGCTGTTGCCTGTCAGCCAACCAGCCCAGATTGCTGCCGCCCATGCCGAGATAGTGCAGTCCACAGCCGGGCCTTCTAGGCCCAGAGCTGCTTGAGGACGTCCTCCAAGTCCATCTGCAGTGTCTTCCACTGAAAGTCAGCAGCCTTCCAACAGCCAAGCTTCAGCCACTGGGGTAGCACTGCGTAGGAGCACTAGGACAGGCAAAGGCACATGGAAGACAGGCACTAAGGGAGTGCACAAGGGTGATTAGTTTACGTGTGCATGGGTTGCACACTGGAGTCATGAGCCATGTCGTCAAGGGATAGCCCTTGTCGCCCAGTAGCCACCCTTTGGTTTGTCTGGGTGGCTCAAATACAGATAGCACAGTGGACCGCTGCAGAATTAAAGCATTATGACAGCTGCCAGGATACCAGGCATTGACCTGCATGATTCACTGCCTATGGTTGCACTCCAGCTGGATGGGCGGCAGCAATCTGGGCTGACTGGCTGACAGGCAACAGCAAGGGACTGGTGGAGTGGCAGTGGTGGGAGGACAAATGCTGTCATCCTGAGAGAGGACAACAGGTTCGTGCTCCATGGAGCCACTGCCACTCCCCCGGGGCGGCGCCTCAGCAATCCTAGTAATCTGTTGGAGGACAGTTTGCTGGACTGCTGTGACACCCTGTGAGCCCCTTTCAACACTGTAATCCACAGCCATGATGGCAGCAGTCTGAGCTTGCATTGCAGCACTCAGAAGTTGGGTGGCTGCTGCTTGTGCTGAAATGGCATCGTTCATCAGACGCTGCATCATGGTTGGGTCCTTTCGGTTCCGATATATGGCAGAGTTGACATGTGGCGCCTGCAAAGCGATGTGAATGCAGTCAATGGCACCCTGCACCGTGGGAAAGCCTGCAATCCTAGCAAAGCTGTATGCTCACTCTGCCTGCTGGTCTCTGGCAAAAGAGAATGAAATGTAGTCAGCTCTCTTTGAATAGCGAGCCTCAGTGACCTCTCTTACACAACAGTGGACAGCAAACTGCGAAATGTTTCCAACTATCTCCAGCTCCAGCCTGGAAAGAGCCAGATGCATAAAAGTTCATCGCCATGGTCACCTTCACAGCCACTGGCAATGCGGTCCTTGCCCTGCTCTGAGGTTGCAGTTGTGGCTGCAGCAGGTGGAAGATTCCAGTGAGGTCATCCTTATTGCATCTCACACATTGTTCCTCACTGAGGTTCAGGTAGGAGAATTGCTCCCTGCACACCCTGGGTGGATATGGCCTCCTGCTGAGAGACCTTCTCCTCCTCCCTCTTCCAGCAGCTTGTCCTGCTCAGCGTGCCCTCTGCTCATTCTCCCAGTCATGCTGTATTACAAGGGGAATGCCTACTACTGCATCCATGTCTGGGAGCAACTGGTTTGTGCAGAAGCCTTGAAGTCAGGAAAAAGTCCTTCAGTACTTACCACACCACTCCCTGTAGACTTTTGCAACTTGAAAGAACTATGGAAAGGACCAAGCGCTTGTAGAATCATACCAACAGCCAGAAGGAATCAACCAGCAACTAATCTGTAAGTTTTTTTTAATTCATTCATGGGATGTGGGCATCGCTGGCAAAGCCAGCATTTATTGCCCATCCCTAGTTGCCCTTGAGAAGGTGGTGGTGAGCTGCCTTCTTGAACCGCTGCAGTCCGTGTGGTGAGGGTACTTCCACAGTGCTGTCAGGTAGGGAGTTCCAGGATTTTGACCTAGCAACGATGAAGGAACGGCGAATCAGGATGGTGTGTGACTTGGCGGTGGTGGTGTTCCCATGCGCCTGCTGCCCTTGTCCTTCTAGGTGGTAGAGGTCGCAGGTTTGGGAGGTGCTGACGAAGAAGCCTTGGCGAGTTGCTGCAGTGCGCCTTGTAGATGGTACACACTGCAGCCACGGTACGCCGGTGCTGGAGGGAGTGAATGTTTAAGGTGGTGGATGGGGTGCCAGTCAAGCGGGCTGCTTTGTCTTGGATGGTGTCGAGCTTCTTGAGTGTTGTTGGAGCTGCACTCATCCAGGCAAGTGGAGAGTATTCCGTCACACTCCTGACTTGTGCCTTGTAGATGGTGGAAAGGCTTTGGGGAGTCAGGAGGTGAGACACTCTGACCTGCTCTTGTTGCCACAGTATGCGTGTGGCTGGTCCAGTTAAGTTTCTGGTCAATGGTGACCCCCCAGGATATTGATGGTGGGGGATTCGGCGATGGTAATGCCGTTGAATGTCAAGGGGCGGTGGTTAGACGCTCGCTTGTTGGAGATAGTCATTGCCTGGCACTTGTGTGGTGCGAATGTTACCTGCCACTTATCAGCCCAAGCCTGAATGTCGTCCAGGTCTTGCTGCTTGCGGGCATGGACTGCTTCATTATCTGAGGAGTTGTGAATGGCACTGAACACTGTGCAGGCGTCAGGGAACATCCCCACTTCTGACCTTATGATGGAGGGAAGGTCATTGATGAAGCAGCTGAAAATGGTTGGGCCTCGGACACTGCCCTGAGGAACTGCTGCAGCGATGTTCTGGGGTTGTGATGATTGATCTCCAACCACCACAATCATCTTCCTTTGTGCTAGGTATGACTCCAGCCAGTGGAGGATTTTCCCCCCGATTCCCATTGACTTCAATTTTACTAGGGCTCCTTGATGCCACACTTGGTCAAATACTGCCTTGATGTCAAGTAGTTGATGATCTCTTTAAATAGCACTGTTGGGGTGTCCTTCCTGCTGCTTAATGCATGTTCAGCCATGCGAGGTTAAGAGAGGGCATTGGCTGGAGCGTTGAGCTCCAAAATGGCACCACTGGCATCAAATCAACATGACGTTATGATCTGCCTGCTCTGCATACTTCCAGCGGATGTTAGCCACGCACGCACTAACGCCCTCATGAATATTCGCGGCAGAGGTGTGCGCACACGCATTGAATGCCATTTTGGTACCCAAACGGCACCCGTAGCGTCAGAATAAAGGGTGCTACCGAACCTTGTTTTTTAAATGTCACTACCCCATACTGAAAACTGATATCTACTTCAAGGCTGTTTATTCGGAGATTAAGGTGAAAATGTAATTGTATCCATCAATCAAAAACCATCAGTAACAATCTAAATATATTAGCAATCAAACAGTACTTGAGGGAATGTCACCTAGTAACCACATCTGTTAACTGACAACAACTGCATATATCTCATTAAAGATGTCTATTAAAAAGTTATAAATATGACAGTTGTATGCATGTAGGAATTTTAATTGTGTCGCCCTCAGGATCCAATACTTATATGTTCAATTATATGCTTAGATTTTTACTGCTAAATTCAATTTCTATCACAAAATGCCCAGGGCAGAATGTAAAAATATTATTCTGGTATCGCAAAGAAATGAAAATGACACCAGCCCCTTGAATAAGATATTCATTTTCTAATCTCTTAATTATTAATGAATGAAACAAGTCTTGTGTACTTCATTGACTGCTAAGAAAAAAGGACACTTGAAAAATATTTTAAGTGGGTGCATGCAAATGGCAAGTAGCGTGCAGTCACTGTGTAGAATCTGAACCTGTATCGAACACGTCACCAGTCCAAGCCTGCTCATTTATCCACACTCTCCAGTTGCCTCCCGTTGTGTGGAAGTAAGACTCGAGAGATCAGACTGAACAATGCTGACTGAATCCAAGTTCAGACTGCTGGTTCCATAATTTAGAAATCAGAATCCTGATTTGGATTTAGGTTATCATCACCATTATTGAAATTGCAATCTCCCTTATTTAGAATTCAAATTTAGATTCAATTTCTGAAGACGATCGATCTGAGATCTGAACTAGATTCTGATTGTGACCTGCAATACTCGGTAATCTAAATTCAGATGGGGCTCATCTCTTGAAGGACACTAATGAAAGATGCTGTTTGAAACGTTTGGAAATCTAAATCATTCTTTGCACCTGGATTCCTGAGTATTTTTTTATCTGTGTTATTTATAGAAATATTCAACAAATCAAGTGAGTTACAGTCTTTGTATTCAAGGGGACTGGAAACCAACAGAGGCCGGATTGCTGCATAAGTGCCAGGATGCATTTACCTGGCACATCCGGTGCTGACCTCACCTAGGTTCGAGGGAGTCAGGGGAATGTCTCAGGGGGGGAGGTTGGACATGGACGGGGATGCAAAACAGGCGGTATCGCATCAGTCACTTCGTTATATGCCCGTCAGTTCCACTGACTTCTGTATCAGGCCTGTCAAATAATGGGGGGCAAGAGCGATTCTGTCTGTTTTGAGCCCCCGTCCATGTCTAATTTCACTCCCTCTCACTTTATATGCCCCCTGAGGTTGTTTGCATCACTAGGGGCACATCTAGGGCACCCACGTATCCCATGGAGCCGGGAATCCTGGTTGAAGTCAACTCACTTTGGGGAGGGAGGTCGCACCCCCTCCCCCCTTCCCTAAAAAGAAAGTTTTAGCTGTCTGGTGGCCAAAATAATTCTACCTTTGAAAAAAAAATTCGGGAATGCAGGCCTCAAGCCTGAAGGTGGACCCCACCACTGCCATTTCTGAGGCCAGTACGCCGCTTGCCGATCACCCACCCAACATCTCTCAGGCCGGGGTCATGGGTACTCCTGACGCTGGGATTCCCTTCCCCTGGTCCCACCCGTTATGCTGCTCGCTTTGCTATGGGTGGGGAAATCTCTTGCAAAGCCAGGACCCAGCGTATCTGAGTCGCAGTCTAAATTCTGACCCTTCCAGTGCACTCTTGCCAAAGTTACCGCGGGGGTGCACAGCAAGGGCCTTGGATTTTCGGCCCCAAAAGTGTATTTTACACCATTCCCTGTTGTGGTACATGGCTCGTGTATATCTTGTCAGTTTGTTAATGTCCCTTTCACTTTCCTGGCAGGGCGGAGACCTGTTTGATGCCATTACATCCTCGACTAAGTACACAGAGCGGGATGCCAGTGCAATGGTGTACAACCTGGCTTCTGCGCTCAAATATTTGCACAGCCTCAACATTGTGCACAGAGACATCAAGCCGGAGAACTTGTTGGTATGTTATTAGTTCTGGAGGCAATATACGGCAGATGATTTTATTCCTGCAGGGTATGTGTGTCTAGTGAGCAGCAAAATGTCAGCACTCATTTTATCTGTAATGAATGCAGTGTGCAAAATATGGCCTGTTTTTGCTAATGAAATGTGTGAAGAGTAAATCTGATATTAGTTGCAATATTTTATCACTGGGCGGGTGTGGGCTTTGTAGAACACTGAAAGTGCTGATGATGACATGAAGGACTGAGCTCTTTCACCAGTAGAATGGCCCCAGTTTAAATTAGATGTGATAACCAAGTATTCTTGCTGAATGTTTATATATAAAGGTGATTACAGCCCTTATAACAAAAAAGTGAGTGGGAAATAGCAAAATCACTTTTTCTCATCAAAACTATTGACTTGACATTGTCAGCACTGAAAATGACAAACATTGGGGACAATTTTAATATTTGTTGTGAAAGTGTAAGTTGGCTTCAGAGCGCACTTGGCGCCCCTCCTCCGCTTTGTTGCTGCCGTGAGGCCTGAGCCATTTGAGGCCCGGACCTCATCTGAATGTATCCAGCGAGCTGTATGCACCAAACCAATGGCTAGCCTCCTAAATGTATGCAGATGACAGTACGGGCCTGGTGAGAAGGAGGAGGCGGGGGGGTGTGAATAGGCTGGCACTCCTGCTCCTCCTGGCCCACAAAGGCCAAAGATGCTCCTTTAAGGACCACTGGTTAGGCCGTTCAATGCTGGTACAATTGGGCAGAGCATGTGCCGTGCTCATTTGTACTTTAAAATTGTAATCTGGGTCGCTTCAGGCCGCTATTGCCCCATTTATGCCAGGCAGCCACAGTTAAAATCAGCCCCAATTTATCCACACACCATTCAGTTCTGTCTCGATCTGGTTACAGTGATTCAGTCATTTCATGTCTTTCATATGACAGTGAAGTGCTTTCGGAAATCCTGAGGACATGAAATACATTATGCAAATGCAGTTCTTTCTTTCTAACCTGTTCCTTTGTGTATTACTCTACATTTGTCAATATTAAAATCCATCTGCCATATCTCAACCCAGCCACATAATTGGTCCAAATCTCCTTGAAGATAGTCAATCACAGTTCTGCTCAGTACTTGGCCCAGAGCTTTGTGTCATCAGAAAGTTTAATAATACTACAGATGCTCTGTTCCATATCATTCATGCATATTACAAACGGCAGGAGTCCCAGATCAGAGCTTCACTGGTCACTTTTCCTCAGGCAGAGCATTTTCCATTTATCGCCACTGTCTGCCAAGTGAGTTCTCAACCCATCTGGACAATTTGTCAACTCATATACCAGCCTTAAGCTTCCTTACTAGCTTCATATGAGGAATTTTTTCAATTGCCTTTAGAAAATCCAAGTACATTAATCTGCTGGATTACCCCTGTCCACTAGTTTACTTACCCCTTCAAGGCATTCCAATAGGTTTGTAAGGCATGTACTTCTACTTTTAAAACCATGCCGACTAGTCTCTCTGAGACCTGTGTTCTTTAAATGCTCAGTTATAGCATCCGTTGCAGTGCCCTCAAGCATTCTTCACACATAGATGTTAGACTAACTGGCCTATATTTATCAAGTTCATACTTTACTATTCTTGAATATCGGAACTATATTTGTCATCCTCCAGTATGCATGAAGCTCTGAAAAATAACAGCAAAGGCATCATTAGTTTCCTTCTCTCACTTCCTTGAGGATTCTGTGATGTGCCCCATCTGGCTGAACGTCTTTGCACATATTTAATCCTTCCAGTTTTTGTACAACACATTCTTTGCTAACTTCCATATGTGCTATCGGTCACTTTGCTCCATTCACTATGACTGAAATTTGCCTACAGTTCTCCTTTATCAAAACTGCTGGGGAGAATCCATTCAGTGTGTTACCTACTTTATTCTTTAATGGGCTCACCTGCTCTTTGACCCTCCTTCTACTATTAATGTGATTGTGCCTCTTCCTGCTGCCTTGGCTCTCTACTTCTCTTTCTTTTTATAATCTTGCCTTAGTTATCCTCAATTGCCTTTTGTAGGGCTCCCAATCCACCCTATTCTGTGCTTCCTTGAATCTTTTAAAGTATTTTTGCTTGTATTTTATATTCCTTCTTGCCTCTATTAAACCAATGCAGTATAGGCTTTTGCTGTGCTTATTTTTCAACTTTTCTCATACGACCTTTTCTCATCCCGTATTACAGCCTTAAGTACATTCCATTTTTCCTCTGTTGTTCTATTTTTAAGTGCGGATTCCAATTAATATTACCAGAGCCTTTTCTCGCAGCTCCAAAGGCGTTAGTGTCGCACTCAGTGAGAATGTTGCCATGTGATGAAGCCACAGTGGTTTTGCTTAATGCGTGCTCCTCATGATAGGTAGCACAATTCGACTGTTACTATGAAGCATGTCCACTTGTAGAAGCAAACACCATTTCACAGTCTGGGGTTCAGAAGAAACAAGTATGGTGCTGGCAGTTTGGAGCTAGCTCTGAATCCCAGCAGCAGTCAGTACTCAGACCATCCTGTAAGCACTGACAGTCACTACAGTATGTCTTGTAGTTTGTACTGCACTTAACCTGGACTGCACTGAACCTTCGTTTCAATGCAGAAAGACTTTTGGTCGAATCCCAGGAGCGGGCTGATTTGTTTTCACGGAAAACAGATGGAATTATAGATTGTGATCCCCAAAACACCAGCAAAGGTCCCAGAATCCCATGCAATTTGACTTATTCGGTCACTATAAACCAATGTCCCTACTGATAGCACTTGCCATTGATTTTCTGCCCAGTCACTGTAGTTATGAGGCAGCTGCAAAGATCTAAGATCATTCGAGAAAATAATTGCAGGCTCCCTTTGGCAGCAGCCAAGCTTTAAGATGTCTTGACATTCGCAGTGTCCCAGCTGTGTGCTGTGAGAAAGTCCTGCTGACGTGACCAATGTAGTTCCTTTCATTTTACCAGAGTAAGCAGCTGTCTCCATTGTTTCTCCCACAGAATTTAATACTTAATATTAATTTGTCAGTATTCATGTTGGTTCCTGTTTCAGGCAGTTGTAAACTGCATATCCCAATGAATCTATTGTTTAAACGGAGCATACACAGTACAAGCATACAACACTGAGAAATACATTTTTCAGTTGTTTTTTTCTTATAATTCTCCTTTAGGATAAATACAAGGGTTCGGGGAATTGCTTTCAGATCTTGACTCCATTAGATTGTAATTGAAAAGGTTAAAATATACCGGGTATCATTTCCACAGAGGTTCCCTTGATCTCCCTCTGTAGCGTCCATGGAAGATCGGATGGAAGATCGGCAGAAACCCCTGCAGAAACAGCAGGAATGGTTATTTACGCCGTTTCTGTGGGATTTCTGCTGACCTTCTGGGGACTGGGTCAGCAGAAAGGTGATTGCAGAGCTATGCCATCTGCTGCCGGGCACCTGCAGCTACAGTATCAGCTTCCTTGTATCAGTGTTCGTGCAAGAAGCCGCTGTCTCTCACTCAAACACCTAAGTTTTTGGGGGAGAATCATGCATGACAAACATACTCAAATTCTTTGAGGAGGTATTGGAGCTTGTGAATAAAAGGGCTCCATGGACGTTCTAGTACAGCGTTGAAGAATGTTCCAAAAGGTAGAAAAGCACAAATTGGATCAGTAATTGAAGGGCATTAGAACCTGACAACTGCTGGAGTGCTGAACTGTCGGAGATGAGATGTTAAACCGAGGCCCCGTCTGCTCTCTCAGGTGGATGTAAAAGATCCCATGGCACTATATCGAAGAAGAGCAGGGGAGTTATCCCTGGTGTCCTGGACAATATTTATCCCTCAATCAACATCACTAAAAACAGATTATCTGGTCATTATCACATTGCTGTTTATGGGAGCTTGCTGTGCGCAAATTGGCTGCCGCGTTTCCTACATTACAACAGTGACTACACTTCAAAAGTATTTAATTGGCTGTAAAGCGCTTTGGGACGTCCTGAGGTCATGAAAGGCACTATATAAATCCAAGTCTTTCTTTATCAAAGAAAAATGAGAAGTCGCACAACACCAGGTTATAGTCCAACAGATTTATTTAAAATTACAAGCTTTCGGAGCTATCCTGCCCCTTCTTCAGGTAGAGTTACTGTGAGACAATCTACCAGAATTCACAGAATATAAACACAGAGAAAATGCAGAGATTCAATCTTTCCCTACATCAAAGACACAATAAGAACACAGCCAAGACAATGAGATGTGTCCCAGGGGGTCCAACGTGTCAAAACACCTGCTGGCTGCATATCCTCTCCATTTGGGTTTGTTTCTTGTGTTTGTTTCTTGTGTTTGTCAGCCTCAATCGGGATATCGGGTTCATGTCACGCTACAGAACGTGACTTGACATCGTTGCCGGTCTTTCCAGCTTTTTAAAAAAACAAACACAAGAAACAAACACAAGAAACAAACTCAAATGGAGAGGATATGCAGCCAGCAGGTGTTTTGACACGTTGGACCCCCTGGGACACATCTCATTGTCTTGGCTGTGTTCTTATTGTGTCTTTGATGTAGGGAAAGATTGAATCTCTGCATTTTCTCTGTGTTTATATTCTGTGAATTCTGGTAGATTGTCTCACAGTAACTCTACCTGAAGAAGGGGCAGAATAGCTCCGAAAGCTTGTAATTTTAAATAAATCTGTTGGACTATAACCTGGTGTTGTGCGACTTCTCATTTTTGTCCACCCCAGTCCAACGCCGGCATCTCCACATCTTTATCAAAGAAGACAGAGGGTGGTTATGCAGGAAATTCCATCAGAATGGTGGGATGTGACTATCAGGGTGCCCCAAGGATCAGTGCTGCGACCTTTGCTATTCACGTTGTACATCAGTGATGTGGGAGTGTGGATAGAAACAAAACTGTCAAAGCATGCCCATGACACCAAGTGATGGAGGTGGGGGTGGGGGGAGCATCTGTAACAATGAAGAACATGCTGATCTGGTGCAGAGGGATCTAGATAGATTGAGAAGTTGAGCTGAGAAATGGCAAATGGATTTCAATGTAAACAAGTGCAAAGTGATGATACTAGAGAAGGGACTAGACTGTGGTGTTAGTCTACAGGATACAGCACAGGGAAAGACTTTGGAGGTTATCACATTTTGAGAGTTTTACCTATTGGCTTGAAAATTTATATATTTCAGTATTGCCAACCCCACCACCTTATAAATCAGGAGACAAACTCTTAAAAATTATGAGATTTAATATAGAAATCATGAGTTGCTATTTTTTCCTGAACCGACTCCTCGCTGACCTTTGCTCCCGTACAGGAAGCGCATTCGGCCGTCACTAACCGATTACTGGCATAAGAACATAAGAAATAGGAATAGGTGGATCAGTGGCCCCGCTGTCGCATCACTTGCAGGCCGGCCTCGCTCTGCTTTTGACCGTTACTCTTTCCGGAACATAACCTGCTCCAGCCCTTCAACCCTTCGAGATCTCTGCGCTCCTCCAATTCGGGCCTCTTGCACATTCTCGATTTTAATCGCTCCACCATTGACGGCCGTGCCTTCAGCTGGCCAAACTCACTCTACCATCCAATGCAAGAGGCAACCTTTGTTGCCATCAGGCGGTTTGAATTCTTTAGGAGACAGATGTGCTAACTGGGTTGGCCGGTGGAAAGTGAGGTGCCTCAACATTTCTAAAAAAGTAAACCTGACGCCAGATTTCTGATTTTCAAAAGTAAGCTCCAATTTCCCCCACTTTTTATGTTATTAAGGTTTTTATGAACTTTCATCAGCAACAAAACTAAAACCATAAATCCACCCCGGTGCAATATTGGATTTAATAAAAAGTAGCTAATAAAAGTAAGTTAAACTTGTGTCTATCACTGTTCTTCCATCTGTTAAATTGTTTCTTTGCCTCACCTAATGATTGAAAGCCTGATCCTACAAACCCATCTGCAGTTGGATCATTTTATTTTAAAAAGCGGATTCACGTACAGCTCAAAATTCACACAAACTCGTTTCTCATTTCCTCTGCTAAAACAAGTCACTGCCATCTGACAGCAACAAAGTCCCTTCTTACTCACCTGTTGCGGGTAAAACTCGGCAACTCACTCACCTGTCATAGGTTTAATAAGAAGATGAGGTACACTTGGTAGCTACCGATCTCACCCACCGATTTGAAAGCTTCGTCCAGCCCCATAGAGGTGGCCGGCTGAACTGATCTGGCCCGCTCTGATTTGCTTGGCAGTGACCGCGGAGTTTCCGTAACACAGCCCCCGGAACCGTGGTATCAAAGGAGAAGGGGGGACACGCTGCCCTCATCACCATGGGAACCGGCTGAGCTCAGAGCGCGACACAACCGGCACGTCGCCACTCTCTTAACATGTGGCCGCTGGCCCAACTCTTTTGTTAAACTGACAGTGCGCGATCGCGAGGATACTTGTCCTCTTCCCCACCTTTTAACGTCCCCAGCTTTTCAGACCACCGACTTTGATGCGCACGAGCTCTGCTCGACTGCCTTCCTGTGATATGCATGTTCTCGATGGCGGGCAAGCCCAGGGCCCGAAGTCTATGGGACAAATCAACTCGTGGACCCCCTGAAATCTTCTCGTGGACCCCCCCCCTCCCACTGAGAGCCCTTGACCCAACCTATGTGTCCCCAGCAGCCAATCACAGGAGGCGGTGACAAAGATTAATACAGCTGAAAAAAAATCATTACTTATCTGAGTGGAATCGCAAGATCACGAGTTGGGGTGAATTTTCATTAATTTCGCGTGTTTCGCAATTAAATCGCGAGAGTTGGCAATACTGGTATTTATGTCATGATGTGGTAATGAGGTTTACAACGGATTAACGCACAGACAACTCTCAGCTATCTGGGATGTTGTTTCAGGTGACTTAACTGGAATAGCAGCCATCTCAGAATTGTGTTTCTTGCATCGCATTATTAACTTAAGACAGTGAAGGGGCAATGTCATCAACACATTCCAGAGAGGTCTGCACGTATAATGTAGGATTGGTTTCATTCATTAAGCACAACAGGAGGCCTAACATAACAGGTAATGTAATTGCCACAGCTCTCACACCAAGGGGTAAGGAGTTCCTTATTTGAGGTGTTAGTTTTGATAGGCAACTCGGCGAGCCAGTTCTTGACACAGAAAACTGGGGGAGGGAAGAGGTTAAGCTTTTGGTTTTCTCTCTCTCTGGGTGGTAAAGGAGAGTCTGCAGCAGGTTTTGGGTCTGGAACAGTGTAGAGGCAAAGAGGCTTCTGTTTCTAAGTCAGTGCCGGCCAGTTACCGATACTGATTTGTAAAATGAGATAGGCCCATATCAAGCGTAATGTTTGCATAATTTATTATTTTTGCTGTTATGACAAACAATAGAAAATTGCTATTCTGTTAATTAACATGATTCATGTTTAATAAACCAATTTTCTGGTTTACTATTCGCCTCGTCTCACTGGTGCTTATCAACCCTCCTTCTGAAAGATAGGAGACATGTTTGTTGTGGTACGTGTGAGATCATGACATCCTGTACACACTTGGGGCTGGATTTTCCAAGCCCCGAGGAGGCAGGCATGGAGGTGGGACAGCCGGTAAATTCAGAGAAAGTGGGGGTGGATGGCACATCCGCCCCCATCCCGCCTCCATGCCCATTTGCCAGGAGGCGGGAAGATGTACTGCTTCGGGTCCCGTCTCCTGGAGGCGGGAAAGGCATTTAATCCTTTTAACTGCCTGTTAACAGGTAGTTAATAGGCAGAAAAAAGGATTAGTGCCATTTTACCTTCACAGGTGAAGGCTTCCCGACCTCGGAGAACCCCGCCGGGTTGGAGGCGACGTGAAGAAGGTCTGCGGCGGTCGGAGGCACCTGGAAGTTAGATGTAGAGGTGAGTGATGGGTGCAAGTGTGGAGTGGTAAGTATGCAAGGTGAATGATAAGTTTTTAAAAATGTTCACTTACCTTGTTTTCTTCCTACAGCCTTCAGCCACGCTGGATCGGGAGAGCCGACATCCTCCTTGTCGATTTCACAGACTGGCTGTTGGAACCTCCGAACCAACAGCCATGTGAAATCAACAAAGTTGAAAGGTTTGATGAGTCCTGAACACAAGGACTCATCAAACTACAGAGAATGTCAGTGTTTGACAGCTTCACAGAGCTGTCAAACGCTGACATTTCTTCTTTCAAGAAGTCTTGACAAATAGCACGTCTGACGTTGACGTGTTCTGTCAGTGACTTCCTCCCTAATTGGCCTGCTGAGCCCGCAGGGCGGGCTTAATAAGCTCAATCAGGGGAAAATCCCTCTGGTTGGTCAGGCGAGGATGGAGGCAGAACATTGACACGACAAGCAGCAGTCCCGCCTCCAACTCATCGCCATTCACAAAATCCAGCCCAAGGGGTCTTATTGTTAACAGTTCCTGGGTCACACTATCTTTTAATTAGATATTGAGAATTAAAGGTTGGGGACACAGGGTCCACTTACAGGAATGACTGGTGACGTTGAAAGAATGTCTATAGCAAACCCAAAGTTTGTAATAGGCGTATTGATGGACAGTTCGTTGAAACTGTTGGCAGCAGAGAGTAAGGCAAATAGGTTTTTGTAATGTATAGCACATAGAATAGAACACAAATCACAGGATATGACACGGAGCCTATACAGAATATTGGTTTGGAGTACTGTGTGCCGTTCTGCTGGTCATATTACGGCACTTGAGAAAATGCAGCAAAGGGCTACCTGGTATCAGACACCCGAGCTTCAAGGGGAGTCTACAGAAGCTGAGTTTGTTTACACTAGAGAACATGATGCACTAGAGAAGACTGAGAAGGTATCTTACTGTTGTATTCAAGATCCTTAAGTATATCAACAATGTGAACCATGAGAAACTGTTTACCATGGCCTGGAGAACAACAGTGACAACAAGGCGGCGTGTGATGAAGCTCAGATAAGGGAAGATGATTCTAGAGATCAGATATAACTACTTCATACAGAGGATGGTTAGTGTTTGGATTGGACTGTCTAAGGAGGCAATTGAGGCTGATAATATCAGTAATTTTCAGAAGGAGTTCAACAGGCATTTGGTGAGAAAATCAATTGAGGGATGTTGGTAGTTAACTGTGTGTTCTGAGACTGACCAGATGGACTAAAATGCATTTCCCCAGTCCTGTTTCCATTTCAATTTAGGCCAGTGCTACATTTTTTGGCAAAAATGCTTCAAGTTGTCAAGGATTATGAAAAATGTCTCCAGATGGCCAGATCACTGTGTTTGGACCACATTATTTCTAATGCATAATAAAACTGCTGATCTTATTTTTCTTATCAGACCTGAGGCCAGGTTCTTTTCTGATTATATTTTTTATTGGTTTTAGAACAGGGGCACAACATTTTTATCAGGACATAGTTGTATTTGAATACTTGCTGTCCAAAGATGCTATCATCAGATTACATGTTCAATTTTATCTTTATAACACCAGCAGTAAATGTCTGTTGCTCAGGCTAAGTGAGGGGAGAGGGGAAAGGCCATCAGAAAGTGTGTGTGGGGATAGGGAGATAGTGTCATTTTATATTCTCCTGTCATTGGCAGTGCTACCAGCAGACGTGGGGGCAAAACTACTTGAAACCACTGATTGTGCCAGAACAGGGCTGCGCATTACCTCGGGCAGCAAGCCCATCTCTGTTGTTATGCAGGATACCCACTGAGAACTACTGCGTGTGTTCACCAAACAGAACAAATTAAAACCAACAACAAAGAAACATTTGTTCCTTGCACGCAGCCTGCCCGCCTCTATCATCCACTGCAGGGAGTATCACACCATTGTGTCCTTTCTGGTTCCTTTAGTACAAGGAAGCTGTAACCCAGAGACGTGAGCTTTTCACTAATTAATGAATTTCCATTTTTCCAGACAAACTGTCAAGGCCTTTCAGTGAAAAAGAAAGGTTAAAATAAAAATTAAATTGTCGTCCTTTGAATTTGTTTTACTCACTATTAAGTATACCAGACGAGGTGTGAGAGTAAGAATAGCTGGCGTGTCATCAGTTGAAACAAAAACCCTGCTTGGTCAACGCTATTACTAACCATTTTGAGATTACAAATATTGTAGCTAATTTTCGAGTACGTGGTGGGAGAACTGCCTTGTTAGCACCACTTGTTAAAGGGCCACTGTCAGCTTGCCATGTTTTTCTCAACACCCACAAAAACTTAAAGTTCCTGTGAGGTTTGATGTGAAATCAATGGTAATTGCCAGACGTGCCTCCTTTCTACATAAATTCACCGAGTGCAAGGTTTTAACACCAGTGTGAGTATACAAGTAAAAAAAACTGAAATGCCGAGAGGCTTGACCTTGAGAGGTAACATTGCAGCCATTCGACTGCTGCACACCTGGGTACAAGATTTCTTTGCAAACAATCACACCTACCAAGAAATAGGGGTCAAAAACCAGGGGGCACAGTTTTAAAGTAATTGGGGCAAGGTTTAGAGGGGATTTGAGGGGAAATTCTTCACCCAGAGGGTTGTGGGGGTCTGGAACTCACTGCCTGAAAGGGTGGTAGAGGCAGGAACCCTAACCACATTTAAAAAGTACTTGGATGTGCACTTGGGATGCTCTAACCTGCAGGGCTACGGACCAAGAGCTGGGAAGTGGGATTAGGCTTGATAGCTCTTTGTTGGCTGGCATGGACACGATGGGCCGAAATGGCCTCCTTCCGTGCTGTAACTTTCTATGAGTCCAGTGGAGAGCCAGACTTACTTCCTGCTAAGATCACATGGCTGATAATCGCAATGTAGGACTCATTGAAAAATTAGAAGGGTGACGTATAGTTGGAGCTCTCCTGTACGGAGCATTCCTGGTAGGAATTTCAGTTTGTCTTTCTGCTCCACACTACTAATAGGTCATCCACATTATCCACTTCAGTTGATTTTATTCTTCAAAAGTGGTGATTTTTAATGACTGTTAAGTCCTTTTATCAATTAATTGATAAAGCAAAAAGCATGCGCTCATTGCTGTGACAAAAATGGATATTTTTGTCCGTAATTTATAGATCTTCACTGTGTACCATGTTCTGTAGATTAAAACAACACTGAAAACAGCTCTGCCATTGCATGCTGGGAAATTGGCCATGTTTCTCTGGCCATGACTAAAGCACATCAGAAAGAAGCTCGCCAAGCTGTTAATTACTAGCAAACATAGTGCCTGAGGAACTAGCTGAATTTGCAATCTGTTCAGGAAAATCTTAGCTTAGATGATATGAATATAAAGAAAAATACTGCAGGGGCTGGAAATTTGAAACAAAACAGAGAATGCTGGGAACCCAACGACAACAACAACTTGCATTTATATTGCGCCATTAACATAGGAAAACATCCGAAGGTGCTTCACAGGAGCGTAATCAGACAAAAATTGACACCAAGCCAAAGAAGGAGATATTAGGATAGATGACTAAAAGCTTGGTTAAAGAGGTAGGTTTTAAGGAGAGTCTTAAAGAATGAAAGAGAGGTCGAGAGGTTTTGGGAGGGAATTCCAGAGCTTACAGATTGTACAGCTGAAGGCACAGCCGCCAATGGTGTGGCGAAGGGGGATGCTGAAGAGCCCAGAGCCGTAGAGTTTGTGGAGGGTTGTAGGACTGGAGGAGGTTACAGAGATAGGGAGGAGCGAGGCTATGGAGGGACCTGAACACGATGATGAGAATTGTCAAATCGAGGCGTTTGTGGATCGGGAACCAATGTAGGTTAGCGAGCACAGGGTGATGGGTGAGTGGTACTTGGTGTGGGTTAGGATACAGGCAGCAGAGTTTTGGATGAGCTGAAATTTACAGTGGGTGCAAGGTGTGAGTCCGGCCAGGAGAGTATTGGAATAGTCAAGCTTGGAGGTAACAAAGGCATGGATGAGGGTTTCAGCGGCAGATAAACTGAGGCAGGGGCGGAGACAGCAGTTGTTACAGAGGTGGAAGTAGACAGTCTTGGTGATGGAGAACATAAGAACATAAGAAATAGGAGCAGGAGTAGGCCATTCGGCCCTTCAAGCCTGCTCCGCCATTCATTGAGATCATGGCTGATCTTCTGCCTCAATTCCATTCACCGGCCTTATTGCCATATCCCTTGAAGCCCTTACTAGTCAGAAATCTATCGACTTCTGTTTTGAATATACCCAATGACTGAGCCTCCACAGCCCTCTGGGGTAGAGAATTCCAAAGATTCACCACCCTCTGTGTGAAGAAATTTCTTCTCATCTCAGTCCTGAATGGCTGACCCTTTATCCTGAGGCTGTGGCCCCTGGTTCTAGACTCCCCAGCCAAGGGAAACATTCTCCCAGCATCCACCCTATCAAGCCCTGTAATAATTTTGTATGCTTCAATGAGATCCCCTCTCATTCTTCTGAATTCAAGAGAATACAGGCCTAGTTTACTCGATCTCTTCTCATACGACAGTCCCGCCATCCCAGGAATCAATCTCATGAACCTTCATTGCACTCCCTCTATGGCAAGTATATCCTTCCTTAGGATATGGTGTTTGAAGATCTGCTCAGGGTCAAATAGGACGCCGAGGTTGTGAACAGTCTGGTTCAGCCTCAGACAGTGGCCATGGACGGGGAGGGAATCAATGGTGAGGGAGCCGAGTTTGTGGCGGAGACCTAAGACAATTGCTTCAGTCTTTCCAATGTATAATTTAAGGATATTGCATCTCATCCAAGACTGGATATTGGACAAGCAGTCTGATAATACAGAAGCAGTGGAGGAGTTGAGAGAGGTGGTGGTGAGGTGGAGCTGGGTGTCATCAGTGTACATATGGAACCTGATGTTGTGTCTTCGGTAATGTCACCGAGGGGCAGCATATGGATGAGAAATAGGAGGGGCCAAGGATAGATCCTTGGGGGACTCCAGAGGTAATAGTGCGGGAGCGGGAAGAGAAGCCATTGCAGGAGATTCTTTGGCTACAACTGGATAGGTAAGAGTGGAACCAGGTGAGGGCAGTCCCACTCTGTTAGACAGTGGAGGAGAGGCATTGGAGGAGGATTAACATTTCAGGTGTGGACCCTTGGTCAGAAGAGTTTTGACAAAGGATCTGCATCCAAAACATTAATTCCTCTCTTCTCTCCGCAGATGCTGCCTGACATGCTGCCGTTTCCAGCATCTTCTTGACTTAGACAGCCCTTGTCAACCTCCCACCCCCATGGGGCTTTGACAGGCTTTTGTACACGTGATGAGACAGTAGAGTAAAAAGTATGAGAAGTATATGTTTTAGATATTTATAATGTTCTAGTTAGTTCCAATCTTGACCAAGCGCTGTGGACATGTAGGTAAGATGTGAACTCCTAAGGTAGGAAAACCTACACAATTCTGAATACCTCAACAAATGAATGTATTTGCTGCTACCATAACAGCTTCTATTTCTGTAAAATCTGTTTGGTAATTAAGAACGTATCTTGTGTGACTCAGAAATTATGTGGGTGTGTAGTAGAAATTCTACATATAAACAGATCTGTTGTTCACCAAAGGCACTTAGTCTACAATTAGTCTAATTGTAGACTAAGTTACTCTTTGGATCATAGGAAGCAAAAATGCTTGCCTTTCGGAGTTGACTTTTGTCTTTGATGCAAAGAAAGCCTCTAGTAAGAAGTTGAAATGTAACAATTGCCTCTTTTGCTCTTCCTGTCATCACTCAGCAAAACAATGGCAGCTTTATTTCACTTCCGAATGAATTTGATTGCCGCATGTGATAAAAGGTGACAGGGCAACACGGTGGCATAGTGGTTAGCACTGGTGCCTCACAGCGCCAGAGACCCGGGTTCGAATCTGACCTCGGGTGACTGTCTGTGTGGAGTTTGCACATTCTCCCTGTGTCTGCGTGGGTTTCCTCCGGGTGCTCCGGTTTCCTCCCACAGTCCAAAAATGTGTGGGTTAGGTTGATTTGGCTATGATAAATTGACCCTTAGTGTTAGGGGGGGATTAAATATGTGGGGTTATGGGGATAGGATGGGATATGTTAGGGGGAATTAAATACGTGGGGTTACGAGGGTAGGGTGGGATATGTGTACTGTGGGGATTAAAGCAGGGACAGGGTACTGGATTTGGATGATCAGCCATGATCGTATTGAATGGCGGAGCAGGCTCGACGGGCCGAATGGCCTACTCCTGCTCCTAGATTCTATGTTTCTATGGAACTCCACATTTGACTTTAAAGTAGCCAAGAGGAATGGGTATAGTCTTGGAGAATTATGCAATCACTGCATTTGAAAATATTTTGGGAAAAAATATTGAATTGGATTTATTTATTGTACCCATTCAATATAAAGCAAATGCACCTAGTAATTTCAGATTTGCCTAATCATATGCCTCATTAGTCAGCACTTTATTTTTTCCTTCTCCTATAGGTGTGTGAATATGTAGATGGAACCAAGTCCTTGAAACTGGGTGACTTTGGTCTGGCGACTGTAGTGGATGGGCCCCTGTACACAGTGTGTGGCACACCAACATATGTTGCTCCAGAGATCATCGCAGAGAGTGGGTAAGTAGTGACCAGAAGCCTTTGAATATTGGGTCAGATTCTGCTGGCATGGGGAATCTTACGGCGTGCCCCGTTAGTTAGACTTGTTTGTGCACGTTTAAGTTTTGAAAATGTTTGCCTACGATTTTGCTGGAAGTGCGAGCTGATAACTGTGCAGTGAGGGCAACAAGGCATCTGGGACCGTGGTGAGCAATGGGACCAACAGTGTATTTCCTTAACCAATGAGATTAAAGGATTGAGAAGTAAACAGACGAAGGACTGAGAAGGAGGGCGAATTAGAGTGGGTGAATTCAATGTCAAATTAGGTACAGAAAGAGAAATAGAGAGGGAAAGAAAGATTGGATTAAGAGAGAGAGAAAAAAGAGACAGAAAGGAAAATTTATATTCTTTAAATCTCCACCAACAGTTCACAACCTGAAGGAATGAGACTCCACACTTATAATTTTTCACTTTCTGGGCAAGAGCGGTTGATTGGCAGTCATTAACAATTATCATGTCGTTAAAAGGGTACTTACGCTGTTAATTGCTTGACTTAACTTTCTGTGGCGAGTTTAATGGGCAATTAATGTGCAAATGCAGCAATTTCATGAAAATAACGTGGAGGTTAAGGGTGGAGTGGTGCAAATTGGCCAGCAACTTGTGTACTGAGGGAGTACTTCAATATCAGAGGTGCTGACTTTTAGATGAGTCCAACCTCTCAGGTGGACGTTAAAGATTCCTTGGCACTATTTCGAAGAAGAGCAGGGGAGTTCTCCCCAGTGTCCTGGCCAATATTTATGCCTCAACCAACATCACTAAAACATATTATCTGATCATTATCACATTGTTGTTTGTGGGACCTTGCTGTTTGTAAATTGGCTGCCGCAATTCGTACATTACAACAGTGACTACACTTCAAAAAATACTTAATTGGCTATAAGACGCGATATAAATGCATCTTTCTTTCCATTTTGCTTTGTTAGATATATGAGCCTGAAGGAGGATGGCTGGAAAAACTTTGTCCAAATGAGTTGAAGTCCAATGGGAGGCTGTCTCTCCAAATCAGTGTCCAGAACATGACCAGTAAATGTCAGTTGGTAGAGGATCTCACCACCAGGAGAGATTAACACTATGGGCACGATCTTGCCAGCCCTGGGGAGGCGGGTATGGAGGCGGGACTGCTGGGAAAATGGCAGAATTTGGGGGCGGGTGCCCAACCCGCCTCCATGCCATCTTCCCAGGAGGCGGGTAACCATCCCGCGCCGGGTCCCGTCTCCTTGGAGGCGGGAAGGGATTAAAGCCAATTAACTGCCTGTTAACAGGTAGTTAACAGGCAGAAAATAGGATTATCCCCTTTTTGCCCTCACAAATGCGGGCTTCCCGAAGGCTCCGAAACCCGCCAGGATCACCGAGGCGAGTAGTGGGTCTGCGGGGGTCGGGGGAGGGGGGTGCTAAAGTGTGCTGTGAAGGTAAGTGATGGGTGCAAGAGTGGAGAGGTGAGTATCTGAGGTAAGTGCAAAGTGTTAGTAAAAGTGTACTTACCTTTGTTTCTTCCTGCAGGCTTCAGTCGGTGGGTATGCGGAGAGTCTCGCACCTCCGCGTTGGAGATGACAGATGGCCATTGCATTCTCCAATGCAACAACCATCTCATTTCTGCCAAAGAAAGAGGTTTGATGAGGTCTTGAATTCAAGACCTCATCAAACTGCGGAGAATGTCACTGTTTGACAGCTTCACAGAGCTGTCAAACGATGACAATTCATCTGTCAAAAATTTTTGACAGGTGAAACGTCATATGTTGACGTTCTCTGCAATCAGCATTCCCTTAATTGGCCTGCTAAGCCCGCTGGACGGGCTTAACAAGATCAATCGAGGGAAAATAGCGTGGGTTGGCCAGAAGTTGATGGAGGCGGGACTGAAACCCGACAAGTGGGAGTCCCGCCTCCAAAAGCTCCCCATTGGCGAAATCACCCCCTATATCTCTGGCACCTCCCAAGTGTCCTCCAATTCATTAAACAGAACTATGGAGGACTGATTTCTCACTCACCTGTTCTCCTCCCACTAAAAGTTGTCCCAGTCATAACACATTATTCATAGAGAATGATTGCAAAATGTTGTCCTTGATAAATGAGTTGGGTTCACATTACACTACTAGTGTTATGATTTATGTAGCCTACCTGGATCTGTTCTTAAAGTGGGAAAACTAGTCACCCTGAGGTCAAAGGGGCACTGAAAAGGCACAATATTATTGCCCATATAGTAAAAAATTAGGTAGGCCTATTTTGTGCAGGAGGGGTGCACTGAGTGGGTGAAGGTTATTTTGTTGTTGACAGATACAGCAGCCACTGGGGCAAATTTCCAATCTGCATTATGCTACTGAAAGTCATTAAGGCCTCTTTTGGGTGATGCCAAATCAGAAGCAATAGTCCCTCCCAGTGCTCACCTAAGACATTTAAATTAGCTTGTATTTTTAATAGCTCACTGCACTCTGGAATGGTTTCTATAGACTGGAAGGAGGCTAATGTAGTCCCCATCTTTAAAAAGGGTGACAAGACAGACCCGGGTAACTGTAGCCCCATTGTAACAGAAGTCATTTTGTGTCAGAATAAGCTATGGTGCTAGATTTTCAAACTGGGGTCCAGTGTCAGCTGTGGCTCAGTTGGTAGCACTCTCGCCTCTGAGTCAGAAGGTTGTGGGTTCACAGTCCCACTCCAGGGACTTGAGCACAAAAATCTAGGCTGACACTCCAGTGCAGTACTGAGGAAGTGCTGCACTGTCGGAGGTGTTGTCTTTTGAATGAGATGTTAAACCGAGGCCCCATCTGCTCTCTCAAGTGGACGAAAAAGATCCC
Organism: Squalus acanthias; assembly: GCA_030390025.1. Classification (NCBI taxonomy): domain Eukaryota; kingdom Metazoa; phylum Chordata; class Chondrichthyes; order Squaliformes; family Squalidae; genus Squalus; species Squalus acanthias. The sequence continues at coordinate 153,634,774 of CM059426.1, read as the reverse complement.
ATGGCACTATTTCGAAGAAGAGCAGGGGACTTATCCCTGGTGCCCTGGACAATATTTATCCCTCAATCAACATAACAAAAACAAACAGATTGGCCCAGAAATTGATCTCGCTCTGTTCCCGCGGGGGTAAGGAGCAGGCGCGATCTCTCACTCCGCGTTGGCTTTTTCAGATCCAGCTCGCACGAACTTGATGTTCCAGACATCAGCTGGGCAGTGCTTGCGTATCCCACCGGCGTAGTGAATTTGTGCGAGCTGTGGGATCACGTGACTCAGTTCGAGCCAATGGCAGCACACCATCTTCCATTCATAAGTTTCACATACGTGCTGTGAAAGCTATGAATCTTACACCCCCCCAAAATAACAGCTAAACCTCAATTAAATTTAAAAAAAACCATCACATTAATAAAATAAGTATAGTTAAATAAATTAACCATTTTAAATAAAAAATTAAATTTTTGAAAAAATTTAAAATCTTTTAAAAAGTTATAAAAATAAACTTACCTGTCTTTAAAGTCTCTAAAAAAGATATACCTGTTAAAAAAAATTCAAAAAAATACTTAATTCACTACTTACCTTGTTAAAAGTGGGTCTTACTCCTCCTTTTTCCATTTCTAAAATCTTCCGTCCTTACCTGCGCGTCCAAAGCACGAAGTGCACAGCGTGCGCGCAGCCTGTAGCGCGCACGCGATGCACCGAGGAACCGCCCCCTTTTCCAAAGACCAAGTGCCGGTTTTCAGCGCATGCGCAGGGCATGCAGAAAACCGGCAATTGGAGAGAGAATACGCGAGAGTATCGCGCAGCGGGATCAATTTTTGGCCCATTAACTGGTCATTATCACATTGCTGCCGCGTTTCCTACATTACAACAGTGACTACACTTCAAAAGTACTTAATTGGCTGTAAAGTGCTATGAGACATCCGGTGGTTGTGAAAGACGCTTTATAAATCCAAGTCTTTATTTCTTTCTTTATCCATTGACCCCCATCCACGAGTGGAATGAGATCCACTAGTTGATCAGATTTCTATCTGTGCTGTGAGTGCATCTGTATTCTATATTTTTTTCCTGTATTTTCTATACTCGATGACTTACTGAATGATAATTCTGTTGTGTATGACCTCCGTAACATTGCCCGACTCCGCCCCTGCCTCAGCTCATCTGCTGCTGAAATCCTCATCCATTCCTTTGTTACCTCTAGACTTGACTATTCCAACACACTCCTGACTGGCCTCCCACGTTCTGCCCTCCGTAACCTTGAGATCATTCAAAACTCGGCTGCCCGTGTCCCAACTCGCACCAAATTCCGTTCACCCATCACCCCTGAGCTCGCTGACCTACATTGGCTCCCGGTTAAGCAATGCCTCGATTTTAAAACTCTCATCCTTGTTTTCAAATCCCTCCACGGCCTCGCCCCTCCCTATCTCTGTAATCTCCTCCAGCCTTATAACCCTCCGAGATATCTGTGCTCCTCCGAATCTGGCCTCTTGTGCATCCCCGATTTTAACCGCTCCACCATTGGTGGCCCTGCCTTCTGCTGCCGAGGCTCTGAGCTCTGGAATTCCCTCCCTAAACCTCTCTGCCTCTCTACCTCTCTTTCCTCCTTTAAGATGCTCCTTAGAATCTACCTCTTTGACCAAGCTTTTAATCATCTGCTCTAATATCTCCTTATGTGACTCGGTGTCAAATTTTGTTTGATAACGTTCCTGTGAAGCGACTTGAGATGGTTTACTATGTTAAAGGCGTTAAATAAATACAAGTTGTTGTTATTGTATGTATACTACTAATAAAAAAAATATTTTCTGTGATGATCACATTGTTTTCCTCTAGGTAGCTGATATGATTTTTTGGAAACTAAGACAAGAGGTCCCCAGGAGAGTGTCAGTATTTGCAAGGGTGTCCCTTGAAGTGTGTTGATAATTTTCGATGCATCCCCCACATAGAATAGTTCGAAATCCATTGCCATCGTTTGGTGAGAATGCTAGTGTATCTGTTTTAACTTAATTTAGTTGAAATGAACCATTGTGGAAACTTCACCTCTCTACAATGATGACTTTTCCTTGGACCCATTACTGCCCAATTAGAGGAAACTGCCCACAGTGATTATTACTTTCACCAGGCCATTGAGCACTGTTACAGACCATTATGTTTTATGTACTGCCATTTCATGCACCTCCCATTTGAAGGAAGGAAACAAATGAAGGTTTTGTGCACTTTTACATTGGCACGTGCTTAACTCGGATCACGGGAAAGCTATGCCCATGCATCAGCTCCCCACATTTACTAAACTCCTAAACTGGCTCCCTTATCCAAAGGGTTCCAATATGCTAAGCCAGATAAACATGGGATGCTATTTTCCCGTGATCCAAACTAAACGAGCAACCTGCGTTAATGGGTATTTACGGTGTTTCTCCAGGCTTTCCACCAATCACCTGCTGAAGTTACAGCGGGAGATTGGAAAATCCACCCCCGCACCCACCACCACCTCAGAACTTCGACTCCCCAGACTTTAATGTGATATGATTGAAGTTTTCAAGATTAATGGAGGGAATTGACAAAGCTGATCCAGTCAAATATATTGCTATGGTGAAAAGTTCAACTACCATGGGACACAAGTTAAAAATTAGGAAGTCAAGAGTTAGAAAAGAAGTCAGGCGAAACTTTTTCCCCCCAAAAAGCATAATTAAATTGTGGAATAATTTACCAAGGAAGCCCATCAATGTAGCCACTATAAATGGGCTTGAGAGAGAATTAAATGCATTTCTGGGGAAAGAAGGGATAAAATGAAATGGAAAGAAGGTGGGCATGTGGAGTTGTTCTGTGGAAAAGGAATGGACGTGTTGGACCTAATGGCCTTTTCCTGTTCTTTAAAGTTCTTACGTTCTTAATATTCTTACAGATATGGCTTGAAGGTCGACATTTGGGCGGCAGGCGTCATTACATACATCCTCCTGTGTGGCTTTCCCCCATTCCGCAGGTAATCTGCTTCAGACCACTCACAGTAAAGAATGGGACCCTTTCCAATCCCAGTACGAACAAGCACATTTATATTGACAGGAGGCAACTGGTGACATGAGCATGGTGCTCTTGCAGTTGTTGACACACTAGTAATAGACCACAGGTGAACTTTGACTTCTGATGCTGCCAAGGTTCCAACTTTATACAGGACCTGAGAACAAAAGCTGGAGGTGCAGAAAAATAAGTGAAGGCTGTGGAGACACAGTACGCCAATGTCACCAGACTCTGCGTGAGTACCACCTTCCCAGAGCCTGAGTACCAGGGTGAAAATGCCTGTAGTTAATGGAACATACTTACTCAGGGGCTGTTTCGGTCCCACAGTATTCTGCACTTCCAGCTGGGTCACTGGATAGTGATCAGGAGCAGGACCCTGGACAGTTTTCCCCTACTTAACCCAGGGGTGCTGATGCTAATTGTAGTGCCCGACCTCCACCCACGCTGAGATCAACATTCTCACCACAGACTGGGGATCAAACCTGGGATCTTGGTTGAAGGGACACGCCATTGCTCAGCTGTGAAATCCTGCAGAGCTTTTGGGGAGCTTTCAACTACCTACGGCGCTTTCCGTTCATTACGCTTACACTTGCCCACAGAATTTCTGTCCACTTTTACACTATGACTTGCGGTTATCAGATAGTTAAAGCAGCATGGCACCCTTTACAAGGGATCTGGGACCTGTGTGAACAGGGCAAGCAACGGCGTGTCCCTTCAACCAATCAGATTGAAGAATCTTACTGAGGCACGCAGAGTCTAAACCAGGAATTGTAAGTTAGAATATTTAATTCAATGTAAAATCATGTACAGAAAGAAAAATAAAGAGAGGGAAAGAAAGATGGATTAAGCAACAGAGACAAAGAAAAAGTTAAAAAAAATTATTTCAATTTTTTTTAAATCTCCAACAATAATTAAGAGCTGAAGGAATGAGACTCCACACTTGTAAAAGTTAATTTTCAGTGTCAGAGAGATTGTTTGGCAGTAATTAAGACTTATCAAGCTGTTAAAAATTCACTTACACTTAAATGGACAAGCCCTAACTCTTTCTGGTGTGTTTAGTGGGTATCTAGTGGGTAAGTACCGTAACTTCACGCCTTTCATGAGTTTGGATGTCGAGTCTCTCTGCGAGATACCGGTGCAGTGAAGCTTGTGGAAGAGCAGGGCAACTCGGACAGCAACGTCTTGATTTCCGCGTGTAACTGCATATGTGCGGACGCTGGAAGTTGCTGTCCGATTTACTCCTCAGTAACGGTGAGCACTGATAGCCTCACTGTTATTCTTACCACAAAATCTAGGTCATTGTATATATCAGTGCACATCAGGATCGAGCTCTTCCATCAGCTACATCACTATGTGCATGAGAAATGTATTCAGAGCACAAACTGACAATTCTGTACAGCTGTCAGACCTGTTTAGTTTGGGGGTTAGGAGCCCTGATAACAGTCTTTATGACATATCTCTTTTAAACCACCTCTCCTGTGTTCTATTTTCTAAGTCCAAAGCGTTTCAGGAACACAAGAAACTATTTCCTATGACCAAAATTATTTTCCAGCAATTATTGAGAATTTAAGAATCCAGAAATGAAAAATGAACTGGATTGATTCCAGGTGTATGAGTAAAGAAGACATTCCCAAATTCTACTGGAGTAACCCTATTTTGTGTTCCTACAGTGAGAACAATGTCCAGGAGGACCTGTTTGACCAGATTCTTATTGGCCGACTGGAGTTTCCCTCTCCTTACTGGGACAACATCACCGGCTCTGCTAAAGTATGTATAGGGTTCTATTTTTTTTATTCGTTTATGGGATGTGGGCATCGCTGGCAAGGCCAGCATTTATTGCCCATCCCTAATTGCCCTTGAGAAGGTGGTGGTGAGCCACCTTCTTGAACTGCTGCAGTCCGTGTGGTGAAGGTATTCCTAACCACTTCACTTTGAACCAGGAACAGCAGCATTCTGACAGGATTTTAAAGGGGGACTACCTTTGGCAAACATTTACCTGTATATGTCGAAATACATGATGCAGTAATGTAAATCGCAGCAAACTGGACCATTGTGTCACTTGCACATCTTATTACTGTGCTGAAAATGAGATTCTTCTGGCTTTTCTTACTGTCCTGAAAATAATAATGACCAAACATTTTTTTCATGAAGACATGACCTCTAATTCATCAGGTTGAGGTTACCTCACTGCAGCCATGTTTACACCAAGTAATATCCTTACTTGTTTACTTCAGTTTTATTTTCCTTTAAGTTTCTCAAAGCTTTCATCCACATATTTCCATTTGTGTAGTTATCCATTATGCTAAGTAATGTTCCACCTCATTTTAGCTCTGAAATAAAACCTATTTATTATTTACCATGAGGTAAAATATTGCCCAAAACATGACAACATTCTGCATTTCACAAAGGCTGTTTCTTGCTGTTACTGTCCACGTCTCCACTCCTGCTACCTGATGCTTCTTCTCCAGGTGTTGGAATTCTGCTACACACTGCGAATGGGAATTCATGCGAAAGCTTTGTCAGATCATAAATCCACAAAATACAGCAGAATTCAATCCCCAGAACAGCAGATGGGAGTTGGGAATGGTAGTGAGAGGGAGGGAAGAAGGGTGAGGTGACTGAAGAGGAGAAGAGAGCCAGCAACATCTGAGGGGGAAGAGGGCGACATTGCTGTGTGAACTGAGGGTGGAAGGGAAGGAGGGTGTCAGTATGAATAGAACGGGGAGAAGATTGCCAGCATGAACAGAAGGGGGAGGGGAAAGGAGATTAGTGTGAACAGAACAGGAAAGGGGGAAGAGGGGGGAGATTAATGGAGGGGAGGGGGAGGAGATTGGCATTGTTAATGGAGGGGAGGGGAGGAGATTGGCAGTGTTAATGGAGGGGAGGGGGAGGAGATTGGCAGTGTTAATGGAGGGGAAGGGGAGGAGATTGGCAGTGTGGGGGGAGGAGAGTGCCGGTGTGGGGGGAGGAGAGTGCCGGTGTGGGGGGAGGAGAGTGCCGGTGTGGGGGAGGAGAGTGCCGGTGTGGGGGGAGGAGAGTGCCGGTGTGGGGGAGGAGAGTGCCGGTGTGGGGGGAGGAGAGTGCCGGTGTGGGGGAGGAGGGTGCCGGTGTGGGGGAGGAGATTGGCAGAGTGGGGGGGGGAGGAGGGTGCCGGTGTGGGGGAGGAGAGTGCCGGTGTGGGGGAGGAGAGTGCCGGTGTGGGGGAGGAGAGTGCCGGTTTGGGGGAGGAGAGTGCCGGTGTGGGGGGAGGAGAGTGCCGGTGTGGGGGGAGGAGAGTGCCGGTGTGGGGGAGGAGATTGGCAGAGTGGGGGGGGGGAGGGTGCCGGTGTGGGGGGAGGAGGGTGCCGGTGTGGGGGAGGAGATTGGCAGAGTGGGGGGGGGAGGGTGCCGGTGTGGGGGGAGGAGGGTGCCGGTGTGGGGGAGGAGAGTGCCGGTGTGGGGGAGGAGAGTGCCGATTTGGGGGAGGAGAGTGCCGGTGTGGGGGAGGAGATTGGCAGAGTGGGGGGGGGAGGAGGGTGCCGGTGTGGGGGAGGAGAGTGCCGGTGTGGGGGAGGAGAGTGCCGGTGTGGGGGGAGGAGAGTGTCGGTGTGGGGGGAGGAGAGTGCCGGTGTGCTCGGAGAGGGGTTGAGGAGTGCCACTTAGAGCTGGGGTGAAGCAGGTGAAGACTTCCAACATGAGCGGGGGAGTAAGGGGTTGAAAATTGCCAGTGTGAGCCGCACTTTCAGTGTAACTACATATCACAGGACCGCTTTTGAGGAATTAGCATATTTTGAAGCGGTTGGTCAGCATTTGCTAGTTTTCTAGGTTGATATGTGTGTTGCTCTCACTTGTGTGGCACAACTACAAAGCACAAGATTGCCAGAATGTTGTTAACTCGTCTCACTCAGAATGTGAAGCAGGAAAGAGAAGTAATGGCATCTTCTGATTAGTGAAAAGTCAATATTACAGCTAGATTTCCATTCTTACAGCAGCACTTGGTTCAAAACAGTAAACTATTTAAATATGAGGGAGTATTTTCCAATCGTTATGGCCGGGGTGCTGGACTAAAACATGGTGGGGAAATCAGGTGAAAATCATTTAGTGATCTTTCAGCCGGCCTTTTGGATCAGCTTAAAGTGGCCTTGCCTAATATGCATGGATGAAGGCTTCATTTAAATATTCTAATACATTCAATTTAAGCATAACTGATTTTCTGTCCACCTAGGATGGGGGTCATGTATTCACCCATCTTAGTGAGCGTGAGAAAAACTCCATGTGTGATGAAGCTGTTAAAGGGCCAGAGACCTTTTAGCCATTTTTTTTACTTTCCAGTTTCACAGTATTTTCTTAATACAGATTTTTGTTAGTCATTTTCTGGGTTCTTTTATGAAAATTTTTTAAATCTTAACGTTACATAATATTTACATGGAATCTAAAATAGCCAAATATTCTCTGCTAATTCACCGGAAAGCCAATTTGCAAGACCTCAGCAGAACAAAAGAAAGGCATGAATTTGGAGTTTGTACAATACAAATTTTCAAGGGAGCTCAGGCAGTGATGAGGCATCTCAGAACACATGGCAGTCAGCAAGTCGTTAATATTAATGATTGTCACACAGGTATCAAACAGGTGACTGATGCATTTGTCACCATGGCAAACACTTTCCTCTTCTTTCCCAAGAATATCAGCAGCAGCATGTCACAGCTCTTGAATGTGTCCATAAAAAACAGGTTGAGCTCATCCAATGCTCTGCTGCCTGTATTCTAACTCTCATCAAGTCCTGTTCACCCATCACCCCTGTGCTCGCTGACCTACATTGGCTCTCGGTCCAGCAACCCCTTGAATTTAAACTTCTCATTCTTGTGTTCAAGTCCCTCCATGGCCTCACCCCTCCCTATCTCTGTAACCTCCTCTAGCCCTACAATCATCCAAGATCTCTACGCTCCTCCAATTCTGGCCTCTTGCGCATCCCAGATTTTCATCTCACCACCACCTCTTTTGATCCCTCCAAAGCCTCTGATTTGTCACAGTGCTTGTCCGACATCCAGTTTTGGATGAGCAGAAATTTCCTCCAATTAACTATTGGGAAGACCTAAGCCATTGTCTTTGGTCCCCGCCACAAACTCCGTTCCCTAGCCACCGACTCCATCCATCGCCCTGGCCACTGCCTGAGGCTGAACCAGACTGTTTGCAACCTTGGTGTCTTATTTGAGCCGAGCTGAGCTTCCAACCCCATATTCTCTCCATCAAAATGACCACCTCCTTTCACCTACGTAACATGACTCATGTGCTCACTGATCCTACATTGGCTCACGGTCCAGCATCGTCTCGATTTTAAAATCCTCATCCTTGTTTTCAAACCCCTCCATGGCCTCGCCGTTCCCTCCTCCAGCCCTACAACCTTCCGAGATCTCTGCGCTCCTCCAACTCTGGCAGCCATGCCTTCAGCTGCCTCGGCGCTAAGCTCTGGAATTATCTCCCTAAACCTCTCTACCTCTCTCTCCTCCTTTAAGTCTCTTCCTAAAACCTATCTCTTTGACCAAGCTTTTGTTCATCTGTCCTAATATCTTTTTATGTGGCTCGGTGTCAAATTTGATCTGATAACTCTCCTGTGGGATGCTTTTGCTATGTTAGAAGTGTTATATAAATGAAAGTTGCAGCTGTTGTTGATCTGTTTAATCCTAGTTTTTTTTGCAGATGCACGCACACATAAAAGTCTTGTCAAAAGATTGAAATTTGTTTGTATTGGATGGGTACAGGTTTAAAGATTCAGTTATAATCTGCTTGCAACACCTTATGATACAGGCTCACCTATTGAAGCCTGCTCTATATGGCCAGAGAAAATTTCAGCATCTTCCCGACTAGAGGGAAGAGTCATTCCCCAGATGTAAGCTCAATAGAGAATGACTCTTCCCTCTAGTAAAAGAATCCAGAACGTGGGGATATAATCTTAAATTAAACCAAGGCAATTGAAAGCAAATTCAGAAAAATACTTCTTCACAAACAGGGTTGTGAGAATTTGGAATGCATTGACGCAGAAGGTAATAAACGGAGAATAAATTGAGGTGTTTAAAAGGGAGGTAAAAAGACATTCACTCTGTCTTTTACTGGCGCAGTTGGACTGCTGATGGAATGAACTTCTCAGCTGCTGCACTTCTCGTTTATTCTTCTAATGCAGTAAAGACCGAGTGATAAGGCCAGTTCTCAACAATAGGACCATTACCTCAGGTGTTTGTTTTTCTGGTTGCAAATAAGAGAGCAGGAAAATCATTTCCTTGCACAGTGCATATCTTGCCTATTCAGTCTCATCTGAAATGAGTGCTGCTGATTACTGAATTCAGTGGCTGTTTGTTACAAATATAAAACACACTTGGAGTACTGGGCACAGTTCTGGTCGCCATATTATAAAAAGGATATAGAGGCACTGGAGAGGGTGCAAAAAAGAGTCACAGAAATGCGAGGTTATACCTATCAGGAAAGGATGAACAGGCTGGGTCTCTTTTCTCTTGGAAAGAGAAGGCTGCGGGGTGACTTAATAGAGGTCTTTAAAATCATGAAAGGTTTTGATAGAGTAGATACAGAGAGAATGTTTCCACTTGTGGGGAAGAGCAAAACTAGAAGCCATCAATATAAGATAGTCACCAAAATATCAAATATAGAATTTAGAAGAAACTTCTTAACCCAGAGAGTGGTGAGAATGTGGAACTCGCAACCACAGGGAGTGGTTGGGGTGAATAGTATAGATGTATTTAAGGGGAGGCTAGATAAGCATATGAGGGAGAAGGGAATAGAGAGTTATGCTGATAGACTTAGATGAGGAAAGACGAGAGGAGGCTCGAGTGGAGCATAAACGTCGGCATGGACTGGTTGGGCCGAATGGCCTATTTCTATGCTGTATATTCGATGTAATTCTATGCAACAGGTAATGCAAGTGATGTGCAGTTCCTGTAAAGCAGCCTTTACCAGTAAAATGATTTAGAAGCTGCAAATGGTTATTTGGAGCACACTGTAGCAGTGAGCTACCTCAAATTTGTTTTTTTCTCACTGTAAATGCCTCTGGCTTCAGTGCTGTCACTTTGTTGCAGGAATTGATTAGCCGAATGCTGCAGGTGAACATTGAGGCACGGTACACGGCTGAGAAAGTTCTGACTCATCCCTGGGTGGCTGTGAGTATCGAGATAATACTGTGAGAAATACAGGCCATTTGAATAGGCTGCACCAAATGTACCACGGGAAATATGGGCCATATGAACGGTGACAGCAAGTGCACCATTGCGTTGTAGTATTAAAAATTCGAATTGCATTTTCTGTCTGGCCCAAGCCTATCTATTTGAAATAAGATGCTGAAACTGGAGGCCGTTGTGGCAGGAGGGAATATCAGAACCATGGCTTGATCCAGAGGATGGAAATGGATACAACATTCTGGCTAGTTGTTTCTAATGTGAAAAAATCCAAGCTAACACTGGGGGTATTCTATATACTGTCAGATCAGCATAAAAGGAGGATAATTTTCTCTATGAAGTGATAGGGTATGTGAGAACAGAAAAGCTAATTTAATATAAGGCTTCAATCAATCTAGTATAAACTTGGAAAACCCAAGTGGTATAGAGTCAGAGTTGGTAGATGTAGTACACGACTGCTTCTTGAGCCAGTACTTCAAGGAAGCCACGAGAGGCGATGCTGATCTTGATCCGGTATTCGTAAATGACCCAGAATATGTACAGGAAGTGAGAGTTAGAACACCTCTGATAGACAGCGATCACAGAGCGATCAAATTTAACAGATCTCAGAGTCAGAGGTGCCCAACACCAGGAGCCAGGTACCTAAATTTAAAAGGACTTCATTTGATGAGATGAGGGAGTAATTAAAGCCATTAAATTGTGGGATATTGTCCAACATCACTTCGATAGAAGACAAGTGGAATCTTTACAGATGTCAGGGGGATTCTGCTCCGGGTGGAGTACCTGGTTGGGGTGAGACCTTTGCCCGCCCCAACATATTGCCCTAAACCTGACTTATTTTCCTGCCTGAAATCCAGCGGGATTGTGGAGAAGAAATCCCCATATAATGCTGAGAATTCAGGACAAATACATTATCAAAACCAAAACTAAGCCAATATGACTCTAAATAGATTAACAAGCAAACTAAAAGTGACCTAAAGAGAAAAAATGGCCTGTACAAATTCTGCGGGGAGAGAGGAGAAAGTGTTCAGTGGCATGAATGTAAGAAAATTCAGAAACACAATAAAAGGGTGAACAGAGGGGCAAAGAGTGAACTGGGAAAAGGCATAGCAGCTGAGGCTAGAAAATAGTAGATATTCTGAATGACTACTTCCTCCAAGTATTTACAAGGGAAGACATGAGCAGCATACTCTCTCCAGACTAAGATATTCCAGTTAAAATCAATGATTTTATTATAAATGAGATGGAAGTCCCAGACAGGCTAAATGGGCTCAAACTAAGTAAATTTCCAGGGATAGATGACATTTATTCCACAGTTCTGAGAAAGACCAGGGAGGAGATCTGTGGGGCACTCACTACCAATCATTATGAGTCAATGGACACTGGGGAGGTACCAAATGATTAGAAACATACTAATGTGGTGCCCATATTCAATAGGGGTGACAAAAACAGACACAGGCAACTACAGACCCCTTAGTCTTACTTCCATTCTAAATAAAATAATAGAATTGATTATCAGGAATAAACATGGAATTAAAGGGACAGTGGTAACTAGGGTACGTAATTGGCTAAGGGATAGGAGGCAGAGAGTAGTGGTGAACGTGACTGGAGAGAAGTATGTAGTGGGGTCCCCAAGGGGTCAGTATTAGGACCATTGCTTTTCTTGTTATATATCGATGACCTGGATTTGGGTACAGGGAGTACTATTTTGAAGTTTGGGGGTGATACAAAACTTAGCAACGTAGTAAATAGTGAGCAGGATAGTAGCAGACTTCAGGAGGACTTAGATAGATTGGTGAAATGGGCAGACACATGGCAGATGCAATTTAATGCAGGTAAGTGTGAAGTCATGCACTTTGGGAGGAACAACATGGAGAGGCAGTATAATCTAAATGGTACTGTTTTGAGGGGAGTGCAAGAGCAGAGGGACCTGGGGGTACATATTCACAAATCTCTAATGGTGGCAGGGCAAGTTGATAAGGCGGTTAAGAAAGCGTATGGGATATTTGGCTTTGTAATTAGGCGCATTGAATACAAAAACAAGGAAATCATGCTAAACCTTTACAAATCACTGGTTAGGCCTCAGCTGGAGTATTGTGTACAATTCTGGGCACCACACTTTAGGAAGGATGTCGAGGCCTTGGAGAGGGTACGGTACAGAGGAGGTTTACTAGAATGATATCAGGGATGAGGGACTTCAGTTATGTGGAGAGATTGGAGAAGTTGGGATTGTTCTCCTTAGAGCAGGGAAGGTTTAGGAGAGACCTAATAGAGGTATTCAAAATTATGAGGGGTTTTGATAGAGCAAGTAGGGAGAAACTGTTTACTTTGGCAAGTCGATCGGTAACCAGAAGTCATAAGATTTAAAACAATTGGCAAAAGAAATAGCGGAGAAATGAGGAGACATTTTTTCACACAAAAGTTGTTAAGACCTGGAACGCACTACCTGAAAGGGTGGTGGAAGCAGATTCAATAGGAACCTTCAAAAGGTAATTGGTCAAGTACTTGAAGAGGACAAATTTGCAAGCTGTGGGGAAAAGCTGGGTGTGGGACTAAATTAGACAACTCTTTCAAAAAGCCAGCACAGGCACAACAGGCCGAATGGCCTCCTTCTGTGCTGTCAGATTCTATGATATGATCTGTACAACAATAACCTGGTTAACTGCAGTCAGCATGGATTCAGAAGTCCTGCCTGACCAACCTCCTCGACTTCTTTGAGGAAGTGACAACCCAACTGGACTGTGGTAAGCTATACGGTGTGGTGTACCTCGACTTCTAAAAGGTTTTTGATAAAGTCCTACACGAAAGGCTATTAATTAAATTCCAAGCTGTGGGGATTCAGGGTAAATGGATAAGAAACTGGTTGAAGGGTGGGAAACAGCAAGTACTGGTTAGAGGAGATATGCCATTGTTTGGGTGGGGTGGGGGTGGGGGGTGTATGGACTGGGGTTCGCTTGGCGCTCCGACTACTACTGTGTCTAATTTACATAAATGGCCTGGATTCAGAAACAATGTAATGTGGTCAAATTTGCAGATGATACCAAACTGGGAGGGTCAGTGGAATCGGAGGAGGCAGCTCTGAAATTACAGAATGAGCTGTATAAAATATGTAAGTGGGCAGAACAATGTCAGAGTACTGCACATAGGAAAGAAAAATAGACAACCTATTTACTTCATGGATGGTGTTGAAATAGCTAAAGATGAAGCAGATAGAAACCTAGGAGTCTTAGTAGACTCAACGGTAAACACGGACTTTTCAGCCTGGAAAGCAGGCACCTGAGAAGTGATCTTACAGAGTTATACAAGATGGTCAAGGGTATTGATAAAGTTAGCCTGGAATATGACTTTAAATTAAACCATGGAAGTAGAACTAGGGAACACAGGTTCAAACTAGTAAAAGATGATATTAGGACTAATATAGGAAAATTCTTCTTTATTGACTTAAATGGAAATGAAAATTGGGGGAGCTGTATAACAGGCTGCTCTGATGTTGCCCGTTTTATACATTCGTCCAAAGTCAAAATTACCCCCTTTATAATTACTTATTTTTATAGTGTGGGGTTAAGATCACAATAATAAAGATGTTTGAAGAACCGTGCTTGTTTAGCATGTCACTAAATCCTATTAGCTGCACTGACCGTGACAATGTTGTTGTTTAGTGGCACCATACCGAGAGTAAAGTTTAGCCCAAAACATGCTGCTTCTTATTCTGGGTACAGAATACTGCTGCAGCTGCCCAGTGTCAGTTGTATCAGCAGAAGCTCCTGGGAGATTTTACCTGTTTAATGCTTCCTTCCTGCAGGATGATATGGCACAAGAGCGAGACATGCAGGTAGCAGTAACTGGCAAATTGAGAAAGCACTTTAATCCAGTGGCAAAGCAGAGCAACACTACTGCGGGCGTCAGTGTTATTATGGTGAGTCGGACTATGTACAAATAAATCTCACGTCAGTTAAGGAAAACTTATAACCAAAAATTCAACATGTTTCAACAGTGTTACTCACTAACTTTTTGTCCATGACCATCCTCCCAAGCAGTGTCTTGATCAAAGGCCACCGATGAATGCTCCATCAGGCTGCACCTCAGAGTGTTGAGTTGCAGGCCCATGCCTGTGATTTCCCACACTGAGTCCATTGGGGGGGCAATGTGTCCTTAGTGCAATAACTGCCTCTAGAGTGGCATTGGTAGAGACTTCAGAGCAAGGATCAAGTCTACAATCCATTCTCAGATGGAGAAGATGTCCAGCAGGAAAAAGAAAAGTAGATTACACTTTGGGGAGGATGAAAATTCTGTCCATCGATCTCTTTATTTTGTCTTTACTTCCCTTCTCTATTGGCTTTCTCTCTTTTTCTTTCTTTGTTTCCATCTTTTTTTAATCCTTCTCCCCATTTCTCTCCTTCTTCCCGCTTTCTTTTTCCTCTCCCTTTCCTTCGCCCTCTTCTTCCTCTCTCGCTTTCTCATTCCGCACGCTGTCTCCTTGATATGCAGATAGGTTTAGATGAAGTAGAGTGGGAGGAGGTTCGTGTGCAGCATAAACACCAGCACAGACCACTTGGGCCGAATGGCCTGTTTCTGCGCTGTAAATTCTATGGAATCACTTTGCTCTAGATCTGACTCTTTCTCTTCCTCCTCCTTCTCCCTCTCCTCCCTTCCCTTTCCTCCTTCACCCTCCTACCTCTCCCTCTCTCTCTCCCCTCCTGCTCCCTCCCTTGAAGTAAGCGGAAAGAAAAATTGGGTGGGGGCGGGGTGTAAAATGGTGGGGGGGGGGGGCGATCTGATCCCGTCAATTTCCCGCTGGGCAGATTAGGTTAAAATTCCCCCCATTCTTCAGGAACAGAAACTTGCAGCAGCAAGAGCCACAGATGAGTTGGAGGTGGGCTACAAGTGGTCTGCAGGTCATATTCCAAATACAGATGGTCTAATGTATCCCACTGGAATTAAAGGAAGGCTACTGTTTAGAATTGTCCGTGTCCATTTGTTTTATATTGCTGGCAGCGTAAGAAATAGCTGCATTTTAAATATAAAATATATATTAATCTGTTTGATTCTGGGCTACACCTCACTATAGAATGATATTTCACCTCAGGGATGGAAACATGGCATATTTTCCTGCCAATGCAGGTTTTAAAGCCTGTACTAAAAAGTACACAAAAAATGATGGGGTAACTTTCTGGCTTTATTCTGCCGGCAGCGAGCCTCACCCACTGGCAGTGCATATCTGAAACTGGGGCGTACACTGCGCGGCACTTTCGGACAGGCAAGGTTCCCCGCTGGCAGTACAAAGCTGGAAATTGCCCGCTTAGTACAAGCAGGTGGGTGTTCATGTGGGCACAGCTCCTGGCGGAAAATATACTTCAACATCACTGCACCGCAAGTATGTCTCCTGTCCATTGGTTACAGACCAGAACTGGCAGTGGTAACAGAGAGGGCCGTGGCCTGGATTGCCCCAGCCTCCTATCCCAAATTGTGTTGCCTATAAAAACTGCTTAATCCCCTTTGTCGCTATGTTGGAAGTATCTGTGTGTCACAAACATGAAATAAGGCCACAGGATCAGCTCCTCTGAGGCCTTCCTGGGTTAAATGCACCGTGTGATTTGGTACTATACAGCAGTGTTTCTCAAACTGGGGTCCGCGGACCCCTGGGGTCCATAGAGACCTTCCAGGGGGCCTGCGACCAGAGGTCATTTCAAGCCTGCTGCTCTTTATAAAACCGACACTGATTCAGTTCTTGCGAATTATTTTCAACGGCTGGGCCCGCCTCCTCACAGAGGCCCACAGCTCTCACTCACTTTGCAACGGGCGCTCCCCGCCGGTCGAGCCGATTCCTCTCACTGGCGCCGCGACACTGTGCCATTCTCCCGACACGTGCGGGGTCCTTCACAGTGTAGCTATTACAGAGCATGCCAATGGGACAGTATGGCGGTGAATCACGTTTCCAGCAGCATCCCAGCATGTGGATGGGTACTAGTGTCCTCACTCACCTTGGCCAGCCTGCTGACCGCTTTAAAAATTGTCCAGCACTAAGTGACTAATAGTGGCCATCTGTTGCTGTGGAGTATCTAGAATTGGTGTGAGAAGCAGGCACACCCGTCTCCCTGATATCCGTAAGTAAATATCTGTTTTCTTAAAAGCATTATTAAAACACTCTTTACATGCAGCACTTTCATATTATGAGTATTATAATTTAGATGGGGGGTCTGTGATTACTAATCAATTTGAAAAGGAGTCCTTCAACCAAAAACAGTTTGAGAACCACTGCTCTCCAGAACAGGAAAGCCCCAGGTTCAATTGCTGGTCTGTGCCGAGTTATCTGATCTCAGCTGGAGACAAGAGGAGAACGACAATTGGTCTCACACCCATGGACTAGGGAGGAAAACAAATCAGCCAGCGCTCCTGCTCCTGACGCGATCTAATGACCCCCCTGCTGGGAAGTGCACACATGGCAGTCAGCCTGATCCGCACTGAGACAGATTTATGTACATTGGGTCCCGTCTTCAGTATGGAAGAGACAAGAAAACAAAAACCCCTCAAGTGGTTAGACAGCCTACAAAATGCTGCCAGGGCCAGGTGCAGAAATGGCTGCCTTAACTTGGAGAATTCACACATACAGCTGTTTTATTGTTAAATTAAAATTCAAACCAAATATGCTGGAAATATGGAGATTGACCATCATCTGAAAAGAGAAAACAGGTTAACGTTTCAGGTGTAGAACCATCATGAAAACAGGGTTAGCATCCAAAACATTAACCCAACTTCTCTCTTTTCAGTTGGCAATCAACATACTGTATCTCTCCAGTACTTTGTGTTTATATTTCAGATTTTCAAATATCTTTTTTTAAAGCTATTTCTGCCAGTGGATGTTGTGCTGATGAGGATGAAGAATATTAGCAGTAGGGAATAAGATACCGATGGGCAGCCAGTGTCAGCATCAAGCGTTCTGCAGTTGACCGCCAGCTGTGGGAGGGATCTGCCCGCCACCCCCTACCCCAGCCCAGTTTCCTTTCCAAGGCTTTTTTAAGCTGCAAGGTGGGATCTCTGGTACCAAGAGAGGGCCCACCACTGCGGAGGAGTGGAATGCGACAGGGTTGCAGCGGGACACCCGCTGCAGCACCAGAAGAGGAGAGCCTTAAAGGGAGCAGAGGACCCCCAAAGACTGCCGTACCAATTAGACCGTAGGCCTTGGGCTGGACTGAGCCATCTATAGGACTTGCCATCATTGCTACTCCAGGGTCTCCCACCACCCTCCTGCTTATCCCTGGGGTCGCCAGACACAGCAGCGGTAAGTAGGGAAACCGAAGCGCTTGCTAAGGCCCGCCTCCTTGCCTGCATAAGAACATAAGAAATAGGAGCAGGAGTAGGCCAATCAGCCCCTCGAGCCTGCTCCGCCATTCAATAAGATCATGGCTGATCTGATCCTAACCTCAAATCTAAAGAACACAAGAAGTAGGAGCAGGACCCGACCACTCAGCCCCTGGGCCCGCTCCGCCACCCACAGGGCCTTGACCGATCCGAACTCAGCCTCATGTCCAATTTCCTGCCCGCTCCCCGTAACCCCTAATTCCCTTTACTTCTAGGAAACTGTCTATTTCTGTTTTAAATTTATTGAATGATGTAGCTTCCACAGCTTCCTGGGGCAGCAAATTCCACAGACCTACTATCCTCTGAGTGAAGAAGTTTCTCCTCATCTCAGTTTTGAAAGAGCAGCCCCTTATTCTAAGATTATGCCCCCTAGTTCTAGTTTCACCCATCCTTGGGAACATCCTTACCGCATCCACCCGATCAAGCCCCTTCAAAATCTTATATGTTTCAATAAGATCGCCTCTCATTCTTCTGAACTCCAATAAGTAGAGTCCCAATCTACTCAACCTCTCCTCATATGTCCACCCCCTCATCCCCGGGATTAACCAAGTGAACCTTCTTTGTACTGCCTCGAGAGCAAGTATGTCTTTTCTTAAGTATGGACACCAAAACTGTATGCAGTATTCCAGGTGCGGTCTCACCAATACCTTATATAACTGCAGCAATACCTCCCTGTTTTTATAATCTATCCCCCTAGCAATAAAAGCCAACATTCCGTTGGCCTTCTTGATCACCTGCTGCACCTGCATACTAACTTTTTGATTTTCTTGCACTAGGACCCCCAGATCCCTTTGTACTGCAGTACTTTCCAGTTTCTCGCCATTAAGATAATAACTTGCTCTCTGATTTTTCCTGCCAAAGTGCATAACCTCACATTTTCCAATATTGTATTGCATCTGCCAAATCTCCGCCCACTCACCCAGCCTGTCTGTATCCCCTTGTAGGTTTTTTATGTCCTCCTCACTTTCTACTTTCCCTCCCATCTTTGTATCATCTGCAAACTTTGATATGTTACACTCGGTCCCCTCCTCCAAATCGTTAATATAGATTGTAAAGAGTTGGGGACCCAGCACCGACCCCTGCGGAACACCACTGGCTACTGGTTGCCAGTCCGAGAATGAACCATTTATCCCAACTCTCTGCTTCCTGTTAGATCCTCCACCCATGCCAGAATATTACCCCCAATCCAGTGATTTTTTTATCTTGAGCAATAATCTTTTATGTGGCACCTTGTCGAATGCCTTCTGGAAGTCTAAATACACTACGTCCACTGGTTCCCCTTTATCCACCCTGTACGTTATGTCCTCAAAGAACTCAAGCAAATTTGTCAGACATGACTTCCCCTTCATAAAGCCATGCTGACTTTGTCCTATTAAATTATGTTTATCTAAATGTTCCGTTACTGTCTCCTTAATAATAGACTCCAAAATTTTACCCACCACAGA
Source organism: Squalus acanthias (assembly GCA_030390025.1). NCBI lineage: Eukaryota > Metazoa > Chordata > Chondrichthyes > Squaliformes > Squalidae > Squalus > Squalus acanthias. The sequence continues at coordinate 153,615,804 of CM059426.1, read as the reverse complement.
TGTTAAGCTAACTGGTCTATATTTTCCAGCCTTCTGCCTACTACCCTTTTTAAATAAGGGTGTTACATTAGCAGTTTTCCAATCTGCCGGGACCTTTGCTGAGTCCAAGGAATTTTGGAAAATTATTACCAAAGCATCCACAATCCCTACTGCCACTTCCCTCAAGACCCTAGGATGTAAGCCATCAGGTCCAGGGGATTTATCCGCCTTGAGTCCCATTATTTTACTGAGTACCAATTCCTTAGTGATTTTAATCATATTTAGCTCCTCGCCCCCTAGAGCCCCCTGTTTGTCCAGTGTTGGGATATTCTTAGTGTCCTCTACCGTAAAGATTGAAACAAAATATTTGTTCAGCATTTTTGCCATCTCCATGTTTCCCACCATTAATTTCCCGGTCTCATCCTCTAAGGGACCTACGTTTGCCTTAACCACCCTTTTTCTTTTTATATAACTATAGAAACTCTTGCTATCTGTTTTTATATTTTTTGCTCATTTATTTTCATAATCTATCTTCCCTTTCTTAATCAATCCTTTAGTTACTTTTTGCTGTCTTTTGAAGACTTCCCAATCTTCTATCCTCCCACTAAGTTTGGCTACCTTATACATCCTTGTTTTTAGTCGCATTTACACATGGCGGACAGTTGGCAGCTTTCCCGCCTGGGATGGCAGCTGAGGGAACTTGGTCGGGGTGGGGATGATGGCAGTGGGTCTTGCCGCCCATTTTTCCTTGTGGAGACAATGGCCGTAAAATGGGCACAACAGTGCTGAATTGAGCAGAGCGATGGCCCGCACCCCACTCGCACATGGGGTCGAGCCACTGCTAAATTCCTCAGGGCCCTTATTTTTAGGTGGGTCTGGCTGGCACCTGCCTGAGGCAAGCGTAGGCCTCAGTTCAATATTGAAATGAGGGTCCTGCTCCCATTTTTGGGAAATTTACTAAGACTAGTTAGAGCTTGCACTGCGGAAGCTCTGACTAGATTTTCATGCTCTAAGACGGCCTCACCAGCGGTTCTTAAAGGGACCGCTGGAGGCCACCCAGGAAACTAGCAGGTAAAATTACCTTAATGTGGAGCCAGGAGGAGCAGGAGTGCTTTTTCTGCCTCTACATTAATACTGCAGACCACTATCGGCCTGCACTCGCTCCTCCTGGTTGGCTCCCCCTCCCTAGACTTAACTGCAGGCCAGTTTGTACGCCCAAGACGGATGAAACTTGAAGGGTTCAGACCGCGAACTGCCTCAAGGCGCCCGCAGCTCGCCCGATTTATTCCAATGAGGCCCGAGGACGGTCCTAAACTCTCACTTCTGGCACACAAGTCCAGCGCGCAAATCAATTCACACCCATTATTGGTTGCTACAAATTTAGGCACTGATTTTTTTCTTGCCACTTTATGTAGCAATGTCGTAAGCAAATTCGAGAACATTTCTCCGGTCGATATTTTGAGTGTAATTGTGGGCACGTTGATAAAGTACAGCAAATACCGACCAGAGGAAATCTCGAATTTGCTTATGATATCAGTACAAATAATGGCCAGAGGAAACCATCCCCACTAATTTCTATAACATTGGGTGTCATTGTGCCCTTCCTGCTCACAGCCGCGCAATCAGCCACTGCTTATCTGGGCTGCGTCTGCTGTTTACCTCTTCGACACAGCGCAACACCTGATCTTAAAGCGAGGCTGCAGCAGGTCCGTATGCTGATGCCCAAACGCCCTGCAGAGTTGTTAAATGCAGGTTCTTGTTGTGATTCCCCTTACACAGAGTACTCGATCTCAGCCATGCCATTTCAGAGGTGTAGTGGTTGGAGCTCAGTTTCTCCTTCATAAAGATGGAGAGTAAATCAACAAGAATCAGCCTGGGCACACTCTAGCTTTTTGTGTTTTTTGTTTTCCTTACAATTGATGGCACATACCCTCCCTGCATAGGAGTAACATACCTCAACGCTGCTGGTATAGAGGCAGAAATAATAATCGCAACTCCATGTGGCAAAAAGTTAAGCATTTTTGCCAGTGGTTGTTAATATTCATGGGCTTGGAAACGTAGAAAGAACAGTTTATCATATATGAATTGGGCAACAATCATCTTAAACAAGCACTGCTTTGAACAAAAAGGGGGCAATATTCACCTTCACTGTTTGGTGGTAAACTAGCAGAGCAGATCACCTTCCCCTTAAGGAAATGAAAAGGCGGTTCCTATAATGGGCAGACAATCCGCTCCCCCAGTTTACTGCTCAAGCGTTGAAGTTGAAATTGGCTCCCAAAGTATTCGGCTGGCTGCTGGTGTGATTTTCGGACTGGGCCTCCTTACCAGGCCGCCAGCAGGCTGCAGGGCCCGTCGCAAAATCAGGTGGCCTGAAGGAAGACCCAACCGGCAGCAAGGTGGGTCTGGGACCGGGCAGGCGGTCACAGAGTGGGGGAGTGTCAGTGGTGACGGGGCAGGCGGTCACAGAGTGGGGGAGTGGCAGTGGTGATCGGGCAGGCAGTCACAGAGTGGGGGAGTGGCAGTGGTGATGGGGCAGGCAGTCACAGAGTGGGGGAGTGGCAGTGGTGATCGGGCAGGCAGTCACAGAGTGAGGGAGTGGCAGTGGTGATGGGGCAGGCAGTCACAGAGTGGGGGAGTGGCAGTGGTGATGGGGCAGGCAGTCACAGAGTGGGGGAGTGGCAGTGGTGATGGGGCAGGCAGTTACAGAGTGGGGGAGTGGCAGCGGCCCACATTATTCTTGTGGAGCCCAGAAGAGCACTGCTGCTCCTCCTGGCTCCACAAAATTAATCTTAAACTTACTGTATTTGGTCCTCTCCACACGTAGTTGTCTCCCAAAATGGCAATCGGCTTCTTATGTATCGGACCCCAGTTTGCATATTTAAAGTCCCTGCCACCTGAAACAGGTGGGCACATGGCCACCCAGCGGCAGACACTTCTTAGAATGGCGTCAACTGAACCGGGAGCAGAACCTGGGCAGGAAAATTTTACCAGCAATTTACGAGGCGCTACTGCCCCGTTTCCGCCCTGCAGAGGCAGTGAAAATCTCCCCCTGTATTACAAAAATACAATTGCAATATAAATGACACCTGCTCCTTCCAGTGCTCTCTCTCCCTGCCACTGAAAATGGTGTTCTCAGAGGTTTGGGTGCTGTGGGTTAGGCACTGCCCTATATATGGGACCTAGGTTTAAACCCAGTCCAGCCTGATGGGTTGAAGGTCTTATCTCTCTGCTGGCTGTAAAAGTTTTCAGTGAAATGAGTTTGAACAGCCCAGTAACTAATGAATGTGAGTCCACAACACAAAATCTAACTAGCACCGTCACTCAACAAGAATGGCTGATGTCGGGAAATGAAAATGTGGCAGTGCTGCAGTGGCAGACTCTCTTCTGAGGTTGGAGTTGAGGCACATCAATTGGCGCAGGGTAGAGGAAGCTTTTCCTTCCATCTAACTGACCTGGGAGCACTTGATGCTGAGACTAGGTGCCCAAAGTGTGTTCCATTCAACCACAGCTTATGTTTGTGTAGTTTCTCCTCACGAACAGAAAGGCACCAGAGCACTTTACAGGGTGGAAGGAAAGAGTAGACCTCGAGCAGAAGAGAAACAGAAAAGTCGGAGGTGCTTGAAAGCACAGTTGAAGAAAAAGGGTTTGTAGCAGGCTTTTGAAAGCAGAGAAGGAAGTAGAAAGGTGGAGGAATTTAGGAAGAGAGATCCAGAGGGCCTAGGTGGATGAAGGTCAGGAGAGGTTGGAAAAACAAGGAATAACCCAGTGTCAGAGGAGCAGAGGGTGCATGCAGGCACATCCTGCCCCCAGCACTGCTATCTCCCAACTGAATAACTCAACAATTCATCAAGAAATATAAATGAGGGGAGAAAGAAGTACGGTCCCTCCAATATTTCCCACGTCATTTAACAAATTGCACATACTGTTCTGTAGACAAACATGCTGAGGTAGAATTTCCACGGGGATTCTCCCAGTCTCCCTTACCTCAGATGAAGATCGTCAGAAACCCGGCAGAAATGGCATAAACAGCTGTTCTGCTGCTGATCTTCCACCAATGCTACAGCAGGAGATCAGGAGAACCACTGTGGAAATTCCAAGCAATAGAATCTGGGAACGATATTCGGCTGGTGTGTGGGGAGTGGTAGCGTCAACATCAGCTCAGTGAGGGAGAGACGGAATCGATGCCTTCTGATTCTGATTTACTGGTAGAAAGGAGTGTCATTTATTTTAAACAGTATTTGAAATTGCTACTTTTCCAAGAGTGCCATGCATCACTTTTTTTTTTAAAAGACAGGCTTCAGCTCCTTTTTTGATTTTCTAGATGCAGCAAGAAGTAAAGTGCAGTGATTAATATCCTTCTCGGACACTAGAAGATTACAAAATAGGTCTGAGTTGGGAATTGATGGAGCAAGAAGGGGTAAATGATGCTTTTCTATCAGGTGCTGCATCAGCAGGGAATCAAGAGGTTGAAGATATAGACACATGATGGCACAAAGACATTGTTTATTAGCTTTTCGAATTCTGCTGCGGTACCGTCGTATTGATTCATTTTAGGCCAGATTTCACCCCAGCATTAAAAAACCAGCCACACGCAGCCTGTCAGCTCCAATGATAGAGCACAGGATCCTAACCAAGGGACTCCAAGTTCAGATCTGACATTTGAAACTACTACCAGCCAAGTTTCACTAGAGTTCTGCAGACAGACAGCTGCATGAAACTCATGCCCTGCAACTTGGGCAGCAAGACAAAAACCTGGAGAGACATGATTGGTCATAATAAAAATACACCTCTCTTCAGAGAATCACAGGGAAGCATTGAGAGCAGGCGTGCAAGAGTCCACTCTCTGCTTAGAAACAAAGGAATGTACACAACCAGCAGACACTATTGTGGTCCATCTGGCTGGTCTCAAAGTTGAAATATACTTCATGTCACTATGTCTCTCGTATTCCTCGGTTACTTTCCTACCAAATATCTGCTTGCCCTGTCTGCTTCCACTGCTTCCCGGAATAGTTTGATCTATATATTCATCACCCTTTGGGTTAAGTAGTTACATCGAACCTGCCTGAGCTTGAGGCTGCAGTGTTGTAGTTTGCGATTTTGCCAAAAATATTATCTGGGATTTTTAGTCTGATCCTCTGACTAGGATTGAGAGAGAACGGATGGCACTAAAGTAAGAAATAGTAAGGTATTAGGTGGGGTCAGACTAAGAGAGAACGCAGGATGGTCTAAGATAGGTTTACAGTGTATGTATGTGAACGCACGAAGCATAGTAAACAAGGTTGGTGAGCTGCAGGCGCAAATAGCCACATGGGAATATGATGCCGTGACAATGACGGAGACCTGGCTCAAAAAAGGGCAGGATTGGGTATTAAATATTCCTGGATATATAAGGTGTTCAGGAAAGATAGGGAAGGAAAGATAGGAGGTGGTATGGCAGTATTGGTTAAGGAGAATGTTACAGTGCTGGAGAGAGAGGATGTCCTGGAGGGGTCAAGGACAGAATCTATATGGCTAGCATTAAGAAATAATAGAGTTGCCATTGCACTACTGGGTGTATTCTTTCGGCCACCAACTAGTGGGAAAAATATGGAGGAGCAAATTTGCAGAGAAATTACAGAGAGGTGCAAGAACTATAGAGTAGTGATAATGGGGGACTTCAACAATCCTAATATAGACTGGGATAGTAATAGTGTAAAGGGCAGAGAGGGGGAAGAATTTCTGAAGTGTGTTCAAGAGAACTTTCTTGATCAGTATGTTTCCGGCCCAATGAGGAAGGAGGCATTGCTGGAGCTGGTTCTGGGGAATGAGGTAGGTCAAGTGGAGCAAGTGTCAGTAGGTGAACATTTAGGGAACAGTGATCATAATATAAGGTTTAGATTAGCTGTGGAAAAGGACAGGGAGCAATCTAGAGTAAAAATACTTAATTGGAGGAAGGCCAATTTCAGTGGGATGAGAACAGACCTGGCCCGGGTAAACTGGAACCAAAGATTGGCAGACAAAACTGTAATGGAACAATGGGCTGCCTTTAAAGAGGAAATCGTTCGGGTACAGTCGAGGTACATTCCCACTAGGGGGAAAGATAGGGCTACTAAAGTCAGAGCTCCCTGGATGACGAAAGAGATAGAGAGTAAGATGAAGCAGAAAAAGAGGGCGTATGACAGATGTAAGTTCGAGAATACATCTGAGAATCAGGTTAAATATGGAAAGTTCAGAGGAGAAGTGAAAAAGAAAATAAGCGGGGCAAAGAGAGTGTATGAGAATAGAATGACAGCCAGCATAAAAGGTAATCCAAAAGTCTTCTATAGGCATATAAATAGTAAACAGTGAGTAAGAGGAGGGGTGGGGCTGATTAGGGACCAAAATGGAGACCTATGCATGGAGGCAGAGGTAATGGCAGAGGTGCTAAATGAGTACTTTGCATCTGTCTTCACCAAGGAAGAGGATGCTGCCATAGACATAGTGAAGGAGGAGGTAGAAGAGATACTGGATGGGATAAAAATTGATAAAGAGGAGGTACTAGAAAGGCTGGCTGTACTTAAAGTAGATAAGTCACCAGGACCAGATGGGATGCATTGTCAGATGCTGAGGGAAGTGAAGGAAGAAATCGCGGAGGTACTGGCCATAATCTTCCAATCCTCCTTAGAAACGGGGGTGGTGCCAGAGGACTGGAGAATTGCAGATGTTACACCCTTGTTCAAAAAAGGGTGTAAAGATAAACCCAGCAACTGCAGGCCAGTCAGTTTAACCTCGGTAGTGGGGAAGCTTTTAGAAACAATAATCAGGAACAAAATTAACAGTCACTTGGACAAGTGTGGATTAATTAAGGAAAGCCAGCACGGATTTGTTAAAGGCAAATTGTGTTTAACCATCTTGATCAAGTTTTTTGATGAGGTAACAGAGAGGGTTGATGAGGGCAATGCGGTTGACATGGTGTACATGGATTTCCAAAAGGTGTTCGACAAAGTGCCAAATAATAGGCTTGCCAGCAAAGTTGAAGCCCATGGAATAAAAGGGCAGCATGGATACGAAGTCGGCTAAGTGACAGGAAACAGAGAGTAGTGGTGAATGGTTGTTTTTCGGACTGGAGGAAGGTATACAGTGGTGTTCCCCAGGGGTCGGTTCTAGGACCACTGCTTTTCTTGATATATATTAATGACTTGCATGTGGGTGTACAGGGCACAATTTCAAAATTTGCAGATGACACAAAACTTGGAAGTATAGTAAACAGTGAGGAGGATAGTGATAGACTTCAAGTGGACATAGGCTGGTGGAATGGGCGGACACGTGGCAGATGAAATTTAAAGCAGAAAAGTGCAAAGTGATACATTTTGGTAGGAAGAATGAAGAGAGGAAATATAAACTAAAGGGTACAATCCTAAAGGGGGTGCATGAACAGAGAGACCTAGGGGTATATGTGCACAAATCGTTGAAGGTGGCAGGGCAGGTTGAGAAAGCAGTTAAAAAAGCTTACGGGATCCTGGGCTTCATGAATAGAGGTATAGAATACAAAAGCGTGGAAATTATGATGAACCTTTATAAAACACTGGTTCGGCCTCAACTGGAGTATTTTGTCCAATTCTGGGCACCACACTTTAGGAAGGATGTGAAGGCCTTAGAGAGGGTGCAGAAAAGATTTACGAGAATGATTCCAGGAATGAAGGACTTCAGTTACGTGGATAGACTGGAGAAGCTGGGGTTGTTCACCTTAGAGCAGAGAAGATTGAGAGGAGATTTGATGAGAGGGTTCAAAATCATGAGGCGTCTTGACAGAGTAGATAGAGAGAAACTGTTCCCATTGGCGGAAGGGTCGAGAACCAGAGGACACAGATTTAAGGTGATTGGCAGAAGATCCAAAGGCAGCATAAGGAAAAACTTTTTTACTCAGCGAGTGGTTAGGATCTGGAATGCACTGCCTGAAAGGGTGGTGGAGGCAGACTCAATCATTTCAAAAGGGAGTTGGATAAGTACCTGAAGGAAAAAAATTTGCAAGGCTACGGGGAAAGGGCGAGAGAGTGGGACTAGCTGAAGTGCTCTTGCAGAGAGCCGGCACGGGCTCGACGGGCCGAATGGCCTTCTTCCGTGCTGTAACCATTCTATGATGATAAGACGCCCTAAGATCTCTTTACTACCATCACATCGTGTGCTTGTCATAGCATTTATTTAAATTGCAACCACATCAAGGAGGAGACTTCCATTCCCTTCTGTTTGGATTGGATTGGATCCCAGGTCCCAGAGGTGTAAGGACCCACCATATCACCCAATTCACCCCCTTGCTGGTTTCAATAAGCTATCTACCAGCACCGCAGGCCCCAGCCCTGTGTTCTGTGACCTGTAGACATGTGAAGGCAAAAAGGAACTATGATAGGAGGAGGATACAGAAAACAAGCGGGTATCATTATTTATTTTTGCCCCCTTTTTTGTGTACTGCAAGGTACAGATGCACAGCTGCCAGTAATCCTCCAGTACCTCACCCAAACAGTCACTCTTCATGTCTAAGCCTTTACTGCGAGTGTCAGCAGGCTATTCAATCACAGAGGGGCATCATAACCACACCTGGAGTACTGTGCACAGTTTTGGTCTCCTTATCTAAGGAAGGATATACTTGCCTTGGAGGCGGTGCAGCGAAGGTTCACTAGACTGATTCCTGGGATGAGAGGGCTGTCCTATGATGAGAGATTGTGTGCCTATACTCTCTGGAGTTTAGAAGAATGAGAGATGATCTCATTGAAACATATAAGATTCTGAGGGGGATTGACAGGGTGGATGCTGAGAGGTTGTTTCCCCTGGCTGGAGTGTCTAGAACTAGGGGGCATAGTCTCAGGATAAGGGATAGGGCATTTAAGACCGAGATAAGGAAGAATTTCTTCACTCAGAGGGTTGTGAATCTTTGGAATTCTCTGCCCCAGAGGGCTGTGCATGCTGAGTCTTTGAGTATATTCAAGGCTGAGATCGATAGATTTTTGGACTCTAGAGGAATCAAGGGATATGGAAATCGGGCAGGAAAGTGGAGTTGAGGTCGATGATCAGCCATGATCTTATTGAATGGCGGAGCAGGCTCGAGGGGCCGTATGGCCGACTCCTGTTCTTATTTCTTATGTTCTTATGTTCTTATCCTGTCCTTAGTCAGCATACATATACAAGCACTTCCAGCAGATGTTACTGGGTGGTGATCGGGAGCAGCAACCCTGGATGAATTTCCACTCCCTACCAGTAAAGCCAGTTGTAGAGGTGCCTATCACTGCACTGCCTAAGAGTAACTAGCTCAACATAGACTGGGTATCGAACCTGGGACCGTCTGGTCTGTACAGTTCAGTTCAATTTTTGCTTCACCAACTGAGCATCGGAGGAGCTGCTATTAATACTTCTCCGGCATGAATTCTTGATGTCCAGTGAGTGAAGTTATTGAATGGTGTATAAGATGATGCCTGTATTACATGAAAACAGTGTAATTCTTTAATGGGCTGATTTTCATATTTTCTTCTTTACCACTGCCTCTGAAACTGATATAATCAATGCAGCATGCACCAGATATCTCTGTTTATTTGAAAACAGGATTACCATGAATTACTTTTGTTTTTAAAGTTTTACTTCTTTACAATTTCACCTCCAACTCCCTTCTCCCATATGATGAAGCTTATGCACCACATGGCCTGGTTTTTCCTCCACTATCCCATTCAAAATCAGGCCTGATACGGGCAGAAACAGCGAAGCCTATCGCCACCTCCCCTTGATTTTCTGCCTCCCACCCAAGCCAGGACCGTCGCGAGCTGCCCTTTCCCAGTAACCACATCTAGGAGGACGGGGTGGGGCCCAGGTTCCTGGCCCATTTCACTCGCCTCCGCCACTTTCACCGCTGCCCACCCCCCCAAGACCACGTAGCGAAAAGTGGCAGTAGGCCTGGGGTAGCGGTGGTTATGTCCCCAAATGCTGTAATGGAGGGAGAGGGCCTAGTAAAGGCCACCTCTCCCTGCAGTCCCACACCTGCTGAAGTCCACTGTCTCAACCGAGACTTTCAGCGCGCTTCCACTTGTTGGGGCCCTGCCATGAATGCATAATGACCCACGACTTAGTGGTCGAGGTCAGGCCAGCAGGTGGAAGTTTAAGGGAATTCCAGCCCCATTTGTTGTTTTCCTCCCTGGTGGTGAGGCTGAGACCAGGAACTGTGTGTGGCCTCAGCTGGGATCACCAATGCACTGCCTCATCAAGATTAGGAGGTAGAATTCCCATGGTGGGGGGGATTCTCCTGATTTCAGGCTGTAACTTCAGCAGAAGCCCCAGAGTGCCAGGGTTTCCGCCACAGTTATGGCGGGAGATTGGGGACACGCGGAAATTTCGGGCGCGATTGTTTTCGGATAAATTTGTGATTAACAGCAAACGGTAAATTGTCCTTTAAAAAGTGCAGTGAGGTGGCCCAGTGGGTCTGTACATTGAAGTGCCAGTGCATTTCAAATAGAGTTTCCTCATTCAGACTCTTGCAGGGGTCTCAGTCTGACAGTGGCTCTGGATTTCATTCCAGACAGAAGCGATGTACTCCTGTCTAGGGGAGGGACAAGGGACGGGACAGGGGGGCTGGGGTGGGGGGAGGGGGGAAGAGGCCAAGTAAATTGACCTGTCAGTACACCTCCTAGTGGGAAGGAACAGAACAGCATCACTTGGACGAGGTGCCAGAGGGTGCCAATATCCCAGCACCAGTCACTCCCACCAGGTGAGGAGAGGAGAAAACTGCAATAACAGATTAAGTACTTTAGATTTAAACATTTGATTCCTCTAGCCCACAATTAGCCCCACTCCTCAGTATTTGCTTGAAGCATGGACAGTCAAAACCAACCATTTCATGAGCATGCAGCACAGGGTGAGGAATTATAATATTAGTCTTTCCTCCTAGGAAGTAGTATATGCCACTTTGGCAAAGGGATGAGCCTAGCAGCTAGCGACTGGCCTGAGGCCTGGCAAAATAGCTCAACTATGACAGAGGAAAACCATGGGTTTTTGAACTGCCACCATCTGGTGGGTAATACAATACTCTAGAGCTTATGCCACCTGTTCTTGTTAACAATTTGTACTAAACACAGCTCCACTGTACAGAGTGTTTCCACAGATGGGACTAAAGGAATGTGACTGCCTTAACATTTTCATACATTGATAGAGTATGAACATACTCTCCACTTCAAGTAACTGGAGACTGCCCAGATATGGATTTGATTGGAGTTCTAACCAACATTTACTTCTGAAAATGGCCTTGATGTCTGTTTTCTTTTTGTATGTTTCGTTTTTTTTGACAGTTTGAAGTGTAAAAGGGAAAGGGTGAGCTCCAATCCTCATACTGAGACACTGGATAAACCTGGAACAGCACCATGGTATAGAACGCAGTGCCCTAACAGGGGGACCATTCACTAACTCCCAGCCGGTCCAAATTTGCATGGCCTGTCGCCTTGTGCCTCACAGCTCTTTTCTAAGTTTTCCCAGCTCACACAAGGCAGAACTTTTCATGGTGTGGATTCAGGCTGATGCTGCCGTGTACGGGAGAGCACATCCTTTTCTTTTCTGTTGCTTATACTGGATTAAGTTCACCTCAGACTCACTCGAGAATCAAAAATTTCTGGACTGCTGAATATTTGACAGGAACTTCAGAAAAATCTACTACATAATAGACCTCATGTGAACTCTTGATTTGAAAGGCCAAAAATATATTCCATAACTGTACGTGGACAAGAATTGGTTTTAAGATAAGCACCGGTATTAAAAATTCTCCAGAAATAACAGAAGAAACCAAGAACTTCCGAAAAAGGAAGACAACCTGAAATTATTTCCAGTAGGCAGAGTGGTGTTTGAGTGCCATCTGGTGTTAGCAAGGCTGAATTGCAACCGTTGCTATGTCAAAAGCTTTGCTAAAAATTCTTTGCTTTCCACTAAATCTATGTCCCTTTTTTCAAAATGTTTCATTTAGCCCTGATTATTACAGTGCTTTGCATTATGTATTATGTTCATGTGAATGCTTGGTTCTCTAGGATATGCTTATGTGGCTAAAGTGATTTTTTTTTAATTGCGGGGATATCTATATTAGCTAGCAAAACCAATTGCACTCCACCCTTATCAAAGCACAGTTCTTGGGAGCCAAGTATTTTGCATGATACAGTGAGGTACGAGCTGTAGTGATTGTCCTATAATACAGTCCTACAACAGAGTCTGATATTTGGGGAGGGGCTACTTCATCCCATTTCACTTTAAATGTTTTAAACTGCAAGTACAGTTGTCTGCTTCCATAAACAATACTTTAAAAAAAATTCTGTGCAAATAATTGGCATGATGTAATTACAAAAAGTAGAAGATGACAGGAATTGGACAAACTCCCACTCCAGTGTCACCGTCTGCAGTAGAACTGCGTTGAGTTTTACATATTCAGTAAAGTGTCTTAATTGGAATCTGGAATCGGCAGGTGGTAATATTTAAAACATTCACAGTGGGATCAGCAAACTGATTTGGAAAAAGCTGCTTGCAGCCACATTTAGTGGTGTGTTTTCTTTTAGATATACAAATATAAATGTGTCTGAAATGTGACTAGTCGCTATTCCTGTGCTTCTTCCCTCCCGTCTTGGGCCCACACCTGCATTGCTTCTCTCCGAATAGGTCCAAGCCAACGGCACGTATTAACTGCGTCAGCACCGCTCACTTTTCTGCTGCTTCTTCCTTTTAAAAACAATTTCAAATGTAGAGAAAAAGGGAGAAACAATTTGTTCGGAATTACTCTTATTTAACCTGCATGCTTCTCAATCCGCCGATTTAACACTTAGTTTGTGAATGTTTTGACAAAGTGGGTACACCCTGTTCTATATTTCTGTTTTTTTGGAGTTGTGTGCTGGAACAACATTGTGCAAGGAGGTGTGCATTATTTAGGAATCCAACCAACCTGAGTTTCAGAACTGTGTGATAGCGAGTGCAGTGTGACAATCCATATTAAAATGTTCATTGGCATGATTTTAATCCTTTATCTGTAGTGTTCAATAAGAGTTCTCTGTGACATGGAAGATCAATTGAAAATAATGGAGCAAAGTCTTTAAAAGGACACCTTATTCAAGAAACGTCTGACAACCCTTTTTGGCTCATTTCTAAAGGCATGATGCAAAGACATGTCCCATCAAAAGGCACCATTGCATCATTTGCATGTGATATAATTGTGATGAAAATGATGCATGGTTCTACAAGTTGAACATTTCTTTATGGAAACTGTACCCCTTCGGCAATCATGCAAAATATTAATGCAAATGCAAAATACTGCAGATGCTGAAACTCTGAAATAAAACCAGAAAATGCTGGAAATACTCAGCAGGTCAGGCCATCGATTCCCAGACTGTCACTGACCTCATCTCCTCTGGAGATCTTCCATCCACGGCCTCCAACCTCATAGTCCCCCAACCCCGCACAGCCCGCTTCTACCTCTTTCCCAAGATCCACAAACAGGTCTGCCCTGGTAGACCCATCGTTTCAGCCTGTTCTTACCCCACGGAACTGATTTCTTCCTATCTCGACTCTATTTTTTCTCCTTGTCCAGTCTCTTCCCACCTACATCCCGAGACTCTTCCAACACCATCCGCCACCTTAACAGTTACTGGCCCTAACCGTCTCCTTTTCACCAGACGTCCAATCCCTCTACACCTCCATCCCCCACCAGGGCCTAAGGGTGCTCCGCTTCTTCCTTGTACGGAGGCCCAACCAGTCCCCATCCGCCACCATCCTCCTCCGCCTGGCTGAACTTGTCCTCACATTGAACAACTTCTCCTTTGACGCCATTCACTTCCACAAAGCAAAAGGTGTTGCTATGGGAACCTGTATGAGGCCTAGCTATGCCTGCCTTTTCCTGGGATATTTGGAACATTCTTTGTTCCAGTCCTACTCAGGACTCCTCCCTCACCTCTTTTTCTGGTACATTGATGACTGTATCGGTGCCGTTTCCTGCTCCTGCCCCGAACTGGAAAATTTCAACTTTGCTTCCAATTTCCACCCTTCCCTTGGCTTCACATGGTCCATCTCTGACTCTTCCCTTCCTCGACCTCTCCATCTCTATTTCTGGGGATAGGCTATCGAACAATATCCATTATAAACCCACTGACTCCCACAGCTACCTGGACTACACTTCCTCCCACCCTGCTTCCTGTAAGGACTCTACTCTATTCTCCCAGTTTCTCCATCTCTGTCGCATCTATTCTGACAATGCCTCCTTCCAGACCAGTGCTTTCAATATGTCTTACTTTTTCCTCAATCGAGGATCCCCATCCACCGTGGTTGACACGGCCCTCGACTGTGTCTGTCCCATTTCCCGCACTTCTGCTTTCACCCATTCCCCTCCCTCCCAGAACCTTGATAGAGTTCCCCTTGTTCTCACCATACACCCCACCATCCTCCACATTCAACAGATCATCCTCTGCCATTTCCGCCACCTCCAGCATGATCCCACCACCAAACTCATCTGCCCCTCCCCCCCTTTCAGCATTCCGAAGGGACCAGTCCCTCCGCAACACCCTGGTCCACTCCTCAGTCACCCCCAACACCCCCTCCCCTTCCCACACCACCTTCCCGTGCAAGCGCAGGAGATGCAACACCTGCCCTTTTTCCTCCTCCCTTCCCACCGTCCAGGGCCCCAAACACCCCTTCCAGGTGAAACAGCTATTTACTTGTACTTCTTGCAATTTAGTGTACTGTATTCGCTGCTCACGATGCGGTCTCCTCTACATTGGGGAGACCAAACGCAGATTGGGTGACCGCTTTGCGGAACACCTCCGTTCAGTCCGCAAGCGTGACCCTGAGCTTCCAGTCACTTGTCATTTTAATTCTCCGCTCCACTCCCACTCTGACCTCTCTGTCCTCGGCCTCTTACACTGTTCCAACGAAGCTCAACGTAAGCTCGAGGAACAGCACCTCATCTTTCGATTAGGCACTTTACAGCCTTCTGGATTCAACATTGAGTTCAACAATTTCAGATCATAACCACTGCCCCTATTTTTTCAGACAGCAGCTGCTGGTTCCCATTTACACCTCTTCTGGACCCATCTTTTGTTTTTATACTTGTCCCATTACCATCTCCTTTTGCCTCGCACCATCATCCCTTTTGTCATTTAATCTCTCCTGCCTTCCACCCTATCACAGTCCTTCCCTCTTTTGTTCTTTCCTCCCCTCCCCCCTTCCCTGCCCCTACACTTGCTTAAAATCTGTTACATCTCTTAACGTTTTCCAGTTCTGACAAATGGTCATCGACCTGAAACATTAACTTTGTTTCTGTCTCCACAGATGCTGCCTGACCTGCTGAGCATTTCCAGCATTTTCTGATTTTAATGCAAAATATTAACACAGTTGAAGTGAGAAAGTGTGACCCAACATAGTTATAATAAATGTTGGATTGTTATAGTAAGGTTATAGAGGTGGAATGATTTCGAGCTGCACTTTCAATATGTGGTCATGCACTAGAAATTAATTTTTTGTTACCTTGAGCAATAATAATTCCACATACAAAGATCCATAAAAAGGCTGTGTGAAAAATAATCACTTTATTTGACTGAGTGTCTTAGAATTTTAGATTGGAATTTAGGTCTGAGGAAGACAGTGACATTGAATAGCACTGGTACTTCCCTCACTCACTCCTTCCCTCACTCACATTACAAAACCATAGGCCATATTACAAACATCTTTGAGAGAGTTTTGGATGGAACCACCTGGTATTATTTCTGTCTTATAGGAATGTACAAGATGATCTTTAGGAGTTGTACCCCCTCCTGCAGTCATTGGGATCACACTGTGCCTACTCTGTTGACAGAACCGTGTGTCAATCAAACTAATCAGCTTTGTCTCTCTTTTGGGCCTGAAATGTTTAAAAATTATACTTTGTAGTAGTACATTTTTTTCTGTATTTTATGCCAAAGTTTAAGCGCATCTCCACAGAATAAAAGAATGTGAAGGACACTTGTCAAGGCAATGGAGGAGGAGGGAAGGAGACATTATAGTCTTGGTGTGATTTGAAGTATATTTGACCACTGTATCACAGTTGGCTTTGATCCCATGTGTCTTCAGAGGGAGGTCATTTATGGCTTCCCACACTCATAAGGTTTTCTATGTAATATCAACAAGTATGACCAGTGGTTTGAAATCTCCCAGCACTTGCCATGGTTCCTATTTGGCTGGACAGATTGCACCAGATTCCTGGGAACTGGTCTAAGAAGCTATATAAATTGCTGTCTACAGAGTCCAGTCTAGCTATAGTCTTGAGACACCATGGCATTTCACCAGGGTTTCAGGAAGAAGCAAGTACTCTCTATGTTAAAACATCTCGAACTGCAGAATGATTACATTGTAAAAGATACTATAAACCATGGGTGTAGACCCTCCCCACTGCAGGTTATCAGGTATGTTGGACAAACTATATCTACCACAAATGGAGCCGGAGCAATGAATGCTACCAATATAATGGAAACCAAGGTACAAGGGTGTGCCACATATATTCAAGGTTCCAGATTACAATCACAAGCATCAGGCAATAGCAGCAGCACTATTTACATTTGATGTTACACATGGTTCCTGATCCAGTTGATTCCCACTAATAATCTAGAATTTAGTGATGGACCCCCATCATTTGCTGGGTAATTAATGGGTTAATTGTTGCTTTGTAGTCCAAACAGCTGCCAAGCAGTTGCCTAGAGTGCTCTGCAGACCTGCCACAACAATCTAACTTGAACTTGTTGACACATGGTTCGGCTGAGCATTGGTCACTTCAGCCTCAATTCAAATCCCGAACAAGTCCTCCTTCATTCTTATGTTATCACTGCTGTAAAGACCATCAATGCTATGTGGAGTGGAAGGGATGAAAAATGTGGCCATTGTTTTCAAGTGAAACTTTGCTCCATATACCAGAGCTCCCACACACCTTCTCTCCAGACAGATGAGTATTAACCTTTGTCTTTCAGATGAGACGTTAACCCAATGAGACATCTGCTCTCTCAGGTGGATGAAAAATATACCTTGGCACTATTCGAAGAATAGCAGGGCAGTTCTCCCTAGTGTCCTGGCCAATATTTATCCCACAGCCACTATCACTAAAAGAAATGATCTGGTCATTATCTCATTGCTGTTTGTGGAACTTTGCTGTGCGCAAATTGGCTGCCACATTTCCTTACATTACAACAGTGACTACATTTCAAAAGTGCTTCATTGACTGTGAAGGACTTTGGGACATCCTGAGGTCATGAAAGGCTTATACAAATGCAATCCTTTCTTTTTGTGGGCTCGTAAGTAGGTAATTTAGTGCAAACCTGGTGCTTTACCTGTTTTTGTAAATAATTTATTTATGTACATAATTACAAACAAAACCTGCCCACATTATCAGGACCACTTTATTCCACTTCTGCAAGATCATCTGCCTTTTTCGCTGCCTCCCTCCTATTGCTGCCAAGATTTTCTTCAGTGTCTTGATCACCACAAAGCTTGACCTGTAATGCCCTCCTAGCCAGTCCCTCATGTCCACTCCATAAATTGCAAGTCACTACACCCCTGCCCTCTGGACTCCCTACTGACAGATTCCTCCACTTGCCACCTACCTCCCTGCTTCCAAAAGTTTCCTGAAAATTCCCGACTTTGTCTTCATCCCCCCCACAACTTTTCCATTCTGATCTGCATCAATTGTCTTGCCTCCACCTTGAAAAGTGGTTGAGATGTCTGTACATGAGGAACACAATTGAAATGTAGGTTGTTATTGTTGTTGAAGATGTTGGATTCCAGTGGCAGAGAACTGCTACCCTCATGCTGGTACCTCCAGTGTCTGAAGAGAATTGAAAGTGATAGCTCTGGGGTGTCCCTATAGTACTGGGAGTGCAGGAGCGGACATCACATGATTACTCGCAAAAGTATCTTTTCCATTCATGTCTGTCTTTTCCACCTTGTTAAGTGCTCTGAGACATTTTCTACTATGTGAGGAGCTGATAGAAATGTAAATTGTTGTAAATGGACACATATTCCTGTGATTCTCCTCCCCACCCCAAGGTTAGTTAGGTGGCCTGTCCGTGATTGGTGCAGATTGGTGAGTAATCTATTTTTCTTCTTTGGTTTTATTTCCTTCCATATCTGAAAATATAGTAACGTATATTAGTGCCACTCTCCTATTATGCAGCACTGTTACAGTTTACCTAATACATAACCATTGTTTCCATACAAAGAACAAATCTTAAACGAAGCAACATTAGTGCTTTACGTACCCATGGAGTGACAATACTCCAGCGTTCCAGTGTAGGCTTGCCCAGATGCCTTAGTGATGTCTGAGTATGGCCAAAATAATGTACACCTCTCAGTTAGTCCATTTCACAAAGTGCTGCACCATTAATCAAACAGCCTGTTAGTGCTTCACGTATATATCATCTAAAATGCATTGAACTGGTTCCATAATTTCAACAAAGTCAAACTATATTGAATTCGACATGTTGCCCTTCTGATGCACACCATTCACAATTTGGAGAAGATGTTTAAAAGCTTTACAGGCTCACAACGACGATTCCTCTTTGATGCTCACCTTTTTATTTTGCATTTTCCAACATAATCCAATAATCCAAACGTTAAGTACATCGATCCATTCTATATTTTTATACGCTCGCTCATTCTTTCTTTCCTTTTTATTTTCCAGTACACAGCTCTCGATAAAGAAAGTCACATATTCAGTGGTAAGCCCCACCGAGATATTGAAGGAGTTGGTACGGAGCAAACGTCTCAACCCTCCCCGGCCGAAGATCCTTCCATGTCTGGGTCCATGACCTTTTCCCCATATTCATCTGAGCCAGTCGTGTCCCCCGCACCCCCTGTCTGAGAATGCTGTGCGGGCTTGGTACAGCTACACCTCAAAGAACTAAAAGTATTGTGCTTTCTAGAAGCACGGTGTTAGCAAACCCTTTATTTAAAACAGCTAAGATTTAAAGAGAAACTACAGCTGAGTCGGTTTTAAACAAACTTGCTTGTAAAGTGTTGGTTTTGTGTCAAAATGCTTTGTGCCACCCTCCTGTAACCTGTGAATTGCATTAGGCAGAGTCAGGGTTCCTCAGGAGCAAACATGTGAGTGAGATTGAACTCTGACACCAGAAGCTGTCAGTAAGGTTTGATATGGGTTTAGGTGTTGTGTTACCGTACAGTACTCCATCAACACTTCCACTTTTCAAACTCTCATCAATTTCCATGGTAGAGCTCTCATTTGACTGAGATTATGCTGTTCAATAAATGGATTATATCCTCTTGTGGCCTGCCCAGTATGGGATAAAGGAGAGAGTTGTATGGTCAGAAATAGTTATCTACTTCTTGTTGGATTTAACAGAGTTACTATTTCTGCACTCTGGGTCTGAAAAATCCTCCAATCTCCTGCTGCAACTTCAGCAGGATACTGGCAGACCCTCCCGCAGAACAGTGGACACAGCTGCTCTCAGTATTTATGCCGTTTCTTTGGGGGATTCTACCGATTTCCTGCTGAAGTTATGGCAGGAGAACTCCCACCGAATTTCAGCACCACCGATTAGAGAGCTGATTTAAATAGCGGCTAATCAGCACATGGCTGCTTTAAGTCGGTGTACTTCATTCGAGGTGGCACCTTGTGAATTAACTTTCCTTAATAAGTGAGTCTGGTGATGGCACATCAATAGGGAACCCCTGATTCTGTGTTAGAAAATATTCAGTCAAATTGATGCTAGACTGAAGCAAGTCCTCTGATTAGGAAAGAAGCACCTGGATCAGCCAAAGTGTCCCTTGGTGTAAATGTTTTCCCTCACTGATGAATGGCAGGAGGTGCAAATCAGCAGCATAATAGGCATCACCACTAAACCCAGACCGATGAAAGAACTTTGACTTATTCTTCAGGACAGGCATAAACCAGCTGAGAAAATAACATTTGTAAAATCGAGCTGATTGCCAGGCCTGAACCCACCGGTGGGGCCCACATGCACCCCTGTGGAGGCAGGTATTCCTCAACTCACTCGGTATCAACCACTACTACTGCACCAGGTCACCTGTGAGCCTCAGGAGTGGGAATTTTGGTTTCAGGAATCTCCCTTGACTCCACTCCCTCCCCAGGCACCCATTTGTCTTGTAAAGGGTGGAAACAACAAGAGACCTGGGGGGAGAAATTCGGTATCGCCCCGTTTGGGGCACAATTATCGGCCGGACGCAAAGTTTAGTGCCTGCCGCTAATTATTGCCTCCGACTGCAAACTTGGCTTCTATCGCCCCTGGAGGTGATTGGAGCGCTAAATCAGGCGCTACACACCTCTCTTAAGGCGCTAACGCCGAGGAGCAAGGCGCTACCTCAGAGCGCTGGCGAAGCTCATGTGATGTCAGTCAGCAATGGAACACACACACAATGGCCCCGGCCAGTTCTTAAAGGGGAGGGTCGATCTTGCTCTCCATCCACATCCTGCTCATTGCAGCCTTGAATCTCGGCCTGGAGAGACCTGTACATCAAATCTGCTGGAAACAACAATGGAGAGGCCCAGGGAAAGAGCTCAGAGTGCAGCCCCCATAGTCTCTTCTAAATCGATGCAAGGAAGGTCAAATCAAAATGAACCTGCAAAGTGCTGCTCAGTACCCAAAACTCCTTCACGCAGCGTTGAATCTCTCCAGAAGTCTCTCTCTCTCAGAATGCGTGGTGCAAAAATGTCGCCGACAAAAAAAAGGCCGGAAGCGGTCGCTTTTAAATAGCGTTCCCCCAGTCCCTTCCCGACTGCAAAATGCTCCCCTCAACCTGCCTTTGCTAGCGGCAGGCGGTAAGGCAGGGGGCGTCACTCAATATCCGGTCCGGGGTGTTGCATGTTCGACTGACGTCATGATATGCGGGTGCAGGAGATCGTGGCGGAAGTGTTTAGCGCCGCCGCAAAATGTCTGGTCAGTTTCGTGAGCAGCGCAAACATCTCGGGCGCTGGTTACTTTGTGCCCCATTAGCGCCCTCTGAGGGCGTTAACGGGAGGCGTAAAGCAACCGAATTTCTCCCCTCTGATGTAACTGCATTTTCCCTGTTTACTTGGGGATTTCTGCTGGTCTTCCACAGAAGAGCCATTACAAGCAGCGAACTGGCTGGAGTGTTGTGATTGAGAGACAGGAAAAATAGAAATGTGAATAAATTCAAAGCCCTCAGCGATACTGAGGCATACCGATCCAAACGGTTCCAGGTTCTATCCCTGGTCTTTGCTGAGTCAGATCATCTCAGCAGAGGTGGCACTTGTGTCACTGCAATTCATTTCAGCATTTTTAGGCTAGAGAGGAGAAAAATCAGCCAGGGTTTCTGCTCCTGATCGCTATCCAGTCATCTCAGTTGGAAGTGCGTGTGTAGACATCGAGTGAAGACAGGATCGTACTCAAGTATGATGTCCGAACACAGTTCAGTAGCCTGCCGACACTCACTGTCTACGTTCACACATGAAGAATGACCATTTGGGTGAGGTACCGGAGGATGCCTGGCACTCATGGAATCATATCCCAGCATGATCCACTGCCTTCTGGGGGGCGGGGGGGGGGGGGGGGGTGGCGGTGGGGTGCAGCAGATTGAAGGGAGCAGGGGGAAAGATACAAATACCTTTCCAATACAAAGCTGCTTTAGCCCAGATTACTGTCTGCAGCACTTGGAGTTAAGCTAATTCAATTAAACATATGTGTCGGGAATTTC
The DNA here is from genome assembly GCA_030390025.1 of Squalus acanthias. NCBI lineage: Eukaryota > Metazoa > Chordata > Chondrichthyes > Squaliformes > Squalidae > Squalus > Squalus acanthias. The sequence continues at coordinate 153,594,159 of CM059426.1, read as the reverse complement.
TTCGGGGCTTCTCCTGCTCCACTGCCATGACTTCAACGGAAACTCCGTTTACTCGGGCAAACAAGAATTATGCCAAAGTTACAGCAGTGGAGCGAGAGAAGTCCTAAGGAAATTTTCAGTGATAAATTGCAGTAATATAAGAACATAAGAAATAGGAGCAGGAGTAGGCCATTTGGCCCTTGGAGTCTGCTCCGCCATTCAACAAGATCATGGCTGATCTTCTACCTCATCTCCACCTTCCCGCACTATCCCCATATCCCTTAATTCCCTTAGTTCCCAAAAAATTATCGACCTCTGTCTTGAATATACTCAACGACTGAGCATCCACAGCTCTCAGGGTAGAGAATTCCAAAGATTCACAACCCTTTGAAGAAATTTCTCCTCATCTCAGTCCTAAATGGCCGACCCCTTAATCTGAGACTGTGACCCCGTGTTCTAGATTCCCCAGCCAGGGGAAATATTTTCTCAGCATTAACCCTGTCAAGCCCCTTAAGAATTTTATATGTTTCAATTAGATCACCTCTCATTCTTCTAAACTCTAGGGAATATAGGCCTAGTCTACTCAATCTCTCCTCATAGGGCAATCTCCCCATCGCAGGAACCAGTCTAGTGAACCTTCATTGCACTCCCTCTAAGGCAGGTATGTCTTTCCTTCGGTAAGGAGACCAAAACTGTACACAGTGCTCCAGGTGTGGCCTCACCAATGCCCTGTATAATTGTAGTAAGACTTCTTTAATTTTATACACTAATCCCTTTGTAACAAACGCTAACATACCATTTGCTTTCCTAATTGCTTGCTGTTCCTGCATGTTAACTTTCTGTGATTCATGTACAAGGACACCCCAGTCCCTTTGAATGCAAACATTTCCCAGTCTCTCACCATTCAAAAAATATTCAGCTTTTTTGTTTTTCTGACCAAAGTGGATAACTTCACACTTCCCCACATTGTATTCCATTTGCCATGTTGTTGCCCACTCAGTCAACCTGTCTATATCTCTCTGTAGCCTCTTTGCGTTCTCCTCACAGCTTACTTTCCCACCTAACTTTGTATCATCAACAAGCTTGGATACATTACACGCTGTCCCTTCATCTAAGTCATTGATATAGATTGTGAATAGCTGAGGCCCCAGCACTGATCCTTGCGGTACCCCACTAGTTACAGCCTGCCAACCCGAAAAAGTCCCGTTTATTCCTACTCTCTGTTTTCTGTCCATTAACCAATCCTCAATCCATGCTAATATATTACCCCAATCCCATGAGTCCTAATTTTGTGTAATAACCTCTTGTGTGGCACCTTATCGAATGCCTTTTGAAAATCCAAATACACTGGCCCAGATATTCCGATCCCTACGGGTGTCCACGCGCTGTGTACCCACCCGTAGGGACATCAGAAATTCCAGTTTCAGGCATGCACAGCGCATGCGCTGAAAACCGGCATTTCCGATCTGTCAAGAATCCTCTTGACAGATCCTCCGCCTGCCCTGGAGAAGGGCCTCTGCGGGCGGATAATTCAGTTTTTTGGAGACCCTCCACCCGCAGAAAACCCTTACAATTCTTACGCCTGGTAAAAGCAGGCATAAGGCCTGCTTTTATCAGGATAAGAGTTGAAAAAAAAGGTGTTTTTTTTTAATTCACTGATGTATCATTTAAAAATACTTTAAAAAAAGATAAATTTATTTTTAGCCCCGTAAAAAACTTTAATTATTTTTTTCAAAAAATTAAATTTTTGTTTAAAATATTTAATTTATTGTAATTTCAAGTCATATTAAAAATGTGATTTTTAAAAAAAAAAATATTTAAAGTTTTACTATGTTTTTGGGGTGAACTCCATTCATATATTTGACAGGTCTTCCTGTCAAGTGTATGAAGGGAGATTCCCTTCTTTGATTGGCTCCCCATGGCCCATGTAATCCCAAGGACGCTTGCGAACCACATGCGCCTCTGGGATATGTAGGCCCTGCACACTTGGAGTTCGAGAGGCCCAGGAGCGGAAGTGTGTGCGTCCCAGGAGCCCTCAGGTAAGGGCGTAGATTTTTTCCAGATCGGAGGCTTCCGCACGCGGGAAGCCTCTGATCGGAAAATACGGCCCAATATGTCCACTGGTTCCCCCTTATCCATCCTACTAGTTACATCTTCAAAAAACTCTAACAGATTTGTCAAACACGATTTCCCTTTCATAAAACCATGTTGACTCTGCCTAATCATATTATGATTTTCTAAGTGCCCTGTTACCACATCCTTAATAATAGATTCTAGCATTTTGCCTAAGACTGATGTCAGGCTAACTGGTCTATTGTTCCCCGTTTTTTCTCTTCCTCCTTTCTTAAATAGCGGGGTTATGTTTGCTACCTTCCAATCCTTGGGGACTGTTCCAGAATCTAGGGAATTCTGGAGGATTAATACCAGTGCATCCACTATCTCTGCAGCTACCGCTTTTAAAACCCTAGGATGTAGGTCATCAGGTCCAGGGAATTTGTCACCACTTAGTACCATTCATTTCTCCAGTACTATGTCTTTACTTATACTGATTTCTTTAAGTTCCTCATTCTCTCTAGGCCCTTGGTTCCCCATTATTTCCGGAATGTTTTTTGTGTCTTCTACCATGAAGACAGATACAAAGTATTTGTTTAATGTCTCTGCCATTTCCTTATTGCCCATTATAATTTCTCCTGTCTCTGCCTCTAATGGGCCCACATTTACTTTGATTAAACTCTTCCTGTTTACATACCTATAGAAACATTTACGATCTGTTTTTATGTCTCTTGCTAATTTACTCTCATATTCTTTTTTTTCTCTTCTTATCAATTTCTTGGTCCTCCTTTGCTGAATTCTAAAATCCTCCCAATCCTCAGGCTTACTACACTTTTTGGCAACATTATAAGCCTCTTCCTTTGATCTAATACTATCTAATATAATCTTGGACTGAATTGTCAGAGATTAAAATTAAACTATACAACTCTGCAGCTCACAATAGGAGGATGTGGCTTCATCAGCTGTTTCCCCCATGACATTCCGCTCTTAAGTTGGGCATCTGGAGGAACATACCAAGTGGGGGTACTGGCCATAATCTTCCAATCCTCTTTAGAAACTGGGGTGGTGCCAGAGGACTGGAGAATTGCAAATGTTACACCCTTGTTCAAAAAAGGGTGTAAGGATAAACCCAGCAACTACAGGCCAGTCAGTTTAACCTCAGTAGTGGGGAAGCTTTTAGAAATGATAATCGGGGACAAAATTACCAGTCACTTGGACAAGTGTGCATTAATTAAGGAAAGCCAGCATGGACTTGTCAAAGGCAAATCGTGTTTAACTAACCTGAGTTTTTTGATGAGGTAACAGAGAGGGTTGATGAGGGCAATGCGGTTGGCGTGGTGTACATGGGCTTCCAAAAGGTGTTTAATAAAGTGCCACATAATAGGCTTGCCAGCAAAGTTGAAGCCCATGGAATAAAAGGGACAGTGGCAGCATGGATACAAAATTGGCTAACTGACAGGAAAACAGAGAGTAGTGGTAAACGGTTGTTTTTCAGACTGGAGGAAGGTATACAGTGGTGTTCCCTAGGGGTCGGTACTAGGACCACTGCTTTTCTTGATATATATTAATGACTTAGACTTGGGTGTACAGGGCACAATTTCAAAATTTGCGGATGACACAAAACTTGGAAGTAAAGTGAACAGTAAGGAGGTTAGTGATACACTTCGAGAGGACATAGACAGGCTGGTGGAATGGGCAGACTCGTGGCAGATGAAATTTAATGCAGAAAAGTGCGAAGTGATACATTTTGGTAGAAAGAATGAGGAGAGGAAATATAAACTAAAGGGTACAATTCTAAAGGGGGTGCAGGAACAGAGAGACCGGGGGTATATGTGCACAAATCGTTGAAGGTGGCAGGACAGGTTGAAAAAGCAGTTAAAAAAGCTTACGGGATCCTGGGCTTCATAAATAGAGGTATAGAGTACAAAAGCGTGGAAATTATGATGAACCTTTATAAAACACTGGTTCGGCCTCAACTGAAGTATTGTGTCCAATTCTGGGCACCGCACTTTAGGAAGGATGTGAAGGCCTTAGAGAGGGTGCAGAAAAGATTTACAAGAATGATTCCAGGGATGAGGGACTTCAGTTACATGGATAGACTGGAGAAGCTGGGGTTGTTCTCCTTGGAGCAGAGAAGATTGAGAGGAGATTTGATAGAGGTGTTCAAAATCATGAGGCGTCTTGACAGAGTAGATAGAGAGAAACTGTTCCCATTGGCAGAAGGGTCGAGAACCAGAGGACACAGATTTAAGATGCTTGGCAAAAGAACCAAAGGCGATATAAGAAAAAAACTTCTTTACGCAGCGAGTGGTTATGATCTGAAATGCACTGCCTGAAAAGGTGGCGGAGACAAACTCAATTGTGGCTTTCAAAAGGGAGTTGGATAAGTACCTGAAAGAAAAAAAATTGAAGGGCTACAGGGAAAGGGCAGGGGAGTAGGACTAGCTGAAGTGCTCTTGCAGAGAGCCGACATGGGCCAAATGGCCTTCTTCCGTGCTGTAACCATTCTACGATTCTATTCTATGATTCTAAGCTCTGAACTGAGACTCGGAAGAGAAAATTGAAGGAAGAATCAACATGGGCCAAGCTCAATTTCAAGATGCTATTGTCAAGAGTCTGGGAGCATGTTGGCTGCCCCCTTTGCTGGGATGTGGTATATGGCATTTGCGGGGAGGTTGGGGGGAAGAAAGAAAGAAAATTAAGTAAAAGATGCAAAGAAAATAATGAACTGCATAATCACATCCCCAGATTGGGTGATTCAGAAGGGAGACATTTTCAGGTTCGCATTATGGATACTGCCTGCTTTTTCAACCTGACCCGCAAACCAGTATGCCATTTCTCACATGCCTCTAGTAGCTCTTATGACTTACTGCCAGCAGAAAATTAAAATATTCAAACTGGTCTTTTACTGCCAAAACTTAAACCAGTGGATACCACAGCTAATTTCTGTCAGCAGGAAGGTCCACCATTGTCAAGTCTGCAAACATACCCCAATCCCTCTTAATATTGTGCTGTCATACAGCAAAGGCTCTGGCTTCTAAGGGCTTTCCATTTGCCCCTGTGCATATGTCAGGTGAGGATAGGATCATGCTTTGGTGTGATGGCCCCATTGTTGAATAGCCTGCAGACTTGCTCTGTTTTGTCTCGCACATGAAGAATAGCCACTTGGTGGGTAGCCAGCAGGCTTTCAGGCAAAGAAAGGGGGTGTGAAGGATCTCGTGGTACCCAATGTATGTTTCTGATAAGTTGTATATGGTGCTCACCCACAGTGAGGGCAAAGTGGCTACAACTCTGAAACATGCTTCTTACACATCATTGTTATAAGGTGTCATTGCCTCCTCTTAGCTTAGCTACCCTGGTGAGGCCACTGAGCTCCAGCACGAGGTCACTGTGCTGGGAATGTCGGAGGTGACACTGATTATCGTGGCTACCTCCATCCATTATGCTGCACAATTTTTTTTGATTGGCCTCTTTTCCTCATTGCCAATCAACAAATAGATCCGTCCTTGTCAATATTTTCAGATGTAGCACTTCTAAGGCAGCATTTTATTTAGGCGGGTCGAGTTTCCACTTTGGGTGCAATCGCCGATTCCGATGCAAATTGCACCCGATTTGAAGTGAATTTTTTCCCAAGTTTCCGCTCAAGCTAATTTGCATATTGGTGAACGCAAAGTCTGCCGTGAACCAGCGCAATCGGGCAGCATTTTAAAAAATAATTTAAAAAAGGTATTTTGCTTTAAAAAATATTCCTTGATATATTTAAGAGTGGTAACTTGGTAAAGTTTGATTAATACAGCTGAAAATGGGTTTTATCACAAAAAATAAGCATTTTAAATCAGAGTGTCAATCTAGCCCTGTGAGTACTTCAATTTTAAATGACTTTTAAAAAAATATACAAAACTATTTTCTAGTTAGATTGGGGGTACAGTAGTGAGTTTCTTAGTAAATTAAAAAATTATTCTAAACCTTTCAAAAAGTACCTATTAGTGTCCTTGCGCCCAAAAGTTCCAACTTAATTTTTGGAGCCTCCTCGAAGGCCTGCAAACAAGCGCAATTCGTGGAAACTCCCAACGGTGGTGAATTCACCCTGGGCCTGTTTTGTCGGCGGGGCCTGCTTCTAGCGTGAAGTTTTTAAAACCAGCGCAAAAGATCGCGGAAACTCGAGTTGCGCTGAACGCAATTTGCACTTAAAATTCCGCAATCCTTTGCGCTGGTTACACCGATATCGGGGGAATTGTGCCAAAAAAAACAATGCAATCGAGCAGAAACTCCAGGCCAGGGGCTCTAGACATTGCTGCTGCTTTCTCAGATATGGGCCCATATTTCCCTGCCACCTTCTTGGTGAAAACTGGATGGGAGCTTTCAAATAAGGGCACTTACCATTACCCCCCTCCCACCAGGTTCCCATATTAACCTGCTCTTTTGAGCAAGCGAGTAGGACACCAGCGGGTCCTGCTTTAAATATGCAAATCAGATCCTGACGATGTCATAAATGGGTTGTTAAATCACACTGAAGTTAAAATGACAGTATATTTTTTCATCCATATGTGCCTGGCAATCAAGTGAAGGAAACATTGGCAGCAAGATTGCTGGTTGGTGAATTGCCTTTCCATAGGATTCATTGCAGGAAGGTTTTGTTGTTTTAACGCACTCCTTGCACAATGTCGCACTGCACTTTCATAGGTCTGGGCACACGGTTCTAACTTTGCAGCAATTAATTAACTCCCATGCAGATTAAGTGAGCGACTCATTGGCACAAGTAATGCAGTTATGCCATGCAGCTGATCAGAATGTGGCCCCTGGCTTGATTGATTTATAAAGATTGGCCCTTACCCAACTGAAAATGGTTGGTGAGTTCTCATTTAGAACATGAATATTCCTGAAATTTCAGGAAAATGCCAATCATAATGAACTGTATATTATTAATAGTAAATCAAAGTATGTTTTATGTGTCTGTTTGCATTTTGAAACAAAAGCTCTTTATAAATGTAAAGAGCGATGCATTTGTTATGTACAACACTGGGCAAAACACTCGAGGGATTCCAGAAATATTCCAACAGTGTTTCTGGACACAGTCTAATCACTACAAACATCTTCCTAAAAAAGGCCTTTCAGACGATGTTTATCATGTGCAAGTCAGAGAAATGTGACCAGCATTTGTTGGGAACCATGTTCAGCCTCACTGAATGTGAATAAAAAGAACTGGAGTTTTATTTATTGGGGGTAATTTATAAAAGGTATTTATATCTGTAAAGCCTGAAAAGGAAGTGCACTAGTTTTCTAAAGGAATTCATTCTTTTTGGCTATTGATCTGATTCTTCAGCATTTTCCCCATTGTTACATTACAAACTTTAAAATAAACAGTTACAACCTAGTTCTTGTTCTGCAGATTTGAGTAAACTATTCTGCATGTTACACAAACATTGGCAATTCTGCTACTTAATTCATTCACTACTGAGAATGCTGTTTGGCACCCCATGCACTGAAGTTACTGATGCCAGGAAGTTGCTAGACTGTGGTGGGGTTACAGTTGTGCAAGTGGGCACAGGCTGTGGTAAGTGAATACCGAATAGCTGTGTAGTAAATGAATTAAGGAGACATTTACCAAAGCATTCATATAATAGATACTGAATTCTCAAGCTTACCATTCTTGTTAAATTTTAGCTAATTGCGATATCTTGTCATCTGCAGTGTAGAAAACTATAATAAGAACTGGTTCCTTAAACATTGGCTGGAATAAGCTTTTACATCTTTCTCCTTTTCAGTCTTTCCGTCCTGTCTTCTGTTCTTCAGTCCTGATGCTAGTTTTGTTTTTGTATTAGAAATTCATACAATAAAAGTTTTGCCTCCATTAACTATAGTGGTCTCTTTCTTTCACTGAATTATCTATTTCACGCACATCTGATATGATTTGAAGGTTGAAAAAGATCCCCAGTGCACTCAGCAATCTGCAGGTGATATTATATGTATAGATGCTTGACAGATAGTCGTTAAGAGTGTACCCCCAGTGAACAAACACACTGGTAGGAAATTCCATGGTGGAAGGAATCCCATTTTTCACCCTTTTTTCTAGCTTCCCCGGTGCCACCTACCCGCACAAGAGATTATCAAAAATGAAAGTGCACAGAATTGGAGATAACCCTGTGACATGGGTTGGTAATTGGTTGGGAGGTAGGAGACAGAGAGCAGAGATAAAGGGTTCGTTCTGATTGGCAGTATGTGACAAGTGGTGCACCTCAGGGATCTGTACTGGGGCCTCAGCTTTCCACCATATACATTAATGACTTGGATAAAAGAATTGAGAGTTTTATATCCAAGTTTGCAGATGACACTAAGTTAGGAGGCACAGTAAGCAGTAGATGGGAGCAAAGGGACATAGAAAAAGTGGGCAAAACTGTGGCAGATGGAGTTCAATGTGGGGAAGTGTGAGGTTTTTCACTTTGAAGAATATTTTCTTAATGGGGAAAGACTGGGAATTAGGTGTCCATGTACACAAATCACTAAAAACTAGTGCACAGGTGCAAAATGCAATCAAAAAGGCTAATTGAATCGTAGCCTTTATCTCGAGGGGACTGTAATACAAAAGTGTGAAAGTGATGCTTCAGTTGTACACAGCCTTAGTCAGACCCCATTTGGAGCACTGCGTTCAGTTTTGGTCACCGAACCTCAGGAAAGATATATTGGCCTTGGGGTGCAGTGGAAATTCACCAGAATGATACTGAGGCTTAAGGGGTTAAATTATGAGGACAACTTGCATAAACTTATTTGGTATTTCCTTGGGTTTAGAAGGTTGAGGGGTGATATAATCAAATGTGTTCAAATGGTAAAGGGATTCGCTAGGGTAAATGCAAAGAAACTATTTCCTTTGGTGAGGGATTCCAGAATAAGGGGGCATAATCTTAAAATTAGAGTTAAGCCAGTTAAGAGTGAAATCAGAGAGCATTTTTCACACAAAGGGTAATGGGAATCTGGAACTCTCTCCCCTAAAAGGTGGTGGATTCTGGGTCAATTGAAATTTTCAAGACCGAGATTGATAGTTTTGTTAGTTAACGGTATCAAGGGATATGGAGCAAAGGCAGGTAAATGTATTTGAAGTACAGATCAGTCATGATCTACTAGAATGGCAGAACAGGCTTGAGGGGCTGACTGGCCTTCTCCTGTTCATAAGCTCCTATCATTCCCACACTGGAAGCACAGACACTAATTCCCAAGATCTCAGCTGCTTATTTTCTCTCCTTGCCTCCCTGCAAAGAACATTAAGAAATTTGTTTTAGAATATCCTGCTGGGCTGCACAACTCCTATTGTTCAGCTAAGCTGCAGTGTGCACTGATCCTTTTACATTGCAGTCGGGAACAGCTGACCTAATTTCAGATCTTAAAATGCACAGTTTCTATCAGAGTAATCTCAATGACAAGCAATGTGGAAAGATTATTTGAAACCATATTCCTACGCTACATGGTTTGTTTCAGCATTCTTCTATTGCCCTTGGACACTGACATCTGCTTTAACACATTTATAACCAGGACCCTTTACTTACATTCAGGTAAAATGCTTGTGATTTTCCACAACTATTCACCCATCTCCTTAAATTGGATTCAGTGATTAGGGGTATTTTTATTTGCTTTGTACATCTTATACAATTAATTAACAAGGGTTTTGATCAACTTTTGAATCAGATTGGCAAACGAGTAAAAAAAAGTTAAGTAATCAGTACATTTTAAGTTAAACTTTATACAGGCAGAAAGGATTCTGAGGCTCCTCGTCCCTTTCTTTCCAATGTTCAGTTTTTCCAGTCTCAGCTAATCCATGAATATTTTCCAGTCAATAAACTACATTGAGTAACCATTTAAACATTGGGAACATACGAGGCAAATCCCATAAAAGGATCACAGTGAGAATTTTACTACATAATTGAAGAAGCATGTGCATGTGATGATATTTTAAAGGATGTTAATGAGAGGAACTCCCCAAAGATAGTCAGGCATCAGTGACCTAACTTTTTGTTTTACTAGCTTCATTAAAATTGACGAAAAGAAGTGACAGTTTAGTCCAAGTGGTTTTTTTCAGTGATATGGTATAACGCCTGATACCATCTGCCATTAAGTTCCTCACAGACTGCAATGAGTCATTCTTCCAATTATAACAGATTCTTGGAAAGTGACCAGTTCATATAGGGCCTGATCAGAGGTGTTGCCTATTGCACAGACAACCTCTGAGGTACATCAATGCAGATATATAAAACACTAAAAGTAGCAACACAAGTTGATAAGGCCATAAAGACAGCAAACAAAATCCTTTCTAGATGAATAGAATATAAAAGCAGGGAGATCATTTTAAATTTATGCAGAACCATGGTTAGGCCACACTTGGATTCTGTGTGCATTTCTGGTCTCCATACTACAAAAAGGATATTGAAGCACTGGAGAAAGTGAAGGAAAGATTTACAAGGATGTTACCAGAATTGAGCGGATGCAACTATCAGGAAAGATTGAGCAGGCTGGGGACTCTTTCGTTTGGAAAAGAGAAAACTAAGAGGACACCTGATAAAGGCCTTTAAAATAATGAAGGGGTTCGATAGTGTGGGTGAGTCCAGAACAAGGGGGCACAAATATAAGATACCCACTAACAGATTAAATAAAGAATTTAGGAGGAATTTCTTTACACGGAGAGTGGTGAGAATGTGGAACTCGCTGGCACATGGAGTGGTTGAAGCAGAGAGCTTTGATGCATACATGAGGGAGGAGGGAATAGAGGGATATGGGGGCAGAGTGGGAGGAGGTAATTAGAGAGGGAGGAGGCTTGTGTGGCGTATAAACACTGGCATAGACCAGTTGGGACAAATGGCCTGCTTCTGCGCTGTAAATTCTATGTAATAATGTGCGCCCATCCTCAATTATAGAAAATAGATCTCAGCAATAATGAACCTTTGCTTCAGGATGATGCGTTCTGTTTAGTAATGGAGTTGAAACATTCTGGCTGTTTTGGTAACAGACCATTCCTGAACCTCAGAACCTCCTTCTCAAAGAATATGATTAGCCGTGGACAGTTTGTGTAGTCCACAGAACATGATAGCCAATCCTGCTATCAACATCAGCAGCAGGAGGAGTCCGTTCATGTTGAAAAGCTGCATCCTGATACGCTGTAGATTAGGAGGATAGCTGTATCTTGGAAATCCAAAGGTGCAGCATAAATCTATTTTACTCCTAAACAGTGAGAGGGTTACACAGCTCGCCTTAATCTGAGCATCTGAGGTACCAGGCTGCACTCAAACAATTACCTGGTAGAAAATGTCTCATCTTGTCAGTTCAGACTGATCCAGTAAACACTCCTGAAGACTAATAATTGTGTATTTCTCATCTACATGCTGCCCCTTGGCGAGACCATCCGAAAACAGTGTCAGTTTCCACATGTACGCTGACGACACCAAGCTGTACCTCACTACCACCTCTTTTGACCCCTCCACGGTCTCTAAACTGTCAGCCTGCTTGTCCGGCATCCAGTTTTGGATGAGCAGAAATTTTTTCCAATCGAATATTGGGAAGACCAAAATCATTGTCCCTGAATTTGTGGTCGGAGGCTTCCCGCGGGGAAATGCTTCTGATCCGCAAATAAAATGCCCACGTACCTGGGGCCTCGGGATCCACGGAGACTCGTGGTCCTGGGGTACCCCGGGTAGAGCCCCACATATCCCAGGGACGCAGGCAGTTTGCGAGCGCCCCTGGGATCACATGGGCCGGCCCAACAAATGACAGAAGGGAATCCCCATTCATGCTTATGGGGATTCCATATGTACGGAAACCCCATAAGTATGAATGGGAGTACCCCAAAAAATACTCTACACATCAAATAAAAAAAACCATCATGTATTTAAAATTAATTAAAATGCCATTTAATTAAATTTTTAAAACAAAAATTTAATTTCTTGAAAAATAAATTTAAATGTTTTAAAGGGGCTAAAAATAAACTTACCTTATTTCACAGGTTTTTAAATGTATAAATTATTGATAACATTTTATTTTTCTGTTTTTTAAAACTCTTACGCTGATACAGGCGCAAGAATTTCACGGGCATTTGCTGGGCAGAAGTTGGGCACAACTCTCCACCCGCAGATGCCCTTTTCCCGGGGATGCGGAGGATCTGTCAAGAGAATTCTTGACAGATCACAAGTTCCAGGTTTTAGCGCATGCGCAGCACATACAACCCAGAATTGCACAGCCCCTACGGGCGCGTACACACCTCGACACACCCATAGGGGCCACAAATTACAGTCCATTGATTTTTGTTCACCACAAACTCTGTTCCCTAGCCACTGACTCCATCCCTTCCCCTACATCTGTCTGAGGCTGAACCACACTGTTCGCAACCTTGGTGTCATATTTGACCACAAATCCATGGCATAATTAAGACCGCCTATTTCCACCTCCGTAACATTGCCCGTCTCCACCCCTGCCTCAGCTCATCCGCTGCTGAAACCCTCATCCATGCCTTTGTTACCTCTAGACTTGACTATTCCAACACACTCCTGGCTGGCCTCCCACGTTCTACCCTACGTAAAGTTAAGGCCATCCAAAACTTAGCTGCCCATGTCCTAACTCGCACCAAGTCCCGTTTACCCATTACCCCTGTGCTCACTGACCTACATTGGCTCCCGGTTAAGCAGTGCCTCAATTTCAAAATTCTCATCCTTGTTTTCAAATCCCTCCATGGCCTCACCCCTCCCTATCTCTGTAATCTCCTCCAGCCCCACAACCGCCCGCCCCCCCCCCCCCCCCGAGATATCTGCGCTCCTCTAATTCTGCCTTCTTGAGCACCCCTGATTATAATCGTTCAACCTTTGGTGGCCGTGCCTTCTGTTGCCTAGGCCCTAAGCTCTGGAATATGCTCCATAAACCTCTGCACCTCTCTACCTGTCTTTCCTCCTTTAAGACGTACCTTAAAACCTACCTCTTTGACCAAGCTTTTGGTCACCTGCCCTAATTTCTCCTTATGTGGCTCGGTGTCAAATTTTTTGTCTTATAATAATCCTGCGCAGCACCTTGGGACATTTTACTACGTTAAAGGTGCTATATAAATACAAGTTGTTGTTGTTGTAAAGCTAATCCCTTCGATTTAGGATCGCATGAGATGCCCATTGTAGGAGGGCAGGAACTGCTCTTTCTGCTCGATAGTCATTTCATTGTTTTTGATAAATTGACTTACCAATTAGTAAAATGATAAATGTTTACAAGGTAGTGGTCATACAAAGCTTCTTCTCAGACAAATCCCTTCCCCCTTCACCAAAGACATTCTTAGCTCCATTCCTGATCACAGTTCATAAACATCATAGATCAACGTCACAGCTCTTTGCAGCAGGTCCTGAGGAATGGCAATGCCTCACATACATGCTATACATCACCACACAAAGCATCGTCTGTGTGGAAGTTAAATAAAAGGTTAGCAATGTTTTAACTCTCATGCTGGACTCCAGTACCTTATGAGCTGAAAGTTTCTGGTGCCTTACCCAAATGGCTATTCTTCGTATACAAGTTTGAGTAGGCTATTTGATTATGTAGGGCATCACAGCCAAACCCACTTGTACTCTCTTCCCGCTCCGATACCGTTACCTCTGGTGTCCCCGAAGGATCTATCCTTGGCCCCTGCTAATGCTCATCTACATGCTGCCCCTCGCAGACATCATCTGAAAACATGTCAGGTCCCATATGTGCGCTGACAACACCCAGCTCTACCTCACCACCACCTCTCTCGACCCCTCCACTGTCTCTAAATTGTCAGACTGCTTGTCCGACATCCAGTGAGCAGAAATTCCTTCCATTGTCTTCAGTCCTCCCCCACGAACTCAGTTCCCTAGCCACCGACTCCATTCCTCTCTCTGGCCACTGTCTGAGGCTGAACCAGACTGTTTGCAACCTTGGCGTCCTATTTGATCCCGAGCTGAGCTACCAATCCCATATCCTTGCCATCACCAAGAGTACCTACCTCCACCTCCGTAACACTCTGCCCCTACCTCAGCTCATCTGCTGCTGAAACCCTCATCCATGCCTTTGATACCTCTAGACTCGACTATCATAATGCAGTCAAGCAGAGTCAGCATGGTTTTATGAAAGGGAAATCACGTTTAACAAGTTTGCTGGAGTTCTTTGAGGATGTAACGAGCAGGGTGGACAAGGGTGAGCCAGTGGATGTGGTGTATTTGGATTTCCAGAAGGCATTCGATAAGGTGCCACATAAAAGTTACTGCATAAGATAAGAGCTCACGGAATTGGGGGTAATATATTAGCATGGATAGAGAATTGGCTGACTAACAGAAAGCAGAGAGTCGGGATAAATGGGTCATTTTCCGGTTGGCAAACGGTAACTAGTGGGGTGCCACAGGGATCGGTGCTGGGGCCTCAACTATTTACAATCTACATTAATAACTTGGATGAAGGGACCGAGTGTAATGTAGCCAAGTTTGCGGATGATACAAAGATGGGTGGGAAAGCAAGTTGTGCAGAGGACTCAAAGAATCTGCAAAGGGATATAGACAGGCTAAGTGAGTGGGCAAACATTTGGCAGATTCGTATAATGTGGGAAAGTGCGAGGTTATACACTTTGGCAGGAAAAATAAAAAAGCAAATTATTATTTAAATGGAGAGAGATTACAAAATGCTACAGTTCAGAGGGACCAGGGGGTCCTTGTGCATGAAACACAAAAAGTTCGCATGCAGGTACAGCAAGTAATCAAAAAGGCAAATGGAATGTTGGCCTTTATTTCAAGGGGGTTGGAGTATAAAAACAGGGAAGTCCTGCTACAACTGTACAGGGTATTGGTGAGACCACACCTTGAGTACTGCGTACAGTTTTGGTCTCCTTATTTAAGGAAGGATATACTTGCATTGGAGGCAGTTCAGAGACGATTCACTAGGTTAATTCCAGAGATGAGGGGGTTGACTTCTGAGGAAAGGTTGAGCAGGCTGGGCCTATACTCATTGGAATTTAGAAGAATGAGAGGTGATCTTATTGAAACATATAAGATACTGAGGGGGCTCGACAAGGTAGATGCAGAGAGGATGTTTCCCCTCGTGGGGAAATCTAGAACTCGGGGACACAGTTTTAGAATAAAGGGTCACCCTTTTAGAACTGAGATGAGGAGGAATTTCTTGTCTCAGAGGGTTGTAAATCTGTGGAATTCTCTGCCCCAGAGAGCTGTGGAGGCTGGGTCATTAAATACATTTAAGGTGGAGATAGACAGATTTTTGCAAGATAAGGGAGTGAAGGGTTATGGGGAGCGGGCAGGGAAGTGGCTTTGAGCCCAAGATCAGCCATGGTCTCATTGAATGGCGGAGCAGGCTCGAGGGGCCAAGTGGCCTAATCCTGCTCCTATTTCTTATGTTCTTATGTCCTGGCTGGCCTCCCACCTTGCACCCTCTGTAAACTAAAGCTCATCCAAAACTCTGCTGCCTATATCCTAACTCACACCAAAGCTGCAATTTTATCAGCGGTGTCGGGATGGTGGCGGGAGAGCTGGGTTCCGGGTTCTAGTCCCGATCCCGGTTGCAGCCGCTCTGTCAAAGGGATTTTCCCTTGATTGGCCTTGTTAAACCTGCCCTGCGGGCTTCCCGGCCAATTAACAGGAAGCGGGTCTGATGACATCATTTGATGATGCATCATCAGCCGGTTTCCTTAAAGGGACCACGGCCACATTGAGTTTGACAGTTGTTCTGTCAGTGTTTGACAGCATTGAATGGCTCTCCAATGACTCCCTCCATATGCTGATGGAGGGAGTCACAGCATGCAGGAAGGTTCTCTTCCCTTCCAGGGGCGGATGAGACCTCCCCAGGACACCAACGCAGCCTGGTTGCACATTGCACAGGAGGACAAAAGCAGGGATGTCGTCAGGAGGAACAGGCTGCAGTGGCGCAAACCTTTCAATGATCCCAGTGGATCACGAAATGTTACTGCAAAGCCTCACTCAACCTCACCCTGCTGTGCCACTCAACACATCCCCATCACTCTGCCTTCCATACCCTTCTCCTGCACATCCTTACTCACACCAACTTACCTTGCACCTCCAGCCATCCCTCTCTATCTACATTATCACTTCCCCATCTTATGAGCCACCCATCTCACTCACCCTCATCCTACTGTAAGCATACCAACTAACAACACACAAGGGTAGGTACTTGAGAGGTTTAGCCAATGTCCATGTGAAGTTTCTGGTGATGTGTTGTCATACAGTGAAATCTATATTTTGAACACTGCCACTTATTGGACAGATCTGTGCGCACCTTGAGAAGTGTCTCACTGAGTTCCAGTGAATGTTGAGACATAACTCCCCCCCCCTCCCCGCTATAGTGATGAGTGTGCATGGAATGGCTTGGACATTAAAGGGATGCTTCACGGTGCTGGTGTGGGATGGTGTCAACCCGGCGCATCATGTGGCAGCCAGGGTTTACAGCGTCAAGTGAAGTAAATCTGGCCATGGTGATGCCATCGCTGGCCTCCCGGGCAGCAGTGTTGTCAGGGGCTGATGCCCTGTGTCCTGTGCAGCATCAGGTGATGGCGGAGAAGGTTGATGATGTTGTTGGTGATGTTGGTGTGCCTGGTGATGTTGGTGTTGGGGCTGATCGTGGAAGGATTCGGAGGACCAAGGTCTGATTTTTTCAAGGGCACTAATGTTGCTGCAATAGATGGCAGCTGTAGGTGAGATGACAGAAGCGATCTGTCAATGGTGAGAGAGGTTGCTATATTAATGCGTTGTTATTGCACTCACTCAGCATTTGTATACGTATATCACCGAGCAAAGGAGCAGGAGTGGGAACCCTGGCTGATTTTACTTTTTCTTAGCCTAAGATATTCCGGTTATTGTAGCACCTGGCAGAGAGCAGGGATTTTATCTGGGCACCTCCTGGTCTGTATAGCTCAACACTACATCAGGACATGCATTTAACAACTCGGCCACTGGAGGAGTCTCTTGGGATTGAATTTTAATAAATTCAGCACATGGCAACTTTGTAATTGAAAGTTATGCTGAGTGGAGGAAGGATGGAGAACATTGTTTTAAATATATCACCCTTATAGAAAGTTTTTCTTCTCTTGATGTTGCCTCTCCAGTGGCCATGGCAATAGGAATGCACAAGCCAGAGAGAAAGATGACCATATTAGAGGCAGCAGATACTGGACTGAGACACTATGGAAGAGCACAGTAACAAAAGTAGCAATGAAGAAGTTGAAATAACTGGGAGGCAGTTAATGCAGCGAAGCAGCCCTGGACATTGAAGATTAAGAGTAAATACTGCTTTAGGAGCCAAATCCATGCTTTCAAGTCCACGAACTCCATGAGGTGAAAACACAGATCTCGATAAGGTTTGAGATATATACCCCAGCTTTCATAAATTTACCATTGTTTATTCACTGCTCTAATGTCAAATGCAAATTTGTCTTGGTGTCCTGAAAGATACTTTCATAAAGACAGTGTTGCATTTATGATTTGATGCCATTTAGTACTTTAAAAAAAAGTGTTTGGCTCCTATGTGGTTTTGTAGGACTTGACAGCCCCTTGCTCGAACAGCTGGGATTTGTTTTTGCCGGTTCTGAGGTAAAGTCACGTTGCGAGGGATGCTAATGCAAGGAAGTGAAATATGCTTGGAATTTAGTAGCAGGTGTCGGATGGGTTAAATTCAGTGTAACTCTCACACTCCTCTGCCTCAACAACATCCCTTAGCTCAGCTCTAAAAAACCCATCGTGTACTGTATCAATGTGACATTCACATTTCCCGCATCAACCATACATGTATTGACCTTTCGGGAGGCTATTTTAGGGAGCTAGGTACTGAAGACAGCCACAGGGGACTGGCTCTTAGCACCATTAATATACATCTCATGAACATTCAGGCAGGAAGTTCCACAGTGCTGTTGATTCAGACATGAACACTATAATATGCTACAATATTAAGTAGCATGTAAAATGCACTTACATCTAAGCTCCTTAGTAAAAAGGGGTCAGAAACCTCAGAAACTGCAACACTAATCATTCCAAATCCATATTCTTACAAACAAATATTTGCAAACAAGAGGGTCCAGTTTAAGGTTGCCTGATTACTCAGTAGATAAATGCACCACAAAGGATGTTCAGACTGAGCCATCCAGATAAGATCCCAGGTTCAATTCCCAGTCTGTGCTGTTAGCTAATGTCAGCTGGACAGCAGTTTGAACTACAAGGCCGCTGGTGCCCTTGGCAATGGACCCCAGTAAAAGTCAACACTTCCAAGAAAGGAGAGGGAAAATTGGGAGAGGCAGTTAGGGGGGAAAAAAAGAAAGAAAGCAGTACCTTTAAAGTAGAAAAAAAAGAACGAGAATTCCCAACCTCACATTCATGCAAAAAAGAGGGAAATCAACCACAACAGGGGGGAAATTCTCTAAAGTGCCCCAGTGCTCTATCAGCTCAGTTCATCTGCATCCTGGTCTGGTGGTAATGGGCACCCACATCCCTCAACTACACCATCCGCCCCTGGAAAATTCTCTCCCACATCTCCCTCACTAATTCACTCTCAAACTCCCAACTCCTCTTGTTCCTCCATCAATCATGACACCTCCACCACAGTTGACCAGCCTGACTACTCCTTTACCTCTGACTTCTATGCCCTTGTTCCCACCAAAGCAGTCACTGTTCCAACTCTGCCATCACCCCTGTTCGGTCCCCATCTTTGCTCCCTTAAATCTGAGGGCTGCAAACTCAGGCAAACTTGACGCATGACTGGTGTCGATATGCATTATCAGCCCTAGCATGACCACATTGAGCACTATCATGCCTCTCTTTCCTCAGCCAAATTCTTCTACTACTCCATGATTATTTGGAGGGCAAGGGCAACCCAAGGTTTATTTCTGCATGACAACTCATCTCCTCAAACCCGTTTCTCCTGCTCCCCTCTACCCTCACCTCCAACATCAAACACAAAGAGCTCATGGATTTTTTTGTTTCTAAGATTGAAACCACCTATGCAGCTGTTTGTCACCACCTCTCCATTCTTTCCTACACTGTTCCTAACCAATCCCCAGTTCCCCCATGCACCCGACTTCTAACCCCACACCAATGCAGTTTCCCTCCCATTTTCCTGAGCTCATCTCTTCTGTAAGATTCATCCCCTGCTTCCTCAATTCCCTTTTTGCTCAACTCCTTACCACTCAATTACATCTGCTGCACCCTTAACTTGCCAATGTTATTAATGGCTCCCTTTTCTCAGGCACCATTCTCCTCCTATTTAAAAATGGCATCTTCAACCTCTCTCAAAAATCCAACCCTCAACCTGCCCATCCTCTCCAACTACCATTACATTTCTAAAAGCCCTTTTCTCTCTAAGGTCCTCAAACATGTCATTGCCCCTAATCCATGCACATCTCTACCAAAACGCCATTTGAATCTCTTCAGTCCAGTTTCTGCCCTGCTCACAGCACCTAGACTGCCCTGGCCAAAGTCGGAAATTACAAAAATTGCAAATGGAAGAAAAGAGCAGAACATCGAGTGCCTCGCGGTACCAGTAGAGCCTAATAATTCCCTCAAGTTGGCTTGTTGCAATTCATTTTCATTTTGCTGGAAAGATATACAAATTGAGGAAACTCTACTGAGGTTAAATATAGGTATTGCAATAAAATGGAAGGTGTAGAAAGCAGTTGATGCTTCATACAGACATGGTCATTGCTATTGAAGATATCACCCATTTATATAACGCCTTTCACAACCCCACGATGTCCCTAAGCGATTTACAGCCAATTATGTCATTATGAAATGTGTTGTAATGTAGGGAATGTGGCAGCAATTTGTCCCACAATTGTGATGAGATAATGACCACATCATCTGTTTTAGTGATGTTGGTTGAGGGGCTAAATTTTGGCCAAGACATTGGGGAGAATTCAACTACTCTTCTTCGAATAGTAGCGTTGGTTCAGCTGAGAGAGCAGACGGGGCCTCAGTTTAATATCTCATCCGAAAGACGGCACCTCTGAAAGTGCAGCACTCCCTCAGTACTGCACTGGAGTGTCAGCTTGGATTATGAGCTCAAGTCTCTGAAGTGGGTCATGAACCCATGACCTTCTGACTCAGAGGTGAGGGTGCTGCCACTGAGCCAGGGCTGCCACTTAGATAGTTATGGCACAATAAAATTGGCATTAGTAAAATCTAAACCCTCCTGTAATAAAAATCACCAAGGCTTGGCCTAGAATCTAACCTTAGATCTAACTGCCCGAGACATTTACTGATGTTAATACTTACTCTGTGCACATTGAACCCGTGCTGGTGGTGAGTGGTCCCCACCATCAGCCCTAATTACTACACGTGGCTCCCACCGACAGGTGCAGGAAACCAGCAACAAGGTTCACCCTTCACTGGTGTGGGTGTGGCGATTTATTAAATGCACCCAACTCACGTTTGTCTAGACCCACCTCTTTACCACCCTCCTCGTCACCACCCTCTCCACTGTGTGGAAACCTCTGAGCTGAGGTGTGCAGCAGCTGTTGCTCCTTTAATGGAGTATTTAAGGGATGTGAGGGTGAATCTAGCAGTGGGACATAAATATGCAGTGCTATGTTAGAATTTCAGCTTAACTGTTCATAAAGTAGTTACGCCCTTTGACCTGACTCTACAGATTAAATGGTTCTGGTCGATCTTTAGCAAATGGCACTGGGGATATATTTGATGCTGTAAAACTCCAAATACCAACAGGCCAGGGTACTGCAGTTCAGTGAAGATTAGAATTCTTCTCTGCAACCACAGAGGGAAAACAATCATAAAACTTCATATTCAATTCAATTTCTTTGCTCACTGATGTACGAGATGGCTGAAAGAAATCCATAATTTGCCTCCTAGGAGAGCACATATCCCTGAAGGTGGCAGGACAGGTAGATAAGGTGGTTAAGGAGGCATACGGGATACTTTCCTTTAGTAGCCGAGGCATAGAATATAAGAGCAGGGAGGTTATGCTAGAACACTAGTTAGGCCACAGCTAGAGTACTGCGTACAGTTCTGGTCACCACATTACAGGAGAGATGTGATTGCACTAGAGAGGGCACAGAGGAGATTTACAAGGACGTTGCCAGGACTAGAGAGTTTTAGCTATGAGGAAATATTGGATAGGCTGGGGTTGTTTTCTTTGGAGCAGAGGAGGCTGAGGGGAGACTTGATCAGGTGTATAAAATTATGAGGGGCCTAGATAGAGTGGATAGGAAGGCCCTATTTCCCTTAGCAGAGAGAGGTCAATAACCAGGGGGCATAGATTTAAAGTAATTGGTAGAAGGATTAGAGGGGAGTTGAGGAGAAAGTTTTTTCACCCAGAGGGTGGTGGGGGTCTGGAACTCACTGTCTGAAAGGGTGGTAGAGACAGAAACCCTCATCACATTTAAAAATATAAGCACTTGAAGTGCCGTAACCTACAAGGCTACGCACCAAGAGCTGGAAAGTGGGATTAGGCTGGAGAGCTCTTTTTCGGCCGGCACAGACACAATGGCCGCGATTTTGCCATCGGAGGCGGGTTCACTGCTCGGTGGGTTCCGGTTCCACTGTCGGTTTCAGCCGTACTGCGCTAAGGATTTTGACGTAACTGGGCCCGCCGTGCGCATTACCCGGCCCAATCAGTGGGTTCGGGTCTGCTGCTCGCCTCTGCTGATGTCTTCGATTCAGCTGCATTTAAGGGGCCCTTGCAGCCTTTGTGGTTTATTCACTTTCTGATGCTTCTCAGTATTACTGATTGCGAGATGACTGCTTCAAGAGCCAAGGCTTCTCCCCACTTTGATGATGTCTCCCTCCATGCTCTTGTGGAGGGAGTGAGAGGGCGCCAAGAGGTACTGTTTCCCTCCAATGGACGGAGGAAGCCTCCTCAGCAAACCAAGGCAGCCTGGCTGCAAATTGCTGAGGAGGTTAGCGCCAGGTCTTTGTACTCACGCACCTGGGTTCAGTGCAGGAAAAGGTTCAATGATCTGTTACATTCAGCAAAAGTGAGTTTAACATCACACTTACCTTCAATCTGCTCCCCATCTCCTCTCATCTCCAGCACTCTGCATTGTCAACCTACTCCTGCACATCCCACTTTACCCTTACATCCCTTGCACCCTTAACCATCCCTCTCTCTCTATGTACAGAATCACTTCACCATTCTACTATGCACCCCTCACACTCGCTCTCACTGTTATGCAATGGCAACAACTAGCAACGCACAGGGAGGGCCCTTGGTATTGGCACCTCACTCCATCATTGTCTCCCTCTAAGCATCTATGCTATGGATTCTCTACACTCACTCCAACATTCTCGCTCAAACTCCACTTGTCTCCCTCATTGCAGGAAAAGAGAGCCCACAATAAGAGGGAGAGGGGGAGGACAGGAGGAGGGCCACCTTCCATTGCTCACTTGACCACTGCTGAGGAGGCTGCTCTCGACATCGTCAGAGGTGCTGAGGATCTGGAAGTGGGGGACGGAGAGACGGGAGCAGTAGAGCAAGCTGGTGACAGAATAGATTTGCAACCCTCTCATTTAGATTGCATGAGTGACTAATATGGCATCTGATGTTCATACAGATTGAGTTCTGATCATCTGCACAATGGGATGTGTCTGCTACCTAAATATCACATGTCTAACTCCTGCCTTTACTCCTCCACAGGACCATCGAGAGCCCCCCTCCCCACTGTCCATGAGGAAGAGCTGGAAGACTCCTCAGAGGAAGCTGCAGCCTCTGAGGGAGCAGCATCAACAGAATTGAGCGTACCCAGCACCAGCGCAGAGACGCACACCTCGGTGGGTCATTCACGAGATAGATTAGTGTTGTCACCTGGTCTATCACAGCTCACAAGTGAGCATCAGCAGATGGTGGAGATAGACACAGCAGTGGAGAGTCCTCGTCGGAGGGCGCTGGACACCCCTAGCTCTGCTCAGCTGCATGTAGACCCTGCGCCTCTGGGGCCATCCAGAAAGAGAGCGGTGCTGGAACTTCAGCAACAAGTGCAGGAGTCTCTGACAGGGTTTACAACCACGGTGACTGCGAGTGTGCAGGGAATGGAGGAGTCCATCTCAAACATGAGCAATGCCGTGGTGCACGCAATGGCGAATGTAGGTGCTGCCATGGAAAGGATGGCAACCTCCATGGAGGACATAAATCACCAGACTCAGGAGAACATGGTAACACTTCTAAATAGATGATCTGCTATGGAGGATAGATGGGCATCTATTGATGAGAGGAACCAGAGGTACATGGACGTCCCCGTTATGAGGACTGTCAGTACAGAGACGAATCCTCATGGCTCCACTGATGTGCAGCAAGGTGCTCTCCAGCCACTTGCTAGCAGTGAAGTGCGGGTGACCCATGAGAGGGATGTTGGTGGTCGACAACAAGGAAGTGTGGGCTCCTCTCCAAGCGCTCACACACCTATGCCACTGCGGAGCCCTCGGTCAGAGCCCCAGATTCCTCACCCAACTGAGATGGCCGTCTCAGCCCCTGCACAGCCGCAGGAGGAGCAGACTGTTGCCGAGCCCTCCCAGGCACCCAAACCCAGACGACGCCCGCCAAAGGCGTCGAAGCAGGTGCAGAATAGAAGTGAGCAAGGTGCCTCTACATCTGCTGAACCACAGGGGAAGCACTATGTAGAAGCACGTGTAAAAGAAAGTTAACACACAACTAGTCACAAGGGTAGTCACTTGGGTGTTTGCATCTCATACAAAGTTACGTTTCTCATCGTTATTTCAATTCTATTAAAGAAATGCGATGTCAAAGATTCAAAGAGTTGGCCTCTGTGTGCTTAGAAATGGAAGTTGCATAGTGAGGGGTCAGGGTGCCTTTCATCTGTAATGATGGTGGGGAGAGTGATTGAAAAACACAGTTTATTGTACAGATGCTGTATGGTGTGTTAAGAAGGTCGGCCAGACACTCATTTCCATGTGCCAGCCACATGTGTTTGCTGCGTAAATTTACGCGAATCTGGCATGGATTAGTGTATCCCTTGCCTCACGGCCAGCAATGTGCTCGCGTGCTGGTGGAACTGGCACATCTGCCTCCGCAAGGTCTTCCTCATCTGCTGCCTCCTCTCCTCCTCCTCCTCTTCCGAGGAGGCTGTGCGCTGAGCCACTTGTTCCTCAGGCAGCGGTAAGACACGCTGCTGTGCGATGTTGTGCAGAGCACAGCAGACCACGATGATTCTGGAGACCCTGGCTGGTGCATACTGTAGGGCTCCACCAGATCTGTCGAGGCATCTGAATCGCATTTTGAGCAAGCCGATAGTTTGCTCTATGATACTTCTGGTGGAAATGTGGCTCTCATTGTAGCGCTCCTCAGCTTCGTTTGATGGCCTCCTCATCGGTGTCATTAGCCACGTCTTCGGGGGATAGCCCTTGTCTCCAAGTAGTCATCCGGAAAGTTGGGTTGGCAGATTGAACAGCTGAGGCACGGTTGACTGCCGCAGGATGTACGAGTCATGGCAACTGCCAGGGAACTTGGCGCAAACATGCATAATGTTCTTCCTGTGGTTACACACCAGCTGGACGTTAAAGGAGTAGAAGCCTTTGCGGTGCACAAATACAGCTGGGTTGTGATGGGGAGCCCTAGTGGCCACATGTCTGCAGTCTATGACGCCCTGCACCCTTGGGAAACCTGCCATATTTGCAAAGCCAACCGCACGCGTGGTAACACTTGCTTCATCCATGGAGAAGTGGATGTAATTGTGCGACTTGGCAAAGAGGGCATCGGTAACCTGCGTGATGCAAGTGTGTGCGGCCGAATGGGAGATGCCGTTTATGTCTGCTGCTGATCCCTGGAAGGACCCTGAAGCAAAGAAGTTGAGTGCGGTGGTGACTTTGACAGCCACTGGTAAGGAGTGTCCACCCGCTCCTCTGGGCTCCAGGTCTTGGTGCAACATTGCGCAGAAGTCAGCGACTACGTTTCTCAAAAGTCTCAGCCTCCTTTGGCACTGCTGCTCACTCATGTTGAGGAAGCTCATCCTCGGCCTGTAAACCATGTTGGGGATATCTCCTGCGGCGAGGTGCAGCCCTGCGTTGACGCCCTCTGCCCTGTGCAGCATCAGGTGGCTGAGAAGGTTGGCGCTCCTCTTGTTGCTGCTGCTGTTGTGCCTGGTTCTGCTGCTGCCGCGGCTGCTCTTCCTCTGATTCTGAGGACCAGGATGAGAGGGTATAAATGGTCCCCATTCCGCTGGTATATATCTCAGTTGAGGAAGAGATGTTATAAGCGCTCAGTCAATGTGGGGAGAGGGCTTTCCAAGGAGGTCACAGTGCATATGGATCTCAGCTTAAACACTTACAAGCTCAATAGACCTGCAAAATGTGTTCCAAAACCTCAAAACACAAAGTTCAGGCATCTGAAAGTCAGCCATGTTACAGGTCCGCTTTAATGCTGCAGGAGCAGTTGTCCAGTATTCAGTGAGTTGCTGAACCCGACACAATCAGCTGTTGTGTTTGTCGCACGACGTGCAACACGCTGAAAATGTAGTAAAATGGGAAGAGCCTGTTAAAATGGAATTACGTAGGCAGTTAACTGTCTTAAGTGGCTCTCCCACCGCTTGGTGTTGGGTCTGATCGGGCCTCGCAGACCCCACACTTTGTAAAGTTGCATGGAGGCGGGATGGCGTTGGTTCGCAACCCGCTGTCAATCATTTTGATTTTAACTCCAGACCCGCCTCCAAACCCGCCCTCTGAGCACCGGCAAAATCGCGGCCGATGGGTCGAATGGCCTCCTTCTGTGCCCTAAATTTCTATGATTCTATGAGCACAGGCTAGCATCACCTACACTTACAGGTTTCCTTTTTTGAGATTTTGAAATTGGACTGAGACCATCAGATTAGAAGCTTCTGAATATCAGCTCAAGTTAAACATATAAAGGACAATCTTCCTCTCCCTGTTGACTGGTAACAATATGAGCAGAGCACCCCAGAAGTGTCCTGTACACGGAGTATGACCACAAAAGCCAAGCTTCCTATCATTTCTTATCCTTTAGCTAATTTCTTATCCATTCCTACGTTTTACCCTAAATCCCCATCCCATCTGTCTTAACCAGTAGCTCGTCATCTGGAACATTCAGATGCTTTTTAGAAGTCAAGGTACACATCATTGTAGGGCTTTCCAGTTTCCTTGAACATAAGAACATAAGAAATAGGAGTAGGCCTTCGAGCCTGCTCCGCCATTCAATAAGATCATGGCTGATCTTCGACCTCATCTCCACCTACCCGCACTATCCCCATATCCCTTGAGTCCCTTAGTATCCAAAAATGTATTGATCTCTGCCTTGAATATACTCAATGACTGAGCATCCACAGCATCCTGAGGTAGAGAATTCCAAAGATTCACCACCCTCTGAGTGAAAACATTTCTCCTCATTTCAGTCCTAAATGGCCAACCCATTATTCTGAGACTGTGACCCCTGGTTCTACTCCCCAGCCAGGGGAAACATCCTCCCTACATCTACCCTGTCAAGCTCCTTAAGAATTTTGTATGTTTCAATGAGATCACCTCTCATTCTTCTAAACTCTAGGGAATATAGGCCTAGTCCACTCAATCTCTCCTCATAAGACAATCCCCTCATCCCAGGAATCAGCCGAGTGAACCTTTGTTGCACTTCTTCTAAGACAAGTATAAGCTTCCTTAGGTAAGGAGACCAAAACTGTACACGGTTCTCCAGTGTGGTCTCGCCAAAGCCCTATATAATTGCAGTAAGACGTCTTTACTCTTATACTCCAATCCTCTTGTAATAAAGGCCAACATACCATTTGCTTTCCTAACTGCTTGCTGTACCTGAATGTTAACTTGCTCTGATTCGTGTACAAGGACACCCAGGTCCCTCTGAATACTAACATTTCCCAGTCTCTCACAATTTAAAAAATATTCTGCTTTTCTAATTTTCCTACCAAAGTGGATAACTTCACACTTCTCCACATTATATTCCATCTGCCATGTTCTTGCCCACTCACTTAACCTGTCTATATTCCTTTGCAGCCTCTTTGCGTCTTCCTCACATCTTACTTTCCCACCTAACTTTGTATCGTCATCAAACTTGGATACATTACACTCGGTTCCCCTCATCTAAGCCATTAATATAGGTTATAAATAGCTGAGGCCCAAGCACTGATCCTTGCGGTACCCCGCTAGTTACAGCCTGCCAACCCGAAAATGACCCGTTTATTCCTACTCTCTTTTCTGTCCATTAACCAATCCTCAATTATGCTAATATATTACCCCCAATCCCATGAGCCCTAATTTTGTGTGGTACCTTATCAATTGCTTTTTGGAAATCTAAATACACTACATCCACTGGTTCCCCCTTATCTACCCAGCTAGTTACAACCTCAAAAAACTCGAACAGATTTATCAAACATGATTTCCCTTTCAAAAATCCGTGTTGACTCTGCCCAATCATATTGGTCCGTATTTTGCGCCTCTACGGGTGAATACAAGGTGCGTATGTGCCCGTAAGGGCTGCGCAAGTTCCGGGTTTTCGCGCACAAAGCGCATCTGTCAAGAATCTTCTTGACAGATCTAATGAATCCCCGGGAAAAGGGCATACGCAGACAGAGAGTTCTGCCCAGTGAATGCCCGTTTAATTCTTACATCTGGTAAAAGCAGGCGTAAGGCTGTGAAGGAATAAGCCATATTCAGAAAAATACACCATTCTATGAACGAATTCTGGCCTTTGTAACATGACAAACTAGGTCTGGAAATCTGGAAGCCTCAACAATCTAAAGCTGTAAACAGCATACAGGCTATTGAGATAAGATAAGTTGTTGACACTGAATCAATAACCTTATTGAAACAGGAGGTTGGAAGCTCCTGAAGTCTGAAGCTTTGGAAAGAACACAATGGTACACCCTGTTAAGGTGTCCTAAATTACACTTTGGAAAGAAACACAGAAAATTAAGAAACATATGCCTTCGTAAAAATGACATCAAATGAAACACAGGAGACACGATTCTGTGTTGCAAACAGCTGAGGTAACTAAGAATTGAATAGATCACCCTGGTTGAGGCATTTTAATTTACACATTGTAAAAAGATACAAACAGAAGACCTTGGTAAGAATGACATCAAATAGATGCATCTGCTGTCACATCGTTTTTATGATAAGCTTTGAACACCTAAAGGTAGAGACACGATTCTTAATGCTACCAGCTGAACTGACTGTAAGAATAGCAGGGGTCAGCAGAAAAATGACTAGAGATAATTAACTTACATCAGCAGAAAACTTCAAAGGAAATACCACTGAGAAAGGATATAAATATTGAACTTTCAAATGGGATGATAGTCTCACTGTAAAGGGGCAAAGCGATTCTCGGCCAGAGGCAAGCTCTGTAAGTCTACAACTCTTTGTACCTTGGGGATCAAGGTATTGTACTGTATTTGATTTTGGTGGATATCCTGGAATAAAGACTAAGAACTGTAAAAATGTTACGAAGTTAAGATTTGAGAAAAAGGATATCTGATAATAGAATTGTAAGATTTCTGTTTTTGGAACTGTTAAGGTTGCGATTGAATCACCAACTGTAAATTTCATGTCGGTTCTTTAATAAATCTATATATTTTTAGAATTGTCTCACGTAATACTTCTGTATCAAACTGGCGAACTCAATCTCTGTACACTCTTTGGTGAGGAGTTGCAGAATTCTGGGGGAGTTATCCGGACCCTCATAATATCCGGAACATTACAGTCTAGCTAAACTTATTAAAAGTGCTATCTGGAGGACGGTAACATCTTCAGGTTGTTCCTTTCCTTTAGGGAGAGATAGTCTAGACCTTTAGACCCAATTAAGCGTCTTTAGGATTCGGCTACCTCAAACTTTAGTTGAAAGTGAACGTCTGAGGAATACGCCTGATCCAGGGTAGCCTTAAAGGGGCTAGGACTAGTAATTATCCCTTCAAGGCCTGCTTTTACCAGCGTAAGAGTTGAAATGAACAAAAAATAAATTAAAAAAATTCAATCATTTAAACATTAAAACACCAGTAGAATAAGATAAGGTTATTTTTAGCCCCTTTAAAACATTTATTTTTCAAAAATTAAATTTTTGTTTTAAATATTTAATTAAATGGCATTTAAATTAATTTAAAATATGTAATTTTTTAAATATATATTTGATGTATACATGTATTTTATGGGGTATTCCCATTCATGCTTATGGGGATTCCGTATGTACAGAATCCCCAGAAGCAATAATGGGGATTTCCTTCTTTCATTCATTGGGCTGGCTCATGTGATCTCAGGGGCACTTGCAAACTGCATGTGCCCTGGGATAAGTGAGCCTCTACCCGCGCATACCCGGAGAGGCCCAGGAGCGCGAGTTGCCGTGGATTCCGAGGCCCCAGGTAGGCACGGATCTTCTTTGTGGATCAGAGGCATTTCCCCATGGGAAGCCTCCAACTGCAAATTCAGGGCCAATATGATTTTCTAAGCGCCCCGTTACCACATCCCTAATAATAGATTCTAGCATTTACTATTCTTTTTGGCAACATGATAAGCCTCTTCTTTTAATCTAATAGTATCTTTAACTTCTTTTGTTAGTCACGGTTGGACCATTTTTCCCATGGGGTTTTTATTCCTTAAGGGAATGTATTTTCGTTGCGAATTATGAATTATTTCTTTCAATGTTTGCCATTGCTTATCTACCATCATATCTTTTAATCTAGTTTCCCAATCTACCTTAGCCAACTCGCCTCTTATAGCTACATAGTTTGCTTTGTTCAGATTTACGACTTAATTAGTTTCGGACTTAATTAAATCATTCTCATATTATCATATTATGATCACTCTTCCCCAGAGGTTCCTTTACTACAAGGTCATTAATTAACCCTGTCTCATTGCACAATACTAGATCTAAAATAGTCTGTTCCCTTGTTGGTTCCTCGACATACTGATCTAAAAAATATCTCGAATGAACTCCATGAACTCATCCTCCGCACTTTTACTGCAAATTTGGTTTACCCACTCTATATGAAAATTAAAGTTCCCCATGATTACTGTATTACCCTTATTACATGCACTCTAATTTCCTGATTTATTCTGTGCCCGACACTACAACCTCTGTTAGGGGCCCTATAAACTGCTTCCAGTATTTTCTGCCCTTTGTTGTTTCTTAGCTCCACACAAAGTGATTCTATATCTTGATTTTCTGAGCTAAGATCCTTTCTCTCTACTGTCTTTATCCCATCCTTTATTATCAGGGTTACCCCCTTTCCATTTTGCCTAATTCTTCTAAAAGTCAAGTATCCTGGAATATTTAGTTCCCATCCTTAGTCACTCTGCAACTGCGTCTCCATAATGGCTATTAGACTAAACCCATTTATTTCTGATGTGGAGATGCCGGTGTTGGACTGGGGTGGACAAATGTGAGAAGTCGCACAACACCAGGTTATAGTCCAACAGGTTTATTTGAAATCACAAGCTTTCGGAGCGCTGCTCCTTCGTCAGGTGAAGTGAAGAGATACATATAGCACAGCATATATAGTCTGAGAACACAGTCAGATGATTACAGTTAATCTTTCCAACTGCCCTTTATCACACCTCGGCAGAGAGATAATCACGGCAATCAAAGGTGTGGATGGTGTCCAAACAGGTCAGTCAGCAAAACATTACATCAAAGACAATGTGGCAGATGCTG
Source organism: Squalus acanthias (assembly GCA_030390025.1). NCBI lineage: Eukaryota > Metazoa > Chordata > Chondrichthyes > Squaliformes > Squalidae > Squalus > Squalus acanthias. Next base: position 153,563,523 of record CM059426.1, on the reverse strand, counting down.
GGGTCTGTATGGAAAACAAGAAACTTTTTTTGCTGGAAATCACAGCAGGTCCGGCCGCATCTGTGTAGAGAACAAGCAAACGATGACTTGAGTCTGGATGACTCTACATCAGGTGGGGTTACATGTAGCGTGACATGAACCCAAGATCCTGGTTGAGGCCGTCCTCATGGGTGCGGAACTTGGCTATCAGTTTCTGCTTGACGATTTTGCGTTGTCGTGTGTCTCGAAGGCCGCCTTGGAGAACGCTTACCCGAAGATCGGAGGCTGAATGTCCTTGACTGCTGAAGTGTTCCCCGACTGGGAGGGAACACTCCTGCCTGGTGATTGTTGCGCGGTGTCCGTTCATACGTTGTCGCAGTGTCTGCATGGTCTCGCCGATTTATTTCTATCTGTGCTATTAATTCATCTATTTTGTTGTGAATGCTTTGTGCATTCAGATATAGTGCCTTTAGCTTTAACCTTTTTCTATTTTCCCTGATGTCACCTTAGTCTCTAATATCCTATTACCTTTGTTAAGCTCTTTGTCCCTTCCTGACCCACTCTGCTTTTTATTAACCCAAATCGCTTCTCTGCTCTACAGACTTGACATTTCTCTTACTGCTTTTGAATTTACCCTTTCCTGAATCCTCCCACCCCCCTTCATTAGTGTAAAGGCCCATCTACTGTCCTAGTTATTCAATGCACCAGAACATTGGTCCCAGCCTGGTTTAAGTGAGCCCATCCCAACGGACAGCTCCCTCTTTCCCCAGTACTGGTGCCAGTGCCCCATGAATCGATGCCACTGCCTCCCACACCACTCTTTCAGCCACACATTTAACCTTCAAATCTGTTTGTCCAATTTGTGCGTAGCTCAGGTAGCAATCCAGAGATTATTACCCGCGAGGTTCTGCGTTTTAATTTCAACCCTAACTCCTCAAATTCTCCCAGCAGAACCTCATTCCTAATTCTACATATGTCATTGGTTCCTACGTGGACCACAACAACTGGATCCTCCCCCTCCCACTTCAAATTCTTCTCCAGCTGCAAGGAGATATCCTTAACTCTGGCAACACAGCCTTCAGAACTTCCGTTCGCAGCTGCAAAGAACAGTATCTATCCCCCTGACTATACTGTCCCCTACCTCTACTACATTCATTTTCACTCCCCCCACTTGAATGGCCTTCTGTACCACGGTGACGTTGCTCATCCACCCTACAGACTTTCCCCTCATCTACACAGGCAGCAAGAACCTCGTACCTATTGGATAAGGGAATAGGCCGAGGCTCCTCCTGGGATCCCCTTACCTGCCTGAGTTGCAGTCACACCCTCCTGTCCCTGACCACTAACCAAACCTGTACCACTACCTAACCTAAGGGTGTGACTGCCTCCTGGATCAATGTGTCCAGGTAACTCCCCCCTCCCTGATGCCCCGCAATGTCTGCACCTCAGACTGTAGCTCAACAACTCTGAGCTGAAGTTCCTTGAGTTGCAGACACTTACCGCAAATGTGGTTGTCCGGGATCACGATGCTCTCCACAAACTCCCACATGCTGCAGTTGTGGCACCACACCTGCACTGCCATCCCGATATAACCTTGTTTTATTTATTTATTTATTTAATTAATTTAAATTAAATTAAAATTAGGTAGACAGCTTTAGTTACAAAAAAATTACTTACTGTTTTACTCACCCTCAGAGCTGCTCCTCCGTGACGTCACTTTTTCAGATTGTCCCTTTCGCTAGTTTCATTGCCCGCTCTTCTTAAACTAAGTTTTATATTAGTTATTAATTATTCTGAATATTTATTTAATTATTTAGTTAGGTTTTTAAAAAGTGTATATAGTAGATTAAATACTTGGCTCAATTTCCTCCAGATCCGCCGCCGATTATGACATCACTTTGTGATTGTTACTCTGCCGTGCGGCTCCTTTTAAACAACTCCCGTTCCCGCTCACAGCTCTCCGCTCCCGCTCACAGCTCTCCGCTCCCGCTCACAGCTCTCCGCTCCCGCTCACAGCTCTCCGCTCCCGCTCACAGCTCTCCGCTCCCGCTCACAGCTCTCCGCTCCCGCTCACAGCTCTCCGCTCCCGCTCACAACTCCGCTCCTGCTCCCGCTCACAGCTCTCCGCTCCCGCTCACAACTCCTGCTCCCGCTCACAGCTCTCCGCTCCCGCTCACAGCTCTCCGCTCCCGCTCACAACTCCCGCTCCCGCTCACAGCTCACAACTCCCGCTCACAGCTCACAACTCCCGCTCACAGCTCTCCGCTCCCGCTCACAACTCCCGCTCCCGCTCTCCGCTCCCGCTCACAACTCCCGCTCACAGCTCTCCGCTCCCGCTCACAACTCTCCACTCACAGATCCTGCTCTCAGCTCTCTGCTCCCGCTCTCAGCTCCGGCTCTCAGTTCTTTTTAAAGCTTCTGCTCTGGTAATTTCCTCAAAAAAGTCAAGGAGGTTGGTCAGGCAAGATCTTCCCCTTCTGAATTTATGTTGGGTGCTCTTTACTAAATTATTATACAGGCAATCTTTGAATGTACTTCTGATAGATCAATTCCATTATTTTTTTCACCACCAAGCAGTCCCAAGTACAGGTCTAATTGACCAGATGCAGAGTAAAGCCCTTTCTACTCTGCACCAACAACATGCCTTGATAATCTCAGAAGGGCACCCTTTACTGCACCAGTGTGAATTTTTCAATTTCCCACAAGAACCATCTCATGGCATTTCTGAGTCAGATTGTCAAATTTGGACCAAAGTGTGGATAATTTTGTGCAGTGGATCCACACTAGAAACTGGGTCGAGACTGTCCAAATTCATTACAAACAGGACCCTTACAACTCTCAGAGAAGAGCCTATCATCCCAACAGCCTGTGCTGGATTGAAACCCAAGTTCCAGGTGTGAAAGGACAGTGTGCCTTCTAAAGAATTCATGCAATCCAAGTTGTGAAAAAATGAGGATTGATCTTGATTTAATTTAGTTTAGTGCTGTCCCTGGCATTTGAACTCCTGCTTCAGAAATGTACACCCTAGGGCACCTATATCATGCTCATTCACATTCTCAAAGCAACATCTATCCAACTACCTGTTGAATTCAGGGCACTTACGTAACAGGCCCCCCTGTGCCAATGGTTGGAGCAAGACTGCCACTCCTAATCAGTGAATAGTTAATGTAATCGAGGAGATCAGAGAAAATACGCTTGAGAACTTGTGCAGATCCTTAATATTAAACACATGCAAAAATATAACATTTTAAACATTAAAAAACAAAATCTGAGCCTTCTTCGGCTAAATTAAAAACAGTCAGTTAAAGTCTCTTTGATGGGAATGTTGCAGTATTACTTTGATAGGCTAAGTGGAGGACTTCTGAATGTTTTCAGTAGAATAAAGCAGTCGTACGTGCAATAAGAAATTTCACTGAAGACCAGGAAACTCTCCTTTAATATATTTGTAAATTGTAACTATAAATTTTGAAAAATTTCCACAGGTGCTATTTATAATAAATTCAGTGCTTGAAACATGAGTGCTGATCATCAAGTCATCAGCAAGTTTCTGTAACTTGCAATTTTTTTTTAACATATATGTATTTTTTTCCTTTAGTTTATTGCTGCTGCCCCTTCGGTTCTTTCAGATTGAGGGGAACATGGTCCTCAATTATATCTGAGGGATGGTTCACTCAATGGGACTGCTCTCGGTATTATAACTAAAAATGGAGTGATTGTTTTAAAGTTGGGAGTTCAGTGCTGTATTGGCTACAATCATTGGTTTACCCTTTGTACACAGTCATTTTGTACAATATTCTGCATCACCTGCATCTAATGGCCAACACATTTAATTTTATAAAAAATATTTGATGTATATAAAAATCATTAACATACAACACCTGAAAAACCCATCCCTAAAATGTCTTTGGGTGGGGGGGGGGGGAAGAGAAGGGGCAAGAGAGAAGGGGAAAGAGAATAGAGGGTTGAAAAGAAAGCAGGAGAATTCACTACAGTCGACAAATTTGTTACATATGACTGTGCAACCCTTCAAGCTGGAACTTTAAAAACAAAATTAAAAAACAAAGTTGGTTCCCCAGCATCAGTCAAATAGAAAGTAGCAGTTTGAGTGGAGACATGTTCATTTTGAAATCTTTTTAAAATTAGCTTAATAAATAAAGCACACCTGTTCATTCAAGTAATACTTCAAAACTTCTCCATTTATTATCTATCTTGCATAGGACCTGACAGATTAGTTTGTTAATGGTAATATATGTAGGACAAATATTGCAGTCTCCAGCCAAAATGCAACTAGCTGTTTACGGGACCCTCACTGATTCATGGATCTGCCGCAGAATCCTTGGACTCAATATATGTATTGTATTTCCAAAACTAGTATTGTATTTTAAGTTATTTGGTATAATTAGAAATTTTGTGTATTTAGAATAAGTTTGAAATAGTCTTAAAAATGCAATTAATGGCAATTTCAAAGTATAATTTGGAAAAAATAATTCCAGAGAGCTAGTACTGAAGTAAGAAGTAAATGTAGTTCTTCTTAACTAGACTCTAAGTGTGGAAGGGATGGAAAATGCTAAAATGCTCCTTGGATCGTTCTTGTACATTTCCCAGCATACAGCTCAGAACAGCATCACCTGTCTGACCCCAGTACGTACACATGACCCAGGGGGACTTGGGAGAAAAGAGAGAGAGAGATTTGTACTCTCAACAAAAAAAACACTGTTCTGGAATGAAATGCTACAAACTGGGAGCCGTCTGGTTCTCATACATGAAAAGCTGAGATTTATCATACCAACATGTTACAATATAAATCATATTTCCACAGGAATGTCATCACAAAACAGTTTCAGCTGATTGTCTTGGGACACATCTTATTTTAATTCATTTTTTCCCCAAATAAAAATCAACAAGTGTTATCAATATAATTTATCACGAGCAGTTTTGATATATATGGCAAATATCCCCACTCAGCTATGAGTTATCTGACCAGAATCACTGTGCAGATATTCATCATTCATAGCTAGGACAAGCCTCGATTTCTTGAATCATGGGTATAAAACTCAGGTGTATTCCCTCAGTATGGCAGTTCTTTCTGAGGGAAGCCAGTTGACATTGTGCAAAATCATTGGATCAAAGTTTAAGTACAAAATTTAGCACCTTGTAGAAAAAACCTACAATTTTAAATTGACATATTGAACAATTTTCTATAAGTTGTATTTTTTAATGTGAAACATTGCTGTTACCGTCCAACATTAGAAGGGTTCAGGAGGGTGTTTTCTTTTAAAAGAAAATCTGAAGCAGGAACATTCTAATTCTATGGAAAATAAGGGAGAATGCGTGCAAGGCCATTATCTTCATGAAAAAGTGTTTGGTCAAACTTTTTTAAAATTTATAAGTGAACACTGCCTATGATGTAAATCTCATTGAACTCGTCATACCACTTGCATGTGACACTATCTGCAACTAAAAGTTCATGCCATCTCTATCTTCAAACAAAAAGATTTTCCAAATACTTATTCAAAAGCCAGCACCCCTGTAAAATAAAAAGCATTGGAACTTCTGTTGTCTGCGACACTTTTAGATATTTTTCCTAATTAATGATGTGATTTACAATGAAGCCTTTACTTTTGATTAACTTTCCAAGAGTACCAATTGGTGCTATGGTGTAAATCGATTTGTTAATGTTCCTATTTTAGCATATTCATAAGATGTAAAATTCTTCAATCATCATAATTTCCATTTATGGTATGAAATTTTTCTACTCAGTTCAAAACTGTTTAAAGTAACAAGTAGATTACTGTGACAGCATGTTTGTAATGGTAACACTGTACCATAGAATAATAAGAACATTGTCCAAGACTCAATCTTATGTAAGTGTTTTGTAGAGGCACTGAACAGAGCAAAGCACTTCCCCTGAAGAAAAGCAGAAAAAAATAGAGGTGTCAACATAGAATGCTTTCACATGTTTCTCAGTAGTTGGTTCAAGGACAGCAGGTAGAGGCCTGGGATTGTGCCTTTAGGTTGTAGCTAAGGAAGGACAAAATAGGTAAGTGAGAAGATTTAAAACAATACAGCTAAAGTACAATTAATCTACAATTGAAGATTTTTTTAATTTTGTTTGTTTGTTCCATGACTGAAAGAGAGCTGTAGTCATAAGAACATGGAAATTTTAGGAGCAGGAAAAGGCTATTGGGTCCAATGAATCTGCTCTTTTCAAAGTCAGTAATATTTAAACAAATAGGAAGTGGTATAGATCACAAAAAACATTAGCATGTTTAAATCTGGATTAAGAGTTAATTTTTTTTAAACAAAGTTTTATTATTTTTGCTAAAGTTTTAGATTTTCTTGTTTGTTTTTCTTTGTTTCTATTTGCAATTCACAGCTTCAGCTGCTCTAACACTACTTGGGAGTGCAGACCATGGCCGGGCAAATTTCAGCCACTAATTTTCTCTTTGTCAATGTGGAGAAGCCTTTCTATGGCTGAGACTGGGCAACTCATGCAATAATCACAAGTGTGAACCTGTATCCTACCACTCTACAGCACAGAGAAGTTTGCATATTTTGGAGCTTCTCTAAGAGTATATTTTAGCCCAAGGATAATGCTCATCTATCTCCTTTATCAAGCTGGGTGTGCAAGTTTCAAACTTCTGAAACTGCATAATACAGACAAACTGAGCAGCTTTGAGTTTTACGCAACCAAATTAAACATAAAACTTTATCAAACAATGGCGGCTGTGCAACACTTTCAGTAGCCGAAACAAAGACAGATCACATTCTCCCTGGCTTTCAGATTACCATTGAAGCAAGTGTCCAGTTTGCTCTCCACACACATGAATTGCATCCATTAATCAGACTTTTATGATATCTAATCTAGAGCAGTCATTTGCTTTCATAGTGAGTTTTTTAGTCAGTTGAACTTATAACATTTAGATTGGGTTTTTTATTTGTTACTGGGATGTGGGCGTCGCTGGCAAGGCCAGCATTTATTGCCCATCCCTAATTGCCCCGAGATGGTGATGGTGGGCTTCTTCTTGAACCGCTGCAGTCCATGTGCTGAAGGTACTCCAATAGTGCTATTAGTGAGGGAGTTCCAGGAATTTGACCCAGCGACGACGAAGAACGGCAATAAATTTCCAAGTCTGGATGGTGTGTGACTTGGAGGGGAACGTGGAAGTCGTGGTGTTCCCATGCACTTTGCTGCCCTTGTCCTTCTAGGTGGTGGAGGTCGCGGGTTTGGGAGGTGTTGCCGAAGAAGCCTTGGCGAGTTGCTGCAGTGCATCTTGTAGGTGGTACACACTGCAGCCACGGTACGCCGGTGGTGGAGGGAGTGAATGTTTAAGGTGGTGGACAGGGTGCCAATCAAGCGAGCTGTTTTGTCCTGGATGGTATCGAGCTTCTTGAGTGTTGTTGGAGCTGCACTCATCTAGGCAAGTGGAGAATATTCCATCACACTCCTGATGTGTGCCTTGTAGATGGTGGAAAGGTTTTGGGGAGTCAGGAGGTGAGACACTCGCCGCAGAATACCCAGCCTCTGACCTTCTCTTGTAGCCACAGTATTTATGTGGATGATTCAATTAAGTTTCTGGTCAATGGTGACGCCCAGGATGTGGATGGTGGGGGATTCGACAATGGTAATGCCATTGAATGTCAAGGGGCGGTGGTTAGACTCTTGTCGGAGATAGTCATTGCCTGGCACTTGTATGGTGCGAATGTTACTTGCCACTTCTCAGCCCAAGCCTGAATGTCGTACAGGTCTTGCTGCATGTGGGCATGGACTGCTTCATTATCTGACGAGTTGCGAATGGAACCGAACACTGTGCCATCATCAGCGAATATCCCCACTTCTGACCTTATGATGGAGGGAAGGTCATTGATGAAGCAGCTCAAGATGGTTGGGCTTAGGGCATTGTACCAAGGAACTCCTGCAGCGATGTCCTGGGGCTGAGATGATTTGTCTCCAACAACCACAACCACCTTCCTTTGTGCTAGGTATGACTCCAGCCAGTGGAGAGTTTTCCCCCGGATTCCCATTGACTTCAGTTTTACTAGGGCTCTTTGATGCCACACTCAGTCAAATGCTGCCTTGAGGTCAAGGGCAGTCACTCTCATCTCACCTCTGGAATTCAGCTCCTTTGTCCATGTTTGGACCAAGGCTGTAATGAGGTCGGGAGCCGAGTGGTCCTGGTGGAACCCAAACTGGGCATCAGTGAGCAGGTTATTGGTGAGTAGTGCCACTTGATAGCACTGTTGACGACACCTTCCATCACTTTGCTGATTGGCTGGAGCTGTACAGGAACAGCTTGGCTAGAGGCATGGCTAGTTCTAGAACACAAGTCTTCAGCACAACAGCCGGGATGTTGTCGGGTCACATAGCCTTTGCTGTATCCAGTGCGCTTAGCCGTTTCTTAAGATCACGTGGAGTGAATCGAATTGGCTAAAGACTGGCATCTGTGATGGTGGGGACCTCAGGAGCAAGCTGAGATGGATCATCCACTTGGCACTTCTGGCTGAAGATGGTTGCAAACGCTTTAGCCTTGTCTTTTGCACTGAGGATGGTGATGTTCATGGAGCCTCCACCTCTTGTTAGTTGTTTAATTGTCCACCACCATTCACAAATGGATGTGGCAGGACTGCAGAGCTTTGATCTGATCCGTTGGTTGTGGGATCGCTTAGCTCTGACTATGGCATGCTGCTTCTGCTGTTTAGCATGCATGTAGTCCTGTGTTGCAGCTTCACCAGGTTGGCAACTCATTTTTAGGTATGCCTGGTGCTGCTCCTGGCATGCATTTCTACACACCTCATTGAGCCAGGGTTGGTCCCCTGGCTTGATGATAATGGTAGGTAATGGTAGAGTGATAGACTGGAGAAGCTGGGGTTGTTCTCCTTGGAGCAGAGAAGATTGAGAGGAGATTTGATAGAGGTGTTCAAAATCATGAGGGATCTGGACAGAGTAGATAGAGAGAAACTGTTCCCATTGGCAGAAGGATCGAGAACCAGAGGACACAGATTTAAGGTGATTGGCAAAAGAACCAAAGGCGACGTAAGAAAAACTTTTTACGTAGCGAGTGGTTAAGATCTGGAATGCACTGCCTGAAAGGGTGGTGGAGGCAGATTCAATCACAGCTTTCAAAAGGGAGTTGGATAAGTATCTGAAGGAAAGAAATTTGCAGGGCTACAGGATAGGGCGGGGGAGTGGGACTAGCTGAAGTGCTCTTGCAGAGAACTAGCACGGGCTCGACGGGCCGAATGGCCTCCTTCTGCGCTGTAACCATTCTATGATATGCTGGTCCAGGAGGTTACAGATTGTGGTGGAATACAATTCTGCTGCTGCTGATGGCCCACAGCACCTCATAGATGGCCAGTTTTGAACTGCTAGATCTGTTCTGAATCTATCCCATTTAGCACAGTGGTAGTGCTATGCAACATGACGGAGGGTGTCCTCAGTGTGAAGACGGGACTTCATCTCCACAATGACTATGCGATGGTCACTGCTACCAATACTGTCATGGACAGATGCATTTGCGACAGGTAGATTGGTGAGGACGAGGTCAAGTAGGTTTTTCCCCTCGTGTTGGTTTTCTCACCAAATGCTGCAGGCCCAGACTGGCAGCTATGTCCTTCAGGACTCGGCCAGCTTGGTCAGTAGCGGTGATACAGAGCCACTCTTGGTGATGGACATTGAAGTCCCCCACCCAGAGTACATTCTGTGCCCTTACTGCCCTCCATGCTTGGTGTTCAACATGGAGGAGTACTGATTCATCAGCTGAGGGAAGGCGGTATGTGGTAATCAGCAGGAGGTTTCCTTGTCCATGTTTGACCTGCTGCCATGAGACTTCATGGGGTTTGGAGTCAATGTTGAGACTCCCAGGGCCACTCCCTACAGACTGTATATCACTGTGCCCCCACCTTTGGTAGGTCTGTCCTGCTGTTGGGACAGGAGACACGCAGGGATGGTGATGGAGGAATATGGGACGTTGGCTGAAAGGTATGATTCTGTGAGTATGACTATGTCAGGCTGTTGCTTGAATTGTCTGTGGGACATCACTCCCAATTTTGGCACAAGTCCCCAGATGTTAGTGAGGAGGACTTTGCAGGGTCGACTGGGCTGGGTGTGCCATTATCGTGTCCGAAGCCAGCACCGAGGTTGATGCCGGGTGGTCCGTTTGGTTTTATTATTCTTATTGCTTTTTTTAGCGGTTTGGTAGAACCGAGTGGCTTGCTGGTCATTTCAGAGGGCAGTTAAGAGTCAACCACATTGCTGTGGGTCTGGAGTCACATATAGGCCAGACCAGGTAAGGACAGTAGATTTCCTTCCCTAAAGGACATTAGTGAACCAGATGAGTTTTTACAACAATCCGATTGTTTCATGGTCACCATTACTGATACTAACTTTTTATTCCAGATTTATTTAATTAACTGAATTTAAATTCCCCAGCTGCCGTGGTGGGATTTGAACTCATGGTATGGAGGATGTAATAGAGGATCTAATAGTTTGGTGCCTTGGGGTTAATGGTTACTGTGAATTTTGGTCTCGATCAAAACCATACATCTGACAATTCACTGTTAGAGCAAAATGTGGAGTTCCTCGATAAAAACGTTTAAACATGCCACGTGACAGTGGGAGCTGAAACTGTTCTTGGAAATCTAATTAATTGTTTTTCATGTGACAATGAAGCCGTCAACTGCATGTCAGTGGGAGCAGCCCGATTTCCCATTATAATATTTGATATAATTACCAACTGTATTTTTCCCGAACAATCCTCCTAATTCCCCATCCCACCGTCTGAAAAAAGCTTCAGCCCTGAAAGCAGTAGTAATTATTTTTATTAAAATAAAATGCAAAATATCATTGCTTGTCTGAAACAGTTAAATCCATGGAATCCAACTTTGCAAGCAGAGCTTTTGTTCTATAATTAACTTCTTCCAAAGGCTGGTGTTATTTCTCGAGCTGAGACCCAGCTGCCTTTAAAGAGCTACAGTTCTTCAGTTGCATAGCCTCAGGTGACTTGGAGTTCTGTTGCAGAAAAGGAAAACATGATCCACAAGTCATGCAAAGTCACGGTTTACAAGTGGTGCTCAGAGATTTGCTTGATATAACTTTATTTAAATAAACAGCAGCCGATCTTAAGGTTGGATTGTTTTAGTACTGTCAGTCAAAAAAAACTCTTCAGTCTCAAGATACAAGTGAACTTTATTTTTGATTTCATTACACAAACTGGAATAACGTCATTCCAAATCATCACCAAAAAAGCTTTTCTGAGTGAGGTTTTGAAATACAGTATCTTGGTTCCTCTGGCAGATTGCTAATGCGCCATTAGGCACCAGTAAGATCCATATTGGGCAAACATTCGCTCAGCAAGATGGAATGTTTTCAGCAGTCTAGTTTATGAAAGTTTGTAGGCTAACCACAACATCCCAATGGTAGGATTTCACACACACAATAACAAGCAGAACGGGAACCCAAACAGAATTTCACAGTTACAAAGAGTCATCAGGATTCAGCATAACAATGTCGAGATTACAAACATGTTTAACAAAGGCTATAGAAATGAAATTAATAGACATAATTCTCTGAAAATGCACGCACACTAATGTAGAACAGACAAATCTTGTTACACTGGATTGATTTACTGTTTACCTGAACTCTGAGGAAAGATCCCTTTTCTAGCCCAGCAGCATGCCAATGACAAGAATATAGTTTCCGATAGACTGTTATAAAGTTAAAAAATCCTAGGTCATAATTTAAATATTGCTCTTTGTTCCCAATATCAGTGCTAAGCTACCATAACATTAATGAAAAAATACAGTAAAGAACCATGCCTTAGAAAGGATTTGTACACCCCCACGTGCAAACCTTCTCCCCAAAAAGAAACTATTTTTAAAAATTTGATCTCTTTATGCAATAATTAAATCACAGGTGTAAATATATTGCTTAATTCTAACATAATTATGAACATCTCTGATTAAAATTTCTGTTTTACATTCTTTTAAATCAGTCAATTCTTCTTCTTACAGAGATGAAGGTAAAGAAATAGTCATTATATTTCTTATGAATGAGACGTTTATAAAGAATCATGTAAAGATTTGTTCCTCCTAAAAATAGACATTTTGTATTTCTGAATCAGACTTATATGCTCTGGTGTTCTACTAATGATATGTCAAATTCCTTATATTCTACAAAAATAGCAGTAAGCATTTCAAAATACTCTGCTTTCCTAGAGACTTTTAAGTTACATTCAGATTTGTTGCTTCTTCATATGGATGGATGCCATTATATACAGTGGCAGGATTGTATGATTACGTTGATTAAAAACTCTCAATGCACCAATGATGGCTGTTTGCTCTTTCAGATGACAATCTCATGATTCCAGCACATAGCAGTGCATTTCTGTGCCTTGAATGCACCATTAGTACCTGGTTTGATACTCGTGATGCCATCGATTAAAATCAATGTAAAACAGTACTATGCTTCCAGATGCCATACCTGTAATGATGACCCTAAATTAAAAGACATATAATTAATTACACAGAATATAATCTACATTAAATCATTATTGAACTAAAAACTACGCAAAGGAACAAAGAAAGGTAATTTTTCACGATTACAGAGGAACCATTGCTATTTGCAGGAATTTTCAACCTTGTTAGTCCACTTCAAAAGCACTGCATCAGAGCAACCAGAATGACTGCTGGGTTTCAGCAGGTGCGGTATCTGATGCAGTGAGAGATAGTGATGTAACATAGAAACATAGAAACTAGGAGCAGGAGTAGGCCATTCGGCCCGTCGAGCCTGCTCCACCATTCAATACAATCATGCTGATCATCCAAATCCAGTACCCTGTCCCTGCTTTCTCACACAGAATCCCCATCGAGCCTGCACCGACACATATCCCACCCTATCCCCGTAACCCCACGTATTTAATTCCCCCTAACATATCCCATCCTATCCCTGTAACCCCACATATTTAATCCCCCCCTAACACTAAGGGTCAATTTATCATAGCCAAATCAACCTAACCCGCACATTTTTGGACTGTGGGAGGAAACCGGAGCACCCGGAGGAAACCCACGCAGACACGGGGAGAATGTGCAAACTCCACACAGACAGTCACCCGAGGCCAGATTCGAACCCGGGTAGATTTTGTTTGCTTTTTTTAAACATTCACTATAAAGCCCACCGACTCTCACAGCTACCTGGACTACACTTCCTCCCACCCCGCTTCCTGTAAGGACTCTATTCCATTCTCGGTTTCTCCGTCTCTGCCATATCTGTTCTGATGATGCCGCCTTCCTTACTAATGCTTCCGATATGTCTTTCCTTTTCCTCAACCGAGGATTCCCCTCTACCGTGGTTGACATGGCTCTCGACCGTGTCCGTTCCATTTCTCGCACTTCTGCTCTTGCCCCTTCACCTCCCTCCCAGAACTACAATAGGGTTCCCCTTGTCCTCACCTTTCACCCCACCAGCTTCCACATTCAACGGATCATCCTCCGCCATTTCCGCCACCTTCAGCATGATCCCACCAGCAAACACATCTTCCTCTCCCCTCCCCTCCCCTTTCAGCATTCCAAAGGGACCGCTCCTCTATCACCCCCAACACCCCTTCCCCTTCCCACGGCACCTTCCCGTGCAAACGCAGGAGATGCAACACCTGCCCTTTTACCTCCTCCCTTCCCACTATCCAGAGACCCAAACACTCTTTCCAGGTGAAATGGCGATTTACTTGTACTTCTTGCAATTTAGTATACTGTATTCGCTGCTCACGGTGCAGTCTCCTCTACATTGGGGAGACCAAACGCAGATTGGATGACCTCTTTGCGGAACACCTCCATTCAATCCATAAGCATGACCCCGAGCTTCCGGTCGCTTGTCACTTTAATTCTCCGCTCCACTCCCACTCTGACCTGTCTGTTCTCGGCCTCTTACACTTTTCCAACAAAGCTCAACGTAAGCTCGAGGAACAGCACCTCATCTTTCGATTAGGCTCTTTACAGCCTTCTGGACTCAACACTGAGTTTAACAATTTCAGACTATAACCTCGGCCCCTATATATTTTTTTCCCTCACATGGCAGCTGTTAATGATTCTGCCATTGCCATTTACACCTCATCTTGAGTCATCTTTTGTTTCTTAACTTGTCCCATCATCCCTTTTGTCTTTTAATCACTCCTGCCTTCCACCCTATCACAGACCTTCCCTTTTGTTCTTTCCTCCCCTCCACCCTTTCCCTGCCCCACACTTGCTTAAAAATCTGTTACTTTTCTAACTTTTTCTAGTTCTGACGAAGAGTCATTGACTTGAAACGTTAACTCTGTTTCTCACTCCATGATGCTGCCTGACCTGCTGAGTGTTTCCAGCATTTTTTGTTGTTATTTCAGATTTCCAGCATCCGCAGTATTTTGCTATTGTATAAGAGCAGGGAGGTTATGCTTGAACTGTATAAAACACTAGTTCGACCACAGCTAGAGTACTGCATACAGTTCTGGTCACCACATTACAGGAAAGATGTGAGTGCACTAAAGAAGGGACAAAGGAGATTTACGAGGATGTTGCCAGGACTGGAGAATTTTAGCTATGAGGAAAGATTGGATAGGCTGGGGTTGTTTTCTTTGGAACAGAGGAGGCCGAGGGGAGACTTAATTGAGGTGTATAAAATTATGAGAGGCCCAGAAAGAGTGGATAGGAAGGACCTATTTCCCTTAGCAGAGAGGTTAATAACCAGGGGGCATAGATTTAAAGTAATTGGTAGAAGGATTAGAGGAGACATGTTTTTCACCCAGAGGGTGATGGGGTCTGGCATTCACTGCCTGAAAGGGTGGTAGAGGCAGAAACCCTAATCACATTTAAAAAGTACTTGTAAAGGCACTTTAAGTGCTGCAACCTACAGGGCTACGGACCAAGAGCTGGTAAGTGGGATTAGGCTGGATAGCTCTTTTTTGGCCTGCACAGACACGATGGGTCGAATCGTCTCCTTCTGTACCGTAAATTTCTATGATTCTATGAAATTCAACTTCAGTAAGGGCGCAAAACAGGCGGTAGCAGATCAGCCACTCGTTATACACCTTGCCTGATTTTCCTTTCCATAGAAGTCAACTGAAAGGAAAATTAGGCACAGTGTATAATCGGCCAATCTGCCACCACACATTTTGTGCCCTTGCCGAAGTTGAATTTCACCCTCAATATATTTCAAAAATTAAGAATTTCAATTCAGTTTTGCTAATTTGAAGAGCATGGTGGGTATAATTTGGTTTTAAGATATTCAGAATTCCTCAAATCCCTGAACATTCTTTTATCCGAATAAAGGGTAATATGTCATTTTCAGTCTGTTTTGTACCAAATGATACTTTTCTCATGAACATTCCTAATCATTTGTCCTATAGCCTTTTACAACACGGGTTATTAAAAGGGATGAATATTATAAATTAAACTAACCTTGTTGTAGGGCTGCAAAGCACTTTAAAGCAGCAATGTAGAATGCTACAGGGTGATGGAATGCTATTCTGCACTCATAATACCCCAAATTCTTACTGAATTATCTGAGAACATTGTAAACTTAAATTTGAATCACTTTAATGCTAGGAGAGTGCGGAAGCTCCTGTCTACATTCAAACAAGTGCTGTAATTTTGTCTGTGTGCTTTTCACTTCACGAGTACAAGTCTGAGAGCCGTGACTGTAGTATAATAACATTCTTAGCTTTTGCTTGACAATTTTCAACCCAGTTTTATTTTACAGGTCATATTTCTGGAATTTCAAAAAAATTGCACATGTACACAGTATGTATGCTGAGCAACTTTGGAGGAGGGGGAGGTAGTTTATTTAGTACCTTCTTTAAAAAATGTCTTACCTTTGGTCATGAGACATGGCCATGGACCTAATACCAGCATCACAGCCTGGGTAGGTCATCAGCTGTTTGAGGTCCCACACCTGCCACACAGCCACTATTCCGCTATCTCCTCCAGTGATGAGGTACTGCCCATCACGACTCAGCAGCATAGCCTGGAGAAGAACGGCACATATTACAGCATAGCTCTCAGCTCACATCCACTTAGTCATCTGCTGACTTTGGCTGCATCTCAACAGCTGGTATTTTTAAACAAGGTTGTATAATAACAGTATCACCCAGGTTTTCTCCAAGGACATAACATTCTCACTTCTTCTAACTGAAAACTGACAGTTTTATTTTTCCTAATATGTCAGTTTGTCATAAATGTAAATCATTTAAGCACACTATCCTCATCTTACATATATTTATTTTAAGAAAATGTGTCATTTTGGTTTCTACTGGCCAACATATCAAAGGCATGTACATTACAAATAGTTGAGATGAAAACATTCTTCAGTCAATTGCTGGGTTTCTTGACAAATGGGGCTGCTGCTGCTGTTATGTGTAATCATTTCATGATACAGCACTAAAGCCACAAATCCTAATGCTTAGTTTGCTAACAGAATGACTTAATTTCCATATCTATATTCATTAGCCAATATAGAAAATGCAACGATTGTGCTGTTTAATACCAGATACATAAACACTCAGAATTTGATAGCCACTTGAAGAGACTGATCACAGCTTTCAGAGATCACGTGCTTCTCTATCATTTTCTGAAAATATAAGTGCAGAATTTATGACCATTTTTAGGGATCTCATCTGACATTTTTCCTTAAAAAATGCACTGTGCATAATTTATAAGGAATCTACAATCACGAAACTACTTCAGCACAACAGAAATCCTTTTTGAGTTGCCCCATTACATTTTTGTGGATGTGAAATATGAGGTCTGAGGAAAGCAAAGTGTTATTATAACACTGAAGGAATTCACTGTAATAAATGGTTATTTATGCTGTTCTTACATCACCGACCTAACACTGTAAAATCTGCACTAAAGCAGAAAACACTTCTTTTTAAATCAAAACATCTACAGCAGCTCCAGTCTGATTCTCAAAATGTAGGATTTGATTTTGTATCAAGCATAACAGCTGGAGCTAATGCAACACCCAGAAACTTAAGTCTATTTAATTATCAGTCCAAGTCCAAGCCTCATTTCAGACCAGTAATCAGATTTCACCTTATACAGTTGGGTGATGCAACTCAAGGTGCCACTGCCCATGTGCAGCCACGGCATAAAACTGCACATGTGCACAGGCGGAAAAGAGAATGCCGCTGATTATGGGCAAGTATAGCCCAACACATTCAAATGAAGGGCATTGTTCAATGCTACCAAACTTGTGAGACCACTGCTATTAGAAATATAACAGCAACGTTAGAGAGCTGCGCTGAACCAAAGATTATTGGAATGCTGTGCATAATCATCAAAAAAGCACCAAATCTTTTATAAGACAATTAAAATGGTTACTTGTAGACTACGTAGAGCAGTGGGCAAGATACAAGCCTTTCACCTTCGAGACTCTTCCAGCCCAAAGTCATGGGATGAAAGTCATCTTTGCCTGCTGACTGTGAGGGTACTACGTCAAATGAGGGTTTCACTTTTGGTTAGTCCCAAGCCATATCCTAGTCGGTATGGGCCCACGGCACAAACTACTGTCATTCAGCAATCTCTTTGAGCGGCCACAAATGACTGTTATTGAAAATGGAAAAATGTCACAATGATACAGTATTGCATGCCCTTCTGAGGTTGGGCTGAGGTACATTATTTGGGCACAGAAGAGGGAGCTTTGCTATGCATTTTTTCTTGTCTTGGGAGTACTTAACTCTGAAATAAAAAGTGTTCCATTCCCAAGCATTAACATTCTTCATGAATTTACCATTGTAATTTCTGCACTAAATATCACAGAAAACATTTTTGTTCCCAAAATCAGAGACCATACAGCAGCTTCAACCAGACTCCCAAAATGTAGAGGCTGAGGTTGGGCACAGAATTAATCTAAAATGTTTATTAAGGAAATACTACTATAGGACAAATCAGCATTAAATTTGTCATTCTTGAAAAACAACACTGAAGCTCATTTGCACTAACTAATACAATTGATGGTTCTTCCGGGACAGTGGGCAAGAGTTTCCATTTTGGGCGCAATCGTCGCTCCGGGTGCAAATTGTGCTCCAAACTGCGCTAGTTTTAAGAAGTGTTTTTTTTTTTCAAATTTCCGTTCAAACATATTTGCATATCGCCGACCATAAAATCTTCCATGAACCAGAACAGTGTTTTAGAACGTAATCTTTGAAAATAAAAATTTGCATATAAAAAAAATTCCTTTGATATATTTAAGAGTGGCAACCAGTTTTATTAACTGAAAATGAGTTTATCACAAAAAATAAGTATTTTTAATCAGTGTCTCATCCACCACCTGTGAGTAACCCAATTTTAAATGACTATTAAAAACTATACAGAACCATTTACTAGTTACATTGGTGTACCGTAGTCTGTTTTTTAGTAAATTAAAACATTTTTTTAAAGCTTTTAAAATGTGCCCATTAGTGTCCTTGCGCCTAAAAAAACATCCTTTTGAGCCTCCCCAAAGGCCCGCAAACGGGCGCATTTAGTGGAAACACGCAATGGTGATTAATTCGATCTGGGGGTGTGGTCAGTTTTGTAGGCGGGACCGGCTTCTAGCGCAATGTTTTTTAAACTAGTGCGAATGGTCGCGGAAATTCAATTTGCGCCGGACGTAATTTGCGCTTGAAATTTCTCGACTTTTTGTGCTGGTTTGGCTGATTTTGGGCGAATTGCGCTGAAAAAAAAAGCGCAACCTAGCGGAAACTCTTGCCCAGTGAATCTTAAGAAATACCTGGACCGTCACTGGAAGAAATTCCAATGGTGTAGATTATACTTCATTTATTCCCAATATAACACATTTTGGATTCAGTAATCTCATTGAAATGTCGTGCTCTGATTCAAGCATGTCGTTTGGCCAATTGTTGAGGTTTTGAAATGCTTGACTCGCTAAATGCCTTCAAGCCGATACCTAGTTTCAATTGAAGGCAACACTAAAATTTCACAGAAAAACTTTTTCTTGAAAGTGATCATTTGTATTATTCTTATAATGGGAAAATACATTTATAGATTCAGAACAAATTGGATATTCCCCCTCCCATGTAGTGGCTCAAGTCATGTTGTGAACGGAGAAGCTGATTGGTATACACCCCCACTTATGTAATAAGTCATTTTTTTTTACTAAAGTTTAGGAGACTGAAGGAGTTAACCAACAATCAAAATCTACATGTGCACAGCAATTTGAGAAAAGATTGATGAAATTTACTTTAGTTATAGATGGCGAGCTTTACTCAAGAAGCAACAAACCCTGAGCAACAGAGAAAGGTCAGGACAGCGCAAGAGCCTCAAATAAGCAGAAAGTACAGAGCGCCTTACCACAAGGATAGGGTGCCTAGACACCACAAGAATTCCTATCTGTAGAACTCCTAGATTGCACAGGAATTCCTGTATGCACAGGAAAACATCTCTTAAAATTTGCTCTGGATGGGGACAACGCCACTCAATCCTGCTCTCGATCAGTTCTCTTTCCACTCGCTCAGGAACAATGGACTGAATACAGTCCAGAAGGGCAATATTTGTGTTACTATAAACTGAATAAAAAAGAGCTATCAAATAGACAGCATTTGTTCAAAATAGCAGCACAATTGCAATGTTGCCCTGCTTTATTGACTGTTTAGCTTTTGACAGGAAGAGGTTTAAAGCTACACAGGAATGTTTTGCTAAAAGACCAATCAGGAGCTGAGAGTATTAAAAAGAGAAAAGGGAATAACGTAATCAAAAGACTGATTTCACTAATGATGTTTTAGTTTAAATTTAAACGACCAATGTTATATGTGTGCAGTTGATGAAAGTAAAGTTGAGCATTATTGTTATTTTAGGTCAGAACTTCAGATCAAAACAGGTGTGAGTCCTTGATTGAACAGCACATTTTTCCCAGGCAGAAAGGAAGTGCAGTTGTAATTTTTCTTTGCCATGTAAGATGAAAGTAAATTTGAATCCTGCCCTCTGCTTGAAAATTGAAAAGTATTGCAGTTGTCAGCCTTCTGGCATGTATTCCCTTGCATGACATCTGAAAGGCACCTCAAAGAATTTCTTGTACACAGTCCAGTACCCAAAGGAGTTCAGCATTGCCCCATAAGTTCTTTTTATTTCAAATACTACCAAAAATGTCATTTTCACAGTCTGTGGGCAATTATTGTTTATCTCAAACACTCTTTAATCACAATTTTTTGGCCTAGGAGTGTGATAAAGCACAGAAGCTCCAGGCTGCTTAAATCTAAACCCCAAAAGGGCCCTTACCAAGGGCACATCTGCATATTGCTTCTCGATTATGTAAAGCAAAATTTCCACAGCTTACAACAAACTTTAAACATACTTAAAAGCAGCCAAAGATACCAAATAAATATGAAATTTACAGTACATTATGTATTTACCAACAGGAAATACATTTGAGCAGGGCAAATTCTCCCCTTCCCAAGATTCAACACTTGGTCAACACTGCTGAGAGCAGATGAAATTCATTCAACCAAGGCAAGGGAGTTTGAGCAGCAACTAGCCTTGGGAATCAAACTGAGAACACAGTTGACAGTCAAGTGCTCAATTACTTAAGCTCCAGGGTCATATTTGAGAAACGTGATGCACAACAGACACTTTGTTTGTTTTTCTTTTAAATTACGATTTCTGATTGTACACAGCAGTTTCAGGCACTCCCTCCTGGTCCAACCACTAGGGCTGCTGTGTGTTCAGTTCATACATAGGCTAAATTTCTAGCTTGGCTCAATGGTAGCACTCTTGCCTTTGAGTCAGAAAGAAGGATGTTCAAGCCCCAGTCCAGAACATGAACACATTATCTAGGCTCAGACTACAGTGTAGCATTGATGAAGTGCTGTATAGTCAGAGGTACCACCTTTTGAATAAGATATTAAACTGAAGCCCTGTGAGCCTATGCAGGTGAATGTAAAAGATCTCATGGCATGATTCAAAGACGACCAGGGAATTCTCCTGGTGTCTTAGCAAACATTCCTCCCTCAGCCATCAACACCAAAAATAGATGAACTAGTCATTCATCCCCATTGCTGTTTGTAGGACGTTGCTGTGCAAAACTTGGCTATTGTGTTTGTCTAAATAAGAAGTGACTACACTGAAAAAGTAATTAATTGACTCTGGAGCACTTTGGGACATTCTAGTGACGTGAAAGATGCTATAGGACTGCAAGTTCTCCTTCTGTCAGCAAATCTTAGCTAGATCACAAAACAGTCCACCCCGCTCCTTGGGAGGAAAAAATGTATTCCCCTTCACCCCACGAACTGTATAAGCCTTTAGCTGGATCGACTGCAACACTGAAGAAAAATTGCAATACTGAGAGAATTTAAAGAGGAATTCATGTTAAAAAAAAGCAACTCAGAAAAATGTTGCAAGAGACAGCTTTCAGTTCCAGCACATCACCACTAGTGTACTGTTCAGTAGGGTAGAAGTTAAATGCAAAAATATTGTAGATTTGTCTCCTATTGTTCCCAGTTTTAGATCTAAACTAGTATATGGGGTATGGTACTGTTGTGTTTGTGGTACTGGACAAGCAACCCAGGGTTGTGAGTTTCAATCCCAGTATGCAATTCAATAAATTTGGTAATATACAGGCTAACACCAGGGAAAAATTACCATTAGAGCTACAGGATTGTTGCAATCTGGCTCACTAATATCCTTTAGAGAAGGGAACCAGCTACCCTTACCTGGTCTGGCCTACACATGATTCCAGTCCCACAATGAGTGAGTGACTCTTAATGCCCTCCAAACTGACCTATCAATCACAACAGAACACAAGCACGAGAGACATTAACAGAGAAACATTGCATCTAGGGACTGGTGCCTAAATTGGGAAAGCTGTCTCACAGAATAGTCAAGCAACAGTCTGACATAGTTGTATCTATCAGCCAACATTCTAGATTCCTTCATCACCACACCTGGGTATGCCCTGTCCCACCAGCAAGATAGATCTACCAGAGGATCATGGCAGACAGGAGGTCTGGGGCTGGGGGGGGGGCGGGGGGGGGGGGGGGGAGGGAAAATAGTGTTTTGGCCCCTGGGACTTTTCAACATTGATTGCAGACTCCACAAAGTCTCATGGCTTCAGGTCAAACAAGGCCAAGGAAACCTTCTGATGATGACCATCAACCACACCACTGCACCCTCCCAACCTCGGCCATCAACAGACAAATCAATATTCCTCCATGTTAAACACTGCTTGGAGAAAGCACTGAGTGAAGCAAGGGCTCAAAATATATTCTGGGTGGGGGACTCCAATGAACTATAGTGTTTATTCCCTCCAAGCAAAAGATATTGCTTACCTTTGCAGAATCCTCAGTCTCCATCTTGGTCAGCAGCTTTCCATTTACACTGAAGACACAAAATTGGCCCTTTTCATAGTAAATAACGCAGTGGCCTTCAGTGGACAACTGGATTAATCGAGGGTGCAAGCAGTTTTCAGGGCTCTCAAGAGCCTTCAGAAGGTCCCCATTCATTGTATGGATCAGGCATGGACCCTCTATAAATCATTCAGAAGAAAAAAGGCATTTCAGTGACATTTTCGTGAGTAGGTAATGAACCCTTTCCAATAATTCCTTCAGTCTGACGTGTCCAAATTAACCACTTCTTTCTGTTTTTTTCCCAAGGTTCAGCTGGTACCGCGCATATTGTTATTTTCTATCCCAATCCTAAGTAAAGCCCCTTCTAGCATTGTCATTTCAGAAAGAATACATACATTCCCATTAAAATACTTTTTGGAAGTTAACACAAACAGCTCATGCTTTGAATTTCAGTTTTTGATGTGGCAAATACCATTGTAAACACTCATGTGCAGGGTAGTTGCAAGTTCAACCGTATATCACTACGTAGCTAAAGCCCACTTGTGTTAGCGTACTCTGTATATCACAGGTTGAATCTCCAAGTTAGACCCAATGATCATCCTTTCAGACACAATGACAGCTTTGGAAATGTTACATGATACTGGCTGCTATGGAAACAATTAATTAGAGTTTTGTTTGGGTCGGACATCTGGTAATTCTTTTATAGCAAAATATTTGAAAGCCTCTGGGAAAAGGTAATAAAAATTTTCTGGAGCAAATCAGCAGTAGGTAGAGTTCATTAAAAAAAAGGGTCTCTGTTTTCACAGGAAATCACAAGCAGTGCAGGGATTTAGTATATGCAGGAGTGCGAGCTGGGACATTCAGACCGAGTAACTAGTCCTTTAGTTTTTGCACAATGACACAAAACAGGACCAAAATTATTTAAGCCCTTCGTGTTAACTGACATCCAAGTTTTACTTACTTTGACGTTCCACTTGACTTATTATCCAAGTGATTTTTCTCCTTCTACAAAATCTTATTTTCATTTTCTTTCTGTATCACACACCATTCCTTGGCGAGAGGGCAGCCAAGTGATCAGCTCCCACAACTCTATTGATCCAGCCTCTAGGACATCTACACATGACTTGCCCTCCAATTTTTGCTCACTGTCTGGGTAAGTTACATAGAATTACATAGAATCTACAGCACTTGGCCCAACTGGTCTATCCCAGTATGTATACTCCACTCTAATTATCTCTCCCATCCTGCGCCCACCCCTCTATTCCCTTCTCCCTCATGTATGCATCAAGACTCCCCTTAAATGTGTCAATGCTCTCTGCTTCAACTACTCCATGTGGCAGCGAGTTCCACATTCTCACCACACTGTGTGTAAAGAAATTCCCCATAATTCTTTATTTGATGTGTTAGTGGCTATCTTATATTTATGCCCCATTGTTCTGGACTCAAATTTCAAAATTTGCAGATGACACAAAACTTGGAAATGTAGTTAACAGTGAGGAGGATAGTAACAGACTTTAGGAGAACTACAAAATTAATTTATCAAGGAATATAAAAAGAAATGGTAAAGTATTCTACAAACAGATAAATAACAAATGAAAAATCAGGATAGGGTCACTAAGGGATGCACAAGATAAACTCACAGGTAATGACAGCAAAATAGCAGAAATATTCAAGTTACTTTGCCTCAGTATTTACGAGGGAGACTAACAAGGTGGACATGACATTAGAAGAAGAGATCAAAAAAGATATAAAGATAGAGAGGATAAACCCCTGGTCCGTGTAGATTGCATATGCGCATATTAAAAGAAACGAGGGAAAAGACAGCAGAGGCACTACTACATATATATAAAAATTCATTAGAAAAGGGAATAGTGCCAGAGGACTGGCGTACAGCTAATGTTATACCTACATTTAAAAAGGGAGATAGAACAAGTCCCGAGAACTATAGTTCAGTTAGCTTAACATCGATGCTCGGAAAAATAATGGAATCTTTACTGAAAGGTGCAATAGAAAAACATCTGGAAACTAAAAATACAATAAAGAATAGTCAGCACAGATTTCAAAATGGGAAGTCATGCTTGACCAACCTGATTGAATTCTTTGAAGATGTAACAGAAAGAATACGCAAGGGTAATGCAGTAGATGTAATATATTTGGATTTTCAAAAGGCCTTCGATAAGGTATCGCATAGTAGTCTTATGACTAAGGTCAGAGCATGTGGAGTCAGGGGACAAGTAGCAGAATGTATAGCAAGCTGGCTACAGAACAGAAAACAGAGTAGGCGTTAAAGGTAGCTACTCAGACTGGCAAAAGGTGGGAAGTGGTGTTCCACAAGGATCGGTGCTGGGACCATGTCGTTCACAATTTACATAAACGATTTGAACTTGGGAATCGGAAGTACAATTTCAAAATTTGCGGACAACACCAAATTGAAGGGTATTGTTAATACTGAGGAAGACCGTGACAAAATACAAGATTAATAAACTTGCAAAATGGGTGTGTAATTGACAAATTAATTTCAATATAGATAAGTGAGAGGTGTTACATTTTGGTAGGAAGAACAAGAGAGCCACATACTGCTTGGATAATAAGAGTCTAAATGGGGTAGAAGAGCAAAGGGATCCAGGGGTAGAGACACACAAATCACTAAAAGTTGTGACACAGGTTAATAAGGCCATAAAAAAACCATACCAAGAACTGGGATTCATTTCTAGAGGGATAGAATTGAAAAGCAGAGAAGTTATGTTAAACTTTTAACGAACCTTGGTTAGACCACACTTGGAGTACTCTGCACAGTTCTGTCTCCATATTATAAAAAGAATATAGAAGCACTGGAGAAGGTACAAACAAGATTCACTTTCCCGATAAGAATTCAGTGGATATACTTATCAGGAAAGGCTGAACAGGCTGGGGCTCTTTTCTCTACAAAAACGGTTGAGGGGTGACCTAACAGAGGTCTTTAAAATCATGAAGTGGTTTGATAAGGTAAATATCGGGAAGATGTTTCCACTTGTGGGGAGACCAAAACTAGGGGCTATACATATAGGATAGTCACCAAAATACCAACAGGGAATTCAGGAGAAACTTCTTTACCCAAAGAGTGATTAGAATGTGGAACCCGCAGTTGAGGCGAATAACATAGATTAATTTAAGGGGAAGCTAGATAAGCACATGAGTGAGAAAGAAATAGAAGGATATGCTGATAGGATTAGATGAAGAGGGATGGGAGGAGGCGCGTGTGGAGCATAAACACCGGCATTGACCAGTTGGGCCGAATGGCTTGTTTCTGCGCTGCAGACTATGTAATTCTATGCAACATAGACTGGTGAAATAGGAAGACACATGGCAGATGAAATTTAATGCAGTGAAGTGTGAAGTGCTGCATTTTGGAAGCAAGAATGAAGAGAGGCAATATAAACTAAATGGTACAATTTTAAAGGGGGTGCAGGAACACCTGAGGGACCTGCGGATTCACAAATACAAATCTTTGAAGGTGGCAGGACAAGCCAATATGGGTGTCAAAAAAGCAAACGGGATCCTTGGCTTTATAAATAGCAGCATAGAGTACAAAATCAAGGAAGTTGTGCTAAACCTGTATAAATCACTGGGTAGGCCTCAGCTGGAGTATTGTATCCAATTCTGGGCACCTGAATTTAAGATGGATTTCAAGGCCTTGGGGAGGGTGCAAAGGAGATTTATTAGAATGATACCATGGATGAGGGACTTCAGTTATGTGGAGAGACTAGAGAAGCTGGGATTGTTCTCCTTCGAGCAGAGAAGGTTAAGGAGAGATTTAGTAGAGGTGTTAAAATTATGAAGGGTTTTAATAGAGTTAATGGAGAGAAACTGTTTCCATTGGCAAGAGGGTCGATAACCAAAGGACACAGATTTAAGATAATTGGCAATAAAGAACCGGGGCAGATGTTTTATGCAGCGATTTGTTATGGTCGGGAATGCACTACCTGAAAGGGTGGTGAAAGCAGATTCAATAGTGACTTTTAAAAGGGAATTGGATATATATTTGAAATGGAAAAAATTGCAGGGCAATGGGGAAAGAGCAGGGGAGTGGAATTGAATGGTATTTTAAAGAGCACGATGGGCCGAACAGCCTCCTTCTGTGCTGCAAGATTCTATAACACACCCACAAGTGGAAACACTTCCTCCACATGCACTCTATCGAACTCCTTCATAATCTTCTCTGTTCCAGAGAAAAGAACCCCAGCCTGCTTACTCATTCCTGATAGCTACATCCTCTCAATTCTGGTAACATCCTTGTAAATCTTTTCTGCACTTTCTCCAGTGCTTCAACATCATTTTGTAGTATGGAGATTAGAACTGCATACAGTACTCAAATGTGGTCTAACCAAGGTTAGAAAAGAGAAACATGGTACACAAAAGAGTGGGAGATACAGATAGCACTAGAGTAAGAGACAGTATGGTATTAGATAGGGTCAGACTAAGAGAAAATACAAGGTGGTCTAAGATATGTTTACACTGCATGTATGTAAACGCACAAAGCATGGTAAATAAGGTTGGTGAGCTGCAGGCGCAAGTAGCCACATAGGAATATTATGTTGTGGCAATAACGGAGACCTGGCTCAAAAAAGGACAGGATTGGGTACTAAATATTCCTGGATATAAGGTGTTCAGGAAAGATAGGGAAGGAAGGAAAGAAAGGAGGTAGGGAGGCAGTATTGATTAAGGAGAATATTACAGTGCTGGAGAGAGAGGATGTCGTGGAGGGGTCAAAGACAGAATCTATTTGGATAGAGTTAAGAAACAATAGAGGTACCATTACACTACTAGATATATTCTATAGGCCATCTACTAGTGGGAAGGATAGAGAGGAGCAAATTTGCAGGGAAATTACAGAGATGTGCAAGAATTATAGAGTAGTGATAATGGGGGACTTCAATTATCCTAATATAGACTGGAATAGTAATAGTATAAAGGGCAGAGAGGGGGAAGAATTTCTGAAGTGTGTCGAGGAGAACTTTCTTGATCAGTACGTTTCCGGCCCAACGAGGAAGGAGGCATTGCTAAATCTTGTTCTGGGGAATCAAGTTTCCGTCAGGGAACATTTAGGGAACAGTGATCATAGTATCATAAGGTTTAGGTTAGCTATGGAAAAGGACAAAGAGCAATCTAGAGTCAAAATACTTAATTGGAGGAGGGCCAATTTCAGTGGGTTGAGAACAGACCTGGCCCAGGTAAATTGGAATCAAAGATTGGCAGGCAAAACTGTAATAGAACAATGGGCTGCCTTTAAAGAGGAGATGGTTCGGGTACAGTCGAGGTACATTCCCACGAGGGGGAAAGGTAGGGCAACCAAAGCCAGAGCTCCCTGGATGACAAAAGAGATAGAGAGCAAGATAAAGCAGAAAAAATGGGTGTATGACAGATGTCAGGTTGAGAATACAAGTGAGAACCAGGCTGAATACAGAAAGTTCAGAGGGAAACTGAAAAAGAAAATAAGAGGGGCATAGAGAGAGTATGAGAATAGACTGGCAGCTAACATAAAAATGAATCCAAAAGTTTTCTATAGGCATATAAATAGTAAATGGATAGTAAGAGGAGTGGGGCCGATTAGGGAATAAAAAGGAGACCTACGCATGGAGGCAGAGGGCATGGCTGAGGTACTAAATGAGTACTTTGCATCTGTCTTTTCCAAGGAAGAAGATGCTGCCAAAGTCATAGTGAAAGAGGAGGTAGTTGAGATATCTGATGGATAAAAATTGATAAAGAGGTACTAGAAAGGCTGGCTGTACTTAAAGTAGATAAGTCACCAGGACCGGATGGGATGCATCCTAGGATGCTGAGGGAAGTAAAGGTGGAAATTGCGGAGGTACTGGTCATAATCTTCCAATCTTCCTTGGATACGGGGGTGGTGCCGGAGGACTGGAGAATTGCAAATGTTACACCCCTGTTCAAAAAGGGTGTAAGGATAAACCCAGCAACTACAGGCCAGTCAGCTTAACCTTGGTGGTGGGGAAGCTTTTAGAAATGATAATCCGGGACAAATTTAACAGTCACTTAGGCAAGTGTGGATTAATTAAGGGAAGCCAGCACGGATATGTTAAAGGCAAATCGTGTTTAACTAACTTGATTGAATTTTTTGATGAGGTAACAGAGAGGGTTGATGAGGGTAACGCGGTTGATGTAGTGTACATGGACTTCCAAAAGGCAGTCGATAAAGCGCCACATAATAGGCTTGCCAGCAAAGTTGAAGCCCATGGAATAAAAGGGACAGTGGCAGCATGGATACGAAATTGGCTAAGTGACAGGAAACAAAGAGTAGTGGTGAACGGTTGTTTTTCGGCATGGAGGAAGGTATACAGTGGTGTTCCCCAGAGGTTGGTACTAGGACCACTGCTTTTCGTGATACACATTAATGACTTGGACTTAGGTGTACAGGGCACTATTTCAAAATTTGCGGATGACACAAAACTTGGAAGTATAGTGAAGAGTGAGGAGGATAGGGATATACTTCAAGAGAACATAGACAGGCTGGTGGAACAGGCGGACACGTGGCAGATGAAGTTTAACGCAGAAAAGTGAGAAGTGACACATTCTGGTATAAAGGAGAGAGGGAACATAAACTAAAGGATATAATTCTAAAGGGGGTGCAGGAACAGAGAGACTGGGGGTATATGTGCACAAACCGTTGAAGGTGGCAGGACAGGTTGAGAAAGCGGTTAAAAAAAGCATATGGGATCCTGGGCTTTATAAATAGAGAGGTCGCACAACACCAGGTTATAGTCCAACAGTTTTATTTGAAATCACAAGCTTTCGGAGCTATCGCTCCTTCCTCAGGTGAAGTAAATTGGATACAGAATCGCCAGAGCATATATAGATGGAAAAAAAAGCATGTGTACTTTACAATTGCAGACCAATAAATTAAATCATCCTGACTATCTGCCGAGGTGTGATAAAGTTAATTAAGTCAGCCAGGAAGGTACCACATCAAAAGACATAGCACGATACAACTGAGACAATGAGGTGTAGTCGCAGGGGTTCTAACGTGTCAAAAGCTGCCGTCTGTATGTAAAACGAAAAGCTTTAAAAAAAATTACTTTTTTACTGGGAAAATTTTTAGCTCCGAAAGCTTGTGATTTCAAATAAAACTGTTGGACTATAACCTGGTGTTGTGCGACCTCTCAATTTTGTCCACCCCAGTCCAACACCGGCATCTCCGCATCATGACCTTTATAAATAGAGGCATAGAGTACAAAAGCAAGGAAGTTATGATGAACCTTTATAAAACACTGGTTCGGCCTCAATTGGAGTATTGTGTTCAATTCTGGGCACTGCACTTTAGGAAGGATGTGAAGGCTTTAGAGAGGGTGCAGAAAAGATTCACAAGAATGATTCCAGGGATGAGGGACCAAGGATGAGGGACTTCAGTTACGTGGATAGACTGTAGAGGCTGGGGTTGTTCTCCTTAGAGCAGAGAAGATTGAGAGGAGATTTGATAGAGGTGTTCAAAATCATGAGGGGTCTAGACAGAGTAGATAGAGAGAAACTGTTCCCATTGGCGGAAGGGTTGAGAACCAGAGGACACAGATTTAAGGTGATTGGCAGAAGATCCAAAGGCGACATGAGGAAAAACTTTTTTTTACGCAGCGAGTGGTTATGATCTGGAATGCACTGCCGGAAAGGTTGGTGGAGGCAGATTCAATCGTGGCTTTCAAAAGGGAATTAGATAAGTACCTGAAGGAAATTTTTTTGCAGGGCTACGGAGTAAGGGCGGAGGATTGGGACTAGCTGCAGTGCTCTTGCAGAGAGCTGGCATGGGCTTGACGGGCCTATTGGCCCCCTACTGTGCTGTAACCATTCTATAATTCTATATAAATTTAACATTACCTTACTACTTTTGTATTCTGTTCCCCTAGAAATGAAACCCAGTATTTTGTTTTCATGCTTTATGGCCTTATCAATGTGTGTCGCTACATCTTGGTGACAGTACCTCCCCGCAATTGCATGAGCCAGATCAGGATTTGCCATGTGAAAAAAATTAAGGATACTAGCCACATCAGGCCACAGAAATGCACGTGTTACAGCACCAACTTACTGCTTTATCAATGTCTTTATTGAACTGCATTTATTTAATATGTAAGTTAATTTGAGAATGCAATCTAAACATGATATGTTCCTAAATATACAAAGACAGTGACAGTATAGTGTCAAACTAAGTACAGGAAACTTTCGTTTATCCGGCATCGACGGGACCGGCGTGGTGCCGGTTTATCGAAAGTACCGGATAACAGAGAGTTATATCTACCGAGGCTATTTTTAACAAAGAGACTCCAAGCAGCACAGGAGAATCTACTCCTGCTACTGCAATGTTTCGGACTTGCGCCAGGAGGCCGAGTAGTGGCACTTTTGAAAAGTACCCCTACTGACTAAATCGGCGTTCTCGGACTCGGACTCGGGATCGGCAACATTGCCGGTTATTTGAGAGGATTTTTCGGAGCACTCGGCGTTCGCGGAGACTCGACTGCGGCTCGGCAACATTGCCGGTTATTTGAGAGGAGTTTTCGGAGGATGATTTTTGCCGGTTAAGCGAGAATTCCGGATATTTGGGTGCCGGATAAACGAAAGTTTCCTGTATATTGAAGATCTGTATCTTTAAAAGAAAGGCATTGGAAACCAAATACAAAACTTGATTGACTGCATTAAAGGTCCCATTCCTGTCATACACATTTTCTTCCCTCTCATTTAGGTTGCTGCCTCTCCCTCCACGCCTATTCTTCAAACAAAAACATTCCCAGGTCTTAGCTAATTAAATTTAATGTTGACAGCCAGGAGGTGAATGGGTTTTGCTTGGGTGGCTCACCCACCAATTTTCCCTCCTGTCTCTTCTCAAGTTTTCTTTTGGTGCCCCCCTCCTGACATAAATGAGACATGAACTCACCATATGGAGAACTCTGGGCATGAATCATCGTTATGCCACTAACCTATGACATCGTATTGCTCACCGCGCCTTTAAGTTTCAAGTGCAAAGTCCGCAGCCTGATGACTCAGTGTATTTTTAATGTTGTTCCAAGCTTAAGAGTCTTAAGTGATGTTCTGATCTTACTGAGGCTAACATACAGAGCCAGCAAGTACACAAAAGACACATCCAAAAAAGGCTGTGGTTACAATGTCATTGGCAAAGGCCTGCAAGTAGGTTATCTGCCCACCAAAGTTGGGCAATGGTGTGTGGTACAGAGGACACATCTTGAGAAGGTGAGGTTCTGTTGTGTATCTCCTGGGCTAACTTTCATGTAATTTTCTCATATTATTCCTCGAGGTTGATAGATTCCTCTTGCATTCATGTTTTCTCCTCTCGTTTTATATTGTTACAACCACTGTCTCCTATCCCCTTCCCATGCCATGTGCTATTCCCTACCAAATCCTTGAAAAGCATGAGAAAATTCCATCAACATGGGAAGCAGGGATTATTAAAAAAGTACAAAGATCGCTTGTTCGCCACCCCTTAAATAATAAACAGTTGCACTTTACAATACAGTGTGACATTTCAATACCCAACATCTTCTACCTGTACCTACCTTTTGAACCACTGATAACTAAACCGAGTTCTGCACATACTGCAGCACAGCTAATCTCACAGTCATGGCCTGTCAGGATAGCCCGAGGAGCAGCATATTCAGCTGAAAAACAAGACAAGAAGTTGTTCAGTTCAATATAAAGGACATGAATACTGCAATAGTAAGGACTGGCACCAGTAACCATTTGACATAGCTGCCCCGATAAGTTACTTTTTTTTAAAATCCTGCCTTTACAAGAATATAGGCTGGTGATGCATCTTACCTGAAATTCTGACCTTTCAGATGTAGTCTGCTTTCAGCATTTTTTTACTTTTTATTTAAGTTGCTGCAGCTAAATTGTTGGAACCAAAATAACAAGGCTAGAAGTGCACTCACGTTAATACAATATACTAAACATTTCCTGTTCTTTCCAGTTTGTTATTCCATCACTTTTACACTTGCATTAAACTTTATGTTCTCTCTTTACCAATCATCTATTGTCAATTTGCTCAGGGGACCCACATCTAGTTAATTCAATCCAAAAAAATCCCTCAAATAACGAGTCGTTAAAAAAGGGAAGAAAAGGTAACTTGCTGAAAGGAAGTAGTTCAATTGGCTGCTGACTACATCCAAGCTTAAAATATATTTAGCACACATCCGTGCAATCCTGCTGAGTTAGTGTCAGTTGTTCAAAAGTGTACAGTATAATTCAATGATAATTTATACATCTCATCAAACAGGGACAAAAATAAATTCGAAATGAAAAATATCTCTATCAAGAAACTTAGCTTTTTTCATACAGTATCCTTGCTGTCAAATTCTTGTACTACCTGCGCCAGCCCACTTCCTCTGCAGCTCCCTGCTGGTAGTGTACTACAGTGGAATAGCTAACCTCTCAGCTAAAGCAGGTGTGAGCAGATTGGTTGCATGTATTGTAACTTACTGAAAGCCACTGAGTGAGGCAAAAACTTGCCTAACAGAGGAATGTGTTAATAATGGGCTGTTCTAGATGAACAATGCAGTCAACCAGTAATTAAATAATAGCTGCTCTTATATTGGGATTTGTGGGGTACTTGGGCTGCCAGCGCCTGATTCACAGATCATGTGCAGCCAACAACCACCAAAAATTATACTTGCTGGATTCAATAAGGCTGGGAAGTTCTATTTTTACTGGTATTCCCAGCTGTCTGCCTTGGAAAATCTAGCAAATTTACTTTGGGGCAGCCCTAGCATCCACTAAACCCACATAAAAGCAGCTGTGAACCCCAAATAAAAATTATAATTCTGTTCCAAGAATTACTTGCACTGGATAACTGAATACTTGCATCTTGCTCTAGTTGAATACCGTTGGCCTGGATTTTGCGGTGGGTACAACGGCGTACTCTCAGAGTACGCCGCCATACCGCCTTGGAAATCCACCGCATGTTCGGGATTTCTGCATGCACTAAATCCCGAACTTGCGGTCTGTCAATATACGCGTTGGCAGGCCATCTGCTCCGCCACCGAAAACCTAACTGCTGGCGCAGAATTGGGCTATTTGCCCACCAACTGCCCAGCAATTATGTACGGAAATTTTACAGCTGGTGGAAACAGGCGCAGGGCCTGTTTCCACAGCGTAAGGGGATACACGAAATGAAAAAAATGCTTTTTTTCCCCCCAATTAAATGACATCCAGGAACATTAAAAGCTTTAATGAGAAGCAATCCTAGTGAATGTTAAAGCTGCAGGTTTTTTAAAATAACGTTTACATTTCATAACTTTCTGCACAGTATTTGTTTAGAAGTGGGATTTATGAGTAATTATTTGGATTCCCATGATAAAAGCTAAATCTGTATGTATTTTAAAGGTTGTAGTAATGAAGTAATGTAATAATTTAAATGAATGATATCTGTTTTCTGATTGGAGGACCAGGCCCACGTGATCCCAGGTATGCTTCCGCACAGGCTACGTCCCTGGGATCCGTGAGCCATTACGCTGCCCTCCAGCACGCAGCATCAGAGAGCAAGTTTACGAAGGAGGGCCGCCATCAGGTAGGTGCATATTCTTTTCGCAGGTCAGCGGCGTACTCCGGAGCTACACCGCCAACTGCAATTTTTGGCCCATAATCCTGTACAATGTAGCTCCAGCCTTAAACTTCATTTAAAGTTGAACATTTACACAGAAACAATGTTGTCACATCACAACCAAACGGACACAAAAATTTCTATCCAAGTTTCGTATCAGTTACATTTTTTTAGGTTTTGTGGCAATTTGGTTATATAATAACGGGAGTATAGGTTGGGCAATAAATGCTGGCCTTGCCAGCGACGCCCACATCCCAAGAATGAATTAAAAAAATCACTGTAGAGTTAAGGAGCAGAAACTAATGGGAAATGTAAAATTGCTTAAAGCTTTTGCATTTCAAAAAGAAAGTGATATAATATATGATTTCACTGAAATCTCTGGCATACTGTTTCAAGAGGTATGCCAAGGAAGAGTGCTAAAGTAAACGATCAAACTCAAGTTTATTAGTACAATCCTTAACTTTGTATAAATCGCATGTATTTTCTCACTGCTGCTGGTACACAGTTTATCTAGTTGTAATCAGGAAAAAACACATTACACATTGTATATTTAACAGTGTCAGAAGCCGTTAGCCCTGTGTAAAAACAGGGTCATTTTGACATTTAAGTTCTTGCATAAACAGAAGTTCATCTACATGTAACTGCAACATATTTTAATGGTCTTCCACAGAGTCCAGTAGTCATCACTTAAATGTCTGCTGACATAACTTTATACATATATATAGTGCATTGTACTCCTAGATTATTTTTTTTTAAGTTTTGAAATCAAATTAGAAACTTCTACATGTTGGGGTGCAGCTGAATGCTTGGGGTTAGCTGCCACTGATTGAGTTTGAGTCATAACAATTGAATTGCTATTTTATTACAAGCTTGTCTGTCAAGGAATCACTATTTGAAAATACAGCCTATGCAGGTCCACATGGATAGTACAATTTTGGAAATTGCTGTAGTTATTAAGTCCCTGCCTTTTCTTCATTTCACAGGCACCATGGCTAGGATGACAACACGGATAACAGCTGCAAGTAACATTCTTAACAGCTAAAGTCTGCTCCACAGTAATCTGGGACACAATCTTTCAACTCACTATAGAAATGCTGTTATAATAAACAAAAATAAACAAAATAAGAACACATGACATGCTAAAATCTCACCACCACCACTTGGGACAACACCAACCAATACACCCAAAACTCAGTCATCGACAGTGATGGATACATTCCAATCATTAACTAGGCCAGTGCTGCGCTCAGTTACTTTGCTTTGGATAGAATTTTGCCACCTGGATCTACTAAAAAGGTATCAAAAGAATGTCTTACCCAGATGAGCTCAATCTAAATTCAGCACACAATATATGTGAATAAGCAGTCCTGGTGGTAACTTTTAAAGGATAGACCCACAGATCAAAATAATCAATTCCCGTTTAAAATTAATAACTTTTTTGGACAGCTTTCCTAGCCATTAATCATCATACTCACCTAATTCATGATAGTATGCGATCAGTGCATTTTAATGCAAATAGAGGCTGTGTAGTTGCCAATTAGAAAAATATTTTTCCAACAGCTTTCCAACACATTTTCTGTCACTGCAGTGAGCAATATAAAATCTACTGAAATGGTGAGAATTAAAATGATTATACATAAAAGAATAAAATGGTGTGTAATAAGTACACTGAAGCGGACAGCACAATTTACAGCTTACAGTATAAAATACAAATGCTGAACTGTTATTACCTGCGTACGTCATGTGCTATGCAGTCCCTTATACCAAAATCCTTTTAACCTCTATTAACACTTATAAATATGTTCTGCAGATTTGAAAATAATTCTAAGATGATTCAATATAATATTTACACTTGTAGCAAGACTTGAAATGACTCCTTGAACTGCCTCAAATGTCCATATCTCTACTAACACATCTGTAATAGTCAGATAACAGCCTTGGTAGTCCTCGTAGCAATCACATTCATTGAGAGATAACAGAGACAAAGGCCTAGATTTTTGATTTAATGGTATCAGAAGGCTGTAAAGTGCCTAATCGAAAGATGAGATGCTATTCCTCGAGCTTATGTTGAGCTTCATTGGGACAGCGCAAGAGGCCGAAAACGTAGAGGTGAGAGTAGGAGTGGAGCGGAGAATTAAAGTGACAGGCGACTGGAAGCTCGGGATCACGCTTACAGACAGAACGGAGGTGTTCTGCAAAGCGGTCACCCATTCTGCATTTGATCTCCCCAATGTAGAGGAGCGAATACAGTATACTAAATTGCAAGAAGTACAAGAAATCACTGTTTCACCTGGAAGGAGTGTTTGGGGCCCTGGACAGTGGGTAGGGAGGAGGTAAAAGGGCAGGTGTTGCATCTCCTGCACTTGCATGGCAAGGTGCCGTAGGAAGGGGAGGGGGTGTTGGGGGTAATTGAGGAGTGGACCAGGGTGTCGCGGAGGGAGCGGTCCCTTCGGAATGCTGAAAGGGGAAGGGGTTGGGGGGGGGGGGTAGGGGAAGATATTTTTGGTGGTGGGATCATGCTGGAGGTGGTGGAAAAGGCGGAGGATGATCCATTGAATGTGGAGGCTGGTGGGGTGAAAGGTGAGGACAAGGAAAACCCTATCATGGGTCTGGGAGGGAGGGGAAGGGGTGAGAGCAGAAGTGCGGGAAATGAAACGGACACAGTCGAGGGCCATATCAACCATGGTAGAGGGGAATCCTTGGTTGAGGAATAAGGAAGACATATCGGAAGCACTAGTATGGAAGGTGGCATCGTCAGAGCAGATGCAATGAAGACGGAGAAACTGGGAGAATGGAATAGAGTCCTTACAGGAAGCAGGGTGGGAGGAAGTGTAGTCCAGGTAGCTGTGGGAGTCAGTGGGCTTACAGTGGATGTTTGTCGATAGCCTATCCCCAGAAATGGAGACAGACACAAACGATGATGGTACAAAGCAAAAGGAGGTGGTAATGGGACAAGTAAAGAAACAAAAGATGGGTCGAGAAGAGGTGTAAATGGGAATGGCAGAATCATCAACAGCTGCCATGTGAAAAAATAGGGGCAGAGAGGTTCACTGCCACTTCTCTTCTAGGATTGCCCACCTTGAACGTAAAAGATCTCATGGCACTATTTTGAAGAAGAGTAGGAGAGTTATCCCCGGTGTCCTGGTCAATATTTATCCCTCAACCAACATAACAAAAACAGATTATCTAGTCATTATCACATTGCTCTTTCTGGGATCTTGCTGTGTGCAAATTGGCTGCCGCGTTTCCCACATTACAACAGTGACTCCACTTCATAAGTACTTCATGGCTGTAAAGCGCTTTGAGACGTCTGGTGGTCATGAAAGGCGCTATATAAATGCAAATCTTTCTTTCTTTGAGGTTCTGCTCTTCTCTCTGACGGGATTTAAAATCTGTTACATCTCTACCTTTTTCCAGTTCTGACGAAAGGTCATCAACCCAAAACATTAACTCTGTTTCTCGCTCCACAGATGCTGCCTGACCTGCTGAGTATTTCCAGCATTTTCTGTTTTTATTTCAGATTTCCAGCATCTGCAGCATTTTGCTTTTGTATCTCTGAAAGAGCTGTCCAGAGTCCTATTCTCCCACCCGTTCACATTATATTTATAATAACA
This sequence comes from Squalus acanthias, assembly GCA_030390025.1. Classification (NCBI taxonomy): domain Eukaryota; kingdom Metazoa; phylum Chordata; class Chondrichthyes; order Squaliformes; family Squalidae; genus Squalus; species Squalus acanthias. Next base: position 153,526,033 of record CM059426.1, on the reverse strand, counting down.
ACAGAAAATGCTGGAAAAACTCAGCAGGCCAGGCAGCATCGAAAGGTCTTCGACCTGAAACGTTAACTCTGTTTCTCTCTCCACGGATGCTGCCTGGCCTGCTGAGTTTTTCCAGCGTTTTCTGTTGTTATTTCGGATTTCCAGCATCCGCAGTATTTTGCTATCACATTATTTTTTACTTGTATTAACCATTACTTTTTTATGTTATTACATCAGCCATGCAACAGTTAGATTTTTTAAACTGAGACTAAGCTATAACAATTTATTAAACAATGTGTATTGACCAGCTATGTCAATATGTTAGGTTTCAGCTGTGGCTCAGTGGTAGCACTCCCAAACCCACAACCTTCTAACTCAGAAACAAGCCCCACTCCAGAGACCTGAGCACATAATCCAGGCTGACACTTCAGTGCAGTACTTGAGGGAGTGCTGCACTATCGAGGTGCCGTCTTTCGGATGAGACGTTAAACCGAGGCCCCGTCTACCCTCTCAGGTAGATATAAAAGATCCCAGGGCACTATACAAAGAAAAGCAGGGGAGTCCTCCCGCACCCTGGCCAAAATTTAATCCTCAAACATCACTTTAAAAAAGTCTGGTCATTATCTCATTGCGGGAGCTTACTCTGTGCAAATTGGCTGCCACGTTTCCTACATTACAATAGTGATTACACTTCAAAAGTACTTAATTGGTAATAGAGCGCTTTGGGGCTTCCTGAGGTCGTGAAAGGCGCGATATAAATCTAATTTCTTCTTTGAGTCATTATTTGCTTCGAAAGCAAGAGACTCATTATATTGCCAATTAACAACAATAAATTGTAACTAATATGACATATATGGCTTGCATATGACTATTTTGTAACAAATTATGCATTGGAAGGGAGGGTAAAAATACTTAAAATGAAACACTTCTGATCTCAAGATTATATTACTACTACTTAGGATATAAAGAGCTCGGAGTAATTTAACTTTAGTAAATTAGATCCAAAACCAATTACTATTTTGATGCAGAGATGTACAAAAATAGGATAATCTTAGTGGCTTTTAATATTTCAATTCTATATTAAGGTACACCTGATCCATTGTATTAGAGATCAAAATAGCACAATGATACATAACGTGCCTGTTTTAAATTGGTGAAAGCATTTTGTTCAAGTACTTCTGATTGTTTTTCCTTATGGAATTATGGATTTAGAAATAAAGAACATGTACAAAATGTTCAATGCTGACTAGTGGAAAATAAGAACATAAGGAATAAGAGCAGGAGTAGGCCATACGGCCCCTCGAGTCTGCTCTACTATTCAATAAGATCATGGTTGATCATCGACCTCAACTCCACTTTCCCACCCGATCTCCATATCCCTTGATTCCCCTAGAGTCCAAAAATCTATCTATCTCAGCCTTGAATATACTCAAAGACTCAGCATTCACAGCCCTCTGGGGCAGAGAATTCCAAAGATTCACATCCCTCTGAGTGAAGAAATTCCTCCTCATCTCAGTCTTAAATGGCCGACCCCTTATCCTGAGACTATGCACTCTAGTTCTAGACTCTCCAGCCAGGGGAAACAACCTCTCCGCATCTACCCTGTCAATCCCCTTCAGAATCTTGTATGTTTCAATGAGATCACCTCTCATTCTTCTAAACTCCAGAGAGTATAGGCACACAATCTCTCATCATAGGACAGCCCTCACATGCTGAAAGATCTCCCTCTCCATTTGCCTTAACTCAAGCCTATTCTAAAATTTTAAATGCATTGAAATTTTAGCCTCTCATAATTAAAAAAACATTTGAAACTGTAATTATTAAAAAATGTTTGCCACACACCAAAAATTCCGCCACAATGAAGGTTTCCCTTCATCTAATAATAAAATAAGTTGAGAGAAAACTCAAAAATTCCACCACTAGCCTTTAGCTTCTTGGTACCCAAGATGTACTTGATCACTTTCCCCTTCAATAGCCTTGATTTATGGCCACTTTACATTACAGCATTGCCTCTATACAGTAACACCACTATACAGTAAAAGAGATAGAGTGACCACCTCAAGAGGAGCAGCACCTCTTCACGAGGTAGCTTTCTTGGACTCCACTGCTGGCAGCAGCAACAGCGCTGTCGGCACCAGCTTCTCCTGGCCACGAGCAGGCCGAGAGCTCAGTCTACCCACGCAGGTCGAGTGCTCAGTCTACCCAGCAGGTCGAGTGCTCAGTCTACCCACGCAGGTCGAGTGCTCAGTCTACCCACGCAGGTCGAGAGCTCAGTCTACCCACGCAGGTCGAGTGCTCAGTCTACCCACGCAGGTCGAGTGCTCAGTCTACCCACGCAGGTCGAGAGCTCAGTCTACCCACGCAGGTCGAGAGCTCAGTCTACCCACGCAGGTCGAGTGCTCAGTCTACCCACGCAGGTCGAGTGCTCAGTCTACCCACGCAGGTCGAGTGCTCAGTCTACCCACGCAGGTAGAGTGCTCAGTCTACCCACGCAGGTCGAGTGCTCAGTCTACCCACGCAGGTCGAGTGCTCAGTCTACCCACGCAGGTTGAGAGCTCAGTCTACCCACGCAGGTCGAGAGCTCAGTCTACCCACGCAGGTCCAGAGCTCAGTCTACCCACGCAGGTCGAGTGCTCAGTCTACCCACGCAGGTCGAGTGCTCAGTCTACCCACGCAGGTCGAGTGCTCAGTCTACCCACGCAGGTCGAGTGCTCAGTCTACCCACGCAGGTCGAGTCTGTGGGCAAAAATTAAGTTGTAATCCATAGTTTTAAACAATTTGCATGACAGTACGTGCGCAGTTATTTGCTTGTTGTTTTGCCATTGTTTTTGGTCCCCGCCACAAACTCTGTTCCCTAGCCACTGACTCCATTCCTCTCCCTAACATCTGTCTGAGGCAGAACCACACTGTTCGCAACCTTGGTGTCATATTTGACCCTGAAATGAGCTTCCGACCATATATCCGCGGCAGAACTAAGACTGCCCATTTCCACCTCCGTAACATTGCCCGTCTCCGCCCTTGCCTCAGCTCAGCTCATCTGTTGAAACCCTCATCCATGCTTTTGTTACTCTAGACTTGACTATTCCAACACACTCCTGGCTGGCCCCACACGTTCTACCTTACGTAAACTTGAGGTCATCCAAAACTCGGCTTCCTGTGTCCTAACTTGCACCAAGTCCCATTCACCCATCACCCCTGTGCTCACTGACCTACATTGGCTCCCGGTTAAGCAATGCCTCGATTTCAAAATTCTCATCCTTGTTTTCAAATCCCTCCATGGCCTTGCCCCTCCCTACCTCTGTAATATCCTCCAGCCCCACACCAAACCCCCCCCCGCCCCCCCAGATATCTGCGCTCCTCTAATTCTGCCCTCGAGCATCCCTGATTAGAATTGCTCAACCATTGGTGGCCGTGCCTTCTGTTGCCTAGGCCTAAGCTCTGGAATTCCCTCCCTAAACCTCTCCGCCTCTCTTTCCTCCTTTAAGACGCTCCTTAAAACCTATCTCAACTGCCCTAATTTCTCCTTATGTGGCTTGGTGTCAAATTTTGTGTCTTATAATACTGCTGTTAAGCGCCATGGGACGTTTTGCTACGTTAGAGGTGCTATATAAATGCAAGCTGTTGTTGTTGCTGCTGTCAGTACTATGGAATCTGTCCTGCAATCTAAATAGGGTGGCATCCACAGCACCAGGAGTTCTCACATTACAGAGTTATTTCTACTTGAAGTGGTCCTGTAATTAAGGAGCATTCTAACATTTGTCTGGTAATTTTTTTTTTTTTTACTATGGTCCTTTTTGATCTGAGAATTAGCAGTTCTTTTAAAAATCAATGTCAAAAAGAATGAGATTAGGGTATGGACAGAAAAGCAAAGTCTTTTGAATTAATATGCACTAGAAAAGAATTCAGAACTGTAGCCACACAAGTCATATGAGACATGTCCAGACTGAAAATCTTGGCTCCCTTCCCAAATTCAGCAACTTTAATGTAAAGACATATGATAGAAACCTTTCCTTGCTTTGATATATCCTGCTCCTGCTCTGATTTTATGAGCTGATAAAACGCACAACAGGCAACTACCAAGAAATGGGGGCAAAATTCCTGTCTTCACAAACTTTGGCAGAAAAAAAAGTGCGAGTACAAAGCAGGTTTTCCCGCTTAATACCCAGGCCAACTAGTGAAGGCAGGAATTTTATCTCCCAGATCTTTGTTCCCATTAAAAACTAAAATCTCAACGCACAAAACCTTGGGTGTACACTCCCCCACCCCACAGGAAACACCCTGCAGTGTGTCAGCTATCCTACAATGTAACAGAAACCAGTTAAAGAAATGACAGAAAAGCTACAACTGCTCACTTCCTCCCTCCCTAATGACACAAATGCTCAATGTGTTTACATTGGCACAAAAACTTTAATGGGGCAAAGTTCATTTTGTAGCTTAATGCAACAGCATAAAACATAAGCCTATATAGATTTTATGAATCTATAAAAATTAACACATTGTTTTCAAACCTGGGGAAATCTAGAAACAGTAGAAATTAAGCACTTGATTCTCAATGAGAAGTTGAGGAATTTGAGTCCCAGGACTGCCGGTCATACTCACTTGCTTGCCCTCGACTGGGCAGTTTTTTTAGCTCTCATTTGGACCACTAGACAGAGGACCACCTGAAGTGTGGGGGGACGGTTAAAGGAAGAAAAGACAGGCTGACTTATTCCACTTAAACTCATACTTTGTCACAGCTGAGCATGGAGTTGTAAGGACAGCAGGAAAAATCCATACTCAGGCCATCTTGCTGTCCCAGCTGGCAAAAGATGTGAGCTTAGTAACCCACTACAATTGGAGAAAATGCAAGGAGGGCGGGGAAAAGATTAGGAGTTAAAAAAGCACTAGGGGAACGTGTAAACTTAAAAAAAATCAATTTAAATAGAACAAAGTGTTATGTCAGGAGCTCATTTTTTCTTGATGCGTACGTTTAAAATGTTTTACATCCAGTGTTTGTAGATGACAAAAGAAATAATTATAAAGGTTATCTATTTAAAACAAAGCCATGATTTACATGTGACATCACAATCACTTTATGTACAATTTAACACAGTACAAGACTCAAATGAATCTGTAGGTCACAGCAATGAATCCTAGATTCTTAGCGTTAATCGCAGCATTTTAAATTTATGTGTTGTAGCCTAAGGGTGAAACGTGTAGTCAATTGTCCCATTAACCAAAAAGATAAATAAAATTGATGAATTGTTCTTTTTTTAACTAGTGTGCACATGGTACATATTAAGGCTGTACACAGTTAACATCTGAATACAATCCATTTTATTATTCCTGCTAGCAAACTTGGTAGAGGGATGTGATGCAGTAAACGGCAGAGAAACAACTTCTTTCAGCCTATTTTGCACACACTTATTTAAAAAGTGCCTTAATCTATATTCTAGTTATATTTCCTTTAATTAATAAACCATAAAATGCTCCTTCCATAAATGTTATGTTTCTTTCCCCCAAGGTACTGCCTGAGTAATGTTCTGCTCAGTTGACACAGCCCAAACACGATGCTCAAGATGCTCGTACAACAGTGCTGCAGAGATACAATCATAACTAGGTGCTTGAAACATTGTCTGTGGCAATGTAGAAAAGCCTGGTGAAAGAGAGAATATGATTATTTTGGAGCTAAGACAGTTGATGAAAAACTACACACAAGATTTTGGCATCTATATTTAGTTTAAAAAAAACTTTCCCAGTTGTGTGCATTTTAAAGGACTTGGCAAATATACCTATTCCAGATTGCAGATATACAATTAATTACAAGACTTAAGAAAGTTTAAATACATGCAGATGGAATCCAAACATGGTGTTTCATTAGTTAATTCAATCACAATCTTGGCCAATTTCCCTTATGTGAAATAACAAACTGCACCATGAGATGGCACCCTTACTTGCGTGCTGTAACGCACTTTAGTTATTAATTGGTAATCAGCTGGATAACCACAGACAAATAGTAGAAGCGAGAAATCCTTTCTTCCAGACTGATACAAGATTTGATTTCTAATTCAATTTACAAGAAATATGATAAAGTTGATAAAATATGTTCTCCTGATAGCTCAGTGAGTTTATCCAGTTAGTAACCGAGCCATACAGACAAAGAAGGGTTGCACTTCAATTTCCACTTTTTGCTGAATTAGCTGTTCTCAGCAGGGACAGTAGTGGGGAGCTACAATTGGCTGCAACTCCCTGGGTTAGTCAGGAGAAGATAAGGCAGGGTTCCCACTCTTGATCACTATCCAGTGTGAGTGCGCGTGGACCTTGCATAAAGACAGATTGGGCTTGACTGTGATGTCGCTCTTCCCTTCCCCTCACAGTTGAGCAGCCTGCCAACACTTACCTGAAAGGCTCACACATGAATGACAGACACTTGAGCAATGTATTGGGGGAATGTTCACCGGGTCAACGCCTTCCAAAGAGGAAGGGAGGGGAGAAAATTGATGAGGTAAAAAAATGTGGATAAACGCACATTTTACAGGTACAGTTCCCAAAAGAAAACAGGGTTATACTGCATTTATATTAGCAGCCAGCTCCAGCAGCAACAGTAAATGAGGCATCACAAGTGCCTCCAGTGGCAAGGTGACTTCTGACACCACCACCAGTAAACACAAATGGATATGCTGGCAGCACTGAGTGCTAAGAGTCACCATTTTTACTGGCTGCAAGTAGGAAGCTTGTACAGGCCAGCAACATGCTTTTTGCATTGTTGACTTGTACAGGTCTTCCCTCAATATCAGGGATGGTCTGCAGACAGAAAATTTAAATTGTGACTTTTCAATAACTGCAGTTACTTTTCAGCTGGAGCTCTGAAATGCACCCTGCAATGAAAACAGAGAATTCTAGGCTACTGCTGCCTTAGCACATTGCAGAATTGCTCCAAGTAGAAGCAATTCCTCAATTTAATACAACAATAGACATTGCATTTGTTGTGTTAGCCCTATGGAGATCCTGTTCATTTAACAGAATAAAAGTTAAAATCTCCTTCTATATTAAGTAACATCTTGGAGTGCAATATAATTTTTGTCCTTTTGTAATTTGTTTTATTTTATGTATTTGCATTTAAAGGGAAATACTGCGACTTAACTTGGCTTGTTAGTTTAGGAGTTGTTTGGACTATGTACTAAAGATAGGCTTTTTTAAATACAATGCTTTACATTTTAATGTAAATATGAAACATCTTGACTGCAGTTACAGAAGTAAGCAAGAGTGGATTTATATGCCCATAGCTGAAGGCTGAGGGGATTACTGGGCAGTCAAGATCACTTCTGTTGACCCAAGGGGACAATAGTTTGCCTTACAGCCTGTAAACTACCATCAGCATTGGTTTTATTACACCCTTATATTAACTTTAAAAACAGGAAATGTTTTCACTCATTTTGTGTAGGTTATAGCCTGTGCTTTGCAACGTAAGTAGGCAGCAGTCTCTGTTCTGTTGTCCCCTGATTTGGTCTGCAGATGTCAATTAATGGCGAGCAGTGAAAACTTTTTTCTGTGAAAGCTTTTCAGGTAGCCATGTTTAATATTTCAGTGTAAAGTAAATTAAAAATATATACACAACATATATGTGGTTTAGTAGGTTCTTTATGTTCACGGGGTTTTTTAATGACTAAGCTGTTTCTTTCCCACCTTCATGAGGGTACATACTCCCTTACTTCATTAACATCGCTCCAGGATACCGCCTATTGCACTCAAGGTGGGCGACCAACCTCCTACAAAATCTCCACTTTTTACCTTCTAGCATTTACTAGGATGTGCACAAGAGACATCTGGGGACAACTCTCCCTCTGATATTCCCCTCATGAAAAGGAATATGGCTTGCACTTGGGATAACTAATAACATGAGATTGCCAACTAAGCAGTCGCATATTCTGTAGACATGATGCAACAGTGAAATGTTTTAAAAATTCAGTGTTATAGAATTGTCATTACTTGAACCTACATTAGCTGGAAGAATCTTCAGTTGTTAAAATGAAAGGAATCTCTGCTGCCATGAAGGAGAAAAACTCAATATATAAAGAAACGCTTGTACCAAAACTGAAATATAGACGTAACCATCAAAAACACCTACAGAGAGGCTGATACATAGAATGACAACCTATCCAAGATCAAGGCTCAGACTAGAATAGCAAAAGATTTGACTATAAAGTTACAGGCACCCTATAAGACTTTTGTTCATCAATCATTAGAACAGCTCAAAATTCTCAGGAATAAAATTGCATAGAAAAAAGATTCATAGCCATTAGGAAGTTGAATTTTGATTTACGTCCAAGATACCAGCCTAAATTTGCTGAAGTAGTTACACTTCTATAACTCACTAAAGACAAATATTCTGAAACTGCATATATACAGCACATATAATTGTTTTTATACACCAACACAAAAAACAAATGAGCACATTTAATCCAATTATAGAGTTAGAGGATGCCATAAACTGAGCTAAGGACAAGAGATCACAGTGTGCAGAACACAGAGATGATGTTAGAACTTTGCAATACACACCCATTAATCACATACAATATATACAAGCTGTTTGCTTGGAGATTATATTTAAGTTTGTTGGAAGTACAGAATGATCCATTTTTATACAGTACCAGCACTATGCCTTTGGCACTAGTGTCAGCTGTGGCTCAGTTGGTAGCACTCTCGCCTCTGAGTCAGAAGGTTGTGGGTTCAAATCCCACTCCAGGGACTTGAGCACATAAAGCTAGGCTGACACTCCAGTGCAGTGCTGAGGGAACGCTGCACTGTCGGGGGTGCCGTCTTTCGGATGAGACATTAAACCGAGGCCCCGTCTGCTCTCTCAGGTGGACGTAAAAGATCCCATGGCACTATTTTGAAGAAGAGTAGGGGAGTTATCCCCAGTGTCCAACATAACAAAAACAGATTATCTGGTCATTATCACATTGCTGTTTGTGGGACCTTGCTGTGCGCAAATTGGCTGCCACGTTTCCCACATTACAACAGTGACTCCACTTCAAAAGTACTTCATCGGCTGTAAAGCGCTTTGAGACGTCTGGTGGTCGTGAAAGGCGCTATATAAATGCAAGTCTTTCTTTTTCTTTTTAGCATGCATTCTAAGCAAGTTGAAGTGGTTTTATTGGCTATAACAATGGTTCCCATAAAATAGTCCAGAGGCCAGCTTCTCCGTCACCTGTGGCCTTGGGTAGACTTGTTACTCCAAATATCTCTGGGCCTTTATTCACTGCCTGCTTGGCTGAGAGATATTTACCAAGCTGGTGTTTAGAGATGTTCCCTCTTGTTTTCTTGCTGTCCAGCCAAAGGAAGCCAGTGAATGCTATTTGTAAATAGGGCTATCCCAGCTTCCCTGCAGCAAATGAAAGCTAGTTTAAATAGAACTATTGGGGGAGAAATTCAGTATCGCCCCATTTGGGGCGCAATTATCGGCCGGGCGCAAAGATTAGCGCCTGGCGCTAATTATCGTCACCGACTCCAAACTTGACTTTTATCGCCCTTGGAGGTGATTGGAGCACTAAATCAGGCGCTTCACACCTGTCTTAAGGCGCAAAGGCCGAGGAGCGAGGCGCTACCTCAGAGCGCTGGAGAAGCTCATGTAATGTCAGTCAGCAACGGAACACAGACACAATGGCCCCGGCCAGTTCTTAAAGGGGATGGTTGATCTTGCTTTCCATCCACATCCTGCTCATTGCAGCCTTGAATCTCGGCCTGGAGAGACCTGCACATCAAATCTGCTGGAAAGAACAATGGAGAGTACCAGGGAAAGAGCTCAGAGTGCAGCCCCCACAGTCTCTTCTAAATCGATACAAGGAATGGCAAATCAAAATGAACCTGCAAAGTGCTGCTCAGTAGCCAAAACTCCTTCACACAGCGTTGAATCTCTCCAGATGACTCTCTCCCTCTCTCTCAGAATGCGTGTTTCAAAAATGGCACCAACAATAAAAGGCAGGAAGCGGTCGCCTTTAAATAGCGCTCCCCCAGTCCCTTCATGACTGCAAAACGCTCCCCTCAACATGTCGTTGCTAGCGTCAGGCGGTAAGGCAGGGGGCGCCACTCAATATCCGCTCCGGGCCGATACCGGGGCGTTGCGCACTCGACTGACGTCACGATCTGCCGGCGTAGGAGATCGTGGCGGTAGTGTTTAGCGCCGCCGCAAAGTGTCTAGTTAATTTCGCGAGCGGCGCAAACATCACCGCGCCTGGGCGCTAGATGATTTGCGCCCCATTAGCGCCCTCTTAAGGCGCTAACGGGAGGCGCAACCAACTGAATTTTTCCCCCATTGAATCAAACTATCAATCCAGTGGCTTTTTCTCCCTTTCCTATGGGGGAAGTGCCAGGACTCTACTCAGCAATGACACACAATGGCATGAATGAAATCAGGACCTCAGCGAGTAGGAAACTGCAGTCTCAGATCCACATCCCATCTCTGTGGTGCAACATTCCAGACAGAAAAAGACATTGGTTGGGATCGTGACACATGACAAAAAATAAATGACACTGAGCTAGATGACAAATCTTTAGTGAATGAGAGACTCTGTTGCAACCACAAAACTGACTTTTTTTTTTACATGTGCTCCTTTTTACGTGGAATGCATTTTCATAGCTATTAGTAACTCTAATTTAGTGTTAGGGTCACAGAATCAGGTTTTGAACTGTCATTATATTAGTTCATATGAAAGGAAAGTAGGGGGAATCCTTCTGTAACAAAATAACTTGGGTGTTACAATCACATGACAGGAACAACTATGTTATACAGGAAGTATAGGCAGTGCATTAGATAAAATGATGCAAGTAAACATGAAAGAGACAAAGTTTAAATGTTTCTGTTTTCCATAATTATGAATAGGATTTTATGGGGTGAAAAACTAAGAGAGCTGTATTCTATATCCTGCTCCTAACAGACTTTTCCTGTGGTTGATGCCAGTGAAGCGTCCACTAAATTTGAGACTGACATTTTCTAAATTCCAAAGTAAATGCCATTTTCATCTCTGAATAAAAATGGCCTTTTTTCATGCAACACTGCTGAACAGTGCTGTAAATTTGACCACAAATCAAAAGTTTTGAAGAAGTGAAATTGTAACCACTCAGAGTAATTTTTTTTATAACGGTCATGTTACAAAGGTTCAGAAAATTGTAAAATGCTCTAAAAATGGAACTTAGAGCTACAAATGATGAGTGCAGCCTAAACAAATTCTTAAATCTCATAGATCTAAGAATTATTCTAAAATATACATACTGTGGCTATAAATGGGTTACAAGGCAGCTACATGCAATAGGTTCAGTTGACATAACTCGCAACATCTTAATCTCAAAATCTTTGTATCTGGTTTTCCCTCGCTTTTACTTAGTCTTAGGCATAATCTTCCTTCATTAGAACACGCATCTTTCTCTATTTATATGGCACAGCTAGACAATGATGTAAACATCCCTGTATATGATAAATCGATATTTCAGGAATACCCTTTTTCCTCCTTCCCCATTTACATGCGTTGTAGTTTTTTTGTTAAATATTTAGACACTTCAGCAAATACCTTAACGTTAGCTGTTAACATGAAGAATGGCATATAATCATTGTTACTCACTGTGGTATGTACTAGCTGCAAAGTCTGCCATTTTAAATGTTAAATTTATGCATTATTTGACCAATTTTCAAAACTAATGTTGGAAAATCTCATTTCTGACATGACTGCTGCAAATGCAAAACAAAAAAGGTTAAATTAGAATGGCAGCAGGAAAAATACTAGTGTGCAAATGATTAAAAATTGTTTTATTTTTGCAGGAGTGCTTTTAAAAACAAAAATGTGTCAGGACATGGGTATGAGAAGAACATTTGACCCAGGGTTGAATGCAAATTCTATATAATTTGGCAGATTTCACTGCCACCATGTAAACCTGACTGCAATTTCACCTCTGTCAAAGTATACAACAGAGAAAAACAAATTAATTCTACATACTAACAAATTATTCACCTCATCTCAGGATATGAAAAAAATGAATCACTAATACTTCAACGCACACCAATGTTTCCATGATATATACAAAGTCAGGTAAATTGCCGTCTAGTAATGGAAATAGCCCTTCTCATATACAACAACCTTTCACAGACCATGCATGCTTTCCTCACTAATAGAAAGTGACACAAACTACCCTCTCATCATGTCTCTTTCTAGAATACACGTTTAGTAAGATTCCTATACATGACTTTCAAAAAGGGGCAGTTATATATGTAATATGCACACAGAGTTTTCTGCTTCCTTGCCAAAACAAATGACTAGGTTAAGTTTATCCTTTTAAAAGGCCTGAATATCCAGACTTTTAACAAAGTCATTAAAAACCATTGAAACTATCAAGTGAAACTTGCAATTTGGGACTCTATTTAAATACCATACAGCCCACAGTTTAAATGATGTTGAGACACACCCATTGGGAAAAATCAGTTGTATATTGACGATAATTTACATGAATTGGAATCTACAAATAATTCTAAAATATCATACGAATACAACTGGTGAAGTAACTTATTCTGTATGTACACTCCCTTAATGACTGTGAGGGAAGTTTCAAAAAATTGCTGTGTCCTGGACCCAATGGTATGAAAGTGTTCATGTTCTGTCTGATTTTCAAGGGTCTGACTAGCATCCTGATGCTGCAGTATGAGTCTTTGACACTAGAGGCCCTTCATGAACTACTTAATTATTAAAACTCTTTCCACAGGTAGGAATCTGGCAACTACAGTATTTTAATTTATTCCACAGGTTCCATGGATTGAACATTAAGGCTTGCTACAGGTCCTGGAACACAAAAAGCATAATCCAGAGCTCTGATCTGTGGAATTTTCCATTCCTGTTATGTGTATACTGGTCATCATCATAGAACTTTATTTCAAGTCAATTAAAGACATGATTTTACTTCTGATGCAAAACTTCAAGGCGAAGCTTCATCTCCTTACTTTTCACACACAAATTCAAACCAGCTGTACACTGTTACTGAAATCAATGTAATATTCAGCAGCTGTTCCTCAAGCTAATGCTTTTAACACAGAAAACAGTAAGTGTGTGAAGCTCAGAACATCTAATTTATTTTTTTCAATGCTCTCTGAAAAACTATACATTGTTGGTGACCTGCTAGCTCTACTGGTACAATACAGTACTCCTGTACAGAGGGATCTGAATCTGTCTACAAAATTACTTGAACTTTATTCCTCTCAATGGGTGAGCACCGCTCGCACTGTTATTGCAGACTGCAGGGTAGGAAAATTAGATGAGATTTGTCTTTGTGAAAAGTAACTGCAGTGGTGGTCAAATATAGAGTGGCACTATTGGCTGCCCTGGAGAAATCTGTGACCGAGCAAGGGAAGAAAGAGAAAAAAATTGATAGGATGGCTTGACATGGTAAGTGATGGAAATGGTAAATTGAAATTTTGGAACTTTGAACTGATTTCTAGCTAAATTCAGGATATGTTTTAACAAAAATCCATCATTAGTTTAAAAATATTTATAAATTCCTATGTTTACCTTTATAATAAAAATTGCCTATGTAAATTTGTCACCTTGCAATGACACCATCCTTCCAGTGGTGGGAATGTAGCACCTCAGTTTTGTGTCTTCCAACTCGCCAGCCCGCATTGCATACTCTGCTCAAAACAATTCTACTTCCCAATTGGCCATAAGTTTTGCTATTTAACGTTAAAAATCATATCAAGTCAAAGTATTAATACAAAAATAAGGACAGAATGTATGAATTTAAATGGGGACTGAATTACATCTGTGCATCCTGGTCCAAGTATTCCCCTCCTACTAACACTGCTTCACCTGAAGACTACACTTGGTCTTGACTCCCCATGTGTAAGGCCATAGGAAATCAACTAGTGCAATATAAATCCATAATCACTATTTGGCAAATTGCTCCTCTGAGATACAAAAAAAAATCACTATAATTATAAATGTTATTAAATTTCATGAATTATCTCTCTAATGTTTTATGATGAATTAGAAATCCTAACCAAAGACGCTGGGCTCGATATTAACGCGTAGATGGGATCAGAGTTGAAGGGGGGCCCAATAATGGGCGAAAAACGCGCAACATCATGGGAACGTGCGATTTCAACAGGGATTCCTCTATCATTTTACTGCCGAATTTTGCGGCTCCAACGTGCGTCAGTGGGTGTGACACAATTTCACCTCGACTATTTAAAGGCCCAGTTTACAGATGCAATGTGGGAGGAGGTATGGAGTTTTGTACATTCTGGTTGTCATCATCATAGGGGCAGTTTATATACCTCCCAGCCCTGGCAAACAATTCATCTGTTAACTGCCGTATACATTTATCTGCAGCTGACTGCGAGACACTCTCTAGGGCCAGAATTTTTACCTCTGAGTCGGGTTGGGTGCATGTAGGCCGCGTAGCGGGTTGCCATTACGAACTTTTCATCAGCGTGGTCTCCAGTGATACCAAGAGGGCATGGCTGGAGATCGCCAAAGAAGTCAGCAGCAGGGGTGTTGTGAGCTGCTCCTGGATACAGTGTCGCAAGAGATTTAATGATCTCATGAGGTCAGGAAAGGTGAGTACAATGCCACATTCAACTACATCCTGATGTGCGGGTCACCATAACCCCATCACTCTGCCTTCCCTTGCCTATTCTTGCATGTCACTCCTCACACCAACCTACCTTGCAGGTGCACCCATCCCTCACAGTCTATGCAGCTACTCACATCCCCATCTGACTATTCACAACTGACACTCAACCCTCAGCATAATGCAATCTTGGAAAGTAACACCACAGAAGGAGGCCATTTGGCAATGTCACGCCACTCCCTTATAGTCATCCTCTACAGATGTAGCCCATCCATCCCTTACACTCATTTCATCACGCTCATTCAAAGTTCTCTTCTTTCCCTCCTTGCAGAAGAGAGCACAGAACAACAGAGAAAGACAAACCAGAGGTGGCCCTCCAATATACACGACTTTGACACCAGCAGAGGAGGTGGCGCTGGAATTAAGTGAAGTGGCAGAGCTGCTGCTGGTGGGAGAGAGAGAGAAGGGGACCTCCCAGCAACCTGGTGACAGAATTAAATATGCCACATGGCATACAACAGTCACTCATGGTGACTGATGTCAGCAGCCAGTGAAATATCATCATGTGCATAATGGTAACGTTACACATTCTTATCATAAGACTTCTAATTCATCTCTTTACTCTCCTACAAGTCCATCAAGTGCCCCCCCCCCCCCCCCCCACACTGTCCAGCCAGAGGAGGAAGACAACGCCTCAGAGGAAGCTCCAGTCTCTGAGGGTGCACCATCACCAGACCCATGCACACCCAGCACCAGCGCAGATACGGATACGTCGGTGGGTCCTGCGACACATAGAGTAGTGTTGTCACCTGGTGTCTTACAGATCACAAGTGAGCAAGAGCGGATGGTGGAGACAGGGACAGCAGTGGAGAGTCCTCGCCAGTGGACGCAGGATGCTCCAAACTTTGCTCAGCTGCGTGCAGATGCTGAACCTCAGGGGCTGTCGACAAAGAAGTTGATCTTGGAGGAGCAGTAACAAATGCACGAGGCTCTGGCAGCTTTTCCAGGCACGATGTGCACGATTGTAGAGAGAATGGAGGAGTCCATCTCCAACATGAGCACCACCATATCACAGGCGATGGAGACGATGTGCTCTTCCATGGAAAGGGTGGCCACCTGCATGGAGCAGCTAATGGGCCAGTCAAACGAGAACATGCTTGCTGTGAACAACAGCTTGCAGACTCTTATTGAACTCATCTCTAGAAGGGATAGCAACATAGACTTGAGCGTTCATCCTAGCAGGAAAGTGAGGGTGGCCCATGAGAGGGATGATGTTGAGCGGGCACATGGAAGTGGGGGCTCTGTTCAAAGTGCTCAAACTTCTCCCCCGTTGTCTCCTCTCAGTCAGAGCCCACATGCTGCCTCGGATCCCGATGGCACATTTGCAGGAGGAGCAGTCTTTGTCGGGGCCTTCACAGGCTCCAAAACCCAGAGGACATCCGCTAAAAGTGTATAAGCAGTCACAGCTGGGAGTGAGCAGCCTGCCTCTACCTCTGCTGAAGCTACAGGGGGTGCACCTTGTAGAAGCACTCGGAAAAGAAAAATGACACAATCGTAGATGCACAATGGTATGCACATGGGTATTTGCCAAAATGTTAGTGTTAAGTTTCAGTTAAGTTCAGTTCTGGAGATGGCCTTGTCAGTTGGAGTGAATGGTGAGACATTACTTAACCTCGAGCAATGGGTGTGTGTGTGACAGGAATGGTTTGGTCATTTTAGGACTGCTTTGTGGTGTTGGGGGGGCCGGAAGTTGGTACAGCATCTAGGAGCCAGATGGGTGCAGTGGTGCAACTTAACTAAATCGTGCCATTATGAGGCCATCCTAGGCAGCAATGTGTGCCGCTGCTGTTGCCATGTCCTTCTCAGGTTCCTCCTCCTCCTCCACCTCCTCTGAAGAGGCTGTGCACTCTGCGCCTTGCTCCTCCTGCAGCTCTAATCCTCGCTGCTGCGCGCTGTTGTGCAGCACGCAGCATACGATGATGATTCTGGAGACCCTGGCTGGTGCGTACTGAAGAGCTCCTCCAGATCTGTTAAGGCATCTGAAGCGCATCTTCAGCATGCCAACTGCTTACTCTATGACACATCTGGTCGTCATGTGGCTTTCATTATCACGCTCCTCGGCCTCATTGCTTGGCCTCGTCAAGGGTGTCATCAGCCACGTCTTCAGTGGATAGCCCTGGTCTCCAAGAAGCCAGCCGGTAAGTCTGGTCAGAGGTGCGAAGAGCTGAGGGAGGGTGGACTGGCGCAGGACGAAAGAGTCATGACAGCTCCCTGGGAATCTGGCACACACATGCATGATGATCTTTTGCATTCTCGCTGCACATAGAGGGAGTGGAAGCCCTTACGGTTCATGAGCCCTCCTGGGTGATCTGGGGGTGCCTTGATGGCCACATGTGTGCAGTCGATGATGCCCTGCACGTGTGGGAAGCCAGCCAGAGCCGCAAAACCGAGCGCCCGCTCAGTGACACTGGCTTCATCAGTGGCAAAGTGTACATAATTGGTCACCTGGGCGATGCATCTGTGGGCGGCCGACTGCAAGTGTCTGCTGTAGATCCCTGGAAGGAGCTTGAGGCAAAGAGGTTGAGGGCGGTGGTGACTTTGACAGCCACTGGTAAGGCATGTCCACCAGGTCCTCTGGGCAGTAGGTCTTGCTCCAGCAAGGTACAAATGTCTGCCACAATCTGGTGCAATAGCCTGAGCCTCCTGAAGCATTACTTGCTCAGTCATGTCCAGGAAGCTCATCCTCTGCCTGTATACCCCGTGTTGGGGGTATCGCCTCTGGCGCAGTACAGCCGTGCTGATCCCATTTCTCCCCGCTCAGGTCGATAAGGAAAAGGCTGCTGTTGTTGTTGCTGCTGCTGGTCTGGCTGGTGCTGGGGCTCATCTTGGTCCGAATCTGAGATCCAAGGTGAAACAGCATAAGTGGCACCCATGCTGATCTGATAGATGGCAGGTAAAGTGGAGATCAGAGGCACAATCCTCCAATGTAGTGAGAGTGACTTGCAATGTAATGAGAGTGGCTTCCGAGGTTGCAATGACCTGCAAACTCCTGAAAGCAAAATCTGTGCACAAATGGTGTCAGCAAGAACCTTTCCCTTAGGCAAGGAAGCAGGTGTAAGATGTGTGTATTTATGTGCTTTTTCCAGCTGTCACTTAATGAAGTACCACTGGGGCCACTGAGCTCCCGCCTTGCCTTCACAGGCGAGCTTCACGAAGTCCGTGAATCCCATGCACAAGCAGTAAAAGATGAAAACTCACATTAAAAACCCTCTTAAGGGTCCCTCAACGAGCAGTTAAGTACTTCAATAAGGTCACCCACCTCTCCCGAGTGGCTCCATGGCACGCTTCAAAACGCGCCCCAGTTAAATGCGGAAGTCGGTGGGTTCCCGATGCGGTCAATTTCAGCGCTTTTAACAGCCGACCCGCTCCCAAACCCGCACTCTCTGCAATGTGAAAATTCCAGCCTATGTCTCTGGCAGTGCCCTGGAAGGAACCCTCTGCCACCCGTTGTGTGGGATTTAATATCGAGCCTACTGTGTCCACAATAGAACAAGAACTGTTTACTCCATGTTTTACTACTTAACATTCATTTGTTTCTGGGTGTAAACAGCATAACCGTGCCTAAAGTTCATATTTAGATAAGCTTATTTAAAATTTGAGTAAAGTGAAGGGTTTTAAGAGGGAGAGAAATCATTTTGACTGTTTTCACATTACTGCAAATGGCACTGCAGTCAAAGCCTGAGTTTGTGAAACCCCTATTGTTAGTTAAGAGACAGAAATATCAAATAAACACAGTTTTAGATTAAGTTTTTTTCCTTTACTTACTGTTGGTGTGTTCTCCAACACTGTGGTTTTTCCCATTCCAATACCAGAGAAGCAGAGTTGCATCCCGTGACCCTGACAGGATATAACAGTCACCTCCAATGTACGATTCAGATCTAGCTAAACAGGTTACAACATCCCAGTGTCCAAAAATCACCTGAGTGAGTTTACCTAAAACAAACAAAAAAAAGTCAGTTTTAAGTGAACATTCAGTATTTCATGCACCTGTATTGAAATTTTATTCAATTTAACCAACATTCTTTCAGCGTGCTACATACAGGTAGGAAGTAACAAATGGTAACCTTTTAAAGACTATAAATAGTCTTTCAGAATCAAAATTAAAACATGTTTTTTAATTAATATTCAACACATTATTAATTTTAGAATACTATGTTCTTTTAATTTTATTTTACAACCCACACAGAAAAGTGAGCGCTAATGCATTTTGGGAGAAGAATCAAGGAATGGGAGTATACACTAGGTGGAAAGCAGTGTGGATGAACAGAGAGATTAGAGGTTCAAATACATAATTCCTTGATATTGCAAGTACAGGTAGATTGAGCCATAAAAAGGCCAGCAGCATTTTAGGTGCATTTTTCACAAACACATCAAGCAAACAAGAGCTGCAAAGGTAGTAAATAAATCTTAGCTACGACATACGTAAAGTGGGTAAATAATCTTACAACTGCAGAAGGCACCACCTTACCAGATGTTACAGCACTCTTACTACTAGTCAGTATCTACAGCACATTTTGTAAGGCACACAGACTGAGGATATCTTGGCTATATTGTGCATGTGTAAAAAATGTGGATTTTGTTATATTTCTTTGCGGGTGGGGAGAAGAGAAAGCTTTTTTGTATGTTATTTTATCTTTCCCATCCACTGCTCAAGTCTCTCCTGCCCACAGATCATATCCTGATGAGGGAAATAGCAGGAAAATAGTTTCATCTGCCCCAAATTTTTTTCCAGAGATGACTGACAAGAAGGTGTGCCAACGTAGCAAAAGGGGCTAACCTGTGGTTTTCCTTCCCTTCTGTGGGAAAGCACCCAGCTCTAATTGGTGTCTCCAGTAATCTTTGAATCAAGATCAGGAACTCAGCTTGTGGAGATTCCAGTTCCAAACCATATCCTACCACACCAGGCACAGCACAGGGATGAACCACTAACTAACCTCCTTTTCTAACACCGTCATTTAGTCATGGCCTACAAGTAAAGTTCAGTGGCAGCTAGTCTTTTTCAGAGCCTTTCAAAACTCAAAATGATGTGATTTTAAAAAAATGGACAATCTGGTTTTACATTTCATATATATTTGTAATGAAGGTTAAAGAATAATTCTTATCCAATCAGGATGTGGAAGAGTGGCCAGCACAGGAATACACATCAGTGCACACATGTATTCACTTACATGCTACATATGATTTGTATAACTTTAAAAAGACCAGTCTGGAATGTATATGTCTAATAATGACCTCAAAAGTTTTACAATAGAAATGTTTGAAGTTGAACATTAAGGATCAAGCAACGATCATTTCAAATACAGACAAAAAGCACTGGCGGTATTTAAACAAAGGCACTAAATAGTGACTAATTTGCCTAACTGTCCTGGACCAATGCCTAAATCATTATTGTTTGATAATCTCAATTAAAAACCTAGATGATAACCTAGGCAACAGCATTAGTTGCCACAAAACAGAGTGCCCTATGTTTAAGCAGTCATTTATTAATGATGCAGTACATTTATCTAAGGGGCTGCAATCCATATCCATATATTTGAGGTCAAGCAATATTACCTCACTTTGTTCCATTTATCTTGAGAAAGTGCCATTGACACCAAATGTGTGGTCTCTGTCAATAGAGCTCTCTAATATAATGGAGGCAACCTCTGAAGTTCCAAGGGTACTGCAAACCTAGAGTTTTGTGGGTCTTGAAAGCTGCTGATTAGACACCAACAGTTCTAGCCTACTAAACATGTGGAGCTAGTTCCGTAAAAGGGAGATCGTTTTCTAATACTACAGTATAATTTAATATAGTGGGAGTATGGCAGATAATAGTAGTGGCACTGGTTTTATCCTGTTTGTGGTGTATTTCATGAACTTATTAAATAATATTTCAGAGTTAACTTATCAGCAACAGTAACATGGAAAATAGTTATGTAAAAAATTGTCTTTTTGAAATGCAAGCACTGAAAATACTACTGGATCTAATCATGTATTGAAACTTAAAATGCAGCACTTTTCTACTGCGGCTCCTGGTGCATGAAGATTGTAGTATTGCATCTGATTTTACAATTTTGTTCTCAGCGTGATTTATCTGGACACGTACAGCTTTTGGTTAAAATGTCAGCTTCTCAACCAATGACACTTATTTTTTATGTAAAAAAAATAAGTGTAACAATTTAATTTCTTTGTCATTTTAAATGTGTATAAGTAAACAAGTTAGACACACATTCAAATCATCACAAATGTTAATTACCACTACCAAATTTTGAGGGTGATATTGCTGGTGTAACATTGAGCACAATTTGGGGACTAATACTAAGCAGCAGAAGACTACATCTTTTCACTAATTCAATAATCAAGGCTCAATAGAGAACTTTTGTTAATTAGATATAATGGAAATTGAGCCTTTTTTTATTTTTGGCTTGCGACTGAAAATTGTTTTTCAGATCTCAAATTACAAACCTATGAAACCTATGAAATATGCTTTTCGGAATGTTTTTAATAATTTTAATTCATTAAAGACAATATACATAACTTTGTTTACTCTTGTATTTTTTTTTTACTTAAGACAGAGATAAATTATAAATTAATACACATTCTTAAGAAGAAGAGGAAGGACTGAGTGAGCTTTAGTCCAGCACCAGCACACCTGCTTACTCCAAGGAGCCCAATAAAAAATTGACATTCAACAATCCATTATTCTTAGCATATAGGGCTGACTTAAAGAGTTTGTGCTCCTGGCATGGAGCCTAGCCTGCTGAGTGTGCAAATTCAGGGGCACACCCCTCATAATTTTCCAAATCAATGGAACATTACCAATGGGGATGTTCCCCCTGATTTCCCAATATATGCTCCTGGTGGGCAAGGCTCTGTAATGGAACGGAAACTCGTAAAGCTAACCCTATAGGGTCATCGCTGTCACCAAGGCTGCAGTTCCACTTGGGATCTCAATGCATTTCATAAGTTAATGATGAGACTGTAGTCCTTTTTCTACCTAGATCCATAAATGTCTAGTTTCATCATGTATAATAATGCATCATTTCCGTTACATCCAACAGCAACATCTGTACTCTATGTTGCCCTTTGTTTCATATAAGTTTTATCAAACATTTAGAATGTCATTTAAAAAATGCATAATTTGTTGGCACTTACTTGAATCATAGCTATCATTAGATGGATTAACATTAAAACATTGGGCTGCTCTACACTAAACCAAGTTATAGCAATGGAGAAAGAAAACTTCGATTATTATAAATATTATTATGCATATAGGATATAGATTTAAAAGCAAAGCAAATGCCAATTGATGTCTTGCAGCTCATTTTGCCATCAATTTTAATTTGTTCTCAGGATGTGGGCGATGCTGGCAGAGCCATATTTATTGCCCATCCGTAGTTGGGCTCAGAAGACTACCTGACTCAAAGCGATTATTTGTACAACTGAGTGGCTTGCTAGGCCATTTCAGAGGAAATTAATCACGTACAGAATCCCCATAAGCATGAATGGGAATTCCCTTCTTTCATTGGTTGGGCCGGCCCACGTGATCCCAGGGTCGCTTGCGAACCGTCTGCACCCCGGGATATGTAGGCCTCTACGCATGTCTACGCAAAGAGGCCCAGGAGTGCGAGTCTCCGTGGATCCAGGACCATCAGGTAGGTTCATAGATTTTTTGCCGTTCGGAGGCATCCGCCAGCAGGAAGCCTCCAACCACAAATTAAGGCCCAATGGACAACATTCAGGCTTGGGCTGATAAGTGGCATGTAACATTCACGCCACACAAGTGCTAGGTAATGACCATCTCCAACAAGAGAGCGTCTAACCAGCTCCACTTGACATTCACCGGCATTACCATCGTCAAATACCCCACCATCAACATCCTATGGGTTACCACTGACCAGAAATTAACTGGACCAGTCACATAAAACTATGGCTAGAAGAGCAAGTCAGAGGCTGGGTATTCTGTGGCGAGTGACTCACCTACTGACGCCCCAAAGCCTTTCCACCATCTACAAGGCACAAGTCAGGAGTGGGATGGAATACTCTCCACTTGCCTGGATGAGTGCACTCCAACAACACTCAAGAAGCTCGACACCATCCAAGATAAAATAGCTCGCTTGTTTGGCACTCCATCCACCACTTTAAACATTCACTCCCTCCACCACTGGTGGACCATGTCTGCAGCGTGTACCATCTACGATATGCACTGCAGCAACTCGCCAAGGCTTCTTTGACAGTACCTCCCAAACGCACGACCTCTTCCACCTAGAAGGACAAGCGCATGGGAACACCACCACCTGCAAGTTTCCCTCCAAGTCACACACAATCCTGATTTGGAAATATATTGGATTCCTTCATCGTCACTGGGTTAAAATCCTGGATCTCCCATACCTAACAGCACTGTGGGAGTACCTTCATCACCCGGGAGAGTTCAAAAGCAGCGGGAGCAGAGCGAGAGCGCCAAAACCCGGGAGAGTTCAAAAGCAGCGGGAGCAGAGCGAGAGCGCCAAATCCCGGGAGAGTTCAAAAGCAGCGGGAGCAGAGCGAGAGCGCCAAAACCCGGGAGAGTTCAAAAGCAGCGGGAGCAGAGCGAGAGCGCCAAAACCCGGGAGAGTTCAAAAGCAGCGGGAGCAGAGCGAGAGCGCCAAAACCCGGGAGAGTTCAAAAGCAGCGGGAGCAGAGCGAGAGCGCCAAAACCCGGGAGAGTTCAAAAGCAGCGGGAGCAGAGCGAGAGCGCCAAAACCCGGGAGAGTTCAAAAGCAGCGGGAGCAGAGCGAGAGCGCCAAAACCCGGGAGAGTTCAAAAGCAGTGGGAGCAGAGCGAGAGCGCCAAAACCCGGGAGAGTTCAAAAGCAGCAGGAGCAGAGCGAGAGCGCCAAAACCCGGGAGAGTTCAAAAGCAGCGGGAGCAGAGCGAGAGCGCCAAAACCCGGGAGAGTTCAAAAGCAGCAGGAGCAGAGCGAGAGCACCAAAACCCGGGAGAGTTCAAAAGCAGCAGGAGCAGAGCGAGAGCGCCAAAACCCGGGAGAGTTTAAAAGCAGCGGGAGCAGAGTGAGAGCGACAAAACCTGGGAGAGTTCAAAAGCAGCAGGAGCACGCTGAGATACAAAGGACCGGTGAGTGTAAAGAAGTAAAATGTAATCAAAGTGTGACGTCACCAGAAAGCAGCTAAGTGATTGGTTGGTGAGTATTTCTCTATTTCTCGCTTTTTTCCCCAAACTTGAGTGTCTAAATTTAAGTGCCTTGGTGTAGATTAAAAGATATAAGTGTTCCAAATTTTAAAACTAATTAATTGAGATGGGAGACCAGGCAATGTGTTGTTGTTGTTGTATGTGGGAGCTCATGGACACCATTGAGGTCCAGGGCGACCACATCTGCAGCAAATGTTGGCTGCTCGAGGAACTTCGGCTCAGAGTTGATGAGCTGGAGTCCGAGCTTCAGACACTGCGACACATTAGGGAGGGGGAGTGTTACCTGGACACTATGTTCCAGGAGGCAGTCACACCCACTAGAATAATTACTTCCAATTTGGCCCATGGTCAGGGACAGGAGGGTGTGACTACAAGCGAGGCAGGTATTGGGATCCAGGAGGTAGTGGTGGAGGAGCCTCAGCCCTTGGCCTTGTCCAACAGGTACGAGATTCTTGCTCCCTGTGTGGACGAGGCCAGGGACTACAGGGAGGATGAGCAAAATGACCACAGCACCGTGGTACAGGGAGCCATTCAAGTGGGGGGAGCAAAAAGAAATGTTGTAGTGATTGGGGACAGTATAGTGAGGGGGATAGATACTGTTCTCTGCAGCCGAGAGCGTGAGTCCCGAAGGCTGTGTTGCCTTCCCAGTGCCAGGGTTAAGGACATCTACTCTGGGCTGGAAAGAAACTTGGAGTGGGAGGGGGAAGATCCAGTTGTCATGGTCCACGTAGGTACCAATGACATAGGTAGGACAAAGAAAGAGGTTCTGCTGAGAGAGTATGAGCAGCTAGAGGCTAAATTAAAAAGCAGAACCACAAAGGTAATAATCTCTGGATTACTACCTGAGCCACGAGCGAATTTGCATAGGGTAAATAAGATCAGAGAAATGAATGAGTGGCTCAAAGACTGGTGTGGGAGAAATGGGTTTCGATTTGTGGGGCACTGGCACCAGTACTGGGATAAGAGGGAGCTGTTCCGTTTGGACGGGCTTCACCTGAACCATGCTGGGGGCTAGAGTCCTGGCAAATCGAATAACTAGGGCTGTAGAGAGGGCTTTAAACTAAATAGTGGGGGGGAGGATCCAGGTGAGCGGGAAAATAAAAAGTCAATGAGAAAGCAATAGAGCAGGCCAGAGATGGGGGAAATAATAACCAGAGTGTGACAGGAAGGGACAGAATGTTTTAAAATAAGAGTGTAACAGAAAAAAAGTCCAAAACAAGGAAAAATGGTAAAAAGACAAAGTTAAAAGCTCTATATCTGAATGCACACAGCATTCGTAACAAAATAAATGAGTTGACGGCACAAATAGATACAAATGGGTATGATCTGATCGCCATTACAGAGACGTGGTTGCAAGGCGACCTGGGCTGGGAACTGAATATTCCAGGGTATGAGATAATTCGGAAGGATAGAAAGAAAGGAAAGGGAGGTGGGGTGGCTTTGTTGGCAAAAGATAGGATCAGTGCAGTGGTGAGAAGCGATATTGGCTCAGAAGATCAAGATGTAGAATCGGTTTGGGTGGAGATAAATAATAATAAGGGGAAAAAGTCTCTGGTGGGCGTAGTCTACAGGCCCCCGAACAGTAGCAATGCTGTTGGACAGTGTATAAATCAACAAATAATGGAGGCCTGTAAAAAAGGTACGGTAATAATCATGGGTGATTTTAATCTCCATATTGATTGGACAAATCAAATTGGCCATGGTAGCCTGGAGGAGGAGTTCATAGAGTGCATCTGGGATGTTTTCCTAGAACAGTAAGTAATGGAACCAACCAGGGAGCAGGCTATCTTGGATCTGGTACTATGTAATGAGACAGAATTAATAAATGATCTCATAGTAAAGGATCCTCTAGGAAAGAATGATCATAGCATGGTTGAATTTCAAATTCAGTTGGAGGGTAAGAAAGTTGTATCCCAAACCAGTGTCCTGATCTTAAACAAAGGCAATTATAATGGCATGAGGGCAGAACTGGCTAAAGTGGACTGGAAAAACAAATTAAAGGGTAAGAAAGTTGAAATGCAGTGGCGGACATTTAAGGAGATATTTCATAACTCTCAACAAAAATATATTCCAGTGAGAAAGAAAGATTTTAAGAGAAGGGAGCACCATCCGTGGCTAACTAAGGAAGTAAAGGATGGTATCAAATTGAAAACGAAGGCATACAATGTTGCAAAGATTGGTGGGAGACCAGAGGATTGGGAAATTTTTAAAAACCAGCAAAGGATGACTAAAAAAAAATAAAGAGAGAGAAGATGAATTATGAGAGTAAGCTGGCAAGAAACATTAAAACAGATAGTAAGAGCTTCTACAGGTATATAAAAAGGAAGAGGGTAGCTAAAGTAAACGCTGGTCCCTTAGAGGAAGAGACTGGGGAATTAATAATGGGGAACGGGGAAATGGCAGAGACTCTGAACAAATATTTTGCATCTGTCTTCACTGTAGAAGACACTAACAGCATCCCAATAATGGATAATCAAGGGGCCACAGGGAGTGGGGAACTAAAGACAATCACTATCACTAAGGAAATAGTACTCGGTAAAATAATAGGACTAAAAGACGACAAGTCCTCTGGACCGGATGGCCTGCATCCCAGGGTCTTAAAAGAAGTGGCTGCAGAGATAGTGGATGCATTGGTTGCAATATACCAAAATTCCCTGGACTCTGGAGAGGTTCCAGTTGATTGGAAAACCGCTAATGTAACACCCCTATTTAAGAAAGGAGGGAGACAGAAAGCAGGAAACTATAGACCAGTTAGCCTAACATCTGTCGTTGGGAAAATGCTGGAGTCCTTCATTAAGGAAGCAGTAGCAGGGCATTTAGAAAAACATACTGCAGTCAAACAGAGTCAGCATGGTTTTAGGAAAGGGAAATCATGTTTAACAAATTTGCTGGAGTTCTTTGAGGATGTAACAAGTAGGGTGGACAAGGGTGAGCCAGTGGATGTGGTGTATTTGGATTTCCAGAAGGCATTCGATAAGGTGCCACATAAAAGGTTACTGCATAAGATAAGAGCTCACGGAGTTGGGGGTAATATATTAGCATGGATAGAGAATTGGCTAACTAACAGAAAGCAGAGAGTCGGGATAAATGGGTCATTTTCTGGTTGGCAAACGGTAACTAGTGGGGTGCCACAAGGATCGGTGCTGGGGCCCCAACTATTTATAATCTACATTAATGACTTGGATGAAGGGATCGAGTGTAATGTAGCCAAGTTTGCGGATGATACAAAGATGGGTGGGAAAGCAAGTTGTGCAGAGGACTCAAAGAATCTGCAAAGGGATATAGACAGGCTAGGTGAGTGGGCAAACATTTGGCAGATGGAGTATAATGTGGGAAAGTGCGAGGTTATCCACTTTGGCAGGAAAAATAAAAAAGCAAACTATTATTTAAATGGAGAGAAATTACAAAATGCTACAGTTCAGAGGGACCTGGGGGTCCTTGTGCATGAAACACAAAAAGTTAGCATGCAGGTACAGCAAGTAATCAAAAAGGCAAATGCAATGTTGGCCTTTATTTCAAGGGGGTTGGAATATAAAAGCAGGGAAGTCCTGCTACAACTGTACAAGGTATTGGTGAGTCCACACCTTGAGTACTGCGTACAGTTTTGGTCTCCTTATTTAAGGAAGGATATACTTGCATTGGAGGCAGTTCAGAGACGATTCACTAGGTTAATTCCAGAGATGAGGGGTTTGACTTATGAGGAAAGGTTGAGTAGGCTGGGCCTATACTCATTGGAATTTAGAAGAATGAGAGGTGATCTTATCGAAACATATAAGATACTGAGGGGGCTCGACAGGTAGATGCAGAGAGGATGTTTCCCCTCATGGGGAAATCTAGAACTCGGGGGCACAGTCTCAGAATAAAAGGTCGCCCTTTTAGAACTGAGATGAGGAGGAACTTCTTCTCTCAGAGGGTCGTAAATTTGTGGAATTCTCTGCCCCAGAGAGCTGTGGAGGCTGGGTCATTAAATACATTTAAAGTGGAGATAGACACATTTTTGCAAGATAAGGGAGTGAAGGGTTATGGGGAGTGGGCTGGGAAGTGGCTTTGAGCCCTCGATCAGCCATGATCTTATTGAATGGCGGAGCAGGCTCGAGGGGCCAAGTGGCCTATTCCTGCTCCTATTTCTTATGTTCTTATGGACTGCAACGGTTCAAGAAGGCGGCTCACCACCACCTTCTCAAGGGCAATTAGGGATGGGCAATAAATGCTGGCCTTGCCAGCGATGCCCACATCCTGTGAATGAATAAAAGAAGTATAATTGGATTGTTAACGTAGAAACTTTTACTGTTCGCTCCACTAATATAAAGGCAAAAGTGAATTAAATCACATTAGTGTAGACTTCAAATTGTAGTGATTGGTTTTGCAGCACTGGCAGGCAGTGCGGCAATGTGGACAGATTTTGAATTCTCGCCCCTCATGGTAGGGATCATAATGACAGTACAGATAAAAAATACCTTCAGATAGAACTGTTCCATCACAAATGCTCAGCAGAATTTTGAAGGGCAATTCGACACTTATCAACACCATAAGCAGCATTGCAAAATGTACTTGTCAATAATCACCATGGCTCTATGTCTTTCCCTGGTACAGTTTGAAAAGGACTGGCTATGAATTGAAAGAGAAGCATCTGTTTGTCCTGGCCTAATGTGTTGTAAACAACCACGTCTATTGTCCACCTAAAGATGTTGAAGCCAAAGAATAATTTAAAAAATCAATTCCCCTAATTTTTGTAACAGTTTTTCTTTGCTTTTGAATTTTCCTGCTCCCAAACCTCTTCCATTTCCACTCTTAAGATGGGAAGAATACACGTGTGCCCATGACGGTCTCACCTTCCATTTTTCATTTTCTGGGGGGAAGTAACTAGATTGCACTTGGTGACATGGCTAAGGATAGACAGTTGTACTACTTATCAATGCATCAACAGTATGGAATACTGTGGCTCTGTTTGGCAGACTGCAAAGAAAACCTCTCTCTTATTCCTGAACTTATTACAGTGCAAAGCCACCCAGAATGGTGGACACGACAAGAATGGGCCACTGCCTGCCAGATCTGCCAACATAATATCAAAAAGATACGTCTGCCATCTGCAAGATTATGACTATAGATAGACTGTCAGATTGAAGCAGCACTGGAACAGCTGTTAGTACTTTAGCTAGACCTTAGCATTTATACCAGGAACATAAGAACTTTTGTAATCGTAGCTTAACAACAGCTTGCATTTATATGGTGCCTTTAAGTATAAAAAGTCCTCAGGGCCTTCACAGAGGCATAATCAGACCAAAATGGATGCCGAGACAAAGGAGGTGATATTCAGAGGGGTGATCAAAAGCTTGGTCAAATGGGTCAGTTTTAAGGAGTGCCTTAAAGGAGGAGAGGAAGGGAAAGGTTTAAGGAAGGTATTGTAGATTGTGAGGCCTAGATGGCTGAAGGCATGGCCATCAGTGGTGGGTGAAGGGAGGGAAGGATGCACAAAAGACCAGAGTCAGAGGACCATAGAGTTCAGAAGGGGGGGTTGTAGGACTGGAGGTAGTTACAGGATGGGCAAGGCCATGAAACATAGACATAGAAACATAGAATCTAGGAGCAGGAGTAGGCCATTCGGCCCGTCGAGCCTGCTCCGCCATTCAATACGATCATGGCTGATCATCCAAATCCAGTACCCTGTCCCTGCTTTAATCCCCACAGTACACATATCCCACCCTACCCCCGTAACCCCACGTATTTAATTCCCCCTAACATATCCCATCCTATCCCCATAACCCCACATATTTAATCCCCCCTAACACTAAGGGTCAATTTATCATAGCCAAATCAACCTAACCCGCACATTTTTGGACTGTGGGAGGAAACCGGAGCACCCGGAGGAAACCCACGCAAACACGGGGAGAATGTGCAAACTCCACACAGACAGTCACCCGAGGTCAGATTCGAACCCGGGTCTCTGGCGCTGTGAGGCACCAGTGCTAACCACTATGCCACCGTGTTGGGATTAAAACACGAGGATGAGTATTTTAAATTTGAGGCATTGGGGGACCAGAAGCCAAGGTAGGTCAGCAAGGACAGGAGCGATGGGTGGGCGGGACATGATGCGGGATATGATATGGGAATCAGAATTTTGGATGGGCTGAAGTTTATGGCGGGTGGAGGATGGGAGGCTAGCCATGAGAACATTGGAATAGTCAGATCTGGAGGTGACAAAGGCATGGATGAGGGTTTCAGTGGCACATGGCCAGAGACAGGGGTGTAGAAAGGAGATGTGGAGGTCAAAATAGGCTGTTTTTGTGATGGAGGCTATATGGGGCTGGAAGCTCTGTTTTTACCAGCATAAGAGTTGAAAAAAAAAGAAAAAAAAATTTCACTCATTTATAATTTAAAAATACTTTTTAAAAAAGTTTATTTTTAGCCTTGTAAAAAAACTTTATAATTATTTTTTATAAAAATTAAATTTTTGTATAAAATATTTAATTTAATGTAATTTTAACTCATTTTAAAAACGTGATGGTTTTTAAAAAATGTATTTAATGTTTTGATGTGTTTTTGGGGTGATCTCCATTCATACTTTTGACGGGTCTATCTGTCAAAAGTATGAAGGGAGATTCCCTTCTCCTATTGGCTGGCCTGGCCCACGTGATCCCAGGGACGCTTGTGAACCGCCTGCACCCCTGGGATACGTGGGCCCTGCGCATTTCGACTGTGGAGAGGCCCAGGAGCGGGAGTGTCCGGACCTCGTGAGCCCTCAGGTAAGAGCGTAGATTTTTTTCCCGATAGGAGGCATCCGCACGCAGGAAGCCTCCTATCGGAAATTACGGGCCATAGTATTCCGTAAAGATAGGTTAGTTCACAAAGGATTGAACATAACTTTATTTATTTTTTTTAAAAAGAGGATCATATAGCTATGATTGAAAAGGATATTGGTTAGCAGGATGGAGTTGAAATTGTTTTGGTGGAACTTGATGATAGGGATAGCCCAAGGTAGCTCTTTATTACATTATAGGTCTCTAGAGCAACATGTAGAGCAGGACAGGGAAATTTGTGATCAAATTATAAGTAAAACTGTGCAGTATTAATTATTTTGAGAGGGTGGGGAGGGAGAGGGTGTTTAGCTATCCTTCCATTAAGTGGTCTGATATGGGGCAGGTAAGGCTGAGCTATTTGTTGACACTATAGGTGATTGTTTCCTTATGCTCAACATAGAATCATAGAATGGTTACACAGCATGGAAGGCGGCCATTTAGTCAGTCAAGCCCGTGCCGACTCTCAGCTAGTCCCACTCCCCTGCCCTTTCCCAGTAGCCCTGCAATTTTTTTCTTCCTTCAGATACTTATCCAACTTCCTTTTGAAAGATAAAATTGAGTCTGCCTCCACCACCCTTTCAGGCAGTGCATTCCAGATCTTGACCACTCGCTGTATAAAAAAGTTTTTTCTTACGTCGCCTTTGGTTCTTTTGCCAATCACCTTTAAACTGTGTCCTCTGGTTCTCAACCCTTCTGCCAATGGGAACAGTTTCTCTCTCTCTCTACTCTGTCCAGACCCCTCATGATTTTGAACAGCTCTATCAAATCTCCTCTCAATCTTCTCTGCTCTAAGGAGAACAACCCAGCTTCTCCAGTCTATCAACGTAACTGAAGTCTCTCATTCCTGCAATCATTCTCATAAATCTTTTCTGCACCCTCTCCAAGGCCTTCATGTCCTTCCTAAAGTGTGGTGCCCAGAATTGGACACAGTACTTCAGTTGGGGCTGAACCAGTGTTTTATACAGGTTCATCATAATTTCCACACTTTTGTACTCTATACCTCTATTTATGAAGCCCAGGATCCCGTAAGCCTTCTTAACTGCTTTCTCAACCTGCCCTGCCACCTTCAACGATTTATGCACACAGACCCCTAGATCTCTCTGTTCGTGCCCTCCCTTTAGGATTGTACCATTTCGTTTATATGTCCTCTCCTCATTCTTTCTACCAAAATGCATCACTCACACTTTTCTGCGTTAAATTTCATCTGCCACGTGTCTGCCTATTTCACCAGCCTGTCTATGTCTTCCTGAAGTCTATCACTCTCCTCCTCACTGTTCACTATACTTCCAAGTTTTGTGTCATCTGCAAATTTTTGAAATTATGCCCTGTACACCCACATCCAAGTCATTAATATATATCAAGAAAAGCAGTGGTCCTAGTACCGACCCCTGGGGAACACCACTGTATACCTTCCTCCAGTCTGAAAAACAACCGTTCACCACTACTCTCTGTTTCCTGTCACTTAGCCAATTTCATAACCAGGCTGCCATTGTTCCTTTTATTCCATGGGCTTCAATTTTGCTGGCAAGCCTATTATGTGGCACTTTGTCGAACGTCTTTTGGAAATCCATGTACATTACATCAACCGCATTACCCTCATCAACCCTCTGTTAGCTCATCAAAAAACTCGATCAAGTTGGTTAAACACGATTTGCCTTTAACAAATCCATGCTGGCTTTCTTTAATTAATCCACCCCTATCCAAGTGACTATTGATTTTGTCCCTGATTACTGTATCTAAAAGCTTCCCCACTAACGAGGTTAAACTGACTGACTTGTAGTTGCTGGGTTTATCTTTACACCCTTTATTGAACAATGGTGTAACATTTGCAATTCTCCAGTCCTCTGGCATCACCCCCGTATCGATGGAGGATTGAAAGATTATGGCCAGTACCTCTGCAATTTCTTCCCTCAATTCCCTCAGCATCCTAGGATGCATCCCATCCGCTCCTGGTGATTTATGTACTTTAAATACAGCCAGCCTTTCTAATACCTCTTCTTTATTGTTATCCTATCAAGTGTCTCTACCACCTCCTTCACTATGTCTATGGCAGCATCCTCTTCCTTGGTGAAGACAGATGCAAAGTACTCATTTAGTACCTCAGCTGTACCTTCTGCCTCCATGCATCAGTCTCCTTTTTGGCCCCTAATCAGCCCCACCCCTCCTCGTACTACCCTTTTACTATTTATATGCCTATAGAAGACTTTTGGATTACCTTTTATGTTGGCTGCCATTTTATTCTCATATCCTCTCTTTGCCCCTTTTATTTTCTTTTTCACTCTCCTCTGATCTTTCTATATATAGCCTGATTCTCAGATGTTTTTGCAACCTGACATCTGTCATACGCGCTCTTTTCCTGCTTCATCATATTCTCTATCTGTTTCGTCATCCAGGGAGCTCTGATTTTAGTTGCCCTGCCTTTCTCCGTCGTGGGAATGTACCTCGACTGTACCCGAACTATTTCCTCTTTAAAGGCAGCCCATTGTTCCACTACAGTTTTGCCTGCCAATCTTTGATTCCAGTTTACCCGGGCCAGATCCGTTCTCATCCCACTGAAATTGGTCTTCCCCCAGTTAAACATTTTTACTCTAGATTGCTCCCTGTCCTTTTCCATAGCTAATCTAAACCTTATGATATTATGATCCCTGTTCCCTTACTGACACTTGGTCCACTTGACCTACCTCATTTCCCAGAACCAGATCCAGCAATGCCTCCTCCCTCGTCGGGCCGGAAACATACTGATCAAGAAAGTTCTCCTGAACACACTTCAGAAATTCTTCCCCTTCTCGGCCCTTTACACTATTACGATCCCAGTCTATATTAGGATAGTTTAAGTCCCCCATTATTACTACTCTGTAGTTCTTGCACCTCTCTGTAATTTCTCTGCAAATTTGCTCCTCCATATTTTTACCACTATTTGGTGGTCTTTCGAATACACCTAGTAGTGTAATGGCACCTCTATTATTTCTTAACTAGCCATATAAATTCTGTCCTTGACCCTTCCAGGACATCCTCCCTCTCCAGCACTAACATTCTCCTTAATCAATACTGCCACACCACCTTCTTTCTTTCCTTCGCTATCTTTCCTGAACACCTTATAACCAGGAATAAACAATCCTGTCCTTTTTTGAGTCAGGTCTCAGTTACTGCCACATCATCATATTTCCATGTGGCTATCTGTGCCTGCAGCCCACTTACCTTGTCTACGACGCTTCATGCGTTCACATGCATACACTGTGAACCCATCTTAGACTATCCTGTATTCTCTCTTAGATGAACCCCACCTAATACCTTACTATTTCTTACTTTAGTGCTCTCTGCCTCTCCCAATCCTTTGAGCACTTTATTTCCCCTTTCTAATGTTACATACTGGTGCCCATCCCCCTGCCAAAATAGTTTAAACCCTCCCCAACATATTAGGGAGAATACTAGTGAGGACAAACTGTTTAGATTTAGTACTTAGTTGTGATCCAGATGATATCTGATGTCTTTGTGAGGAGCATTTTGGGCAATATACTCAATAGCTCGTTGACATCTGGGCTAATTCCCTTGGATTGGAGGGTGGCTCACAGTCTTCTTATTTAAAACAAGTGGAACCCTAGAAATTTTGGCCCCTGATTTTAACTTTGGTAGTAGGGAAGCTGTTGGAAAGCATAATACAGGATATAATATATGATTCACTTGGATAATTCAGCCTAGTCAACATTGTTTTAGGAAACATATGTCCTGCCTCATAAACTGGATTGAGTTAATTGAAGAAGTGACCAGAATAGTGGATAATGATGTTTTATACCTTGACTTCCAAAAACTATTTGATTAAGTACTGTATAGACAGCTACTAGAAAAAAAATAGATTTCATGGGAGTATAGGACAGTTATTATATTGGACAGATGGCTGGTTGAAATCATGTAAGCAGAGGTTTGTTATTAATGGAAGTGAATATGATTGGGGGCCAGAAACAAGCAGAGTTTTATAGGGTTTTGTTTTGGGTCTGTTGCTGTTTACCAATTTCATTAATGATCTAGATGAGGGCCTAAACAGAACCATTAATTAATTCATGGATGATACACAAATGTACACTATGTTTAGTAATTCAGAACAAATTGATAGATTGCAGGCCAATTTAGATAAATTATGTGAACGTTATGTGCCAGATGCCATTTAATGTGGTTAAGTGCAGTGGCATGTTCTTGGGATTAGGAAACTCCAGGCATGTTTATACAATGCAGGGCTACCTTTTAAAGGCAACTGGTTTAGGGAGTTGGAGAGAAATTTCCTTTAGTTTTTTTTCCTGAATTGACTGCAGGGTTTTTTTTTGTTTTTACCTCACCCAGGAGATAATTTTGTTACAGGGTGGAGTGAACAGTTTGCAAGGTTTCGCTGACGACTGGATGGGACAGACTTGATGGGCCTGGTGGTCCTTTTGTAGGTTCTTACAGACTACATTATCTTCAAAACTCATCTAATTCATAACTTTTCCTTTTACCAACATTGTGTTATCAATGCTATGATGCCTCAAAGAATGCTACCTCTTCTCTTCTAGCCCCCCTCTAATTTTCTCCTTTCCTCTTCTAAAGGCACTAATTCATGCAGAGGTTCCATAATGACCAGCAACGCTCTCGGGCCTCATCTAAATGACAATTCTTCATCCTTGAGCGTTGAGGGAATGTTGGCAGGCTATTCACTATCTGTGTTGTTCACGCAATCTAATTGTCCAACGTCCCAGCAAATACATCTTCCACGAGTCTTCACTGGATAGAAACCAGAAATAGGGACCTTTGCTCATTTGAATGACAAGTTTTATATAGTTAATATAAGCCATTAATGTAGAAAAACTTCCTGTGCCTTCACAGAGGAGAAAAGAAACAGGTGCCCAGTCTTTGTGGGAGGGTTAGAAGAGTATACTGAAAGCTTAGTCGAAGAGTTTGGAAAAGGCTTATAATGGTGGAAAGGAAGGTAGAAGTGTGAAGGTGTTTGAGGAGAGAATCACAAAGAGTAGGCCAAGGTGGTTGAAGGCTCCACTACTGAAGGTGGAGTGAAGGGATGCACAGAGTACACAGGAAATCAGAGTCAGAGAACTGATGCATGTAGGAGGGTATATAGGATTGGAGAAATTTGCAGAGTAGAGTGGGGAAGGCTTTGGAGGGATTTGTAGATTAAGAAGAGAATTAATCTGTTGGGAAATAGGGAGCCAGTGCAGGTCAGCAAGAACAGGGTGATGAATGAGTGAGGCTTATGCGACAGGATGTAGGTGGCTGGTAAGGAAGGCATTGGAAAAGTTGAGTCTAGATAAGGGCATTTCCTTCCCCTCCTAACTTGTCTGGGAACACTGAGGCCAATTGTAATGCCAGAATGCTACTCCAGCTGAAAAGAGCTAACTCAGCACTGACCAAGAATTGAAATTGTGTAGCACACCAGTAAGTGTAGCTCATCAGTTTACCCAGTAAGCCATTAGGGAATCAGCCTTGAAAAATATTTTAATGAACGGTTCCAATGAAAAGTTTTAGAAAATGGTAAGTAATTGCATGAAAAGGTCCTAAAGGTAAACACATTTTCAACTATGCTTTCCATATTGTCTTCAGTACCACTTTTTAAATTAATATAAATAAATCTCATTTTAGTTTCCTTTTGAGTTGACTAAATATATACTCATTTAGTTTACTTAAGGATTTCTACAAAGACAACTGTCTGGTGATAGGGATTATGGTTAGGCGTACCCATATACGCACAAATGCAAGTCCCAAACTAACAAAATGCTAACTGCATCTGTAACCAATCTCTTGATTAGCTGATATTCACACAATGAAAAACCTAGTGCGCATCTGTAGCATCATGTGTTTTAAAGGTGTCACTTGTAAGCATGGCCTCAATCATGTCACAACTCAGGGCATCGCAACTCCAATGCACAACATGGCTCAAATAATCCATTTTCAGATAAATTGCCAATTAAATATCTGATTCACTATATGTAGCAAAAAGTAACACAAATCACCAAAATGGAACAAGTAACTAGCGGAAAATCAAATAATCAAATAACTTATTTTTTTCCCCACAGCTACCATTCATGAACCAGCAAGTAGCTCAAAACGGAGTAAATCACTTAATTTTCCAAATTCTTTTGACGGATATGCTGTTTCCTGCAGTAGGTCACTATATACAAACCTAAAAAATGCAATTAATAACATTGATAAAAAATTATAACTGAAATAATTCTCAAAAATCTATCTTAAATTATCCATAAAATTGCCCATTTCTGATGGAATCTGTTGAATATGTTTTGCCAAGGTCTACCTTCTGTTAAGTGCCTAGTGCTTAAGATCTGTCCTCTTGCCACAATTTCTACATTTTCTCAGACCTGTCTATCCTAATATTTCCAAGGTTTTGCACATGCACAACGTCTGAACATGCATGACCCAAGTCTGACTCAGTGTTACCTCCCTATGAGTAATGTTACAAGAGAGCCACTCATTTTGTACAATTTTTTTCCCTACATCTGTCAATTATTTACATTTATTAACAAATGCTACTTTCTATTATGAATTACTTACTGTGATTAAATCAGCTGTAGTTTCTTTGTTGACAGAAAAGAAAACAGAGACTGTTTATCAAGAATGGACTAATTGTTTAGTCACTTATCTCTTTATTTCCATTAAAAATTCAGTTAAAAAATCTTTCAAATATTTTTGAACTTTATTAACATAAAAATTTGGAAACTGTATATCAATGAACTTTGAACATTTTACAATGTCATTTTTATTTGTTTACTATACAAGTTGGAAAACTCACAAATTTCACAGGCTGGGGTGCACAACTTCTTGACATGTGCTTCTGGTACATGCAAATTGAGAAACTATGCACCTCCAGCCCATTAGTTTATGAAACAGAATATTTACCCTTAAATGCTTTCAGGTTGGAATATAAAGATGGGAACCAGCTGACAATGGGGAAAGGGGTAAGGGGTACCTGAGGGCACAAAAGAGGGGTCAGAGAGGAGGAAGACGAACAGGAATTGCAGTGGAGAGTTTGACCCAGATGTTTCAAAAAGCGCCAAAGGCCGTTTGGATCTCATTCTCCTGGGTTTCCTTCCCTCACAAGGCTGCTGGATCTTCCTCCACAAGACTTCTAGGTACGAGCAATCCTCAATACTGCCTGGTTTGAGCCCACCGAGTGCTGTAAAACCCATCTCTGAGTCCCATTGGTCTCCAACAATCCTCTCTGACTTATGTTCTTAATCTGGCAGTGTGGGCATAAGAACATAAGAAATAGGAGCAGGAGTAGGCCATACGGCCCCTCGAGCCTGTTCCGCCATTCAATAAGGTCATGGTTGATCATCAAACTCAGCTCCACTTTCCCGCCCGATCTCCATATCCCTTGATTCCCCTAGAGTCCAAAAATCTATCTTGAATATACTCAAAGACTCAGCATTCATAGCCCTCTGGGGCAGAGAATTCCAAAGATTCACAACCATCTGAGTGAAGAAATTCCTCCTCATCTCGGTCTTAAATGGCCTACCCCTTATCCTGTAACTATGCCACCCAGTTCGAGACACTCCAGCCAGGGGAAACAACCTCTCAGCATCTACACTGTCAATCCCCTTCAGAATCTTGTATGTTTCAATGAGATCACCTCTCATTCTACTAATCTCCAGAGAGTATAGGCCCATTCTACACAATCTCTCATCATAGGACAGCCATCTCATGCCAGGAATCAATCTAGTGAACCTTCGTTGCACCGCCTCCAAGGCAAGTATATCCATCCTTAAATAAGGAGACCAAAACTGTGCACAATACTCCAAATGTGGTCTCACCAAGGCCCTGTACAATTGTAGCAAGACTTCCTTACTCTTATACTACAATCCCCTTGCAATAAAGGCCAACATACCATTTGCCTTCCTTATTGCTTGCTGTACCTGCATGCTAGCTTTGTGTTTCTTGCACGAGGACACCCAAATCTCTCTGAACACCAACATTTAAAAGTTTCTCGCCATTTAAAAAATATTCTGTTTTTCTATTCTTCCTACCAAAGTGAATAACCTCACGATTCCCTACATTATACTCCATCAGCCACCTTACTGCCCACTCACTTAATCTATCTATATCCCTTTACAGACTCTGTGTTCTCCTCACAGCTTACTGTCCAACCTAGCTTTGTATCGTCATCAAACTTGGATGCATTACACTCAGTCCCTTCATCTAGGTCATTAATATAGATTGTAAATAGCTGAGGCCCCAGCACTGATCCTTGCGGCACCCCACTAGTTACAGCCTGCCTAATTGAAAAAGACCCGTTTATCCCTACTCTCTCTTTTCTGTCCATTAACCAATCCTCTATCCATGCTACTATATTACCCCCAACCCCATGAGCCTTTATCTTGTGCAATAATCTTTTATGTGGCACCTTATCGAATGCCTTTTGGAAATCCAAATATACTACATCCACTGGTTCCCCTTTATCTACCCTGCTAGTTACATCCTCAAAAAATTCGAATACGATTGCAGGCCCCCTTCTCTTTCTCACAAATTCCTAGGCTGCATTCCCAGTGCTCCCTGATTCCAGAACTGCCCCAATGCTTTCTGACCCTGAAAGCCTCCCATTCCAATGTTCCCAGATCCCAAAACCCCTTTCCTAATGATCCCAGATACCAGGACCTACCCGAGCATTGCCATAGCTTCAATGATTTCAGATCCCTCTGAGCCTCACAATCCTCCCAGACCCAGGAACTCTTCTCAGAAAAATGCTGGAACCGGAAACCCAATCCCAGCATTGCCAGCAGTGCATATCAGAAAATTGCACATCCGCAGCCTGTGAAACTTTACCCTTCGGTGCATTATCAGTGATTTTGTCAACTTAGATAGTAATCCAATCCCAGCACTGCCAGAACCTAGGCTCCCTTCCTGGTATTCCCAGATTCCATGGCAGCCCCCATTGCTGATAAGTTAGTGTCTCTGATAATACTCCTGTTTTTATGTCATTTGATTCACTGTGACCAACACCACGGGAGATATTCTAGTAATATATTAAAATCTTGCATATAGCATGCACTTCATATATACAGTCACCTCACTTCGTGTTGTTACAAATTTTTAATCATATTTTTGCCAACCACACTTTGTTACTTGACTCAAAGTAAAATAGTAGCATATCAGAATTCAAGAGGTAAGGAATTCACAAATCAAAAGTGAGGAAAGTGGCTCGAAAACTACCAAGGAGAAGCTACTAAGGATTCGTGAAAATAACCAGTCAGGAGAACCTACCAATAATAAAAATTAAAAACAAGATGAACAAACTGTATCTCTCAAATGTATTTTTGAAAGAAAATGTCTGCCATTTTCCCTCAGTAACTGCAAATTCTCATGTCCAAGATAAAGTTTTAAACACAATAAAAACATTTTTTTTTAAATTATATGTTTCACAATGACATGATTCAGCTTATCTTTTGTGTCCTTTAATACCTTCCTTTAAGTTTTTACTTCAAGTCTTCAGCCAATGTCTCAAAAGCCTGAGTTTTGACTGGATATTGTTCCCAGGACTGCTGGAGAGTTATTAACCACATCTGAACACGTGCACCTGATCGATGCATGCTGGGAAATTCTGAGATTAAGCACACTGTACCTCCTCTCAATCTGTGAGAATTTGAGAAATTCTCTGCTTTTTCCGAAAGACTTCGAAACAAACTGGAGATTGAATTCTCAAAGCTTTATTGCACACAAGACTCAGAGTTAAAATATTAACAATAACTCCTATTCTATTCTGAACTGTTTACTGACACACATGATTAAATGCACCTGCAGTTTATTTGTTTTCATTTAGAAAAGAAAACTAGAAACAGCTGAAACTAGTCACAGCAAAGGTTATGGGCTCCAACAACATCCCAGCTGCAGTGCTGAAGACATGTGCTCCAGAACTAGCTGTGCTCTGAGCCAA
This sequence comes from Squalus acanthias, assembly GCA_030390025.1. Lineage (NCBI taxonomy): Eukaryota > Metazoa > Chordata > Chondrichthyes > Squaliformes > Squalidae > Squalus > Squalus acanthias. The sequence goes on along the minus strand of CM059426.1, from coordinate 153,485,516 downwards.
GCTGTTCCAGTACAGCTACAACAGTGCCATCTACCGAAAAATATGGAAATTGCCCGGTATGTCCTGCCACAAAAAGCAGGACAACTCCAACCCAGCCAATTACCGCCCTATCAGCCTACACCCAATCATCAGTAAAGTAATGGAAGGAGTTTACTCCAGACAAGTGCCAGGAAATGATACACAAGAGCGAGCCGAAACACCTCATCATGACATTCAGTGGCATTTCCATCGCCAAATCCCAAACAATCAACATCCTGGGGATCACCATTGACCAGAAACTAAACTGGACCAGCCACATAAATGCCATGGCTACTAGAACAAGTCAGAGGCTGGGTATTCTACAGTGAGTGGCTCACCTCCTGACTGCCCATAGCCTCCCCACCACCTACAAGGCACAAGTCAGGAGTATGAAGGAATACTCGCCACTTGCCTGGATGGCTGCAGCTGCAACATCACTCAAGAAGCTCAACACCATTCAGGATAAAGCAGGACGCTTGATCGGCACTTCATCCACTAGCCTAAACATCCACCACCAGTGTACCGTGGCTGCAGTGTGCACCATCTACAGGATGCACTTCAGTAACTTGTCACAGCTTCTTTGGCAGCACCTCCAAACCTGCGACCCCTCTACCACCTAGAAAGACAAGGGCAGCAGGTGCATGAGAACAGCATCAATTCCAAGTCATACACCATCCAGACTTGGACATATAACGCCATTCCTTCATCATCATTGGGTGAAAATCCTGCAACTCCCTACTGAACAGCATTAAGAGAGCAATTTCACCACATGGTAGGCCTAACATCACCTTCTCAAGGTAACTAGGGATAGATAACAAATGCTGGCCTTGAAGTGCCGATCAAGCTGAGTGTTTTGTCCTGAATGGTGTTGAGCTTCGAGTGATGTTGCAGCTGCAGCCATCTAGGCAAGTGGCGAGCCGATGCGCAATCAGGTGGTGAGCCACTCACTGCAGAATACCCAGCCTCTAACCTGTTCTAGTAGCCATTGCATTTATGTGGCTGATCCAGTTTAGTTTCTGGTCAATGGTGATCCCAGGATGTTGATTGTTTGGGACTTGGCGATGGAAAAGCCACATCCTAAGAATGAAAAAAAAGTTCCCCTTCTCCAGCTTCCCTACCTACCTTCACTGCCTCATCATCCTGGGGCCAACCCACTCTCTTGCCAACCTCTACCCTGTTCCACTCCTGGTCACTCATCTCTCTTTGCTGGTTTCCCAGTATTAATCTGGGAAAGCAGCTAATTGTTTTTAAAAGCGCTCTTTATAACCATTTTCATAATCTTTAAAAAGTCACTTTCCCAGCTTAGTATTGAGAAACTCAGACTTTTGTGTGAACATGGGAGGGGTGGTTATGGCATGGGGGCATAGGGCAGTGGAATACGGATAAACAGGGGAGGTGAGAGGAGTGGCCAAGGGGGGAATAGCTAGTTAGTGAGTTGGGGACAATAAAGCGGGAGGATAGATGGGGAGGGGAAGCAGGGATGGTCAGTGGAGAGGGGAAGCAAGGCCTCTGGCTACCTGCCCTTGAAAGTAATGAATGGATGATCAGTGGGGAATGAATGTAGGGTTAGGTTGGACAGGGAGGCAAAATTAGAGTAAGGAGGAGGGCTGTATATATGTGTTTAGCAGATAGTAGAAAAGGAAATGTTCAGGGGAGACGCTGGAAGAGAGAAGGTGGCAGGAAGAAAAAGCATTCGTTGGAACAAAAATGGGTATGGGATACAATAGGAATCAGGGACTTGGGGGAAGCAACAATGATGGGTCATTTCTCATCCCCTCTCCCTAAGTGCGGCACATTGCATTTTCCCTACACCTGCCATCAGAAAATGCAGCTTGCAGCCCTCAGCATCTCCCTTTTCCACCACATCATCTCCCGCCCAATAAGAAACAAGAAAAGAAAAAGACAGAAGTAGAAAAACAGAGACAGACAAACATTAATGCAAAAAAGACAGACGGGTAAGAGAGATACCATACGCTCTGACTACTGTATGCAATGTCCTGGATGTCTAAGATGCAAATTACTGAAGAATAATATGTACTTTGATATTAGCATATGCAGACTAAAGGCACTGGATTTTCGGAAAACAGGGAGATACAGTAGCTTGTACACTTTCATGTTGTAGTTTTATAGTTAAAAAAAAATCACCAAATTTCTGGTAAAATGAAAAATTACTTGCAAACGAAGCTCCTGTTTCCTTAGCCTCCCTCCGGAAAGGGTTAAAATTGTAAGACCAAACCAGAGATAAAGATTGTTAATATCTATGTCACAACTAAGCTATTTTTTAAGAGCAACTATAGCTTCCCACACACATGGGGGAAAAAACCATTTAAAACAAAATTACTTTTTACAGGACGTCAGTCATATTTGTGGCCAGTACTGGAATCTTCCAACCATCCTATCAATTTCAATTTAGGATACCCTTGTAATCTCAATTGTGCCGTTAACTGTTCAAGGCCCAAAACAAAATTGCTGCTATTCATAAACACAAAATATAACCAGTTTCTTTATTAAAGAACCTAAATGCAACTAATATTTGGAAGTTCCGGTCAAATAGCAATACGTAAATTGCACACAATTTATAGGGAGAAAACTGAAGCAAGCCAGTGTCAACTGAAGGACTTAATATGTGGTCTAGTTCTCCAAACAGCTGGTCCCTAATCTTACTTTCCTCAGCAGAGTGCAGGCATGTGTAGATTATCACTCAATTTGTATTTCTAAAGTTTCTAACACACACAACCTGATAAATTGTTCTTAATCAATTTCCTTGCGAATAACCAGTTAAAAAACATATTTTGATAGCATTCTTGGTACTTCAACCTCTGCAACAAATACCTTGCTTAAATTAATGAAACAAGAAGCACCATTCTGATTCTCAATCTCACTCAAACAAAATACTGTAAAAAGTGCATGGTATTCAAAATAAAAATTTTCCTTACTTTATATCTTTTATGGAGACATTATAGCATTAAATTGACAAACAGAAGTCCAAACTGGGTATATCGCAGATACATAGAGCCACCAGCATTGCAACAACACATTTTCTTTTCAGCATCTTTTTGTTTCAATAGCTGATAATGTTCTGCAGCCCCAATTTTTAAAAGGCTGATTTAACATATTTAACTTAAGTGATTTTCTGAGATTGACAACAGCCAATAACCCATTGATTACATGCTGAGTGGGCATTCAGATGCCCCAACAATATGTACTGCACAACTAGAATTAAAAAGCTAACAGTTGGGCATGTCAAAACAAACCATTAGGAACCCATCTGGCCTGTTGTGTAAAAGCAACTGTTAACGTTGAAATGTTTTGCCCCCAAATTGGTGTTTTAATAACTGAAAAGGGAGCAACTTAATTCCTCAGACTAATTCATTAAAAGGTGCACCATCCTCAAGCCATGATGCATGTATTTCATCATTTTAATATTGCCACCACTCTTTCCATCAGCATATATAGAAAATAAATAGATGGAATTTTACCCTTCAATATGCAAAAAATTACTAAAAAAGCTATAAAGTAGAGCTGAAGACCAGAATTTAACCAGTAGTTAGGACTTCTAGCTTTACCCTACACAAACCAAAAATGAAAGGGGCCTAGGAACGGAGATCTGATTTCCATGTGTCCACCTGGATTGAATTTCAAAAGTACCCACCATAGAATCTACTGCACATTAACTTGGAGAAGAAATTGTGCACATTTCTTTACAGAATATTTTTTCCATATACCACAGGTTTATAAGAAGGCTGCAACATTTAAACAAGAGCTCTGTGAAGGATTAACCCTTTCATAGGAAAAGAACAATGCAAAGGTTTGGGAAATATAATCTCGACAACCATAAACCATAGGCTTGCATTTCTAATATCAGTCTCTGAGTACTTAGTGCATTAACACAGCAAGGAGATGATCCTGGAGATGCAAAAATTCAAATTAATTCAAATGATAAACAGATTAATAGTGACTGTTCAACTTTATATATAGTATATTTTATGTAGATTCTAGACTGAATAGAATGAGATTTTGAATTAACACAATGGGCTGTTTGAAGGGGTTAATTTAAGCTTGGAAAAGAGAACTGGCTTTCTTTCAAGGGAAAAAGAGCAGATGGTGCTATCCCCAAAAAAGAAAAAAATTAGCTCCTGACCCTGACCCCTGTGATTACCCTTAGCCCATGTCTGGTTCAGTGAATATGCAGAGGAAAATGGCAATTACCTGTGTCGGTGGAGTAGACACGGAAACTCTTATCCCAGAAGCCACAGACCAGGATGAAGCGGTTATCGGCAGTGATCACGAAGCACTGGGAATTGACCTGAATACTTTGATCCAAGAGGTCAGTAATTTGCCTTCTGTGCATTCCAGTGTTATTAGCTAAAAGTAAAATAAAACAAAACAGCATTAGTATCCTTACATCAGCAACAGAGAACTATATACCTTGTGCTTGGGAATGTTATATTACTGTAATTTAAACTTCTGAACAGCAGGCTCATAAAACCAAGATCTGATCTCCTTAATGATGAAATCTTGGCATCAGTTCAATATTTTTCACCACTCAATGCAATAAAGAACTCTGCTGTTATTATGAAAATTTTCTCTGCAATGGAGCCGCCATATTACGAGGACACCAATTTATCACAACCCAGCTCAGTCACACTCATCAACAAGTCCAAGTGATGAAAAGATCCAATATTATCCTGACAGTACTTCATGCGTATTCTCAATCGCACATTATTACAGCATCCATATTAATTTTCACTGACACGGGTTCTATCCCTGTACAAATTAGGCAAACCAACGAGGGAGAGTTGATGAAATACCAGCAAGTCCACAGCTCATTGCATTCCAATTTGCATGCAAATGGTTTATCAAGAAAATTCCATTCCCAACCACCATGAGTGAAAAACAACAGTAATCTCCACTTCAGCCCACTATACAGGATGTAATGAATTGCAGAAAGGAAAGCTGACAGACCTATCAGAGGATCGATTTCAACTGGCAGCTGGTATGGCTGTTCCTGCATAGTTCCATGAAGACCTAGAATTGTAGATATATAAGTAAATTAGATGTTGTACAAGCTGCTCTGTAAAAAAAAACAAGTTTTATATTGCTCCCTATGTTCTGCAGAACTACTTTTTAGTGTATATATACATATATATATATATATATATATATATTGGCTCTTGAGATTTTGGTATTACATTCTTCACTATATTAATTTTATCCCAGCTATGAAGATTCTACTATTAAATCAAAGATATCATACATTGGGTCTTTTCAGAAAGTCTTTTGAAGGGGTTAAAATTCTTTAGATCTTCTGATCCTGATAAAATCAATTTCTTGTTCAGCTCAGCTTGCTTTTGAGGGGTAAACCTCATCTGATTCCCAGCCCAATTTTTCTGCCTATTGATCTTTTGCCATCACCGCGCATAACATTTTAACAAATAATAAATTTATACTAGTCCAAAAATGTAAACAAATTATTTTAAAATAATTTAGATCATATTTTATTATGAAATCAAAAAAAATCTGTATAGTTCTGATAGCATCATAATTTCAGTTAAATATTAGGACATAATAAATAGTTAACAAAATATTTCAGTTTAATCATTACAGATGTTAGAACATAGCTGTCTTTTAACATGTCAACACTCACAGAACAATAACTCCACACACAAGGACTGAATGGTAAATCTAGCTGTTGTCGCTAACATCTCTACACTCACCGGTAACATTATGCCACTTGTTCACAGCAAACAGCCTGCTAGCGGTTACTGTAATAATGGCTGGTACAGCCAGGCCCAGCTGAGTGTTGGCAGCAACATGGGTGACAGGGGAGTTGGATGGGAACTTAAGTACCATGATGACATCCTGCTGCATCTGGTCTGTGAACATCAGAGGAGTCTGCAGGAGGAGATACTGTTCAGTGGCAAAACCCCAAATCAAATACAAATAAAAACAAAAAAGGTGATGGGGGAAGAGGAGGAAGCAAAAGAGAGGAAAAATGACAAATAGGAAGAAATAGGTTAGCAGCAGGAAACAGAGCATAGGTGCATCTACAGCGAAATGGGGTCCACCCCTTACAAGTCTTTTGCTAACAAGTTCTGAGCATCATTAAACAGTTGACACATTGCTTTCGTGAGAAGAGCTTTAATTATTTTAAATGAAGAAACCTTATTTAGAGCAAAGAATTGAGTTGTGTTTTTTTTAAAAAAAGCAGAAACATCAAACTTGCATCCAAGTCTTCAAGATATAAGAGGCATTTACATGCATTGTGAAGTAAGCCAATCAATAAACTAACATAGGTAAAAAGAAAAAGATGTGCGCTGTGGGAGAAAAAAAATCATAAGCATTTCAGACAAAGAAAAAGCTACACATAAATAGAAGGGTTCAGTGCAAATTTATGGATTATAACTTTAAAGAAACAATAGAAATAAATAAAAATACTTGCATTTGTCATGTTGAAACATCTAGAAACATTTTGCATACAATTACAATGACTTATGTCGGCAAATGACTGCACTTTATACAAAAACTACAACTAGAAAACAACCATCCTGAAGATATAAACAGGAAATTGGATTCAACCGGATGTCGTCAGAAGACAAAGTAAAGGAAGAAATATCGCACTGCAACCCGTGCTTGCATTGTTAAAGCAGCAATTCGATTTTTGGAGCATAAAGGATGGTGCAAAAATAATAAGGTGGATAATAAGCTTCAGTGACACCCTTCTGTGAGAGTGGCTAAAAGCCAATCAATATTATGAGTTAATCCTCCCCAGACACTCATTCAATTAAAGGTGTCAGTAATGCCTCATCTGATGTAGCCTCAATTAAATCCAACTATCTGATCCACTGAAAACACTGGGGGATAGGGCAACAGAAACCTCGGCAGACAAATATGCATTGTGCGTTTGTCTGCTAATTACTACACCTGGCATAAATTACCACTGATGCACTTTGCACAGCACGACACAACCTTATTTTCTAAAATCTGTGCCTCATTTTGAAGGCTAATTTGCTTGGTGAAACTAAATGAATTTTTATTAGGTGACTTAAACAATAAAGGGAAACTATAACTTTGAAAAAAGGAAAGCACTCGATCCTTAAAGGTATTTTGGTAAAATCCTTTCTCTCCATTCCAGCAACAAATACAACATGCTTTCTTCCCTTCTCTCCACCATTTCTTAGCTGAGAGGCTAGATAGTTTTGTTTTTCTTCTGCTATACTGCTCTATTTTGAGTTACTAGACGTGAAAGAGCAACAAAGAGTGATTTCTGTCAAGATGCTTCTAACCTACTTCAGGCAGCTTGGGTTACATTAAGAACTTGTCATATAGGGATCTGGGAGATGAACCTGTATCCAACTATTGCATGGCACAGAGTACTAATAAACAAATACACTTTGCCATCCAGTCTCCCCTTTCCTAAAAGGAGTATCACAGCTTAGGTGGGAATTGCTAGGGACAAAATTGTTAATATTGCGATTCTTATGCTATCCATATTCCCAAATAAATTAAAACAAAATCGTTTGTTTGGCATCAGATCTTACATGGATAGAAGCAAACAGCCCCCTGTACCTGGCCCTGAGAGTGTGCCAAGGCCATCAAGGTAAGCGTTAGAACATGTCAAAACTGAATTTAAACTTATATTGTATCTAATTTTTCCCCACTTTTCCCTTTACTCTTTCTCTTTTGAAGCTGTTGTCTCACACTGGGATACAATTGCATATGTAATGGTGGCCCACTGGCATCTCATTCAAGTGCCTGTCCTTATGTGTGAGCCCGAGGAACAGTAAGAGGCAGTGTATGCAACCTTGAGGCCATCATATTCAAGCCTTCGCCTATCCTCTCTTAGCATCCAGAGAAGTACAATTCCAGCAGGGGTCACTGGATAGTGATCATGAGCTGATTTTCGTCACCCTAACCCGAGGACACTAAGGCCAACAACATTGGCTCTGCTGTGCTTTACTAACACATACGGAATAGAGATCAAACCTGGGATCTTCAGTGGTCTGGATGGCTGAGTGCTACACCATACAGTATATTTACCCACACCCACCAAGGCATTAGGAGCAACATCACACTGCTTTTAAAATCATTCACAATACTTTTCAGATAGGTTCCAGAAATGTTGGATGATTTCCAACATCCATGTAGCATAACTACATTATTCAGTATCTAGACTATCTAACACTGCAGTGACTACAGATTGCAGTCCCTTTTGTAACTGCAGTAAAAGTTTCAGTTAACACACATCCAATTGAATAAATGGTACAGCGACACAGGGCATTAGAGTTCCTGTTGATAGATTGCAATAATTACACAGGCATGCAAGTGTGCAAAGCAACACAAATGAGTTACACATGAAGACAGCTGAATGTTTCTTCAGAGTACAGAATACCAAACACCACATTTGGAACCAGATCTAAAGTGCAACTGGAAATGACTGGTTAATAGCATGCAACATACTTACCACTTGCATGGCAGAGCTTCTGGGAGGATGTGGCTCTATTAAAAGTTGGGAAGGAGTTTGACCAAAGCTTCGGATCTGGGCTTCAACAGCCTGTAGGAAACATACAACCACATGATAGAAGCACTGATCACAGGCATCGGAAACTAAATGGTCACCTGAAAATATCATGCAACACGTCTGGATTGCATCATACTGAAAATCAAGCCCGTATGTTCACTATGGTTGGGAGCTTGGCACTAACACCTAGGATTATCTCATCACTTAACTGTACATGTTATTTCCACGAAACACTCTTAAAACATTCTCAGTCCCCCCATTTGATAAGAAACAGAAACCGGCAGTTACAGCCATAATTTTGACCTTGCCTTTGTTTTGTCTCTTGAACTGTACTGCCTTCTGGTTTTGCATTTCTCAGTAAATAAAAGCAGAACTAAACTTAAACATATATTAGCATTTTCTGTAATAACAACAGAAAACGCTAGAAAAACTCAGCAGGCCAGGCAGCATCCGTGGAGAGAGAAAGAGAGTTAACGTTTCAGGTCGATGACCTTTCCACGGATGCTGCCTGGCCTGCTGAGTTTTTCCAGCGTTTTCTGTTGTTATTTCGGATTTCCAGCATCCGCAGTATTTTGCTATCGTATTAGCATTTTCTGTGTCAGACACATGATTACAAAATAACTGAGTGTGGCAATAGTGAAATACAGGTTGGTTTATCAGTAGGGCTTTCTCACTCAACCATCTGCACAAATAAACAAAGGAGTTTCTTTTTGTATTCTGTTCAATTTCTGCATTGATTCCTAATTCTCTAGTAGAATATTAGGTATTGCAAATCTGACATTTATTTCCAGAATTTTTTTTCACCCCTTCAGTACTGAAAGCCTTTCGGCATTTTTCAAACTGCACACTCTTCTCATATAGCAATTAGAACAGTTTTTATGTTATAGAAATGACGTTGGGGAAATGTGTAGAGCCCAAGAACAGTACTCCTTGAACAAAGTAAAACAATTACAATGCAGTATATTTTTAAATTTTAATGTAGAAATACTATTGCAGTACTCAAAGTGTTAAAGATTTTAGGATTCATCTTAAAATGCAGACATTTTACCCACACAGAATAAGTAATGCTTCCCAAGATCTGCCTAATTATTTTTTTTAAGAGGTAGGGAGGGAAGAACAAGCCACGATGCAAAGCTGTCCTGCACATGATCAATTTCAGTTTGAAGGGAATAAAAACAAAAAGGCATGAAAATTAAGAAACGTCATTCAGCATTCTGGAGGAGGGTATAACTTTTTTGACCCCCTCCAACTGTGATTTAAATCCAACCAAAAATAGACCTGTCCAGACCAAGATAATGGCAGCACTGATCAAAAATCTTGTGTTACAACTGAATGGATTCTGTAGGAGATAGAGCTTACACGGACTTACTGAGGTCAGCAAGTCCAAGCACAATTGGGTTTATTTTCCAAGTCGCAATAAGTTCTTAAAAGAGAGTTGAAGTTGATTGTTTGCTGGACAGAAGATCATAAAGCTGCTTTAGAGGCCTCAAACAAATTGCTACAGGTAAATTGATGAAGCATAGATGATCTGGAGAATAGACAAGAAATAATAATAGACTAGGACCTCTGAAGATAATTAAGGAGATGGCATTATTTTCTTTGGCACCAGATTGTACCACAAATCTGGACTCAAAAGAGAACATCTATTCGATGTTAAGACTGAGCACGTGCATTGGTTATCAAATTAATTTCTCAAATGGCCCGAGAATAATCGCTCCTACAATACCATGTGTCCAAGAAAGGGACAGAATACGTAATGCTGCAACGATAGAAATGACCTTTCAAAAGTAGGCTCATCAGGAAAAGGCTCCTTTAACAGACGCTACTAAAAATAAATTTGAGAGAAAGATCGCAGGCATCTCTCATAAGATCGTATGAAATTACGGGTTTGCCACAGTGGCAGTCAAGGAACTAGAAAATTTACAGATATGGGCAAGAGTTGAAAACAAAATGGCTCAGGTGCAAGGGAAATCCACCCAATTTGCTAATAGTTTTAGATGCTGGAGCACGTTATTTCTGCATTTGTACTATTAGTATTTAGAGCCATACAGTGGTTATTAATGGATTCAAGAGTGTGCCTATACTTATATTACTGTAGAGTCTTACACAATGATACATATTCTGGCCCTGAGCAACAAGGAGATGAGAAGCAAGCAGCTTCTTTTAACAATGTAATGATGGCAGCTCATTTATGTTGAAGAATCAACACAGGATTTAGGCAAAGGATTTACCTTTCTTAGTATGTTAATATGTATATTTTTTAAACTCAGCAGCTGATGAAATTCCACAAATTCATTATATTTCATTCTATAATGATGAACCTTAAGTTGTTAATTTCCAGAATACAACTCACTGAAAACATACCATTATCCTCTAAATTGGCATCATTTTTTATGCTCACTCTTGCAACGAATTCAAAAATAGATTAAAATAATATTGCTTTTGTATCTTTTATTTGTGGACAAGATGAAAGTCATTGTATATATGAAGTGGTCTGACCTTACCAAACTGCAACAGAAATACATGGCCTGGAAAGTACAGGCATCAAAAAGATAGCTTATGTTCCACCTCAGTCTTTCCATGAGGTTTAATAGTACAGGCTGCTTTACTGAAAGAGGACACGGTATTAGAAGCACTGTGGAAAATTCTTTCCTCTCTTGTGCTGCCAAACTGACAGACAGCTATAATAGGACCCACCTTACTTCAGAAACATGGTATAACCCAGACCTCATGTCTGGAGGTCATCTCCTTCACCATGCTGTCTGGACTAGGTACAGTAGTAAACAAATTAAAGACCTCTTTAATGACCAATAGTTCTGCTCTCTCCAGGGGTTTGGGGAGAGGGTACAGCATTCCACCATTCAATTTCTAATCATTCACAAATCAAAACTTTTTTTACAAAAAAAGTTCAGAGAAACAAAACTCCTGCCTGCCAAGAAAATAACTCCAGTGGAGACATTCCTGAAATAAAATGAAGAAAAGCAGTATTTCCTTACAAATGCCACGCTCAGAGAAAACAACTGGAGTCACTTTAAATGCCCCAAACTGGAATGGATATGAGACTGCTCTCCGAACTCTAGCTCACCACTTGGAATGACATCACCATCTGTTAATGCTTCACCTCCACCTTCAACGCTCTTGTCCCCACGAGATCCTGAACAGTCTTCATTCTCACACAACAGCCATACTCTTTGTCCTCAAATCCACTGGCTGTAAGTTGGAGCGTACCTGGTGAATGGCCACCGTGGCTATCCATTGTTGAAATGAAGCAATGGTACACCCTGATCACCTCAAGGACTATCGTTGCTCTATGGCCAAATTCTCTTCGTCACAACAAACTGTCTCCTCGGACTTCCTTCTACCACACCCTCTATCTTCACTAAATGTGAGGACACTCTTATGGATTTTGTACGTCCAAAATTTAGGACATTGTTCTATTGTCTCTGACCTCTCCCCCTTTCAGCCTTTCCCTGCTCAATCCACCCTTGGGCATCCACCCCTTATCCAGAATCTTCCCCCCACCACAATCACTAAACTAATTTCTTCCATAAAGTTCACCACCCTTGCCCACCCCACCCCCAAAATCTCAGGTCTTCATCACACAACTTTCCCCTTTCACTCTCAAATTTGAAGAGCTTGTTTTTTTATTGTGTTGCCAATCCTGCCCAAGAACCATGAAGTTACTATATGTAAGGCATTTAGGGCAAACATGCACTTAAAAGATATACAAAAAATGTTTTTAAAAAGTACAGGTGACACATTTGAGACTCCTGCTGTGATCTCTCTATGAAACTTTCATTTCACTTAAAATAAACAATCTACAGTAAACAAGTTCTGTAAAATGCAGTTCAGCCTTTTTCTAGTATACAACACAAAACACCAATACACCAAATCAAATCTCATTTGTGCTGTTGTACAGAATCCACGATTCAAACACAAACGTAAATACAAAATCATGCTACAGTAAATGATTACCTAATTAGCAGGTTTTTTAAATACTGAAGACACAAGTCAATCTGATGATAGACTAGACTAAATAGATAGCATGATATTTAGGAACCTAATCACTTAGGCATAAAATATATTTTATGAGGTATCTTCTGTTATTTTGGATTGAACTGCAGGATAAATGACTGAACGGATTGGGATGTTAAGATTTGCCAATTGGCTACTTCAACCCACAATTTATAAAGCTCCTGATTCAAGCAGAAAACATTTCTTGGCAATAAGGTTATGCGTTCATCAAAACGCAACTGTACTTAACTGCCAATTTTGGTCAATAAAACCTCTTTTTTTAGTAGTTACTTCTGAAATCAAAAAATAGCATGATTATGAAGTTTTAAACTAAAGATAGAAATTGGACAGAACAGTTACTAGGAAATGACACCCAAGAACAGTCATTTCCCTCTACTCTTCACTTTTTCTTCCCAAATATAGAACTACTGCAGTTTTCATTATTTTAATAGAGCACGAGGAGAAAACAACAATACTACAGTTTAAGCGCAATGGGACATTTTACTATGATAAAGGCGCTATATAAATGCAAGTTGCTGTTTTTGTTGTGTGCTCAAACTAATTGCAATCTGTAATTATGGCTGGAATTTCCCTTACCATGGTGGGTCCCGACCCCGCTACTGGTTCCATCCCGCTGTACAGAATGAACTTACCTTAATTGGGCCTATTAAGCCCGCCCAGCATGTTACCCGGCCCAATTAGATGGAGCGGGTCTGGGGACATCACTCATGACGCGTTTTAAGCCGGGATCCTTAAAGGGACCCTGGCCACATTAAATTTTAAGTTCAATCTAACATAGTGGGTGTTGAATCTTTACTGTACAATCATATAATAAAAGTTATATGAGTGACAAAGAAATATTTCAATAAAATTAAGTAATATGACTCGATAGTATGAATACGATCAAGAACATAATTTTAAAAGTACATTAATTGTGAAGTTATTGGTGCTTTAGTCACAAATCTATAGACTTTTGTATCAGTAACTGGTACAAATAAAAGGTGTGTGTGTATATAGGTAATACATAAAATTAAGCAGATTTTAAATGTAATTGTAAAGGGGTGGATTTACAATCTTATGTAAGTTCAGCGGAAGAGCTGCAGAATTCCTGACAAACAGTGTAAGTGGTGCTTATATGTTTTTGGGATTTCTGTAGCTCTTCCGTTGAAGTTAACAATGGACAAGTGAGAGAACCTCCGCAGAAATTCACCCTAAAGTCTCAGATTGAAAAATTACATTAGTCATATTCAGGGACTGAAAGCAAATTGAATCAGTGGAATGAGTGCTGAGAATGAAATTGTTATGGTTGATGACTTGATTTAATGTGTAACTGGACAATCACAGTATACTGTGAGAAAAACCTGACCAGAAACAACACAAAAATGTATTTAAATGGTATATGTAATTTTTTATAGTGCAGATCAATTCACTGCAATTACTGTTCAGTTGGAAGGCAACAGCCGAGAATGGCCAGTGAAAAATTAACATGTAGCAGTAGCTTTTCAAGTAGCACAGAATCTCCATCAATTTTTTAGCTGATGTAATCAACATGTTTTTATTTTGGTTTGTTTACCATGCTGTCAAGTAATCAGCTGGAGCAATGGTCACGGAACTCACGCCTCAGGTTGACAAACGTGGTTCCCGAGCTGTGTTAATCCCGTGGCCATGCAGGGAAATTTAAAAAGTAAGCGAAAAAAGGCTCTTAAGTGCCTGTAAAGTACCTCAATGATTTCAATTGGGTCCCCCGCCGATGCAGGTCAGGTTAGCTCCACGCTCACAGGTGCACCTGTGGGAAAGGCGCATGGGAGCGATTTGACAGCAGGTTCTCGACCCGCTGTCAGAAAAAACTTCCCCACCCGACCCGCCACCAATCGCGCCCGCTACCACCATGGAAAATTCAGCCCAAAGTCTCTATTTAGTGAGCTTTAAAAATGAGTTAAAAAAAAATATTGGCCCTGAAATTACGGTCGGCGGTGTAACTAAGGAGTACGCCGCGGACCTCTGAAAGAAATCCGCACTTACCTGGTGCGGGGCCTCCTTCGAAACCTTGCGTTGTTTCGCTGCGGAGTTGAGCACAGCATAGTGGCCCACGGATCCCAGGGGCGCACCGTGTGCGTAAGCGTACCTGGGATCACATGGGGCGGTGCTCCAATCAGGAAACAGAAATCGACGATTCCCATTCATGATTTTTTAGTCTCACGCACCCCGATAAATTAATAAATAAATCAGTCTCTCATTCACCCTGGTAAATTAATAAATAAATCAGTCTTCTTACTCACCCTGCTAAATTAATAAACAAATCAGTCTCGCATTTACCCCGGTAAATTAATAAATAAATCAGTCTCTCATTCTTGGTAGAGTTGTGTTGGGATCAGAAGATAGTTAAGTGGATATAGATATTTATTTTGAAGATTTATCATCATGACGGGTGTATATTTCAAGCTGCTGCATATCCTCCCACCTTACGCTGTGCAAACAGGCTCCTGCACCTGTTTGCACAGCCGTAAAATTTTACTGCGTAATTGCTGGGCAGTTTGTGGGCAATTAGCCCAACTCTGCACCAGCAATAAGGATTTCACAGTCGGAGCGGATGAAAATCCCGAACGTTCTGTCCATTTCAAAGGCGGTATGATGGCATACTCAGTATGCAGTCATACTGACCGCAAATTCTGCCCCATTATTCTGTCTAATTGGTTCCTGCCTAATATGCCTATTGTAATCAACTAGTCTGCTTTTTAAAATTGTCCAGGCAATACTTGGATTGTCAAGTTGTACAACATAATTCAATATAAAGCACCATTGTCCCAAACTACACACACTTCTACAGTAACATTTCTGCCTGCAAATATATGTGTGTTAAGTGTATATATGGAGAAAGCGCCTTGTTTGATTGGAAATGTCATTGTTCCATAAAAAGAAAGGGGCTAAAGAGAATGACACATTGTAGGTTAATTAGGTTGTGACCCACAAAATTAAAAATTCGTATTTCTCAATTTAAAAAAAATTCCTCAACAGTGAACCCATCAACTTCGAAAAAAAACGTTCACAGTATTGTGAAAAGAGCGTGATCATTCAACAGCAGATCCAAAACTAATTAGTATTGTTAGTAAATGACACATAAGAAAATTAGGACTGTCTATATTTAATTAATAACAAATGGACTGCGGGCAAATAAAAAATGAACTTGTGCTCTTTAAGAATAACAGCGGTAACAAAATATTTGACTTTTAAAAAAAATCCTCATAATATTAATACAATAGCCCTCTTCTTTACAAAGTGTAGGTACATTGTCAAACAAAAAGAAACTCCCCATGGCCTGACCCGTTATTAGCGCTACTCTATAAAACCTAATTTTTGTGGCTGCCAAGGAGAAAAACAGGAAGTAATCATCGTCTGTAAAAACTTGCAATGGTTTCCCCACCAGGGCCCTTCTTACTAACATAATGTGAGGCAATACATTCCAAACCTATTAAAATGTAGACCTTGCCGGACATGCTCACTCCAGCTACAGCCTTACAGCTGTCTGTCTGCTATAATATATCCCAGCTGCCAATCTGAAGGAAACCAGCCAGTCACAGCAGAAACAATTTCACCCAGAATGTTAGAGGCTTCTCCAGATTTGCAAATACAAAGATTATCCCAGTTGGATGGGCTTGATCAAATCTAGCTGGCCGATCAGCAGCAAAAAGAAGATTGCAATCATCAGTTTGTTCATGAAACATTTGAGAAAAAAAATCTTATATGAATATTTTACATCTCAAGCATGTTTGCAATCACTCCTGGAATTAAAACAAAAAAACATTTTTTTTGGTAGAATTACCAAATTATAGATCAGAATTTCAGCTTTTTGAATGCTATATGCTCTAGACCACTTTCTTCCAAAAGGAAAACAGCAATCTTCAGCCTATAATCATTTTCTAAATTTTTAAACAAAGGTGCATGTCCCTGGACAAGTATTTTAAAATACTGTTCAGAAACCGGCATTGTTCGGGAGTTTTTATGCAAAAATGTGGTATTTGGGCAGCAAATGGAACTGCACACAGTAAGTGTAGATATATTCACAGCTTCGACCAGAGTATGCCATGCCATGGCGCATCACGGCAAATCAGTTGTCCTAGCTATGTTTAAAAAAGTACAACAACCCATTAGTAGTGAGCAAAGTAGTAACAAATCCTGACACACCCCAGTTGTTCCTTAGCATTTTGGTGCTAAGTTTATTATTCCGCCCCATTCCTTAGAACATACAGCCATCTGGCCAGTAATGCTCCAGTAGTTGTTTATAAATTCTACAAAGATTTCAGTAATCCCTACGATACTAAGTATGATGAATTTACAACTCTCTGACATTGTTTTCTAAATACTTGATTTCTATCTTTACCCTGGAGACTGCAGCTATGATTCCACGTCCACCTGCCCACAAAAGGAAAGGACCTTACTTTCTATACCAATGACACTAACTAGAAGAAAAAAAATGTATTATGCTAAGTGGTTAATTTTGGACTTTAATGCACTTTGAGTTAATTTGTATAATTCCCAGTTTACAACTTCAATAGAAGCTAACATCACACCTGTAAACCATCGCACTTGTCACAAAGCTGGTTCTGTCACATGTAGGCACAAAAGGCAGCACTGATATCTTTGATTATTTAAGAAATCCTGTGGAAATTGTAAACTCTCAAACAAATCTTATAAAGGTTGAACTAACAGCCATACCAATTTACCAGCATTTAGACATTGCATCATGGAGAGCAAAGAGTGAGAATCAGTATGTAGTCTGATCTGCACCACTAAACCTAATAATTTCAGCACTATGTTTTGACTCTCAGTCACGCCGTGAAAAAGTAAATTCTTTCATAAAATATACGTTTTCTCTATTATAACGCAATATGAATGATCTGTTGCCCCTTTCTGTGCAATGGAGAGTTAAATGATTTTAGAGCAGGAGTATGCCAAACGTCCCATCAAGCCTGCTCTGCCATTTAATAAGATCACGGCTGAACTTTTACATCAACTCCACTTTCCCGCCCAATTCCCATATCCCTTGATTCCCTTAGAGTCCAAAAATCTATCGATCTCAGTCTTGAATATACTCAACGACTGAGCATCCACAGGCCTCTGGAGTAGAGAATTCCAAAGATTCAAAACCCTCTGAGTGAAGAAATTGCTCCTCATCTCAGTCCTAAGAGGCCGACCCCTTATCCTGAGCCTATGACCCCTAGTTCCAGACTCTCCGGCCAGGGGAAACAGCCTCTCAGTATGTACCCTGTCAGCCCTCTAAGAATTTTATACATTTCAATGAGATCACCTCTCATTCTTCTAAACTCCAGAGAGTATAGGCCCATTCTACTCGATCTCTCCTCGTAGGGCAACCCTCTCATCCCAGAAATCAATCTAGTGAACCTTCGTTACACCCCCTCCAAGGCAAGTATATCCTTCCTTAGGTAAGGAGACCAAAACTGTACACAGTACTCCAGGTGTGGTCTCACCAAAGCCCTATATAATTACAACAAGACTTTCTTACTCTTATACTCCAACCCCCTTGCAATAAAGGCTAACATACCATTTGCCTTCCTAATTGCTTGCTGTACCTGCACGTTAACTTTCATTGAAAGAGTTAAGAGAAAACAACACTAATATAACTGGTTTTAGTTCAAGCTTACCAGAAGATATATCTGATGATAGATAAGAGTTTTAAGTAATGAGGAAAAAATCTGTTGGCTAAATCTTAAAAATCCTTACAAGGAAACTTGATTCCAATCAGTATTCAAGCCTTGTTTCAGCTAAATCTCAATCGGGTCGAAAAGCAGTAGCCAATTTCCTGTAATTAATCTAATGTTGCTGATTACTGGTTAACAATTGAGCAAATAGTTCAGAAACTCATTTGTCCAATCACCAGTGATTGCAACCAAATGTTCTTAAGTTTTACCATATCGGTGCATGTAGAAATAAAATTATCTATGAAAACTGACTAATTTCTTTTCAAGATACATATGTATTTGGTAAGGATATGGGTGTGAAAAAATAACTCAGAATCCAATTTCCAAAATCTGGACCTAAATAGTTTTGGCTTTTCTTTGTGGTCCTACACTAGAGAGATTACTTTGTTTTATTCTCACTTGTCCAATTTTGAAATAGATTTGTAATCCTACTTTGAACATGATTATTACTTCCAAGCCAAATCATGCACTCACTGTGTAAAAGTAAAATTACTTAGGTACAAATACAGCATGGGCATTATCCTTGGTCAACTTCATGCCATTTTATATTGGAGGTGGGGTTGAAGCTGAGCATCGCAAAATCCATAAGGACACGATAATGTTTCTCAGCATCTAGCCTTAAAGTTTTACTGTTTCTAATAGAAAAGCCATAAAACTGCAATACGAAAAACACTACATTTCTTCAAAGCCTATTAAAAGAGTCCCTTGGATTAGGCACAATAATGGCTCATCTAGTTACTTGTGCGTTTAGCACTGTAACAGATTAGCAAAACGGTACATGCTGCAAAACTCAATCCCCACCAATTTATGTAAAAATAATCATGGGTTTAATTGAGTTAATGCAATCAGCTGAATTAATGTTTATGGACATGCATTAGGTCATCATTTATCTGAAACAACTAGTCATATGTAGCACAAAATAGATCCCTTCAATAAGAGCAGGGGCACATTAATGGCATATGGGGCCAGGGGGAAGGAGCAGGAGACTCCACCTGGATCTCCCCCCCGCCCCGAATCTTCCCACCAACTTTCCAACAACAGCAGCCTGAACATAGGGGCAAGAGCCTTCTAAAAAAAAAGAGCCATTAGGCGAGTGACTTGAGTAGGGAGTACGGCAGCCTGGATCCCCGCGCCCACCGCATCTGCCAAAGTCTCCCTGGCACTTTCACCACCTGTCATCATTAGCATCACCAACATAGCCATCATGGTGGGCGAGGGAGAAGCAAGGCCGGTGATGATAATAATTGTTATCTAACAATACATGCTGCTGTGTATCAATTCTTATAGGCTTCCTTACAAAGAAGCCAGCAGGCCGGGAACTAGAAACATGAAAGGCTCAGGTGGGCTGCAGGAGCTACAGACCTGGGAGCGCCAGACGTTCTTTAACGAATGGGGGTGGGGGGGGGGGGGGGGGGGGAAATAGGGTTATACGGCCCCAAATGTTCATGGTGCCCAGGGCCCCAAGGATTCTTAATCTGATTAAGAACACTTAAATCATGAGAGCATCACCCAAGTTTTGGTCAGTTCTTTTTTTTTTAAATACTCATTCTCGGGATGTGGGCACCGCTGGCAAGGCCGGTATTTATCGCCCATTTCTAGTTGCTCTGGGGAAGGTGGTGGTGGGCTTTCTTCTTGAACCATCTCAGTCCATGTGGTCAAAGTACTTCCACAATGCTGTCAATGTAATGAATATACCAATCTTCAGAATAAATGTTTTGGAAATACAGAGCTGACTGAGCAAACAGTGCAGAAGGTGGTTTGGCACTATTCGTCCATGGCAGAACAAAGCCATGCTTTGTGGAGCTAATGACATGTTAGATAAAACATTAGACAATTTAACCCAACTCTTCAAATAGTCTTCAAATGTCAAGTCAGGGTAAAGCTCACATTATAAATGAGGATGTACAGATCATGCAACTAGGCTATGAATTCACACATTAAAGGCTGCATTTTGTAAATTGGGGGTTGTTGTGTCACAGAGATGTAAATTGTAAGAGAACAGATTAAAACTGGAAGTTTGCATTCAATAAAATAAATGATAATTTAACACTCCTCAAATTAAAAATCTCGCAAGTTACCTAGCGCTTTATTAACTACTTTCATATGACTATGATGCCAATTTACCACTGGATTCTGACCCTAATAAGGGAAAGACACAGAGATTGCTTTTGTTCAGAACAGATTTTACTACAACTGGTCTCAGGGGATCAGTCACAGGCTTTGCCAATTTAAAACAGCATTCATGGGAACAATATTTGAAGTAAATTAAAAAGCAATACAGAAAAATGAAAAAAACACTTGCACAGAAAAAACCATAGCAGCAAAAGTGCATCTCAGATATTGCACATTTTTCAATGGGCACCATTAACTTCATTAAAATTACCCTATATTTCACTAAGTTACTAATTCCCTTTGAAATACATGGCCTTTCACAATGGATGCTATCAAACAGTCATACTATTTTTATTGACTGAATGGCTTATGTTTAAACATATAAAGTATGGTCAGTAAAATTCATAAACTTTCAAGCACTGTGTCATGTAGATAACAACAACATCTTGCATTTATATAGTGCCTTTAACGCAGTAAAATATCCCAAGGCGCTTCACTGGTAAACAATAGGTGAGGGCATGATTAAGGATGAAATGGAAGATGCCACAGGTTGCTTGCTGTGAACTGGTTGGATCAATGCCCAGTGACTGTAATCAATGCTACAACAGAAGCAAACCATAAAAATACCATGCGGTATAATTTCTACCATTGGCTAATCTTAGGACAAAATATCCATCAAGTATTAAATAAAAGTTGGTTTGTGCAAGGTAACTAGGATTTTATATTGGACTCATTCAGATCTGTAATCTTCATAATATGGCTTTTTATGTATCAATTGTGAGAAGATTACTATCCTCCTGCAGTGGGCCACAGATAATGTGCTTGCAATTAACTGCCTGATGTCAGTAAAAGCTCTATTCTTCCCTCCAGAGTACAGTATTCACGACAGTTCATACAGTTCTATAATAAGGGCACCCATTGAAAAGAAAGGATATGGCAGGGCTGCTCATTATACAACCTCATTATTCACCCCAGGAGGGCCCTGCACTACCTACTGTACACATACTCTTGATTTCACTCCAGCTGCCTGCAACTTGTATTTAAGGTCAAACAAATGGTACACCAGTGAAAGAGAAGAGTAAGAATATGCCATGCCAGGTTATATAGGAATCTAATTGATTACAAAACAAGTCCTATGAGCAGGAATGGAAAGACTGGCTGAGTATTTAGTGATAATTCACTGTTCCACAGAACCTTCTTAAGGAACCTAGTTGGTGTGATGGCATTTTATTTGGTCAAGTGTCATGTTAGCAGCCAGAAGGAGGTCAGACACAGTTTGGGAGACAAGCAGCTTCATGGCAGTTAATGTAAGCTACCAACATTAATTGTTGGGGTGGGTTGCTAGTTATCACATCATCAAATTATCTGTCCTCCAGGTTAATGCAAAACTCCAGAAATAACTGCTGAGGAAATTATACTTCCAATGAAATGAAAACTGTGGCAGACTTTAAACCTCAGCTCATGTTACAGGACAATAATATGCCAATAAAGTGCATCAGTCCTTCAATATAGGACAATTGGAGCTTTCAAGACAGAGATAAATAGATTGTTGTTAGGCAAGAGTATCAAGGGACATAGAGCAATTGAATGGCGCAAACTGCAGTGTGCCTGTTAAGGGAACAAAGGAATTTCACTCAAGTAAACACTTGCAATGGGTTCAATACTAGACAGTGCATATATGAAACTAAATACCTGTAAGTTCATTTCTTCACATTTAGAAAAACGAGGATTATGGGAAGTGAGTGATCATATTTCAGAAAAGGGAGGGTGGGGCATCCGGGGTTGAAAGCAAGACTTGTAGTTGCATTTCAAGAAAGAATACCATTCTGATGAAGAGTCTACTCCCAAAACATGAAGTTGTTTTTCCTCTTTACAGATGCTGATGGACCTGTTGGTCACTTGCCACATTTCAGGTTCATATTTGGAGAAAGAAGGTGGAAGGGGAGGAAGTATTTGGTTTTATTACATTGTTTTCAGATGTTCATATATTGTAATGCGAAATAATTGTGTTCATGACTTGATGTTTTTAGACTCCTGTTCGCATTTCCTTCTTAATGTACATATATAGTGTATATGCTTGTGTTAAAAATAAGCCTTACAGTGGGTTTGAGAGAGTGGCGCTTGAGCAAGTTGGTGTTCGGAATTGTGACCTCAGCCTAACGTTAGTGAGTTCCTATGTACCCCTAGGATACGGGAATAAATAAGTTTTAAAATTAAATTCTTTGAAGTTTTTTTGCGTTTAAGCTCTCTATAACAGCAGCTTGAATTTGTAATACTTTTGACTGTAATTGCTCATATAAATGTCAATGGTATTTCAAAGTGGTATTCTAAATCTAGATGAGCTTTTTAAATCAGTTCCTGAACAGATGTTTTCAGATTCTCTTCCCTTGTCCTGGCCAACGTTTATCCCCCAACCAACATCACTAAAAGAGATCATCTGGTCATTTATCTCATTGCTGTTTGTGGAATATTGTTAAGGGCGAATTGGTTGCTAGTTTTCCCTACATTACAACAGTGACTTTGCTTCAAAAATATCTCATTGGCTGTAAAGCATCTTGGGATGTTGAGGTTGTGAAAGGCACTAAATAAATGCAGAGAGTAAGTTTATTTGTTCTAAATTACCAATCAAGTTCAGACTTTTTCCAGAGTAGAATTTTTTTTAATGTGCTTGTCTTATTGTGATATTCAGTGACAGATAAATGTTCTTTATTTCTTTCTCCCTTGAATGAACATTTATCAGTACCAATGTTGCTTATAATTTTATTCAGTCTGTACAGTCCAGCATATGTGAAAGTTAGAATACTGTGAACAATCTACATGTAATCAAAGTAATAGGTGGCATAGTGGTTAGCACTGGTGCCTCACAGCGCCAGGGACCCGGGTTCGAACCTGACCTAGGGTGACTGTCTGTGTGGAGTTTGCACATTCTCCCCGTGTCTGCGTGGGTTTCCTCCGGGTGCTCCGGTTTCCTCCCACAGTCCAAAAATGTGCGGGTTAGGTTGATTTGGCTATGATAAATTGACCCTTAGTGTTAGGGGGGGGATTAAATATGTGGGGTTATGGGGATAGGATGGGATATGTTAGGGGGAATTAAATACGTGGGGTTACGGGGGTAGGGTGGGATATGTGTACTGTGGGGATTAAAGCAGGGACAGGGTACTGGATTTGGATGATCAGCCATGATCGTATTGAATGGTGGAGCAGGCTCGACGGGCCGAATGGCCTACTCCTGCTCCTAGATTCTATGTTTCTATGGTACTAGGGGGATTGTAACGATCATGCAAAATAAAACAATACACTTCATTTAAAATCTCTCAGGTCAGTTTTCTAAATGGACGTCAATTACCCCATATCACCTGGGCTTGTCAAAATGTCACATGGTCACCAACAAATAATTACTGAAGCATTATAAACAATAATGTTCATCAGGTAGATCAGAATAGGTTTCTCCACCACCCTTTTCCAAACCAGCACTATCAGTATTCAGAGTAAGGGTGGAATATTCAGAGTTTTTACACTTGCAAGGGAAAACAATTTCCAGACACATTTCTGAACATCATTATCCCTTTTGAAAGATAATTTAAAATATTTTCATTGAAACATGATATTATTGGGAGAATTGTCTTGTAGGAATTACTGAGCCTGTAGTTCAAGAGCGCTAAATTAACTTGCACAGTTCAAATTATAATGGCTAAGACACTGAGTTAACGGCTGCATCTCAGTTTCCTCACTCGTCTAAGCCATTTTCCGCTCGAAGAGGCCATCAGCATTTACTATTAAAAAAAGCAACAGCTAGAACAAAAATAAAAGATGTTAAGTTACTACTGCTTTTTTTTTGAAAAGGGCTATAAGTTGGTTAAACTTCCTTCAAGAGTTTTAACAGCTCAGATCAGCACTTTAATAATGTGTTGGAGTACAGCAGTCACAGATGCTGAAATGTTATAAAGATTGTTAAAGTTACTTCTACATATAATGTTTTGCAACTAAAATGACACAAGTGCAGCTTGAAAGATCTTTGGGAGTTTTCGCTTACAGCAAATGCACTAATGACTTTTTAGAACTTCAGGCAAGTCAGCTACACACTGCTTTAGTCCACACAAACTGGTGCCTGGCTGCTCAGCATCAGATTTTTTTCCTCTAATATGGTTTCAATTATCAGAGATATATAGCTGCATTTGGAAAAAAGATTTGAAAGCCTGAATGATTAAAAAGTTCCCTCTCTCTTACTGTGTCGGAGCCTGGTATGTAATGGTGTCGTTGTCATGCATCATAAAGTCTCTGAGGGCAGTTAACAAAAGGTATATTAGAACTACTGGCCCGTCTTTAGCAACTTGGCAGTCATGGATAGTAAAGCTCTTTGCTATAAGGCTCTAATACTATTTTTCAAGCTATCTGTCACTGAATATCACAATAGGACAAGCACATTTAAAAAAAAATCCTATTCTGAAAAAGTCTGAACTTTGATTGGTAATTTTGAACAAATAAACTTACTCTGTGCTCCATAGGCTACTTAAAATAAGTTGGGGAACCGAAGACAGACTGTCACTGAGCTGAGATCTAATCTTCATATCTCATGCTTCTGCCTGTTTCCTGTAATTCTGGCAAATAAAACCCCTGCTGGTTCATTCACTGCAGCATTAAGTCACCACCTTTTGCCACGAACTTACCTCTCTTAGCACTGGGTCACTGATGGAATTCAGGTTGACAGCTCCTTCATAGGTCAGGTAATAGAAGACATTGAGGCCTCGAACAGCCTCAGGCCCTTGCTGCTTATATCCAAAAATCAGATCAATCCACTGGTGAAGCTGGCAGGAAACAAACTCGCTCTCCAGAGCCTGTAAACCACAACAGAGGGGAAACGTCAGTGTCAGATGAGTTATTCAGTTTCTGAAGTATGGATTCATTTTATATAACTCACCCCTTGGCTGAGCTGTATTTAGACCATCAACTAATTAGGCAGCCCATTGGGTCAGTGGTTTAAAAACCTGGGTGCCCATTATCGTGACCTTTTCCCCTGGAGAATGTCTATTCCCCGAGTGCAAAGGTCAAAACAAATGGAGGTGGTTACACCAACTCCTAAACTTTTTACATTGTCCCGGGCTTACCAGGGGGTGGGCAGAGGCTTGATACTGTCACACAAGTGAGGCAGGAGAGAGCATTCCCAGCCCTCCTACCTCAATTTCCTGTTTGTGTAGACATGGGGCATCTGGACATGGCACCACAAAGCTGACGTGGGGAGGGGGTGGGGGTTGCATCAGGACCTTCCTTAGAGAGTTTGAGGGGACTTCAGAGCAAGTTTAAGACAGGACTGAGGTAAGTGAGCCTTTTTTTTAAATTACAGGTGAATTCTCAGATCTTGGGGCCTTCTGGCTGCTGCTCATCATGCAGTCCAGTGTCCTGCCCTATTTCTGGTGCTAGGCCCAGCTGTGGGCAGGCATGCCATGGGCCAGATTAATGGTCACTGCTCGGCCTGGACAGGTGCAGCACACTTCTGGTATGCTGCTCTAGAAAGAACCAGAGCACAGGGGAGCCAACAAAAATTGGCCCCTTCATTTCTGCCAGAAAATAAATGTTACGAGTGAGAATTCCAAGGCTGCTTAACCATTAAAATCAACTATGGTCCTGGCTATTTCAGAACTTGTCAGCACAGTGCTGTTGGGAAGGGTTCCATTGGTCACATGGTAAAGACCAGCAACCATAGAGTTCTAATATGCAACACTAATTGTGACTTCAGAGAAGGTCGCAACAATAGCAACGTACATTTATAGAGCAAAATGTTCCACATGTCAATAAATGCTGGCCTTGCCAGCGACGCCCACATCCCATAAACGAATAAAAAAAGGTTCAGTTCACTTATAAGCAAATGAGACCAAATTGGAACACAGAGAATAACAGGCACATGGGAGTAAAATCAAGTCAGTAACCTAATCAATGAACTTGAGTGACATAAATTGAGACATCAGATGAGCCCTGAAATTACTGCCAGGTCATTTTCATACAGTAAAGTCTAAAACAACGTCATGCAAGTCACTACCTAAATTTACAGATGCCGTTTTAGTAAAACTTTATAAACTACACACCATATTTCGCAGTTTATTTTGGAGAATTTTACATGAATTTACATATTCAGTTAAGTCATTATACACTTTGTTCACTTGGTACTTGCAGAAGTATACACTAATATATTGGTTTTATAAATATGATGGAAACAGTACATGCTATGAGATGCTGAGATGCTGCACTTTGTTTTACTCCGGTCATGGGAGATAATTGATCTGGAAGAGAGGTGTGTGCACATGCTTCTGCCTCCTTCGATATTTCAGATAATTATCCTTTGCCAGCCTTCAGTTGGGGCACTGCTGTTTATTCATTTTGCCCCCCATTATAATCGTCCCGTCCCCCAGGGGAGAATGACGCTTGATTTTAAGTGCACCAATTTGCTTCTACTTCCCCACCTCTGGCAATAGACTGTACATCAGCAGTTTTGATTGATACGCGTCTCAACCAGCACCTTGTATTCCTCTCCTTCGATTCTGGTTTGCTGCTTGCACGGCACTCTCCACTTCACCATTGGAGGAGTCACGATGTCATTGCTCCGTGGAATTCTTTCCCAAAATCACTTTGGCCCGGAATTTGCAGTCCGGATGACAGTGAACTGGCAGTATTCACCATCATTCCGCCTTTGAAACTGACCGCAACTTCGGGAGATCCTGAAGTTGCGGTCTGTCATTACTGCTCCTCCACAGGCTGCGCAATTTTAGGAACAATTTGACGACAAATATTATATCGAGTTTTATCTTGTTTTTGATCTGTGTGCCAATAATAGCCATCAACCCACCAACGTGCCCTTTTATGTATGATAACTTTCACATAAAAGGATGAATAATTGAAACATAGCCAGATTACTAGCTGGACATTCTCTGCTAGTATATATTATAAAAGTAATAATTTAAAAATACAAGAGCTTTATGGTTTTAAGCCTCTGAATGTTGAATTGTTACTAACATAAATATATTCCATATCTAAGACTGTGCAAGGAGTTGTTTCTGTCGTAATAATTTGTGTGCAGCAAACCAATAGCTAAGTATGCAATACATTCATTATTTAAGTAAGCGCTTACTGGAAGAAAAAACAGCAAAATTCTGAACTGGTTCATTAAAATGCACCACTTTTGAAGACATACACAGTCCACAAGCAAAGTGCAAAATAACTACTCAGTGTAACAAAGTCACACGGAGACAAAACTCCTCCAATATGTTCAAATCAGGACAAGCTGTTTGATTGCCACTGCAGTCTCATGTCACATTAAAGCATGACAAACATTAAACCATACACTTAAATGGCAATTTATATCATTTAAATGTTTACTGCTGGAGCAGCTCATCATTCATTTAAATGTGACTTTCTGACAGCTAATTTCAGTTAATTTTCTGTATCCACTTAATTAGAACTTTCAATCAAGAAAGAAGAAGGGCTTGTAAATGTTTTGTGGATGGGATGACATTTTCTTCTCGTTACAATGAGACTAGTGAATTGTAAACCTTTCCCCATAATGAATTATCAGATAGTACATCATGCCAGAGCAAAGACTGACCATATGGAAATCTGCTGCAATGATTCTTCTAGACATATGCTTTGGACAGAATTTTATTTATGTTCACATATAAACTAGAACCACCACCATTCCTTGATACCAAAGGATAATTTACAGACATGATCCTTACAACAATGATAATGATGCAATAGACTACATTAAATGGCAATTGAATCTCTGGAAACAAAATTACATCATTAAAAATTGAGTTATGGCTATTTATAAACTTTAAAGAATCTTCTGGACGTCTGCACGAGTGAATTTATTTGTGGGTAATGAAACAGGACCCTATACATAGTAAAGTGAGTAGAAAGTAAAACAATAAAGTACAACATGCGAATGAATGAATCTTCCTACGTATATAGTAGATCACGACAGGCAGGAGTAAGTACATTCATTTTCTTATTAAGTGAACATATATTTACCAGTTCAGTTATTTTTCTAGTTTCACAATACAATTCACAGGAATGTAAGAAACAAGGAATTTGTGCCATCCAAATTTTACTGGCGGTACTGGGACCAAAACTATGAAACCATACGCACAAAAGTCAGAAGAGGAGGAAAGAAAACTGTAAAAAAATTAGGCTATTCTTCAATAGCTCGTCTTTTTTTAATTAATGATACCTGCATTTTACGAAGTTGCATTTCACTAACCACAATGCATACTTAATGTATTTTGTTCAAAATAGAAAAATTCAGCAACCTAGGATTTTCCACTTGGATTGTACTCATGGCTGCTGTTCTGTTTGTAACATAATGGCCCAGATTTTGCTGTGAGCGGCGAAGGAAAGGTTTTCTGCCCACAGACTTTTAGCGGGTTTGTCAGCGGAGACTTCCAGTCATCCGCCATCTATTTGAATTCGACGCCCTCTACAGGGGATCTGTGGCGCTGTGAGCATAACAAGCAGCAGGGAGACTCTTCAACCAATCAGATTGAAGAATCCTCACTTAGCCACAGTCTGCAAAGCAGGAAGTAAAAAACAGGAAATATAAATGACATTTAATTCATTGTACAGCAAGTGAAATAAAGATTGGGACATACACATGGGATTTAGAGAAAGTAATAAAACAGAAAAGCAATTAAAAATTAATTTTTATATCTTCAAAAATCTGCAACATTAATTTTCTTGAGGGAATGAGACTCCACATTACTTAATTTTTCAGGGCCAGAGAGGTTGTTCAGCAGTAATTATTACTTACTACAGCATTAAAAACTCAGTTACTCCTGATTGTACAAGACCTAACTTTTTCATACGTCTTTAGTGCGAGAATAGTGGGTAATTAGCCTAAGTTCACACCATCGCAGTGATCTCTGTGCAGATTCCATCAGCGAAGACTGCAACAGCACACCCGGAGGAGGAGCAGGGTATCACTGACAGTAACTTCTGGATTTCCATATTTAATTGCGCATGTACGGACACCAGTAGTTACTGTCAGTTTTACTCAGTAATAACAGTGAGCGCTGACAGCTAAATCCAGCCCAATACATACCACTATGTTCTCAACTCAAGCTCAACCATGAGATAGCAACTAACTGTTCACTTGTTTGAACAAAGATGATACAAGTGTATCACATTTGCACACCTGGCGAACTAGCCTATATCTTACAAATGAGAACTGATGATTTCTATTGTGAATTAAAATATACTTACAGTCAGCAAATCAGCAATTATAATTCATAGTATAATGGGCTATGGGAAAAAGTATGTGAGGAAGGGAGGAGGGAGGAAGAAGAGAAGAAAAGAGGTAATTTTACATTGGTCAGCTAGCAAAAAGCTAGATCCCATTAAATGTTACACCCCTAGGTCTGCAGGTCACAAAACCTGTATGAAAGTGCTATTTCTTCAATGGTTTTTATGGTACTTGGACAGAAAAAAACACTTTGGCCCTGAATTTGCAGTTGATGGCGTAGCTAAGGAGTACGCCGCCGACATCGCGAGGAAATCCGCACTTACCTTGTGTGAACACCCCTTTGAGAACTTGCTTTCAAACGCTGCACAGTTGTGCGCAGCGTCGTGCCCCACGGTGCCCAGGAGCGCACCGTTGTGCGTATGCGAACCTGGGATCATGTGGAGCGCTGCTTCTTTTACTTCTTGACTCTTAGCCAATTGCCAATCCAATACTCCCCAAGTGAAATTCTGGGTAAACGGGTAATACAACCAGTGTGGTGTTCATTGAGCAAACTTTTTATGTTGGAAATATCACTATCATACAATGTAAGATCTATTTGTTAGGTTGAAGTGGTAATTTTATTTTTAATTGGTTAACATAGAAACTCTAGGTGACTGTAGCCAGTGTTTAAGACACATGGAATAGATTTGAAAAGGGTTGCCTGCAATGCAAAATATAGTAGAGGTCTTTTTAAAAGTGAATGTTACTAAAATCGACTTACTTCTTAAAGTAACTATTTTGGAATTATACATTGTTCTCATAAATGAGAAGAAATGCCCATTGTTTGACGTGGGAGATGGAAGTGAAAGTTTATGTACGGCCACTTGTAAAGGGGTTTATATCAGGGGTGCTGTAAATATTCAGACTCAACAAACTGTATTTTCTATACAAAGAGATGTTGAGACATTTTAGGTGTAGAATAGGTAGGTCCATAGTTTAAAATAAAAAGCTACATCTATCCAATGGCAGCAAATAATTGAGAGGTCGCACAACACCAGGTTATAGTCCAACAGTTTTATTTGAAATCACAAGCTTTCGGAGCTATTGATTGCTCCTTCCTCAGGTGAGGAAGGAGCAATCGATAGCTCCGAAAGCTTGTGATTTCAAATAAAACTGTTGGACTATAACCTGGTGTTGTGCGACCTCTCAATTTTGTCCACCCCAGTCCAACACCGGCATCTCTGCATCATGAGCAAATAATTGAACATACATATTTACCTATTGTACGGCACCAGTTAACAATTTGGATTTAGTGGGATATGAAATGACGCTAATTGTCTATTACTTTTATCCCCATATTCTCATTTCGTCCACCTGTCCCAGTTCTCTTTTTCTTTCTTTTTATGAGATTTTTTTTTTTTAAAGTCACTGCCTTGGTCATCCAATATTTGTAAGAAAACACCGCAGTTCGTTCACATTAACTGAATCAACCATCAACATTAAACTGTTAGGGTTAACCAAATGGAAAATGACTGTAAAGGTAATGGACAATTAATGAAACCAGAATACCGGTCCGCTTATGCTGTGCAACAGGCTTCTAGCGCCTGTTTGCACCAGACTTAAAAGTTTTCAACGTAATTACTTTGCAGTAGGTGGGCAATCAGCCCAACTTTTCACCAGCACTTTCATTTGTATGAGGAGGTGAAAGACGCAGCAAAGCCTATGTGCAGTTGGAACTTGACAGATCGCAAGTTCGGGATTTAGCGCATGGGCTTAATCCTGAACTTGCGGTCAGTTTCAAAGGCAGTATGACAGCGTACTCTCATACCGACTGCAAATTCAGGGCCAATATTTACATTTTAGCAATTACAGAATTGTAGCTGCTTTAAGTTGAGTATATTCAAGGCTGAGATAGATTTTTGGACTCTAGGGGAATCAAGGGATATGGGGATCGGGAAAGTGTTGAGGTCGAAGATCAGCCATAAACTTATTGAATGGCAGAGCAGGCTCAAGGGGCCTTATGGCCTACTCCTGCTACTAATTCTTATGTTCTTAAGGTAAGCTTATGAGAATTTCTCTCGCCATCACCGTTGCTAAAGCCCAGCAAGAAAAAGACAGTTCAGCTGCAGTACGACATTTACGTAACCAAACTTTAGACTTTCTGGGGGTGGGGCATTTTTCTCAACAAGCTCTCAGTGGGGTACTTTGAAGTGTTCACACGTTCACAACCAATTCTGTAGAAGCAAAACCAAGAGCTGCCACGTAAACAAAGCATCAGTTCGATCTTCTGAGTGGCTCAGATGTGGTCAAGTTTACATTACAACGGGTTCAGACAGACTCCATCAGTTCTAAGCCAGTCTGCTAGCCGGACATCTCACCATAGGGGAAGGACTGACATAGTCTCACTCTGCACCAAGTGAACTTCCTGCCAACTTAACCATTCAATGCAATTGATGTCAGAAGTTGTAGAGAAATCTGTGGCCTATTTCCAGTTCTTCCATCTGGAAAGGGACATGGACAGAAGGGAGAGTGAAAATAAAATGCACCTAAATAGAAGAGCTCATATCCCTATGCCTAACTTTGGGGAACAAAATTGAAGCGATCACTCACTGCATGTCAACCACATGGTGTTCTATGACAAATCTGTCATTGTATATTTGCAAGCTAAAATCAAAGCATCCAAAAAATTGTTGTAATGAATTTAGCCACATTTAAAATATACTGCATTTAAAATATTTACAAACTTTCTATTCAAGATGGGTTTAGAAGTGAAACTGAAACTCACAATTCTAGATTTTACAGATCATTACTCCTATTGGATGTGTTGGGCTATTCTTATTGCAACATTTTACTAAAATATATTTTATTCTACGTCACAATGCTACACTGCTTGCTGTATATTTAAGGCTAAATTAATAGCTCCAATGCTATTTCGTCATGATGCAATTAAACCTTGTCCTTGAACTACAGAATAATTGCCAGCTGGGACCTGCATAACTCAGTATCCAGTGCTTTCCAGATTTGTAATTTTGAATTATATATGGAGGAAAATATTGAAAATTCAAACACGTGCCATTTTTTAAAATACCAAAAGAAAACCCGAAGAGTAGCCACAGAATAAAATATCTTCCACGCGTAATAACTCAAAGAAGAAAGATTTTGTTTCCATTGTGCTACCAGCATTGGAGTGGTGTTGGCTCTGTTTGTTAATTATGGGATGAACCTTAATACAGGGATTCAATGACACTATAAACTGTAAGCACAATTACAGAACTATTCAGAAACCTGGAGATTAGCTGATGGCCTGCAACTTATCTTCAAATTCAGGAAAGGGTAAATTCAAAAGCAATGAGAAATGTCAAGGCGGTAGCGCAGAGTAGTGATTTGGGTAAAAGTGAGTCAGGAAGCGACAGAGAGCTTAACAAAGGTAATAAGGCATCAGTGACTAAGGTGACATCAGGGAAAAATAGAAAATAGTTACAGCTAAAGGCACTATGTCTGAATGCACGAAGCATTCGCAACAAAATAGATTAATTAATAGAAACATAGAAAATAGGTACAGGAGTAGACCATTCGGTCCTTCGAGCCTGCACCGCCATTCAATGCGTTCATGGCTGAACATGCTACCTCAGTACCCCATTCCTGCTTTCTCGCCATACCCCTTGATCCCCCTAGTTGTGAGTGTTATATCTAACTCCCTTTTGAATATATTTAGCGAACTGGCCTCAACAACCTTCTGTGGAAGAGAATTCCATAGATTCACCACTCTCTGGGTGAAGAAGTTCCTCCTCAGCTCAGTCTTAAATGGCTTCCCCTTAATCCTTAGACTGTGACCCCTGGTTCTAGTTTTCCCTAACATTGGGAACATTCTGCCCGCATCTAATTTGTCTAAACCAGTCAGGATTTTAAATGTCTCAGATAGAAATAGCACAGATAGAAATAAATGGGTTTGATCTAATACCCATTACAGAGATTACAGAGATGTGGTTGCAGAGTGACGAAGGGTGGCAACTAAATATTCCAGGATACTTGACTTTTAGAAGAGATAGGCAGACTGGAAAAGGGAGGGGTGGGACGGGGTAGCACTGATAATAAAGGATGGGATAAAGACAGTAGAGAGAAAGGATCGTAGCTCAGAAAATCAAGATATAGAATCACTTTGGGTGGAGCTAAGAAACAACAAAGGGCAGGAAACACTGGTGGGATTGGTTTATAGGCCCCCTAACAGAAGTTGTAGTGTCGGGAACAGTGTAAATCAGGAAATTAGAAGTGTATGTAACAAGGATAATACAGTAATCATTGGGGACTTTAATTTTCATACAGACTGGGCAAACCAAATTTGTAGTAACAGTGCAAAGAACGAGTTCATGGAATGCATTCAGGATAGTTTTCTAGATAGGCCTTGCCAGTGACGCCCACATCCCAGGAACGAATAAAAAAAAGTTGGTAGAAGGATTAGAGTGGAGCTGAGGAGAAATTTTTTCATCCAGAGGGTGGTGGGGGTCTGGAACTCACTTCCTGAAAGGGTGGTAGAGGCAAAAACCCTCATCACATTTAAGAAGTATTTGGATATGCCCTTGAAGTGCTGTAACCTACAGGGCGATGGACCAAGAGCTGGAAAGTGGGATTAGGCTGGATAGCTCTTTTTTGGCCAGCTCAGGCACGATGGGCCGAATGGCCTCCTTCTGTGCCGTAAATTTCTATGATTCTGTGAGATCAGTATATCGAGGAACCAACTAGGGAACAGGCTATTTTAGATCTAGTATTGTGCAATGAGACAGGGTTAATTAATAACCTTGTAGTAAAGGAGTCCCTGGTGATCATAATATGATAGAATTTTATATTGAGCTTGAGAGTGATTTAGTTGAGTCAGAAACTAGTGTCTGAAATCTGAACAAAGCAAACTACGTAGATATGAGGCGCGAGTTGGCTAAGGTAAGTTGGGAAACTAGATTAAAAGATTTGACGGTAGATAAGCAATGGCAAATATTTAAAGAAATAATTCATAATTCACAACAAATATACATTCCCTTAAGGAATAAAAACCCCACGGGAAAAATGGCTCAACCGGGGCTAACAAGAGAAGTTAAAGATAGTATTAGATTAAAGGAAGAGGCTTATAATGTTGGCAAAACGAGTAGTAAGCCTGAGGATTGGGAGGATTTTAGAATTCAACAAAGGAGGACCAAGAAATGGAGAGAAAAGTGAGAGAAAATAGAATACGAGAGTAAACTAGCGAGAGACATAAAAACAGACTGTAAAAGCTCCTATAGGTATGTAAAAAGGAAGAGATTAGCGAAAGTAAATGTGGGTCCCTTACAGGCAGAGAGAGGAGACATTATAATGGGGAATAAGGAAATGGCACAGACATTAAACAAATACTTTGTATCTGTCTTCACGGAAGACACAAAAAACATTCCAGAAATAGTGGGGACCCAAGGGCCTAGTGAGAATGGGGAACTTAAAGAAATTAGTATTAGTAAAGAAATAGTACTGGAGAAATTAATAGGACTAAAAACCGACAAATCCCCTGGACCTAATGGCCTACATCCTCGGGTTTTAAAAGAGGTGGCTACAGAGAGAGTGGATGCATTGGTTTTGATCTTCCAGAATGCCCTAGATTATAGAACAGCGCCCATGGATCGGAAAGTAGCAAATGTAACCCCACTATTCAAGGAAGGAGGGAGAGAGAAAACTGGGAACTATAGACCAGTTAGCTTGATGCCAGTAGTAGGGAAAATGCTACAATCTATTATTAAGGAAGTGGTAACACTGCACTTAGAAAATCATAATATGATTGGGCAGAGTCAACACGGATTTATGAAAGGGAAATCGTGTTTGACAAATTTATTAGAGTTTTTTGAGGATGTAACTAGCAGGGTAGATATGGGGGAACCAGTGGATGTGGTGTATTTGGATTTTCAGAAAGCATTTGATAAGGTGCCACACAAGAGGTTATTACCCCCAATCGCATGAGCCCTAATTTTGTGTAATATATTAGCATGGATTGTTGATTGGTTAACGAACAGAAAACAGAGTAGGAATAAACGCGTCATTTTCGGGTTGGCAGGCTGTAACTACTGGGGTACCGCAAGGATCAGTGCTTGGGCCTCAGCTATTTACAATCTATGTAAATTACTTAGATGAGGGGACCGAGTGTAATGTATCCAAGTTTGCTGATGATACAAAGCTAGGTGGGAAAGTATGTTGTGAGGAGGATCAAGAGAGGCTGCAAAGAGATATAGACAGGTTAAGTGAATAAGCAAGAACATGGCAGATGCAATATAATGTGGAGAAATGTGAAGTTATCCACTTTGGTAGGAAAAACAGAATATTTTTTAAATGGTGAGAGATTGGGAAATGTTGGTATTCAGAGGGACCTGGATGTGCTTATACACGAATCACTGAAAGTTATCATGCTGGTACAGCAAGCAATTAGGGAAGCAAATGGTATGTTGGCCTTTATTACAAGTAAAGAAGTCTGACTGCAATTATATAGGGCCTTGGTGACACCACACCTGGAGTAGGTGAACAGGTTTGGTCTCCTTACTTAAGGAAGGATATACTTGCCTTAGAAGGTTCACCAGACTGATTCCTGGGATTGGGGGGGGGGGGAGGGGGGGGGGTGGGATTGTCCTATGAGGAAAGACTGAGGAGAATAGGCCTATATTCCCTAGAATTTAGAAGAATGAGAGGTGATTTCATTGAAATATATAAAATTCTTACAGGGCTTGACAGGATAGATTGCTGGGAGGTTGTTTCCCCTGGCTGGGGAGTCTAGAACTAGGTGTCACAGTCTCAGAATAAGGGGTTGTCTATTTAGAACTGAGATTAGGAGAAATTTCTTCACTCAAAGGGTTGTAAATCTTTGTAATTCTCTACCCCAGAGGGCTGTGGATGCTCGGTCGTAGAGTATATTCAAGACAGAGATAGATATATTAGGTGAATCAAGGGATATGGGGATAGTGTGGGAAGGTGGAGGTGAGGTAGATGATCAGCGATGATCTTAATGAATGGCGGAGCAGGCTTGAAGGGCCGAATGGCCTACTCCTGCTTCTATTTCTTATGTTCTTAACTTCCTATATTGGCTAAACAGCAGAGTGCAGATGGAGACAAAATTTCCCTGAGGTTGATGGGACTATAAATGAACTTGGAAGCATTACACTGGGTTCCCAACAGGCAAGTCAAAGATTTCCCACAGCTTAATTCAAGCTCCAGTAATCCCAGCTCAGCAAGTGTTAGTTGTGTTTAAACCTCTGCACACAAGAGACAAAGCTATAGGTAGTGACACTATCTGCAAAAAAAAAATACATAAAGCTTGCCCACTGGTATTTTGTGCAGACTTTTCGGATTGATACTGAACACCAAGGTGTAGCTGTAGTAACTATTATGTTCCTGGTATCTTTTGGTGCTGCTCTAGTCATAACTGTAATTGTCAACCCTGCTACATCATTTCAATATTGTAGATGGTGAATTCTAGCACAGATTAGACCATCCTCATTACTGGGTAGATGAGTTTGGACTGCATTGCATTTCAGAAACAAGAGATGGATTTTCCCTACAGCCTGCCAAACAGAACTATTACTTCATTAGATGGATATAGACTTTGTAGAATACTGAAGTTATTTTGTATACATATATGGGTTTGGAGGAATCCATTGCTTTTGCCACAGCTCTGGGTTTTAATGCTTGAACACATTTTGTCTATTGTACAGATAGCAACATTCTAGCTAGTCAGTGTAAACAGGGTTTTCCTAAGCCAAAAATATCTCTTTATAGTAATGATACATTAGATCCACCATTACTTGATGCACAAAGAAATCCCAATCAAGTAATGATGGCTAGAAAGGCTACAATAGTGTCCACAAATGAAATATCTATCAAACAAACAGGAATAAATGTGGAACAACAACAGAAAATGCTGGAGATACTCAGCAGGCCAGGCAGCATCCGTGGAGAGAGAAACAGAGTTAACGTTTCAGGTCTGGGACCCTTCATCAGAACTGGAAAAAGCTGGAGATGTAACAGATATTAAGATGAACAAGGTTGAAGAGACAAACGGAAATCCCGTCAGAGAGAAGAGCAGAACTTCTTCAAGGTGGGCATTCCTAGAAGAGAGGTGGCAGTGAACCAAACAAATGTGGGATTTCTTCCTTGGTATGATGATTCATAGTTTAGAATCATTTGTTTCCAACCAGCTTTTTTAAAGTTTCTTGTTCTTTTTGCGAGTTCTGTAGTAGACAGCGCAATGTTGAATCCTCACTCACTACAGATATTGGGTTCTTTAATAATGTAACTACTCCAGATTTATTAGTATAGTTGTAGTTCACAGAGAAACTCCATTTAGTAGCATGACACATTTTATATACATACATTTCACCTATTTTCCGGTCGCTCTGTGATGTTTCCCTGAACCACTCTGATTGAGAGGATGGACCAAAAACTGTCCCCAAACGTCTGTCAATGTGCACTCCAGCTGAACGATGGGAGTTGTATGATAGCAGCCTTTGATTCTTCCTCCGTGAGGAATTGCCTAGCCACTGCTCAGCACTTTCCTCTAATGGTACAACTGAGATTGGTCAGCACATGGGATACCATAGTTACAAACTTACATCCTGCTGCTCTTGTCACAATGCTGGAATACCAGTGCACTGTGCCATGATGCCGCTACCATGCCTGTCCCTCCAAATTTTTATTAGTTTTAAAACTGACAAAAATCATCAATTGTGGAATCAAAAAAACACACTTGTTTTGTATAAAACATCACAGCAAGTCACCAGAAGAATCAGACATAAAACGCTGGTTATAGTTTACTCCATTACATGGAACATCCTATTATTTCCATTGTGCAATGCAAATCTTTCATTCTTTGATGTTCACTTGTTAAGAACATGATTAAACCTTGTAGCTACTATTCTATGAAGTCAAGTAGACAGACAGACACTGTCAGTTCAATTTACTGAAACTCAAATTAGCCTTGATAAAGCACCTGAGTGCCAGCATTGGATTCATTAACAAGATCTGTTGGGTACACAACCTTGAAAGTTCTGCTGCCATTTCTCTAAAACATATTATAGTTTATAGATATCAGACTTTGATATCAGTATTTGATCAATAATTTACAATGGTTATTTCTAGCCAAATTTTTGAGAGGCTCCTGCTGAGAGGTTTTTCCAGTATTAAACCATTGAAATTAAAACTAAGAAGCTTTTGTATTAAAATAGTGTAGAAATAAATATTCTTTTGATTTCAGTATGCCCAATTCATGCTTAAAAGCAATATATAAGTGAATAAATATTCTGAATCAATACATGGCGCTTTCCAATGCTATGGACACACTAAGCATTGCACTGAAGCGAGCTGAGACTGAAATAGAATCAGGATCTGTCTTCACTGCACTTAGAGAGCCTTGTTAGGCTGAGTGCACTTTCTGCATTGTGCTGGTTCACTTTCACATTACTTAATTCTCTTGGAGCCTTGCTTCTTGGCATTGATCTAAAATATTTGGCAAGCATCATGCACTAAGAATTTACCTGGCAATTCTGCACAGTCATCACGGACAGGACTCATGAGGGCACTGAGGGCAATGTCTACCCAAGACATTGTTGTTACATCAAACAATAGTGTCTTGGAACCAAACCGATGCAAGAGTACTAAGAGGCTTCCAAACATCTGTTGTGATATATCCAGAATATACTGTGAATCAAAATTGCCTTTAAAATGGGGTTAACTTTTGTTTTGGTTCTGTAGCTTTAAACATTTCTCTCATTTTACTTTACACTGTGACAAAAATATACAGAACATTATTTTCACAGGTGCACGAGAAAACCTGGGTGTCATTTAATAACACCCAGATTTCTCTCATGTACCTGTGAAAATGCTGATCTCTATATTTTTGTCAGTGTAAAGTAAAATGGGAGAAATGTATAGAGCTACAGAACCAAAACAAAAGTTAACCCCATTTTAAAGAACAATTTTGATTCACAGTATATTCTGGATATATTACAATAGATGTCCTGTTGAACATCTACACTGGTGCAGAAATGCTCCTAAAGTCCTCACTGTCCTCACAGGGTTAAAGTTTTTTTTCTCAAGTCCCACGTTCTCCTATAAGGAAGAACTTTTAATACTTCCGTTACATAACTTACATCCTCCAAACTAAAAACCCTTTAGAGAGTTTCGACTGAGGTAGTAAAAATTTAATTACAGAAAATATTGAGTTAGCAATAATTCTAGTCATAATTATCCAGCTAATTTTACTGCCTTACAAATCTTTATTTCCTTGGGGATTACATGTACTAATGTTATCCTGAAAGGAAGTTTTGTTTTGTTTTGTCATTATCTCCCATGGTATACCATAGAGTCAAATGGCACATAAGCAAGCAACAAAAGATGAGATTTTGCAGGTTGGGGTAACTATGTTTTCCCAGGACTCATTTCTAGTGTAAAATATTTGATTAAGAATAATCAGATGTTACTCAGATTTATTTTGAAGAGGTCTCAAATCATAAACTTAGAACAAGTTGATCATGATTGGGATCTTCCATATGATCATTCTGAAAAAAATTATAACTTTGTAGTCATGTGTGCTAGTGTTTGTAGTACTAGGAATAAAGCCTTGAAACACATTTCATGTGGTGTGCAGCACAAGACAGGGCATGGGTCAAACATTATTAAAGTCTGATCCAACAAGTAACTTCTCCCCACCCCCTGCCCCCGCTTCCCACAATGCTAGATGCAGTTGCTGGCATCATTTTTAGACTAGTACTTCAGCTTGCAGACCAATTCCAGTCATAAAGTCTCCAGCCATTTACAATCAAACCATGAAGACTGGCGTCAGGCCTGGTAGAGGTCTGTAAGAATTAGTGTGAATTATGCATAATACTTATAATGGACATTACCACAAAGTAGTTAAAGCGCTAACAACGCAAAATTATTTAATATGAAATATTTCTAATTAAAAATTAAAAATCTTAAAATGATGTTAGCCATAACTGTCTTGGGGTAATCATCCAGGACATACTGAAACAATTTAATTTAGGATAAACGTGTGGCCATAAAGTGAAACATTTAGTTTGGGTTCCACAAGATTCCTTCATTCTTGGGGTCCTCTGTAAATTGTATAGCCTGTGCCTGTCTAGACCTGGTACAGTCAAACCTGCACTTACAATCTTTAGAAAGTGGCCACCTGTCTGTAGATGCCACACTTCGTGCTCCTAACTAGCAGCTAATATGAATGAATGTGAATTCTCTATAGTGTGGTCACTTGTGTACTCCATATTGTAGCCACTCAATCCAACCATTCTGTGTTAGAACCACTGAATTGTATCTGCATAAAATGGTCAGGACTCAGGATTATACAGATGTCAAAGATGGAGGCCACTGAATCGGGCAGGAGTCGGAATCAGAGACTGCTGAGTTGGGTGGAATTCAGAGGCTGCTGAATCAGGCAGGAGTCGAATTCGGAGGTTGCTGAGCTCAGTTAGTTTGTCAGGCTAAGTGATGCCAGGACAGATTATTTTTGTTGCATTAGTATAGAATACAGCCTAAGATGTTCAACTGGACTACAGAACCAAAACAAAATTTAACCCCATTTTAAGGAGCAGTTGCTTTGCACAACAGTTCAAACATTATTATTTTTCAGAACCATTGCAAAATTTTAGAAAAAATGGAATCAAAGCAGACAGAAGTTTCCAGAAATACTTAGCAAGATCAATATTTATGGGCCTGTGCTCAGCTTTCTTTGCTGCTAAGAATCTCGATAAAGTGGCTACCTGTGAACTGTGCCAATTTGTGACTGTAATAGATTGTACTGCCTATGTTTAATTTTCTTTCCCAATTGTATATTTAGAACTGATGAGCTTCTAAACAGTTTCAATACGCACTTAAATTATAGGCTGCTGTTTTACAAAAAGGTAAATAGACAGCCATAGAGGCCCCAGACACCAAAAGGTATTCTGGGGTTTTAGCAAGTTTTGACTATCTAATTGCAAGTATCCTTAGAGCAAAGGCTTTTCCGCCAGCACCTCCCAAACCCACGACCTCTACCACCTAGAAGGACAAGGGCAGCAGGTGCATGGGAACACCACCACCTCCAAGTTCCCCTCCAGGTCACACACTATCCTGACTTGGAAATGTATCAAGGTGGTTCAAGAAGGAAGCCCACCACCATCTTCTCAAGGGCAATTAGGGATGGACAATAAATGCTGGCCTTGCCAGTGATGCCCACATCCCGGGAATGAATAAAAAAAAAGAAAATAGGAGTGGGTTATGAGTAGCATTATTGTAAAGAAATGTGTTATCAAAAACCTCCCAGGGTAAAGCAGGAGCAGTTTATAAGTGTCTTGTAACTCCCTTCTATACATTTGAAAATATGCATTCAAATTTTGATTTCATGCCCAAAAGGTTCCAGTCCAGTACCAGAAGTATTTCAATGAAAGGATTCTTCTTGGCCAAAATCTCCATTAAGTCGGATTAGTTAAGTGACATCAGCAAATGCAATATGCCTTTTTAACGCAAGAAAAAAAGTGAGGCAAAAAAAAAATCAATTGGCTTGTAATAGAAGTGCATTTTAAACTTGTTTTTCTTTGGTTGGCTTTATATTTTTGTTGCACATGATGCTAATAGAAACAAACACAATACTAAAGCTGCAATACAACTGAGGATTTCGGATGGCCTCAAAGCATGTGAGCAAAGCCTGTGAGGGTGTATAAAGTCATCTGAGATCAGACTGGTTTATAATAATACACTATCTTCAGTTGTTCCATTCTGGTTCCTAGCTTCTGCGGCCACTACAACCTTTATCTCACTTACAATTGTGTACAGTGCATGATATGCTAATTCCTTTTTAACAAAGCATGTCAGGACATGTGTGATCTTTTCCTTAATGTGTTCTTTTATTGCTTTTCATCTCAATACAGCATAGCACCCACAACACATCACTGGATCAACTGCAACTTCATGTTTAGATTCAGAGCTGTGAGTAGAGCCACATTTAAAGGCTATTAGCAATTCTCTCTGCCACAGTATACTCTCCTCTTCAAATATGGAGACACTCAGCACGGGCAGGTTTAATATTAAGTCTGTGTAGACATATGCAAGATACTTTTCTTTGCTATTTCTGTCGTGTAAACTGGCTGATGGTACATTTGGAGTTAGCAAACGGTTGGTAATGAAGAACAATCAATGGGTGTGTGACATGATGAGCACAGACAGCAATTACCATAGGGAGGTGCAAAATTACAGAAAAATCATCTGCCGAGTCTGATATATGAAGATGCAGGATTTTCCGACAACACAGAGCGCAAATATGTAGTGTGTTAAAGTGAAGTATTACCCTGCACCAGTCAGCATATATTGCATTTCCAATAAAGTCTATTCAACAAGGACACACTCAGCCCTTCAAAACAAATGTGCAGTTCATCTCATAAGCATTTGTTTCAGCAGCTCTTTCACTGTCATCCTGAACATTCCTTCAGGGAGAATAATGAAAAAAATTCACAGTGTTATCTCAAACAAAAATTTATTGCACACAGAGTCATGAAGCTAGAAGTTTTTAGATTCATGACTTGATATAAGAAACACATACACAAAAGTAATTTTCCTTGGTTACCCAGGTGTCTAACATACGTGGTAACCCATCACCTGCTTAAGAGTTTCCAAACCCTACTACAGAGAAATTCACATGATGGAACTGTTGTTTGCCTAATGTGGAGTACGTACTTTCCCTCCGTTGGTACATATTTCATTTGCCGAAGTCCAGTGTGCTTTGGTGTAGTACAGGAAACACAGAGAGTTAGCATGCAGGTACAGCAAGCAACTAGGAAGGCAAATGGCATGTTGGCCTTTATTGCAAGGGGGTTGGAGTACAAGAGTATGAAAGTCTTGCTACAATTGTACAGGGCTTTGGTGAGACCACACCTGGAGTACTGTGCACAGTTTTCGTCTCCTTATTTGAGGAAGGATATACTTGCCTTAGAGGCGGTGCAACAAAGGTTCACTAGATTAATTCCTGGGATGAGAGGGTTGTCCTATGAGGAGAGATTGAATAGATTGGGCCTATACTCTCTGGAGTTTAGAAGAATAAGAGGTGATCTCATTGAAACGTACAAGATTCTGAGGGGGATTGACAGGGCAGATGCTGAGAGGTTGTTTCCTCTGGCTGAAGAGTCTAGAACTAGGGGGCATAGTCTCAGGATAAGGGGTCGGCCATTTAAGACTGAGATGAGGAGGAATTTCTTCACTCAGATGGTTGTGAATCTTTGGAATTCTCTACCCCAAAGGGTTGTGGATGCTCAGTCATTGAATATATTCAAGGCTGAGATAGATAGATTTTTGGACTCTAGGGGATTCAAGGGATATGGAGATCAGGCGGGAAAATGGAGTTGAAGTCGATGATCAGCCATGATCTTATTGAATGGCGGAGCAGGCTTCAGCAACTATATGGCCTACTCCTGCTCCTAATTCTTATGTTCTTATGTTTGGTCCCAGTGTGCTGCTGGAGTTTAACTAGCTCAAACCTTGCAGTTTGCCAGCATACAGCACAAGTAATATTCCCACTGATTGCCCAGCCAGGATCCCCAAGCCCATTAGGGAATTGGCCTGCAGGGTTATCAGGGTGAGCAGCATGACACCATAAAATGTGTGCGTACACTGCAGCATTCTCCCAATCACAAAATGGGCATACACCATATACCATCAAATAGTGGTTGTCCCTTTGGAAATGCAGTGCTTCAGCTGAAATAGCTTGCCTCTCTGCAGCTCAATCATGACACGTGCCAAACAGAGGATAAGTGAGCACGTGTTCTCATACCCAGCCTCCAACAGCTGTTGGCATAAGCCCAAGAGATTCTCATTGTGATGAACATATACCCTATGTGACAAACACCCATTTTTCAGTTGGTAGAAGGAGCTATGCAGGCCAGCTTGCAATGTGCCAGCTGCCTTGACAGTCTCGATATCCAAATTCAGTGTTGGATACTAGGCTTACTATTCACCAACTGTTTAATTCAGCTCCTCACGAGAGGCTTTGACAAAGAGATGTGCCGGTCATAAGGCTGACTCTCCCTCCACAGTATTCAGTGACAGATCAGTGACAA
The DNA here is from genome assembly GCA_030390025.1 of Squalus acanthias. Taxonomy (NCBI): domain Eukaryota; kingdom Metazoa; phylum Chordata; class Chondrichthyes; order Squaliformes; family Squalidae; genus Squalus; species Squalus acanthias. The sequence continues at coordinate 153,440,831 of CM059426.1, read as the reverse complement.
AATTATTAATCAGAGATTGACTACTGTATCAAAGAAGCAATTTCTTTTTGTATAAGACCAAATTATGATTGTAATTTTGAGAGGCTTCACTTCTGGTGCAAAACTTCGCTAACAGAGATGGGTCTGCAACATTATAGCCCTGATTTTCCAAACCACGCTTGCCACTGTTGAGGATTCATGCTTGGAGCAGATTCGCAAAATTTCACTATGTATTTTTGGTTTCCAAATAAAGCAACAGAGGTCAAATTTAATTCCAGATATAGTACTCAAGGGTCACCAAAAGTGAACTTTTGGGCCAAGATGGTTTGGTTAATTTCTTTCCATCTCCTCCAATGGGACAGTCAAGATGGTTGCCAATCACTTCTGGAGAAGAATAACAACTTGTATTTATGTAGCACTTTTCACAACAGCTAGACAACAGAGAAGTGTTGGAGGAGGATAGTGTGGTGGTCTGTGTCAAAGGCTCCAGAGAAGTCAAGGAGGGGGGTGATGACACTGGTTTTGAAAGGATGGGAAACCATTTACAATGTCAGCTAGCATGGGTGACAGAATTAGAAAGAATGAAAAGAGCTTGTATTTATATAGCAACTTTTACGACCTCGGGATGTTCCAAAGTGCTCCACGGTTAATGAAGTACTTTTGAGGTGTAGACACTGTTGTCACGTAGGGAAACATGGTAGCCAAGTTGTGCACAACAAGGTTCCACAAACAGCAATGAGATAAATGATCAGATAATATGTTTTAGTGGTGTTGGTTGCGGGATAAGTGTTGGCCAGCACACCAGGAGAACTCCAATACTCTTCTTTGAAGAGTGCTAGAAGATGTTTTACATCCACCTGAGGTGGCAGACATCTCATCCGAAAGATGGCAACACCGACAATGCAGCATTCCCTCAGTACTGCACTGAAATGTCAGACTTGTTTATGCATTCAAGTCTCTGGAATGGAGCTTCAACCCACGACTTAGAGCTGAAAGTGTTACCACTGAGCCATGGCAGATATCCTTACTGATTTACTGGTTTATTTAAGTTGGGTGGTCAGCAGTTTATAGGAAATAGAGCCAAGAGAACAGGGATGGGTTTCATGGATGAAATGAGCTTGAAGAGGGCATGGGGGAAGATGGGAGAGGAGCTAGTGAGAGTGGCAGGTTTAAGGCTAGGGAATGGGCTTTGTGGGCAAAGGGAAGGGGGGGGGGGGGGGAACAGTAAAGACAATTGAACATATCAATCTTACTGACAAAGAAATACATGAGCTCCTCACATATATTGTTGTAGATGAGGATGGAAGGGGCTTTGATGAGGGGCAAGATATCACAACCCGTGAGCCAAGTTTCAGTCAAAGCCATGATGGAAATGCAAGCGTTCACAATAAGGAAATATGGAGGATGTGGTGACTGTTGATCCGCAGGCTGAGTCGAAAGGGACAGTGGTGAATGGAGTGAGTGGGCCATGAGGGAGGTTGGCAAGATTAACCCCCAGTGGGTGCAGTAGACAAGAAAGTTGGCAAGAGAGGAGCATGGCGCAGTTGAAGTTGGTGCTCTAAGGATGCCATGATTGGTGCCTTGATGGGCCCTTCGGAGAATATTGAGCGGGGAAAGAAGGGTAGCTGTAGACTTATTGAAGGGGGATTCAAGTCTGGTACGGTGGCAGGATGGTCGGAAAGTGGAGGATCTCGCATTCCCTGTGCTGAGAACTTCGGGTTTTCCGACCTTCAATTCAATTCAACGGAACTTAAATGGGGATCCCCTTGTGCAAAGTGCTGTGACGTCAACAGGCTGTCTAAACGCAGTATTCTTACAGACAGCCAACAAGGAAGTGGGCAAGCCCTTAAAATTCTAACTTTCTAAAATAGTTAGAGAGAGCAAAAGAAAGATTGGTGTTCTCACATGGGGAAAAGGCAAAACTAAAATAATGAACAAAGTTTAAAATTTTTTAAAAAATGTTTGAAAAGTTTCTTAAAAATTAAAATTTTTATTAAAATGGACAAATTTCACACTGCACAAAATTAAAATTAGTTTTCCAGGCTCTTAGCATTTGTTTAGCAGTCAATACGCTAGTAAAACCCCAGTTATACCTAATCCCTTCGAGTCTAACTTTTAGTGGGGTATTTAACAGCGTACTCACTGCAGAAGAGCCGAACTTTTCATCAGTTTTAATGATTTATGAGATTTCACTGATTGCCAGCTCTGTTGGGGAGGGGGGGGAGGGGGTCACAGCGCAGCCAGTTTCAGAGCAGTCACTGACAGACCGCAAATTCAAAATTTCCACTTGCGCATGTGCCAAATTCCGAAGTTGCGGTCAGGTTCAAAGGCGGTTTGATAGCGTACTCAGAGTATGCCGTCACGACGACCGCAAGTTCAGGGCCAATAATACTGATTTTATAAAAAGCAACTAACAGCACTAGAGATAACCTGGTACATTTGTACAATTTTCTCATTTGCTGTGTTCGTAAGTGTAGAATTTCAAATATTAGCAGCAACACTTCCGCAACATTGAAATATGAGCCTTAAAAGTACATTGCAGTACTCTTTGAAGATGTTTTACAGCCTAATTAGAACAGTTTCATACTTTTCTGCAGAACTGCATATAGTATTACTTTTATTTCCTGAATTCTCTTTCATTAATTTATTTTCTCAAGTTCAAAAATATTTTCAATAAATTTATTGAATGCACGGATTACATTTCACTTTTCAGATGTTCACAATGAAAAGGGAAAGGGAAAGGGTAACCCTTTTCAAAAACAGCCACAAGCTACTCTGGAGAAAACCATTTTGTATTTAAGTAGTTTGACAAATTGTTTGTGTTCAGTATTTGAACCAGTTTCTGCAAGAGTAGAGAGATTTCCTGCCAGTTTGTAAGGGTATTCTGCTGTGTAGGTGGGGGTGGAGGGGGGTTGGTCGGGTGTTTGGGGGGGGTTAAGCAGTCACTCAGACAAGAGCTCAAGCCAGGCATGGATAGGCCTCGCTAATGAGCCTCAAGTACCCTGCAGTGGTTTTAAAGTTGATGGCTTCAAATGATGCCACCACATGACAGAATGTGGCCAGCTATAGGAGGAGAGTGATTAGAATAAATGACTGGAGTAATTAACTCTGATTCTAAACCACTTAACTGGAAAGAAAAGCCAAGGGCTGTTTAGCTGATGGTCTGCCATGAACAATCAGTACTAAAAGGCAGTCTCTGTTGTGCTGTGTTATGTGTATGCGCGTGCATGTGTTCTATGTATGCATGTGAGTGTGTGTATATGTATGTCTATATGAAAGGGAGTGTGAGAGAATAAGAGTGATTTCTCCTCAACCAGATATTTTGCAGTGCTATTAAAAAGCAGCTTCTGTGTGATGGATAGCACAGAAGCTGGCCTTTCTGCATTTTTTCTTTACATACAAGATAGGCAGCCTGAATTAATAGGTATAGAAAGGAAATTGAACTATCTTAAAATAGAATGCTGCTACTGAATAGGCACTTTTTGTTTTTAAACGTGTACTTTTTAACCACCTATTCTTATGAAAATCAAGACAGATTTATAACTACTTTAGTAGTCAAAAATGCTCTCCTCTTCTTACAAGCATCAACTTTAGTTGGTGGGTGGATATTTAAGGAGGCAGTGGGTGGAAACCTAGTCCAAGTGGCCATTATTCATGTGAGCCTTAACAGTAAATGTTTTGCTATTCAACTGTGGAGGATACCTCAGCCAAACCTAATCTATACTAAAAAGAAAAAGACTTACATTTATATAGCGCCTTTTACGACCACCAGATGTCTCAAAGCGCTTTACAGCCAATGAAGTACTTTTTGGAGTGTAGTCACAGTTGTAATGTGGGAAACGCGGCAGCCAATTTGCGCACAGCAAGCTCCCACGAACAGCAATGTGATAATGATCAGATAATCTGTTTTTCTGATGTTGAATGAGGGATAAACATTGGCCAGGACACCGGGGATTACTCCCCTGCTCTTCACACTAATCCAAAGTTCACACACATGCCAGCAGGGGTCACTGGATAGCAAATAGCAGATTTATCCTTCTCTAATTCAGGGACATTGCAACCAAACATGGCATCCTCACCATGGTTGAGATCAGTGCTTGCATGTGAATCAAATCTGGTTATCTTCCTGGTCTGACAACCTTACAGACATTACCTCTAAGCCATTACAACACCTAAATAAAGTGTTTTTGAGAGGCACAAACACTGCTGAGATAGATTGCAATATTCTCCTAAATCTACAAAGCCTTTATAATTCAATGCCCAGATGAACAAATTACAAAGGTCATTTGAAAATTTATATTAAACTACATATAACTAGATTATTTTTTAAATGTGCAAAATTAGGCAAACATTACTGATAGTCATTTAAACTGTCTAGTCTATTAAAAAGTGCTATTTTATAGAGTATAATTAATGAACAAAAATTTCCCACTGCCTGCTGAGTTACAAGCAGAGCCTTTATTGGAGGACTCCTATGTTTTGTTCTGTAAACCTAGATTTATTTTTTAAATGGACAATACTGGCGCAACTGCGATAAGCACAACACATACTATCATCTAAATGTTTACTTTTAACAAGCGATTTATTTGACAGCTTTACACCTTCAGGCATTGCATAATTAAATGTTTTGACAAGCAAACAAAAACTGTATAACTTTACAAGCTGCGACAGTCTGCAGTATTTTAAACAGAAATAAAACCCTGTTGTCTCTGACCTGTGCTAAAGCAACACAATTCCACAATCATCTGCATTACATGGCATGTTGGATCTAAACACTTTTCTGCAACATATCGCTGTTCTTTACGCATCCACCTCCATAGCAATTCCACAATCTGATGTGAGCCATTTTGCAGATTTAGAATTTCTATTGTTTTCCCTCGCCAAAAAGGAAAGTCACCATTTTTGGTCCTGTTTGCACCAAATGAAGCACTACTCTGCTAATTAAGTCCAACATCCATTAAGGTGTACTAAACTGCCACAAAAACAAGTAAAGCTGTTCTAAGGTGCATGTGTGCCAGTTCATTTCTTGTATAATATACATCATCAGAGTGGCTATGGATATGGGTGGAAACTCTAAATGGTAGGTCACAATGGCAGAAAAATAGGCTGTTGAATCAAAGGCATTTCCTAATTGAGAGAAGGCATCATCAGTTTTTATTGTTAAAATGGAGAGATGGGAAAGTACATTTTACTTAAACACTCCACCGAGTTGTTCCATCCTCTTTGTTATCTCTAACCCATAATCCACTTCCTTTACTTATTATAATAGTGAAAATTACAGTTTGCTCACAAAAATGTTAATTTCTGGGCAAAACATAAAATTCATCAGGGTGGAATTTTTTTTAAATCAAGTTAATTAGGAATGTGCTGAAAACTGAATAAAATGAGCCTCTTTCTGAGATAACTGGGTATTTAGTTGAACCAAAATTATCGTAGAATGTATACTGTGTTCAAGAGGGTGGACAGAATGGCTACGAAACTGAGAATGTCTCCACCTTGTACCTAGTGACAACATCAAGCAATTGCAGGTCTGTTATGATACAATTTTGCAAAACTTCCCTATTGTAGACGCTCAATTACAATTTAACCTTAGCTTCAAAATTGTAGCGGCACTACAGCAGCACGATGCTTCAGTTCCCATGTTTCTTTATCCTCGAGGCGTCTCTGAATAATATTGCTGAACTTGTACCTCTTAATGCCAAATTTTATGCAGTTTTACGCTGTGAACTTATGTTCACTGAAAATTGGATTAAGAATGTCCAAGCTCATTTCACTTGTGACCTTTAGGGAGACCACCATCATCCCGGGCTGGAATCAAACATGAGTGGCATGGCAAATTATTATTCAAATTTCCAACACATTTGCTGCTTAAGTCTCACAAACAACATCTGCAGAGGTAAGTTGGACATTTCCACAAACTGAATTTTTTTTAAATTCAGTCATTTTCTGCATGAAAAAACTGAATTAACCATTAATTCGAATTAACGGACTTTGAATTACGAGTGGGTTCTATTGCCAAATTTATCCAACTAAAATTTATATTTGTTCTGCACATTAAATTTTAACAAACTGTGTTGGCCGTATGTGGAAAATGCACCCGGATAGTCAGCGAGAACAAATTTTACATTGTAACAGAGTGCAGCGACTTACTTTATTTTAAATTACAGGAACCTTTAGTTCTCATGTTGGAACATCTGATAGTATTTAGTGCTTTAAGCCTTTTGACTTGTATTTCCTGCCCTGACCAATGTTTAAAACTCAAAAGTTGTCAGAAGTGACCGAGCAGCCAAAAAAGAAAGTCTCCCATGAGGTCTACAAACGTAACTGTTAAATGCACAAATAAGCCAGGAAACTAGGAACTGACCGTGGTCTGTGCAAATAAACTTCTCAAGAGTCAAGCAGTTAAAATACTCTAATAACCAATCACTACCATATCCCTATTTGCCTTTTGGGTTTTTATGATCAAAAAAAAAATCGTGGAAAGCCGTAAACCTGACTACCAGTAGCCCACAGTTACCACAAATTTTGTCCCAAGGGAACACAAATCTATGTTTCATAGGTGAGTTAAGCTGGAATAAAGGAGTCCTTGAGGCCACTATCCAAAGCAAATTAGTAAGCATGTTTTCTGGGCTCATGTCAGCTAGCCACTTTTATTTCTAACCAATTAGAGGTATTACCCACCCGCTGCCTGCCAGCAGTCTGCTTAACTACAAACTAGTTGAAACTGCAAAATACATGTAGCTCGCTTATACTCCAATCTAAAATTGAAAACCAAAATGTGAAATGATCTGTTAGTCAAAATAGACAGTATAATTGTAACTGGCACGGAGATGTTTTCATTCTCTTTCTTCACTGTTTGTATTGTTAGAAATAACAAGTGGTATTTTTCAGTTTTGATGTAGAAAATACAATGCATTTCAGTTTTCAAAAAAGGAATTAATCCTACAGTCCGAAAATATCATGAGCACTGATATATCACCACCACCATCTCAAGGGCAACTAGGGATGGGCAATAAATGCTGGCCTTGCCAGCGACGCCCACATCCCATGAACGAATAAAAAAAAACAGCTGAAACATTATGTACTGCACAATGCTACAGATAAATGAAAAGATAACATTGGACAATCTTTAAAGCAAAATCTATATAGCTAGCTATTTCAATGGGTTTGGAAACTAATGAAACGCACTAAATTCTTCACTGAAAATTGAGCCAATTAGAATGTTTTCTTTAATAGTGTGAAACTGGTCATTTAAATATCATACATCCTACAACTGAATTTTCTACTAATTATGGTTGGACTCCCCAACCTGGCTTCAGAATGCTTATGAGATACACAATAAGGAAGTATGTCCATTAACATCTGTTCGAATTTTTGCAGAAAATAACTCATTTATATGTGGGGATCAAAATCATCAGACTACACAATTTTTAATGACGGATTAATTGCGGTGAAGGTAAAAAGAAAAACAATCAGTAAAATAAAGGCTGAACTCATGTTTTGGGAGGGAAACTGGCCTTTTCTTTCATGTGAGAAAGGGCTTACATAATGTGAACATACCCACAGCACTTCAAAGTTAGACAGCTTTTTCACTTGTGACTTTAAAAGTAAATTTTACTGCCAAATGCATATTGTTGTCCATTTATTACATTTAAAGAAACTATTTCACTGCAAGCTGAATAATCCTTATATAAATGTATTTTTATTAAATTACGAAACTAGGTTCTCTATGAGCTTACTCTTGCTTTTTTCTGGTTTATTTTCACACCATGAGGGTAGATGTGATAAAGAAAGCAAGCACACCATTAACTATTCGCACATAGCTCGCATTTTCAGAGCCCGGTATCTCATTACAAATTTCTTATTCTGCTCCAGGAAGCAGATGACACCAGATAATGCCAGTTATCAGTCATTACGGAGGCTCCAGTGCCTGAAGGTTCCCGCTGTTCCTAGATTATTCTCTCCAAAGCCTGTTTTGTACAGCTGTGCCAGAGGTTTGAGGTAGCTGCTATTCAAATTGTTGTCCTAATGTAGCAGGAAGACACCAAGACTGGTAACTTAAGATGCAATAGAATATTTAGTTTGTATTTCATTCAAAGCATATTTCTCTTAAGTTCCTTTTTAAGTTATTTGGTTGAAAGCTTTCAATTAAAAGTCACATTCATTTTTTAGGCATGAACACAATAAATGAATCTCATCAACATTATCATGCATATTTTACTTTCTAAGGTAGGATTGTTCAATGCAGTAATAATCCAATGCAGCTACTTAATTACAACAAAATTTTAATAAAAATAATCTCACTAAAAATATTTATGCAGAATCCAAGCTAAACATCCATCAACTTTCAAACGCTGATATTTAAAATAACTCTTATTAACAAACACCCACTTAACACTAGCATATTACCATATCCCATGGCTCCATTTGTAATGAATTTCAGCCCCATTATTACTTTGAAACTCATGGGAATTGTGCAGCAGTATCCAACTTTCCCAAATGGGATTTTCATACACATGCAACAATCAGCAAACAGGAGAACAGATTTTCTTTTGCCTGCAGGCTGGAGTGAGGGAGCAATGGCATGAGAGAGGAACTAGAACCTTCAGACAAAGATCCCTACTGAAAAACAACGACACAGTCCCATTTGAATTTGTGATAAAAAAGGATTAGCTGCATGACCAGTTAGCACCAACTGATTTAGTAATAACGCAAAATTACCAAAGAACATAGGTTAAAGAAAATACTGTACAAATAACTACTACTACTACAATAGAGGTCTGCAGTTCAGAAAGAAACAAGTACATTCCATATTAACTATCAAGTTGAAGTGACAGTCTAGTGGCACAACATGCTGGTGCACTGCCACATGAACTGGCAGGAACTGATTCTTCCTTGTTATTCCACGTCTAGGGAGTTCTTGATCACAGCCAGGCTGTCTTTGTGGTAGTAGGCTAAGGCAAGATTTGTGACAGAGGAAGGGAAACCCTACGGATGTTGGATTTGTGCAGCTCCACTGCCTCTATGGCCTCTTTCCACCTCATCTAGGAACATAGGAAGGAACACAGGAACAGAAGTAGGCCATTCAGCCCCTTGAGCCTGTTCCACCATTCATTTAAATCATGGCTGATTTATATCTTAATTCCATCTACCCACCTTGGTTCGGTAATGCTTAATACTCTTGCCTAACAAAAATCTATCTATCTCAGTTTTGAAATTTTTAATTGACCTAGCCTCAACAGATTTTTGGGGAAAGAGTTCCAGATTTCCACTACCCTTTGTGTGAAATGCTTTCTAACATCAATCCTGAACGGCCTATCTCTAATTTTAAGGTTATGCCCCCTTGTTCTAGACTCTCCCACCAGAGGAAATAGTTTCTCTGTCTACCCTATCAAATCCCTTAATCATCTTAAACACCTCAATTAGATCACCCCTTAAACTCAGTAACCTCCTTCAGTCCTATGCCCTTGCTCACACCCTTCACTTCTCTGACATTGGTCTAATCCTCATTCCTGATTCTCTCTGCTTCACCATTGGTGACCACTCTTTCAGCCACCATACGCCAGCCTTCTGGAATGCGCTCCCAAAATCCTTCCACATTACCACCTCCCTCTCTCCCTGCTTGCAAAACCTTACAAATGCTTTTGTCTTCAACTTCCCTTTTGACTCCACCCCTTAACGTGACTCCCCTTATTCTTTTCCCTCCCACTCGGTGTGCAATTAAACTTGTAAAATGCTCTGCAATGTCTTTCTGACATGGGCTGCTATATAAATGCAAGTTGTTGTTATAGCAGTGATCAATTCAAGAGCTGTTCTTGGAAGAAGCAAAGGAGCTGGTCAATCACCTGCTCTTTTAATTAAAAAATTACAGTAAAATGTGATATTTACTCAACTGGGCAATTTCTTTTTGTGCGTCCTATCCTTGGTCACTTGAAATATACTGTAGGCACAGAAAGGATTCTTTTGTCAGTTTCCCTGCTCACTGGCACTTCAGTTTTAGTCAGGAGTATGTGTATGGTCTGTTTCTCCCCACCTGCTTGCCCAAGGAAGATGTTACCAGCTGGTACAGCAATAAGTTGGTATTACAGCCAACATATGTTCCACCCACCTGCAAGGTTTAACATAAAAATTCTGAAGCACACTTAAAATGCTGGTGGCCACAGTGAATGGTGACAGTAAGATAAGTTGGTTACTGTACTAGCTGATAACTACCTCCATGGTCAGGCACACAGTGAGAGGCAGAGCACCAGCACTTCACACGCACACTTACATTTAGGTGCTAATGTATGGAGAAATTGACAGGAGAGCTTTCAGAGCACAGTGACTCGGGTGAGCAGAAAAATGAAGAGATAAACCTAAGCATCATCTTCATGTTGCCCTTATACCTTTTCCGATTAAGCATGCGAATACATTAAATCAGCAACAGAAAGCAGTATAATGCTAATTTGCTTTACATTTGAAAGCTAATTTTCATGATAGATGAATTCTCACGTTGCAACTGTACCATAAAATCTTATTTTCATTAAATAATTCAATACAGGGGTACTAAAGAGTGAAGAAAATAACTTATTTTCAGTAACCTATTATTCTAAAATAACCTATGAAATGCACTTCCTTGAAAGGGTGGTGGAAGCAGATTTAAAAGTAACTTTCAAAAGGGAATTGGATATATTCTTCCTGGGAACGGTAGCGTAGTGGTTATGCTATGGACAAGTAATCCAGAGGCCTGGACTAATGATCCGGAGACGTGAGTTCAAATCCCACCATGGCAGCTAGGGAATTTAAATTCAGTTAATTAAATAAAAAAATCTGGAATTAAAAAGCTAGTATCAGTAATGGTGACCACGAAACTATCGGATTTTTGTAAAAACCCATCTGGTTCACTAACATCCTAGGGAAGGAAATCTTCTCTCCTTACCTGGTCTGGACTATTTGTGGTTGACTCTTAACTGCCCTCTGAAATGGTCTAGCAGGCCACTCAGTTGTAAAAAACCGCTACGAAAAACAGTAAGAATAAAACCGGACGGACCACCTGGCATCGACCTCGGCACCGGCTACGGACATGACAATGGCACACCCAGCCCAGTCGACCCTGCAAAGTCCTCCTCACCAACATCTGGGGACTTGTGCCAAAATTGGGAGAGCTGTCCCACAGACTAGTCAAGCAACAGCCTGACAGTCATACTCAGAATCATACCTTTCAGCCAATGTCCCAAACGCCTCCATCACCATCTCTGGGTATGTCCTGTCCCACCGGCAGGACAGACCCACCAGGGGTGGCGGCACAGTGGTATACAGTCGGGAAGGAGTGGCCCTGGGAGTCCTCAACATTGACTCCGGACCCCATGAAGTCTCATGGCTTCAGGTCAAGCATGGGCAAGGAAACCTCCTGCTGATTACCACCTACCGCCCTCCCTCAGCTGATGAATCAGTACTCCTCCATGTTAAACACCACTTGGAAGAAGCACTGAAAGTAGCAATAGCGCAGAATGTACTCTGGGTGGGGGACTTCAATGTCTATCACCAAGAGTGGCTCGGTAGCACCACTACTGACCGAGCTGGCCGAGTCCTGAAGGACATAACTGCCAGTCTGGGCCTGCTGGTGAGAGAACCAACATGAGCGAAAAACCTACTCACCAATCTACCTGTCGCAGATGCATCTGTCCATGATAGCATTGGTAGCAGTAACCACCGCACAGTCATTGTGGAGACGAAGTCCCGTCTTCACACTGAGGACAGCCTCCATCGTGTTGTGTGGCACTACCACCGTGCTAAATATCTAGCAGCTCAAAACTGGGCATCCATGAGGCACTGTGGGCCATCAGCAGCAGCAGAATTGTATTCCACCACAATCTGTAACCTCATGGCCCAGCATATTCCTCACTCTACCATTACAATCAAGCCAGGGGATCAACTCTGGTTTAATAAGGAGTGTAGAAGAGCATGCCAGAAGCAGCACCAGGCGTACCTAAAAATGCGGTGCCAACCTGGGGAAGCTGCAACACAGGACTACATGCATGCTAAAAAGCGGATGCAGCATGCTATAGACAGAGCTAAGCGATCCCACAATCAACAGATCAGATCAAAGCTCTGCAGTCCTGCCACATCCAGTTGTGAATGGTGGTGGACCATTAAACAACTAACGGGAGGAGGAGGCTCCATGAATATCGCCCCATCCTCAATGATGGTGGAGCCCAGCAAGTGAGTGCAACAGACAAAGCTGAAGCGTTTGCAACCATCTTCAGCCAGAAGTGCCGAGTGGATGATCCATATCGGCCTCCTGAGGTCCCCACCACCACAGAAGCCAGTCTTTAGTCAATTCGATTCGCTCCACGTGATATCAAGAATCAGCTGAGCACACTGGATACAGCAAAGGCTGTGGGCCCCGACAACATCCCGGCTATCATGCTGAAGACTTGTGCTCCAGAACTAGCCATGCCTCTAGCCAAGCTGTTCCAGTACAGCTACAACACTGGCATTTATCCAACAATGTGAAAAACTGCCCATGTATGTCCTGTCCACAAAAAGCAGGACAAATCCAATCCGGCCAATTATCCCCGACTACTGCAGTCTACTCTCAATCATCAGCAAAGTGACGGAAGGTGTCGTCGACAGCGCCATCAAGCAGCACTTACTCACCAATAACCTGCTCACTGATGCCCAGTTTCGGTTCCGCCAGGACCACTCTGCTCCAGACCTCGTTACAGCCCTGGTCCAAACATGGACAAAAGAGCTGAATTCCAGAGGTGAGGTGAGAGTGACTGCCCTTGACATCAATGCAGCATTTGACCGATTGTGGCATCAAGGAGCCCTAGTAAAACTGAAGTCAATGGGAATTGGGGGGAAAACTCTCCACTGGCTGGTGTCATACCTAGCACAAAGGAAGATGGTTGTGGTGGTTGGAGGTCAATCATCACAGCCCCAGGACATCACTGCAGCAATTCCTCAGGGCAGTGTCCTAGGTCCAATCATCTTCAGCTGCTTCATCAATGACGTTCCCTCCATCATAAGGTCAGAAGTGGGGATGTTCGCTGATGACTGCAGTGTTCAGTGCCATTCGCAACTCCTCAGATAATAAAGCAGTCCATGCCCGCATGCAGCAAGACCTGAGCGACATTCAGGCTTGGGCTGATAAGTGGCAGGTAACATTTGTGCCACACAAGTGCTAGGCAATGTCTTTCTCCAACAAGCGAGCGTCTAACCAGCGCCCCTTGACTTTCAATGGCATTACCATCACCGAATCCCCCACCATCAATGTCCTGGGTGTCACCATTGACCAGAAACTTAACTGGACCAGCCACATAAGACGGTAAGATGGTAGATAAGCAGTGGCAGACATTTAAGGAGATATTTCATAACTCTCAGCAAAGGTTTATTCCAGTGAGAAAGAAAGACTCTACGAGAAGGATGAACCATCCGTGGCTAACTAAGGAAGTTAAGGATGGTATCAAATTGAAAGAAAATGCATACAATGTTGCGAAGATTAGTGGTAGGCCAGAGGATTGGGAAATTTTTAAAAACCAGCAAAGGATGACTAAAAAAATAATAAAGAGGGAGAAGATAGATTATGAAAGTAAACTAGTAAAAAATATAAAAACAGACAGTAAGAGCTTCTACAGGTATATAAAAGGGAAGAGAGTAGCTAAAGTAAACGTTGGTCCCTCAGAGAATGGGACTGGGGAATTAATAATGGGAAACAGGGAAATGGCAGAGACTTTGAACAAATATTTTGTATCGGTCTTCACAGTAGAAGACACTAAAAGCATCCCAATAATAATTGATAATCAAGGGGCTATAGGGAGGGAGGAACATAAAACAATGACTATCACTAGAGAAAAAGTACTAGGCAAACTAATGGGACTAAAGGTGAACAAGTCCCCGGGACCTGATGGCTTGCATCCTAGGGTCTTAAAAGAAGTGGCTGCAGAGCTAGTGGATGCGTTGGTTGTAATCTACCAAAATTGCCTGGATTCTGGAGAGGTCCCAGCGGATTGGAAAACCGCAAATTTAACGCCCCTATTCAAGAAAGGAGGGAGGCAAAAAGCAGGAAACTATAGGCCAGTTAGCCTAACATCTGTCATTGGGAAAATGCTGGAAACCATTATTAAGGAAGTAATAGCAGGACATTTAGAAAATCATAATAAAACCATGTTGGCTCTGCTTGATTGTATGAAAGGGAAATTGTGTTTGACAAGTTTACTAGAGTTCTTTGAGGATGCAACGAGCAGGGTGGATAAAGGGGAACCAGTAGATGTAGTGTATTTGGATTTCCAGAAGGCATTCGATAAGGTGCCACATAAAAGGTTACTGCACAAGATAAGAGCTCATGGGGTTGGGGGTAATATATTGGATAGAGGATTGGCTAACTAACAGAAAACAAAGAGTCGGGATAAATGGGTAATTTTCCGGTTGGCAAACTGTAACTAGTGGTGTGCCACAGGGATCAGTGCTGGGGCCTCAACTATTTACAATCTATATTAATGACTTGGATGAAGGGACCGTGTGTACTGTAGCCAAATTTGCTGATGATACAAAGATAGGTGGTAAAGCAAGTTGTGAGGAGGACACAAAGAGTCTACAAAGGGATATAGATAGGTTAAGTGAGTGGGCAAAAAATTGGCAGATGGAGTATAATGTGGGAAAATGTGAGGTTATTCACTTTGGTAGGAAAAATAAAAAAGCAAATTATTTAAATGAAGAGAGACTACATAATGCTGCAGTACAGAGGGATCTGTGGGTCCTCGTACATGAAACACAAAAGGTTAGCATGCAGGTACAGCAAGTAATTAGGAAGGCAAATGGAATGTAGGCCTTTATTGCAAGGGGGATGGAGTATAAAAGTAGGGAAGTCTTGCTACAACTGTACAGGGCGCTGGTGAGACCACACCTGGAGTACTGCGTGCAGTTTTGGTTTCCTTATTTAAGGAGGGATATACTTGCATTGGAGGCCGTTCAGAGAAGGTTCGCTGGGGTAATTCCTGAGATGAAGGGGTTGTCTTATGAAGAAAGGTTGAGCAGGTTGGGCCTATACTCATTGGAGTTTAGAAGAATGAGAGGTGATCTTATTGAAACATATAAGATTCTGAGGGGCTTGACAGGGTAGATGCAGAGAGGATGTTTCCCCTCGTGGGGGAATCTAGAACAGTTTCAGGATAAGGGGTCACCCATTTAAAACGGAGATGAGGAGGAATTTCTTCTCTCAGAGGGTCGTGAATCTTTGGAATTCTCTACAAGAGAGCTGTGGCGGCGGAGTCATTGAATATATTCAAGGCTGGGATAGACATATATTTGAGCTACAGGGGAGTCAAGGGTTATGGGGAGCGGGCAGGAAAATAGCAATAAGATCAGCCATGATCTTATTGAATGGCGGGGCAGGCTCGAGGGGCTGAATGGCCTACTCCTGCTCCTATTTCTTATGTTCTTATAAATACTGTGGCAACAAGAGCAGGTCAGAGGCTGGGTATTCTGCGGCGAGTGTCTCGCCTCCTGACTCCCCAAAGCCTTTCCACCATCTACAAGGCACAAGTCAGGAGTAAGATGGAATACTCTCCACTTGCCTGGATGAGTGCAGCTCCAACAACACTCAAGAAGCTGGACACCATCCAAGACAAAGCAGTCCGCTTGATTGGCACCTCATCCACCACCTTAAACATTTACTCCCTCCAACACCAGCGTACCGTGGCTGCAATGTGTACCATCTACAAGATGCACTGCAGCAACTCGCCAAGACTTCTTCAACAGCACCTCCCAAACTCACGACCTCTACCGCCTAGAAGGACAAGGGCAGCAGGGGCATGGGAACATCACCACCTCCAAGTTCCCCTCCAAGTCACACACCATCCTGACTTGGAAGTATATCGCCGTTCCTTCATCGTCGCTGGGTCAAAATCCTGGAACTCCCTCCTGGACAGCACTGTGGGAGTACCTTCACCACATGGACTGCAGTGGTTCAAGGCGGCAGCTCACCACCACCTCCTCAAGGGCAACTAGGGATGGGCAATAAATGCTGGCCCTGCCAGCGACGTCCAGATCCCATGAACGAATAAAAAGGGAAAAATTGCAGGGCTATGGGTAAAGAGCAGGGGCGTGGGACTAATTGGATAGCTCTTTCAAAGTGCTGGCACAGGCACGATGGGCCAAATGGCCTCATTCTGTGCTGTATGATTCTATGAAAAACACTGTCAAATTGTGCACTACACTATATTACTAGGTTTCCATTTTACAGTGAACAATGTTCACATTTCTCAGAAAGGGGGGTAGGGAAAAAGCAGGTAATTACAGGCCTGTAAGCCTTACATCAGTTGTGGGCAAAATGCTGGAGTCCATCATTAAGGATGAAATAGCGGAGCACTTAGCAAATGGGGACAGGATAGGACAGAGTCAACATGGACTTACAAAGGGTAAATCGTGCTTGACTAATCTATTGAAATTTTTTGAGGGAGTAACTGGTAAAATAGATGGGGGAGAGCCAGTAGATGTGGTGTACCTGGACTTCCAAAAGGCCTTCGATAAGGTCCCACATAAAAGATTAGCAGGGAAAATTGAAGCTCATGGGATAAAGGGGAAAGTATTGACGTGGATAGAGAACTGGCTGTCAGATAGAAAACAGAGAGTTGGAATAAACGGCTCATTTTCTGAATGGCAGGCAGTAACAAGTGGGGTACCACAGGGATCTGTCCTGGGTCCCCAGCTGTTCACAATTTACATTAATGACCTGGATCAAGGAGTCGGATGCAGCATTTCCAAATTTGCAGACGACACTAAACTAGGAGGGGGGGTGGGCTCAGAGGAGGAGACCAGGAAGCTCCAGAGCGATTTGGACAGACTGGGTGATTGGGCGGATAAATGGCAGATGCACTATAATGTGGACAAGTGCGAAGTTATCCACCTTGGGTGCAGGAACGGGAGGGCAAATTATTATTTAAATGGCAATAAATTGGGAGAGGGGGAAGTACAGAGAGACCTGGGTGTTCTTGTACACCAGTCACTGAAGGCGAGCATGCAGGTGCAACAGGCGGTCAAGAAGGCAAACGGTATGCTGGCCTTCATAGCAAAAGGGTTGGAATACAGGAACAGGGATACCTTGCTGCAGCTGTACAGGGCACTGGTGAGACCACACCTCGAGTACTGTGTACAGTTTTGGTCGCCTCATCTGAGGAAAGATGTTCTTGCCATGGAGGGGGTGCAGCGGCGATTCACCAGGCTGATACCAGGAATGGCGGGATTGACCTATGAGGAGAGACTATGTAGTTTAGGGATGTACACACTGGAGTTTAGAAGATTGAGAGGGGACCTCATAGAAGTGTATAAAATTCTGACAGGTCTAGACAGACTAGATGCAGAAGGAATGTTTCCCTTGGCGGGTGAGAACAGAACTAGAGGACATAATTTAAGGATAAGGGCTAAACCATTTAGGACAGAAATGAGGGGGAATTTCTTCACTCAGAGGGTGGTGAACCTGTGGAACTCATTGCCACAGAGGGCAGTGTACGCCAGCTCATTAAATATATTTAAGAGGGAATTAGATATATTTCTACAGGCAAAAGGGGTTAAGGGTTACGGAGAGAAGGCGGGGACGGGATACTGAATTGGAGGATCAGCCATGATCTCATTAAATGGCGGAGCAGGCTCGAAGGGCCGGATGGCCTACTCCTGCTCCTATCTTCTATGTATCTATGTATCTATAACTTGTAAACCTCAAGTACCAAATAAATTCTGTCATGTTACTAGAGACAAGATCAGTGCCTGACCAAAAAAAACTACTATATCTACCATGGTGTTGCTCACCGAGTGGGAGGTTACATTGTTGAAGGAATATCCCTCTATCACATACAGTTAGGAACAGGAGTCAGCCAAGTGTGGCTAGACAAATAATTTTATTCTGCTACAGAAGCAGTTTCATCTAGGCCAGTCAAGCTCTGCAAATATGAAATCAGCAAAAAGACATATATACATCTATTATATTAAAATTGCTGAGTGGGCTGCAACATTCCATTTCAAAATGCTTTGAAAACTCCTGTCAGGTTCTGTCTGTGCCAAAATCCATTTTAAATATGTTAACATTTATCTGCAGTACCTGTTATACCTATAGGTGACACTGACATGGCATGTCGATGTTAAAAATGTCATATAACGTTAGGTGCGAAAGCACAGCTCTTGTTGCAATCTGGCCGTTGAGTCTTCATGTCTTTCCACATCCTGCCTATCAGGTGACTTGCAGCAGTGCCTTCAACCACAACAACAACTTGTATTTATATAGCGCCTATAACGTAGTAAAACGTCCAAGGCAGTTCACAGGAGTATTAAAAAACAAAAAATTTGACACCGAGCCACATAAGGAGAAATTAGGGCAGGTGACCAAAAACTTGGTCAAAGAGGTAGGTTTTAAGGAGCATCTTAAAGGAGGAAAGAGAGGTAGCGAGGTGGAGAGGTTTAGGCAGGGAATTCCAGAGCTTAGGGCCTAGGCAACAGAAGGCACGGCCACCAATGGTTGAGCGATTATAATCAGGGATGCTCAAGAGGGCAGAATTAGAGGAGTGCAGATATCTCGTGGGGGTTGTGGGGTACTGAAGGAGATTACAGAGATAGGGAGGGGCAAGGCCATGGAGGGATTTGAAAACAAGGATGAGAATTCCAAGTGAATGTCTCACAAGTGATAGATTGGACTTAAAACATTTCCAATAAAGTAATTAATCTAAAAAATGTTTTGATTAATATTCCTTACCTCCCTCGCAACTTCCAGCTTGGTAAACCCAATGAGATAATTGTGCACAACACCACTCCTCCCCCGCCCTGAATTTCTGAAGAGGGCTGCTAATAAATGCGTACTTACCAGACTGGCAGGTCCTTACTTAAAATTGTTGGAGCATTCTTCTGCTTCTCCAGATCCAACACTAAAGAGCCTGAATGGGATTCATGAGACATACTTTCTCCCCCTCCCCAACAAGCCCTCGATGTACTTCCTTCCCCTTCTTTGTGTCTCTGCTAGCAGTGCCTCCTGCAACCTGCCATTGTTTAGGTTGTACTTGACCAATTTGTGACCACCAATGTTTTCTTCTATGCTCTCAGCTCTTGGACACGGTTGGGGTTGTAACTCCTACTCATCTTTTTGTTGTCACTCAGGCCTCGGCAAGATCACGAACCCTGCTCTCCTCTTTCCATCATTTTCCTGCCTAAAGCGTTTCTTCTCTAAATTTTTCTTTTGGCCAGATTTCAAGGTTTTGAATCCCCGCCACCCCCCACCCTTATCATAACCCCCAAGCTGAAAGACCTTGCTGGCCCTGACGCCCCTCTCCTCCATTCCTGCACATTCCAACCACCTTCTCTCCCTCTTCCTCTTCAGCCTCCATTCTTTTCCTCCTTCCTCCACTGTCTTGGTCCAATTATTCCCTGCCCTCTACCTCTGTTATCCTGAATATTGCACTTGAACTCTCCCTGTGCAGTGCCACAGGAGACTGACTAGTATAAGATGTACAACATTTTACATTTATCTGATCTGTTTTGCATCTCTACTTAAACCAACTATTTTTCTAAAAACAGTTTTAAAAATTAACATTTTGCCTTACAGTTCAACATGGGTTTCCTTCAGAGAATAAGGTATTAAATATAGTTTGAGTAAAATATAAATCCTTTCAAAAACAGTCCTCCCCAACAATATTAAATAATCAAGATATCCCATATCTTTAGAATATGATTTTAGTATGAGCATAAAATATAAAACTGAAGAAAAGATTCAGATAATTTGCATTTTGCCTTCCTTACTAAATATCTCTGGCACAGTGTTGCTGAAACTTTCTGCTTAAATAAAGCATGTTTAAATTCACGACTGCCATTCAGAACTTCTCTCCAAACGTGCACAGACTTCAGGAAGTTGCCATTTTTTCTGCTGCTGTTTGAGTGCTTTCTTCGAAACAAATAAAATAAATGCAGCTATTCTAATAATTTAGAATATATGGCAAAATACATGAAAATTGAACACCACCAAAATTTCAACGTATAAAACTATTCTTTTCACACAAAACATAGTATTTGCTAAATGAACACTTGCATATAATCAATTACATCGAGGCCCTATGAAAGTTACCTCAGAAAAAAATCAAAAATTCATGCCTTATGTGGTTTTGACGATTTTACAAAAAATATTGAAATGACCTTTAATGCTTCTGTAATTTGCTTTTTAATTATTCGTTCTTTTCCATCAACAGACGGTAGGGGAATAGGGGTGTGGCATACAAACAGCAAGTTCCAGCATGCTCTGCGTATGATTAGTCTTCCTGTCAATCTTAAGAAATAATTCTGGGAGTTCTAAGCATAAATGCACACATAGAGGTGAAACCTGCTACACTAAGCTTCTTCAGCTGAGAGTGATCACTCTGAGAAATCTCAAACTCAAGAATCAGGTTTCCAAAACACAGGGACAGTCCTCTCTGATGGAAAACCTCGTGGAGGCATATTAAATACAGAAAATACTATTTATAGCTAAGTTTAATAAACTGGTCATTCAGGATTTTCTTTTACCATGGGAAATTTATCTGCCTGGTATTTCCATGTTTAATTGGTACATTGCCTAGATATTCAGCTGTGATTTGCTGCTGATTTATGAATATGGAATTTGAAGCAATTAGGTGCAGCGTGGCATATACTTTGCGTATTAACACATTTACTTCCTGTAACACGTTTCTGCTACGCCATTTCTAGCTTAGTGCTAGGGAAACCTCCATTATTTAAAATGAATACTGAAAAGTATTTAAGTTTAACTATTGTTTTCCCCAGGTTACTGCTGGGGAAACCTTTTTTTCCCCCCACACTCCTGGGGAATAAAGAGAATTAATACTTCTTCATCTGCCTCCCCATTTCCACCCTCAGCCACCTTGAGCAATTGTATCTTCCTCCCCCCATCCCCTCCTACCTTTTCATGCTGCGCCTGCTCTAAACACCCATTCGTTTCCCCCATCCCTGCATCTTTCGCCCTCCCCCTCAATGGCTAGTACGGATGTCTTTCCCCCACTCTACAAGCAGCTCCAAGAAAACCCCCATTTCTCTCACTTCCAGCCAGCAATTCTGCCCCCAATGCTCCCGAAGCCTACCACCACAATCCCCATGTTGACAACCCCATATCCACCCTCCTACCACTGTCGCATCCTGCAATCACACCATGAAACCAGTCTGTCACACTCCAGAATTCTCCTGCACCTCAAGTGCTTAATTACCACAACATCCCCCCACAGTCCTACCAGAACCCAGTAACACATTTCCAGTGAACCCAAATATTAAGAAGGCCCCTCCCAGCGCTCTAGCAGGCATCTGTTACATACCGGATATCACACTTTGTTACAGAAGCTAAACAATCTGTTTTTTTTTTTAAAAACTATCATTGACACACAGTCTGAAGCAAGCACTTCCCAATCGGCAAAATCCTCTGATCAAGCAGCAATAAAACCCTCCTTTGCACGGGCCTGTGCTTACTTAATTAGACTTTGTGGCCTTAAAGGGATACAGATCCACCTTAGCAACAAAATAAGATATTATGAATTACATGATAGACATTCCTATCCTTATAAAATAGCACATCATCCAACTTACTATGAGCAACAAATATAGTTCCAAAGTTTTAAACCTGGTCAGCAATAGAAAACAGTTTTTCATATATATTCATCTGAAAAAGCAATTTTACTGCAGAATATTGCAAATACTAATTGCAGCCTTACCATTAACAAAGATATTCCCCTGCCCCATACCACTCCCAGCCTCACTGTTGAACAAATTGTTAGGAGATGCTCAAAAGCAGCACTGAAGTGAGTAGATTTAAATTAAAGAATCTTGCATTTGCCTTCCCAACATCTGCAGATGGCCTGGCCTGTGATTGAATTTGGCTTCCCACAAAGGGAATTGCAGGGGGAAAACCCCTTATTCTACATTTGCTCACCAACAAGCTAAGCCCCTGTCAAAACACATCTGAGTATGTGCAGAATTAATTTACATTAATGTTACTTTACAGGAATAGATGGTCGAAGTTTGACTGAAATAATGTTTGATGTGGTACTATAAAACACAGAATTTATCATGATTGATGCACTGTTCATCAGAAATGTCCAGAATTTGAAACTGAAGGGGCCCCATTGTGAATTCTAATACAGTTTAGTAAATATAACTGTCTTGAGTTTTTGTTACTGCTTTGCTCTTATGCTTTAGTAAATATTTGATGACATAATTTATGCAATCATAACCTCAATGACTTGGGTAACATCAAGACATGCGTATTCCAAGTTCAAGTAGGAGAGAGGAAGAGACCCAAAGAACTGAAAAGGTTTAGGTTTCCACATTGGTAGTTCATTGTTAACTCTAATCCGACTCTGAAGAAACCATATATTAAAAAGGTTAATCAATTTAGATTAAAATAATTCATCAAGTAAAGTAGCAGCCCAGGTTCATCTCATTAAAAAGTGAAGGTGGAGGTGTGTATATTTTATTAATAGCTGAGTGGTGTACTCCCAAGGCAAATTGACTGGAAGAAATAATTTACCTACAACAGAAATTAAAACCATTAATATTAGCAAGCAAAGGCACGCTATGTAATATCAACCATCTATAAAACCTCTTCATTGCATTTCGCCCCCACACGTAGACTAAATATACCAAAATCTACTAAAATCAATGGTTTGCATCAGTTTAGGTATGCAGCATTTAAAAAGAATTTACAGGCTTTAATAAAATAACATGACTGTCATTCTAACACATACTATCAACATGAATTTCACACAGCATGTAGTTAATTAATGTTGTGCGCTGCAGCTCTGACCCGGTGGTGTACAATCTATAATTATACATCCTCCTATATATCATCTGCTCTCAGCTATGGTTTCATACAGAAGACAGACAGCTGCAACACAATATCCCTGCTCAACCTGAAGACCATCTGACTTTAATTGTAGACACAGCTTGATGTAGCTCTGGTCATTTGAAGCCAAAGTATCACACCGTAATAATCTATGCGGCAGGAGCCTGCCAAGTTGGGGCTATAAACACTGGCTTGGGCTGTCTGGCTCTGTGACGGGCTCCAGGAAATATGATTAATGAGTGTGGTATAATGATATCAGGAACCCGATTAGCACCACAAAAGGTCATAGATCAAAGTAGTGTGCATTTCATGAACTGCAATCATTGTGTAAATTTTTATTGGCAGATAGAGCTAAACCAAAGATTTAAATCCACAAGGCTGCTTATTTTCCAGAAGAGGTATCAGAAGATAAATACAAGTAATCTTTGGATATGACCCAACATGCTTAAACAAGGCAAGTGTGCCGCGCTCATTAATTCCCTTTGCCCCTCCCCACACTAAGAAAATATTTAGAACACAATTTGAAAATCATTCAAAAATGCAGTCAAAATATCATGAGGAACAGAATACAGTAACATGCCAGTGCCACATAAAATTGAAAATCTTTATTCAATGTTTAAAAGGTTTGTACAGAAAATTCAGAACTCCCACCAGTTGTTTAATATATTTATACTTGGAATAAACTGGAGTGCATAACCAGTGAATGCTGCAGTAGTAATTTGGTCATGATGGTCAGTTTTGAGTGCCATTCATATCAAACTATATAAATTGCAATGTGGTAGCACTCTAGTTAAACCACTGTTACAGACATTAGACACATAGTGGAAGATATTTTTCAATAACTCAGTTGCATAAACCCATAGCATGCTAACGACGACTTCACTCATCTGGCCGTGAACCAGCTCCATGGGTGCTGATGAATTCAC
Source organism: Squalus acanthias (assembly GCA_030390025.1). NCBI lineage: Eukaryota > Metazoa > Chordata > Chondrichthyes > Squaliformes > Squalidae > Squalus > Squalus acanthias. Next base: position 153,417,089 of record CM059426.1, on the reverse strand, counting down.
TCATCTGACACTGGCCCTTTCAGGACATTGCAAGGATTGAACTACTGCATCATAGAAATGACTAGGTCAAGCTTTATACTTCAAATCTCCAATTAATTGAAAAAAACACCTTTCAAGTCGCTTTTCGGCCAAATGCTAATTTTTGTATTTGGATGCACATCCAAAATAGATGGCAGATGTCAAGAGGAAGAAGAAAACAGGTAAAATAAGGGTGGATTTTCTTCGGTGGGGACATTTCAGGCACAGATCTACACACCGGAAGGCTTTGCCACTTGAACATCAGGGTGCAGCTGCAATCCATGGAGAATCCATGAACTTCTACCTGCCTCTTTCATCTTTGGCCAGCCCCCGGCATCACACAGAAACTCTGGTCCACAGGGGTGCTGGGATAGGCGTTCACACCAAATAACTTCAGCTGCCTCTATGGTGAAGTGCCCAATTGATAGACAAAGCAGAGGGGCAGGCTGGGAATTCCCCTCCTGTGTCATTTAAATGGGAACATTGGGCCTCTGTCCTCCAGGCGCAGGCCTAATTACACCGTCTGGAAAAGGCACAGGAAGTCCCAGGGCAGTGCAGTAGCAGCGGAGATTTGATGTAATGGGTCTCCATCACTTTTCCTTTTCGCTGTGCCTGGGAATCACCAATTTCTCAGGTGCAGCAAAGAGGAAAATCTACCCTATGAGGTTTTTTTTTACACAAAAAACATTGAAACGAGACATGTTAGATTAGAAGAAAAAGATTAAATTAAAATTAAAACATAAACCAAATATAGACACAACAGGAAGGGTAGACACAGAAGTATTGCATTTTTCATTTTGCTTAAAATTGTTTTGTTTATTTAAAATAGTTTCCTGTTTATTTTTGCAGTATTGGGCTAACAATGCAATAGTTATTCCTAATATGTGAGTAGTTCTATTAATGTAGTATTAGTATAAATACCAGTGCAGAAACTGGAAACTCCTTATTGTATCAGGGAGTATGCACTTTTCTTGTACCTGCTGGTCGATAGAGTAATGAAAGATAGGCTTTGAGGGTATTTTAAGGGCATAAAGGGTTATAGAGTGCACATACGACTGCATCATGAAGTGGCAGCTTGCGGGTTCATTTCTTGAAATACCTCAGTCACATCCGAATCCACATTGGGCATGAGAGGAATTTCCTGAGTGGATCTTAGGTCTTTCCCACAGGAAGTAGGGAATGCTGAATTTAACTGAAGAGGAAGAAATCATAGAATCACAGAATAACCAGAGGGCACAGATTTAAGGTGATTGGCCAAAGAACCAGAGGTGACATGAGGAAAAACGTTTTTATGCAATAAAGAAAGAGAAAGAAATAAGAGGTGAAAGAAATAAAGAGAGTGCAAGAGAGAGAAAGAGCGACACACACACAGGAAATTATAGCAAGAAAGAGCACAAAAAAGAAAGCAAGCAAGCAACAGTGAGAGAAATAAGAGAGCACGCATGAGACATCAATCCTTTGGCCCTTATACACTTAAACAGGGTTTTTGCCAGACTTCCGGTGGTGGAGCGAGAACAGCTCTGAAGAAATTTCCAGTCATGGGGGGGAATTTTGCTGGTGCTCAGGGGGCGGGTTTGGAGGCGGGACCGGTGGCAAAATTGCAAAGATTGACAGTGGGTCCCGAACCCACTATCAAGCCGCCGCCAAACAATCTTCCCAGGTGTCGGGTCCCCGACTTACGCATGGACCCGACACCTAGCAGCGGGAAAAGGACTATAGGCACTTAACTGCTTGTTAACAGGTTGTTAACAGGCAGTTAAGAGACTTTTTCCAATTTTGACAGGTCTACTGCGGGCTTCCCGACATCCGGACACCACGTCAGGGTAAGTGTGGTGTGCCGTGGGTCTACTGTAATGTTTCTTCATTGATGACAGCTGCAGAAGTGGTGTGAAGAATCCAATGGTACACTGGTGAGTTTCAGAGGTAAGAAAATGTTGGGAAAATCATTTTTAATGTATTGAGATTTTTCTGTAGGTGACAAGTTTTGAAGTGTTTGTGTAGTCCCACCTCATTGGGAGAACCTCTCTCATCAGTGACAGGTCGCTTCTGTAACCTCACCTGCAGCTGCCATCTGTTCTAGCCTAAGGAGGGAGTCACTGGAGAGCCTGGGTGCAAGGGCTCACCTTTGTACAGTGATCGTCAGTGTTTGCAGCACCTCAATGCTGTCAAACACTGAAAAATCACCTGTCAAAAAAAGTGTGGCCCCTTTAAGAAAACCGGCAGATGACGCATCATCAACTGACGCCATCTGACACCGGCTTTCTCTTAATCGGCCGGCATGCCCGCAGGGCGGGCTTAACAAGGCCAATTGACGCAAAATAGCCTCTGTGCGTTGGACGTCGTTGGGAGCGGGATCGGAACCCGGAAGGCAGCTGTCCTGCCCCCAAGCCGCATCGAAAGGTAAATCCAGCCCATGGTCTCTGCTTCAGTCACTATCTCTGATAATACATAAGAACATAAGAAATAGGAGCAGGAGTAGGCCAATCGGCCCCTCGAGCCTGCTCCGCCATTCAATAAGATCATGGCTGATCTGATCCTAACCGCCAATCTACTATCTATCACAGAAACATACCACAGCGTCACAACCCTCTGTGTATAAAAGTTGCTACTGCTATCTGTCCCTTACATTTCATGTTATATCTCTGTCCTCTCATTCTAGACACCTCAACCACTGGAAACAGTCTGTTTCTTTCTACCATGTTCTCCTATCCCTTCATAACTTTAAACACCTCTATCAAATCACCCTGTAGTCTCCTCTGTTTTAATGAAAACAGCCCTAGTTTTTCCAAGTCCTTCTTCCTATTTGGATTTCCTCATACCAGGCAGCATCCTAGTGAATCTGTGCTGTACCCTTTCCATTCCCTCAACATCATTCTTATAGCATGAAGCTCAAATTTGCACACAGAACTCCAATTGTGGTCTTAGTAAAGTTTTGTATAGGTTTACCATTACATCTTGATTTTTATATTCTATCCACCTTGATATAAAACTCAGTATTCCATTGGCTTTTTATGGCCATATCCACTTGAGATGCTGCTTTTAAAGTCTTGTGAACTTGAATTCCCAAACCCCTCTGCTCTTCCACATCACCCAAACTTCTCCTATTCGGAGTATAAATTATTACTTTTATATTTTTTTAACCAAAATGTAGCACTTCACATATACTGACACTGAATTCCATTGGCCACATTTTTGCTTATTCTACCATTTTATCAATATCTTCTTACAGCTTCCATAAAATTATTTACTATGCCTCTCATTTTTGAATCATCTGTAAATTTGAACACCACTCCCTCAAGTCCTAATTCCAAATAATTGGTGTGCTCAGTGAAGATAAATTATTTCCAGAACAGAATCCTGTGGACATTGCTACCCACTTTCAACCAACCTGCAAAACTGCCCCTAACTCCTACTTTCGATATTCACTGTTCCAACCAATTTTTAATCCAATTTGCTTCACTTCCCCAAATTTGATACCCCTTAACCTTCTTCCATAATCTCCTGTGTGGTACCTTGTCTGAAAGTCTATGTACAGCACATCCACTACATTTCCCCCATCCACCGTATCTATTACCTCCTCAAGGAACTATCAAGTTTGTCGAGCACAATCTTCTTTACTGAAATCCGTGTTGGCTGCTGCTAATTATTTTCTTCATCTAGCTATTTAGTCGTTTCACCTTTAATTAAAGATTGCATAATTTTTCTACCACAGATTTAAACAAACTGACCTGTAATTACCTGGGTTAGCTCTGTCTCCCTTTTGCAAAATGAGCATTATATGAGCCACTCTGCAAGCCTTTTATTTATTATATCAATCATCTCACTTTTAGCCAATTTGGAATTTATTACTCCCCAATATCCTTTTCTTTTGTAAACACTGATGTGAAGTACTTGCTAAATATCTCCACCAATTTCTATTTATTCTCTGCTAACTTTTAATAATTCTCTTTTACTGATATATTTGTAGGGTAGTTCACTTCTTAATATTTTTGAGATTCTTTCCTCATACCTCCTTTTAGCCTCTTCTGTTTTTGCATTTTCTTATTTTTATCATATAGACTATAGGCCCATATGCCCTCTTCTACGCTTTTAGTTGGTTACTAATCTCTTTATTTATCTACAGCATTCTGAAACTTGAAATGGTTTCCTTTTCTAATTGTATATATTTATTCTGCACCTTTGCAATCTCCTTTTTAAAAACATCCCATTGTTGATCTAAAGTTAAGTGTGCCAATTTCTCTTTCCACCTCAAATCATTTAGCTCACTCTTCATCTTGCTAACATCTGCCCTATTCCAATCTAGTGCCCTCATTTTATACTAACGTATTCCATTTTAATTTGGACCTTGAATCTTTTCATGTTATGATCATTATTCATGAGGTACTCATCCACATTTAACTCAGGCATACCAACATACTGCTTGAGGAAGGAGTCCAGCACATATTTTAGGAGTTCCATTCCTGCCCCATCAATGAATGGGTAATTAAAAGCTCCGAAAAGAATAATTTTGTTATTCCTGCTTTTCTCCTTGATCTATCTACAGAGTTCCTCTTCCATTTCCCTTAGGAACATAGAAACAGGAGTAAGCCATTCAGCCCCTCAAGCCTGTTCCGCCATTCAATTAGATCATGGCTGATCTCCATCTACCCGCCTTGGTTCCATAACCCTTAATTCTCTTGCCGAACAAAAATCTATCTCAATCTCAGTTGTGACATTTTCAATTGACCTAGCCTAAACAGATTTTGGGGGGAAAGAGTGTTCCAGATTTCCAATACTCTTTGTATGAAGAAGTGCTTCCTGACATCACCCCTGAACAGACTAAATCTAATTTAAAGGTTATGCCCCCTTGTTCAGGACTCACCCACCAGAGGAAATTGTTTCTACCCTATCAAATCTTTTAATCACCTTAAACACCTCAATTAGATCACCCCTTAATCTTCTATACTCAAGGGAATACAATTAATGGTTTTTAGTACAACCCTACGAATGTAATAATGCCTGTTTTTAAATCTTTGGTCTCTAACCATATAGACTGTGAATCTCTGAGTACAGCAGTCCTCTCTACAGCATGCACTCCCACCTTCACCAACAAGCCACCACTACTCCTCCTCTCTTACCTATTCTGTCCCTCCAAAAAATATTATAACTTGATATGTTTATTTTCCACTCATGTCAAGGCTACAGCCAAGTGCTGATAGTGCTATTAAATCTATACATTACTGTGACATAATTGCTTATAATTTCTCCAGTTTAAGAGAATCAAGAGATTATGGAGATAGGGCAAGAAAGTGGAGTTGAGTTAGAAGATCAGCCATGATCTTAATGAATGACGGACCAGGCCCGAGGGGTCCTATGGCCTACCCCTGCTCTTATTTCTTAAGCTATTTCTTACTCTGAGTATTGCATACGTGCACTTCATTTTTTTTGTTTGTATTTAACACTGTTCTTTTTCCCTCAGCTAACAATTTGTTCCTCTAATTCAGTCTTTTCTCTGCTTATAATGGGGATTTTCCTTTACTCCTTTTATTTATTCTGCATGCCATTCCTTTTACTAAATTAGTTTTATTTGCATATTAACCTCATCTATTTCTACCTCCCCCACTTGCTCTTCGATTGCTTTTATTTTCCCTGCTCCTTCCTTCCTAGTTTAATAGACTCCGCACTTCCCTATTTATCTATTTTGCCAATACATTAGCTTCTTTTCTGTTCAGCTTATCTTTGTAAACTAGCTCCCATCTTCTCCAGAAAGAGTGCCAATGCTCCATGAAATGGAAACGCTCTTCCTGACACCACCCCTTTAGCCAATTGTTGAGCTCCCTATTCTTTCCTATTGTATCCTGTGACTGAGGGAGTAATTTAGAAATTTCCACCTTTGAAGTCCTGCTCCGAAACCTTCTTCCCTATCTCAAACTCAGTTTGCAGGACTTCAGGGGGGTTATTTTGGCCAAATGGTGAAAAGAGGTGCTAAATGGGTGCTGTGCTAATAAGAGACGCCTGTTTGAAAGTCTGGATTTAGCACGCAATTTTCAGGCTAATTGATAATTATCATGATTTGAACGTGCCTCCAGGCACTGAAACCGACAACTACAAGTGAGCACTCAAACACTGATTAGATGCAATTTTCCTGGAACTGTATATGTAGCCTGCACTCACCCACTTCCACTGAAGGTATGGAGTGCGATGGGCTGGGAGTGGAATGATGTCCCAAGGAGCACGAGAGGGGGCGCCCAGGTTCTCCGATGCGGCACTGGAGGTCCTGATGGAGGCGTTAGAGAGGAGAAGGGATGTCCTTTACCTGCTTGGGGGGGACGGGGGGGGGGGGACGGGGTTGGAGGCGACACAGGCAGCTGATGCGCTGCATCAGGTGGGGGTCTGAAACTCACTGCCTGAAAGGGTGGTAGAGGCAGAAACCCTCATCGCATTTAAAAAGTACTTGGATATGCACTTGAAGTGCCGTAACCTACAGGACTATGGACCAAGAGCTGGAAATTTGGATTAGGCTGGATAGATCTTTTTTGGCCGGCAGACATGATGGGGCAAATGGCCTCCTTCTGGGCCGTAAATTTCTATGATTCTATGTGGGATGAGATCACCTGGGAGGTCACAGCCAGGAGCCCCTGGACCCAGTGCCACAAGAAATTAAATGACTTGACACAAGTGGTTAAGGTAAGATCCCATCTCACAAACACACTTTTCAATAACTGCACCAGCATCACAGCCTCAACACACTTCGTCCACCATCTCTTCAACCATGTGAGGCATCACACACACAAATACACCTCTCAATGCACTCGTTCACAATCACACTCTTTCTCTTCTGGGAAAAATTAGCACACAACAGGCGGCAGCAGGACCTGACCGGGGGAGGGGAAGCACAACTGCATGATATAACTCCCCTTGAGGAGGCAGTGCTGGCCGTGATTGGGAGTGGAGTGGCAGACCCCATGGCCAGAGGCAGAGCAGATGGGAACTCGCCGAGAGGAATGTGGCCACTGCAGCTTCCTTACAGATGCGCAACTATTCCTGATCCCTAATTACCCAAAGCTATCCTCACTCCCAAGTTCCATATGGTCTCATCACACACACCTTCCTATAGCTACACGCGCTGCACCCTAACCCTTCCAGCTTTATCACTGCAGGCTCCCAGTAGCAAGGTGCACCTTGCCTTGTGGAGCAGGTTCAGGAAGAGCAACAGCAACCTCATACCCTACAGGAGGAGGAGGAGGAGGAGGAGGAGGAAAGCGAGGATGAATGCACTGCTTTAACGGCTACCACTGTCGCAGGCACCAGCTCAGAGACCTGCACCATGCACAACTTAGAGGCTAGCTTAGAAGAGGGATCCTCAGAGGGATGCACCGGGCACTAGCCACACAGGCTGGAAGGGACACCACAGGTGCCACCTTTCCGGGGGCTAAGGTTGCATATTAGTTCTGCTGTACAGGAGTCAGATGAGGACTTCGCAGGGCCAAGCTTCAGAAGAAGGCTGACGGGTGCAACAAACCAAATGCTTGGTGTAATGGACAGCCTGCTTGAAAGTGTCGGGGGATGGAGGAGTTCGCCTCCACCTTGGTCCGTGGCTGGATGCAGAACCTGGAATCCATCCTCTCCAGTGTGGAGAGGCTGGCCAATTCCATCCAGCGAACTGTGGAGCCCGAAACCATGCAACGTCTGATGACTGAAGTTGCAACTTCCACTGCAGTCATTGCAGCTTGCATGGAATGGCAAACTGCTGTAACGGAAGCTCAGGCAGCTGCCATGGTGGCTCTGGGCTCCTCAGTTGAAAGGGGCTTGCAGAGTGTCTCTGATACCCACAGATCTGTCCTCCACCAGATCACTGGGCGGGCTGAACAGAGGCCCCGAGGTAATGGAGTGGGAATCATCGAGCAGGAATCTATTGGTCTCTCTCCGGATGCCAGCATTGCTGCTCACTCCCCTGTCACTCCACCATTGCCCTTGCCATTGCCTGTCAGTCAGGCAGCCCAGACTGAGCTGGTGCAGTCTGAGGCAGGGCCATCATGGCCCACAGCCTCTTGAGGGCGTCCTAGGAGGACATCTGAATTGCCCTCTTCAGATTCTCAGCAGCCATCCACCTCGCCTGCTGCTGCCACTCGGGTTGCACTTCGTAGAAGCACTAGATTACGCAAGAGCACTTATAGATGGCCACTAAGCGTAAGCACTAGGGTGACTAGTTTAATATTTTAAGTGATGTTGGTTCTGTCATGTTTACATTTTTTATTTTTGATGTATATAAACAATGATTATGGTAATTGGGTAGTGGTGGAATCGGTGGTCTTTCTTATTGTGACCTTCATGGAGAAGGGTTTGAAAGGATTGCATGCAGATGATGAACTGCCTGATGGATCCTAAGTCATGGAAGGTACATCATGTGGCAACAGTGCTCCGGAATCTGATGGTGGAACACCTCTCTCAAAAGCGCTGTTCAATTAGGTCGCGGTGAGCGTCACTCCCAGGTGCCGGCTGTCTACCTGGAAGCCTCTGGTGCTCCCCGCGATCCACCACCATTCCTCTTCTTGTGGCTCCTGAGCTTGACCCTCTGGCACAATTGCTGGTGGTAACGGCTGGTCTCTCATTATCGCCAAATTGTGGAGCATGCAGCAAATCACCACGAATTTGGACATCTTCTCGGCCGAGTACTGCAAGGCACCTCTTGACCGGTCAAGGCATCTCAACCTCTGCTTGAGGACCCCAATGGCAGCTCAATGATATTCCTGGTGGCTGAGTGGCTCTCATTGTATGAGTGCTCAGCTGGTGTCTGGGGGGGGTGTTTCTCACGGGAGTCATGAGCCATGGCATCAGAGGCTATCCCTTGTCACCTAGGAAGCAGCCATGCACATTGCGTTGGGGCTCAAAGTTCTGCGGGATGGATGACTGTCTCATTATAAATGCATCGTGGCAGCACCCTAGATAGCAGGCATTCATCTGTATGATGTGCTGCCGGTGGTCGCAGACAAGCTGTACATTGAGGGAATGGAATTCCTTCCTGTTACTGAACACCTCAGAGTTTAAATGAAGGGCTCACATGGCCACATAGGTACAGTCAACGGCTCGAAGGAGTATGGGAAATCCCACAATCCTGTCGCATTCTAGAGCTCTCTGCCTCTGGTCTTCTCTGGCAATAGGGAATGATACATAGTCATTCCTCAGAGCGTATAGAGCCGCAGTGACCTCCCTTATGCAGAAGTGCACAGAGGATTGGGAGATGTGACTTATATCACCTGTGGCAGCCTGGAAGGTTCCAGTGGCATAAAAGTTAAGTGCTATTGTGACCTTGACTGTCACAGGCAATGAAGTCCAGGCTGTGCTGCGATGTTCAAGTCTTCCTTCCACGAGGCCACAGATCTCTGTAATGACCTCCTTAGTAAAGCGCAGTCTCCTCATGCACTGGTCTTGGGTCATGTGAATGTAGAAGTCATGCTCTCTGAACACCCTGGGTGGATAGGGCCTCCTGCTGAGAGCCTTCCGCTCCCTCTCTCCTGCAGCACCTGGTGCTGTTCTGCCTGGCCTCATCTCCTCCTCCAAATTGTCATGCAGACCAAGGGGGACCCCTATCAAGATGCCCGTGATCAACCACTCCCTTTCTCCTGGTGGCTCCTGCAAGGTGTCCAATAAGGTAAAGTAGCACAGCACTCTCTCTTTTTAGGTGAAGTCCTCAGAGAATATCAGAGAAAAATGTTGTTGAAGTCTTGACAAAGTGTCCCAGAAAGTCTCCCAATGTGTATCATAAGTCCTCTTCAAACGCAGTGTAGTCAGTTGATCTCAATCAGCAAGTGAACACTGAAAGCTAAGCATGGCTTTAAGTAGCGCTTGAAATACTCAGCAAGGATTTGTTTACTCCTGTTCAGCTGGTCGCTGTTAGGAGAAGTCGTTAAATTAAGCATTATCCACCAAAATGGCATGCAGCTTCTTCAATGAATGCTAGCAGGCAATTTAATTGTCAATCAGCCCCATAACGATCCTCTGGGCAGTCGTTCCTAGCACTGGCTTCAACTCCTTTACCAAGATGCCGTTTTGCACTATACGTGAGCTAAACCGGCGTGGCAGTTTAAGACCCCATCTTGGCCACCTCTTTAGCGCCTAAAGTATTCGGCCAAAATCGCCCCCCAGGTCTTTCCTTTCCTGTATCGTTCGCTCCCATGTGGACCATGATGATTGGCTGCTCTCCCTCCCCTTCCATAATGGTGCCCAACCTTTCTGAAATGTCACTTACCCTACTGTAAACAGGCCCACATAGTATATATTAAAACAAAATCTCTGAATATTTTAAAAACCAGCTGTGTTGCCAAACCCCAGCAGCCCCACTGCAGTGCTGCCAAGCTCCATGACCCTCCACCCGATTCTACCAATGCCCAGGACCATTTTCCAGTGCTATCACAGCTCAGTACTATCTCCAGTGCAGATAAACCCTACTCTCCCTACTCAGTACTGCTAAATACCAGATATTTAACAGCAACAGGTGCATTTTGCATACCACCCCATTGTGGATTCTTAGCTTTAAAACTGATAAGGAATATATATAAAATAAATAGTTTTCACAAAATAATGACAGGGTCATGGAATTCAATCCTCAAAGCACCAGTAAAAATCCCAGAATACCCTTTAATAAAAATGGAATTTGACTTATTCAGTTACTGTGAATCAGCAGCACAGATGTTATCCTCTATAAGCCATAAGCACCCTACGGTTATAGAACACATCTTTCCAACTCCAGACGACACACATTCTTAGACACAAAACAATCTTTAAAAAAAAAGAAAGCTCGGTACTTCATCCTGTGCTTTTGTGAACTGAAGTTTGAAATTAACAAATCAATTTACTAACTTGTAATTGATTTCAGCTACAATTCACAGCAGCTATAATTAAACGGATTTCTACAGGGTGCTTATGCAGTAGCCTTAAAAGCATAGACTAGATTTACCAGCTACACATCACAACTGTGACCAGATCCTGAACTACTTGTGAGCAATGTCATGAGAGATCCACTAGTATAACAAAGAAACTATCGGTCAGTGAAAGACAGGCCTGAATATGTGTGGCTTGCAAGCTATGTAGCTTCTCCAGACATCAAAAAGAACTTGACCTAATTCTACAGTCAGAAATGTACTCATGTCCTACCCATTTGTGATGTAGCAAGTTAGCGTAAGAAACTTGGAGTAAGAGAAGATCATTTGGCATCATGCCTCTCCTTTCACAGACTGAGTGTGATTTACACGACCATAGACTACATCATCCATTTAAACCACCTGAGAGCAACTGCTGCATAAAATAATCTCTGATCCCCAAAGGTAATCAAACAAAAATATTCACTTGTCCTCACACCTTCACTGTAACAGCCTACATCAAATAATATCCCCCCCACACTGTCGGATCCGCAGCAGAAGAATCCAATGTGTCCCATATAGTATTTCACCATCTCAGTCTATGCTTAAACACTGCCTCAAGTTTGGTTATTGTAACCAAAATTCTCAATGTCTGACCATGTGAGAAATCAAATATTATGGCCATTTCATGGGATGAACTCGCTTATCTAGAATTGAAGATTGCAGAGCAAGATTGATCATTGAATCTTTCTGTAACCAATCTCAAGTCAATTCTACTATTGAGAACAGGCTTTACACAAAACAGCTTCGACATTCCATTTATCTCATGGTTGGGGGGGGGGGGGGGGGGGGGTGGAAGAAGAGAGAAAGTAAGCCTGATACATTGTTGCTTCCCCTGGATTACTTATCCATTCTGAAATACTTTTGCAGGAACTATTTCCTTTAGCTAAAACTAAATTATGAGATGTCTAAAAAATATAAACTTGCAGCTAACTGAAGCAGTACTTTGCTGTCATTTAAATAGATGTAGCTCTTCTCCCCCAAAAGACATTCAGGATACTGCATAATTCTGTTTTATTTTCTTCAAAGGGTTAAGTGAGTACATTTTTAGACATGTCCTATTCATATTGGTGATGAGATTTAATTTATTCCTGTACACAGACTGAAGTTATGAGAAAACTGCTGCATGTCATCATTTTCAACTGTTAACTAGATCTAGCAATTAAAAAGTATCAAATGAACACACCACTTCTTTTTAAAATAAAAAAAGGTATGGTGAGCCAAGTAAACACCAGCAGATAATATTGCATAATACTCATTAGGTAAATAAACAATTTCATAATTTGTCATTTTTTCCTTCTCTGCAAAGGGATATAGACAGGCTAAGTGAGTGGGCAAACATTTGGCAGATGGAGTATAATGTGGGAAAGTGCGAGGTTATCCACTTTGTCAGGAAAAATAAAAAAGCAAATTATTATTTAAATGGAGAGAAATTACAAAATGCTACAGTTCAGAGGGACCTGGGGGGTCCGTGTGCATGAAACACAACAAGTTAGTGTGCAGGTACAGCAAGTAATCAAAAAGGCAAATGGAATGTTGGCCTTTATTGCAAGGGGGTTGGAATATAAAAGCAGGGAAGTCCTGCTACAACTGTACAAGGTATTGGTGAGACCATACCTTGAGTACTGCATACAGTTTTGGTCTCCTTATTTAAGGAAGGATATACTTGCATTGGAGGCAGTTCAGAGACGATTCACACGGTTGATTCTTGAGATGAGGGGGTTGACTTATGAAGAAAGGTTGAGCAGGTTGGGCCTATACTCATTGGAATTTAGAAGAATGAGAGGTGATCTTATCGAAACATATAAGATACTGAGGGGGCTCGACAAGGTAGATGCAGAGAGGATGTTTCCCCTCATGGGGAAATCTAGAACTCGGGGGCATAGTTTCAGAATAAAGGGTCGCCCTTTCAGAACTGAGATGAGGAGGAATTTCTTGTCTCAGAGGGTCGTAAATCTGTGAAATTCTCTGCCCCAGAGAGCTGTGGAGGCTGGGTCATTAAATACATTTAAGGTGGAGATAGACAGATTTTTGCAAGATAAGGGAGTGAAGGGTTATGGGGAGCAGGCACGGAAGTGGCTTTGAGCCCAAGAGGCCTATTCTTGCTCCTATTTCTTATGTTCTTATGTTCTCGGCCCCCAAAAAACCTTCCTGGTTTAAACCGCTTGCTGACTATTGGGTCAGGTTTTTAAGTAAAATAAGTATTGGATAAGGAAAAAAGTCAGAGATCAGGTCACCTCTGTGTGGAGGGGGGAGTCTGATGATATACAGATGCTCTCCACAACAAATATTTATGTCAACACATCCATAAGTACCTGACCAATGTCTGCTTTCTTCAGCTGCTACCCTGCACAAGGATCAGAACAGGTTTCAACTGGGGAGGTAGTGGAACATTTTATCTTTCATCTCAAGCCCCCAGAAAAATACATCAAGCAGCATAAGGACAACGAACTATGATGGTATTGACAGAAACTCCCAAGATTTCACATTTATTCAGCTAAACTAACAAGAACAACAACATAGCTCAACTAACTCAAAAAGAATGACAGTATATGCTGGAGGTTTAATTACTGCAGTTGCATCTATTGATGACTTCTGACCATCAATTGAAATAAGTAAATAAAAGAGCAATTCATTTCCTCTGTTGTGATAGCCAGCCACAAGAGACTTTTATATCATTTTCTATTTTTGAAACTAGAAAATAGAACCAATTGACCCATACAAGAATAAAACACTATTCTACTGAGCCAATTCTGAATTTGTCCTTTTGAGTATTCAGCTCCACAGTCAGCTGATAAAAATCATAATGACAATTTTATAGAACTGCTTTTTGTAATTTTACTATCATCTCTATCATACTGCAAGTGTCAGTCGGGGAACATTTAGAGAACAGTGATAATAGTATCATAAGGTTTAGATTAGCTATGGAAAAGGACAAGGAGCAATCTAGAGTAAAAATACTTAATTGGAGGAGGGCCAATTTCAGTGGGTTGAGAACAGACCTGGCCCAGGTAAGTTGGAATCAAAGATTGGCAGGCAAAACTGTAATCGAACAATAGGCTGCCTTTAAAGAGGAGATGGTTCGGGTACAGTCGAGGTATATTCCCACGAGGGGGAAAGGTAGGGCAACCAAAGCCAGAGCTCCCTGGATGACAAAAGAGATAGAGAGTAAGATGAAGCAGAAAAAGAGGGCGTATGACAGATGTCAGGTTGAGAATACAAGTGAGAACCAGGCTGAATATAGAAAGTTCAGAAGGGAAGTGAGAAAGGAAATAAGAGAGGCAAAGAGAGACTAAGAGAATAGAATGGCAGCTAACATAAAAGGGAATCCAAAAGTCTTCTTTAGGCATATAAATAGTAAGAAGAGGGGTGGGGCCGATTAGGGACCAAACAGGAGACTTTTGCATGGAGGCAGAGAGGGTAAATGAGTACTTTGCATCTGTCTTTACCAAGGAAGAAGATGCTTCCAAAGTCATAGTGAAAGAGGAGGTAGTTGAGATAGTGGATGGGCTAAAAATTGATAAAGAGGTGGTACTAGAAAGGTTGGCTGTACTTAAAGCAGGTAATTCACCAGGACCGGATGGGATGCATCCTAGGATAATAAGGGAAGTAAAGGTGGCAATTGCAGAGGTACTGGCCATAATCTTCCAATCCTCAATAATCAGGGACAACATTAACAGTCTCTTGGACAAGTGTGGATTAATTAAGGAAATCCAGCACGGATTTGTTAAAGGCAAATCGTGTTTAACTAACTTGATTGAGTTTTTTGATAAGGTAACAGAGAGGGTTGATGAGGGCAATGTGGTTGATGTGGTGTACATGGACTTCCAAAAGGCGTTTGATAAAGTGCCATATAATGAATGGGCTTGCCAGCAAAGTTGAAGCCCATGGAATAAAAGGGACAGTGGCAGCATGGATACAAAATTGGCTAAGTGACAGGAAAGAGAGAGTAGTGGTGAACGGTTGTTTTACGGACTGGAGGAAGGTATACAGTGGTGTTCCCCAGGGGTCGGTATCAGGACCACTGCTTTTCTTGATATATATTAATGACTTGGATGTGGGTGTACAGGGCACAATTTCAAAATCTGCAGATGACACAAAACTTGGAAGTATAGTGAACAGTGAGGAGGATAGTGATAGACTTCAAGAAGACATAGACAGGCTAGTGGAATGGGCAGACACGTGGCAGATGAAATTTAACGCAGAAAAGTGCGAAGTGATACATTTTGGTAGGAAGAACGAGGAGAGGCAATATAAACCAAAGAGTACAATTCTAAATGGGGTGCAGGAACAGAGAGACCGAGGGGTACATATGCACAAATCGTTGAAGGTGGCAGGGCAGGTTCAGAAAGCGGTTAAAAAGCATACGGGTGCAGCAAAGATTTACAAGAATGGTTCCAGGGACGAGAGACTTCAGTTACGTGGATAGACTGGAGAAGCTGGGGTTGTTCTCCTTAGAGCAGAGAAGGTTGAGAGGAGTTTTGATAGAGGTGTTCAGAATCATGAGGGATCTAGACAGAGTAGATAGAGGGAAATTTTTCCCACTGGTGGAAGGGTTGAGAACCAGAGGACACAGATTTAAGGTGATTGGCAGAAGAACCAAAGATGACATAAGGAAAAACTTTTTTACGCAGCGAGTGGTTATGATCTGGAATGCACTGCCTGAAAGGGTGGTGGAGGCAGACTCAATCGTGGCTTTCAAAAGGGAACTGGATAAGTACCTGAAGGAAAAATATTTGCTGGACTATGGGGAAAGGGTAGGGGAGTGGGACTAGCTGAAGTGCTCTTGCAGAGCCGGCATGGGCTCGACGGGCTGAATGGCCTCCTTCTGTGCTGTAACCATTCTATGATTCTCTCTCATACTGTAAGTCAGTTTCCATCATCAAGGAGCTGCTACATGATAGACATTAAAGAAATAAGATAAATCTCTTACCAGTCTGTTTATGCGAATAAACTCTTCTGGAGTTTTGGCCCATAGTGGAAGCTCTACATCAGACACCACAGTTCCATCATCCATCACACCCAGATTGTAATTATTGGAATTGACAAACATCTCCGGAAGATAATAAAATTCAGGAATCAGCTCCTGTGTAAGAAATAAACGATCATCCATTTTACTAAAATAAGGGTTTAACAGCCAGAGTCTACTTCACCATAATCATCAAAAATCTCACACATTTAAATGCACCAACCATCCTATTAAGATGTTATTTTAATCTGCTAAGTATGATCAAGCTTGTTAGTCATTGTGAACTTGTTTTTCAAGTACTGAAGAAATGTAAATATCGCAGTCACTATAAGATTAACTTCAGTTCAATAAAGTCCAACTGCATAAAAACGCTCCTTCACAAACATATGCAATACCAGCACACTTCAATGACCAATGCATTTATAATAGTTCTGATAACCAACACAGAATTGACAATAGTATGCTGAACAATTAGTTAGGACACCCATGACAATTTAACTAAACATCATCAACACTGCTCATAAGAAAGAAAAAGACTTGCATGTATACAGCGCCTTCCACATTCTCAAGACAACATAAAGCACTTCCCACAAACAGCAAATGAGATAAATGACCAATTAATCTGTGTTGGTTGAGTGATAAATGTTGGCCAGGACACCAGGAGTACTGTGGGATCGCTTACATCACCTCGGTTTAACATCTCATCTGAAAGATAGCTCATCCAACAATGCAGCACTCCCTCAGTGCTGCATTGAAGTGTCAGCCTGGATTATGTGCTTAAAACTATAGTTGTCCTTGAACCCATAATCTTCTGATCAAAAGGTGAGAGCGCCATCACTGAGCCAAGCTGACAATTAAAAACAAACAAAGAAAAACATTCACTATCCTAAAACAATATAAATAGTATTGCCCCACTGTTAGTGAATTTGAAACAAGGATTCAAAATCTGGCTTTGGATTATTAATTCATTTTTGATTTTAGATTAAGGTTAAGGGTAAAGACAAAAGCCTGGCACAGTACTTGGGTTGGTGCTATCCAGTTGATCAAATGCGCATAGCTAGGAATTTAGAGGTGAAAGGGAAATAATATAATTCAAGTTGTTATACACAATACTCAAAGGGTTCTAAATCAAAGTGTGAGAACTTAAAGATACTCTAGTGGTACAGCTGCTACCTCTAATAAGGCCATTTTGTCAGGAGTCATCAAATTACCAAGAAGAACACTACAACGTTTTTTCATAGTTATGGACCTGCATCATATTTTTATGACTTGTCATATTTATCGAAAGATTGAACTGTTTGATATCATATTTCACCCGAGCTAAACCATTAAATTGTCTGCCCTCTGCAGTCTCCAATAATATTTTATTTCAGGTCCATGCATTAAATACCACAAGATGATTTCTCTTTGCATGAACTAAAATCTGCACAAACTACCAGATTTTATTGAACAAATGTGGGTACAGTATAGAGAGAGAGAGAGAGAGAGAGAAATTTTGACTCTTGGCAAAAAAGAAAATCAGGAGAGACATTTAAAAGGAGGCCAAGCCGATATGGCGGGCTTAACATTATCGCCAAAAGTCAAAATTACCCTGAGAGAGAGAGAGAGAGAATGAGAATGAATGAATAGTCAATGTTACTTTGGTCACCTTAATTATTGGTGAGATTTTGTAACATTCAAAATTTCCAACGCTTCAATATGACCTATAACTAAGGCATTGCGACCCCCCCAATCACTAATTAGAAACAAAGTGCAGAGGTGCTTAACTACTTAATTGAGCAAAAATATAGATTACTTCACAATGTAATAACTTATGTTTGTTACACCTTTATCATACACTAACAAAAGAATTTTAAAAAATTGCCCACTATGAAAAGCATTGCACTTCTGTATTTAATATCTCCCCATTTCTCTCCTTTATCCCTCAAGCACTTCCAAAGTCCTTCACCTTTACACTTCCCACTTCATTTGTGGTAACCTCATACTAATTATCTGCAACATTATTATTGCTGGTTAAAACAATTAAGTATGCTGCAAGCTATTCTGGCACTCTCAAACAAAATAGGGGTAATGTATGTAATTACTGCAGTATCTGAAAATCACAGCAAGTGCCTGATGTAAAATTTGTCTGGCTCCCCCATGCCATTTAACAAGCAGAAAAATACAGGCCAGTCTGATGGCTATTATGTGCAGTGGCCCTGTGCAGCCATGTCAAAAGCAAGTGGCTCTGATCTAAATCCCTTGTTCTTATGGGTCAGTGGACCAGTGGTTCCTGGGCACCCCTTAGGGCCACTTTCAACAGCAGCAGCCTTCCAGGCAACTGACAGCAACAGAACAGGTCATCAGATGCTGAGCAAGGTCAGGTTGGAGCAGTCAGTGCAGAGACAGCAAGGATCAAGAAAGGAATTAAGTTATTATCTCTTCTATCACCAAGTACACCATTGTAAACTACAGAATTGCAGATCCTTCCAAAGAAATTTCACATTTAACTCATATGATGAAAAGACGAGACCTTTGGTTTATCTAACCTCAGCAGGGCTGCCATCATGTGAGAAAATAATTACCAATTTACTAACACAGAAGGCAACATTGCAACTTTTTTAAATCTTGTAATTCCCACATTACAACAGTGACTCCACTTTAAACAGTACTTAATTGGCTGTAAAGCGCTTTGGGACGTCCAATGGTCATGAAAGGCACCACAGAAATGAAAGTCTTTCTTTCTTTTTACAAAATGACTCTGAGTTATGCGGAAATTGTTTATGGATGATACAATTACTCTATCTAATGATAACAGCTACAACTTCACACTTTATTCCATTTTATTTAAACTCAAGAGATATAATCATAACCTTATTTTTAAAATATAGGATTATAAATTGCTTTAAATTTAAATTCTTCGAACCATTTTCTTATAGTAAGGCTTCCTTTGCAATTATTTCCTAAAAACGTATTCTGTGGTACTTTATACATTGAAAAATGTTGCACCAGTTATTTTTAAACAGCCAGATTCTAAGAAATCTTAGAATCTGAATTTCTGTAGCACCTTTCATGACCTCAGGAGATCCCAAAGTGATTCACAGCCAATGAAATCCTTTCGAAGTGTTGTCACTTTTGCAATGTAGGGAAACGCAGCAGATAATTTGCGCACAACAAAATCCCACAAACAGCAATGTGATACTGACCAGGTAAATTGTTTTAGTGATGTTGGTTGAGAAAGAAAGACGACTAGCATTTATATAGCGCCTTTTATGACCACCGGACATCCCAAAGTGCTTTACAGCCAATGAAGTACTTTTTGAAGTGTAGTCACTGTTGTAATGTAGGAAACATGGCAGCCAATTTGCACACAGCAAGCTCCCACAAACAGCAACGTGATAATGACCAGATAATCTGTTTTAGATGTTGATTGAGGAATAAATATTGTTCAGGACACCGGGGAGAACTCTCCTTCTCTTCTTTCAATAGTGCCACGGGATCTTTTATGTCTACCTGAGAGGGTAGAGGGGGCCTCGGTTTAACGTATCATCCGAAAGATGGCACCTTCGACAGCGCTGCAGTTCCTCAGTACTGCACTGAAGTGTCAGGCTAGATTATGCGCTCAGGTCTCTGGAGTGGGACTTGAACCCTAACTCAGAGACGAGAGTGTTACCACTGAGCCAAGGTTCTATATTCACAATTACTTGCAAAAGCATGCACATTTGATAAAACTGTTATGTACTATATCATTGAATTATCAGAATTGCCAATACCAAAATCAAGATGTTATTGTTGAGGTTAAATTCAACAAGATTATTAATCGTTGAATCAATATAAGCAGACAAGAACAATTTGAATTAATAAAAATCCCTGCATCTCAAAAACGTCAATCTCAATTTTACATTTCATTTTTGCTCACTATTACAACTACTTTGAATAGAGATATAGTTTATCTGATATCTGTGGTATTAGTAAGAGTTTTCAATCAATTTTTCATGACTGTCATGGGTAACTTGAGAAATTTTGGTTAATGGGGGGGAGGCGGAAGAAACAAAGGCGTGTCTACGTTATAAAGGCACAACAAAAATAGAGTCAATAGTCCTAAAGGTTAAAAAATGATTAGGGAAATGCTTGAAAGTTAGTACTGAAGAGATTCACAAAGGCTTCAAGGTTTTTTGTAACTCTTACTTAACACCTTCATAAATGAGCAGAGTAAAACTTAATCTTAAGTGCCTAGGGATGGCCCAGATCCCATAAACGAATAAAAAAAGTGAATGAGTGATGCAAGCAGCAAAAATCCCCCACAAACAGTGCTGGATGTGATTGTGGAAATTTTTCAACAAGCATCTAAATGGAAAGAAAAAGGGCTCAGTTTTCATTAATGTAAATATATACAGTGGAAATAAAGTAATGGCCTGTATTTTCCAATCGGAGGCTTCCTGTGTGCGGAGGCCTCCGATCTGGAAAAAAAACTACGCCCTTACCTGAGGGCTCCAGAGGTCCAGACATTTCCGCTCCTGGGCCACTGCTCTACGAAATGCGCAGGGCCCAGGTATCACAGGGGCGCATGTGGTTCGCAAGCGTCCCTGGGATCACGTGGACCACGGGGAACCAATGAAAGAAGGGAATCTCCCTTCATACTTTTGACAGCTTAGGCCTGTCAAAAGTATGAATGGAGATCACTCCAAAAACACATCAAAACATTAAATACATTGTTTTAAAATTATGTTTTAAAATTAGTTAAAATTACATTAAATTAAATACTTTAAACAAAAATTCAATTTTTTGAAAAAAAAATTAAAGTTTTTTAATGGGGCTAAAAATAAACTTACCTTTTTAAAAAGTATTTTTAAATTATGAGTGAACATTTTTTAAAAACTTTTTAAAACTCCTATGCTGGTAAAAGCAGGCCTTACACCTGCTTTTACCAGGCAGAAGATTTTTAAGGGTTTTCAGCGGGTGGAGGTTCTGCAGAAAGCGGAACACTCCACCCGCAGAGGCCCTTCTCCAGGGCAGGCGTCCGATCTGTCAAGAGGATTCTTTTCAGCGCATGCGCTTCACATGCCTGAAACCGGCACTTGCGAGGTCCCTACGGGTGTGTACACAGCTCGTACATGCCCGTAGGGATCAGAAAATACGGGCCATTATTCAACAAAAAGATGCTCACCGAATTCTTCTAGTACAGCGGAACAGGATATAAAAATTACATTTTGGTTTACAAAATTCTACCACTTCTCAACCAAGTTATTTATACTCTCATTTTAACAGCATAGCATGACTTAAAACCTATTTTAGAAATAAATACATTTGCACTATATTTGTAAATTGCTGTTATTTATTGAGAGAATTTTTTACTTGTCTCAACCTTTCATTTCGTACTTGAGTCTCTCTGCTCCCAAAAAGCAATCCCCATCAGTTTCTCTGCTTACTGGCACTTGCATTTTAATGAAGAACATGTGAAGTGGCAATGCTCTGCTTGAGTAAAGGAAGTTACCAGGTGATAGTCATCGGCTGGTGTTATGGTCAACATGTGCTCTGTTCACCAACACAGTTTAAAATCTAAAACATGGGAACATAGCACGTGTTGACTAACACCAGTTGGTTACTGTGCCAGCTGGAAATTTCCTCCACAATCTGGCTGGCATAGACTGCACATATTTATGAATAAAATTGAAGTGTCAGTGTATGGAGAGATTGATGGTGGTATCCCTCCCATTTTAACAGCTATCAAAACCATGTCCAATAACACGGATTCCAAATTGGGCTCATCAGTTTTAACTGATTATATGATTTTGCACGGCAGGGATCTGGAACTTGAAAGTACAAACATTTTGTTTTGTACATTTAAGGCACAATTTTAGGCGAGAGGCGAGCGTGGGGCGAGCAGCCGGCTCATTCAACTTGCCGGTGAGAGTCCTGGGCCATTTTAACTCTTTTTGGTGAAAGTTTATACAAAATTCTAATTGATGCATTGCTAATAGCTTGAAAATTTTGAGCCTTTTTATATCGTCTATGCTTTGAGAGATTCTCTTATTACACCAACCTGGAATTTGTACACTACTCCATTTTATGCACATCAGGGAAGTAGGCAAGTATAATTTCTTGGGCTAAATGAAATTCAGATACTGCTTTAAGAATTAATTTTAGAAGTGATCCAAAGTACTTCGCTACGCTCATACTACGGGAGATAATAAGGATCGGTGACCAAGTTGTGTAGTTCACGTCCCCTCATAATCTACATTAGAGCCACCAGAGGGCTACATTTTGGAGTCGGCAATTTAACATAGCTATATTTTCAAAGGGAGAGTGAACTAATTAGACCATGTAAAACCAGATTCAGATCGTTTGCTGGAGCAAGAACAGCCAGCACAGATCTGTTTAAGTCAAGTCATGTTCAACAAACTTAAGAGTATCTTTTTTGAAGCGGCGACCGGATAAATAAATGGAATACAGTAGATGCAGTGCATATGGATTTTCAGAAAGCATTTGATTAGGTGTTCCCACAAGAGGCTTGCTAGAAAAATTCAGGTGTATGGTATAAGAGGAAATGTAGCAATGTACATAGAAAGTTGCTTAATGGACAAGAAACCATGAGTTAGAGCAAATGAGTGTTGATTGGACTAGAGAAGTGTTGGAAGAGGTATACCCCAGGAGTCAGTGCTGGGTCCAGTTTTGTTCTTGCTATATACAGACAATTTGAACTTGGGTACAGGGAATAGAATGTCAAAATTTGTTGACACAAAAGTAGTAAGCTTGGCAAATAGCGAGGAGGACTGTAAAAGGCTTCAGGAAAACAGACAGGTTGGCACAATAGGTAGTAGAGAGGTAGCACGTGCAATTTAATGTAGATAGCGTGCGGTAATACATTTGAGAGAGAAAAAAACAAGAAATAGGACTATACACTAAATGGAAAGGCACTGAAAGGCGTTTATGAACAGAGAAACCTAGGGGTTCAAACATCTAATTCCTTGAAAGTGCAAGTACAAGTAGGTAAAGTTATAAAAGGCCAATAGTATTTTAGATTTTATAAATAGGGCATAGAGTACACAAGGAAAGGAGTACTAATTAATTTATACTAAACATTGGTTAGACCACAGATAGAGTACTGTGTAAAGTACTGGGTACCCCCTTATAAAAAGGACATTAAAGCCATAGAGAGTATATGGGGTAGGTTGTCCAGAATGACACCAGAAATGGGAAACTTTAGTTGTGAGGAGACTTATGACACTGGGGCTATTTCCACAGGAGAAGAGAAGGCTATGAGAAGATTTAATAAGAGGTTTTTAAATTATGAACAGTTTTGAATGATTGAATAGGGAAAGCCTATTTCTTCCGGTTGAAGAGTTAGTGATGAGAGGACTTAAATTTAAATCATCACTGAGAAAGTGAAGAGATGGGTTAGGAAAAATGTCTTTACACAGAGGAATTGCCATAGGGAGTGGTTGAAGCAGAGACCACTGCAGGTTTCAAGGGAAAATTGGATAAATATTAGAATCAGAGGAAGATAGAAGGCTATGGGGAGAGAGTGGGGCAATAGGACTAGTTTTCTCTTGTAAAGAGTTGGCACAGATACAGTGCAACAAAAAGCATCCTTCTCTTTTGTAAACTTTTGGTTTTTTGATGAGGCCACAGTTCTCCAAGTATCTCTGATAAATCTCTACAGTGACAATACTCCTCAGTTGAGCCATCTTAGTAAAAGGAGTTGAAAGCTGAGATGACATGCACCAAGATTTAAAACTACCATCTACCAAGTTATCCAAATATAGAGAAAAGCATTCTTTTATGACCAAGCTATTAAATAGTTACTAGTGCGGTAGCCAAGGGCTGAATAAGTTATAAATATTTAAATGACCTGATGCGTGCAACAAAAACAAGGCCGCCAAATATGTAGATGGTACTAAATTGGAGACAGATGAGGAATAAGGTAACTAAAGAGACAAAAGGACGATACGAAACTTGGTTCTTTTTGATGTGATATCTTGATAGTTATAATTTGGACTTCTCCCAAGTCTAGTAACAGGACTAACTTACTGAACATGGAATATTTTCTTTCTGTGTGTTCTGGTAGACCGCACGCCCCAGAAACCAGAGAGCCAAGGCATACCCAAAATTGGGCCTCATCAGCATACTGCCGGCAAGCTGTAAACGCCAATCGGGGGTTCAGAGGCAACTTCCCAGTTCTTTGAGGATGATGTTGGGTCAGCTGCCTCCCTGACAGCGGCCCTCAGGTCAGTCCTTGTGGAGATTGGGGGGAGAACAAGTGGTCTTCGGGACTGCTGTGGAGCCAGGAGGAGTAATTCAAGTAAGTATTTTTTTTTAAAAGCCTATTTGGTGGTGGCCTCCAGCTGTCCCTTTAAGAAGCGGTGGTCAGGCCGCATATAAACACGGCACTGGCTGCGTTCAGGGCAGCCAGTTTTCGGGAAGGGAGCCTCCTATTTGCATATGCAAAGGGCCTAACGCCTGTTTCCGGTGCGGGTCCTGGACGCCTACACTGAAGCCTTTACTGATATGGCGGGCGGCGCACTTCTCGCATGGAATACGCACTTGCATGCCGCCCACCATACTGGATGCTTCGGCATCCATTTTAGGCCTGTAAAATGGGTGCGGCGTCAACAAATTTTTAGGCCCAAACTTCTTGGAGGGAATTTCATTGGAGCAATGGAGTTCCATTTGAGGTCAAAAGGCATCATGTGGTCAAGAAAGAACAGCAACTATAGGGAAGCCATCCAAGGTAAGAGGTGGTAAGTGCAGTTAGACTTGCAACAGACATGAAGAAACCATCTTTGAAGAAGTGAAATAAACAATATTTTAAAGGGGCAGCTGTGCCCGACAGTATGCGATGTTAAAGATAACTAATCAAGAAAACTGATAACTCTTTATATGAACAAGATCTTTTCATAGATTTATAAACTACGTTACCCAATCACTAGATGTGGCATATTGTATTCAAATTTCATGTTCAGTTAAGAGCAGCTGAAGTAAAAAAAAATATCAAGACCAGAACCTGGAAGATTAATCGTCAGGTCAGAGACCAGCAATAACTCTTGGGCACACGAAAGCAAAGTCAGTCAGCATGAAGGTGGTTTAAGACTCTATAGATTAATGTTACTGCGCCTACCTCTGACCTCCCTTGTCTTTGCTCTTCCTAGAACAAGCCAAAGTTTAAACGAAGATACTGACATTATGTCTAACAAAGTATTCACTGTTTTGGATGCATTCAATTTAAAAGGGAAGTAACTTGAGCAAAGAAAGATGTCCAAATAACTAGTTGAAGCATCATTGTATCAATCAACATGCTAGCTTTTTATTGCTACATGCAGTGGTCGTGATATTTTAAAATTCCAGTATGTCTGCAGAACTGCTGTGTATTGCACATTTTAAAGAATTTAACAGAATGTTGTGATTGGACCAGAAGAAACCAAACAATAATAAATCTACTAAAGTCATTAAGATTGCTACCTTCAGCAACGTGAAAAAAGCCAGCCTCAATGTACATGCCCTCCTACTATGACGCACATTTCTCTAGCATCTGGTACTGCCTATCTGTACGTGCTAAATAAATGGCAGTACAGCTGACAGTAGATGATTTTTTAAAGCACCTGTGACATTATTCCCAAAACAATGCAAATGTAAATCAAATATTTTTTTTAATATAAAAACTGCATTGCAACATTAGAAAACAGGCACTATTGTGCTGGCTAAAACAACAAACTGGCAACTGCCATGAAAAAAATGGCCAGGTGGCAACTACATTAGTTACTGCTGGGAGGGGAGTGGAAGAGAGAAGCAAGAGAAAGAAAAGCAATTTTTATTGTTATGGATTTTTTCTTAAAGCAAACTTTACAGTGTTGTAAACAGATTTTTTTCATTTGGTCGAAGGGGTAAGAATAATGAATAAAAATTCTAAACAACTACAACTGCAAAGTTGTTCAAAGCAGATGTCATAGAATTTGACAATACCATAACACAGGCCAGGATCATCTTGGAATGCAAAGATAACCCTTGGCTTCTCTTCTCCACTACAAACCGTCTTCTTAAACACCTCTCCCCTGCCCCTTCCACCCTCACCTCCAACAATAAGTGCGAGGAGCTCATGAACTTCTTATCACTAAGATTGAGACCATCAGTCAGCTGCCTCTGCCGCTTCCTGTAGCCCACCAAGCCAAACTTCCCGTAAGGATCCCCCCCCGACCCTATCCTTAAACTCGCTTTATCTAGTTTCTCTCCTATCTCCCCTTATGCCCTCTCCGAGCTCATCTTGTCCATGAGATCCACCTCCTGCTCCCTCGACCTTATACCCACCAAATTGCTGACTACCCAACTTCCCTTCCTGGCCCCCATATTAGATAATATTATTAACGGTTCCCTTCAAATTGGCCATCATCAGCCCCCCACTCAACCACACTTGACCCCTCTGTTCTTGCAAATTAGCACCCCATCTCCAGCCTCTCCAAAGTCCTTGAATGTGTTGTTACCTCCCAAATCTGTGCTCACCTTTCCCGCAACTCCATGTTTGAACACCTACAATCAGGTTTCCGCCCATGCCACAGCACTGAAACGGCCCTTATCAAAGTCACAAATGACATCCTATGTGACTGTGACCATGATAAACTATCCTTCCTCATCCTTCCTGACCCTTTGACACGGTTGACCACACCATCCTCCTCCAATGCCTCTCCATCATCCAACTGGGTGGGACTGCCCTTGCCAGGTTCCATTCCTATCTTTCCAGTCTAGCCAGGGAATCACCTTCAATAGCTTCACTTCCTGCTCCTGCACCGTTACCTCTGGAGGGGGCCAAGAATCTATCCATGGCCCCCTCCTATTTCTCATCTGCATGCTGTCCCTCGACAACATCATCCAAAAACACGATGACAGGTTCCACATGTACGCTGACGACACCCAGCTCTGCCTCACCTAACCACCATCTCTCTCAACCCCTCCACTGTCTCTGATTTGTCACGTGGCTTGTCCGATATCCACTGCTGGATGTGCAGAAATTTCCTCCAACTAAATATTGGGAAGACTGAGACCATTGTCTTTGGTCCCTGCCAGAAACTCTGATCCCAAGCCACTGATTCCATCCCTCGACACGGTCACTTTCTGAGGCTGAACCAGACCGTTCAGAACCTTGGCGTCCTATTTGACCGAGCTGAGCTTCCGACCCCATATCCACTCCATCACCAAGACTGCCTACTTGCACCTCCGTAACATCGCCCATCTCTGTCCCTGCCTCAGCTCATCTACTGCTGAAACCTTTATCCATGCCTTGGTTACCTCTAGACTCAACTATTCCAATGTTCCCCTGGCCGGCCTCCCATTTTCCAGCCTCCATAAACTTGAGCTCATCCAAAACCCTACTACCCGTATCCTAACTGGTACCAAATCCCATTCACCCATTACCCCTATGCTCGCTGACCTACATTGGCTCCCGTTCCACCAATGACTCGATTTTAAAATTCTCTTCCTTGTTTTCAAATCCCTCTATGGCCTCACACCTCCCTATCTCTGTAACCCCCTTCAACTATACAAGATCTCCGCATTTATCCAATTCTGGCCTCTTGCCCATCCCAGATTTTAATTGGCATCCATGCCTTCAGCTGCCTAGACTCTAAGCTCTGGAATTCCCTTCCTAAACATCTCTACCTCTCTCTCCTCCTTTAAGACACTCCTTAAAACCTACCCCTTTGACAAACTTTTGAACACCTGTCCTAATATCTCCTTATGTGGCTCGGTGTCAAATTTTGTTTGATAACGCTCCTGTGAAATGCCTTGGGATGTTTTACTACGTTAAAGGCACTATATAATTGCAAGTCATTGTTGTTGTTGTTCTGTGACTTCATGTTCACATCATTTCCAATTTAAATACTGTATTGTGTAAACAAAACTGACTTACTCTCTTCCGTTATCTTGCTTTGGGTGAAAGTAGAAGGAAGAGAAAATCTTGATTGATGCAATTGTTATACTGGATACCACTATATAACAGATATATTGATCTGCATTTTATATTTATAATATATACATTTAAAAAATCTGTAAAATTGGGTACCCCTGATGTAATTAGCTGGATACATTGCCCTAATCAGTGGCCTGAGATTATTTTTCTAACAGTAGAGGTTTTTTAAGATCTGTAATTTTGTTCCCTCTCTATTGGAACTCTTCACTTTTGTTTTTTTTTGTTTTTTTGGGGGGGGGGGGGCTGCATTGGGTAGGGCTCCAAGAACTTTGCTCTTATTTTTACCACAAATCTTCACACAAATGTCTTTGTAGACCTCCCACTGAGATTTAATAGAAGGAACAGGAACATTTTCTGAAAGGGTTCTGGAATATGCATTATAGTCACAGTACTATAAGTCTAAAAACCTGAATATGCTTTATATTTAGATAAAATTTCTGATCCTGGAAAAATACCATGTGTTTCAGATTTTAAAAAAATGAATGAGAAGTTATTTTGTGATTTAAAAAAATTCAGGTAACAATGGGACTCTGGTAAATTTATATCATTGATATTTAGGGAAATATTGCAAGTTAAGACAGCTTTCATCAAAAACAAGCAACACAAAAAAAAATAAAGAACAATTAATTTGAATTTGTTAAAAGACACTACCATTACACCATTCAGATAGGTTCAAACAAAGGTTATATCCCAGTACAGCAATGTAAGGATTAGGCCTTTGCTTTGATCATGAACCCCAAGGCTTTCATGGTATGAAGACATGAATTGGTTGTGACCACACATATGCTTCAGTTTTCTTCATTAAAGTGCGATACCTACTGGCATGAACTCTCTCCGCAGCCAATTCAAGTGATTCTCTGCAATGTTGATTACCACTAGCCTCCAGGCAAAGCCAGCTAACTGATATTTGAACAACAAATCAAAATAATCAATCAGTCCACTGTGCAGGAAGGTCTTTTGAAATGAAAAAGATCACAGAAGATTCGCCCTGGTGTCCATTACCCTTACGTAAACTGGATATTCTGCACACATGGAAATACACTGGGTATGTCAGAGAAACCGACCCATTGTTGTGCTACATCCATATGCAATTTTATTCTGTGATTAAAACTTACACTGACTGTAAGTGCATGAAAACAAAACAGTGAAATTTTCAGGTTGTTGACATTAAAAGCTTGTGTTTTTAATCGTGGTTTTGGACTGCTATATCCGTTGAATAGAAAAATATATTTGAGTTGAAATATACAGCTGAATCCTGTTAATTTGAATACCCTGGAGGAGATTAAAATGTTCCATTTATCAGTTCACCCTCACTAGACAAAGCACATTTACACGACACAGATTTGGAATCAATTAGTAAATAAGAACATTTTCCTGCTCTTTTTGCTAAGCGTTTTCTTTATAATTTCACTGAATCTATTCCCAAGAGGACAGCCTACCAGGTTCCAGAAAAAAACACTGTGTCTGGATGCTGGGAGGTGGGAAAGCACCGAACTTTTCCTCCTGATCATATACCCAAGATCAGAACTGCACGTGTAGTAAACTGGGATTTGAAACCCATATATTCTCATTCATCATACTGCACAATAGAGTTTCAACTGTCAGTAATTGTGCCTACACTTTTGTGGAATTAACTGTAGCCTAAACCTCACTTATGAAATTTACTTCTGAAATATGAAGCCTTCTCCTCAGTTGGTTAGTGGTAATTCCCATTTTACAACCATATATGTACTTTCCAGTCACTGGAACACTGGAACACCATTAAAAGAAAATCAGGCTGAATGGCCTTTTAAATGGAACATATCCGAGAAAGTGCATATTTCGTTAGACGTAGCGTTTTGATTTTATAGTCCAGGGGCCAGAGACCTACTGGATAACAACAACAACAAGTAGTATTTATATAGCGCCTTTAACGTAGTAAAATGCCCCAAGGCGCTTCACAGGAGTATTATAAGAGAAAAAATTTGACACCAAGTCACATAAGGAGAAATTTGGGCATAAAGAGGTAGGTTTTAGGGAGCGTCTTAAAAGGAGGAAAGAGAGGCGGAGAGGTTTATGGAGGGAATTCCAGAGCTTAGGGCCTAGGCAACAGAAGGCACGGCCACAAATGGTTGAACGATTATAATCAGGGATGCTCAAGAGGACAAAATTAGAGGGGCGCAGATATCTCGGGGGCGGGGGTTGTGGGGCTGGAGGAGATTACAGAGATAGAGAGGGGCGAGGCCATGGAGGGATTTGAAAACAAGGATAAGAATTTTGAAATCGAGGCGTTGCTTAACCAGTGATACTCCCAATATTCCAGCCTCAATTGTTAGGGTTTTTGTCATTTCATGGGTTGATAGGCAGACAGCTTTGCTACAACGGAGTATTCCACTTAGGTGAGGGGAGAACACCAATGGTGCTCATCTCACTATGGCCATTTTCAGACTGCGAGGCTGTGTAGCAAAAATCATCTACACTTTAAAAACACCTGGAAAAATTAGAATGACCAAGGGAATTGAAATACAACTCAGTTAAGTTATGTCATTGATTTGGCAAAACATTCAATCCCAAAGTGCTTCACAGGGGATAGAGAAGATGGGTGGACAAATTCAAACACTGAGTAGGAATGCAAAAAGAGTTAAGATAAGTGACAAAAGGCAAGGTTGAACAGGTAAAGTTTGATAAGGAATTTGGGGGTGCAGAGAAAGGCAACAAGGTTGAAGGGTTGACAGAGCGCGGACCTGAGTGGGAGCCGGCAGCAGCATAAAAAGAGCGGCAGAGAAGGCCCAGGACAGAGCGTGGGCCTGAGTGGGAACCGGCAAGATATATTTGGTGAAACCAAAAAACCCTCCCAAAAAATCAAGGAGTGACATCACAGGACAGCAGGTAGGTGATTGGTTGGTGAGTATTACATTTGTCTTTGTCTCTCTACGTTAGGTCAGTGGGTTAGCCAAGAAGTTTAGTTAGCACTCCAATAAAAATAGAGGCATGGCAGGGCACCTCAATCCCGTCGAATGCACCTCCTGCGCCATGTGGGAAGTCCAGGATGCTTCTCGTGTCCTGGACAACCATATGTGCAGGAAGTGTCATCAGCTGGAGAAGCTCAAGCTCCAGGTTTCGGAGCTTGAGCAGCGGCTGGTGTCACTGTAGTACATCTGTGAGGCTGAGAGCTACGTGGATAGCACGTTTCAGGAGGTGGTCACCCTGCAGCTTAGAGTTTGCAGGCAGATAGGGAATAGACAGACAAGGAGGACCAGGCAAGTAGTGCAGGAGTCCCCTGAGTGCATCTCGCTCTCTAACTGGTATTCAAATACTGGTGAGGGCGATGGTTCCTCTAGGGAGTGCAGCCAGAGCGAAGACCACAGCACCATGGGTGGCTCAGCTTTAGTAGGGGGGTGGTGGGGGGGGGGGGGGGGGGGGGGGGAGGAGGAAGGTCAATAAAGCAATAGTGATAGGGGAATCAATAGTTAGGGGAACAGACAGGCGTTTCTGCAGCCACAGACGTGACTCCAGGATGGTATGTTGCCTCCCTGGTGCCAGGGTCAAGGTCACTGAGTGGCTGCAGGACATTGAGTGGGGAGAGTGAACAGCCAGAGGTCGTGGTCCATATCGGAACCAATGACATAGGCAGAAAGAGGGATGCGGTCCTGCAGGCAGAATTTAGGGAGCTAGAAAAAAGATTAGTAAGCAGGACCTCAAAGGTAGTAATCTCCAGATTACTCCCGTTGCCACGTGCGAGTGAGTACAGAAATAGGAGGACAGAGCAGATGAATGCGTGGCTGGAGAGATGGTGCAGGAGGGAGGGCTTTAGGTTCCTGAGGCATTGGGACCTGTATAGGTCAGACGGGTTGCACCTCAACAGGGCTGGGACCAATATCCTCGCCGGTGGGGGGGGGTTTGCTAGTGCTGTTGGAGAGGGTTTAAACTAGCTTGGCAGGGGGATGAGAATCTGAGCGTAGATTTAGTAGGGAGAGAAGCAAAGCTGGAAATGGAAGGCAGTAAATTAGTGAATGAGTTTGGAAGGCAGAGGAAGCAAAGGCTAGAAAATAGCTATCAGACGAGATAGAGAGGGGGATAAAAAGGGAGGGGGGGCATTATATTGGTTAAGGAAATGATTACAGCTGTGAGTTAGGATGATATGTTAGAAGGATCATCAAATGAGGACATATGGGTTGAAATGAAGAACAAAAAAGGGGCAATCACAATGCTGGGTGAGTGCTATAAACCCCCAGACAGCCACAGAGAGATAGAAGAGCAAATATGTAGGCAAATTTCTGAGAAGTGCAAAAACAATAGGGCAGTAATAGTAGGGGATTTCAACTACCCTAATATTAACTGGGATAGAATTAGTGTAAAAGGAATAGATGACGCAGAATTCTTAAAATGCATCAGGAGAACTTTTTTAGCCAGTACATAACAAGCCCAACAAGAGAGGGGATAGTTCTGGACTTAGTTTTAGGGAATGAAACTTGGCAGTTGGAAGGGGTATCAGTGGGAGAGCATTTTGGTGGTTGTGATCATAATTCAGTTAGATTTAGTTATGGAAAAGGACAAAGATAGACCAGGTGTAAAATTTCTCAATTGGGGAAAGGCCAATTTTACTCAGCTGAGATGTGATTTAGCAAAAGTGGACTGGAAACAGCTACTTGAAGGTAAATCAGTGTCAGAGCAGTGGGAGGCATTCAAGGAGGAGATAGTGAGGGTCCAGAGCAAATATGTTCCCATGAAGAAAAAGGGTGGGTCTCCCAAATCTAGAGCCCCCCGGATGTCAAGGGGCATAGGGGGTAGGATAAGGATAAAAGAAAAGCTTTTGTTAGATACCGAGAGCTCAATACTGCAGAAAGCCTAGAAGAGTATAGAAAGTGCAGGGGTGAAATTAAAAAGGAAATTAGGAAAACAAAGAGAGGGCATGAAAAAATATTAGCAAGTAAAATCAAGGAAACCCCAAAGATATTTTAAAAATACATAAAGAGCAAGAGAATAACTAAGGAATGATTAGGGCCTAATAGAGACTAAAAAGGTAACCTATGTGAGAAAGGTGGAAGATTTGTGTATGGTTCTTAATCAATACTTTGCATCTGTCTTCACAGAAGAGAGGGTCGATGCAGAAATTGTAGTTAAGGAGGAGGAGTGTGAAATATTAGATGGGATAAACATAGAGAGAGAGGAAGTATTAAGAGGTTTAGCATCTTTGAAAGTAGATAAACCACCAGGCCCAGATGAAATGTATTCCAGGCTGTTAAGAGAGGCAAGGGAGGAAATAGCGGAGGCTCTGACCATCATTTTCCAATCCTCTGGAGGACTGCTAACTTTGTGCCATTGTTTAAAAAGGGAGAAAGGAATAGGCCGAGTAATTACAGGCCAGTCAGTGGGAAAATTATTGGAAAATATCTGAGGGACAGTATAAAATCATCATTTAGAAAGTCACGGATTAACCAAGGACAGTCAGCATGGATTTGTTAAGGGAACGTCATGTCTGACTAACTTGATTGAATTTTTTGAGGAGGTAATGAGGAGGGTCGATGATGGTAGTGCGTTTGATGTAGTCTATATGGATTTTAGCAAGGCCTTTGACAAGGTCCCACATGGCAGGCTGGTCAAAAAAGTAAAAGCCCATGGGGTCCAAGTGAAAGTGGTAAGTTGGATCCAAAATTGGCACAGTGGCAGGAAGCAAAGGGTAATGATCGACGGGTGTTTTTGAGACTGGAAGGCTGTTTCCAGTGGGGTTCCACAGGGCTCAGTACTAGGTCACCTGCTTTTAATGGTATATATCAATGATTTAGACTTCAATGTAGGGGGCAGGATTAAGAAGTTTGCAGATGATACAAAAATTGGCCGTGTGTTTGATAGTGAGGAAGATAGCCGTAGACTGCAGGAAGATATCAATGGACTGATCAGGTGGGCAGAAAAGTGGCAAATGGAATTCAATCCGGAGAAGTGTGAGGTAATGTATTTGGGGAGGGCTAACAAGGCAAGGGAATACACAATAAAGGGTAGGATACTGAGAAATGTAGAGGAACAGGAGATTTACGAGGATGTTGCCAGGACTGGAGAATTTTAGCTATGAGGAAAGATTGGATAGGCTGGGGTTGTTTTCTTTGGAACAGAGGAGGCTGAGGGGAGACTTATTTGAGGTGTATAAAATTATGAGGGGCCAAGTGGATAGGAAGCACCTATTTCCCTTAACAGAGAGGTCAATAACTAGGGGGCATAGATTTAAAGTAATTGGTAGAAGGATTAGAGGGGAGTTGAGGACAATTTTTTTCACCCAGAGGGTGGTGGGGGTCTGGAACTCACTGCCTGAAAGGGTGGTAGAGGCAGAAACAGTCATCCCATTTAAAAAGTATTTGGATATGCACTTGAAGTGCCGTAACCTGCAAGGCTACGGACCAAGAGCTGGAAAGTGGGATTAGGCTGGATAGCTCTTTTTCGAATGGCGCAGGTACGATGGGATGAATGGCCTCCTTTTGTGCTGTAAATTTCTATGATTCTAGGAAGAGAATTTCAGAGTGTAGGGCAATGAGGACTGAGGCCTCTGCTGGGTGCAGCGAAAGAGTGCATGGGGGAAAAATGAACGGTAGTTCAGACTCAGAAGTGGAGGGTGTGAGCTGAAGGGACGTGGAAGGCGAGGGCTGGAGAAAGTTGCAAAGGAAGGTTGGAATTAGGTCATGAAGGAATTTTTAAGCAAGGGCAAGAAATTTGAAATCAATGCACAGGGGCATAGGGAGCCAGTGGAAGTTAGTAAGAACAGGAGTGATAGGTAAGCAGGATTGAGCAGATGACAAGATGCAGGTGGCAGAGGGCTGGATGAGTTAATCTTTGTGTAGAGAGGAAAACACTTAAGAGGTTGAGCCTGGATGAAAGCATGGATGAGGGTTTCAGTTGTGATGAAGAGAGTGAGTTTGGAGGAGGGTGATATTTTAAAGATGAAATTATCCAGTCTTGTTGATGGACTAGATGTGGAACTCAAAGTTTAGCTCAGTGTCCAGCAGGACAACAAGATTGTGCACTGCTGGACTCAGCAGTCAGGAGGGGGGTGGGTGGACTCAGGAATTAAGTTGTAGTGTTTCAAGTGAGAACTGAACAGCTTGTGCTTTGCTTGGGGAAGTTCTGGCTCATCTACTATAGTATATCACACACCACAGAAAGTCGTGGAGTTAACCGTGTCGCCAGCAAACATGCAAAAGCTGAAACCATGGTGAGAGGCAACATGTATATGAGGAATATGAGAATTAAATCTTAGGGTTCGCTAGATGTGACTATGGGCATTGAAGGACCAGCAATTACAGGTGGTGTCTGGGTAAGATAGAAATAGGTAGATACGGAACCGTGAAAGGTCAGCACTGCGGAGGTGCACCAGATCATAACTAATATGGGAAATTACTTCTATGTGTATACCTTATCAACCATGACCAAGAACTTTTACAAGTAAGAACATCTGCTCTAACTTAAATACAGTCACTTTAGAAGTTCTTCACTTCATGAGATACATCAATCTACGTTTATGAATGTTGTACTTATAGAAAAAACTGGCCACATTGTTTAAGACTAACACAGCAGAATTTCAGTACAATGTAGAACAGGATTCTTACATACCTTTACATCAGAGGTATCGCGCTGGCAGTTGCGCCATGCTCTGGACACTGCTGAAAATGTTCTGTCAGCATGATCAAATTTTCCTCCTTGTAGGTTTAGAAAGAAGGTAGTAAATGGCTCCTGCATAGGAAAAGATTAAGTAACATTGAGAAAAAATTACCACCCAGTATTTAAAGTATACTAAACAACCATAATTAGTCAGTTATGGAAAAGACAATATCTGACAGACATTGAGCTTTGGCACAAGTAGGAAGTCAGATTATGGAAACTTGCCAGAACTTCCCTGCTATATGTCTCCTTGATCACTTCTACACCAAGACAAATTTGTGGATTAACTTACTTGGGCTACTTTTAATTGGTTTAATTTGTTGGATAAACAATATCCAATTTTTTGCAATTTAAAGAGCTTATTCTTAATGTAATCAGCTTAGTAAAGACTTTAAAAATATATATACAGGAAACTCTCTTTTAACCGGCACCCAAATAACCGGAAATCTCTCTTAACCGGCAAAATTCTTGAGTAGGTAACCGGGGCTTTCCTTCATCTCTCCTTTAAAAATAACTTTAAAAAAAACCCCGAGGCGTTTGCCTTGTAGATTGGATGGGGAATGTGCAGCCCGGGTAGGCAGCGGACACGACAGATGGTCAGCTGGCGGTCCCCGGGGAGACGGAGCTCCGAATGCAGGCGCATGTCAGTGTGTACGGGGCTCTCGTACGTTGGGAGATATAACTCTCCGTTATCCGGACTTTTTGATTAACCGGCACCACGCCGGTCCCGTCGGTGCCGGTTAATAAAGAGTTTCCTGTATATATTTTTTAAACTTTGCTTCCTCCTACTTTCCACTTTCTAGATATTCCTGACTTCTTCCTTATGCTGAATGATTGGGATAGTTGAACTGCTATTTTTAATGTTACTTGGTTGCAGGAGCTACATTTGTACAAGAAAGCACTGGCTATGCTAGTTTTTTTTCTCTCCAACGTATAGAATGCTCTGTTACTATACCACTGCTCCAGTTAGCAGACTGACTGAAAACTTGCAAAATCTACCCAATGAGAGAGGGAAGTTACAGAGCCTGTCAAGGGTGGGATGGGTTGGATTCAATTTAATGTCCAGACTGGTAAAATTAGTCTGGTCGATCAGTAGTACAGCTTCTGTTAAGTAAAACCAGTCTATTGCTTGATTGTAGCCGATACAGGAAGTGCAGATTACAGAAGGCAGCAATGGGAATTCAAACAGGGTAAACGTGAGAAAAAATATGTATAGTTTAAAATGGTAAATATCTGTCTACTTACACACTAAACACCATTTGCTGTGCAATACAAATAAGCAACCGCCATGTTAAAAAATATGCAATTCTAAAGAAATCATGAAGCATGGAAGAAAAAAAGTAATTTAGCTCAGCATTTGCTCTTTCCCATCTCTCATTCCCTCTTTCCCCATCTGTTATTCCCTTCCACAGTGTCAGCTGTGGTTCAGTTGGTAGCACACTCGCCTCCGAGTCAGAAGGTTGTGGGTTCAAGTCCCACTCCAGGGACTTGAGAACATAAAGCTAGGCTGACACTCCAGTGCAGTGCTGAGAGTGCTGCACTGTCGGAGGTGCCGTCTTTCGGAAGAGACGTTAAACCAAGTCTGCTCTCAGGTGGATGTAAAAGATCCAATGGCACTATTTCGAAGAGGAGCAGGGGAGTTATCCCCAGTGTCCTGGCCAATATTTATCCCTCAACCAACATAACAAAAAACAGATTATCTGGTCATTATCACATTGCTGTTTGTGGGAGTTTGCTGTGCGCAAATTGGCTGCCGCGTTTCCCACATTACAACAGTGACTACACTCCAAAGATTCCTTTATTGGCTGTAAAGCGCTTTGAGACGTCCGGTGGTCGTGAAAGGCACTATATAAATGCAAGTCTTTCTTTCTTTCTCCTTCTTTGACTCCTCTAATTTTTTCCATGTCTTCCATTCCCTCCTTTTCCTATCCTTCTCATTCCTCCCCCTCTGTCTCTCAATCTCTCTTTCTACCTCTGGCTAATTCTCTATCCCCATCTCTCACTCTCTTCCCCTTTTCTACCCATCTCTTCTTTCCTCTTCCCCCCCTCATGTCTTATCCCTTCGTTTTTTCCTATCTCATTCTGTCTTTTCTCCCATTCCCTCTTTCTCATGTACCGACAGTAGCTTTTTATCTCAATCCTGAGGGGAGATGGGGGAGGGGGAGAAAATCAGCTAGCATTCCCACTCCTGATCGCTATGTTCTTATGGACATTGGGTGAGGTCAGGATCAGGCTCAGCTGTAATGCATTCCAAAATAATTATCTGAAATTAGTCTACATATTGCCGACACTTGGTGTTTAGATTAATACATTAATGGCCACTTGGGTGAGGTAC
Source organism: Squalus acanthias (assembly GCA_030390025.1). NCBI lineage: Eukaryota > Metazoa > Chordata > Chondrichthyes > Squaliformes > Squalidae > Squalus > Squalus acanthias. The sequence goes on along the minus strand of CM059426.1, from coordinate 153,379,308 downwards.
AAAAGGGTGGCCAGGGCCCGTATGGGGGAAGAGAGAGTTGTAGCTGTATGAAATGTTCTGAAAGTCTAATCGTTAATCTATGTTATAATATTTGACTTTTGAACTGTTGAAAGAATATCAGTACTCAAAGAAAAAAGTGAAATAAGGAAGAGTGGGCAATTACTTAAAATAATCAAGAACTATAGAATCAATGTAAAATACAAAGAAAAAGTTACAATTACTGGAAATATGAAATAGAAACAGAAAGTGCTGAAGATATGAAGAGTTCTAATGAAGGGTTGCATACTCAAAATGCCATTAACCTGTCTTTGCTCTTTACAGATGCTGCCTGACCCTCTCTGCATTTCCAGCATTTTCTGCTATATATAGTAAATTAATGTGTCGTTGTTTTAAGAATGAAATTGAGGGGTTAACAACAACAACTTATATTTATATAGCACCTTTAACGTAGTTAAATTTCCCAAGGCGCTTCACAGGAGTGTTATAAGACAGAAAATTTGACACTGAGCCACATAAGGAGAAATTAGGGCAGATGGCCAAAAGCTTGGTCGAAGAGGTAGGTTTTAAGGAGCGTCTTAAAGGAGGAAAGAGAGGTAGAGAGGCGGAGAGGTTTAGGGAGGGAATTCCAGAGCTTAGGGCCTAGGCAACAGAAGGCACGGCCACCAATGGTTGAGCGATTATAATCAGGGATGCTCAAGAGGGCAGAATTAGAGGAGCCCAGATATTTTGGGGGGTTGTGGGGCTGGAAGAGATTAGAGATAGGGAGGGGCCAGGTTCTTACTACCATTATTGAACAATAACAGGTACGTTTATTTGCAATCGTCAATGCTCAACTGGAACAGTGTATAAAAATATGCTCTCGTGCAATAGTAACTGAGTGCTACTGAAGAAAGCTGTTCTTCACATCTTTCTTTCTATATGAGGCTTCACATCATAAAGAGCTTTATTAACTGTAAATTATTTTACGGGTATACTTTATGTGCAGTGTTTTCAAATTATCACCTAATTATGCCCAATATATGCTAAAATGAAGCTATGAAATTAATTTTAAATGATCTTAAAATGTATTCTGATTTTGAAAAAAATATCAAGCACAAGTAATTACCTGGAATTAGCCTAAGTACTCCAGTTTATGTGCAGGATTTATGTCTGCTTTGTGCTGTTTTATCCAGCTTTAATCAAGGGACTGTTGCTAGTGCTTTTTCAATGGAAGAGACATATTAATGTGCTGACTGGATGAAGCAGCTTTAAATTTTACAGTCATTGTACTTACAATTCTTAACAACCATGCAAGAGTGAAGCTACTGGTCGAATAATGAGTCCCATAGTGGAAAGCAGGAACCTGGTCATCTTCCCAGCCTTCATGGCGCTCCGAAAAGAAGGCTGCTCTTTTTGGGTTAAGGGCTCCAATAGGCTAAAGGGAAAGATCAAAATAATTAGCTTGAAAAGAAAATAAGAAATTCAAAGATTATGCCAAAAGGTTATCTTGCCCAGAAGTGTCTTGCTGCTTACGTTTTTTATAACCCAATGTGGATGCATGTCTTGAACAAAAGATTATCTATTAACCGCATTGAAAACTATCGCTAAGCTAAACCGGTTTTTGTAAATTAAATGTGAAATTTGCAAATGTTTTTGGATATAAGGAAATCTGCAGTCTCTAAAAAATGTTTGCACATAACAAGCACCTAGGCTCATTTCCCAATACAAAACACTACATGCTAAATGAAAAAATTATTTTGAGGACCATCTTAGTAAAATTAACATACAACATTTACTCGCTGATAACATGCACCTAGGACACAAAATAAAATAGCTCTTGTTATCGGCAAAAATGTATTCTAACATTACAGTGTGAAACATAAAAATGGCAACATCACTGGCAAAACAAATCTTAGCAGGCTTCTCAAAGATCTTTTCAAAAACATTTCCACTTACTGCTTGCCTCGTCATAAAATAAACCTTATATACTGTAAAAAAATGATTCAACTTTATTACTTCTTCAACTTTCATCATCTGTACAAGTATTTGCATAAGCACAGGACACTTTTCAGCAAGCAGCTCACTTCAATGCACAAGAGCAAACCTATCGCTTGCAACAGTCCACTGTTCCAAGTAAAGATCGCCCATTGGTACAAAATTTCAGATGCAACCTCCCAAACATAAACATTTTCAAAACTGTGTAATTAGATAACTGATGACACTTGACTTTCTTGTAATAGTAACTATTTCAAAACCAGTCACCGGCACTTAGCACATGTCTTTCTGCCAATGGAAATAATGTTATTTTTGAAATAGCGTGCACTTTAATAAAACCAAAGAGCCCCTGTTATCCTACAGTATCTTTACCATTGCACTTTGATGGTTTACATAAGTATTAAGTCTTCCAGTTATGATATTCTAATGAAGATTGTGCACCCAAAACATTAATCTATCTTTTCTGTTCAGTGATGATTATGAATCTACAAACAAAATACTGAACTGTATTGCCAAATGGGTAAAGTAGTCATCATATTGAAGCTGTATGGTGCTCTGGTCAGACCACACCTTAAGTACTGTATTCTGGTCTGATCACTGAGACACAAGTGAAACATTTAAACCCTGGAAATAGTACAGAGAAGGGTCAGGAGTTTGATCCCTAGTTTCACAAGACTAGGTTATGGGAAAGGTTAGAAAATTTCAAATGGTTTTGCCTTAAAAGGAGGTGAATACAAAGGTATACAAGATATTAAGTAGAATTAAAAAAAGGTTAATCTGGAGTATTTAAACCAGAACCACTGGAAAGGGACACTGAACAAATTAGTAAAAGGTAAGTTCAGGACTAATGTCAGGAAGTATTTCTTTACACGGAGAGTAGCTAGTACCTGGAATGGTCTTCTGCGTAGGATAATGGGGGCAAAAACTCTGGAATCATTCAAGAGGCAGTTGGATGATGTACTTATCTCCAATATTTTTTTAATTTCAGATTTCTCGCAGTATTTTATTATCCCTACTTGCAATATTACATTATACAGCTGCTGGTCTACCATATATATAGGTTTTGACCAAAGACAGTTGCCAACAACTAAATTTTCTAAAACGTTAGCCAATCTCTTGTGGCATTGCTCATGGACAAAACTTAAGAAATTGCCTCTCTGTTTGTTTTCCACTTTTTGGCCTTGAAATTCATGCAGGGTGCTGAATGGTGTGCTGTGAGGTGCCCCTGATATTGGGCCTTGGGCCTTATTTTCATTGAGCCAGTGTGTTGCGGACAGCAACAGGAAGCTCGCCGGTGATGCGCGATCAAAGATCAGGTTGCTGCTGGCATCGTAGCGGGCCTCAGGTAGGGTGAGAAAGGGGGGCAACCGGGAAGGGGGAGCAATCGGATTGGGAGATAGGGGAACGGTGGCAATCGGGGGAGGTGGGGTGGGTAAGAGCAGGGCCCACATTATTGGAATATAGGGTCATGAGGAGCACTCCTACTCCTCCCAGCTGCACATTCAAGTAAGTATATTTTAAAAACTTACCTTTTGTTGGTTGTGGCACAACAGGCACTCCCTTTAAGAACCACCTGCTAGGCTGCATGTAGACCCGGTTTATCTGAGTGCAGCCAATACTGGCGCTAGGTGCCTCAGGGCAAACCAATCTGTATGCTTCTCACTCAGTTTCTTTCCTTTCCTATCTCTCTCTTACTTTTCCTCCAACAGAGACGAGGAGATAGACTCAAAATTCTGACAGGCTTACTTTGAGGAATCACCGTAATCATGAAACTCCCTTCAGAGACTCTGGCCAACACAGAAACACTTCAGTCAAATTACAAACAAGGAGATCACTTCCAACACCATCCCAGACGACATCTCCTAATCCCACCTCCAATGTAGTGGTCTATAAATTTTTTATAGGCTAGTTGCTCTATAATTTTTTATAGAAAGTTGTAAGGCATTATTTATGAGAAGCTGAGGAAGAGTCTAGGCCCACCCGCTCCCTGGTCTTGGTCCCAATGCTTCCTTTTTCAAACCATTACAAGGACACTCAAAGTACAAATAAAAGCAAACAGTGGCAGGAGACTCTTGCCCACATAGCAAGGGAGGGGGGAAATTTCTGAATGAATATGGAGGTCTGGAAACTCTCAGGAGGCTTTTTCTTAAAAACTTAATGGCCCGGAATTTGCGGCGAAACTGTCAGTATTCACTGTCATTACTGTGTAAAACTGACAGCAACTTCTGGTGTCCACACATGTGCAGTTACACGTGGAAATTTAGAAGTTGCTGTCAGTGATACCCTGCTCCTCCACAGGGTGCGCTGTTGCCATCTTCACAGATGCAATCAGCAGAGTGATTTGATGTGAACTTCAACTTATTGCCAACTACTCTCGTTGTAAAAGTCGTTGGAAAAAGTTAAGCATTGTTCAATGCGGTGCAACTGAGTTTTTAAACACCATACTAAGTCATAATTACCGCTGAACAACCTCTCTGGCCCTGAAAAACTAATTTTAGAAGTGTGGAGTCTCATTCCCTCCATGATAAAAATTCTATAGATTTTTTAAATTAAAAAAATGAAAATTAATTTTTATTAAGTTTGTTTATGATATTTCAGCTTCTGCCTTAATCCGATGTATATGTCCCAATCTTTATTTGCTCTCTGTAAAATGATTAAAAAGTGCATTATAATCAGTGCTTTTTACTTCCTGGCTTGCTGTCTGTGAGAATTCTCAAATCTGATTGGCTGCTCAGCCTGCTTGATTACTTCACTGTTCCTGGATGCCAAAGATCCCCTATAGATGGCGCCAGAATGAAATTGACGTCGTAATAAGAGAAATCGACGCCACAGAGCCGGCTAAATCTTTGTGGGCAGCTTTCGTCGAGGTCAGCGGTGAGTGCTGTCCCTTCGCCGCTGATGGCAAAATCCCGGCCAATATATTAATTCTTATAATAAAAATATACAAGAGCAGTATATAAGTGGGTAGACATCCCATTGTGAGTGTCACTGTTTGTTGCAGATGCAAAGCACTCTTAAAATGCTGGCTGCTTCTGAGCTGCAACCTGACAAGCACATTAAAATCCGCAAACATTGCTCACCAAATAACAATTAAACTCTGAATGAAGTCATGCTGTGTTTATTTCTAGCAATGATGCCTTATGGCTTTATTCACACTTCCACCTTAGCAGCAAAATAATACATAGCGCATTACAGGCCATACTACCACTGTCATTAAAAAAACACAATCGCATTTATAGTAAATGACAGTATGGGAAATCTACTAAAATATAAACATTTTATACATACGTGTAATTCCCTTCCATCATAGTGTCTTCTGCAAATTACTGTGTCCAAAAATTTATAATGAAGCAAAAGGCAGTCATTTTTAGTGCACAGAGAAGAGCTGTGTTAACAGCAGAGTCCAGAAGCCACAATATCTGTAGGATCTTAACTCAGGGTTCTGATCTTCAATCGGAATAGCAATTAACTTTTGAATGAACTCAGCTAGTGTTCACTTACCAATCAGACTTCATAACCTTAAAAAACACACCTGCACTTTAGCAGCAAAATATATTGTGTGAATGGTGGTGAACCATTAAACAACTAACGGGAGGGGGAGGCTCCATGAATATCCCCATCCTCAACGATGGTGGAGCCCAGCACGTGAGTGCAAAAGACAAAGCTGAAGTGTTTTCAACCATCTTCAGCCAGAAGTGCAGAGTGGATGATCCATATCGGCCTCCTCCTGAGATCCCCACCATCACAGAAGCCAGTCTTCAGCCAATTCGATTCACTCCACGTGATATCAAGAAACGGCTGAGCGCATTGGATACAGCAAAGACTGTGGGCCCCGACAACATCCCGGCTGTCATGCTGAAGACTTGTGCTCCAGAACTAGCCACGCCTCTAGCCAAGCTCTTCCAGTACAGCTATAACACTGGCATCTATCCGACAATGTGGAAAACTGCCCAGGTATGTCCTGTTCACAAAAAGCAGGACAAATCCAATCCGGCCAATTACCACCCCATCAGTCTACTCTCAATCATCAGCAAAGTGATGGAAGGTGTTGTCGACAGTGCTATCAAGCAAAACTTACTCACCAATAACCTGTTCACTGATGCCCAGTTTGGGTTCCGTCAGGACCACTCTGCTCCAGACCTCATTGCAGCCTTGGTCCAAACATGGACAAAAGAGTTGAATTCCAGAGGTGAGGTGAGTGACTGCCCTTGACATCAAGGCAGTATTTGACCGAGTGTGGCATCGAGGAGCCCTAGTAAAACTGAAGTCAATGGGAATCGGCAGGGGGCGGGGGGGGAGGGGAAACGCTCCACTGGCTGGAGTCATACCTAGCACAAAGGAAGATGGTTATGGTGGTTGGAGGTCAATCATCACAGCCCCAAGACATCGCTGCAGGAGTTCCGCAGGGCAGTGTCCTAGGCCCAACCATCTTCAGCTGTTTCATCAATGAATCAATGACCTTCCCTCCATCATAAGGTCAGAAGTGGGGATGTTCACGGATGACTGCACAGTGTTCAGTGCCATTCACAACTCCTCAGATAATGAAGCAATCCATGCCCGCATGCAGCAAGACCTGGACGACATTCAGACTTGGGCTGATAAGTGGCAGGTAACATTCGCGCCACGCAAGTGCCAGGCAATGACTATCTCCAACAAGCGAGCGTCTAACCACCGCCCCTTGACATTCAACGGCATTACCATCGCCGATTTCCCCACCAGCAATATCCTGCAGGTCACCATTGACCAGAAACTTAACTGGACCAGCCACATAAATACTGTGGCAACAAGAGCAGGTCAGAGGCTGGGTATTCTGCAGTGAGTGTCTCACCTCCTGACTCCCCAAAGCCTTCCCATCATCTACAAGGCACAAGTCAGGAGTGTGACGGAATACTCTCCACTTGCCTGGATGAGTGCAGCTCCAACAACACTCAAGAAGCTCGACACCATCCAAGACAAAGCAGCCCGCTTGATTGGCACCCCATCCACCACCTTAAATATTCACTCCCTCCACCACCGGCGTACCGTGGCTGCAGCATTTACCATCTACAAGATGTACTGCAGCAACTCGCCAAGGCTTCTTCGGCAGCACCTCCCAAACCCGTGACCTCTACCACCTAGAAGGACAAGGGCAGCAGGTGCATGGGAACACAACCACCTCCAAATTCCCCTCCAAGTCACACACCATCCTGACTTGGAAGTACATCGCCATTCCTTCATCGTCGCTAGGTCAAAATCCTGGAACTCCCTCCCCAACAGCACTGTGGGAGTACCTTCACCACACGGACTGCAGCGGTTCAAGAAGGCGGCTCACCACCACCTTTTCAAGGGCAACTGGGGATGGGCAATACATGCTGGCCTTGCCAGCGATGCCCACATCCCATGAACGAATAAAAAACCCACTAATGTAGGACTGCTCAGTTCACTTTTCCTGTGCAAAACAATTGAGCCCCTTTCAAAGGCATACTTTTGCAGAAACTGCACTCAAGTTGTTAATTTACTGCTGACAGTATTGTTCAAATTTAAAAAGTGAATATAGACAATTCATAATAAATATTCCCCTCCAAGTTTTCTTCCCTACTTTCTTGAAGATGGTAATCCATCCTGAGGTATAGCTGCAGCAGTACTTACAATCCTCCAGTACCTTGTCCAAGGGACAGTGCTTCATGCAGGACCTTAGACATAGATGTCAGCAGATTATCTGACCAAGAATCAGAGCTGAGCCCAACTCTGTCCTCTGCTAAAGTCTGCACTCTTGCATACTCTCAGCAGGGGTCCCTGGACAGTGATCAGCAACAGGAACCCTGGCTGATTTTTCCTTCCGAGTTCAAGATTACTGAGACCAATTGTAGCAGCTACCCTGGGCGAGATCATCTAACTCAGCACAGACCAAAGCATATACAAATTTCATGGACAAGTCAACAAAATAAGGTTTATTTACCCTTCATATGCCAATATGGAATTTACAGCAACGGTTAACAAGTCCTATGTCTTTCTCTTGGAACTGTTTTGCAAGGCTAATATGCAGCTCACCCACTTTGCTAGTTTCCCAGCTGAAAGATATCCCATTTGCATCCCAGCTGTTCCTTCATTTTACGTGCCCTGTTTTTCTCCTGCTGAAACTTTTTCCCTCCCTGCACTGTGATTCTCCATTTTCCTGTCTGCCCCACTTCTATTCTACTTTCCGTTCTAGTTGTAATTTATAGAGCATTCTGATGTGACCATGTATCTGCTTAATTACAGATGTACAAGTTCCAATGACAATCAATCGTGTCAACTTGGCAACCATCCCAATTCCACGTAAAATAGGACACCACAAAAACCTTTATATTACAACATAAAGCAATGTTCTTGTTAAAAAAGACACCAGTACCTTAACTATAAATAAAACATTAACGTGATAGTGATTTGTAGAAAATAATCCACATTTGATGTAGCAAATGCCACTAAGGATCATATGTGGTGTCTGAATCATGCAACCCTGAACTACTCAGTTTATTTTCTGTACTGTAAATCCTCTTATTTATTCCTGATAATTCTACCCTAAGGGAATAACTACATTACTTTGTGAAATACCATGACTAACTGAATTTTTTGTAACCCATCGAACATTTCCAGATTGATGTGCACTATGATCTTTAAATCATAAGCTTCACTGTTTGACCATGTTCTATGTCTGGGATATTTCAAAATTGGTTATGCAGAGGTTATGCAGCATATTTACAGGATCAGTGAATTTTAAATTAATCGCATTAAGGTTTACTCTATTGACATCGAATTCACTCCTCGGAAATGTCACCGCATTTTTTAAGGTCAATAGAAATAGATCATTTACTTTGCAAAATATTGTTTACTGTAACTACAAAAACATTAATGAAAATGCATTCTCTACAAAAATGCTGTCTGCAATGCAGATTACAGTTGACTATGGTAAATCAGGTCTATGTTTCCGAGGCAAAATGCGCAGATTACAAAATCACTCCAGTAACACTCCTTTAACATACAGCTTCTGAAAAAATGCAATTACTTAAAGGCTAGCTCATATTTTGACACTCTCTTCTATCTTCTCATTTAATGAAAAAAAACACTTTCAACTTATTTTTTATAAGCAACACTCATTTTAGAAAATGTCAGCATTACAGCTTTTTGAAGTGTCTAAGATTTCGTTAGCTAATCAGATTCATGATTGGACTTAGGGTTTTGCGAAGTAATTCAAATTCCGATTTGGAATTTATTGATGGTTCCCCAAAAACACAGTGGCCCAAAGGCTGTGTGGTACTGCCCATGCAAAGCCCAAAGTTTGATCACTGGTGTGCTGAATCAGTTGACCTCAGCCAGGGAAATAGCAAAATGCTACAACTGGCTTCAGCACCCTGAGCCAGTGAGGGGAAAGGCTGTCAAGGTTTTCCCCTCTTGACCACTATCTAGTGATACCATACTGGAATGTGCCCACACTTGCACTGGTTTAGATTCAGTTGTGATGCTTCCCATGATTCAGTGCCTGCTGGCAGTCACTGTCTAGGCTCATGAATGAAGAACAACCAGTTAGGCGAGGCACTGGAAGACTGCACGTGCCAATGAAACTGTACTGCAGGCAAGAATCAATCCTTTGAGGAGAAACAGAGAAAAGACCAGTGGAGACCTTTTTAAAAAAATCTGTGGAGTAACAAAATGAAGGCCAATTGAGGACATTGCATAGAAACAGAAATGTATAAAATAATCAAAAAACAGGTGCAAAATTGTTTTCAAAATGTAGCTGATGTTATTTTTGGCTCAAAGTAATAGGACAATGGAAACCGCTTTAGGAATAACAATTTTAACCTGTAGTTTTCTCTATGACAAATTTCCAGATTTTAAAGTAATTACTGATGAGTGCACACTGAATTTTTACCTGAAAATTGTTTGACTTATTAAATTTCAAATTCCTCTCAATCTCACAATTTTTGTGGGTCTCGTGAGGGTTGGCCCCATATGCCTCTCCTGAGCTGCACGTAAGAACACATCTGCTATGGTCTGTTGCATTTTCTCTCATCTCCCCTCCAGTACACCATCAAAATGTAAGTCGCATAAGTGATGATTATATTTTCATTTACAGGCTTTCATGGTCTCTGACAGCCAGCCACGGGCTTGCACGTTCCCTCATTGAAGTTCCAACAGTCCATGGCTTTTTTCTTCTCCCAGTCTTTGTCTCAGCTACATCTCCCTTACTGCTCTTAGTATGCCTTATAGTGGAATACTTCATTATTCACTATTTATAGCAAAATCATTAATGCATGTATAAAGAATGCATTTACGATTTTGCTGGGAATTGCACTAACAGAAATCATCTTTTTATGTGATTTAGTTTGCACCAACGATTACATATTTTTAGACCACATTTTCATTCCTATTTGCTCTAGTTTCTTGTACCCTTCATTTTATATAGTCGCTGCTGTGATCCTTCAGCCAGCAGGCTAACACCAGAACTGCAGACCTGACCATCAATGACGCTCTCATCAGTCAGTGCCTTTAGTGGGTTAACTGACAGTAGGTATACAAATGGTTTGAAATATGTACTACTCAGATAGATTCCTGTTAGTCATAGCATGTTCAGAATAAAATCAATAAATGTATCAGGATTGAATGTTAAATCACAATTTAAAAAACTCTTAAAATTTTGTTCCATTGTAACAAGAACTCTCGCTTCTGGAGGCAGCTAAGCTGTCCTACCTCAATACAGCAGCACAACTGGCTACAGAGTTTCTTTCTACTCAGTGAGCAACTTCCTTGGTTTACTGGAAAGACACATTTTCCTAGGTTACCAGGCAGCTAAAAACTGACAACGACAGTCACACATATGATAGGCAGCTAAGAATCACTACCGTCCAACAGAATGCAACACCAGCTATCTCAGACATACGGGACAAGTATCCCGAAAACATAGACTAGTACAGTATAGAAGGAGACCAGTCGGCTCATTGACATAATGACAGTTTGCTCCAAGATTGGCAATTTAGTCCTAAAAATATTTTGTTTGCACCTGAATCTACCCCAACACAACTGAGAAATCACTTTAATTGAAATAATTTCAGGCAGGTTTTTAATGAATATACACAAATTTTGTACAATCTGATTAAGTATCATGATAAGTGCATATCAATTCAATTGATTTGGAAAATGCAACTGAATTTCAAGTGGATCAATTTGAATTAGTTTATTCCTTTGGAACATACGGCTAAAACCAATTTGGATTGATTTTAGTTTGTTTTTAAAATGCAACTGTGCACAAATCTGTGGAGACAACATGCTTTATGGGAACTAAATAAACTATTTTTTTTACTACTGCACAGGGATAATGTAATTTAAAAATTAAGCATGTGGCACAGCATTCTCATTGTATCTTAAATTGTGTTTATTTACAAGCAAATTAAAGAAACATATTTAGATACCAAGTGGGAGAACAGTCTGGAGCATTTTTGAGCTCTGGGCCTGACATTGATGCACTGTCGGCTTATTCAGTGAAGTAACAGTGGGAATACACACATTGAATTATACATTACAAGTTTGCACTGATTTATTGCAGTAATAACATCCACCTCATTAAAAAAAATCCACTTTGCTGCAGTGAGAGCAATACATATTGTTTACTGCAATAAATTAATTGCAGTGCAAGAAGAACCTTGTGGAAACCCTCTAACAATGCATCTGTAATGACAGTGCTATACATCACAGCTTGCACAGCAGGTTTATGACAAATGAAGACAGGGTACAGTATTCGGAAAATACATTTCTTAAAAATATGGCCATTATCTCTTGACTACTGGTCAGACAGTGTCTTGACTCGAATATAGGTTACAGTTCTATGTCACAACTGCAAGATATATTTGCAGAAGGCAGCAAGATATTGGAGGGTTCCCCTTTATTCCTCCACACAAACACTGTTAAATAAATGTGTCTAATATTGTTACACAAAGACATTTCCACAAAGGACAAAGATACAATTTTTAAGCAAATTTTAGAAATGAGCAGAACTGAGCAGTAGTGCAAGTTATATCAATAACAAGCAAGTTATTCTCATCTACTAAATATTCTTGTAAAGCAATTTACCAAAAGTGTGAGGTGATGCAATGATCTTACAATTTTTTTAAACAAAATCACTGAAAAGCTTACACTGTGACAGATTTAACATCTGCTGCAGAAACAAACACATGGGAACACAAAACATTCTATTGAAGTACTAACAACAACTTGTATTTATATAGCACCTTTAACGTAATAAAATGTGCCAAGGTGCTTCACAAGAGCGTTATCAAACAAAATTTGACACCGAGCCACAGAAGGATATATTAGGACAGATGACCAAAAGCTTGGTCAAAGAGGTAGGTTTTAAGGAACGTCCTAAAGCAGGAGAGAGAGGTAGAGAGGTTTAGGAGGGAATGCTAGAGCTTAGGGCCTGGGCAGCTGAAGGCACGGCTGCCAATGGTGGAGCGATTAAAATTGGGGATGCGCAAGAGACCAGAATTGGAGGAGCGCAGAGATCTCAGAGGGTTGTAGGGCTAGAGGAGATTACAGAGATAGGGAGGGGCGAGGCCATGGAGGGATTTCAAAACAGGGATGAGAATTTTAAAATCGAGACGTTGCTGGACCAGGAGCCAATGCAGGTCAGCAAGCACAGGGGTGATGGGTGAACGGGACTTGGTGCGAATTAGGATAAGGACAGCAGAGTTTACGATGAGCTCAAGTTTATGGAGGTTGGAAGACAGAGGGCCGGCCAGGAGAGCATTGGCATAGGCAAGTCTAGAGGTAACAAAGGCATGGATGAGGGTTTCAGCAGCAGATAAACTGAGGCAGGGGCGGAGTTGGGCAATGTTATGGAGATGGAAGTAGGCGGTCTTGGTGATGGAGCGAATATGTGGTCGGTAGCTCATCTCAGGATCAAATACTACACCAAGGTTGGGAACAGTCTGATTCAGCCTCAGATAGTTGCCAGGGAGAGGGATGGAGTTTGTGGCAGGGACCGAAGACAATGGAAAATATTCTATCTTTTCAATCCTACATGTGTGCTTTTTTAAAATACAAAGTCCTCCATCCCGAAAATTAAAACAAAAAATTAAGTTTCCTTTCTTTTTGCCTCTAAGAGCCATCATAGCCAAGCATAATCCTGTCAGCCTATGTGCATTTTCCAGCAGGAGTCACTGGACAGGATTGGGGATATAGGAATATAGGAAAGTACAGGAGATGACTCTGGAAACCTGCTGGCCAGTCCCAAATCTAGTACCTGTGAATTACCTACTCCTTCAAATATCTATCTAATTTTGTGTGGATCATTAACAACATAGATCTGTTGGGCCGAATGGCTGAGAAATTCTATGTAATTCTTTATAATTGCCCCGTAAAATTTCACAGTATCAGCATTTACTTCCTCACTGGGTCTTCCATCCCTCACAGTCACCCACTCTGCGTAAAGTATTTAAATCTAAACTGTCTGTGCAACTGCCCTGGTTCGAGAGTTTGTGGCAAACTCAAACATGTTATTGGGGTTCAATTTATCTATTGCTTTAAGAATCTTGAATAATACCTCCACCTGAGCTTTCTTTTCTCCAGAGTATGAGTCCATGGTCAAGAAAGGAGGGAGAGAGAAAACAGGGAACTACAGGCCAGTTAGCTTGAGATCAGTCGCCAGGAAAATGCTGGAATCCATTATTAAGGAAGTGGTAACTGGGCATTTAGAAAATCATCATGGCCCAGATATTCCAATCCCTACGGGTGGGTACGCACTGTGTACCCACCCGTAGGGACATCGAAAATGCCAGTTTCAGGCATGCACAGCGCATGCGCTGAAAACCAGCATTTCTGATCTGTCAAGAATCCTCTTGACAGATCCTCCGCCTGCCCTGGAGAAGGGCCTCTGCGGGCGGATAGTTCCGCTTTTTGGAGACCCTCCGCTCGCAGAAAACCCTTACAATTCTTACGCCTGGTAAAAGCAAGCGTAAGGCCTGCTTTTACCAGGATAAGAGTCGAAAAAAAGTTTTAAAAAAAATTTCACTGATGTATCATTTAAAAATACTTCTAAAAAAAAGGTAAATTTATTTTTAGCCCCGTAAAAAACTTCAATTATTTTTTTCAAAAAATTTAATTTTTGTTTAAAATATTTTATTTATTGTAATTTCAAGTCATTTTAAAAATGTGATTTAAATTTTTTTTTTATTTAAACTTTTACTATGTTTTTGGGGTGATCTCCATTCATTTATTTGACAGGCCTTCCTGTCAAGTGTATGAAGGGAGATTTCCTTCTTTGATTGGCTCCCCATGGCCCACGTGATCCCAGGGACGCTGCGAACCGCATGCGACTCTGGGATACGTAGGCCCTGCATACTTGGAGTTCGAGGCGCCCAGGAGTGGGAAGCCTCCGATCAGAAAATACGGCCCAATATGATTAGGCAGAGTCAACATGGTTTTATGAAAGGGAAATCGTGTTTAACAAATTTATTACAGTTTTTTGAGGATGTGACTAGCAGGGCAGATAAAGGGGAACCAGTGGACATAGTATATTTGGATTTCCAAAATGCATTCGATAAGGTACCACATAAAAGGTTGCTATGCAAGATAAGGGCTCATGGGGTTGTGGGTAATATATTAGCATGGATAGAGGATTGGTTAACGGACAGAAAACAGAGAGTAGCGATCAATGGGTCATTTTCCGGTTGGCAGGCTGTAACTTGTGGGGTGCCGCAAGGATCAGTACTTGGGCCTCAGCTATTTACAATCTATATTAATGACTCAGATGAAGGGACCGAATGCAATGTATCCAGTTTTGCTTATGATACAAAGCTAGGGGGGAAAGTAAGCTGTCAGGGGGACACAAAGAGCCTGCAAAGGGATATAGACAGGTTAAGTGAGTGGGCAATAAGGTGGTAGATGGAGCATAATGTGAGGAAATGTGAGGTTATTCACATTGGTAGGAAGAATAGAAAAACAGAATATTTTTTAAATGGTGCAAAATTATTAAATGTTGGTGTGCAGAGCGATTTAGGTGTCCTTGTACAGGAAACACAGAAAGTTAGCATGCAGGCAGAGCAAGCAATTAGGAAGGCAAATGGCATGTTGGCCTTTATTGCAAGGGGGTGGGAGTACAAGAGTAAGGAAGTCTTACTACAATTGTACAGGGCTTTGGTGAGACCACACCTGGAGTACTGTGCACAGTTTTGGTCTCCTTAGCTGAGAAAGGATATACATGCCTTAGAGGCGGTGCAACGAAGGTTCACTAGATTGATCCCTGGAATGAGAGGGTTGTCCTATGAGGAGAGATTGAGTAGATTGGGCCTATACTCTATGGAATTTAGAAGAATGAGAGGTGATCTCATTGAAACATATAAGATTCTGAGGGGGATTGACAGGGTAGATGCTGAGATTGTTTCCCCTGGCTGGAGAGTCTAGAATTAAGGGGCCACAGTCTCAGGATAAGGGGTCGGCCATTTAAGACTGAGATGAGAAGGAATTTCTTCACTCAGAGGGTTGTGAATCTTTGGAATTTTCTACCTGAAAGGGCTGTGGATGCTCAGTCGTTGAGTATATTCAAGGCTGAGATAGATAGATTTTTGGACTCTAGGGGAATCAAGGGATATGGGGATCGGGCAGGAAAGTGGAGTTGAGGTTGAAGATCAGCCATGATCTTACTGAATGGTGGAGCAGACTCAAAGGGCTTTATGGCCTACTCCTGCTCCTAATTCTTAGGTTCTTATATCATCAGCTTCGCCTCATAGCTCAGATGCTTTAAACCATCAGTTTTTGTTGGTCCTTTTCTGCACTGCCTTCAATGCCCGAATATCCTTGTTATAGTATAACGACCAAGTTCATTATCATCTCCTATGATTTGTGCTCTAGCCCTCTGGCTATATAGTCCAAGATCCAACTGGCTTTCCTTCTTACTGCTGTGTACTGTACTGATGGTTTCAGTAAGCTATTCAGCAATGCTCCCAGATCCCTCTTCTGTGTCCTGTAGCCTTGGGCCACTTAGTTTATATTCCTGTTTATTTTCCTTCAAAAGTTTTATCACCTTGCATTTGCCCACATTAAATGTCATTTGTTACTCATCAGGCCACCTTCACAACTATCCCTATTCCCTTTGTATTTGTTCTACTTCTTGGCTATTTTTGAAGCCTCTCCATATCTGGTGTCATCTGCAACCTTAGACAATTTTCTTTCTGCTTCAAATCATTGATATACACTCTAAAAAGCAATGGCCCCAACACTGATCCTATGGAACCCTGCTGATGATCCGTCGACATGTCCATGCAACTCCATTCACAACCACTCTTTGCTTTCTTTGGTTTAGTCAACTTTCAATCCACCTCAGAACCATGGCTGATTCCCCCCACCCCCCCACCGCCCCCATCTAGCTGAGGGGCACCAAGATCAATTGCGGCACTCCCATTGTTTCTCTGTTAACAGCACAGACCAGGGACCAAATATAGGACACTTCTGGTCTTTATGACTTAGCATCAGAACCACAATACATTTATCAACTGAAGCAATCATTAGAGGAGCCATTTTAAAAAATAAAACTGACAAATCTGGCGCGAGCCTCTGCCAGGGAACTAGAAAAAAAAAACAGAACAAAACAGAGCATTTACAAATGCTATATGCAATAATGCTTAAAAGATCTATTTATATTTAAAAAAGCAAGCCAAATTGAAGTTTTATTTCACATTTGTATTATTTTCTCAAAATCTGGATGGCATGCATTGCAAAAGAAAAAGTCATACACAATTTTATCCACATTGGGCCTTGTCAAGAGGCCTCAACACCAATACTTACAAAACAATGGGTTTCTTTTACTTCACTGTGTATTCAATAAAAACTTAACAAATCTAAATGGTTCAAAATTGCAAGATTATTCTTGAAGGAAAACAAGGCTAACTTTATTTAAAAACAAACAATGAAACTACTTTATGGTCCAGGGTAGCTTATTATTGATTTTTATCCTTGTTATTAGTAAGATATATATTAAACATAGTCGATCAATACTGATGGAATTGCTGAACTGCATATTGGAGAAGGTAAACATCAAGTAATCATATTTATCCATTTTTAATAAAAAAATAAAAACTGAAGGAAAAAGTGATTAGAAACTGCACCTTTACTTAAATTCTGAAGTCCAGCAATTCCACTATTAGAATAATTTTTGGGAGGATAACATCCAAATAAATACATTCACTGACATGTTTTTGAAACTGGAAGTGGATGAACCAAATGAGATAGGTTGAGGGAATTTTGGTTTTATCTAAGTTTTCCTTTTCAACTAATGAAATTAGCTTTGTACTATAATTAAATGTGGAAATGTTATATTGTTCAGTGTGGCACTATATATTGAGTAGAGAAAGCTAGCATTTAGATCTCTGTATTTACATTAACAAGTTGCCTGAGACGGACAATCCAACCTGCTCAGCATATGGATGAGTTTTACCTGATGCCATATGATCTATGGGGAGGGAAGAAATCAGCATGTGTGCAGTCATTTATTTGTGCTATTGGCCAAGGTGAGCTCAACTAAAAGCATCACAACTAATTAGCAGTGATCTCCAATAGGATACATAGGTGATTTTGTAGATGTGAATTTTGCTCGGTTTTTATTAATTTATGTGAATACAGTAATAAGTTAAAATATACCAAATTCTAAATTAGCGTATAGAAGCCCTGATTATGGGCTATATAGCCAGAGGGATAGAGCACAAATCATAGAGGATGATAATGAGCTTGGTCGCTGTACTATAGCAAAGATATTCGGACATTTCCATGTAGGAAAGGATAAGCATTTGCCTTTTAATTTTCCTTCCTTCAGTTACAGTATAGCTCAGTAAGGTACTTATATACTGTGTATAACTAAACAACAGGCTACTAAAATTTGCAGTCTTTCAATGCTGCAAAGATCAGCAATGGAAATGGAAATATGCACCCATCAGATCAAATGTGCATCTAAAGGAAATTAATTCCTATGGGTTAACTTTTTAGCTGTTTCTACATTTCAAAAACAGTCTTCCAGCATTCTCAAATCAAAACTTAATTGGGAAGGCACCTTCATTTAGTATAATCAGCAATCTTAGCAGGTATGTGTCACAATAAATGAAGCTGGCTGCATTATCTAATACCATTTTTGTTTTTATTAAACTAATACTTTGAGGAATAAAAATATGATGAACTTGCTGGATAATTTGACGGTCATCTTAAAAAAAAAGTTACTATATAACAAAACTGACCAGTATGAATCCTTTGTCCTTTTTCCTATTTTTAGTCTGTGAGAAAGCAGACCCCCCCCCGCTCCCATGTTTCAAATCACATTCACGTGTCCTCAGATAAGATGCCCTTCAAAGTCAAACATGAAGAACTGCTGTTCATGCTTCAGTGATCAAACTCAGATAATATTAGTGGCAGCAATCTGAATATTACAGCTCTTTGTACTGATAAATCCAATCAAGCTCCTGGTAATTTCACTATTGCTGAACAAGATAGTGAGCCATCACCAGTGCTATGAGCCACCTTAACTCTCTTGGGCATGAGAGCTTGACTGCACACAGGGTCAGGACTGTCAGAACGCAGAAAGGAAAGTAGCTATTTGTGTCATGTTTGAAGCAGAGCAACGTAAATTGATACACGAAAGCTAAAAGAAAGCCCATTGCATGGCAGTCTGGGAATAAGATATAGAAGGCATAAGTGCTCCCTTATACTACTAGCAGTCCTTGGAGAACAAATGAGAGGAAAAACATCAGACCACTGAAATGGTTCTCTAAATTTCTAAGAACGCCTCCCATATAGGTGGGAAAAGTCTCCTCAAACCTCAAATGTGATGATTTGTAAACTAAATGTTTTCCAAATGTTCTAATGGGAAGTAATATGGGCGTACTTGCTTTTCTTCAAATGTGTTGAATACACAGTAGGCAGGCAGCATGACCACATAAGAGACATGTCTAATTCAGAGGCTAATGCAGGATGTGTGCCCCCACAGCCAATTTCAGACATAAATTATTTTTTAAATGAATGCATCTTTAACTTGCTTATGGAAATTGTTCTGATAAGGAGTTGGATTTGGAGTATCACAAATTAACTCTATACATTTTCTGTATTCTAATATTTGTATATTTCATCCTTAAGATCATCAAAGAAAAAATATAAAAATAAAAATATTCATCTCAGACCCAGTGTGTTGTTACAGGGCAATGGCAGATACACATCTAGTGTAAAACTTACATGACTTTATTTGCCTAAAACAGTCTATGGAAGCCATTGTCAATTACTAAATTTGTGATTAGTTCCAATCAAATGCAAGTGCTCAAACATGGCCTCTCATGGTGCCAGCAAGGGGCTGCAGTGTATCTACAAGGTGGCACTGTAACAAGTAGTAACAAGGGAGCTCTAGAATTTTATTCCTGGGAAAAATAATAGACAGAGATGTTGCTCATTATTTTCCTTTACTGCCAGCTCCATGCTTCTGATTCTCCTCCCCACTATGTTGCTGATTCTGGATTTTACCTTCTTCCCCCACATGCTCCTGATCTATTCCCCCCTTATCTGATAGCCTCCCTCATACCTGTGTTCGCCTTCCCATCCAGTACA
Source organism: Squalus acanthias (assembly GCA_030390025.1). NCBI lineage: Eukaryota > Metazoa > Chordata > Chondrichthyes > Squaliformes > Squalidae > Squalus > Squalus acanthias. Next base: position 153,359,748 of record CM059426.1, on the reverse strand, counting down.
TCTTCATGCCCCTCTCCACCCACTGCTATTTGAAGTCCCTACCCTGATGCCTCCATGTACCTCCTTATTGAAAAACATCAATGTCATCAGATATCATAGTTAAATTGATAGGAAACTCTACTGGGAGACATTCTGAAAGCAATCTGTAGCAATAATAAATAGCGGATTGTTTTCAAACTATCGGAAGACTAGGATAGCTCTAACATCCTGTGGAATTCATTACAAGAGCAGAAGGTAACAACACGAATGCTACAATTAATATGGAGCCACAAGAGTGTGCACACAGGTGAGGGGCAGGTAAGTAAGTTGTTTGTAAAACCTACTATATCACATCACTTCACATGATTTGTAAACAGAAATGTTTTCATGTACATTTTAAAATCCAGAACAATTAAATAATAAATGGCATCACTATTTCAAATTCTTTAAATCTGTTAGCTATCTGAGTGAACACTGCATTTTTAAAAATTATCTTCACATCTTTGCAGATGCACCCCATCTCTCCCTGCAGAGACATTGGAACAACTTATATTCCACTCCACCCCTGTCAATTTCCCTTTCAGCTCATGAGGAAAGGTAGGGTATTCTGGGCTGTGACTTTCTCCACAGCTGACAGCAATGCTCTTTCACGATCAGCCAAGAGGTGCACTTCTCTCAGCTGTTCTTTCTCTTCCCACCCTTCAAAGATGAACTGCAGCTCTGGCACAAATCACTCTGTCTATCTCATTAAGAAAAGTCTACACTTTATCAATGAGTGCAAATTAATTTCCAATTATTCCTAGGAAAATATTACAAAAATTGTTTTTTGAAAGAAATTGGCAATCTTGTAAAAATATATACAAGATATATAGAATTGCAACATGTAGAAAAATAACCCTTGTTTCAGTCTTTCTTCCTTGCACCCTGATAAGTTTCTTATTACAAGTACTTATGCAATAGCAGCTGGGGTTTATGGTTGCAGAAGATGCAAAACTAAATTACAAAAATAAGGAACACCTATTATATTAATAATATTGAATACTGATGTGCAGAAAAGTCTGAAAAAGTAGTTCTGCAATACATAACTATGGTTGCAGAAAATTTGCTTACAATTTAAAATGAATACGTTTTCTTTCAAGGTTTCAGACTATTGATACAGTTACAGAAATAGAGAACTAAATTAAGTATTTATATCTTGTATGAAAAAGATGTAAATTTGGAATTTCTAACACTTTTGAAACCATGCTAAAAATAAAAAGCCGAACAAAATTCTGGTTTGGTAGGGTGATAGTCCATCGTTTAAACTCCCCTGCCTCAGTCACATGGCTTTTGTTGCTCTCAATTTAGCCACATGTGCCCAAAACAGTACACTTTAGGGGCAAGGAAAACTGGCACTGCTTGGCTTGCCCTGCCCATCTTTAATTATCCCAGTCTCAAAGTAGCATTGATGGCAGCAGTAAAGCAATCCTTGGGCCAAAACTCACATGGAGATGAATAGACTGCAGGAGAAAAACCTGAGGGAAAACAAAACACATTTTGTGCTTCCGTAGGTTTTAGTTTATAACAACATAATGGCTCGTATTTTCCGATCGCAGCCCTCCTGCGGGCGGAGGCCTGCGATCTGGAAAAATCTGCGCCCTTACCTGAGGACTCCCAGGATGCACACGCTTCCACTCCTGGGCCTCACCATACTTGAAGTGCGCACGGCCCACGTATCCCAGAGGCGCATGTAGTTTGCAGCGTCCCTGGGATCACGTGGGCCATGGGGAGCCAATCACAGAAGGGAATCTCCCTTCATACATTTGACAGAAAGACCTGTCAAATATATGAATGGAGATCAATGAAAAAACATAGTACAGGAAACTCTCTTTTAACCGGCACCCAAATAACCGGAAATCTCTCTTAACCGGCAAAATTCTTGAGTAGGTAACCGGGGTTTTCCTTCATCTCTCCTTTAAAAATAACTTTTAAAAAAACCCCGAGGCGTTTGCCTTGTATCGGAGCGTGTAGATTGGGAGGGGAATGTGCAGCCCGGGTAGGCAGCGGACACGACAGATGGTCAGCTGGCGGTCCCCGGGGAGACGGAGCTCCGAATGCAGGCGCATGTCAGTGTGTACGGGGCTCTCGTACGTTGGGAGATATAACTCTCCGTTATCCGGACTTTTTGATTAACCGGCACCACGCCGGTCCCGTCGGTGCCGGTTAATAAAGAGTTTCCTGTACCTGTAAAACTTTAAATAAATTTTTAAAAAAAATCACATTTTTAAAATGACTTGAAATTACAATAAATTAAGTATTTTAAACAAAAATTTAATTTTTTGAAAAAAATTAAAGTTTTTTATGGGGCTAAAAATAAACTTACCTTTTTTTAAAGTATTTTTAAATGATAAATCAGTGGAATTTTTTTTAAAAAACTTTTTTCAACTCTTATCCTGGTAAAAGCAGGCCTTACGCCTGCTTTTACCAGGCGTAAGAATTGTTAGGATTTTCTGCGGGCGGAGGGTCTCCAAAAAGCGGAACTATCCGCCCGTAGAGGCCCTTCTCCCGGGCAGCCGGAGGATCTGTCAAGACCATTCTTGACAGATCGGAAATGCCGGTTTTCAGCACGTGCGCTGTGCATGCCTGAAACCGGCATTTCCAATGTCCCTACGGGTGGGTACACAGCGCGTACCCACCCGTAGGGATCGTAATATCTGGGCCAATGGGTATTTCTAATAAAAACATTTTTTTTGTAAATGTTATGTGACAGATGGCACAGATTTTAAAATCTACAAAAAGAATCTGTATTCACAAGATTTGTAAAGAAATGTCACCAACGCAGTCAGTCAGATTCTGCTTAAAATAATTAAGTTAATCAGTTATACTCTACAAAGGAAAAGGTGCAAGAATGTTATATGGCAAAAGGAAAGGCAAGGACAATTTTAACAATTTAGTGCAGCAGTAAATCTGTTATTTATAGAAATAACCAGTCTTACCTTTTCTGCCTCAACCTCAACATAGCTGAGCCAAACACAAAGGCTCCCTCTGGGGAAACACATGGGATGAAATGTCTTTCGCTGGCTGAAGTCTGGCCCTCTCTGTTACTGCGTTTCGGTTTTCCACTTTATATTTTACGCCTGACACTAGCAAGACTGGTGAAGACTAGCTTTCCTAAGCAAAAGAAATTGTACTACCTCCTCTTCTTTTACTATTGGATGCAGAGGGGAAAAAAAACATTCAGTGCGAATACTGAAGGATATTCTGAGGAAAAACTAAGCTTGGATTCCAGAAATACATTTTAAAATTACAGAAAACAAAGTAAAAGTGTCCTCTAATATAGCTAAAATTTGCAAGAGCAGACAACTTGATTGCAGACACAAGAGAGCTGTGCAGATTCCTCATACAACGGCTTATTAAACACTCAGTTATATGACAAATGCTATGCGGCTTTTTAGTGGGGTGTGGGTAAGAATTAAAATCAGATTTATTTTACTTCTTTGTACATTTTTATTTCTGTAGAGGAAGAATGGTTGAGAGTCAAGGTCAATCAGATTATCAGTGGGGCTAATGTGTACGGTCATCGGTATAAAGGCAATGCTGACTGCATGAACAGTGGAACTGTGGTGAATGTGGCTGGGACTTATATTTGCACTTTCGATTAATGTAATATTAGTAGTCCTGTGGGGGGTAAAATTGTTATGCCACTGGTGTTACCTCATGGCACTAAAGACCGGAACCATGGCATAAATTGCACTGTACAACATAAAACATGGCTGCATCTTTAAGGCTGTAACACAAATGAGCAAATCAAATGTGCCTGAGGATTGGAAAGTGGCAAATGTGACACCATTGTTCAAGAAAGGGTGTAAGGACAATCCTAGTAACTGCAGGCCGGTCAGTTTAACATCAGTGGTGGGTAAAGTTTTAGAAACAATAATCAAGGAAAAAATTAACTGGCATTTGGAGAGGTTTAAGCTAATTAAGGAGAGCCAACATGGGCTTGTAAAAGGAAGATCGTGTTTGACTAATCTAATTGAATTTTTTGATGAAGTAACAGAGAGGATTGATGAAGGGAATGCAATGGATGTTGTCTACATGGATTTTCGGAAGGCGTTTGACAAAGTACCACATAGAAGGCTGGTTAACAAAATTGAGGCTCATGGAATAGGTGGGTCAGTGGCAGCTTGGATAAGGAATTGGCTTAAGGACAGAAAACAGTGAGTTGTGGTAAATGGCTGTTTTTCAGACTGGAGGATGGTAGACAGTGGTGTTCCCCAAGGGTCAGTGCTGGGGACTCTGCTTTTTTTGATATATATCTAAATGACCTGGATATTGGAATACAGAGTAGAATTTCTAAATTTGCCAATGACACCAAACTTGGGGGTGTGGCAAACATTGATGATGATATCAATCGACTGCAACAGGACACAGAAAGGCTAGCAGAATGGGCAGACAAGTGGCAGATGGAATTTAATAGAGAAGTGTGAGGTGATGCATTTTGGCAGAAGGAACAGGGAGAGGCAATATACACTTAATGGCACAGTTTTAAAGAGTGTGCAGGGACAGAGGAACCTGGGAGTTAATGTGCATCGGTCCCTGAAGGTGGCAGGACATACTGAGAGAGTGGTTAACAAAGCATATGGGATCTTAGGCTTCATAAATAGAGGTATTGAGTACAAAAGTAGAGAAGTTATGCTGAACCTTTATAAAGCGCTGGTTAGGCCACAACTGGAGTATTGCATCCAGTTCTGATAACCGCACTTTAGGAAGGATGTGAAGGCCCTTGAGAGGGTGCAGAGGAGATTTACCAGAAGGATTCCGGGGATGGGGGATCTTAGCTACAAGGGCAGGTTGGAGAAGCTGGATTTGTTTTCATTAGAGCAAAGGGGGTTGAGGGATGATTTGATAGAGGTGTACAAGATTATGACGGGTTTGGATAGGCTAGACGGGGAAAGGTTGTTCCCACTAGTTGATGGTACAAGGACTAGGGGACACAGATTTAAGGTTTGGGGCAAGAGATACAGGGGGAATGTGAGGAAAAACTTTTTTTACACAGCGAGTGGTGATGACCTGGAATTCACTGCCGACGGAAGTGGTGGAAGCGGAGACACTCAATATTTTCAAGGGGAGACTGGATAGGCACTTGAGGGAAATAAACTTGCAGGGCTACGGGGATAGAGCGGGGGAATGGGACTGACTGGATTGCTCTACAGAGAGCTGACATAGGCTCGATGGGCCGAATGGCCTCCTTCTGTGCCGTTATGACTCTGTGACTATGACCTACACTATCTGACACTTCTCTAGCAGAGTGGAATGCATTCAACCAGTTGGTTTTCAGCCTTATAACACATGCTCCTAGGTAGCCAGATAGGTTTTATTTAGTAGCTATTTTTATATAATATTTACATATAATAATGCAGTACTTCTCTCATAACATATTTGTACAATTGGCATTTAGATAAAACCAATTCAAGAGGTTAGAACACTCCAGTGCAATATGGCATTTATCACAACCTGATTAATTTGTGAAAAGGTCCAGAAGAGGAATATCTGATCTAGAACTAGCCACATGTCCGAGACATGTGATTTTAAACCAACATACACATTTTAAATAATTAGTAACTAATATACTTTCAAAATAAGAGTTCATCAGCATCAATCAATATATTTCCCGTGCTGCTACGTGCATCATTTAGCCTGCCGCATGTGTCTGAGTTCCTTTTTCTTACACCCAATGTGTCTCCAAGTCTCTCTCTTCCTGATGCAGCTCCATTTTAAGCCCCACTTTAACACCAGTAATAAAATTTAGAGTGCAAGGTAGGATGCAGTAGCCCTGCCTCCAGCACCACTCCTCTGGCTATCTTGGTGCAAGAGTTGAGAAGGAGCATCAAAATTCAAGACAGAGGTGCATAACATATACCACTGTGCTAAACAGATCACCTGAAGGAAAAATAGAAATAATGCAGGTCAAAAACAATAGTCTACTACTGTGGACACAGGCCACATTCCACCAATTGTGCACTGCAGCTATCCACCGACTTACCTTTCCCTGACTAGTATATACTGTATTCAAGTTCACTATAATGATGCACTTATAATCTGCTGCATAGAATATTACTGTCAAGGATAGAGTTTCTTTTCTGTATAGCAAATAATGGCATATTTATCAAAATATAAACAAGTTGCCCTTGTATGGAGTCATACAGTTACATATTCATGCCGAGTCAGTGACTTACTCTGAAATAAATTGGTATTTGAGTTCTGTGAATTTAATACTTGAAATTCCCTTAGGGAAGAAGATCATGACCAACATCTGTGGAACGACAGCTCAGAAGACATAATGGGGAGTACTAAAGCGCCCTCTGTGCTTGTAATAAGCTCCATTACAACTAGATATCAATAAATAAGTAGATTAGGAGTCAGTTTTGAATGAAGTTACATTCCACATAACATGCTGCCTTTTAACCGGTGACCAGGGGGAACAGTCCCTATGACACACTTCCAAAACAGTTTCCACTTTCTGCACAACATCTGAATGCCACACCCTGGCAATTATTTCTGATTGCTACAGACAACAACATAAGATCAGCAACTGACCATAAGAAATTCCTTACTGGTGTGTATGGGATGGATTACATAAGAACATAAGAACATAAGAAATAGGAGCAGGAGTAGGCCAATCGGCCCATCGAGCCTGCTCCGCCATTCAATAAGATCATGGCTGATCTGATCCTAACACCCAATCTACTATCTATCACAGAAACATCTCCTGCATCTAACAGAATTGCACACACGAAATAGGAGCAGAATCAGGCTACACAGTCCCTGGGCCCGCTCCACTACCCACAGGGCCATGACCGATCCGAACCTAGACTCATCTCCAAATTCCTGCCCGCTCCCCGTAACCCTTAATGCCCTTTACTTCTAGGAAACTGTCTATTTCTGTTTTAAATTTAATTAATGTTGTAGCTTCTACAGCTTTTTGTGGCAGCATATTCCATGGACCTACCACCCTCTGAGTGAAGTAGTTCCTCCTCATCTCAGTTTTGAAAGAGCAGCCCCTTATTCTAAGACTATGTCCCCTAGTTCTCGTCTCACCCGTCATCGGGAACATCCTCCCCGCATCCACCCGATCCAACCCCTTCACAATCTTATATGTTTCAATAAGATCGCCTCTCATTCTTCTGAACTCCAATGAGTAGAGTCCCAATCTACCCAACCTCTCCTCATATGACCACCCCCTCATCTCCGGGATTAACCGAGTGAACCTTTTTTGCACTGCCTCGAGAGCAAGGATGTCTTTCCTTAAGTAAGGACACCAAAACTGTATGCAGTATTCCAGGTGCGGTCTCACCAATACCTTGTACAACTGAAGCAATACCTCCCTATTTTTATATTCTATCCCCCTAGCAATGAAAGCCAACATTCCATTTGCCTTCTTAATCACTTGCTGCACCTGCATACTAACCTTTTGAGTTTCGTGCACCAGGACCCCCAGATCCCTTTGCACTTCAGTACTCTCCAGTTTCTTGCCATTAAGATAATAAATTGCTCTAGGATTTTTCCTGCCAAAGTGCATCACCTCACACTTTCCAGTGCTGTATTCCATCTGCCAAATCTCTGCCCACTTACTTAGCCTGTCTATGTCCCCTTGCAGGTTTTTTATGTCCTCCTCACTCACTACTTTCCCTCCCATCTTTGTATCATCTGCAAATTTTGATATGTTACACTTGGTCCCTTCCTCCAAATCGTTAATATAGATTGTGAAGAGTTGGGGACCCAGCACTGACCCCTGTGGAACACCACTAGTTACTGATTGCCAGTCTGAGAATGAACCATTTATCCCAACTCTTTGCTTTCTGTTAGATAGCCAATCCTCTATCCATGCCAGAATATTACCCCCAATCCCGTGATTTTTTACCTTAAGCAATAATCTTTTGTGTGGCACCTTGTCAAATGCCTTTTGGAAGTCTAAATACACTACGTCCACTGGTTCCCCTTTATCCACTCTATATGTTACTTCCTCAAAGAACTCCAGCAAATTTGTCAAACATGACTTCCCCTTCGTAAAACCATGCTGACTTTGTCCTATTAAATTATGATTATCCAAATGTCTTGTTACTGTTTCCTTAATAATGGACTCCAAAATTTTGCCTACCACAGATGTTAGGCTAACCGGTCTATAGTTACCAGCCTTCTGTCTACTGCCCTTTTTAAATAAGGGTGTTACATTAGCAGTTTTCCAGTCTGCCGGGACCTTAGCGGAATCCAGGGAGTTTTGAAAAATTATTACCAATGCATCTACAATCCCTACCGCCACTTCCTTCAAGACTCTAGGATGTAAGCCATCAGGTCCAGGTGATTTATCCGCCTTGAGTCCCATTATTTTACCGAGTACCACTTCCTTAGTGATTTTGATCGTGTTTAGCTCCTCTCCCCCTATAGCCCCCTGTTTGTCCAGTGTTGGGATATTCTTAGTGTCCTCTACTGTAAAGACTGATACAAAATATTCATTCAGTGTTTTTGCCATCTCCATATTTCCCACCATTAATTTCCCGGTCTCATCCTCTAAGGGACCAACATTTACTTTAGCCACCCTTTTTCTTTTTATATAACTATAAAAACTCTTACTATCTGTTTTTATATTTTTTGCTAATTTACTTTCATAATCTATCTTCCCTTTCTTAATCAATCTTTTTGTTATTTTTTGCTGCCTTTTAAAGTTTTCCCAATCCTCTGTCCTCCCACTAGATTTCGCTACCTTATATGCCCTTGTTTTTAGTCGAATACTATCCTTAATTTCTTTACTTAGCCACGGATGACTGTCCTTTCTTTTACACCCTTTTCTTTTCAGTGGAATATATTTTTTTTGGAAGTTGTAAAATAACTCCTTGAATGTACACCACTGATCATGTGTCGTCTTACCCTTTAATCTATTTTCCCAATCCACTCTACTCAATTCCGCTCGCATACCTTCATAGTCTCCTTTATTCAAGCTTAGCACGCTTGTTTGAGATCCAACCTTCTCACCCTCTAATTGAATATGGAATTCAACCATGTTATGGTCACTCATTCCAAGGGGATCCTTTACTAGGACATTTTTAATTAATCCTGTCTCGTTACACAGGACCAGATCTAAGGTTGCTTGCCCCCTGGTCGGTTCAGTTACATACTGCTCAAGAAACCCATCCCTAATACACTCAATGAACTCATCCTCAAGGCAGCCCTGCCCCATTTGATTTGTCCAATTAATATGATAGTTAAAATCCCCCATAATTATAGATGTTCCCTTATTACATGCCTCAACTATTTCCTGATTGATACTCCGTCCAATAGAGTTGCAACTGTTCGGAGGCCTATAGACTACGCCCACTAATGTTTTTTTCCCCTTATTATTCCTTATCTCCACCCAAACTGTTTCATTATCATGATTTTTTGACCCAATATCATTACTCTGTATTACAGTGATTCCTTCCTTTATTAACATAGCCACCCCACCTCCCCTTCCTTCCTGCCTGTCCTTCCTGATCGTTAGATAACCTGGTATGTTTAATTCCCAGGCATTGTCACCCTGCAGCCATGTTTCTGTAATGGCCACAATATCATAACCATATGTAGTTATTTGTGCCATTAACTCGTCTATTTTGTTACGAATGCTACGTGCATTCAGATAGAGAACTTTCAAATATGCTTTGTGGCACTTAGTTCCTGCTTTTTCACTTTTTACCAGTTTACCTTTTACTCCACACACTCTGTCCCTTCCTGCCACGCTCTGATTTGTGATTCCCCTACTGCTACCTATGTCTATGACCCTCTCTGTTGTCATTTTTATTTTTTGCTCTCTTGAAACCTCCCCCCCACTAATTAGTTTAAAGCCCTCTCCACAGCCCTAGTTATTCGATTCGCCAGGACACTAGTCCCAGCACTGGCCAAGTGAAGTCCGTCCCAACGGAACAGCTCTCTCCTGCCCCAGTACTGGTGCCAGTGTCCCAAGAAGCAAAACCCATTTTTCCCACACCAGTCTTTGAGCCACGCATTCAACTCCCTGATTTTATTTACCCTAGCCAAATTTGCTCGTGGCTCAGGTAGTAATCCAGAGATTATTACCCTCGAGGTTCTGCTTTTTAATTTGGCCCCTAGCTGCTCAAACTCCCTCAGCAGAACCTCTTTCCTTGTCCTATCTATGTCATTGGTACCAACATGGACTACTACAACTGGATCCTCCCCCTCCCACTCCAAGTTTCTCTCCAGCCCAGAGGAGATGTCCTTAACCCTGGCACCGGGCAGGCAACACAGCCTTCGGGACTCTCGCTCTTGGCTGCAAAGAACCCTATCTATCCCCCTAATGATACTATCCCCTACCACTACAACATTTCTTTTTACTCCCCCCACTTGAATGGCCCCCCTTACCACGGTGCTGTGGCCTGGTTGCTCATCCTCCCTGCAGTCCCCGCTCCTATCCACACAGGGAGTAAGAGCCTCGAACCTGTTGGACAAGAGCAAGGGCTGCGGCTCCTCCAACACTACTTCCTGGATCCCTGTACCTGCCTCACTCGTAGTCACACCTTCCTGTCCCTGACCACGGGCTACTTCTGAATTAGTTACTCTAATTGGTGTGACTACCTCCTGAAACACGGAGTCCAGGTAACTCTCCCCCTCCCTGATGTGTCGCAGTGTTTGAAGCTCGGACTCCAGCTCATCAACACGGAGCCGGAGTTCCTCGAGCAGCCAACACTTACTGCAAATGTGTTCACCGTGAACATCAATGGTGTCCACCAGCTCCCACATATTGCAGCAGTAACACATCACCTGCTCTCCCATTCTATGTAATTAATTAAAAATGTATTATTTACTGTTCAGTTAATTTATGCCAGCAGTCTCTGCTACACCACAGATACCCGAGAAACAATAAAATTGAAGTTTTGTATAAAAAAAAAGAGAAATACTCACCAACCAATCACTTACCTGCTTTCTGGTGATGTCACACTTCGATTATTTTTTACCTCTCTCCTGCTCTCGGCTTGGTGAAAGCCTACCTGGTCGCTGCCGCCTTTTACCGCCGCCGCCTCGCCGCTGTTGCTCCACCCAGGTCCGCCTCACTCTCTGTCCTGTGGCAGTTTGTTCTGAGTCTCCTCACTCTGTCCTGTGACAGTTTGTTCTGAGTCTCCTCACTCTCTGTCCTGTGGCAGTTTGTTCTGAGTCTCCTCACTCTGTCCTGTGACAGTTTGTTCTGAGTCTCCTCACTCTCTGTCCTGTGGCAGTTTGTTCTGAGTCTCCTCACTCTGTCCTGTGGCAGTTTGTTCTGAGTCTCCTCACTCTCCGTCCTGTGGCAGTTTGTTCTGAGTCTCCTCACTCTCCGTCCTGTGGCAGTTTGTTCTGAGTCTCCTCACTCTCTGTCCTGTGGCAGTTTGTTCTAAGTCTCCTCACTCTCTGTCCTGTGGCAGTTTGTTCTGAGTCTCCTCACTCTGTCCTGTGACAGTTTGTTCTGAGTCTCCTCACTCTCTGTCCTGTGACAGTTTGTTCTGAGTCTCCTCACTCTCTGTCCTGTGGCAGTTTGTTCTGAGTCTCTTCACTCTCCGTCCTGTGACAGTTTGTTCTGAGTCTCCTCACTCTCTGTCCTGTGGCAGTTTGTTCTGAGTCTCTTCACTCTCCGTCCTGTGGCAGTTTGTTCTGAGTCTCCTCACTCTCTGTCCTGTGACAGTTTGTTCTGAGTCTCCTCACTCTCTGTCCTGTGACAGTTTGTTCTGAGTCTCCTCACTCTCTGTCCTGTGGCAGTTTGTTCTGAGTCTCTTCACTCTCCGTCCTGTGGCAGTTTGTTCTGAGTCTCCTCACTCTCTGTCCTGTGACAGTTTGTTCTGAGTCTCCTCACTCTCTGTCCTGTGACAGTTTGTTCTGAGTCTCCTCACCCTGTCCTGTGACAGTTTGTTCTGAGTCTCCTCACTCTCTGTCCTGTGACAGTTTGTTCTGAGTCTCCTCACTCTCTGTCCTGTGGCAGTTTGTTCTGAGTCTCCTCACTCTCCGTCCTGTGGCAGTTTGTTCTGAGTCTCCTCACTCTCTGTCCTGTGACAGGGTACTACAGGATTTTTTTTGTAAATGTCTACAGTCATTGCTTTGTACTAACCACTAAAGAGAATTGATATACTGTGCACAAATTACATTTAATTTTTTGGGGGAACCAGTGAGATTGTGTACCCCCTGCAAAATTTAGCTCATTTCCAGTACATCTTTAAACAGAATCTTGAATCTCCATTTTGCTGATGTAACCCACTGCTCAGATATTGACTGTCCAAATTAAGAAAACCACAAAGCTCACCAGAATGCTTGTAACTCAAAAGGTATTGGTATGCTAATTCTAATAAGGAAACAAATGCCCTGGGTCCACCTAACTGCACACTTTATTCCAAAAACAAAGCATCGGCCACATGTAATCCTACCATTGAATATTCTTCATTGAATATTAAGCGCCTTGGGACGTGTTACTACATTAAAGGTGCTCTATAAATGCAAGTTGTTGTTCTCATTTGGAAGGACTTGCTGCAATGTTTTGGAAATTACTGTGCCAGTAGATTCACTTCCAGATATGAGGTTTTCAGTGGAAATTTTGCTTAAAGAAAGAAGTCTGAAGGTTTGAAGGGTGGCCTCTGAGATCTTGAAGTCAGTATTCTGAGTGGACAATTTCCTGGTGCAGTCTCAAATCTGACTCCATTGATTCTGATTGATCTGGCATCTTTGGAAGATTGTAGACTTGCTCCTCTTCATTCAAACACCACATTAAAGAGCAGGAGTAAATTCACTGACCTGAAGCTCCCAGCCAAAAGCTGTGCTCAAAGGAAGTGTGGGTCTGAGAATCAGGTGCTGCAGTGTTACAGCTCTAACTCCGACCCACACTTCCTTTGAGCGCTGGATCAATGAATTTACTTACAACTCTTGCGTATGATCTTAAATCATTGAGGTAGCTGCATACATGCAACCCTCGGCTTTTAGCTAACACTAAAAGGTACTTTGTAAGGACTACTAGGTATGAATTAAGACCAAAAAGCAATGCTTTATATTGGCAACTGCTTGAAATCAAAGCTACGCTGAGTGACACTACCTGACTATTATATCAAAGTAGGCAGTCTTGAGATTGGCTGTAAATAAGTCCCTTACAGATAACAACTGCCATATTTTGGGGTGGGTGACCCCCACATGGAATTTACTTTTCTAAGAATTGTCACAAAGTAGGGTAGGAGACACAACTTCAGGATCTCCATGAAGGTCACAAAATTACAAAAAAAAAATTTTTTTTTAAGTCAAACAAAGTTTGTGTTAATATAAAAACAGAAAGTGCTGGAAATACTCAGCAGGTCAGACAGCATCATTGGAGAGAGAAACAGAGTTAACGTTTCAGGTCGACGACCTTTCATCAGAACTGGAAAAGTTATAGATATAACAGTTGTTAAGCAAGTGCAGAAGCAGAGAAAGGGGGCGGGGAGAACAAAAGGGAAGGTCTGTGATAGGGTAGAAGATAGGAAAGATTAAATGTCAAAACGTATTATTGTACAAGGCAAAAGGAGATGGTAATGGGACAAGTAAAGAATCAAACGATGGGTCTAGAAGAGGTGTAAATGGGAATATCAGAATAATCAACAACTGCCGTCCAAAAAAATGGGGGCAGAGGTTATAATCTGAAATTGTTGAACTCTATGTTGAGTCCAGAAGGCTCTTTCCATGTGGAAATTAGAACAGAGTACTCCCCTTAAATTTTCCTTTCCCTCCACTCTACTTCTACCACACTGGTTTACAATCAAAGGATAGGTATACCTTAAAGTTCTGTAATCTCCTAATCCAGACACAAGTAGCCACCTGTGTTGGTGAAGCAATACTGATCAAGGCAGACCAAATAGAACTCGCATAAATGCACACCTATCTTTGCAATCCAGCCTCTGGATTATACTTTGTACATGCTTCAAATAGGTGATACTTATTAGGCAAACTTCAGCTGCTCCATTTGTGGTAGACTTAATAATGCATACCTGCATCAAGCATTTACATTTCATTAACTACATACATAGATTCTGACTGGAATAATTAATTATTAGAATCTTACTGAGGTGTTTGCCCCAATCTTGGACTGAACTTGGTATGAGAAAAAAACTGCAGACAGGTTCTTAATGAGCTATTTGGACTAGTCCCCAGAGCACACAATACAGCCCATCAATGCATTGTGAATGAGTATCTTTAGTGGTAGAAAAAAAAGTTCTCACATTTGAGTTGATCCAATACAATTAATATTAAGAGTAGTAGGGAAAAAATAAATAAATGTTAAGCTTTTTATCTTCTGATACCCTCAAATAGTAATAAAAGGACATTCAGTTCTATCCCAAAAACCCCTCAACATATCCCTATGGTTTTCCTAGTTGATATGAATAGAACAATAAAGAATTAATTTCATATTAAACAGAATTATTATACATAACTGTTGAATAAACCAAGTGCACAATGGAATACTCAGTTTAAATCAACTTTTGAGAAAAATCTTCACAATTCCTTGTGATCTTGCCATTCCTGACTTGTGGAATAAAGTGGGTATTTAACAGTTAAACATTAGATAGTCTCTTTCATCTAAGTATGCAACCAGTCCAAAGGAATATTTTTATAAATGGAAGAATCTCTAAGCTAGCGTTGTTAAAGATTGATTACTTGAGGATGTTTCAAGAAATGACCTGGGGCCTTTGTCAGATGCAGCAAAACTGAGAATATTGGGCTGGTGTAAGAACTTTCATACATTTCCCAATCCACAACTGCATTCTTGTGGTGACTTAATACCTTCATGGTGGAAGTATCTGTTGTTGGCATGTCTTTGCCACAAGGTGTTTAATTGATCTACACAACCTTGAATTTAACTTTTCACTTTCAGTTTTTAATTGTAGTTGGTTCTTTTGCTGTGTAAACACTTTGATCAATGTTTCTCTTTGTAGATGTTACTTTTGTTGTGGCAAGAACATATGAACATTAATGACGGACAGGAAAAAAGGTGGTCCATCCAGCCTATCTCATACAGTAATGTTGCAGAGAACATTATGCCTTTGTTACCTCTAGACTTGACTATTCCAACGCACTCCTGGCTGGCCTCCCACGCAATGTTCCCTTTAAGCTGCGCGGCGCTCCAGGGAACCCGCGCAGACGGCTTGCCAGCTTTTCAATACAAAAACCGCGCATGCACCAAAAAAAGAGGGAACATTGCTTCCACGTTCTACCCCACGTAAACTTGAGGTCATCTAAAACTCTGCTGCCCGAGTCCTAATTCGCATCAAGTTGCGTTAGCCCATCACCCTTGCGCTTGCTGACTTAGGCTCCCAGTTAAGCAACGCCTCAATTTTAAAATTCTCATCCTTGTTTTCACATCCCTCCATGGCCTCGCCCCTCCCTATCTCTGTAATCTCCTATAGCCCCATAACCCTCCGAGATATCTACAGTCCTCTAATTCTGGCCTCTTGAGCATCCCCATTTTCGCTCCACCACTGGTGGCCGTGCCTTCAGCTGCCTAGGCCCTAAGCTCTGGAATTTCTCCCTAAACCTCTCCGCCTCTCTATCCTCCTTTAAGATGCACCTTAAAACCTACTTCTTTGACCAAGCTTTTGGGCATCTGCCTCAATATCTCCTTATGTGGCTCAGTGTCAAATTTTGTTTTATAAGGCTCCTATGAAGCGCCTTGGGATGTTTTACTACATTAAAGGCGCTATATAAATACAAGTTGTTATTGTTGATACTAACACTCCCCACCTACCAACAGCAATGTAATCTCCAAGGAGTAGCAAAAAAAAATTCTAGGCCAATTCAGAAGAAAGCATTCTGGGAAATTCCTTTCCAACCCCAAAGGCAATCCAAAAGAGTTGCAGGAAACCGCATCACCCACCAGTCCACCTATCTTCTATATGCAGTAATATCAGCCACTGCCAGGATCTCGTTCAACTCCCTCTGAACGCTGCAGCGAATTCACATTCACTGCAGGAGCTAGCAACTTGTTGCAAAGGTTGATGCTAAAAGAAAAACTTCCTCACATCTAACCTAGTTCTTTACTTAAGTAACTTAAATGTACGCCCCTTGATTTTCCTGAACCTATCTAATTCAAATAGTCTATCCATTTGGACACAATCTAGTCCCTTCATTATTTTAAATTCCTCAATCAAATCTTATTGAAGTCTACCCTTTTCTAAAGTAAAAAAATACAACTCTCCAGGCCTATTGTGATAACTAAGGGATTTTAACCAGGATCAATCTAGTGTCCCTCCTCTGATCTTTTTCCAGGGTCTCTATATCGCCCACCATGTGAGGGGCCCAATACTAGACACAGCATTCTAAATAAGGCCTAACCAATGTCTTGTACAAGGACACTACAGTACTATTCATTTTATATTAGATTATCTTAGCAATACATCATAATAATTTATTTGCTTTTGGTATAGCCTCACAGCACTGGTCATGAATCATTACAGACTCGTACTATAACACTTTCGTTCAAAACACATGCTTAGCATTATTGTTACCCATCTGTATAATACTACATTTATCTACATTAAATGTCATCTGTCAGACGTGGGCCCATTTTCCCATTGCATTGGATGAATACCATCCGGACCGGCACCACAATCTGTTTTGGGACCCTTTATTCTTTCCAGAAATATATCTGCATCTACTTGGACAATTACAACTTTAGTGTCAACTGTACATTCCATTAATGGTAACTGAGTATAATCTACTGGACTGAAAACTGATACAAAGTAGCCATTTAAAACCTCTGCCATGCTGAGAATTCACCTGAATCTGCCCTACGGAATCCTTTAGGGGCCCTATGAAGTCCTTTAATCGTCGTCTAACTTCTAACATAGCCAAAAAAGATAACGGGTGCATATAGTCTTCTAGTTAGATTCTTGTTTTTTTGCTAACATTTGAATATTGTTCTCTCCTGTGTTGATTTCTGCTGTTTTAGAGCATTACTCAACAATGTTTACAGTCCAATATTTTGCTATCCGTTAGGCACCTTTTGCTGTTGTGTGATTTCTTTACATGGTATAATTTACATGCCTAAGGAGAAGAATAATTTTCCTTAGGTAGGCCAGGGCAGCTCTTTCTACCTGCTGTTCCTCACTTACCTACCTTGTATGTTTTGTTTTCATGCATTGGATTTTTTAGAACTAGCTTTTTTAAAAATATGTGTTTCAGTTGTTTCATGATTCTGGTGCACATTTCACTGATTCCAGTGCAACTTTCACTGATCCCACCTTTCTTTTTTCTCGCAGTTCTTCTGCCTCTCATACTGGGGTATGGTTGACAGAGAATTCAGTTGTGCTGGTAGGAAGAAAACCTGTCCTTGGCCGACAGCTACACACTCATACACATATTTTCCAGAAGGATCACTGAATTACAATTATAAATGTGAATCTGTACTGATTATTCCCTCCTTGACCAAGGGCACTGACAAGAGCTCTGTCGCTACCCAAAGCTGGATCAGCTAATTCAACACAGACCAGTGATTGAACCTCGGACCTCCAAAGTTCTGTACCTAGAGAGACTTTTCTCTTCAGGAATGTCAATTCAAAAAACTACCACCTCAAGGCTTGACTTCTCTCACGCTTTCATAGGAACAGGAGTTGGTCATTCAGCCCCTCGAGCCCATTCCGCCATTCAATGAGATCATGTCTGATTTGTATCCTAACTCCATGCAACCGACTTGACACCATATCCCTTAATACGCTTGGCTAGCAAAAACCTCAGATTTAAAATTATTAATTGAGCTAGCATCTACTACTTTTTGTGGGAGAGAGTTCCATACTTCTACCACCTTTTGCATTAAGAAGTTACAATAGCAAAATACTGCGGATGCTGGAAATCTGAAATAACAGCAGAAAATGCTGGAAACACTCAGCAGGTCAGGCAGCATCGAGGAGAGAGAAACAGAGTCAACGTTTCGGGTCGAGGACCCTTCATCAGAACTGAAAAAGGTTAGAGAAGTAACAGATTTTTAAGCAAGTGCAGGGGCAGGGAGGAAAGAACAAAGGGAGGGACTGTGATAGGCTGGAAGGCAGGAGAGATTGACTGACAAAAGGGATGATGGTGCAAGGCAAAAGGAGAAGGTAATGGGACAAGTTAAGAAACAAAAGATGACTCTAGATGAGGTGTAAATGGCGATGGCAGAATCATCAACAGCTACCATGTGAGAAAAAAAGGGAAAAATTATATGGTGAAACAGCAATTTACTTGTACTTCTTACAATTTAGTATACTGTATTCGTTGCTCCCGATGCAGTCTCCTCTACATTGGGGAGACCAAACGCAGATTGGGTGACCGCTTTGCGGAACACCTCCGTTCAGTCCGTAAGCATGACCCCGAACTTCCGGTCGCCTGTCACTTCAATTCTCTGCTCCACTCCCTCTCTGACCTCTCCATCCTCGGCCTCTTACACTGTTCCAACGAAGCTCAATGTAAGCTCAAGGAACAGCACCTCATCTTTCGATTAGGCACTTTACAGCCTTCTGGACTCAACATCGAGTTCAACAATTTTAGACTATAACCTCGGCCCCTATATTTTTTTCCCTTTTTTGCTCACATGGTAGCTGTTGATGATTCTGCCATTGCCATTTACACCTCATCTAGAGTCATCTTTTGTTTCTTAACTTGTCCCATTACCTTCGCCTTTTGCCTTAAGGAGTGTTTCCTAACTTCGCTCCTGAATGGCCTGGCTCTGATTTTAAGGTTATGTGCCCTTGCCCTAGACTCCCCCAGCAGCGGAAAAAGTTTTTCTCTATCTACCCTATCAATACCTTTCAAAATCCTAAAAACCTCAATCAAATCACCCCTTAACCTTCTATATTCCAGGGAATACAAACCTAGTTTATGTACTCCCTCCCCATAATCTAACCCTGGTCAATGTTCCCTTTAAGACGCCTGACCTCCCGTGCAGCCAGCTCGCCGGCTGTTCAATGCAAAAAACCGTGCATGTGCATTATTCTGAATGGGCCGCACACTCAAAAAAAAATTAACAGGAACATTGGCCCTGGTGACATTCTGGTAAATCTGCACTGCACTCCTTCCAACACCAATATATCCTTTCGAAGATGCGGTGCCCTGTATTGTACACAGTGCTCCAGATGTGGTCTCACCAGGGCTTTGAACAGCTGTAGCAAAACTTTCTCCCCTTTATATTCTAGCCCTCCAGTTATAAAGGCTAACATTCCATTAGTCTTTCTGATTATTTTTTGTACATGACTACTACATTATAGTGATCTGTGTACATGGACTCCTAAATCTCTTTGGACCTCCATTATTCCTAGCTTTTCACCATTTAAAAAATACTTGGATCTATCCTTTTTCGGTCCAAAATGGATGACCTCACACTTGTTTTCATTGAAATCCATCTGCCACAGTTTTGCCTACTCACTTAATCTATCAATGTCTCGTTATAATTTTATGCTTCAGTCTACAGTACTTACTATGTCACCAATCTTTCAGTCATCGTCAAACTTGTTTAGATGACTCTCTATTGCGGTATTTAAGTCACTAATAAGTATAATGAATTGTTGAGGCACCAGCACAAATCCTTGTGGGATCACCACTAGTCACTTCCATTCAATTCAAGTACATACCCAATATTCCTACTCTCTGTCTTCTACCACCTAAACAATCTCGTGCCTTCAATTTCATGAGCTTTAACTTTATCAAACAGTCTCTTAAGTGGAACCTTATTGGATGCCTTCTGTAAATCCATATAAACTACATCCATAGACATTCCCCGTCTACTACTTTAGCTACTTCCTCAAAAAAATCCATTAGAGTTGTTAGACATGACCTACCCTTTACAAATCCATGTTGGCTGTCTCTAATCAGTTCAAATTTTTCTTAAGAACATAAGAAATAGGAGCAGGAGTAGGCCATACAGCCCCTCAAGCCTGCTCTGTCATTCAATAAGATGATGGCTGATCTTCTACATCAACTCCACTTTCCCGTCCTATCCCCGTATCCCTTGATTTCCTTAGTGCCCAAAAATCTATCAATCTCAGACTTGAATATACTCATCGACTGAGCATCCACAGCCCTTTGGGGTAGACTATTCCAAAGATTCACAACTCTTCTGAGTAAAGAAATTTCTCCTCATCTAAGTCCTAAATGGCCAACCCCTTATCCTGAGACTATTACCCCTAGTTCTAGATTCTCCAGCTAGGGGAAACAGCCTCTCAGCATCTACCCTGTCAAGCCCTCTAAGAATTTTATACGATTCAATGACATTACCTCTCATTCTTCTAAACTCCAGAGAATATAGGCCCATTCTACTCAATCTCAGTGCTCAGTCACTCTGTCCTTAATGATAGATTCCAGTAACTTCCCCACAACAGATGCTAGACTAACAGATCTATCATTTCCTGGTTTCTCTCTCTCGCTTTTCTTAAATAATCGAGTTGGATTTGGAATTTTTCAATCTAAAGAGACAATTCCTGAATCGAGAGCACTTTGGAAGATTATGGCTAAAGCATCTGCAATTTTCTCACTTACTTCCTTTAAAACCCTGGGGTCGAAACCATCAGATCCTGAGGATTTGTCAGTCATTATTGTGCCATTATTTTTTCTAATACTGTTTTTTGCTGACGTTAACTTTAGTGAGTTCCAGTCCTTGATTCATTATTAGATTCCCTAGAATGCCAGGTATATTCCTCTACTATGAAGACTGACACAAAAGTAATTATTCAACAAATAACAGAAAATGCCGGAAATACTCAGCAGGTCAGGCAGCATCTGTGGAGAGAGAAACAGAATTAACATTTCAGGTCGATGACCTCTCGTCAGAACATTTCTCTCAGTTCTGACGAAAGGTCATCGACCTGAAATGTTAACTCTGTTTCTCTCTCTTCAGATGCTGCCTGACCTGCTGAGTATTTCCAGCATTTTCTGTTTTTATTTCAGATTTCCAGCATCCGCAGCATTTTGCTTTTGTATTTATTCAACAAGCCTGCTATTTCCTTATTTTCATTTGCAATATTACTCGCATCTGTTTTTAAAGGGCCCACATTACCTTTGACCAATGTTCCCTTTAAGCTGCGCTACTGTCTCGAGGTCCAACGCAGCCGGTGAGCCGGCTTCCCAATGCAAAAAAACGCACATGCGTGGAAGTTTGAATGGGTCGCGCAGCCTAAAAAAAATGAGGGTGAATGCCCTTGACTACCCTTTTTCTTCTAATATAATTGTAGAAACTTCTTAAATTTCTCCTTTTCAAACCTAACGTTGAATTTGATCATATTATGATCACTGTTAGAAAAATGTTCCCTTACTGTTAGATTATTAACTAGTCTGGCTCATTACTCATTACTAAATCTAGTATGGCCTGCCCTCTTGTTGGTTCTAGAACATATTGCTCCAGAAAACTATCTTGAATGCACGCAAAAAATTCACTTCCTTTCTGACTTGAGCTGCACTGCTCTTCCAAATCTATATGAAAATTAAAGTCTCCCATTGAAACAACTTTGCAACAAGCCTCTCTAGTTTCTGAATTAATACATTCTGCCACTTTATTGTTGCTATCAGGAGGCCTCGAGACAACTCCCAGTACAGATTTAAATCCTCTCTTATTCCTCAACTTTAACCATAGAGTCTCCGCTGATTGCTTTCCCTTACCTATATCCTCTCTTACTAATGTTGTACAGTAAACTCTTTCGTATCCGGCACCTACGGGACCGGGATGGTGCCAGTTGATTAAAAATTCCGGATAACGGAGAGAGATACCTACCGAAGCAATTTATATATCGGCCGACCTCAGACCAGAAGAAGGTAATTCTGTGGGGGTGTTCCGAACTCAGGAGGGGAGGTGGGACATGGAGTGGCAATGGCCCAAGCTGGTTTTGTAAAAGCCGAAGGAGCACACCTGCTCATTCTAGCCCCACAAATATACAGTAAAACTTACCTTTGGGTTCCTCTTTGGCTTGACGGCCAGCTGATACTGTGCGGGGAAGATTGCAGCGCCCACAGCGACGACGGGAACAAGTGGTAAGTCATTCCCCACCATTTTCGGGACACTACTGCCCCGTTCCTTCTGGGGCGGAAGCCTCAAAACCTACTTCTGAATTTTGCCGGTTATTAAAGAATTCCGGATGATTAAGTGCCGTTTAAACAAGAGTTTACTGTAATAGTATCTTAATCAATAAGGCTACCTCTCCTCCTCTTCCAGTTTCCTTATCCTTTCTAAAGACCTTATAACCATATTTAACTCCCAATCATGACCAGCTTACAGCCATGTCTCAGCATTGGACACCATGTCATACCCTCTAATTCACTCAATTTATTTCTTATATTCTGTGCGTTAGTAAATAAAACTCTTATTTGGGCAAGAGACCCTAACCTGTCCTGCCCTGATGCTGTCTTTCTCACACTGTTTAACTTGACATGTTTCTTATTTGTCACTCCTGCTGTAACTACTTTATTTATTTTAGTATTCCTTTCACCTGGAATATCTTTCATTGTTTGTGACTGAATTCTGCTCTTATCCCTTTTTTTTCCTAGTCAATTCCTAACTCAACCCTGCACAAGTGTCAATTCATCCATGAAGATGCAGCACAATGTACCACACTCTAATAATCCCCGTCCTCTCCAATCTCCATTGGCTGCTTATGACCAAGTGAGTGAGCTTGGAAATTCTTGTTCTTGCTTTCAAATCCCTCCATGGCCTTACACCAGCCAATATGAGATCTCTCCTTTAGTCTTCCATCCCCACCCACACCATATACTTCTGTAACACCCGTCTACTCTGTGCCCGCTGCTGGTGTCCGATTGTTCATCCATTATCCTTCGGCCCTTTGGAACTTCCTACCCAGTTCTCTCTGGGCTGACAGCTCCCTCCCTGTTTCTAAAACTGTGTCAAAGCCTCTCGCTTGAACTGGATCTTCGGTCCCTCGCCATTTCTCCCTTTCATCATCCATTGTTTCTTAGTCTTCCTAACTCTGACTTCCTGCATGTGAGGAATGCAAAGGAAATGCATGTAGTCGTAAAAAATGCCATATATCACTGGAAAGAGAATGATCATGTACAAAGATTGCAACCAATCCAACAAAAAGGAAAAATCAACATTCCCACCAGTCAATCAGAAAATAAGCCAAGAATACAGTTATGCTATCAAAGGTTTCTCTCAATTCTGGCATTTCAAATCTCGTTACAGCTGAAGTTACAAAATAATGATGTAAGATGCCCTAAAGAAATCACTCTGCAATACTGAAGATGAGAATTAATACATTACATGCTCACACAGTCAAACCCAATTAAGATCATGTGCTTGGAACTGAAAATCTGATTTTACTGGATGTGTGATCTGATATTGCAATGTCTGAACATTAGCATTATAAAGCCTATCCTTACAATTTGGCAGCTTGAAAAACAAAACTAGCTAGTAATCTTTTTAAACAGTACTCCCTGTAGTTAATGAGCATTGTATATTCATTTACATTTGTACAGATAAATTGAAAGTAATCTCGGTCTCAGCAATCTACATTCAGCACTCAAAACAGCAATCAGTGCAATATCAATGTGAAAACATTAATACCTTTATTACAGCATTAGGAGTTAATTCTCAGCATTCACATCTCCAGCAACATTCACATCATCATCTTGCAGACAACAGTAAAGACCGACAGACTAAACATATCACTGTTCAAAAACTGCCTGTACATTATTTTCTGTGCATAATCCTTGGCTATGGCTGTTACCAGCTTTTTTGTATGGTATTTCATAAGAACATAAGGAATAGAAGCAGGAGTAGGCCATTCGGCCCTTCGAGCCTGCTCTGCCATTCAATAAGATCATGGCTAATCTTCGACCTCAACTCCGCCTTCCCGCACTATCCCCATATCTCCTGGTTTCCTTAGTATCCAAAAATCTATCCATCTCTGTCTTGAATATACTCAACGACTGAGCATCCACAGCCCTCTGGGGTAGAAAATTCCAAAGATTCACAACCCTTTGAGTGAAGAAATTTCTCCTCATCTCAGTCCTAAATGGCCGACCCCTTATTCTGAGACTGCAACCCCTAGCCAGGGGAAACAACTTCTGTTGTTATCCCAGCACCTACCCTGTCAAGCCCCTTAAGAATTTTATACGTTTCATTGAGCTCACCTCTCATTCTTCTAAACTCTAGGGAATATAGGCTTAGTCTACTCAATCTCTCCTTATAGGACAAGGCACGCGCCCCCACCCCGCCCCCCCCGACCCCCCCCCCCCCCCACCACCACCCATCCCAGGAATCAGTCTAGTGAACCTTTGTTACAATCCCTCTAAGGCAAGTATAAGCTTCCTTAGGTAAGGAGACCAATTCCATTGAGAAACCAGGCTTCAGATCTAATACAATCAGACCAAAATGCTTGCTGCATTGAGTGAGTAATCTCTAATGACCTCAAACCATCTCACCAACTAGTAATCTGTTTAGCACTGTTTGGACAGATACATCCAATGAATCACACATTTGTGTTTCTGCCATCCAATGAAACTGTCCTTTCTGCACCAGGGGTGATTTTGTGACCCAGTAGGTGGGAACAAACAGATCATTGCTGCTCCAGCCTAATGCTATTGTCACCTCATTGTTCTATGATGCAGTTTCTTTTTTCATTTATCTTCCTTTCCACAACACATTGTGCTATTTATGTACACTTTGCTGTTTATTATAAAGAAACTTACAGTTCTGCGATATCTTCAGTGCTTGCCAAGGTAGGCAGGGAGAAGTCATTGGCAGAGTCTGGTGGGTGAACCATTTATGGACTGTGGGCTACTTTTTAGCTATGTGGGGATTAACTGAAATATGAATGGCCATTTCTTGCATAGAACTTTTAATTGGTCTGGGTCCCACTCACGTGAGGGTATGAAGTGGATCTGTGCCAATTTGCAGGAAAGAAGCGGTGAAATGGGAATAAAGTTGGATGGGGGAAAAGAAAACTAGATTTGGAAGAGGATGGGTTAGCAATTTAGTAAACATAGATGAGAACATGGTTCCTGAAGATCAAGAGGTAAAAGGAAACAATGGCTCTGAAATTGTGGTCAGCGGCATAACTAAGGAGTATGTCACCGACCTCCGAAAGAAATCCACACTTGCCTGGTGCCAGGCCCCCTTCAAAAACTTGCCTTGTTTCGCTGCGGAGTTGTGCATACCATACTGGCCCATGGATCCCAGGGGCGCACCGTGTGCATAAGCGTACCTGGGATCACGTGGGGCAGTACGCCAATCAGGAAACAGAAATCTCCGAAGCCCAACGTCAATCAAATTTTAAATTAAATGGTGTGAGTAATGATTTGAATTGATTACTTATCACTCCCACTGTAAATAATAATGATAATCATTATAACACTCGAGCTAAACTGGCAAGGAATATATTTTGTAAAATAAACACTGATCCCTTTTCGAGTAATGTGGACAGATCAGAAGTAACTAAATGGAAGAGATGAAAAAACAATTTCACTGAGGTACTAAGTGACTATTTAGCACGTGTAGAAAAATGTATTAGACCAGACGCATTACTATATTTAATGTTTAGTAATGCACCAGAACTAATTACTAACCTGGAAGTGGGTGAATGGTGGGACTGAGTCATCATTACATAGTTAGATTAGATACAAGAATCATACAATGTTACAGCACAGAAACAGGCAATTCAGCCCATCAAATCTTTACTAGTGTTTTTCTCCATAAACCACCTTGTCTAATCAAACCTGTTTTCAGAAGAGCAAACTTTGGGATCATCATTGGAGTATCATGAAAAAATTAAGTGGGTAGTAGAAATGAAGTTGAAAATAAAATGAGAATGGACTTTTTTTTTTATATAAAAAGGCAATAAAACGGAATGAGGAAAGGAAATATATCCTCAATAATAAAATAGGAAGACCAAAACAGCAGGAGCTCCTTGAGGGGATCAACCTGAAAGCTAAATAGATTTGTCTTAAAAGATTGTACCAAAAAAAACCAAAGAAACAAAGTGTAAGACCAAATGCCGTACAGCATCAATTAAGAGTAATTAAAATGACTATTAGAAAAGTTAAGAGAATAAAAGGAAGGTGGATTGTGGACAATACCAACAGTGATACAAAGAATTTTTTTAAGCAATCTAAGAAGTAAATCTAGTATTAAATACCATATGATAAGTCGACTGAAGATATAAAGGGCCAAGAAATGGCACATATGTTAAATGGATTTTTTTGCGAGAGTTATGGAGAACCAATCATTTTGTCGCAGAATATGTAACACCTGAAAAGATTAGTAAAGCATGAATTAAATGTCTACAAAGCAACTGAACTGGGCTCAAGGAAATGAGGGAAGAAATAGGCGAAGCTCTGGCTAATAATTTTAGAAGTGCCTTTATTACAGGGATAATACCGGAGAATTGGGAGAGAGTGAATGTTATCCTAATATTCAAAAAGTAGTGAGACATGAATCAGGGGATCATAGACCAAATAGTGAATCATCAGTAGAGAGCAAAATGCTTAGGATTATTTTACAACATTCTATGAAAGCTCATCTAAAACATTTAAAGAGTGTAGAGAACAGGCAGAGTAGTGAACAGAGTTTAAAAGTGATAGTTTGAATCTCATATGTTCTGAAATTCTTTGGGGAGTTTATTTCTGTATCCTGTCTCAGCACTGGTCACAAACAATATTCAGGAGGGTACTACTATTACTGCCATCAGATTTTGTGGCCAGATGATCAGTGCAAGGAATTATCAAAGAGTTTTGAACATTTTAAGTGAGGGGCTAAAGAATGGCAAATTGTTTCAATGTGGATAAATGCAAGAAACTGCCAGAAGCAAAAGTGGAAAAGAAAAATGGATTTTAGTATGATTATTGATAATTTATAATTTACTGAAAGCATCCAATCAATGATAATCTGCTGCTAAACAAGGATATTCTGATTAAATGGATCTCGAGGTATTTGGGTATTTTTACTCTCTCTATTATAAGATCGCATTTAGGCACCTACGTTCAAAAGGTAATTATTGCATACAATGATTCCTGATTTTTTTACATAATGGAAAAATGGAATACTTCCAGCAGAATAGAAATGGATATTATAGGATAATTAATGTACTGTTTTATTTGTAAAGCTGTCCTCTCAGAAACCAACCTGGTTTATCATTTTCAGGACAAAAAGATGTGTCACTACAGTTACTGTTCATATTATGTCAGGTATAGAAATGAACGACATCTTCAATGGTCATATTGCCGCTCTCGACTAAAAAGTCAAAAGTTGCAACCTTTTACCAGTAATTTTACCAGTCTGCCCTCTCAGGTGGATGTAAAAATCCCATGGCATTATTTGAAGAAGAGCTGGAGCGTTCTCCTGGTGTCCTGGCTAACATTTATCCTTCAATCAACATTACTAAAAAAACACTGCTGTTTGTGGGACATTGTTCTGCACAATTGAGCTGCTGCTTTTCCCTACAACAGTGATTATGCTTCAAAAGCTGTGAAGCACTTTGGAACATCCTAAGTTGGTGAAAGGCAGTATATAAATAAAAGTTATTTTTCTTTAAGAGTCTGACTTTCAAAAAGTGCAGAAAACATTCATTAATTCTGCAAGATTACTATTAAAACAGAGTACATCTGTAAAAGGAGGATAGTAATTCATACTAGTTGGCAAGTTTGACGACATACAGTTTAACAATGGTTTGTTAAGGTCAAGTCTTAGGGCATGGACAATCACATTTTGCTAATCAGAACTTTGTGACTAATTAGCTATAGCTGTACTTATATCAGTAATAAATACTGTATATGACTAGTAGATCTCTTGTTAGTCAGGTATTCCAGGAGCTGGAATGTGGCTCATGTTCAGTGCAGTAGCCAAAATGTGACAACAGTTTGCCCACTGCCATAATACAACAAATTTACTGAAGCGACAGATCACATGACTCAAAGTAAAAATGATGGCCTGGATTTTGCGGTCAGTGGTGAATGAACGTCGCCTGCCATTCATTACACTTACACTTGCCCACAGACGTTCTGTGGGCTTTTGCACTGGAACTTGTGGTTATTAGAAATCAAAAATAGCGCAGCAACCTCTACACAGGATCTGGGACCTGTCTCCTTAACCAATTAGATTGAAGAATTGTTACTGAGGAGCGCGGAGTCTGAACCAGGAAGTGTCAGTTAGAATATTTAATTCAATGCCAAATTATGCACAGAAAGTGAAATAGAAAGAACGAAGAATGGGATGAAGAGAGAGAAAAACAGAAAAGGAAAGTAAAAAAAAAAAATTTAATATTTAAAAATCTCCAAAAGTAATTAAAATATGAAGGAATGAGACTCCACACTTGTAAGTTAATTTTCAGTGCCAGAGAGGTTGTTTAGTGTAATTAAGACATATCATGCCATTAACAATTCACTTACACTTGAATGGACAAGCCCTAATCTTTTCTGGCATGTTTAGCGGGTAAGTACTGCAACTTCACGTATGTGAATGCAGAGTCTCTTAGCGAGATACCGTTAGAACGAAGTTTCTGGAGGAGCAGGGCAACTTGGACAGCAATTTCCTGATTTCCGTGTTTAACTGCGCACGTGCAGACACTGGAAGTTGCTGTCAGATTTACTTTTTAATAATGGTGAGCGCTGGTAGCCTCACCATTATTCCTAAACCAAAATCCGGGCCATTATACTTTATTGATGACAAAAGATACAGAGCCTCACAGGTATAATAATTTTAATACCATTTACCCACCATTTAAGATAGAAGCAACTGTTTGTTCTGCTCTACCCAAAACCTCAGGTATGTACATTATAATTTTGTGTTCTACCTCTCACGTTGAATTTTCAGTGTTCACTTAAAATGAAAACTTATTTCCCCTCCTACTCCCCCAATCTCCTTTTTTTCAGTAATAAACATGATTACAAAAGTTTTGCTTTTCATCCCTTATGTCCTGTGGTGCATTTGTAGTTCTTGGTGAAATGATCACTGGCACCACACTACACAAGGGATGCTTTCCCACTGTTGAGTCTTCAATGACCAGCACCTTTAACAGTTGCTTATTCATCACACTCTGGGCAAAGCAACTTGACTCCAGTTGCAATGCCTGATCTCAACAAACTGCTTCAAACACCACGCTAGCTCTGGTTTAATATTATTTTGCCTTCAACAACAGGAAAAAAATCCCATTTCAAACACCTTCAACTCTGAATTTTTAATTACTTTGAATATTTAATTCATGGCTTAAATTTTATAAAACATTTGAAATAAATTAATATTTTGTCTTTGATGGGCTTTTCTCCCCTGTTGCTTGCACCTTGCAGTTATTTTCTGAATTTTCTGTCTGATTGCCAATGTGATAGTCTGTCATGTTGTACCTTGGGTATTCTAGTTCTACAAGAGCCGAGTGAAAACTACAAACTTCCACGGTGCAACGGGCACACACACATTTTTGAACATAAGCTGCAAATTTCCAGCACCCAAGACCTAAGTGAAATTTCCAACTCTGGGGCAGAAGCAGAGCTCAAACCCAGTCTGAGAGAGAGTGACTAGCCTGTGTGGGGGTACAGTTCACAGGCATTCTAGCATTAAAGGAACAATTGTTTGGTTAATTTTAATGATTTTACACCTCTGTTCAAAATGTGAGAAAGGGATAAACCAACTAACTATAGATCAGCTAGTCAACGATCAGTAGTAGCTAAGTTTCGAGATAACACAGAATAAAATGATACTTATAAAGATGTGTTGATGAAGGTTAAACATCACAGATTTGTAGAAGGCAAGTCGTGTCTGACAAATTAAGAGAGTTTTTTTGCGGAAATAACAGAGTGTATTGATACGCAAATGTAGTGCACGTCCTGTATGCAGATTTTCAAAAAGCATTTGACACGTGGATGTATAGGAAGCTTGTTGATACAATTAAGGAACACTATATTCAAGGAAGTGTGGCACTATGGAGAGGAAGTTGGTTAAAGACAGAAACAGAGAGTAGAAACTTCTCAAATGTTTTCTGGACTGGAGGCCAGTGTTAGAACCACTGGTCTTTCTCAATAATACATTTTCAATTGGTCAGTCTCCCATGGAGTTGCACGTGAGGTGTTGATGCCAAGTATAGTCTTCAGGTGAAGCAGGGTTAAAGAGCAGAGGACAACTGGACAGGACATGCAGATATAATTCAATCACCATTTTAAAGTTAGATACTTATTTTAAATAGTATTCTTTGCTTAACTCTAGAGGACTGTAAGCAACTTCAAGAGAACATAGACAAGTTAATAGAGAAAATAGGTATCAGATGAAATTTAATGTGGAGAAATGTGAGCTGATACACTTTAGAAGGAAGAATAGGAGAGGAAAGATACACTAAATGGTAAAACTTGAAAAGCAGTAGAGAAGCAGAGACTATGGGGTCCTCAAGAGATCCCCACCATTACAGATACCAGTGTCCAGCCAATTTGGTTTACTCTACATGACGTTAAGAAACAGTTAAATGCAAGGGACACAGCAAAGGCCATGGGCCCCAACAACAACCGGATTGTAGTGCTGAAGACCTGTGCACCAGAGGTGCCCAGAGACCTGCTCGCCTAGCTAAGCTATTCCAGTACACTGGCATCAACCCGATAATGTGGATTGCCCAAGTATGTCCTATCCACAAAAAACAGGATAAACTTAACCTGACCAATTAGTGTCTCATCGGTGTCCTCCCAAACATCAGTAAAGGAATGGAAGAAGTCATCAAAAGTGCCATCAAATGATACCTACTTAACAATAACCTGCTCAAGTTTGGACTCTGCCAGAACCTCTCGGCTCCAGACCTCATCACAGCCTTGATTCAGACATGGACAGAAGAACTGAATGCTACAGGAGAGATGGGAGTAGCTGCCCTCAACATTTGACCAAGTATGGCACGAAGTTCTGAAGTCAACAGAGGCCAAAGGAAACGCCATCCAATGGCTGGAGTCAATACTGATTCAAAGAAAGATGACTGTGATTGTCAGAGATCATTCATCACAGCCCCAGGACATCACTTCAAGGGTTTGTCAAGGAAGCATCCTTAGCCCAATCATCTTCAGCTGCTTCATTAATGACCTTTGTTCCATCATAAGGTAAGGAGTGGGGTCTGTTCACTGATGATTCCACAGTGTTCAGCTCCATTCACATTTACTTCAATAATGAAGCAGCTCATGGAACTGGACAACATCCAGGCTTGAGCTGCCAAGTGGAAGCTAACATTCGCACCACATTAGTGTCGGGTAATGACAATCTCTAACATGAGAAATCCCAGTCATCTCCCCTTGACCTTCAATGGCACCACGATTGCCAGATTCCCCATCAACATCTTGGGGTAACCACTGACCAGAAGCTCAATGGCCATATCAACACCATGACTACAAGCTTGTGGCAGAGGCTGGGAACTCTCTTCACCATCTGCAAGGTTCAAGTCAGGAGTGTGAAGTAACACTCATCACCCGCCTTGATGGGTGCAGCCTCAACAACACTCAATAAACTCATCATCATCCAGGACAGACCAATTCACTTGATTGCTGCATCTGCCACTGGATTTACTATCCATCCCCTCGATCACAGGCGCTGCAGGAACTCACCAAAGTTATATGAACAGCACCTTCCCTCCCCTGCCATCTCTATTACTGAAGATAAAAGCAGCAATATTGTGGGAACAACATCCCCTCCAAGTTACACAACTTGAACACATATCCCTATTCCTTCAACATTGCAAGGTCAATAACGTGGAATTTCCTACCTAACACCATTGTGGGAGCACTATAATCACAAAAATTGTAGCAATGCTCACCACCACCTTCCTGGGGCAAATAGGGATCGACAACAAATGAGGTCTTGCCAGTGTTGTCTACATCCCAAGAACAAAAACAATATATTTTCATATGGCAAATCTAGTTCAGTCTTCTAAGAAACATCTATATATTAAAAATCTTGAGCGTGGTGTGAACTTCCTGTCCGCAAATCTAATTTCCTTATGTCACAATTTTGAGTCAGGCTTTTTATGTCAACATTTAACAATGCAAATTACTACATATATAATAGGAAAACCCCATAGGAACATGCCAATATTTCATTATCACAATGTGATAAACCAATCAAATTAATCAAAGTGGTTTTTGAAAAAAAAATCATCTGCCATTTATCCTCAGTTAGCTGAAATTTCTAACGTCCAAATTAAAGTTTTAAACAAAATACAAGACTTCTAAAAATTACAAATTTCACAATAAAATGATTAAAGTTACCCTCTTTTACCTTTTGTGTCTTTTAATACCTTTAATAAAAAGCTTTTCCTTCAAGCCTGCTTCAACAGCCTGGACTTTGACTGGATTATTTTATCTTGACAGTTGGAAAAAGCTTTCAACCATATCTGTGCATTCTGAGCAGGGTAATTTACATTATTTCCCAGCATGCAAACTGTACTTCAACTGGAGTTGAAGGGTTTGTCCCCTCATCCTGTGAGGATTTAAGATTTTCTTTGTTGTTCTTTTCCCAAAGGCGAAACTGAAGATTGAATTATCATAGCTTGATTTCAGGCAAATAGTGATCTCCATCACAAAGACCGTCGTAAAATCGCCCATCTCCACTCCTACCTCGCCCCATTGCTGCTGAAACCCTCATCCAAGCCTTTGTCACCACCAAACTCAATTATTCCAATACACTCCTTGCCGGCCTCCCATCCACTACCCTCCGTAAACTTTAGCTGATCCAAAACTTGCTTCTCATATCCTATCCTGGTCCAAGTCTTGCTCACCCATCACCTCCAATCTTGCTGACATACAGTGACGAAATTCTCCAATGCCTCAAATTTAGAATTCTCATCCCTGTATTTTAATCTCTCTCTGGCCTCACCTCTCCCTATCGCTGTCATCTCCTCGATTGCTATAACCTTCAAACCCCCTCCAATTCTCCATTATTCTGATTCTAAACTCTTGTGCATCCCCCCTCCCTTCACCCCACCATTGGCAGCTGTGCCTTCAACAATTTAGGTCCCATTTTCCTGCCCCCCCAGCCTCACAAATCAGTTTGACCCTACTCCACTAAATATTATCCCCCACAAAGCTGCTGGACCCTGCTCCACCCCACCTCCCCGCCCACCCCCGCCCCCCCATCCCCATTCTGCCAGAACACTGCAACCCCCAATACGGCCAGATGCTGCAACACATGTTGTGAAATATCTTTCCCAGTCCTTCCAGGTTCCAGGATCTCCCTGCCCACCCCATCATTATTCTTTCCTCCCTCCAGTCCCAGAACCCCTCTCAGCGCTCACATATTCCTACACTGCATTGCCAGTGCGCCGTGATCCCAGAACCAGAGTTTTCCCAGACCCTGAAACCTCCTTCCCCAACACTCCCAAATCCCAAAACCTCTCTTGTACTGATACCAGAACCTGCACCAATATGCGCAGCACCCGGAGATATAGTAATGTATCCAGAAAATATGAATTTAAAGCATTGGTTAAGAAATAAAATTCTTGTACATATTGTAGAAAAATATGAGTTAATAGCAGAAATAGCTGGATAATGGGAAACCTGGCATGTACACAATTTGAAGAATGTTGACTACTGAACCTAAAACTGCAGGGGGAGGGGGCAGGGAGAATGGAGGAGAGTTGGAGCGGGGGGAAGACAGAGTGGGGGGGGAGAAGAGAGTCAGAGCGGGAGAGGGGAGGTCAGAGCGGGAAGTGGGGGGGGAAGTCAGAGCGGGAAGGGGGGGGGGAAGTCAGAGCGGGAAGGGGGGGGAAGTCAGAGCGGGAAGGGGGGGGAAGTCAGAGCGGTAAGGGGGGAGGGGAAGTCAGAGCGGTAAGGGGGGAGAGGGGAAGTCAGAGCGGGGAGAGGGGAAGTCAGAGCGGGGAGAGGGGAAGTCAGAGCGGGGAGAGGGGAAGTCAGAGCGGGGAGAGGGGAAGTCAGAGCGGGGAGAGGGGAAGTCAGAGCGGGGAGAGGGGAAGTCAGAGCGGGGAGAGGGGAAGTCAGAGCGGGGAGAGGGGAAGTCAGAGCGGGGAGAGGGGAAGTCAGAGCGGGGAGAGGGGAAGTCAGAGCGGGGAGAGGGGAAGTCAGAGCGGGGAGAGGGGAAGTCAGAGCGGGGAGAGGGGAAGTCAGAGCGGGGAGAGGGGAAGTCAGAGCGGGGAGAGGGGAAGTCAGAGCGGGGAGAGGGGAAGTCAGAGCGGGGAGAGGGGAAGTCAGAGCGGGGAGAGGGGAAGTCAGAGCGGGGAGAGGGGAAGTCAGAGCGGGGAGAGGGAAGTCAGAGCGGGGAGAGGGGAAGTCAGAGCGGGAAGGGGGGGAAGTCAGAGCGGGAAGGGGGGGAAGTCAGAGCGGGAAGGGGGGGAAGTCAGAGCGGGAAGGGGGGGAAGTCAGAGCGGGAAGGGGGGGAAGTCAGAGCGGGAAGGGGGGGAAGTCAGAGCGGGAAGGGGGGGAAGTCAGAGCGGGAAGGGGGGGAAGTCAGAGCGGGAAGGGGAGGGAAGTCAGAGCAGGAAGGGGGGGGGAAGTCAGAGCAGGAAGGGGGGGGGAAGTCAGAGTGGGGAGGGGGGAGTCAGAGCGGGGAGGGGGGAGTCAGAGCAGGGAGAGGGGAGTCAGAGTGGGAAGGGGGAAGTCAGAGCTTGGGGGGGGGGGGGGGGGGGGAGCCAAAGTGGGGAGCTCGGAGCGGAGGGGCGAGCAGGAGAAGGAAGAAAGAGTGCGAGCGGTGATGCCTGGGGGAGTGTTAGCGGGGGGGGGGGGGGGGGGGGGGGGGAGTAGGAGAGTGGGAGGAGTGTGAGCGGGGGAGGGGGGGGGGAGAGAGAGTGGGAGCAGAGGGGAGGGGGGAATGTAAAGAAAGTTGTGCTCTGTGTTGGGGGGTGTTGATAAGACATGCAGAAAAAACCGGAACACAGTTTGGGGAACTAAGGCCTATGTGGAATATGGTTCACATGGAACTCTAGCAATTTTTAAATTAAACAAGAGTATTTAAGAAATAGACATTAAAAACATACAAAATCTAAAGCTTCAATGTGCTCTTAAATACTTACCATGTTGAAACTAGGCTTAAAGCATCTATAGAGTCACACTAGATTGCACAATCAATATGACAAGTTTACATAGGCATTTTACATTGTATACGTGGAGATGGGATGTTATAAGGAAAAATTAACACAAAAGCTGTGACAAATCTGTGAAAACAAGAAGTCAAGTGAAGCAGAAAGGAAGTGTGCACAGTCACAAGATTTTGAATATATTAATAGATATAGACATAAGACAATACCTTGGACAAATCTCTGAAGTTGCTTGGCAGTGTCAGATCCAACTCTTCTGATTCATAATTAGTTATCACCCAAGGGAAAACCGGATACTGATTCAAGTCACTGTAAGTCCGACCTCAACAGAAAAAGAATTAACATTCAATTCACAAGCCAGATACAAATCTGGGGAGTATTGTTTCAAGGCAGTCAAAAATAGATGGTACTATATTGCTAACGTCCAACACACGAAAACAAATGTCATGTAACTTAAACAATGCACGTTAAAATACATATCTACCCTGGTACCTACTGGTAGATGACAAATAGTGGCAAATAGATTCACTCCTATGATTGCCAACACAGAAAAAATGGTCACAGTCAACTGAAGAGGAAATATTTTTACAACAACTTGCATCTATATAGCACCCTTGACATAATCAAATATCCCAAGGTTATTCACGTAGGAGAAAGCAGACAATAAGCAAGAATAGAAGAGTTAGAAGAGGTGACTGTACATTTGGACAAAAAACTTTTGGAGGCACAAAGAGAAGTAGTAAGGTAAAGCAATTTAGGTAATGAGTTCCAGAGAGTCAAAACATGCCTGCTGAAGGCACAACCAAAGAACAAGGAGCATCAGGAGAGGATGTACAGGATGCTAGATTCAGGGCACTGGCTTGGAGGTATGGTTGTAGGAGGTTGTGGAGGGAGGGAGAGACTAAGCCTTGAAGGAATTTATGAACAAGGACAAGGATTTTTAAATTTAGTTTGTTATGGGACAGGAAATATGAGCAAACAGGACTTGTTGTGAGACAGGGTGCACGTGGCTGAGCTTTGAATGAATTGGAGTTTGAAGACGATGGACTGAGGTAGACAGCCAACATCGCAGGAGAGAAGTTGAGTCTTGAGGTAACAAAAGCATGGATAAGGTTTCGGCAGTGGTGGGGGTGAAATAAGGCTGGAGGCAAACAGTGTTGCAGAGGTGAAAACAATAAAAGAAAGGATATGGAGTTTGAAGCTCACTTCAGGGTTCAACAGAATACAAATGGTTGTATACCATCTGATTAAGTGAGTCAGATAGGATGAGACAAGGGTATGGAATTTTTGGTGGGAGCCAAGTAAGATGACTTCAGTTTTCTCACGGTTCAGACAGAAAAAGTTCTGGCTCCCCATGACAATGTCAGATAGGCAGTCTGACAACACTGAGGTGGTCATTGAACTGAGGGTGGCAATGGAGAGGTAGAGCTGGGTGTTGTCATTATATAGATGGAAACTGGCTTATGCCTGGAAATAGTATCATAAACGGACAACATGGAAAGGGGAAAAAGAAAGAGGCCTAGGATGAAATCTTGGGGTGCTCCAGAAGTGACCATTTGGGGCCGATAGGAGAAACCATTGCTGGAAATGTGCTAGCTAGGTAGGGACAAGTAGGACCCCAGAACAGGATAGATAGCAGAGGAGGAACGAGAGGTCGAGGAGGACAAGAATAACACACCGTGGTTGCAATAACAGAAGATGATATTGGCAACTCTGGGGAGTTTTGGGAGAGGTAAGCAAGAAGTTGGATGGCACCAATGCATTCAAGGACCTTGAAGAGGAAAGAGAGGTTAAATATGTAATGGTGGTTGGAGAGGATGGGAGAGGTGTGGTTTTGAAAGGGATAGGGAGCAGGGTATACTACCTATGCAGAGGGATCCATTTATGATGTCAGTGAACATTGGCTAAGGAGAGCTAGTTGACTGGATAGGAGATCAAGTGAGCAAAAGGTAGGTCACATAGGAAAGCTGAGTCTGCCAAGGGTTGAGAGTTGATGGGAGATGGGAAAATATTAAAGTTCATTTTTGTCTCATTACGCCTCTGTGGAGAAACTTGGGGTGCTTTTCTACATTAAAAGCACTGTAAATGTTGTTGATGATACAGGATTAGGACTGGGTTGAAGAAAAGGCAAGTGGTGGGCTGTAGCTGAGGTAGCTACGTGGATACTCAATATTTGAAACAAAGAAGTCCATAAACTTCTCACACACGATATTGGAAGTGAGGATAGGAACATAGGAACAGTAGTAGGCTATTCAGCCCCTCGAGCCTGTTCAATGAGATCATGGCTGATCTGTATCTTAACTCCATCCACCCGCCTTGGCTCCTTATCCCTTAATACACTTGGCTAGCAAGTCTATTAATCTCAAAATTAAAATTAATTGAGCTAGCATCTACTGCTTTTTGTGGGAGAAAGTGCCATGCTTCTACCACTCTTTGCATGAAGAAGTGTTTCCTAACTGCTCTCCTGAATGGCCTGGCACTGATTTTAAGGTCATGTCCCCTTGTCCTAGACTCATGCAGCAGCGGAAAAAAATTCTCTCTAGCTACCCTATCACTTCCTTTCAAAATCCTAAAAACCTCAATCAAATAACCCCTTAACCTTCTATATTCCAGGGAATACAAACCTAGTTTATGTAATCTCTCCTCATAATCTAACCCTTGGAGCCCTGGTAACATTCTGGTGAATCTGCGCTGTACTCCTTCCAAGGCCAATATATCCTTTCTAAGTGCGATGCCCATTACTGTACACAACACTCCAGAAGTGGTCCTACCAGGGTTTTGTACAGCTGTAGCAAAACTTCCTCTCATTTATATTCTAGCCCTCTAGTTATAAAGGCTAACATTCCATTAGCCTTTCTGATTATTTTTCATACCTGACTACTACATTTAAGTGATCTGTGTACATGGACCCCTAAATCTCTTTGGACCGCCACTGTTCCTAGTTTTTCACCATTTAAATAATACTTGGATCTATCTTTTTTTGGTACAAAACGGATGACCTCACGTGTACCTGCATTGAAATCTACCTGCTACATTTCTCCCACTCACTTAATCTATCAACGTCTCTTTGTAATTTTATGCTCCCGTCTACACTACTCACTATGCCACTAATCTTTGTGTGATCGGCAAACCTGGATATATGGCTCTCTATTGTGTTATGTAAATCTTTAATAAATATAATGAATAGTTTGGCCCCAGCATAGATCCTTGTGCGACACTACTAGTCACTTCCTTCCAATTCGAGTACATACCTATTATCCCTACTCTATGTCTTCTACCGCCTAACCAATCACCTAACCAGGTCAATAAGTTGCCTTCAATTCCATGAGCTTAATTTTAGTTAACAGTCTCTTATGTAGAACCTTATCGGTGCCTTCTGGAAGTCCATATAAACTACACCAGAGACATTCCCCTGTCTGCTACTTTAGTTACTTCCTCAAAAAATTCAATTAGGTTCATTAGACATGACCTACCCTTTACAAATCCATGCTGGCTCTCTCTAATCAACTCAAATTTATCTAAGTGCTCAATCACTCTGTCCTTAAAAATATATTCCAATAGCTTAACCACAACCACTGCTAGACTAACAGGTCTATAATTTCCTGGTTTCTCTCTCTCGCCTTTCTTAAATAATGGAGTTACATTTGAAATTTTCCAATCTAAGTGACAGGCGTCAGAGGAGGCTGTTGGTCATTGAAATAAGGATTCTGGGATTGTCTTTGCTCTCCAGAATGACTGTGCATTGGAAAGAATGCTCGGCTGTGAAGAGAGTGACCTGGCATTGTTGGCAATGGTCATGGAGGTGAGAACTATATTGGAAGAATGGCATGGGTAGACGACCATAAGTAACTTTAACTGCATCAAAAGAAGAACTAAAAGACGTGATGAGTAGGTTGACAGTAGCAGCGGTGTTGTGGGTGGAGAGCTAGAGGACAGGAAGTTGAAAATTTTTGAAGTGTGCTGGAGGGGCAGCTTCAGGCAGGAGGGAATGGAGGTTTTTTTCTTAGCGATAGAATGTGATGGTTGTGGGTGGGGGACGGGAAGCAGTCAGGTAGGGGGATTTATGGATGGTGAAGGAGATGAGGTAGTCATTAAAGATGGTCTCATCCATGATCAGAACGCTGAAGGTTGCAATGGTTTAGAGGGTGGGATCATAACTGGTTATGAGGTAGAAGAGACAGACAGTTAGGGATAAATAGAATGGCTGAATGTGACAAGTGGTGTTCCCCAGGAAGCTTACTTCCCCACCCACTCACTTTACAGGTACAAAAAGTAATCAATAAGGCTAATGGAATGTTGGTCTTTATCTCAAGAGGATTGGAATACAAAGGGGAGGAAGTTATGCTTCAATAATAGAGAGCACTAGTCAGACCCCATCTGGAATATTACGTTCAGTTCTGGGCACTGCATCTCAGGAAGAATATTTAGCCTTAGCACAGATTTACCAAAATGATACCAGGGCTTAAAAGGTTAAATTATGAAGACAGGTTGCATAAACTTGGGTTTTATTCCCATGAGTTTAGAAGGTTGAGAAGTGATCTAATTGAGGTGTTTTAAAGTGATAAAAGGGTTTGATCGAGTAGATACAGAGAAGCTATTTCCTCTGGTGGGGGAATCCAGAGCAAGTGGTCATAATCTTCAAATTAGAGCTAGATTATTTAGGAGTGAAATCAGGAGGCACATTTTCACACAAAGGGTAGTGGAAATCTGGAATTCTCTCCCACAAAAGGCTGTGGATGCTGGGTCAATTGAAATTTTCAAGACTGAGATTGACAGATTATTAGGTAAGGGTATCAAGAGATATGGAACAAAGGCAGGGATATGGAGTTGAGGTACAGATCAGCCATGATCTAATTAAATGGCTCGAAGAGCTGAATGGCAGGATTACGGGGAAAGGGCGGGGGAGTGGGACTGGGATGAAGTGCTCTTGCAGAGAGTCAACAAGGGCTCGACGGACCGAATGGCCTCCTTCTGTGCTGTAACCATTCTATGATTCTATGACCACAACTGGACAATTGTGTACAATTCTGCTCACTGTATTACAGCAAGGATACCGAGGCAT
This sequence comes from Squalus acanthias, assembly GCA_030390025.1. Taxonomy (NCBI): domain Eukaryota; kingdom Metazoa; phylum Chordata; class Chondrichthyes; order Squaliformes; family Squalidae; genus Squalus; species Squalus acanthias. The sequence goes on along the minus strand of CM059426.1, from coordinate 153,319,734 downwards.
GGTGGCAGTGCAATCAAACTGATACCTATCTTAAGGCATCTGAGCTATGGGATTGTTTAGTCTACAGGATATTCAAGATTCTTAAAGGAATAGATAAGTTTGACCGAATAATATGTTCGAGATTGCCACAAACTGTAGAAGCAGGGCAGATACATAGACAGTTTAGATTTAATGATGTTACGCAGAGAGTGGTGAATGTGAGGAATGAACGACACAGGGAGGACGTAGAGGCAGGTAGTGTGAAACCCTATGGGGCAGTTAGATAGATATTTTGGGAAACAGATAATTGAAGTGTATTAGGCTTGGGACCAGCCAAATGGATGGCAGAGAGCTTTCCAATCCTATACCTACTTCTGTTTCTCATTTTAATTTTGCTACACTGAAAGTTTGCATATGGTGAAATGGTGAAGGAGGATAAAGTAAAACTAAATTCTCACTTCCATTTAACTGGAATTTGTGAAGTCTCATGGTTTAGACATACAGTTAAAAAGATAATAAATAGGCTACTATTTCCCCTTAAAGGACAAATCTAGTGAACCTTCATTGCACTGCCTCTAAGGCAAGTATATCCTTCCTTAGATAAGATGGCCAGAACTGTGCACAGTACTCCAGGTGTGGTCTCACCAAAGCCCTGTACAATTGTAGCAAGACTTCCTTACTCTTGTACTCCAACCCCCTTGCAATAAAGGCCAACATGCAATTTGCCTTCCTAATTGCTTGCTGTAGCTGCATGCTAACTCTGTGTTTCTTGTATTAGACACCTAAATCTCTCTGCGCACCAACATTTAATAGTTTCTCACCATTTAAAATTGTTCTGTTTTCCTATTCTTCCTACAAAAGTGAATAACCTATTTTTGCCTCCTAGTTGCTAGTATGCAAGTTTATAGAATCCTTATATCCCATTCCACGGACTTACAATACATCATTTACAAAAAACATTATTTTAAATAAAAGCTTCAGTATTTCTTTACCAGCTACTGTATTGAGGAACATGAGGTACTCAAAGTTGGAAATTTCTCTCCGCTGCCAACGCTGCATCATATTGGAAGCTTTAAAAAGTTGCCGGGGGCTAGCCAGAGTGATCCGTCTACAGGTCAGACAGAAAATCAAAAACAAAAATATTGCAGCATTTCTTATTCCTTGGATCACAGTAAATGTATTGATTACATTATTTATTTATAAAAACATCTTTTACAGTTTCATATATTTAAATAGCAAATTATAATTTAATTTTTCCAGTGGACTAATACAACCATTGCCCTCTTATAGTAGGTGATTTGGCTCCAATCTTAGAAGAACATACAAAATGGATTGCAGCAGCTAAATTTACATATCACCTACATATTCAGTTTGGATAAGTATGATCCAAATTGAGTAATATTTTCACTGAGTTTAGCCCAGATTAATTTCATGCAATGTTAAAATACTAGTCCACTATACTGTCTTGCTGCAGAAGAAATTAAAACTGCTCTCGTCTCAGGCAAAGAGGATGTAAATCACAGTTTATTTGAAATTAAATAAAACATGGTAGTTTCTACTCTCAACTCAGCCCAGTCAGCAATTTGAACTGTTTCACGATGCTTTACAGAGAATCAGTTGCAATTTCAGAACTAGTGTGAATTCATGGTCGTAATGTAAATTAGCTTAATGAAAGAATACCTCTAGGAAATCACTAGAACTTTCCATGGTTTTAATCATTGTTTAACTTTCCCCAGCACAATTTTAATAGTCTCTCTCATGGCATCTGAAAACATTCAACACAAACAGAATGGGGCCTGACAAAAATTATAGTTGACAGCAACTGGATATTGTCATATGGCATGATTCGCATTCTTCTTTACTTTCGAAAGGCAGTTTGCTCAGTTTCACAGCTGCGCTAGTTCAATTAGTTCAACAAGGCCAAGTTGACGCAATGCAGTGCCATTTTAGCACTGATTTATGGATCTGGCATTAATACACTATATGACAAAATAAATGCATGGCGCATTTTAATGAATGAAACTTTTTTAAGCAATAAAATAACTACAGTTTTTGGTTTTGAGTTCCTGGTTTATCTTTCGACGTATTAACACACACAATATCCTGGGGATTGTATTTTTACAAGCCTAAAGCATTGAACTCTAAGAGCCAAATTTCTTTCTGCAACAATAAAAACAGTAATGATCCAGCACATTCCTCTAAATATATTTTTGACAATAAAGTACAAAAGGACAACAAAAATAAAATTACTTTTAAAAATACTCTCTGATGATAATATTGCAAGAAATAAAGACCTATTTTGAATAATATGGTTGTATACCTGGTTTGGGGTAGCCCGAAACCTGTACCAACTCCAACACGGGGCAAACAGTGAACGACTTTCTTCACTGTAGCTTGGTCTGGGAAGTTGAACATGACAGCAGCTGCCAAAGAAACAAACAATAAAAGAACATTTTTTAACATGACATCACCTTCTATGATTTATATTGTATTTTTTGTTTAATAGAACATCTCTTTGCAATTAGATATATAACAGATGCAGAATTGCAAGCCCCTTTGTCTACACATAAATCACAGTTTTCAATGGGCAACGGGTTATTTCCGTTTCTCTGCTGAAATCCATTCCCAAAAAAGATTTCCTGCTGCAAACATGACCATGGATTTAAACAAACTTTGCTGCATGGACATCATCACAAAGTTGGAGTTGTCTACTTTCGGTGATTTCGTGGAAAAATGTGTCACAATTTTAACTCGTGCAAGGTCAGCAGATCCATTAACCATTTCACAAAAGGAGAGTTTAGTTACAATGTTATAATTTTTTTGGAGATGTTCCAATACGCATGTTTAGTGTGAAATCTATACAGTCCAGAGGTTCCCTTGTAGCTTGAATTTTGGAAATCTGAACTACCTCAGAATTTTTTTGAAGAACATTTGGATTACCCGTCAAATGATTATCTATATATATATTTTTTTTAAACAGGACCATTTAAGTATCAAAAATAACAGTAGCTTGTCTATACCAGTGATTTTTACTGACCCCATATAGTTTATAATGAAGGCATACAGTTTTCTAGAAAATGAACACGTTTAACCTATATCTCAATTCAATAGTTCTAAGTCATATAAAATTCCCTCATGAATTATTGGTTCAGGATTGATAATTATGGAAAAAATAATTTGATTAAGTTTATTGGGGATAAGTGCAAGAATCATTTGAATGGCCAGCTCCAAAGTGAAAACTATTGTAAAAAAAAATCAATCACAACTTCTACAGCTCGAAATGTCGCTCCTTTAGCAGAACAACTTGAATCCTTCAGGTGAATTTTAAATAGTGTTTACTAAACATAACTATATTTTCATTCTTTACTCAGAAAGGATGGAAATTGTTTCACATACAAATCTCTCCAAGAGTACTGCAAACTCAGTTGATAGGAAACAAAAGCTGTAATAACTTCAGGTACTTTAAATAGTTAAGCAGAAATATACCAGCTAAAAGAACTAATGTTCATGGGCCATTTTAAGAGTACGACTTACTTCGATTGGCAATAAAGATTTCCAGTGCAGTATTTTGTAGCAGATAGCGCCTGGAGAAAATAGCACGGATTTCGCTGAACAGCCATTTTCCATGAAGTCCTTCAGTATATGTCAAAATCTAGGAATAAAGATGGAAACAAATGGCTAGTCTTGCAGGGAGAATAGATATATGAAGTGATTCTAATAAGCTTCTGTTTTATTAATGAAAGCATATGAATAGTTTAACTGAAGAGTTGAAATGGATTGTATAGTTTCTTTCAAATGTGAGTGAGGTCACAGAAACAAATGACTAAAGGAATGCGATTGCCTGATAGGGCTTTCATGAAAAAGCATACATGAAAAACATCTCAGATGGTGCATTATTATTTATTAAACAGTTCAGTATGTTGATGTGCAAACCACGTACACAGTTAAAAAAACACCCTCATACTAATATACATACTATTGGTGATAAGTCATTTTTAACATATGTTGCATCTGAATGATGTAATACTAAATTTAAACTTAGTGTGACCAAGCTGTTAAAATGCATACATATATATATTTTATACACACACACTACAATTGCTGGTTAAAAATAGAAATACCTTCCTAGACTTCAGGGATACATCTACACTAAATTTACTAGTACATGCAATTAATGCCTATAGTTTACTGATGCAACTAATGGAAAATAAAAATGCCAAGAATCGTTATATTTTTATTTCTGGTAATGCTGAATATTTCAAGCACAAACAAAACATAGTAAGCTGAATGTGCAGGAGACAGACAGACCTAATGCTTCCAGTTAAACTATTAGCTGAATGACTCACATTGATGCACATAGATTACCACAAAGATTCTTAATTATTTATTTCTCAAGGAAAAGTTATTTTAAGACCTTACTTTTGAATGTGTTAGTGTTTAGAAACAGCTCCCTTCCCTTATCAAAAAGAAAAAATGCAGTTTCTAAAATGCATTTTCATTAAATCACTCATGGAGGAATGAAAGGCAATAGGTTCTTATACTGATCGAAACCTTTTAATCCCATATACAGAAACGTTCAAAGCAATACGCTGCCTATGTAAAAGGTTAAGTATCATTTTGTCAGCTAAACCTAAACAAAAAACTGCAAATGAACTCGGCATAATCTCTCCATGGAATTAGTGGTTGTCAGAGTAACTCGTTACAATGCCTGTCATCTCAGCTGACAGACACAGATGCTTAGTCTGGCTGCACAATTCAAACTAATCCTATCCTTAGCCTGAAACCACTTTGTGTCTTTGTTGCTCCAGTTTTGCCTTTTATTTTAAAGCCTAATTATGAAGGTGTTAAGGGACAACCGGATTGGGCCACTTTTCTGCCACTGTGTAGAAGAGAGCATTAATCAAAAATATTCAAATAGGACTAACAGGAGAAGAAGGCTCATGATAAGAGTTTCTTAAAGTACTCATTAAAACAAGGTGACAGTAGTGAGGAACAGCTGAGGCCTGGCTAAGCAAGTCTGATTCCTCTCTGGAATAGTATCTGCCTGATCTGCAGCTTCACATCAAAGTCTCTGGAGTTCAATTAAAACTGGATTAGGTGGAAGCAGCCCATCTTTGAGACTTTTAGGTCTCTGGCACTCTCTCACTGACAGTACCCCAGATGACGGCCTCTGCCTCCACTGAACCAGTTGCCATAGAAACTGCATCACTGCTTTTGCTCTGCAACGGCATGCACAAGATAACCATTTGAAAGGTGCAGTAAAGGAAAAAAATGGTGCAACTTTTTATTAGCATTTGAGTGAGTGGTCCTATGCTTTTATTTACAATTAGCTTGTTGAGATGACAGTGTTTGCACCCTGTTTTACTCAACTGAAGTAGTGCATTAACATGCACTGTGCATACTACCAAGATATAAGCAATGCAGTAAATAAAGTTGAAAATCTCAGTAGTATGCATACTATCTTCAAACCCAGCTTTGTGAGGTGTTTAATTCAATCTACATTCCCCAACCCCCGCCCCCATAAACTCAAATGAGCAGTTTGCGATTTCAGAATTTGTTTCCTTCCTTTGGTAAAACATGTTGAAACTTTTTTTAAATATCAGAGATAGATGACATGGAATTAGGTGAATAGCAACAATGGGTTTGTCCTGGTAGACTAAAAGAAAAAAAAGTCCAGCAGCCGAACTGTTTCCTTATTGGACCATGCTAACAGATTGCATGAAAAAACAAATCAAAAAAAGGTCAGGTATTATAACAAAGATACCTACTCCACAGCACTTTCAAAGTGATCAATTTTTAAAAATAGTTTGCAGTAAATATCCATACAAGTAATGCAATAATGATATACATCAAGTTATAAACTATTTAATTCAAAGTTATGTGTTTTCTGACTTCACTTTAATTCAGTGTTCTACCAACTACAACAGTGTTTAATGCAGGAGGTGCCAATAAGCAGGATCAGCATTCTCTGAGCATATCCAATCCTATTTGGTTTATTTAGCTTCCCCTTCCTAAAGGAAACTACTCTAGAACTATTCATGAACAATAGCTACGATTCTTGTGAAATTAACATGCCATGTCATATAAATTAAACACAAGGAGTTTTTTGATATAAATGATGAATTACTGGATATATGGCACATAAAAACAGCAATTCAGGTGGATCAATGTACAGAAAATTAGTATCAGTAATATTTCTGACATTTTCAAAGGTACCTTGCATTTCAGCTTTCATTTAAAGCACTGTACTAAAATATCTTTGGCATTTTGAGTTATAAAATAGGATTGTGGAAAATGAGTAAATTCCTCCCTGGGCACAGCTTAAGGGCTAAATATTCACAGCAAATTTATAATTAGGCTACAAACTCAATTTATCAGAGTAATTATTTTAATTTACTCTCATTGTTCCAGACAGTTCAATGTCAGAAATTGTAAAAAAAATTAAAAGCAATGTGACCCATTTCCTCATTACTCAACCATTTTAAAAAAAATCTTGTGTTTTCTCTTTCAATTACTGGTGGTGATGATAAACCAGCAACAAATGATATATCAAGTCATTTTATCTTATCGCTTAGAGGCTCAGTGACAATGAAGTTCATATTTCACTGGTTTCATTGAAGATTGTGAAAATTACTTGCCCCTTTGACCTCAAATTTCACTCTAAGACAGAAATTTCTCTTCTGCAAAGTAATGCAATTTTTCAGGTGTCAACCTTTAGCCCAGCTTTAAAAATTAATTTCATTTATATTAACCACGATATTGATATTTTCATGGGTTCCCTTAAGAACACCCTTTGATACATGAAGCACTGACTGGCAAATTGATGTCTCTAGGACGACCAAAACTATTTTATTCAATGCTGCCACATCAGACAGATTTATGACAGTCTGAAATTCTTATTTTGTAATGTAATATTTGTACTGGACGGATGCACCTCAGAGCCCCTTGCCTGTAAATAATTTAGAATGCCACTAGCTGGGACTTCCCTTTTTGCTCTACGCTTCCACTTGAAATCCTGCTTAGAGAAAAATAGCCTCAAGATGTGACTGCCACAAGAGCTGGACTTTATTTGCATTTCTACGAGCAAACGAAGCTGATAAGGTTCGTCAGACAAGGTACTGCGGCCTATACAAATGAAGTTTAGATAAGTACGTGGGTCCCTTCAGAGCTACCTTCACAAGGATCTCTTAAATCTAAAATACTGTCATCTCATCTCCCTGTTGGATTTTGATTGATTGCACCTCTTCCTTATGTTCATTAATCTCATCACCTTATCTTTTATACCACTTCATTTTACCAGAAAGGTAATAATAAAACCCTCATCCATTATCCTTTTACTGATCTATTCATGTGGAAATGGTTAATAACATGTTACAAATTGAGCTTCAATCACCTAATTTTCTCTTTTGTCAAAGGCACATTAGCCCAAAACCAAAAAAAAAATTGTTTCATGAGGATGAAGATTATCAGTGGTGACATTTGAAGTGAGCATTTCCAAGGTTGCTTATTAAAATCATCCAAGTACTATCATATCTGTTGATATCCAAACACAAGCTTGGATTCATCAGTTTGTTACAATACAACCATCTTGTCATCTCACCAAAACTTCAGCAACGCTAAACAAGTAGTAGTACAGAATGAACTGCGTGTCCTTTGTGAAGTTTTGGCCTGTGCTAAATGATTAACAAATAGGAAAAAATAGTATCCTTACACCAATAATTTATGCATTGGAAAACAGAAAATGTTCCTATTATTAATAAAGCATGACATGGTAGGTGGAGAGAGAGTTTATAGCTTCATTTTAAAGCACTATCCAGTATTTTCATTTGAAAACCAATTTTTATTTAAAGAACACATCTCTCAATTCTTCCCCACTCAATCAGAACAAAATAAATAACCCTCTCTTATTCTGTAAAATAATGAAAGTAAATCTGAATGTATAGTTATAATTTTATTCGGTAAACCATAATGGAAAATAGATTTGAATGTATAGTTATAACATCTGGTTCAGAGTGGTCAAGAAATTGCAAATATAACAAGAGTAGTGCTGGAGATTTAGTTAAGCCTCTGACTGTTGAACATTTGCATTTTGAACCTTTTGGTGCCCTTTTGAGCTGCTCTACAAAAAACATCAATACATACTGTGAAGTCTCAAGAGACTGCTAGTGCTAGAAATAAAATGCACGAGGCAAAATGTTTTTGCAACTTGCCATCCACAGAACACTGATCAGATAATTGGTCAGAAGGTTAAACAGTATTGGTGCATGCTTCTTCATTACATGCAACAGCCTTTCACTCATTATGCCACTTTTTTTTTTATAAAGCAAAGAGCTCCAGTGTTACAGATCATTGGTTTGGTGCTGAAGTAACTGCATCTTTATCTAGCGCTGCTGACTGGCCTCTCTGTACTCCATATGCATTTCTTTACAATCAGAGATGTCATTTCCCATCAGCAAATGAGTTCATCAATTTAATGAGCGTTCACACAAATCTAGCTTTTAATGAGAGCACGTACCACTGTGGCATGGGCTCTGCCCCAGTGCTGCCAAAATGCAATTGATGAAACCATGACACAAATTCCAGAATACATTTCTCTTTACATGTCTCCTTCATCCAATTAATTCACCATAAAATATTCTTACACCCATGTTGTTTCTGTGCAATGGCTGAGAAACAGGAATACAGCAGTGCTCTCATCTGATGGCATCAATAGATTGGTATGCTAAGCAAAATAATTTCAACCAAATAAATAGCAAACCTAACTTAAAATTCAATTAAAAATAGGTGTTGCCTTGTGTTTTCATTTCTCACATAAAATGTTTTGAATTACAAAAATCAGATATCTCAAAAGGTTGGATTTCTTAAAATTTCAAATTACAATTTTGTTTGCATACCCAGCATTATAAGGAAGGACAATATAATTGAGCAAAGCAACAAAACAATGTTCCAAACATAAAATAAATTGTATTCTGTAACCTGGAATCATTTTTCTGTGTATCTGAATTAGCTTTTCAGAGAAATTATAATTTAGTTATTATTTCATGATGTCATCTCTGTATCTAATTCTTACAGCAACAGCTCAGTAATTACAGCACGGAGGCTGATTTGTCTAAAAAAATGTTTTACTTTTGCAAGTATTATAGAACTGTCGTTGTGTTTTAAGTCTTCTACAAATCATTTCAAAGTAACAGCAAAGTTTCTCAGGAAACTTTGTAGTTGATCAGAAAGAAAATATACCCATTAATTCAAAAAGACATTTAAAACTGCAGAGCCAATTGAGACAGTGTATGGGTTATAGTGACTAGATTACTGTTGACTTAGCATGGAGACAAAAATAAAAAATCTGAAATTAAATCACAATGCATACCAGGGACTAAACGACTATTAAACTGTAAAATAGGTTCATAATATCCAAGTATGAGATAAGTGACAAATCACTTTAGATGAAACAAAACAAACTTGAGATTCCATTTCAAATATCTGTGAAGATCAACAATTGCTAAACTCCCCTATATCTGCTAGCTAGTATATATTTGAGAAATCTTGTATATATGCACACCTGCAGAATATAAAATGGAGAATGTATTATACCTAGGACAGTAGGTAGGATGGTGCATAATAAAAGGCAATAGTATATAAAAGGAGTCAAGTGATGTCATTAACTATGAATATGAAATCCAATTTTTTTTAAGTAGAGTTTTGCCTAGTAATTTTCTCCCCTCCTTTACTGAGTGCACAGACTCTTCCTGACTGATCACACATTTGTTCGTAGCCTTCTTGTGCAAGTGGTCATTTTTCATGAGTAAGCCTGGACAGTGAGTGTCAAAAGGCAATTGGACAATGGAGGATGGCTGAGCAGAATTCTTATCTCATCTAACACCCACAAGCACAAACACTTTCTAACTGCTCACTGGATACTGATCAGTAGTAGGAACCATGGTTGAATTTTTTCCCCTCTCTAGAGCAGGGGTGCTGAGGCTAATTGCTGCCCCAGCTAGGATGATTTGGCTCAGCAAAGACTGAAAATTGAACCCACTAACTTCTGCTTGCATAGCTCAGTGTTACACTGGGTGCCCTTATCTATCAGGCTATTGGGGTGGTGTAAGCGAAGAAAAAGGAGCGAGACTGAGCTGGAAGTACCTCCCAAGAAATGAATGGCCGCTTCAGAGCTTTAGGAAAGGTAGATTGGTGTGCAAAGGACTGCCTTGTGGCATGAGTTTGCAGTGACAAGACCAACATTAACTAACATGGTATCTGCAGCCAATAGGTGAAGACAACATTTTTTCAGGGCACAATCCAAAACTATTTAATTTTGGGGGGAAAATAAAGGGCTGTTTAATATTACCTGGAAGGCAGCCAGGTAATGGGGTAACGGCTGTGGTGCTCAACAGGAACCTGTGTCTGGGCTGAAAACCAGCGAAAGCAACAGCAATTAGCTTGGCAACAATGGGCTAAAGGCATCCACCAATGTTTAAGTAGTACTTTGTTTCTATTAGATATTTTCTTTTTACAGACCGTTTTTTCCCCATTTTTTTGTGTGGTGGGCACGGAAAGAGGACATGTAAGTACCTTTGACTTTGCCCAGGTATAAAGATCAAGTTGAAACCACGGCTGGAAGGGAAAAATCAGATATTTGGCTCACAGCCACCCAGAATGTGTTATTACAGCATGACAAAATAGGCAAAACACATGTTAAATGTGGACATGGGAAACTATAAAAGAAAATGTTGATACAAAAAATGTGACAAAAATATAACACCAGGAAGTCAAGTGGTGCACACAAGAAGTGTATGCAGACTTAAGTCTTATTCTAGACATATATAATCTATTCCACCAAAAGTAGCCCTTGAGTGTTCAATTTGCCATCATGTCACAAAGCACTGCTGGAGGATTTTACACTAAACCTCCGAGTGCAGTACTAGTGGCATGTGTGCTGCAACAAAAATGGGCAGTCAGTTATACTGCCTGCTTGCAACACTGAAGGTAGAACTGGCAGAACACTGCACATTGATTTTGTCAATCAAATTTTGATTGATAACGCTCTTGTGAAGTGCCTTGGGAGGTTTGCTACGCTAAAGGCACTATATAAATGCAAGTTGTTTATGTATATGTGCAAACGCATGCATGAAATACTTACTAGTCTCAAACCCCAGTTTCTCTTGAACATGAAAAGCTTGGACAAGTATGTGCTGATCAAAGAGAGGCAGTATGGATTTATCAAGGGTAAGTCATGCCTAACTAATCTAGTTGAATTTTTATGCATGGTAGATAAGAGTGGCTATGGATGTTGTCTACATGGACTTCCAGAAGGCATTTGATAAGGTTCCGCACAAAAGATTGTTAACAAAAATGAAAACGCATGGAATCGGAGGTAATCTTGTGACATAGTAATTGGTTGGGAGGTAGGAGACAGAGAGTAGGGATAAAGGGAAGATTCTCTGATTGGCAGGATTTGACAAGTGGAGATCCCCAAGGATCTGTACTGGAGCCTCAGCTTTTCAACATATATATTAATGACTTGGATGAAGGAAGAGAGAGTTGTACATCCAAGTTTCCAGATAATACTAAGTTGTGTAGATGGGAGCAGGAAGTTACAAAGGGATATAGACAGACTAAGCGTGTGGGAAAAAGTATGGCAGATGGAGTTCAATGTGGGGAAGTGTGAAGTCATCTACTTTGGATCTGAGAAAGACAAATTGGAAGTGTTTCTTGATGACAAGAGACTAGAGACTGTGGAGGAGCAAAGGGGTTTAGGTGCCCATGCACACAAATCACTAAAAGCTAGTGCACATGAAAAACCTAATCATGGCGGCTAATGGATGTTGGCCTTTATTCCACCACCCACTACTTCTGTTGCTCTCCTCATCTAATTCTGCTTCTGTCTCCTGCTCATCTGTAGTCTCCGGCTACTCCTTTGCTTCTGTCTTTCTCTCTGCGGGTCAGGTTTCTTTGGCCTCTCTCCTCTTCCTCTTTTTGTCTCATGTTTTTATACCCTTCACTTTTCTCCCAGTGAACAAACTGCTGAATAATAATCAAATAGAGCAGAAAGGAATGCAGCAGCATGGCTTCTGGGAATTGTAGTCACAGTTTTGCACATTTTGATGTTTATATCAGGGCTTTTACAGTAGGATTCTGAATGTGGGAATCAGCTGTTGGGCAAGAATCATGAAGTATGGGAATGGAGAGAGAAGAGGGTGCACTTGGAGTTCAGGATGTTCAGAGGCCTGACAGGATATATGGTGCTATTTGTGAAAGAGGAAAGGGGAAAGTTGTTGCAGTCAAGATTATGGGCAGGGTTGCAAATTATTTGTGAATTTTTTTAATGTTTGTTATGTGGTAAATTTTATTTTGAGGTGTACAGTAGGATAATTGAAAAACCTGTCACGAAGGCTAGATCTCAGAATGTAATTGGTAGATTGGTACAATTTATTTCTTGGTGCAATGTGATTGGGGAGAAAATCTGAAATTAGAGAGAAAAATTTTGTATAATAATTAGCAAAAAACAAAAGTAAAAACTAACCAAAATAACCAACACCACAAAAATACAGACTTAATCAAAGAGAAAGAAAATTATTAGATTTGACGGACAGGAGGACAGAAGAAATGTTATCAAGATAAATAAATGTAGTTCGCACAAAAGATAAACCCTCTGTCTCCTGTTGTTGTGTTCCTAGATATTAGTCACTTTAACATCTTACACTGTCTGTCTGTAGTCTGGCCCTAAGGCTTCACAAAATACTTGTGATTTTTTTAAATGCCTCAGTGAGTTTGGGGTTAATTGGAAGAGAAGCGAAGCCTTTAATGCACTGACTCATTAAACATTAAGCCCAGTACACTATTTTGTTATGAAAAGCTCGACCTAAGCAACAATAAGGTAGCAACTTGCTGAAAATAATGACTAAGAATTGTCTTACAAACTGGATTGAGCTTCTTTTATATGTTTGGTTAAAATTTTCATAGGGGACGGCAAAGTAGTCAAAACTGTCAGGTTACTGCAGCTAAGCAAGCCTTTTTAATTGGACAAAGGTCCATTTAAAAATAACACATTTCCCACATAAACTGATCACGTTTTATGAGAGGGTTTTCCCTGAGGTCAGTGTATGCATTTTTAACTTTTACATTCAAACAGTTTTAACCTTCTGAGCTGTGGGGCAACATTGGTCAATTATGGATAAATCAGAATAAAAGAGGGATAAAGGTAACATAAGTGAGGAGATGACGACCGTGAAATTTGTGAGACGTACGCAAATTGGGTTATCTTATCCTGGCCTTAACCTTGTGATCTGTGCAATAATCACCACTTTGCAGGGGCAAACAATTCACTAATACTAAACACTGCTGCTTTTTAAATAATTGCTGCAGAAATAAATTTATAAATTATCCCATTATTAGCAAAGTGAAGATTATCAGTTGTTACCTCCTTAATTTTCTACGCTTTCTTTCACATTCACCCTTGCTGTCAACGTACGTTCCTCTCCCCACCTCCTTAAGTTCCACAATTGCTAATAAGTAAACTTGTTCTAATCCTTGTATTATTAAAGCTTTAATTGGATTGGAGCCGGGGTGGGGTATAAAATAGACTCTATTCAGTCAACAGGACTGTAGCCTTAGAGACAAGAATAAGAAAGGTATTCTTGAAAGAAAATCCACAGGGATTCAAAGATTAAAAGATGGCTCAGCTGAACCCATCAGATTCCCAACTTGTAACAAATTGTTTCCTAAAACAGGTAACTTCTTCTAGAAAAATGACCTCTGCAGTCCAACATTAACCTGAGCTACTGAATTCTGAGTAACCAGAAAGGAAAAGTGGCTCATTAAGAGAAAAGCTCAAAGAAAGCAGTAAACAAAAGCTGTTGCACTTATTATGCTCCAGTTAGTATCATCTATGCTATTCAGCTAAAAGACCACTACAGTGAAATGTTTCCTTAACTAATCAGGAATCTCAGCTAATGTAGAAAAGAAGTTCAAATGGCTCTCAAATTGAAAAAAGGAAAAACAAATAAACAGAAGTGCACGCACAGAATTAACTATGTCATACACAAAGCTCAAAGTCTGGCCATGATGCAAGACACAGGTCTATAAATCCAGTATCACACAAGTTCAAATTTCATAAAGAGCTTAACAAGAGGCATCATTCAGCATTTGCTCTCACGAGTTGCAACAGACACCACAAATGGCTCTCGTATTGGTCCCTACAGGTAGTGGCCAGAAGTCTGCAGCATATATATTTTTGCAGGCTTAGTACTTTTAAGGCCCAATCAAAAAGCGTGACCAACAATGCAAATGCTACCACATCAGCATGCTGTTGTCCCCCTGTTACTTCAAGCTCACTATTTTCTGTTATTTGGAGACAACAACAGTGAAGATCAAACACAAACCTCCAGTCTCAAACCATGGCCACATTAATGTTATGGTAATAGAAACATACCACTATGCAATCCAAAGCTGGGGACCAGGTTGTACTGGAATGATACTGCTATCAGAGGCTTGGACTACAAAGTTCTGTTTGGAGTGGAATCCATACTAAATTAATTTCAAAAGGAACTATATGCTGTAAATGAGGTGGCAAAGCTATTTCAGATACTGACAGCTGCTAAATGTTGACTATGGAAATGCTAAGTCTGGGTGATTTTTGCTGAATCTCAGTTTTTGGTATGTTCTTCTACTTGCTGAAATTATCTTAAATCCTTCATTTAAAAAAAAAGAACTTGTGCAAAAATGGTTTTCCATAATAAATATAAAATTTAGTATAAAGGTCAGCAAATCTTCCCACAGATAGTCTACAAATATTATCAGTATCCAACATCCTAAAATGAAAGATTACAGTAAGAGCTTGGTTGAATTTGCCCTGCAACTTCATTGAAATGTTAATTCTTGGTCAATCGGAAATTATAAGTAAACAAAAGTAGTTTCCAATTTTTAGCTCTATCTCTGCACAATGTAAACCTAACAGCTACAAAACACAAGAGATTTTGATTTTGAGCTCATCGAGGGCGAAAGTCACAATTTAACTAAGTATCCATACTGAGGTAGGACAGTCTGTTAGAGCTCAATTGTGCTGTGCCATTAAACGCTGGGATCCGAGTTCATGTTGACAATTTTCCACAATGTTCAGGTTCTTCCCTGCTAGGTGATCCCCAGCCACATGTACAACTTCATTGATGGACAATCATTTTACTCTTATGCTGCCATCTATTAATAGCGTTTAATGGTTAAAGGTAACAAACTCAAATCATACAATCATTACAAGTCTTTCAGCAAAATCTTACTTTGCAAAGTAATTTTAGAGTTTCTATATAATGCAATACTTGCACTGTTCTTGAGCTATTAAGATGAGGAACAAAAACAGGAGTGATTATACCCACCGTCATATTAAGATGACAAATGTCAAGGAATTAAGGAATTTTGGTGACAGATTATATATAAAAGGAATGCTATATGTACCTGATTTTATTTCTGCAAAGCCAAGTAGTCTAATATGCTCCAACTCTTAAATCAACTTTTACAACAGGAAATTATATTTGCTTCATTTGTGAATTATTTCCTTGAGATAAGAGACAGTAAGGTCTGTTGGAAGTGAAATGCCTGTTAAACAGTGTTGGAGAGCGATCCATTACAGAGTAATTTGTTTCCTGCCCCTTATAATCACAAACAATTCACAATCTAAAAGAGAATGACTGCGTATGAAAACTCTGGTTGTGTAATAGTGCATATATCACAATGTTAACAATAGCCAGACCGTGAGTTTCCAAACTTTAGAGTGATAACCTCAGTTTGCTGGTTACAAGATTTGTGTTGCTCATTTTATGCAGTTTCATTGTTTAAGCATTTAAGCAAATCAAATGGAGGGGGTGGGGGTGGGGGGGGGCGAGGAGCGGAAAGAGGTGAAAGGAGAAAGAGCATCATTCCTAAAGACATTGTCCTTTTACATGGTCAGATGATCTTCTCTATTCCCAGCTGATAGTATTTTCAGTTTGTTGTCCATTGAAGTGTTAGATAGGGATTCCCCTGAAGAGTTTGATCACCCCCAACGCCCGGTCCCCTTTCCCCGGCACCTTACCACTCAAACACAGGAGATGCAACAGCTGCTCTTTCACCTCCATCCTTCCCACCGTCCAGGGCCCCAAACACAACTTCCAGTGGAAACAGCAATTTACTTGTACTTCTTCCAACTTAGTACACTGTATTCGCTGCTCACGATGTGGTTTCCCCTAATTTTGAGACACCAAATGCAGATTGGGTGATCGCTTTGCTAAACACCTCTGTTCAGTCTGCAAGTGTGACCCTGAGGTTCCGGTTGCTTGCCACTTTAATTCTCCGTCCCACTCTGACCTTGGTCTCCTACACTATTCCAATGAAGCTCAGCGCAAGCTTGAGAATCAACACCTCATCTTTCGATGAGGCACTTTACAGCCTTCCGAGTTCAACAGCGAGTTCAACAACTTCAGATCATAACCACCGCTCCCATTTTCTCAGACGACAGGTGCTGGTAATGGTTCGGCTGTTACCATTTACCCCTCATCTGGACCCATCTTTTGTTTATTTACTTGTCCCATTACCACCCACTTTTGCCTTGCACCATCATCTTTTTAGTCATTTAAAAACTCTTGCCTTCCACCCTATCACAGACCTTCCCTTTTGTTCTTTCCTCCCCTCTCCCAACCCCTGTACTTGTTAAAAACTGTTACATCACTAACATTTTCCAGTTCTAATGAAAGGTCGCCAACCTGAAATGTTAACTCTGGTTTTTTCTCTCTCCACAGACGCTGCCAGACCTGCTGAGTATTTCCAGCATTTTCTGTTTTATTTCAGATTTCCAGCATCCGTGGTATTTCGCTTTTGTAACAGAATAAAGGAAGGATGTCCCAAAGCACTTTACAACCAATGAAATACTTTTGTGGTGTAGTCACTGTTCAAATATAGGGAAATGCAGCAGCCAATTTGCACATAGCAAGGTCCCAGAGACAGCAATGAGATAAATGACCAGATAATCTGTTTTCTAGAGATGTTGGCTGAGGTATAAATAATTCCCAGGACACCGGGAGAACTCCCCTGCTCTTCTTCAAATAGTGTCATGGTATCTTTGCATCCAGCTGAGAGGGTATGACTATGTATTTAACTGGCAGCTTTATTTGAGTTTGAGAGATATATACATATTTTAAAAATTCATTTGTTTAGGTCAAAATTTGAAAGTGTATATTAGCCTGTCTTGTTCCAATTGAGTAGCCTATCTGAAAAAAAAATTAGAGATATAGTCAGAAAGACTCATGGAAGATTAACAGCAAACCACCAGCAACTGTTGTGTTATTTATTATTTTCCGTGGAAGAAATAGTTAAGCCTGTAACTACTGTAAATGTAGTTTGTCATTGCTAATGTTTATTTATCCACTTAATAAATGTTTGGTATTTATAGCCTAAGCCAAAATCTAGTCGACTGTTTATTCTGCTGCCTTTAATGTCAAGGAAGAACATGTAAGGACACATGAGAAAACCAGTGAGCCAAAATGTAGTGGTAAGGGTTTTCTGTTCAACCACTCAATTGCTACAATTTACCTAGATACTCTAGTTTATAGTTGTAGAAAGTAAGGGCTCAACAGTGGCAGTGGTCTGAGATGCTGCACCCAAGAAATCTGGAGTAAAACACAAAAACTCTAGGTGCTGCAGTGTACACTTCTGAATTGCTTCTCTGCCAAGGGCACTCAATCCGGCTAGCCATCCAGGAGTTCTTCTTCCTTCAGCAAGGCTGCGGCAACCAAAAGCCTAGAAATTGTCGGATCAAACAGCAGCACCTTTACTCAATGTTGAGTTAAGTTCCCCGCAAAACGCCGAGGACCTTTCTGAAAGAGAAATTGTACTGCCCAATCTTTCTCCTCAACCTTCATCACCTCTTCTTCATAGAATCAAGGAAAACCTTGTGCTATTTCTGAAGGGGAATTAATATTTCTAGCGCTTCGGCCAGTTTTTAAAATAATGTATTTAATTATATCTATTAGCGTATGCTGTACATACTCCTATAGAACACACTGGCCAGAAATTCGCTGGAGGGGGGCATCTCAAAGCAAAGTTAGATTTGTTCCTGCACCCTCAGCGCAAAAATTTTTTGCCCACAAAGTTGCTGGAAGTGCAAGCTGATAATGCAAGCGAGGGCAACAGGGCATCTGGGATCTTGATGAACAATGGGACAGTGTATCTCCTTAACCAATGAGATTAAAGGAGTGAGAAATAAACAGAGGAAGGACTGAGCAGGAGGGTGAATTAGAGTGGGTGAATTCAATGTCAAATCAGATACAGAAAGAGAAATAAAAAGAGGGAAAGAAAGATTAGATTAAGAGAGTGAGACAAGAAAGACAGAAAGGAAATGAATTTTTTTTTAAATTACACTTTTAAAATCACTAACAATTCACAACCTGAAGGAATGAGACTCCACGCTTATAATTGTTCACTTTCTGGGCAAGAGAGGTTGATTGAGAGTCATTAACAATTATCATGTCATTAAAAGGGTACTTACGCTGTTAATTACTAGACTTAACTTTCTATGGCGAGTTTAATCGGCAATTAATACACAAATTCATGAAAATCGTAGGGCAGTTAAGGGCGAGATGCCATTTTCGCAAAGCTAACAGCAGAGCGGCGCAAATCATCCAGCAACTTGTGGTGATCCGCAATTCATGGGGTATCTCTTCCGCGCCACAAGTTGCTGGCTGATTTTCACATTAATAACAGCGTGCGTCATTCCCACACTGTTATTTTTTCAACAAATTCTGGGCTGTTATTTTATTTAAAACCTAATTATAAATCTACTAAAGATCATTAGTTTTGGTAAAGTTATAGGAAAAATATGAACTGTGAAGGTTACAAGTTCTGATGTTGAAGGCATTTAGAACAAAAAAGCTAACTTTAGGAATTATTTAGATGTCATTGAAATTTCAACCAATGGTAATTCAAAATTTACTCTTTATTTTTGCTTTTTATCACCACTTCTTTCAATTACTTTCTTACTTCTTTAAGCTTGGACCCCGATCTTCAAAAGGTGCATCCTTGCTTTATTTTTTTTGCACCAAATCCGTGAAGTGTGAGTGGCAGGCCTATGAGCAAGCAGCAGGCCAGAGCTTGAAATCAATATTGGACAGGAGGCTGCAGGAAGTCAGAGCTGAGAGTAGAGCAGACAGAACACCAGGGCTGCAGCACAAGATGGCAGTTAACAATTACTCATTCTCACATCTAATTGCTCCTTAGTAAGCATTTGCTTAACAGCAGCCAATTAGAGGGTACTCAAAGCCAATCAGAGCTCATGTTTAGTGGTTATGTGGTTCCCGTTGACCAATGAAATCTTTCAAACATGACATAACAACAGAGTATGGACACTTTATATTTATATAGCTACAGCAGGCTGGAAATATCGTTTCTGGCTAAAAAAGCACCTGAATGTTCCATCAGGAGTGGAGGGAGTAGTAGTAGTTTCATCCTGTTGTTATTATCCCATTTTGTGCAATGTTTAAATCACAGTTGTTTGTAATTAACATTTTAGCTTATAGAAAACATTAATACACTTCTAGAAGTACAAATCAGAAAAAAAATAAACAAAAAAGTTTTCTTAGGTGAAAAAACATTGGGAGGAGGTAATCACCAAAACAATAAATTAAAGGATTAGGTTCAGTTTTCCCACCATTAATTTTCATGGTAAAAAACAATTAAATGGTTTAAACACAGTGTATCTCTTAACATAAGAACATAAGAAATAGGAATAGTAGTAGGCCATTTTGCCCTTCGAGCCTGCTCCGCCATTCAATAAGATCATGGCTGATCATCTATCTCAACTCCACTTCCCAGCCTGTTCCCCATAACCCTTCACTCCCTTATCTTGCAAAAATTTGTCTATCTCCATTTTAAATGTATTTAATGACCCAGCCTCCACAGCTCTCTGGGGCAGAGAATTCCACAAATTTACAACCCTCTGAGAGAAGAAGTTCCTCCTCATCTCAGTTCTAAAAGGGCGACCCTTTATTCTGAGACTGTGCCCCCGAGTTCCAGATTTCCCCATGAGGGGAAACATCCTCTCTGCATCTACCCTGTCGAGCCCCCTCAATATCTTATATGTTTTGATAAGATCACCTCTCATTCTTCTAAATTCCAATGAGTATAGGCCCAGCCTGCTCAACCTTTCCTCATAAGTCAAACCCCTAATCTCTGGAATTAACCTAGTGAATCGTCTCTGAACTGCCTCCAATGCAAGTATATCCTTCTTTAAATAAGGAGACCAAAACTGTACGCAGCACTCAAGGTGTGGTCTCACCAATACCTTTTACAGTTGTAGCAGGACTTCCCTGCTTTTGTACTCCAACCACCTTGAAATAAAGGCCAACATTCCATTTGCCTTTTTGATTACTTGCTGAACCTGCATGCTAACTTTTTGTGTTTCATGCACAAGGACCCCCAGGTCCCTCTGAACTGTAGCATTTTGTAATCTCTCTCCATTTAAATAATAGTTTGCTTTTTTATTTTTCCTGCCAAAGTGGATAACCTCGCACTTTCCCACATTATACTCCATCTGCCAAATGTTTGCCGACTCACCTAGCCTGTCTATATCCCTTTGTAGATTCTTTGAGTCCTCTGCACAACTTGCTTTCCCACCCATCTTTGTATCATCCGCAAACTTGGCTACATTACACTCGATCCCTTCATCCAAGTCATTAATGTAGATTGTAAATAGTTGGGGCCCCAGCACCGATCCTTGTGGCACCCCACTAGTTACCGCTTGCCAACCAGAAAATGACCCACTTATCCCGACTCTCTGCTTTCTGTTAGTTAGCCAATTCTCTATCCATGCTAATATATTACCCCCAACTCTGTGAGCTCTTATCTTATGCAGTAACCTTTTATGTGGCACCTTATCGAATGCCTTCTGGAAATCAAAATACACCACATCCACTGGCTCACCCTTATCCACCCTGCTTGTTATATCCTCAAAGAACTCCAGCAAGTTTGTTAACCATGATTTCCCTTTCATAAAACCATGCTGACTTTGCTTGACTGCATTATTATTTTCCAAATGCCCTGCTACTGCTTCCTTAATGAAGAACTCCAGCATTTTCCCAATGACAGATGTTAGGCTAACTGGTCTATAGTTTCCTGCTTTCTGTCTCCCTCCTTTCTTAAATAGGGGTGTTACATTAGCGGTTTTCCAATCCGCTGGGACCTCTCCAGAGTCCAGGGAATTTTGGTATATTGCAACCAATGCATCCACTATCTCTGCAGCATTTCTTTTAAGACCCTGGGATGCAGGCCAGCTGGTCCAGGGGACTTGTCGTCTTTTAGTCCCATTATTTTACTGAGTACTATTTCCTTAGTGATAGTGATTGTCTTTAGTTCCCCACTCCCTGTGGCCTCTTGATTATCCATTATTGGGGTGTTGTTGGTGTCTTCTACAGTGAAGACAGATGCAAAATATTTGTTCAGAGTCTCTGCCATTTCCCCGTTCCCCATTATTAATTCCCCAGTCTCATCCTCTAAGGGACCAACGTTTACTTTAGCTACCCTCTTCCTTTTTATATACCTGTAGAAGCTCTTACTATCTGTTTTAATGTTTCTTGCCAGCTTACTCTCATAATTCATCTTCTCTCTCTATTATAAGAACATAAGAACATAAGAAATAGGAGCAGGAGTCGGCCAATCGGCCCCTCAATAAGATCATGGCTGATCTGATCCTAACCTCAAATCTAAAGAACACAAGAAATAGGAGCAGGACCCGGCCACTCAGCCCCTGGGCCCGCTCCACCACCCACAGGGCCTTGACTGATCCGAACTCAGCCTCATGTCCAATTTCCTGCCCGCTTCCCGTAACCCCTAATTCCCTTTACTTCTAGGAAACTGTCTATTTCTGTTTTAAATTTATTTAATGATGTAGCTTCCACAGCTTCCTGGGGCAGCAAATTCCACAGACCTACTACCCTCTGAGTGAAAACGTTTCTCCTCATCTCAGTTTTGAAAGAGCAGCCCCTTATTCTAAGATTATGCCCCCTAGTTCTAGTTTCACCCATCCTTGGGAACATCCTTACCGCATCCACCCGATCAAGCCCCTTCACAATCTTATATGTTTCAATAAGATCGCCTCTCATTCTTCTGAACTCCAATGAGTAGAGTCCCAATCTACTCAACCTCTCCTCATATGTCCACCCCCTCATCCCCGGGATTAACCGAGTGAACCTTCTTTGTACTGCCTCGAGTGCAAGTATGTCTTTTCTTAAGTATGGACACCAAAACTGTATGCAGTATTCCCCAGGTGCGGTCTCACCAATACCTTATATAACTGCACCAATACCTCCCTGTTTTTATAATCTATCCCCCTAGCAATAAAAGCCAACATTCCGTTGGCCTTCTTGATCACCTGCTGCACCTGCATACTAACTTTTTGATTTTCTTGCACTAGGACCCCCAGATCCCTTTGTACTGCAGTACTTTCCAGTTTCTCGCCATTAAGATAATAACTTGCTCTCTGATTTTTCCTGCCAAAGTGCATAACCTCACATTTTCCAATATTGTGTTGCATCTGCCAAATCTCCGCCCACTCACCCAGCCTGTCTAGGTTTTTTATGTCCTCCTCACTTTCTACTTTCCCTCCCATCTTTGTATCATCTGCAAACTTTGATATGTTACACTCGGTCCCCTCCTCCAAATCGTTAATATAGATTGTAAAGAGTTGGGGACCCAGCACCGACCCCTGCGGAACACCACTGGCTACTGGTTGCCAGTCCGAGAATGAAGCATTTATCCCAACTCTCTGCTTCCTGTTAGATAACCAATCCTCCACCCATGCCAGAATATTACCCCCAATCCAGTGATCTTTTATCTTGAGCAATAATCTTTTATGTGGCACCTTGTCGAATGCCTTCTGGAAGTCTAAATACACTACGTCCACTGGTTCCCCTTTATCCACCCTGTACGTTATGTCCTCAAAGAACTCAAGCAAATTTGTCAGACATGACTTCCCCTTCATAAAGCCATGCTGACTTTGTCCTATTAAATTATGTTTATCTAAATGTTCCGTTACTGTCTCCTTAATAATAGACTCCAAAATTTTACCCACCACATTATATTTTTAGTCATCCTTTGCTGTTTTTTTTAATTTCCCAATCCTCTGGTCTCCCACCAATCTTTGCAACATTGTATGCCTTCGTTTTCAATTTGATACCATCCTTTACTTCCTTAGTTAGCCACGGATGGTGCTCCCTTCTCTTAAAATCTTTCTTTCTCACTGGAATATATTTTTGTTGAGAGTTATGAAATATCTCCTTAAATGTCCGCCACTGCATTTCAACTTTCTTACCCTTTAATTTATTTTTCCAGTCCATTTTAGCCAGTTCTGCCCTCATGCCATTATAATTGCCTTTGTTTAAGATCAGGACACTGGTTTGGGATACAACTTTCTCACCCTCCAACTGGATTTGAAATTCAACCATGCTATGATCACTCTTTCCTAGAGGATCCTTTACTATGAGATCATTTATTAATTCTGTCTCATTACATAGTACCAGATCCAAGATAGCCTGCTGCCTGGTTGGTTCCATTACATACTGTTCGAGGAAAACATCCCAGATGCACTCTATTAACTCCTCCTCCAGGCTGCCATGGCCAATTTGATTTGTCCAATCAATATGGAGATTAAAATCACCTATGATTATTACCGTATCTTTTTTTTTGTTTATTTTTTACAGGCCTCCATTATTTGTTGATTTAAACTCTGTCCAACAGCATTGCTACTGTTCAGGGGCTGTAGACTACGTCCACCAGAGACTTTTTCCCCTTATTATTTTTTTTTATCTCCACCCAAACCGATTCTACATCTTGATCTTCTGAGCCAATATCACTTCTCACCACTGCACTGATCCCATCTTTTACCAACAAAGCCACCCCACCTCCCTTTCGTTTCTTTCTATCCTTCCGAATTATCATATACCCTGGAATATTCAGTTGTTAATATTCCTTGATTCCCTTAATATCCAAAAATCTATCGATCTCGGTCTTGAATATACTCAACGACTGAGCCTTCACAGCCCTCTGGGGTAGAGAATTCCAAAGATTCACCACCCTCTGAGTGAAGAAATTTCTCCTCATCTCAGTCCTAAATGGCCGACCCCTTATTCTGAGACTGTGACCCCCCTGGTTCTAGACTCCCCAGCCAGGACAAACATCCTCCCTGCATCTACCCTGTCAAGCCCTGTAAGAATTTTGTATGTTTTAATGAGATTACCTCTCATTCTTCTAAACTCTAGAGAATATAGGCCTAGTCGACTCAATCTCTCCTTAAAGGAAAATCCCCCCATCCCAGGAACCTTCGTTGTTAATTTAGAGATTTTTTTTTTTACAAATGTGCACTAAACATGACTAGTATTCTGTATGTGTTTACAGACTTGTTTTAGAGAGCTGACTTAACTAACTTTGGCTAAGTAGATTTACAACCTAAAATCGGACATAAACATTTGCTTTCCCCAAAGATAAATCATGGTCCAATTTTCAACAAAAAATCCGTATAAAATGCAGAACTGGGGAGAGGACACATGTACTTTTACAGCAGTACAATAATGATTGGATAGACAAATCCAAACTGATTCAGTGGCTTAAAGAGTCACTGTTCAGTAACCCCTACCCCTACGGGTGTGTCGCTTCAATCAGACTAGATGGCTCATTAGACATAATTACTCCAGACTATGCTATAGAGACTGCTGTGTTTTGTCTGATCACTTTTTCAGTTCTTAAAAGCGCAGTATCTGAAGGATGACTGCTCTAGTTATGCATCCTTATTTTATAAGGACAGAGCTCAAAGCTTCTTTTGATTTCTGGCACAGCATGTACAACACATTACAAAAATATATTCACACAATTGGCAGTTCCCGGTACTCCTTAAATTATGGGTTATATAATTATATGCTATTATTCTAAGTGAGTAAATCTGCAAGTGGATCTGTGCAATCCAATATAAATAACAGCAGGAAATTTAGATTGAAATCTATTATCATCCACATAATTGACTGCTACCCCTTAGGATACAAAACAGATGCCTATATGCTGACATCTGATAATGAAAGTGGTATCAATTCTTGTTAATTTAGCCAGTCTGATTTCAATATCATGTCAACAAACAAACCCCATTTTACACACTAAATGTGAAATGTTAATAATAACTGTATCAGAGCCTCTCTGAAATTTACATTATTTTAGTCATGGAGGCCTAATATTATGAGTAAGAAAATTGCTAACCTGTAATTCAGCTACCACAGTTGATTTTTACGGGATGGTGTATCAAACATTAATTTGGCTGCATTATCTTTAACTTAACATGCTATATAATTACTTTGATGCAAATATCTCATGAAAACCCACAGTAATTACATAATGATCAGCTGAAAAAATAGTTTCTGTTACTACTGGCCACTAATTGACACAAGAACAGATTGTCAACTGTTAACATCCCAAAGCAGGGGCACACAATCTGTACAAAATAGGTGAAAGAATCACTTCTTCATAATTCAAGGGTATCGCTTAAGAATGGAATGAGAACAGATCATTTTGTTCATCGTGGCTTTCTTTCCACAGAGTATGCGCAATGTTCTGCATCATAGTCTCTATCCAACCCGTTTAATCTCCTCAGGAAATATCAAAGTTTTGCACTATCCCCCCCCTCCCCACCCCAAACAGGTAAATTAAACAAAACTACAGGATAGCTATCAAATCCTACATTATACATCCTGGACCATACCTTCCCTTGCATGACATGTCCTTGTTCCAATCAGATCATTCAATTAGCTACCTGTATTTACCCATATAACCTTCAATCTTGTTCTAAAATGGACAATTATTCAAGTTCTTCTTAAATTGTTGGTTGACATATCATTAACTGAAATAAATTTTTGGAGCAATCACAATGTGTATTATTAAGGGGAATGCAATGGATGTTGTATATGTGGATTTTCAGAAAGTGTTTGATAAAATGCCACATAAGAGACTTACTGCAAAAATTACAGGATATAGCATAAAGTACTTTGGATGTGGGCATTGGTGTGCTCCTGGGACATGTGCTGTGTTACCTGGTTTTCCTGAAATTATGGGTTAAATAATGGCCCAGATATTCCGATCTAGACGAGGGAACTAGATGTAATATCTCCAAGTTTGCAGACGACACAAAGCTGGGTGGGCATGTGTGTTGTGAGGAGGATGCAGAGAAACTCCAGTATGATTTGGACAAGTTGGGTGATTGGGCATGTCGTAAGAATGAGCCTTACGCGTGGTGAACTTAAAGTAAGCTTTAATCAACTAAAAAGGTGCTACATACAAAAGAGGTCTTACTCTATGCCTCTCCAGGATCCAACTGCTCAGTCCAGTATTTATCCTGGACTAATCACAGGAAGTGATGCAATAAAGTTCGAGTCACAGGAAGCTGTATTGTGTTACCACATTCTCCCCCCCCAAAAGATTAGGAGGCCGGGATGCTCCCTGCATTTCGTAGCCGCCGGACGAGGAAGAGCCGCACCCGTTTGGGTTCTCGTAGCGGTAGAGGGCCCCTAGCCCGTTTACCCGCCGTGGGCCGTGGACCAGAGTCCGAGTGATCCAGCCCGCTCTGTGAGGGGTCAGGACGATCCTGACTGTGTACTGGTGCCCGAACGGGTGTCGGGCAGGGCTGTGGCAGATCCGTTTCCGAGCGTACGGTACGGGGTGGATCGTGGCTGCGCGTGCGAGCCCCAACGGGCTCATAGTCAGTCTACCCCAGGTCGGCACGCTGGAGTGAGGTACCAGCCGGCGTCAGATCCAGATCGTGATGAGAGGCACCTGGCGAGCCCAGAGATGTGCCTGGTACAATATCATCCCCTGGTGTCCCTCTATGTTTCGGCGGGCAGGGAGCCAGATCCCGCAATGACACGGTAGATTCCCGACCGTCAGGATACCGAATATAGGCGTAGGTAGGGTTGACGTCAGTGAGCTCAACCTCATCTACCAGGGGGTCATTCTTAGACGCCCGGACATATCTTCGGAGTAGCACTGGTCCCGGTGCAGTCAGCCACGATGGGAGAGATATCCCATAGGATGAGCGACGCTGAAATCGGAAGAACCGTTCATGAGGCGTCGTATTTGTGGCGGTCGAAAGGAGGGACCGTGTGGAGTGTAATGCGTCTGGAAGTACTGCTTCCCATTGCTGATTGGGTAGGCCCCGAGATCTCAAAGCCAGACGTACCGCATTCCAGATGATAGCGTTAAAACGCTCGACTTGCCCATTCCCGACCGGATGATAAGGCGTCGTTCTGCTGGCAGCAATACCCCGTTCCGAGAGATAGGCCTTGAGTTCTCCTGACATAAAAGAAGGGCCCCGATCCGAATGAACATAGGATGCCATGCCACAGAAAGCAAATACCTGCTCAAGGCAGCTGATAACCGTGGTCGTCAGCATATTGGGGCAGGGAAAGGCAAACGGAAAACGGGAATACTCATCGACCATGGTCAATAGATAAGAGTTGCGAGTTGAAGAGGGCAACGGCCCCTTAAAATCGATGCTAAGCCGTTGCATTGGCTGGGTCGCATGTATGAGTATACCACCCGAGGGGCGGAAAAACTGAGGTTTCAATTCCGCACAGACTCTGCAGTCCGAGCACATCTTCTTTACATCCCCGGTAGAGAATGGGAGATTTCGGGACCGCACGAAGTGTAGCATGCGAGTAACGCCCGGATGACACAACCCATCATGGATGTCTACGAGCGTAGAGGGTGTCATGGCGGAGCAGAATGCTCGTGTGAGGGTATCCGGAGCCACATTCTCCTTGCCAGGTCGATAGTGGATGGTGTAACCAAAAGAGGCCAATTCCAGCCGCCAAAGCTGGATTTTATTATTTTTAATTTTGGTCCGTTTTCGATTATCGAGCATGAAGGCGACTGATCGCTGGTCCGTGATTAAGGTAAAGTGCTGGCGAGCTAGGAGATGAGTCCACTTCCGTACTGCCTCTATGATGGCTGTAGCTTCTTTCTCGACTGGAGGATAATGTAGCTCAGCCCCTTGAAAAGTCCTGGACAAAAATGCCACCGGACGACCTTCCTGATTCAGAGTGGCCGAGATCGCCACCTCCGAGGCATCACACTCAACAACAAAAGGAAGACTCTCATCGATGGAGTGAAGAGCCGCTTTCTCCAACTGTTTTTTCAGGAGGTTAAAGGCTGCAACAGCCGCTGTGTCTAGTGGGAATGTGCTGGCCTTCAGTAGAGGTTGGATTCGGTCCGAGAAGTTAGGAATCCATTTAGCATAGTATGCAAACAGGCCGAGGGCCCGGCGCAAGGAGGCCGGATTCTTAGGTGGCGGGAGCTCTTGGAGTGGGCGAAGCCTTTCAGGGTCAGGTTTAATGATGCCATTGCCCACACAATAGCCAAGGATGTTGATGGTTGGTTGTGACTCAATGGATTTAGCCGCATTTAATGTCAAATTACGGTGCTGGAGTGCATCCCAAAATCGTTGGAGATTGGCGTCATGTTCCCGCTGATTGCGACCTGCGACAGTAATATTGTCCAGATAAGGAAACGTATCCTTTAAGTCTTCCTGTTTGACCAGGTCATCCATTGCTCGCTGGAAGACAGCCACTCCATTAGTGACCCCAAAGGGGAGGCGACGAAATTGATACAGCCGTCCATTGGCTTCAAAGGCCGTATACTGCTTGTCTGAGACCTTCAAGGGTACCTGATGATAGACACTTTTCAGATCATATGTTGAGAACACCGTGTACTCAGCCAGATTATTAACCATATCATCGATGCGCGGCAATGGGTATGCGTCCAAGTCCGTATATTGATTGATGGTCTGTGAATAGTCAATGCACAGCCGTTTCTTGTGAGGTTGTAGAGGGTTCTTAACAATAACGACCTGGGCGCGCCATGGCGATGAACAAGGCTCGATGATATCCTCTGCTAAAAGCCGAGAAATCTCAGCCGCAATAAAAGACTGGTCTTCCTGACTGAAACGTCGTGACTTTGTTATAATCGGTTTGCATCGAGGAGGGATACTGGTAAACAGTGAGGGTTCATCCAGTGAAGCTGCTGACAATGCACAGAACGGTAATCGAGGTCGTATATTAGAAATAGTGAGTTCAGGTTTGGATCCGCCGAACTCAATGGTGAGCTTCTTATGCTGCTTTTGAAAATCCAGCCCTAAGATAAGATCACTACATAAGTCCTTGAGCACCGAAAGCCGGGTGGAGGGATACCTGTGACCATTAAGTGTTATTTCAACCATACAAAAGCCAGAAATTCTGGTATTAAGTGATGACTGAGCCATCGCAATTGCCTGGTCCGATGGGAAAACATGTAGCTTTAACTCTGCAACAATCTGTTCCCTAATGAAACTATCAGTGCTACCTGAGTCAATTAAGGCATCTAAAGTATGTCCATTAATTGATGCTTTTGTAGCTGCATGGAATAGGTTCTGAGGACAAGCAGCTGTAATTGGTGTCGTTGCACAAAGAGTGGCTGAAACTCTAGGTGTGTTTCTTCGAGAGAAAACCCGAGAGGAAGCACGATAGATTTTAGCCGGAACATCTTGATAGGCCCTTACCGGGGCAGTTCGGTAGGACTTAGCTTGATAAGCCCTCGTAGAGGCTCTTGATAGGCAAACCTTTGCAAAATGACCCTTTTTGTTGCAATGACTGCAAAACGCATTGCGAGCAGGGCAGAATTTCCGAGGGTGAAACTCATCACCACAAAAGAAGCATTTCTTAGATTGCCAAGAGGCTGCCACAGTGGGGTCATCATCCTCTTCATCAGTGAAGTCATCAGATTGATCGTCAGGGATAAAGTCCTCCCTAATAGAGTTCACCTGTGGCCTCTTAAATTGCCTGACTGTAGTTAAGGCAGCAGACCGAGGTCTGGGCACTGTATAAAGGTCTGCATTTCTTTTTGCCAGATCTAGAGAGCAAGCCATATCATAAGCTCTCTGAAGCTCAAGTGTCTTACTTTCCAGTAGACGCTGGCGTATAAATGGGGAGGCAAGCCCGCAGATGAAAGCATCACGGATCATTTCTTCACGGTACAGCTCAGCTGAGGCCGCCTGAAAGTTACAGTCCATACTAAGTCTGCGAAGCTCTTGGAGGAATTTATCAATGGATTCCTCCGGCCCTTGTTGGGCTGTAGCTAGTAGATGTCTGGCATAGACCTCATTCGGTGTCTTAGTATATAGTCTTTTAAGCGTCCGAATTGCCTCCTCGTAACTGCCCCATTCCTCAACATACTGAAATACATTCGGAGTGACACAGTTGATGAGTATCCGCAACTTTGTGTCATCATCAGCCTTGCAATATTCGAGAAAATTGTCAAACGTGCGATACCAGTGTTTCCACACCTTACCGGCTGCTGGGGTGTTTGGGTCCAAGTCAAGACGCGATGGTTTAAGGATGTTTTCCATGATGGGTGATTCCCTGGATCCTTAGTTCCGAGTTCGTCCAAAAAGTTTGAGTGCGAAGTTTTTCAAAGTTGATTAAATTGTCGTAAGAATGAGCCTTACGCGTGGTGAACTTAAAGTAAGCTTTAATCAACTAAAAAGGTGCTACATACAAAAGAGGTCTTACTCTATGCCTCTCCAGGATCCAACTGCTCAGTCCAGTATTTATCCTGGACTAATCACAGGAAGTGATGCAATAAAGTTCGAGTCACAGGAAGCTGTATTGTGTTACCACAGGGCAGATGCAGTATAATGTGGATAAATGCGAGATTATCCACTTTGGTGGCAAAAACAGGAAGGCAGATTATCTGAACGGCAATAGATTGGGAAAAGGGGAAGTGCAACGAGACCTGGGAGTCCTTGTGCACCAGTCGTTGAAGGTAAGCATGCAGATGCAGCAGGCGGTTAAGAAGGCAAATGGTATGTTGGCCTTCATAGCGAGAGGATTCGAGTACAGGAGCAAGGATGTCTTGCTGCAGTTGTACAGGGCCTTGGTGAGACCACACCTTGAGTATTGTGTGCAGTTTTGGTCGCCTTATCTGAGGAAGGATGTTCTTGCCATGGAGGGAGTGCAGCGAAGATTCACCAGACTGATACCTGGGATGGCAGGAATGACGTATGGAGAGAGATTGGGATGATAGGGCTTGTATTCGCTAGAGTTTAGAAGAATGAGAGGGGATCTCATTGAAACTTATAAAATTCTAACAGGACTAGACAGACTAGATGCACGAAGGATGTTCCTGATGGCGGTGGAGTCCAGAACCAGGGGTCACAGTCTAAGGATAAGGGGTAAGCCATTTAGGACTGAGATGAGGAGGAATTTCTTCACCCAGAGAGTGGTGAACCTGTGGAATTCTCTACCACAGAAGGCAGTTGAGGCCAATTCATTAAATATATTCAAGAAGGAGTTAGATATATTTCTTAAGGCTAAAGGGATCAAGGGATATGGGGAGAAACCAGGGACAGGGTACTGAATTTGGATGATCAGCCATGATCTCATTAAATGGCGGAGCAGGCTCGAGGGGCCGAATGGCCTACTCCTGCTCCTATCTTCTATGTTTCTATGTAAAAGCAGGCCTTACGCCTGCTTTTACCAGGCGCAAGAATTGTAAGGGCTTTCTGCGGGCGGAGGGTCTCCAAAAAGTGGAACTATCTGCCCGCAGAGGCCCTTCTCCCGGGCAGCCGGATGATCTGTCAAGAGCTTTCTTGACAGATCAGAAATGCCGGTTTCCAGCGCATGCGCAGTGCATGCCTGAAACCGGCATTTCCGATGTCCCTACGGGTGGGTACACAGCACGTACCCACCCGTAGGGATCGGAATATCCGGCCCAATAATATGCTATTATTCTAAGTGAGTAAATCGACAAGTAGATCTGTGCAATTCAATATAAATAACTGCAGGATTTGGACATAATATTGGACATGGAAAACTGACTCAGAATGCAGAATATTGCAGAGGACATGGATAGATTTGTAGAGTGGGCAGATAGACGGCAGATGCAGTTAAATGCAGAGCAATGTTAAGCAGCACATTTTGTGAAAAAGAACAGTGAAAAGTACACCCTAAATGCTAAAATTCTTAGAGCTGATGAACGGAGAGATCTAGGGATGCAGATACACAGATCTTTAAAGGTGGAGTTTCAGACAGAAAAATACCACACAAAAAGGCAAATAGGATTTGGGCTTTTATATATAGTGGCACTGACTACAAAAGCAAGGAATGTTGAATTGGTTAAGCCACAACTGCAATATTATGTGCAGCTCCAAGCACCCCATTACTGAAAGAATATTAGAGCTATGGAAAACAAATAATTGCTAAAATTATACCAAGAGTGAGATCATATTATAGAAGGGTTGAAAAATTGCGTCTTTTTTCACTGGATCAGGAAAGATTAAGGAGGCTTTAATTAGGTTTTCAAAATTGTGAAAGGTTTTAAGAGGGTACATAATGAAAGATTGTTTCCAATGATTGGTAAAAAGGGAACATAATCTCAAGATTATCACTAGAATAATGAATGGGGAAGTTAGAAGGTATTTTCCATAACAATTGCATTTATATAGTGCCTTTATTGTAGTATAAAGTCTGAAGGCGTTTCACAGCAGCGTTATCAAAGAAAGTTTGACACCGAGCCACGGAGATATTAGGACAGGTGCGCAAAAGCTTGGTCAAAGAGGTAGGTTTTAAAAAGCATCTAAAAGGGGGAGCGAGGCAGAGAGGTTTAGGGAGGGAATTCAAGAACTCAGGGCCTAGGCAACTGAAGGCACGGCCGCAATGGTGGAGCGATGAAATTCAGGATGTGCAAGATGCCAGAATTGGAGGAGCACAGAGGTCCCGAGGGTTGTAGGACTGGAGGAGGTTACAGAGATAGGAAGGAGCAAGGCCATGGAATTTTCAATTCAAGGTGTTGCTGAACCGGTAGCCAATGTAGGCCAGCAAGCACAGGTGTGATGGGTGAACGAGATTTGGTGAGAGTTCGGATATGGGCAGCAGAGTTTTCGATGAGCTGAAGTTTACAGAGGGTGGAAGACGGGAGGCTGGCCAGGAGAGCACTGGAATAGTTGAGTCTAGAGGTAACAATGGCATGCATATGGGTTTCAGCAGCTGATGGGCTGAGGCAGGGGCAGAGACAGGAGGTCTTGGTGCTGGAGAGGATATGGGGTCGGAAGATCAGCTCAGGATCAAATAGGACGGCGAGGTTGTGAATGATCTGGTTCAGCCTCAGACAGTGGTCAGGGAGGGGGATGGAATCGGTGGCTGAGGAACTGAGTTTGTGGCAGGGACCAAAGACAATGGCTTTGGTCTTCCCAATATTGAATTGTTTATATTTATTTATCCCAAGCATCATTAAAAACATAGAATGGATACGGGCAGCATATAAATAATAAAGTGTCTACCTCACATATGGCTAGTGAGGTAGACACTTTATTATTTAAAGTTAGACTAGATAAGCATTTAAAAAGGAAGAATATAAAATGGTACCATGAAAGGCAGCAAAACAGGGTGACAGTAAATAGCTCCAGTTGAAGAGCTAGCACTAGCACAGGTGTGATGGGCTGAAATAGCCTCTCCTGTGATGTATCTTCATGAATCTAGATCTCAACCAAAAAAATGTTAATACTTACAAATTTAAGGAGAAATTTAAGGAGAAACAATCATGTGCAACATAAATAACAAGTGATAGAAGGCAGTGATCTGAAGACGGCAATGTTATCCTGGGTTTAGATAACCAGAGATTAGATTACAATCTTACAATTCCTCTATGTTATACATTATTTTTTCTTTCTCTAATACACACAAATACACAGTGGAATCTAGTTATATACAATGGGTTTGGGCAGATAAAGTGAAAGATAACCACAGCTGCAAATAACAGGACAGCTGTATAATTACAGATAACATCACATGCAAAACTGGGGCTGAATTAACAAACTGCACTTATCAGGACATTGCGATGAATTTGCTTACATCAGGACTGCATAGATGACTAGATAACATATAAACACTGCCAACGCAAGATAATGCCTTGTTTTCAAAATCTATCATTGTGGCTCTATTTTGCTCAATGATGTGACCGAAATATTCTTATTAAAACACTTACTAGTCTATATTCACATTCCTAAACTTCTTCAGTTAAGGTTTACATAAATCTAATTTACCCCAAAACTACATAAATAAAAGGTCCGAATAATGTACGAGAATAGATGCATTAAGAATACCTTCATTTTAAATATATCACTTCCTGTCCCCAGTTATATCACCACGCATCAATAAGAAATCACAACGATCATTCTAAAAGTCCTTGGTGTATGCACCAGCAACATGACTCAGTTGAACAAAACTGAACGTTAAATGACATTTCAGCCCATTCACAATGCTAATTTGAACAGTGTCAAGTGACAAGAAAGAACTTACATAGCACCTCATCACATCTCAAATGTCCAAATGCCCCTCATAAGTAACTTTTGAAGCTTAGTCACTGTTGTGTAGGCAAATGCAGCAGATATTTTGCATACTGCAAGATCCTACAATTACAGAGATTAATGGCTAGTTAATCTGATTACTACAGTAACTTCATTTTAAAATCCTTGGTCTTATATTTAATACCTTGCACTGAATTGCAAGTACTGTTAATGACAACCCAACGAGAAAGGAAAAATTGTTCTAGAGAACGGGATTACTTTCATGAACTAGAACTAGAAGTAAAAAGGGATTTCAATGAATATTGAAAGAGTTATAGATTTGGGGTCTTCAGAGATCTCAACTGTCTTCATAGTATCAACCATCTTCCACTATTGCACTCAGTAACCTTCCTAACTGTGCCTGTAATCGTGTCAGCAAAACACTATATTAAACTGTTTTCAATTAAATTAAAAAAAGAAAATATATAGCTCACTGTAATCTATTTTAAAAGAGGTGAAATACAATGTGTATATCATTGATTTTAAAACAAATGACATATTATTTGTTCATCAGCCAAAAAAGGAGAAATAGTGACACTCTATCTGGAAGATTGGAGAGCAAATTTGAAGTCTAGCTGAAGATCTTGGCAGGCCACATGTGGCTCTCAATCTGTGTAAGCCAAAATTACATTTTTTTTAAATACTAGGATGCAAAACAAATATGAAGTACCTTCCTTACTACACTCATAATAACTCTTTCTGCTTCCCAAAATTCAAGGTCTTTGCACATCATGAACAAAATCGTATTAAAACAATAGAGTTCTTATTTTTAGTTTACAGCAGTCTCAAAGGACAGTTTCAGCCAGCCCAAGTGCTGCAACTGTCCCACATTAATAAGTGATGCCTGTATGTGACAATATTCATGTTTGCATGGACTGTCAAGTCAGTGAGATGGTCTGCACAACAGAATGACAGGGCACCATAACCCATAACTGCTCGCTTGGCTGACCTTCATCTTGGAAGGTCATAAGCTGCAAAGGCAGTTAAAAACCGAGATGAGATTTAATTTATGAATTTTAACAAGCTAAGATTGAAACTCATGAAATACTAACAGATTCTTACTGATATTTGAAAACTATAGTTTTGTCCGTAAAATCCAGTTGTTGTCCCTTATCAGATCTTTTCTGTTTTGGATCAGGGAAGGTTTTTTTGTGAAGTGAAACAATGATGGGAATCTGTTGCTATGGGAACGTGGTTTGTGTTCCTGAAGGAATTTATGCATTGGTTTTAAATGTTACAATGCAAAAAACACTGGAGTTTCACAATTAGAAGTCAGTCATCTCCATTACTACTCCTGGCTTTGCACCACTTCTAGTCCATGGAAGCAATTAAATCAGCAGCATGTCAATTTCAGAATCGCAAAAAAATTAAAATATATAAATCACAAACTAGTCGGTACAAAGAACTATCTACACATATACACACACACACAAACAAAATTCAAAGAATGTTAATTTCCAGATGTATGTTTCAAGGTAAGCAGTGAGTGACACAAGACAATCCCTTGCATCATTGTCGGTGAAGAGAAACGATGAGACAGTCTGGTGGTGCCGAGCACTTGTGTATGGACATGAAGTGGATGCTTCACTACAGAGAAAGGAATGGAAAATTGGAGGATCAATCAACATACCTTCTAGCATAGATGGCAAAATGCTTGGAAGAACTATGACATATGGAATGGATTCCTTACCCCACAGTACAATCTGAAGGATCAAACCTTCCTTGCAAACAGTGGACAACTATCAACCGGCTCAGAACTGGTAGATGCTGCCACCTTCTCCATAGATGGAAGATTAAAGCATCCCCATCATGCAACTGCAGAGCTCCTAATCAGACCCTGGAGCACATCAGTGAGCTCTGCCCTCAGAGGAAATTCGCAGGCAGCCTACAAGATATCCACGCTGTTGCACCAGAAGCTTTGGCCTGGATATCTGACTTAGATATTGACATTTGATTTGCTTTGTTACCACCATACAAAAGAAGAAGTAGTGCTATAGTGCATGCAAGGGTAGGGTGAAGAGTCTAAAAACAAGGGAGACAAAAGAAAAAAACAAAAGCTAAAATGATCTGTAATATTCTGACTGCCTGCACATTTATACACCAGCAGCTTTTATTACCTGGACACAATCCAAAAATAATTCAAATTCCACAGGAATTGATTTGGTTCTAATAATTACAGGTATATTAAAATTATCTGACACTAAAAGCCCATTTAGTTCGTTTCTACCCATGCTTCTCTTTTGGTGCACTGCAATATTTGAACATTCCAGGAGACAAAAGCTTATTGCACTACAAAGCAGCTGGAAAAATCAATTAAACAAAGACATGAAATTTAAAATCATAAAAGACAAAGCATCATAGCTGTATCAGTGATAACTGTATCAACAAAAATAATCTCACCTCCACATACTTAGTATCGCAATAAGACAGTCTTATTACCTACATACTTAGAATTATGCTTACAATAATACTAGTTGCCACTCATTAATAAAGTTACAAGTTTCACAATAAATAGTATTTATGATGTGCTTTTATGTTTATTTGCCAAAGTGCGTTCAAGCTATTCCACTTATCAAAGTAACATAACTTCACATTTAGATATTTCAGAAAACTTCGATTACTCATGGACTTCTTGCGAAAACTGTTTTCTGTAAAAAAAAATGTACTTAATTTCTTTCTCTGATTTAATTTTTAACAACAAAACTTCTGCCACTTTTGTTGGATGCCAGTGTTTCTCATTTTCCTTGTCTTGCATTTTTGTTACTTGAGTTTATTTTATTTTTGTTTTTTCTGCTGTCCATGTTGTTGCAGAAGTATTTGACTTTATGTGGTGGTTCTTTCTGTGGAGAATGGGGAATGATGACCAGAAGAGATCACTGATGGGGGAGAAAGTATAATGTAGCAAGAAAAAAAATAATGGGCCAGATTTTGCTGTAGCAAGGCATCTAATGGCATCTGCCGTTAGTTAGACTTGCCCCTGCGCCTCAAAATATGTTTGTCCATAAAGTTGCTGAAACTGCAAGCTGATAGCAGTGCAGCAAGGGAAACAGGACATCTGGGACCTGAGTGAACAAGACAACCTTAACCAATGAGATTTAAGGATTGGGAAATAAAAAGCGGAAGGACTGAGAAAGAGGGCGAATTCAATGTGAAATCAGGTACAGAAAGAGAAAGGGAGGGAAAGAAAGATTAAAAGGAAGAAAAACAATTCAGAAAAGAAAAAAATGTAAAATTAAAAAATAATTTAAATCTCCCCAAAAAATTAAAAACCAAAAGGAATGAGACTCCACACGTTAAGTTAATTTTCAGTGTGCCAGATAAGTTGATTGGCAGCGATCAACAATTATCACATCATCTAAACGGTACTTCGCTACTAAATTACTGGTCCTAAATATCTACGGTGGGTTTAGTTTGTATCTACCGTGCAAATACAGCAACTTTATAACATTCAATAAATGTCATTTTCGCGAAGCTAACAGCAGAGTGGCGCAACTTGGACAGCAACTTTTGGATATTCACATTTAACTGCGCATCTGCTCCTCGCCTGAAGTTGCTGTACCATTTACACATACATAACGGTGAATGCCATTAGCCTCACCATTAATTTGAAAGCACATTCTGGCCCATTGTGAATGAGCCAGGTCAGGGAATACAGCAGCACAGCAGAGTTGCCTGGCAGTGTAGCACCAGAGCAGTGATGGCCTCACAGCTGAGACTTGGTGAGCAAGTTGAAGAACAGAGCAGAGAGTGGTTAGGTTGCAGCCTAGGTAGCAGAGCAGGCAGCAAGCTGAGGAAATTAAACTTCTTTCACTGCCAATTGAAACTCTGAAAATTTGCAAAAGATGGCAAAGTTTCATGGTAGATTTTCGATATCTGTCTGCCAAAATTAAAAGCACAATATGAGAAAACATGCAATAGAACTGAAGGCAGACAGTAGAAACAAAATCTATCTATATGTTATTAAAAATCTTAGATCTACATGCACCTCCTGTTCATACAATTAGTCTTCCTGTTGTTTTGGTTTTTTCACACTTCTTTTTGTTAACTTTTCCTCATTAGAAATGTCCACATTTATAATGGGTTTTGTTGATGCAAACTCAACTGATTGTGCAATTTAGCCTCCAGGTTCCCACAAATTGCTCAAAATGGTTTCTGAATTTTCTTTCATTGCCACTTTTTCCTTCAGTAAGTGAAACTTGCAATGTCTTTACGGGATTAAACAAAACAGAACGTACAAAAAATTACAAATTTCATAACATGATTACATTCGTCCACTGAATTGCTTTTTGTGTGTTTTAAAGCCTTCAAGCTTATGCATAAAGATCTCAGCCTCTCCCAAACGCCTCGGCTTGGAATTGATATTTTTGACCATAGATTTTGACTATGGAATGTTTTTCTATGCCAAAGGGGATATATAAATGCAACTTGTTGAAACGCCACAATCGATTTTGGCCAATTCATCCTTCCTAATTTCTACTCCTTTGGCTCAGCGTCCCGTTTTTCCTCATGGCTCTGTGAAGTGCATTGGGATGCGTTTTCAATGTTAAAGGTGCTATACAAACACAGTTGCTGTTGAAAGGCCACA
Organism: Squalus acanthias; assembly: GCA_030390025.1. Classification (NCBI taxonomy): domain Eukaryota; kingdom Metazoa; phylum Chordata; class Chondrichthyes; order Squaliformes; family Squalidae; genus Squalus; species Squalus acanthias. Next base: position 153,280,750 of record CM059426.1, on the reverse strand, counting down.
ATCCATAGTGGCCAATGAGATTACTTCTGCATGCATTTATATACTGCCTTTAATGTAGAGAAACATCCCAAAGCGCTTCACAGAGTATAATCAAAAATAGATGCGGAGCAAAAGGAGCAGTTAAGAAGGATGTCCAAAAACTTGGTGAGACTGATGGATTTTAAGGAGAGTCTTAACGGAGGAAATGGAAGTGGAGAGCTAGAGGGGTTTAGGAGTGAAATTTCAGAGAATCTTGTTCATGACTTTGGTTAGGGCAAATTTGGTGCTGGGGGTGGGGTGGAAAACTGATTGGTAATGGAAAGATTCAAACAAGAGATGGGCATGGATTTGAGAAGTAATAACACGTTGACAAACTTTACAAGAGGAAAAGGAGTTTGGAGATGGGGTAATAGTTTGCAACTATAGAGAGGTCGAACATACAAAACTGACACACAGAAAAAGGCCATCTGGTCCATCAAGCCTGCCCGAGGGAGCTTTTTTTGATGAGGAGGTGATGATGGCGGGTCAGTACCCGAGAAGGAACCATTTACAATGTCAGCTAGCATGGGAGCCAAGAAGAGAGGTTGGGTGATCAAGAGTTTTGGTGGAATGGGTGAAGGGAGCAGGAGGTGCATCTCATGGAGCTCAAAGAGTGATCAGGATAAAATGGGATAGAAACTAGAGAGAGATGGGAGTTCAGAGCTAGGCAGGATGAAGACTTGAGGGAAGGTTTGGCCTGGTGGGAAAGGGGAATGGGGAAACAACAGACCCAGCAGAATACATGGTATATAACTTGGTGACAAAGAAGTCCAACAACTCCTTACACTTGTTGGAGGTGAGAGTGGAGGGATAGGGGAGAGGAGGGTTTTTAAGAATACAGTTGGTAGTGGCGAAGAGAGGCTGGCGATCGTCTTTGATCTCCAGAGTGATGCTGGAACGGTGGATGGTTTTAGAAGAGGAGATTGAGGCCCAGTAGAGACTGTCATTAACATTTAAAAAATCAAATCTTGGTCAATGAGGGATGATTTGGGGAAGGTGCATTGGGGTATGCTGTTCGATAATAAGTATGAGGGGGGAAAAATGAAGAATTTTTAAATCTGTGCTGATGGACGAAGAAGCATTGTACAGCCCTAGAATAAAAAGGAAGTGATCAGCAATGTAGATGATGGTAGTCCTGTTGATGATGTATACTTTGATTTCCAAAACAGTTTTGAATAAAGTACTCCATGGACAGCTATTAGAAAAAAATAGATTATAGAACAGATATTATGTTGCATAGGTAAATGATTCAAATTTCATTGAAGGTTGTCATGAATGAGAATATTCTGAGTGGTGTCTGGTCACGAGTAGTGTGAGGTGGCTATATGTATAGAAAATAGGGTTTTAGGTTGTATTAGCACCATCTAATACAAAACCAAGAAAACTATATTTAAATTATACAAGGCTCTGTTACATCCACAGTTGGAAAATTATGATCAGTTTTGATGAAGAATATTAAGGCTCTAGAGAAAGTGTAGAGGAAGGTGACAAAAAAGATACCTAGACCGAGGGCTCTTAATTATGAGAATAGGCTCCAAGAGTTAGGGTTATGCACTTTGGAGAAATGTAGGTTTAGCAGCGATACGAGTGATGTTTTTAAAATGAAGAAGAATTGAATTCAGATGGATTGCAATGGTAGGACTAGAGGGCACGCATACAAAATCTGTAGGCGAAGAATTAGGTAAGATGCCAGGAAATATCATCAGCCGCTGGAACAGACTAACAAAACATGTGGTGGGTTTGCTACAGTCCTTTAAAAGGAAAGAGAGAAGAGAGATGATTTCCAGTTATAAAGGGATAAATTGCTAGCTAGCTGTGATTATGAGGAGTTCTGGGCTACTGTGGTCTCCTGTAACTTTGGTTGATTGCCTTAGGGAATCGAAGAAGAATCTTCCAGAGTTATTTTTCTGAATGAGCTGAAGTTTTGTGCATTTCCCAGAAGATTTCATGGTTAAAGGTTATAATTTTGTCTGGATGGGCGAGCTTGATGGCCTTTTCTCACCCTTCCTTTTGTATGTTTGTTTTTAAATATGTGCTATAGTTTCAAGCAGACATGAGAGAGTTAGGCATCTATTTATCTCAGCAAGATTTCATAAAATTCCCGTGAAATGCAATGTAAAGTTCCCAGCACAAAATAAGTGCAAAATAATATACATTCAAAGGAAAGCTCACAATAGGTAGGAGAAAATGAAGAGCTTCATTAATTATTTTCAGGTTTTATAGGAAATTATCATTGTATTTCTGTACCTACTACTGTTTCATGCAATACAAGACTGAACACATCTTTCTCTATCGGCCAGTCAGCAAATCTTTTCAAAACGATTACTGAAAGGGGGATCACATTACAAGGTATCAAGAGCAGCACAGATCCAAAAATAATTAGGCTCCACTGCACAAGTGTAATCATAAACATTCAAAACAGAGCTGCCCGCTTTCACAAGACATGACCATTCATTGTCTCATACTTCAATATTACATCGTCTGTTCTTACTCCACTACAGCAAGTACATTTGAGCACGTGCTCAATCCAAGAAAGACATTAGTCATCATTAGTAGAAGAACTGACATCAAGTCTAAGTGCTTCTCCAGAATGACCAAGTGGCAATCATCTTTCCCCATCCTGTCACTGCTGATGAAGCCTTTCTTTCCTGAACATTTAATTTGCATTTTATCCAGGACAACCTTTTTTGGCCGGTTTCACAAATGTGGGATACAAATGAACCAAAATTTCTCACTCCCTTTCAATAAATCAAGGCTTCAGAGATTTTCAGATCAAAATCCAGGTGAGTACAAACTAGAACAGCATAGGACTATTGGTCAACAAAAAAAAACCAAAACCAACCTAAATTAGAATGGGAGAATTCAGCAAAATTCTAATCTAAACTTGAGTGCAATTTGTGTGTGTGCCATCACCTCAACCTCATAGTAACTTATTCCACACCTTCTCATCACCAAAACATTAGCAGGAGAGTCCCTAGATGTTCCAATACCTTTAAAGGAGTGTATGTGTGGTGTTGGAAACAAAATCAACTTTCTAAATAAAAACAAAATGATGTGTGAGAGCGCATACATGCTAGCAACACACTCCTTGGTGTTATTTAAAATTTTACAGCAGAGGTGCTAGTTATCTACGACAACAACAACTTGCATTTATATAGCGCCTTTAACATAGTAAAACGTCCCAAGGCCCTTCACAGGAACGTTAACTAACAAAATTTGAGAGCGAGGTGCATAAGGGGATATTAGGACATGTGACCAGAAGGCTTGGTCAAAGAGGTAGGTTTTAAGGAGCATCTTCAAGGAGGAGAGAGAGTAGAGAGGCAGAGAGGTTTAGTGAGGGAATTTCAGAGCTTGGGGCCGAGGCAACTGAAGGCATGGCCGCCAATGGTGGAGTGATGAAAATCTGGGATTCGCAAGAGGTCAGAATTGGAGGAGCGCAGCGATCTTAAAGGATTATAGGGGTGGAGGAGGTTACAGAGCTAGGGATGGGCAGGAAGGCGAGGCCATGGAGGGATTTGAAAACAAGGATCAGAATTTTTAAATCGCGCAAACTCCGAATACAGATGAAAAATGAAATCTAGAACTAAATTATAAAAGTCAGTATGCTTTGCATATGTAGATAAGGCTGCCTAAGTGGACAAACATATTTTTCTTTCTTGTTGTTGAAGGTAGTTTTATTCAGTAGAAAATTATTCCCTTCCTCAGGTCTTCCACGCATGCACCAGTAGCTCCAGATCTCTGCCAATGCCACTGAAATCAGTTATGAGGAAGTGATCAAGAGTCTGGGAACACCCTCCCCCCATAAAAGGAAACACCTACTTCAGTTCGACACTTCCTTATGAGAACACATGAAAGATCAGATCAGAAAGATCGCTGTGGAGAATCATAGCATCCTACTGCACCAAGACTGCCCCCTCAAAAAAAAACAATTGCTTCAAAACTTAATGTTTGAGCTTCAAAACATAATTAAGACACCAACTGCTCCAGCTGAAACATTTATCCACAAGGTGGGAAAATTTCTAAAGCACACATTGACAAAAGAATTCAGTGTTAACAGTAATTCTTCCTGTTTCACCAGGTTTATAGTAAAAGATTTAACTTTGATACAATCTACTGAATTCTGTATGTTAACCATTTTCTGTTTGAGATAATGTGTTACCTTGGAAAGTGTACTTTTAAACACACATTTCTTATGTCACATTTGAGCAAAGGCTTTTCGTAAATTTCTTAATTGCAAGACTGGTAGAGATACAATAGATTTACCCATATTGTCACTTTCAATTGCTCCTCCTCTAAAAACACAAAAAGCTAGCATGCAAGTGATAATAAGATGGTTTCACTCTAGTGTTTTGTGAGGAAAATCTCAAGATAATGCATTATACACATTTCAATAAATTCACTCCAAAATAAACTGCTTTTTCCAGTTATTGTTGCTGCTGTTTTCTAGATGTCTGGATTACATTACTTATTAAGAGGGCATTGTTACACTTAAATATGGACATGCCAACTAAATATAAAAAATATAAAAATCAACATTAATGAATAAACAGTGACATACAGAAGAGGATCCGGACTTCAGAAACAATTAACAGTAGGTAGAAAGTGATAACACAAGACTTTATGTGCAACCCACCATATTAAAGTATTTCAATTTAAACAAGGCAGCTTCTAAATAACCTATATTTAGCTTGCACTCTAACTCTCCTTGCTGCTGCATTCTATTAACACAAAAATCAATATGGTTAGACATACAAACGCATTTTGGAAACAACTGCTTTAAAGAGAGTGCCAGCTAAACTTCAAATAAACTCATAGCAGCAATGTGTAGTGACAAAGAAACATTTCCACTGTATGAACTAACGAAGGTATTAAAGCTGATCTATTTAAAGGGATAAGACCAAATACTGCAATACATTTTAAAGAATAAGGTCCTTAATGATTTTTGAAAACAATACACGCGTTAAACCCGCCAGTTACCCAGCTGATCCCTAATTGCCAAGTTAGGAATTTCTATTTTGTTTTAAAGTGGTTTTATGTATGTTTGCTTGTAGTAAGTGCATTCAGAAAAGTGTGTCTCTAATAGCTTGTAACATAAAACTTCTATAAGAATACGAAAATTGCAAATTTCATTATATAGAATTAACACATTTAGGGTTAGATGAACCACCATTTGTATTTGATGCACGATATTTAAGAATCTAACATACAGTGATGAATTTAAGAATGGAGAGCTTCTTCCCAATTGATGCAGATGTGTCACCCCCTCACTGATAAGTTTTTAGTTCCAGCTCTACATAAGAAGAACATCCACACAGTGGCTTTCAGCCCAAATGAAATATCAGCTTCGAATGCCACTCCAGATTTTGAGCACAGTAACACACAAAGTACCTGTGAACTATAAACAGCAGACATGGATTCCAGGGTTAGAAAGGAGGCATATAATAATGTAAAAAGACAATCGCCCGGAATCTGCACTCCTGATGACGGCATACACTCAGCGTACACCGTTGTAAGTCTTCTGAAAGGCTTCACAAGTTCGGGGTTTCCGCATGCGCAAAAGCCCGGAACTTGCAATCTGTCAAGGTACGGCTTGACAGATCTACCGAACCGACTGAGAAATCACTTTCGATGGCACAGAGTTGAGCTATTTGCCCAACTACTGCCCAGCAAATGCCCATGAAACTCTAATGGCTGGTGAAAGCAGGCGCAGGGCCTGCTATCACCAGCATAAGGGTTAATATAAATCTTAAATTAAAAATTTAAAAATAAAAAATGATGCACAAACACTTAAAATTACTTTACGTAAATTTGTGCCCAGATTAAAAAGTTTAAAATTATTTTTCACAAAATTAAATTTTTATAGTATTTGCTGTATTGAATTGACTTAATTAAATTTGAAAATGAGAACATTTATTTTTATTAGAGTTATGTAAATTCTTTATTTGGGGATTCCATTGCATGTTATTAGGCGATTCCCTTCAAAAATGACTGCAATGGAATCCTCCTTTCTCATTGGAGGACTTGGCTCACGTGATCCCAGGGACACTTCCGAACCGCCTGCATCCCTGGGATCCGTGGGCTTTTATGCAGGTGTACGCCTGGAGGCCCAGGACCCGAACTCTCCGTACCTGTGGAGCCAGGAGGTAAATTCGGAAAAATTTTGTGGGTCGAAGGCTTACCTTGGAGGTACGCCTCTGACCGCAAATTCAGGGCCTATGTTTTAGCAATTCAGTCAATAGGAGTAAATAACATCACTAACATTTACAAATCACATGCTATAAAACTGGGTGGAGCAAGTAAGCTGGAACACTGTCCTTTCACATCTCGGTTCAAATCCAGCTGACTAGTGGAGTAACAGTCCTCTGCTGGTTTTAAGAGTTCTACGTGAAATGAGCTTGGGTTCGACTCAGTTCCAAATGGGCAAGACCATGTGCAAAAGGAAACATCACATCAGTGCAACAGCAAATGTTCTTCTTAGGCGGAATTTAAAGCACATTACTGGGACAAAGTAGAGCAGGCTTCACTTTGCCATGCCTAACCGGAGAATGTTCAATGCAAAAGCACGATGTGCAAGAAAGCGGAAAAAGGCTCGATTGCCCTGCAAAACAAGAGGAGCACGAAATACTTCCCTAAAAATATTTAAACCAATTGTTAGAAGAAACTATTGCCTCACAAATTAAATTAATAGAAACACCTTCATCAGGTCATTGTTACTGCTGCAGTAGGAGTAAGGACACTTGCAGCATATTTGAATGTGCCGAAGATTCTATTATTTGCAATTGAATGCACTTAAGATTGCTGCAACAATGCAAGAGGAAAATACAATGTATACTGTGCAACTCACTGTGGTGCAAACTTCCCTTATTTAAATATCATTTGAGTGTAAAATATGTAAACACTAATTTGGAGAGATAATTTAATTGTCTTTTTAAAATAAAAATTAGTAACTCCCCCCCCCCCCCCAAAGTAAGTACATATATTCACACAGGTATTACATTTATGCATTGCAACATGATTACAACAACTTGCATTTATATAGTGCCTGAAACGTAGTAAAACATTCCAATGCACTTCACAGAAGAATTATCAAACAAACTTTGACAACAAGCCACACAAGGAGATATTAGGGCAGATGACCAAAAGCTTGGTCAAAGAGTGCCTTAAAGGTGGAGAGAAGGGTAGAGAGGCAGAGAGGTTTAGGAAGGGAATTACAGAACTTACTTAGGGCCTAGGCAGCTGAAGGCACGGCTGCCAATGGTGGAGCGATTAAAATAAGGGATGTGCAAGAGGCCAGAATATGAGGAGCGCAGAGATCTCTGAGGGTTGTAGGGCTGGAGGAGGTTACAGAGATAGGGAAGGCCGAGTCCCTGGAGGAATTTGAAAACAGGGATGAGAATTTTAAAATTGAGGGGTTGCCAGACCGGGAGCCAATGTAAGTTGGCAAGCACAAGGGCGATGGGTGAACGGGACTTCGTCTGAGTTAGGATACAGGCAGGAGAGTTTTGGAGGAGTTCAAGTTATGGAGGGTGGAAGATGCGTGGCTGGCCAGGAGAGCATTGGAATAGTCAAGTCTAGAGGTAACAAAGGTATGGATGAGGGTTTCAGCAGCAGATGAGCTTATGCTTCTGATAAAAACCATAAATTGCTCATGATGTTTTTACCATCAGAATTTTTCACTTGTTACATCCTTCTCACACTTGCAGCTACGCGTTACTGTTTTTTTATACTTGTATATGGGGATGGTGCCAGGGGACTGGAGGATTACACATGTTACACCCTTGTTTAAAAAAGGGGAGAGGGATAAACCCAGCAACTACAGGCCAGCCAGCTTAACATCAGTGGTGGGGAAACTGAGACAAAATAATCCGGGACAAAATTAATTGGTATTTCGAAAAGTATGGAGTAATAAATAAAAGTCAGCACGATTTGTTAAAGGCAAATCATGTTTGACTAACTTGATTGAGTTCTTTGATGAAGTAACTGAGAGGGTTGATGAGGGTCATGCAGTTGATGTGTACATGGACTTTCAAAAGGCGTTTGACAAAGTATCACATTATGGACTTGTTAGCAAAATTAAAGGACATGGGATTAAAGGGAGAGTGGCAGCATGGATACAAAATTGACTAAAGGACAGAAAGCAGAGAGTAGTGGTGAACAGTTGTTTTTCAGACTGGAGGGAAGTATACAGTGGTGTTCCCCAGGGGTCGGTATTAGGACCACTGCTCTTTTTAATATACATTACTGACCTGGACTTGGGTATACAGGGCATAATTTCAAAGTTTGCAGATGATACAAAACTGGGACGATGAGGCGGATAGTAACAGACTTCAGGAGAACATAGTCAGACTGGTGAAATGGACAGACACATGACATGAAATTTAACGCGGAGAAATGTAAAGTGATACATTTTGGTAGGAAGAATGAGAGAGGCAATATGAACTAAATGGTACAATTTTAAAGGGGATGCAGGAACAGAGAGACCTGGGGGGTGTATGTACAGAAATCTTTGAAGGTGGAAGGACAAGTTGAGAAGGCTGTTAAAAAAACATATGGGATTCTTGGCTTCATTAATAGAGGAAGAGAGTACAAAAGCAAGGAAGTTATGCTAAATCTTAATACAACACTGGTTAGGCCTCAGCTGGAGTATTGTGTTCAATTCTGGGTGCCACACTTTCGGAAAGATGTCAAGGCCTTGGAGAGGGTGCAGAAGAGATTGACTAGAATGGTATCAGGGATGAGGGGTTTCAGTTATGTGGAGAGAATGGAGAATCCGGGGTTGTTCGCCTTAGAGCAGAGAAGGTTAAGAGGAGATGTGTTAGAGGTGTTCAAAAGCATGAGCGATTTTGATAGAGTAAATAAGGAGAAACTGTTTCCAATGGCAGAAGGGTCGGTAACCAGAGGACAGAGATTTAAGGTGATTGGCAAAAGAATCAGAGGTGACATTTTTTTACACAGCGAGTTGTTGTGATCTGGAATGCACTGCTTGAAAGGGTGGTGGAAGCAGATTCAATAGTAACATTCAAAAGGGAATTGGATAAATACTTGAAGGGGAAAAAAATTAGAGCTATGGGGAAAGAGCAGGGGAGTGGGATTAATTGGATAGCTCTACCAAACAGCCAGGACAATGGACTGAATGGCCTCCTTCTGTGATGTATCATTCTATGATTTTAGTCAAAATCTATGCAAATGGCTACACATGCTACTAAAATACTCATCTGAAATCAGTTACAGTCCTTACATAATTTTGGTTTTGTATTACGGTTGTAACATGACTACCTGTGCATTATTCACTATTCATAAGTGCACTAGGCTGAAATGTTTAACAAAACAAAAGGAAGAGGGTTCATTTTCACTTCATCGGCTATAAAAAAGAAAAGACTTGCATTTATATAGCGCCTTTCACGACCAACGGAGTTCCAAAGCGCTTTACAGCCAATGAAGTACTTTTTGAAGTGTAGTCCCTGTTGTAATGTAGGAAATGCGGCATCCAATTTTCGCACTGCAAGTTCCCACAAACAGCAATGTGATAATGACCAGATAATCTGTTTTAATGATGTTGATTGAGGGCTAAATATTGGCCAGGACACCAGGGATAACTCCTTCGAAATAGTGCCGTGGGATCTTTAATGTCCGCCTGAGAGAGCAGACAGGGCCTCGGTTTAACGTCTCATCCGAAAGACGGCACCTCCGACAGTGCAGCGCTCCCTCAGTACTGCACTGGAGTGTCAGCCTAGATTTTTGTGCTCAAGTCTCTGGAGTGGGACTTGAACCCACAACCTTCTGACTCAGAGGCGAGGATGCTACCAACTGAGCCACAGCTGATGGCTATCAGGAAAAAAGGGCATGTGAAAATGTAAGAATTTTGTGTTTTACATAAGTAAGAGCAGGAGTAGGCCATACGACCCCCTCGAGCCTGTTCTGCCATTCAATAAGATCATGGCTGATCATCGACCTCAACTCCACTTTCCCACCCGATCTCCATATCCCTTGATTCCCCTAGAGTCCAAAAATCTATCTATCTCAGCCTTGAATATACCCAAAGACTCAGCATGCACAGCCCTCTGGGGCAGAGAATTCCAAAGATTCACAACCCTCAGTGAAGAAATTCCTCCTCATCTCAGTCTTAAATGGCCTACCCCTTATCCTGAGACTATGCCCCCAAGTCTAGACACTCCAGCCAGGGGAAACAACCTCTCAGTATCTACCCTGTCAATCCCCTTCAGAATCTTGTATGTTTCAATGAGATCACGCTCATTCTTCTAAACTCCAGAGAGTATAGGCCCATTCTACACAATCTCTCGTCATAGGACAGCCCTCTCATCCCAGGAATCAATCTAGTGAACTTTCGTTGCACCGCCTCCAAGGCAAGTATATCCTTCCTTAGATAAGGAGACCAAAACTGTGCACAGTACTCCAGGTGTGGTCTCACCAAGGCCCTGTACAATTGTAGCAAGACTTCCTTACTCTTATACTCCAACCCCCTTGCAATAAAGGCCAACATGCCATTTGCCTTCCTTATTTTGTTTTACTTCTATTTTAACAAAGTTTAGTACAATAGACTTCATCCCCACAGGACTGGCAAACAGAAAGCCGAGGAAATTAATATGGAATGAAGCCCAAACGTTCCTCCCTTTGCAATTCTGCTTGGATATCTTGGATCACTTTAACACCCAAAAAGACACTGACCCTTTAAGCTACAGTACGTTATCTTCATCCCTTCATTTAAAGCTGTCAATGATTCTCCCCCACCCCACCCCCGAAACTAGCATGCTGACAAATCCAAGATAATTTCTTGTGCTAGTGAAAGCAAAATATGCAGCTGTAAATGCATGAACCAATCCAAAGTCCAATGAAATATGGTGTGCAGCACTGAGTGACCTGTGACAACTGTCCTTTACATACATAGAATTTACAGCACAGAAATAGGCCATATGGTCCAACAGGTCTATGCCAGTGTTTATGCTCCACACTAGCCTCCTCCTAACCTTACTTCATCTCACCCTATCAACACATTCTTCTATTCCTTTCTCCCTCGAGTACTTATGCTATCCGCTTCAACCACTTCATGTGGTAGCAAATTCCACATTTTCACCACTCTCCGAGTAATTAAGTTTCTCCTGAATTCCTTATTGGATTGATTAATGACTATCTTATATTTATGGCCACTAGTTTTGGACTCTCCCACAAGTGAAAACATCATCTCTACATCTACCCTTTCGAACCCCTTCATAATTTTAAAGACATCTATCAGGTCACCTCTCAGTCTTCTCTTTTCTAGAGAAAAGAGACTCACAGCCTCTTCAGTCCTGTAATGATCGAGGAAACTAGACTGCTGACTGTCTACTCATCTGGCTTACTTGGTTCTCAAAGGACACACATACCACAGGCAACTTGCCTGCATCAATCACTAGGAGATGCACGAGAATGATTTTGGACAACACAAGATCCAACTTTCCAATTTATTCAGGGGAAGAGCTTAACCTCCATGTGATGTATTCCCCTAGGCTTTGAGCAGGAATAAAAGGGGAATCACAAACTCATGTCTCACTATCCCATGCCACAATACTTCTTGCTACAGTAAGGTAAGAAATCCCAAAGAACCCTTTTGAGATGGATCCACCCCTTGACTGCAGCTGAGATCTAGATATTGCAGGCACCAAGAAAACTACTTAAAAAATGGTGCAACTACAATATAGAAATCTAAACAGCAGATATTTGTCATACAAAGAAATTGTTTATATGGGTTCTCTGTTCTTCCTTGAGCTTCTAACAGTGTTTTTTACTTGTAACTGGAAAATAGGAAAATCACAATCAATTGGAACCAAGAGAGAAAAAGAATTACGATGGGCCTAGGTTGAGAAGAGTGATAAAAACATCAACAGACGCATGCATGCACAACATGGGAGAGGAAGCACATGCATCAGAAGGAGCTTGTGCCACTTCGCAGTGATGTTAGTTAATCTTGCTAAGAATCCAATCAAGGAACATGGAAGTAGCCAAAAACTGCAGAGTTGAGTTATACAACAGTATTTCTGGTGAACTAACAGTGTGTTCATAAACCCTGAAAAATATTGGCAATTGTTGTGAGAAACGAATTTCTTAATGCTATATTACTTGATAAACATCTCATCTAACGTGCAACTAGCTATTTTTTATATCCAGAAAATATGCATTTGACAAATGTGGTCTGAATATCATTGTTATTTCTGTACTGAGACTTAAGATACACAAGAAAGAAATAGCATTTATCACAAATTTATGTAAGTCGCATCGTCTTTGCTTCTTAGCAGTAAAGTCGTGACCCAACATCAGACTTCTGTTCTGTGTCACATCAAAAAAAAAGTTAAACAAGAAACTATAGCAATCGGTTATTTCAGGAAGTTTTTCAAAACATTTACGCTTCTGTTTCATTTCAGTCTGTTTAAGTTTTAAAATTGTCAGCATCTGTTTCTAAAACCACAGACTAAGCACACAATCCAGCAGTTGGTGTAACATTTGATATTTAAATCCTGTACTTTTTTTCCCCAACAACCATGTTCTAAAAAGCAGTGATTTTAATACCTTACACAAATCATTAGATTGAACTAGAGTTTCTAACTTTATTTTCTGAACACTTTCAACAACTTTATCCTATATTCTTGCCCTCCCCCAAATCAGTATTATCCCATCAGCAGGAGCCAAACTTGCAAACTCCTCCCTAGATGCCATTAAGGCCACACTTTGTTTTACCCACACAGAGACACAATTGACTGGTGTGTGAGTGCTTGGAAGTCCCAGTCCACTACCTTGTTTTTGATCTCTACACCTTCCCAAATAACTAAGGAAAGCTTTATGCAGTCCAGTGAGCACAAAACTGCTTCAGAAAAGACAGTCAGCGATTAAATAGATGGCTGCCTGCATTTCAGGCCACAAAACTTAAGTTGGTGGTGTGGGGTGGGGGAGATGCTACCATTATTAAAGCATTGTAAGACAAATGCAGTATTACAATAGCACAGATAACTCCCTGTGCCTGAAGAAAGAGTACATACCAATAATCTCTCTTTTAGCAGTAAAGCAGATTTTCTCGCTTTGCAGTTAAAACATTGTAGGATGCAATGGATCGAATGCTGCTCTGGTCAAAAGTATCGTAGCATTATTATTCAATACAAAACTGCCATCCTTCCAAATATAATCATTCTGCCATCTGTGAAAGTTTTTTTTTTTTTACAGCTTTGCCAAACCATTAAATAATGAATTCCACCCCACTATGTACAGTACCCCGTCAGACTTTCAAATAAACTGTATGCTCAGAATTCTTTAATCTGCTTGTCACAAAGAGGTCGAGCAATTTATTGACCATCACTGGATGCTCTCTGTCAATGCTGAAGGAAATATGAGGGAAGGTTGTGGCTACTGTTGTGGAGCTCATTGATAATGACATACCTGCCTTCACCACCCATTATCCATAGTACAAACTACTTAGGGATAACTGAAAAATCAATATCCTCCGAGTGCTGGCTCCTGCCTTTACCCTGTTTGATTGTCAGCTCCTGTCTAGGGCCCAATCTGACAAGAAAGGGGCTGTGACTACATGATGCCTTCAGAACACCTAACAATACGGAACAACTCAACAGAACAGTAAATTTTGCTTCCATACCCTCCTCATCAATTAGCCTTGGGTGAGGTCTGCCTGTATGGTGCAGCCTCTCCATTTTAGAATGAATACATGCAAGCTAAACACACCACTGCCTTCAGCAGTGAGCCAGGAAATCCACTGACAGTTTAAACAAAACAGAAAGTTGTAACTGTCATAATCTGCATCACACTTTCACGCCAACAAGGGTGTTATCAGTTGGGGCAAGCCCTGGAACACATAGCTCAAGCATCCCCGAGTCACCCAGTCATAAATTTTCATGTGAAGTGTGATAAAACACACATGAAATGGTCATGAATTTCCAGGTCCCTTGCATAACACACTGCACTCGGAAATATACACAGAGGGCAAAGAGCCACAAAACAGCTCACTTTTCTTTTAACAGGCTGAAAAGATACAGGTTGTGACATCTCACAGTAACTTATCAAAGTTATAGCGTTGAAATTAATCTGAAAGAAATTAAGTTTAAAGGGGGACTATCTTTATTAAAAATGACAATATAGAAGAGGGTTTGCTAAACACCATAACTCTCACAATAATGCAAATTGCATTAATGCTTTGCAAAATTACAATGAAAATGATGGCTGGCTGATGCTCCTTTTAAGGAATAAAGCCATTGGCACCAAAAATTGTAGGTATGCCTTTTAGGGGGGTGGGGGATGGTTCCATCCCAAATTCCACCCCATGAAACAGACTGATTGTAAAATTACAGCAAAGCGTCTTTTTATTCACAAATTCCACCATCAGTAAAGCTACTACTTTTTTTTTTACTTCCTACAAACAATCCAAAAATTAATAGCAGCTGAATCTAGGAATCAAATCTTCAAACAGTAGGGTTTTACTAAATGTAAATTAGAGGAGCTATCAGATTAAAAAAAACATTACTTAGTTTCATAAAGAAACTAAAACATTTAAATCAAAAATTGGAAGTAGCCCACGAAGTAATGATGTGGCTTTTTTCTATGTCGTAACACTGCAGTCCTTAAATAAGGTAAATCTTAGGGAACGGGAGAGAGGAAAGAGGAGTACTTACCCCATCATAAGCAACGTAAAACAATTGTGTTTTTTCTTTAAAATTCTCAATTCGTACAAGATATCAGAACAATTAGTTTATTACTGCTCCGCCCTGGAAACCAGCAATTTCAACTTTGTACATTTACAGAAAGCGACTTGGCTGATATCAATAAATGGCTCAGTATGAAAATGCTGATCAGTATCTTTTAACCATCCCGAATGCTGATCAGGAACCAAGCTCAGAAAGTTCTGTACCAGTAGTGCTTAGCTGGTACTGCAGTTTCCCTCATCTTGCATGACCAGTAATCAGCATTCAGGATAGAAAAGGATGCAGATTAATGTTATTTCTTATGAAGCTGCTCACTGATGGGATCTGTAGCTGTCATCAGCTGAGTGGCTTCTCCCAAGTTAGGAGAGGCAAAATTAGGAGTCCCTGGAGTAGGGGAAATAACTGTAAATTTTAAATATTTAGGTTTCTTTAAAACCTAATCTACAGAGTACTCCCCCTACATTCCTCAACTAAATTGATAACATGGTCTCTAGCAGTGAATGGAATGTCACTTATAGTAGTTGTAATGATTCATTAAACAATGCAAGTTGTATCATAGTTTACTGCAATATAGCCACTTCATGAAAGTTGTGAAAAGAAATGCAAACATGATCATTAGAGAGACTTAAAACATTCTGAGGCGACTTGTTGCAGTCTCAGCTTAATGATAAGCTATGCTTCTGTTAAAATGTCATGTCCCTTTGTGTGCACATCTGATAGTGAAGTGAAAGGCCATGGACAGTGTCCAGCCCAGCAGCCAGATCACTCTGAAGCAGTCACAGCCATAGATCAAAGTTTTTCACAATCACCAGAACCTAGCTTAAAACCCACCTACCCAGCCCCTCACTGAGCTGACAAGCAGGTCAGTATAAAATGAAGGCTTCTTAAAAGCTGCAGATAATAAGGAAAGCAGAAAGGGAAAGATCTAGAAAAACATCAGCACTAGTGAAGTTTGGAACCTTACACCAAAGAGGCTGCCTTACTGATAACTTTAGATTTAAAATAAAAAGTTACTTACTAAAAAGAAAATCCAAAGACAGTGCAAAGTAACCCACTTGAAAACATGTATTACAAACATCACTAAACACATTTTCCTTGAGCAATTTCTGTTACTAAGATTCTATTCTTTCAGAAAGCTGTTTTAACAATTTTCAAAAACTGTAACTAAATAAACTAGTTTTGATCCGGTAAAAGTGCACAATTCATGGTAACAGATTCAAGTCTTAGCAATACTGAATTATAGAAACATGTTAATGTGTTATGATGTTTGGTAATAGACATACCTATTTAAAAGACATTTTTTGCAAAAATATGAGAACACAATTTTCAGATTACCCAATTTTTTTTTAGTGCATTTCAGTAATAGCAGTCAATGGTTGCATAAAAAAACACTAACCTTCTACAGACTAAGTGATTCAGAGAAGAAGAATGCATTTTAAACAGTTACATAAAGGTTTTGATCCTAAGCATAAATCAATCCTGCATCAATAAACTAAGCTCCAATGCTATCTTCACATGCCTAGTTTTATTTGTGACATCTCTTTTGTAAACTTCAAACACACGAAGGCCTCAAACTTGATGTAATAACAAGCGTGATGATATACCGTTACTGCTGGCAAGTTAGCTGTGCTCAATTTCAGAGGATCCATAAGACAGGCTGTTATGTTGTTAATGATTAGGTAGTTAAAGTGTGACAAAAAAATTTCCACTAATAAACTGTTTCAGTTCAACATAATTAGTTGCTTACGTCTGCAGAAATATAAAATTATAACTAATTTTATCTAACTTACACATGCTACTGAAATGGTGAATCGGCTTATTAGCAGCAAACAAAACCACCAGACATACAAAAGGTCGACAACCTGACTCAGGCTTGCAGAAGAGGAATATTAGTAAATTTATTTAAGAAAGGAGGGAGAGAGAAAACAGGGAACTACAGACCAGTTAGCCTGACATCAGTCGTCCGGAAAATGCTGGAGTCCATTATTAAGGAAGTGGTAACAGGGCACTTAGAAAATCATAACCTGATTAGGCAGAGTCAACATGGTTTTATGAAAAGGAAATCGTGTTTAACAAATTTATTAGAGTTTTTGAGGATGTAACTAGCAGGGTAGATAAAAGAAACCACTGGATGTAGTGTATTTGGATTTCCAAAAGGCATTCGATAAGGTACCACATAAATGATTGCTACGCAAGATAATGGCTCATGGGGTTGTGGGTAATATATTAGCATGGATTGAGGATTGGTGAATGGACAGAAAACAGAGAGTAGGGATAAACGGGTCATTTTCCGGTTGGCAGGCTGTAACTAGTGGGGTGCCGCAAGGATCAGTGCTTGGGCCTCAGCTATTTACAATCTGTATTAATGAATTAGATGAAGGGACTGAGTGCAATATATCCAAGTTTGCTGACGATACAAAGCTAGGTGGGAAAGTAAGCTGTGAGGAGGACACAAAGAGCCTGCAAAGGGATATAGACAGGTTAAGTGAGTGGGCAAGAAGGTGGCAGGTGGGAGTATAATGTGGGGAAATGTGAGGTTATTCACTTTGGTAGGAAGAATAGGAAAACAGAAAAACATTTAAATGGTGAGAACCTATTAAATGTTGGTGTTCAGAGAGATTTAGGTGTCCTCGTACAGGAAACACAAAGTTAGCATTCAGGTACAGCCAGCAAGTAGGAAGGCAAATGGCATGTTGGTCTTTATTGCAAGGGAGTTGGATTACAAGAGTAAGGAAGTCTTGTTACAATTGCACAGGACTTTGGTGAGACCAGACCTGGAGTACTGTGCACAGTTTTGGTCTCCTTATGCAAGGAAGGACATACTTGCCTTCGAAGCGGTGAAACGAAGGTTCACTCGATTGATCCCCAGGATGAGAGGTTGAGTAGATTGGACCTATAGTCTCTGGAGTTTAAAAGAATGAGAGGTGCTCTCATTGAAACAGAGAGGATTCTGAGGAGGATTGACAGGGTAGATGCTGAGAGGTTGTTTCCCCTGGCTGGGGAGTCTAGAACTATAGAGCATAGTCACAGGATAAGGGGTCGGCCATTTAAGACTGAGATGAGGAGGAATTTCTTCACTCAGAGGGTTGTGAATCTTTGGAATTCTCCACCATAAATGGCTGTGGATGCTAAATCATTGAGTATATTCAAGGCTGAGATAGATAGATTTTTGGACTCTAGGGAAATCAAGGGATATGGGGGAAAGTGGAGTTGAGGTTGAAGATCAGCCATGATCTTATTGAATGGTGGAGCAGGCTCGAGGGCCATACTCCTGCTCTTAATTCTTATGTTCTTAATGTTCTCCTCTTAGCCTCCTCTGCTCCAAGGAGAACAACCCCAGCTTCTCTAGTCTATGCACATAACTAATTCCTCATCCCTGGAACCATTCCAGTGAATCTCTTCTGTACCCTCTCCAAAGTCTTCATGCCCTTCCTAAAGTGTGGTGCCCAGAATTGGACACAACACTTCAGCTGGGTCTGAACGAGTGTTTTATATACGTTTAACATAACTTCCTGGCTTGTGTACTCTGTGCCTCTATTTATAATGCCCAGGATCGCATATCCTTTATTAACTGCTTTGTTAAACTGTCCTGCCACCTTCAAATATTTGTGCACAAACACCCCCAGATCTCTTTGTTCTTGCACCCCCTTTAAAATTGTACGATTTAGTGTTTATGGTCTCTCCTCATTCTTCCTACCAAAATGCATTACCTCACACTTCTCTGCGTTGAATTTCATCTGCCATGTGAACGCCCATTCCACCAGCCTGTCAATATGAAGACCAGGAACGGATTTTAAAGTAGAGCCTGGGTGAAAAAAAGATCTACAGGCCATGGAAGCTGAAGAGGGGAATGAAACTCCAACAAAATCAGGCCGGGGTTGTCCAGAAACAGCAGTGGTAAGCCACGAAGCTTTGGAGCTGGCAACAGAACAGAGGGGAGTCAGGATGGGATCAGGAACCGAGTAGGAGAGGGACGCCAGCTATGGACCACGAGAAGGCCAGATAAACATAGGAGAAATCACTGAAGAATTGCAGCTTTTGACACAAATCTGTGACAGGGAGCCATGGCAGGTCAGTGATCAGTTCAGATACTATTAATTCGCCATCAGCTGACATTACAGGGAAGTGTAATAACAAGTATAACAGTTAAGTGTGGACATTTTAACATTGGAATACCCATAGGAAACATTTATATAGCAGCTGCCAATGGAGCTGGTGACTCGCATAAGGAGAAAGGTTTGTTTTAAAAAAAAGTTATGCATATATAAAATACTTTAAAAATGATCCATCTGAATTTTATATGTGGCTTTTAACAGAACGAAGTTCTCAGCGAAACATCTTTTTAAGAGACCATAGTAGCTTGTTGAAAGCCAAGAGTTAATACTTGAGTATACTGATAGAAAATTTAGCAAACTAGTTATTTTCGAGCATTCATCAGCACTTAATTAAACATTTAATTCCAACAAAAAGGACACTTTGCCTGAAGAGTAATCAATCAGACAAGTGAATAAGTGTAAATTATTTGCAAATCCCTCGAAATGGTGCCTTGCATTATAATTTAGGCGTTTATAAAGAGTTTTGATGGGCCAAATGGTCCTCTCATATCCCTGGCTTTACTTATGATATGATAGCAAAATACTGCGGATGCTGGAAATCCGAAATATCAACAGAAAACGCTGGAAAAACTCAGCAGGCCAGGCAGCATCCGTGGAGAGAGAAATAGAGTTAACGTTTCAGGTCGATGACCTTTCTGATGAAAGGTCATCGACCTGAAACGTTAACTCTCTTTCTCTCTCCACGGATGCTGCCTGCTTTACTTATGATATATTGGGTTAAAATCAGTCAGATCAAATAATTTGTTGTGAAATTATGCTTTAATCAGGATCATGTGTGACAAATATTGGACAAAATCACATGACATTTTCAATTGAAAGTTTTACTGAACAAAGATCAGAAATTCATCTTTTTGGAAAAAAAACTTTAAAGCTGAATTAATATTGTAACCATCAGTCTAACACTGGTAGCTACAGAAATTGAATTGCAGCTGGCAATACTTGATATACGCTCCTTGGCTGTACATCAATCTCTGCATATGCGCCTTTAAACGCATGCCTAAAGCTCCATTCCCACCTGTTAAATTGTTTAACATTTTGAGAGTGCCTGCTTTATCAAAACATTTTTTTAAACTCTGTAAATCTATAAAGTGCCCAGCAGGTCCAACTAACTCTCACCCCCCACCAATATTTTTTAAACCTGGCCTCACACAGCACTGCCCAAGCAGCCTCCTCTCCAGGAGTATGGTACTGCGGGGCTCCAGAGTTATATTGGACCTGACTCCTGTGTTACACTCATTTTTGTGTCACTTTGAAGCAGAGTCCACTTGATGGGGGCACAAAAATGATAGTATGACTGCAGTATAAGAGTCAAATATCAGGGAAGTACCCAAAGTATCATATCAAGTGAAAATTTGTAGATTATGATAATAGTACATCTAAATTTTCCATTATTTTATTTTTTGTTAAAATAATCATTTTTGATCAGGTAAGGTACTACCTCTTATTTTACCTTATCTAATTTTTAACAGTAATTCTACTAGAGTGGGTGTGCTATGCTTATCACTCACACAAAGGCAAAAGTAATGTTTTAATCCAGATACAAATTATTCCTCACACATCACTGCTATAGTCATTTCTATTATATGCAAATCTATTTAAGATGGCTTTGTTTATTCCAACTCATCATACAGAACAAGATTCCACTGTATAGTATATGTATTTTTTTTTAAGTTCCCAGCCTTAAAGACAAAATGCAAAAGGCAAAAGTTCAATATCTTCTTACAGTATGATTTACGACTCAGATACAATACAGTAAATTAATACACAGTAGTAAAAGGACTTTTAAGACAGACATGCCAGATAGTTAAATTTACCCAGAAAAATATTTTCTCTTGTAAAAGTAAACAGGATTACAATTGTCAGACAGAGGCACCTACCAAAACCATTAACCAGCCCCAGCAGAGAACGGAATACTGTATGCATCACTGAATAATTGTTTTTCAAGCCTATACTTTCCCTTCAGCAATTTGAGCTTCATCTCTAGTGCAGGAATTTATTAATGTGACAGGTCAAGACATTAGTCTCTCCCCATACTATTTTTCTATAAATGGCAATGCAGTGCAAGTTTGCAGAGCACATGGTCCACGGACATAGAATGGTTACAGCACAGGAGGCCGCCATTCGGCCCGTCGAGCCCATGCCGGCTCTCTGCAAGAGCACATCAGCTAGTCCCACTCCCCCGCCCTTTCCCCGTAGCACTGAATTTTTTTTCCCTTCAGGTACTTATCCAATTCCCTTTTGAAAGCCACAATTGAATCTGAATCCACCACCCTTTCAGGCAGTGCATTCCAGCTCATAACCACTCGCTGCATAAAAGTTTTTCCTCATGTCGTCTTTGGTTCTTTTGCCAATCACCTTAAATCCGTGTCCTCTGGTTCTCGACCCTTCCGCCAATGGGAACAGTTTCACTCTATCTACTCTGTCAAGACCCGTCATGATTTTGAACACCTCTATCAAATCTCCTCTCAACCTTTTCTGCTCTAAGGAGAACAACCCCAGCTTCTCCAGTCTATCCACATAACTGAAGTCCCTCATCCTTGGAACCATTCTTATAAATCTTTTCTGCACCCTCTCTAAGGCCTTCACATCCTTCCTGAAGTGCAGTGCCCAGAATTGCACACTACTCCAGTTGAGGCCGAACCAGTGTTTTATAAAGGTTCATCATAACTTCCTTGCTTTTGTACTCTATGCCTCTATTTATAAAACCCAGGATCCCGTATGCATTTTGTAACTGCTTTCTCAACCTGCCCTGCCACCTTCAACGATTTGTGCACATATACACCCCATGTCTCTCTGTTCCTCCACCCCTTTTAGAATTGTACTCTTTAGTTTATATTGCCTCGTCACATTCTTCCAACCAAAATGTATCACTTCGCACTTCTCTGCGTTAAATTTTATCTGCCACGTGTCCACCCATTCCACCAGCCTGTCTATGTCCTCTTGAAGTCTATCACTATCCTCCTCACTGTTCACTATACTTCCAAGTTTTGTGTCATCTGCAAATTTTGAAATTGTGCACTGTACACCCAAGTCCAAGTCATGAATATACATCAAGAAAAGCAGTGGTTCTAGTACCGACCCCTGGGAAACACCACTGTATACCTTCCTCCAGTCCGAAAAACAACCGTTCACCACTACTCTCTGTTTCCTGTCACTTAGCCAATTTCATATCCATGCTGCCACTGTCCCTTTTATTCATTAGCAGGTCAGACTCCAGCAACATGTAAAAGTAAAACTGAAAACACAGGTAATTATATAACCAGTGTATAGATAATATTCAGCTGCTGCGCCATACCTTAAAATCATGCATATGTTAAAGCCAAGTAAGTTATTATCTCATCTTTAAAAATTACTAAACATCAAAAAAATTCAAGAATGAATTTCTTTGCTAAATGCAATGATGTCATCCAATTGCATGTCATGTGATGATATCACAATTGACAACAGATAACACTTTAAGAAAAAGCTTTTACAGTGATGTCACTAGAACCACACTGCAAAGTGAACAATTTATACATTTAAAATTGATATTCCATCTATCTTTTCTCATTTAAATGACCAAGATATGATATAAACAAAGTATACAATGAAAGGCTGAGTGATACTATTTGTGACCTTTTGGATCAGTCCCTGCCTGGAATACAAGTGATATCATATAGCTCCTCATCTGCACCACTGTAAATTCAAATTTATAAATCCAGATTTTGGTCATTTATGGTTATAAATTGCAACCTTTCAACTATTCTATGATTTGGCAACAATATTTTTTTTGTATTTTTCAAGATAGTCATGTTTTATTACAATTAACAATTTGAAAAGTACGACTGCTTAAATTTAGAACTAGGTACCATTTCTCCAACTAAAAACACTGCTTTTTGGTGCACAGATTATTTTATAGTAGTTGACTGGTTAGAAGTGAAGTTTTATTTGAAATGAGTAGGAACTTTATCAACCCTGAAATTGCTAGACTTGACAGAACCTCAACATTTAATGTATGTATCTAAAAGCCTTCATATTTTCTTTAAATTTAGTTGAATTGTTGGCAAACTAAATCAATCATATTTTTCCTCTCACAAATTTCAAATATCAAAGCTTCAGCAACAAGCTCAAAAATATTTAAACCATTAAAATGATTTCCACTAGTCTTAACTTTATTTTTTGTTGTATCATAATGTTCTGAATTTGTCTGGTTTGCCCAGTTACAAAAATGAAATGTGCACTATTCATCCCAGTACATAAGCTGTCACCGTCATGTGAAACAATCATCAGTTTACATCAATGTGCTTGTCTGTTGGCACTGTACAGCTCAAAGTGTTTCATACTAATGGTATTCTTTGTGCCAGCTGATCATCATATTGGAGAAAAAATGGACTGAAATGGTTGATCTGAGTATACATTTAAGCTGTGTTATAATTGCCCAGAGATTGTTACATTACATTGAAGAATTTCCAATCTTCAGTCAGATGCTGCTCTGGTCAGGACACTTAGAACAGAGTCTGTATCTGGTTTTTGAACACAGAATACACATTTCAGATACAGAAAAATATATAAATAGAAGTAAAATGTGAATAAAATCAATATTCAGTATGTATTATGGAGTCCTGTCTCCAGTAAATTGTTAATACATGAACTTTTAAAACCGATTTTTGATTCTACTGTCTTTACACGCCTCTAACAATTTAAACGTATTTTGTGTTGTTTATTAAAATTGATCTAGTACATTTCAGAATCAAAATACACTGCAATTTAAAAAAAAATTATATAAAGCAGGAATATAAAAACATAGTAAGAATGGATAAAAGATATACTACCGCTGCACTTAACTAATCCAGAACGAGAGGAGAATATTTATGGAAACATGACAATTTGATGCTTCAAGTAAAATTCATTTTTTCACCTTTTTCCATTCTCTCAATTGTTTTAACTGGCTTAAATCTCACTGCTGCTAATATAGATAGGTACATGAATCATGAAGTAGCACAATGTACCACACACTTGTGTCAACACTAATGAAGGTCAAAATGATGAACGACCATAATATAATGCACCCATATTAGCAAACCACACATTGCTAAAAATTAAAGCTGTAGGAATGCTACAGTACTTATAAACAATTAGATCAGAATTGCAATTTGTTTTTCCAGATTACTCTCAAAAGATACTTTTTCAAAAAATGTAGTAACAGTCATACAGAGCACCACAGCTTTGATGAAACTAAAACAGGTAAAATCCGAAAACTATAAAAGTGTTAAAGAAAAAAATTCTCTTGAATCACAACAGAAAAGTTGCAAGATGCTTATTTTTAAAAACTAAATGCTGACACGTCACAAAAAAGCTAACAATTCGTTAAATTTTGCAGATTAGCTTCATCCAAAGAAAATGAGAAAAACAATGTTATACACAATTAACAAAATAATCACAGTGCATACTTCTGATTTAATACTACACTGTACTCACATTTGCCTTGGTTATTCAAACATACATAAAAAGCAGAAAAAGTAGACAAATATGCATTAAACAGTTAAACCGGTAAAACAGCTAGAAGTTTTAGCCTTCAAAAACTAGCACCCCAGTATTGATGGTGGTTAGATTTTAGCAGCCATTTAGTTACCTCATTTTCCTTTCCCAGGTCCTTCATATTTATTAATGAAACAGCTACAAAACAAAAGCAGTTTTAATGTGGTAATATAACCCAAATCAGTATATCCTTTTAAGAATCATATTAGCACATTAAACTGCTTTGTATACAACATGATCTTTTCATCTGCTAGAAGGCCAAAGTAATTTCAATAAAAGACAATTGTAATCTTTCTGAACTGCAACCAAGATAGGGCAAAAATATTATGCTGTCTTTAAAATAATTGCTAACAAAACACTATGATAAATGGCAGTGTTCAAATTTCCCTTAATTATTGGTCAAAAAATAGTCCAGTGCTATTTGGCACCTTAGATTATTGAGTAGGACCATGCCAATAAAAAGGTACCAACACTTACCACTATGATGTTAAAATATTGCAGCAATGTCATCACCTGTCCAGTCTGAATAAAGTGTGTGTGTGGACCGGCTGTCTTATTTACATTTTAGCTCAATCTCACCCCCCTCTGGATTTGTGTGCTTTTCCTAAGACCTCGCAGATAAAGGTGCTGCTCCTCCCTGCTATAATACACACCATAAACACAGGGTAAGCTAAACAAACATGTTGTGGAGCAACCAAAGAGAAAGTCCAGCCTCTCAATGTATTTATTGTCAGGGAGCAGACCTCCTCCTCCCCAGGCTCATTAGTTGAAGTATGATGAGAGGTGGTAAAGAGTGAATGCAGTTCAATTCATTGAGGGCTTTCAAGTGGCTCTCAAGATGGAGCGCTCTTTCTGTTTCTGTCTCCCTCACTCATTCTCCCTGTACAGAATCCTGTTCTAGCGGCCTGCCAATTTCTATTTAATGCACCCTCAAGGAAGTGCTGATGGACTCAAAAAAACCAACATCGTGCTAAAGGGTGGCAAGGCTCTTCAATTACAGCTTCTGATACGGTCGCCTTTAATTATTCATGCTAAGAAGACTGCTTTCACAGGATTTGTGCCGATAACGTTTTCATAGCAATATGGTAACAGTTCCAGGGCCAGCACACCTTTAAATCATATGGAGTTCACATTGTCAATGCATTTAAGTAAATAATTTAATATTCCTTTCTATTTAGCTTTACAAATCTATATAATACCACGAATTCGGGGCTGTTATATGCAGTGCATTGAGTGGAGCCATTATGTACCGTGGAAATCCGGAATGAAAAGTGCGATTAAGGACGGATACTTTGGTTGAAGGACTCTTGAATTAATTGACGCCTCCCTGAAAACGGCGGGACTGATCGTTTGGATGTTGGTTACATTACCAACGCCATCAGTAGCTCACAAACATAGCTAGGGAAATAAATTATACGGATTGTAACAAATCAGCCGTTTCAAATAATTCTTAGCAAATGGCCTTTCGTACCTTAAATTAAGTATGTGGGTTTTTTTTAAGGTTGTACTTTTTTTTTGTTTAGTGCAACTTTATCAAAGTCCGCCTTTAAAATCAGAGAGAACCCTCTGGAATTGCCCCACAGCAGTCGCAGTCTGTGCCTTTTCAGCGTGGGCTCAGGCTCTGCCGGCTGTCGTCAGCTGGAAACATTCAGCCTCGCATCCTGCAGCAACAACGTGGCTTGAAGAGGTTTGTTTTAGCAAAATATTAAATGAAACAAGTTGGTGAAAAGGAGACGAGACAAATCTATGGCTGAGTCCGTATGTTTGGCGCAACTACAAGGCGGCTGGAAAGTAAAGCCCGCCGGCCTGTCCATGGCCACGGACAAGCCCACAGAAAGAGCGGTGTCGCGGCCAGGGTCTGAACACTAGAAGGAAACGGGAAAGAGCTCCGGTCGAAGATTAGTAATGTTTGACCTAGATTGAAACTACCGCCGCTCGTCACTCAATTATGGCAGTATAAAATCCTAAAATGTACAGTGTTCGAACCTCCAAAAGTTCTGTCTTAAACTTTATTTTGAAGTACCATTCTTACATACCCACCAATTCATTATCAGGGCTCGGTGTCAAACACAAATCTCAATTTTAATGTCATATGTGCAGGCATGTACTTCCAAAAATGATTTCATTCCAATTTTTCGGAATACACTGGATATTCACGGAAACAAATGTAAACTGCAAACCCGTCCAAAGTAGATAGACCGCAAAAATCAAATGGATAAATCTATGTACAGAGATATGAAAATGGGCATTTCCAAAAGTAGACAATCCCAGTTTGAAAATTCAGTTCGTTTCGTTTTTATTTGTGGCCGCACTCTCAAAATGTATGTTTTTAAAAATCAACATTTAGCATAGCTATTAAGATCGCTCTCAATATATCGCAAATTCTTCAATTATATATATAAAAAAATTATTTTGCTATACGTGCAAAATAAACATTGGTATAAAAGATTAGATATAAAGGAGTAATTAAACCCGCTCCAGCCTGCCCCCGCCCGAGCTCCCTGCTCAGCCCCAGCCCGCCCGCGCCCACTGCTCAGCCCCAGCCCGCCCGAGCCCCTTGCTCAGGCTCAGCCCGCCCGCGCCCACTGCTCAGCCCCAGCCCCAGCCCCCTGCCCTGCCCGTGTGCAAGATGTGGCAGACACGGCAAGAGTTGCTTTTTTTTTAACCCGCTGTATCCAATCTCCGTCCCCACCGCGCCCATTGGTCAGAGTCTTGACAGCTCGCCGCGGATTGGTCGACATCAGCAGCACGTGCGCGTCGGGTTCGGCCTCCCGGCGTTCAGAGCGCATGCTCAGCTCGGCAGGGACCATTCATAAACTAAACTCTTACACACTTCCTGAGCGTGGGGAAAAGTGGTCACAGGAATAAAAACAGTCAAAATCAGGGGCAGAGAGAGAGAGAGCAATGAAAGATAACAGCCAAACTTCGTCACTTACATTTAATGCTTCAAAACAGCGACAATCGCCACTGCTTAAAACAATTCATTTTGAAGAAACAAGTTGTTGATTTTGGAGGACTTAGTTGACATTTGTATTTTGACTTCCTCACTTCTCTCTCCCCTCTATCACATTAAATTCAATGCACTTGTTTCAGGTTTGTACCAGTTAAAAAGTGGGTGCCCACGGAACACCGGTAAGCATTGGATCCCTCAACCTATTGCGAGACTCCGGTGTACAGCCCGGACCTGAGTCCCAACATGATCGCGGCTCAAGCCAAGCTGGTCTACCAGCTGAACAAGTACTACAACGAGCGATGCCAGGCTAGGAAAGCCGCGATCGCTAAGACCATTCGAGAGGTGTGCAAGGTGGTCTCCGATGTCCTTAAAGAAGTGGAAGTCCAAGAGCCTCGCTTCATCAGCTCTCTTAGCGAGATCGAAACGCGCTTCGAAGGGTTGGAGGTGATCGCTCCAACAGAATTTGAGGTGGTCCTCTACCTGAACCAAATGGGGGTCTTCAACTTCGTGGACGATGGCTCACTGCCTGGCTGCGCTGTGCTAAAACTAAGCGACGGGCGCAAGAGGAGCATGTCCCTTTGGGTCGAGTTCATTACAGCTTCGGGCTACCTGTCAGCCCGGAAGATCCGTTCCAGATTTCAGACCCTGGTGGCACAGGCAGTGGACAAATGCAGTTATCGAGATGTGGTGAAGATGGTGGCGGACACGAGCGAGGTAAAGCTAAGGATCAGGGAGCGTTACGTGGTGCAGATCACGCCAGCTTTCAAATGCACGGGCATCTGGCCCAGGAGTGCGGCTCAGTGGCCCATGCCACACATCCCCTGGCCCGGGCCGAACCGGGTGGCCGAAGTCAAGGCTGAAGGCTTCAACCTCCTGTCTAAAGAGTGCTACTCCCTGACAGGCAAGCAGAGCTCGGCCGAGAGCGACGCTTGGGTTTTACAGTTCGGCGAAGCGGAGAACCGGCTACTTATGGGGGGCTGCAGGAAAAAGTGCCTATCCGTTTTAAAGACTTTGCGCGATCGACACCTCGAATTGCCAGGGCAGCCCCTCAATAACTATCATATGAAGACACTACTACTCTACGAATGCGAGAAACACCCCAGAGAAACCGACTGGGACGAGTCATGCCTCGGCGACCGCCTCAACGGCATTCTGCTCCAGCTCATCTCCTGTCTCCAGTGCCGGAGGTGTCCTCATTACTTTCTTCCAAACCTAGATCTTTTTCAAGGAAAGCCTCATTCCGCTCTGGAAAGCGCGGCTAAACAGACATGGCGATTGGCGAGAGAAATTCTTACCAACGCAAAAAGCCTCGATAAGCTATAGTAGAACTTACACTCCCAGCAAACCTACTCAACAATTATTGCAAGGCACAAAATTTGAACTCACTAAATGATTAAAACAAAAAGACTTTAAAAGAAGCAAACGGACTTGACGTGAAACAGATCCAAGGTACATTTTAAACTAAATGTGACAGTTTTGTTTAGATGTTGTCAGCCTGTGAGGAACCTTTATTTAAGTATGCACAGTCTTTTAAAGGCCAAGAAAATTTCTGTTGTAAAATGTATTTTGCGTGCCAACTTCAGACTCTGTGCCCCTAAAAGAAACGTGTAATAATGGTAATAAAATTATTTACCTTACCTGCACTTTTTGTCAGTTAATTTACATCGGAATAGATTCGTTTGGTTATATTATGTTATTGGTATATTTATTGTGCTTTTGAAATTGTTATTTCAGAGTTACATTTTCCCCACAATATTAAAGAGTTTGCAAGTAAAATTTTATATACACGTAGGAGAAAAATTACAATATAAAATGGCCTCGATCAATCTTAAAGTTTTTTTTAACTGCAAGAATTTAGCGAATGTTAGTGGTTCGATTCCCTTCATCATTTTTTATAATTGCATATTAAATTCAATAAATGGCATTTATGTTTAACACTATAATTAAAGCTAAAAAAAACTTTTATTTTCCTCCTTTAAATTTTTTTAGACGTTCCATCGACTTGTTTAGGAATTATTCCAGACCCCTAACGCTACTAATGAGAAAAAAAACTTCGCACAGCATTAAGCCGCCGAGAAATAATTACTCAAGACATTACTGCAGAATTACTTTCAAGAAGCAATAGGTCACGATTGCAAGGATCTTAGAATAAACGCATGAGTTAATTTTTCTTTGTCTAGCAAGTTCTGATGTCTTCAGGAAAAAAAGGGGGGAACTGAATTCGGTCGGGAAGTAGTCGGTCAGGCTACAACTGTACAGTATACACAAAATTCAGAATAAAGGCAGCACCTCGAATGAGAGGAAAGACACCCAAAGGTGCATAGAGCCATTAGATGCCATTGAAGAGGCTGCATCGTCATAGTTTTGAAGTGCCAGAAAAACTTCCAATCTAGGCAAAAATAAAAGCCTCTCTAACAATGGCGCCAGAGAACAACTATAATCTACAAGGCCGAATCTTTAGAGTTAGGCCGCACTCTTACAAAATGTCTTGTCTTGCAGTCAATTACTTGGAATATACATTGTGACTTAGTTTTCATTTGGCATTACTTTAATACAAAGAATAAGATCCAGGAATGTTGCAGCGTGGTGAGTTATTTGATATTACCAGAAACTTCAAGGGCGGTGAAATCATTTCAATGTTACAGCTCCACTGTATCGTCCACAGGTGTATTTATTTTTAAAAGTTAACATTGAACTGAACTTTTGCCTCAACAAAACACCTGAATAATGGAAACGGTGGTACAGTACATTACTCGGTTGAAATTACAAACCATAAATGTCAGTCCGATTATAGTAAGTAAAGATGCAATTGCAGAGGACAATTTATTAAACAGTGATTTGGGAATTTGTGGAGCGTTTCCATTTAAAAAACGAGCTGGCAGTGTCTTTTAATACTTGAAAGTCCTGGTAATCGCCATCTATGTTTATAGTGAGGGCTTAGGTTGCCGTTTTAATGTTGCGGTACCACCTTAAATTTGTGTAATTTTCTTGTTCAGTAACATCCTGCAAACCGGATTTCACAATACTGACATTTTTACATCTAAATCATGTAAATTCCCCAAATAAAAATATTTTAAAAATATTAAGACCGGGGACGTACGATAAATTCTTCAAATTTTACTGGCTTATAGCAAAATCTTCACTTGCATCGAAAGAACAAGTAATGGGTAAACTGTCCAAATCAGAAATGTCCTTCTTTCGTCTAATTTACTTTTACGTGTTGTTACACTGACGTTGTCATTTTTTAGCCTTTCAAATAACCGAACAACAATTGTTTATTTACGTAGAGCAATTCCGGCATTCAACAGGCTTCAGAACTCGTCTCATTTCAGTTCTCCAGCTACTGTCGGTAATTAAAACACCAAACTGGTGTAAGTGTGAAGCCTGAGGTTATCAGCAAATCTTATCAGAGACTCAGATCTGGTAAGAGCTTGTCAGTCTGTTTTGGTTTCTGGTGTTAAGGACAAACAACAGCAATTTAAAAAAATGCCCAAAACGTCACGATTGGGAAGAGAGGGAAAGGAAAACAATGCTTTAAGAATAAGCTTCAAGTCGACAGAATTGAATATCATAATTTAATTCTTGCATTGGTGATCCGTGCATTTATTCTGTATGTTTGCTACAGACATATTATGAAATTAAGCCATGTTGATGACTGATAAAGCAGAACTACTATTTTATTAAGTATTCTTACGGAGTAGGAAGGGCGCTGTGGTCTTAATTTTAGAAATTGGTTATATGCATGACTGAAGCCTGGCCTGCGTTGTTATGTAAATTTCAACTGAAATCCAATTTAGGTACAGGCCCAGATGAGATAAAAAAATTATCGTCCATTACAACCAATCTCTGGAGCTGAGGTGTTCGCTTTTTCCTTCGACGATGTGAACATTCAATTCCAGAAACAAGTTATCCTAATGTGTTAAAAATATATATGTACGACAATACTTTGAATATATTTCCCCCCCAAGATGATCGGAAGCGCCAGATCGCTTTCTGGCTCTTTGGATTTTTCTGTTTGATCTTACCACCGTTTTACATTGAAAGTTGTGCAAGTCTAGATTTTCCCTCAAATCCCGAAACCAGGCAAATGTTAAGCATCAATAATAATGGTTTCCGGCAAGATATGAATTCGATCCTTAAAACACATTTATATTCCCAATAATTTTTAAAGACGTATTAAGGAAAACCTGGCAGCAAGTCCTGCTCTGCCACAATAGTTTACACTTTATTTCAACGTGCCCTGTTAAATATACAAATGTGGAAGAACCTGCAACCTCCAGTCCAAATACACCAACACACAGCGGCTTGCTTTAACTTAAATTGAGATGCGTCCATGTTTCAGACTGGTACTGCACGCAATCCAAATCATTAATGATATTTAAAAGCAAACATTACTCTTTTAATTCATTTTAAACAGGTTTAGAATTATTTTGTGCATTAACAAAACGCTTTTTCGACTTTGTTTTTTGACAGAGCCCCCGGCGTAGAACAGTACTAGCCATCCTGTGACCTTGCACAATAAATTTAAACGTTGTGACATAAATGTATTATTTTCCAAACTGAAAGACACAAAATACCTTTCAAATCCAAATACATCATGAAAAAGTCAGACCGTTTACCCATCCCCCCGCCCCGCAACCCTCAAAAAAAAAGAACACGTAAAAGTACCATGGGATTGAGCACCATCAGCATTACCAGAGAAATTCAATCACAAAATCTAAGATGTTTCCATAGCTATTTTTGTAAGCGAAATGCTGGCCTAAACGCCACAGCTACCCAAAACGGCCAGAGTACAAAACCTTGGTGGATACCGCGGAAATGTCAGCTCGATGGCCCCGCAATGGCACTATGGTGAAGAACATTCCAACCTGTTGGGTGATTTTAGATACAATGCAATAGTTTGCAATTTCAGAAACCGTTATTAGTGCTTATGAATTTTACAATGGGACACTGATATTTAAGTAAGGTCGATACAATGAAATTAAGTTTTAAAATCATTGGCGACTCATTCGAAACGTAATTAATTACGGGCTTCATTCTTGCTGCTGTCAATGTTTCCAAAATGTAACTATAAACCAAATAACAGGAACAACCTTAACTAAGGGAGGTTACAGTAATAGTTGCTGAGCACAAAAAAGCGTTTTAATCGTAAACACGCTGGACTTTTGTGCTTGATGAGCGAATATAAGTCGAGGGGAACATCTGGTATTATGATGACCGAAAGAGGTAGAATCTGGTAATTACGGCTATGATTAGCAAGGTATTGGCATTTCAAATGTATTTTCCACTGGGTATATGAGATACATTTTAAATTTCCAATGAATACCTTTGTTTCTCAAGTCAAGTAACTACACGCATAAAACTTAGGACCGGTCAAAAGGCAACATTTTCAAAATAAAAGTGATAATTTAACAATGCTGCAGACCGATGAAAATATGGTTTAAAACATTCAAGAACAGGCAAAAGTGACCATCTCAACTTTGAAAAGCTGTATATTTAACAGACGAACTGAATTCTGCAACAGAAATCAGAATCGGTATTGAATAAATATTGCATTTTCTTCAAAATGTAAACAACAAAATATCTATTGCAATTATAGTGGCATCTGTATGGTAGCTAAGTCATTGCTATTTTGCTACTTTCTAATGAATGCAAGAGGTCCTGCCCTCTGATGTATACGAGGCAACGTTATGTGCATCAGCAGCTGCTCTGGGGTTAAAATTTGGTGTATTTAAGAGCTGTCATTTAAACACAGTCCCAGATGTGTCAGCGCCGTCTTACCTTGGGGTCTAGTTTTTTATAACTGGGATCTTCGTCGTCCACCTCGAAGTAGAGCTCGGAAGAGGTGATTGACAGGGTTCCCTTAGCAACTACAGCCGGAGCGATGAGCTGGACAGCAGTGGTGAAATTCACAGGTCCTGGGAATAGGTGAACAGGATAGCTTACTAACAATTGTTAGTTTTATTCATATCAAGTAAGAAAAAGCTTCAGCAAAAATATTTTTTTCAAGCAAATATAGAGAGGCAGTAAGAAAGACATCCACAAACAAATCTGAAAATTAAACAAATCACAATACACCGTGTGTAAACATTACACTAGTGATGTATTGAGAATTAAAAACGATTGGTTTTAGCGCAGCCGGGCCTGTACATATTCAGAATTTGCAAAGGAATTTGCTGTAATATAATCACTTCGTTTACACATTTTGATTTAACAACCTGTAGGATGACCCGTTAAAATGTGGCTATCTTATTTACCAATACTCACATAACTTACACAACAGCTAAAATATATATTTTGCTTAATACGTTTTGAAATGGTCAATACACTAGAATTGGAACAATTATTGCTTAAGAAAATCACATTTTAACTCTATATAAATATATATATACGCGGAGCAGCTTTTATGGGAATTGCCGTTGTTTTGAGATGCTGGGAATGCACATTTCACAGCTGCCCAGTTGGTTTACAGCTGAATGCACTTCATTGTAATAATCACTAAGTACAAAGGGATTTATAGAAGGGATATCATTTCGCAACAAGAGCATTGAGCCATTAGCTATAAACATACAAAACCGATATAAGTGTTTTATCTGATGTGCTCCAAGAGACAGAACTATGAAAGCTATGTTAAGGGAAAAGATGGAGGGAAAACATAGATCTAATAATGCACACAGCATGTTTAACGCATTTACGTCATAAAATATTTTATATTGGAAGCAACTTATAGGCTGAAATACAGTAGCAACCATTATTTTGTTCTACGTTTATTTTTAATATTTGATTTAGGAAATGTATCAACTATCGCTGACCATGGTAACTGATATCGAGAAATTTAATGAGGACAATAGAGCCTTCGCAACAACCCATAATATGAATTTACCGAAAGAAGAAGCGCTCCTGGGCCATATCTCATACTGCGGCCTGTGCAGATTTCAGAAGCGCTAAACTTCGCTACTACACTGATGGCTTTATATTAAAAATATACACGACATCAAATCAGGTTCACTCGACGAACTGGTGGAGGTAATCATTCTGTGAGTAATTGCCAAAAAATTTCCAAATTAATTGTCATTTTCATTGATTGCTTAGACCCGAGTAGTCTTTAATCTCTCATCAATCTTAATGTATGCCACCTCGACAATAGCGGGCGATTCTCATGTGAGATTAGAGCAGGATTTGCCCTCTATTCCCAGTCTACAATATACTGTGTTTGCAGATGGTCAGCAGATAGATACAAAACCGCCTTGATTTCCCCAAGCTCTTTCAAAAATGGATGGAATCACCATCTCGTGTTCTCTGCCGTCTCGCCGTGCCCTTAATGCATTAACATGTAATACAGGAGAGAAATAACATTTTTCAATCACGGTGAGACATTCAATTACAATGAGAACACAGCAGCCATCTGCAATGATCTGGCATTGCACACAGCCCATGGGCTCCTATAGGAGACCCCTGATAACTTCCAGTTAATTCACACTACAGACTTTATTAGAAAGGATTACTGCTTAATCCTATTCCCAATGTCAAGATTTTATAATTAAACCCTGCTCTCACCCCTTTACACTGTCTACTACGGATATCTGCGCTGTATTGGGAAAGTGGCTACATCGCAAAATAATTTCACACTTGTTACTTTAGTTGAGGGCGAAGTTGAAAACAAAATTTAAACAGCAAATTGTGTTATTTACCTATATATCTGTAGATGAAATCATTTTAAATTTACAGTTCCAAAGTCAAGCGCTATACAACGCATTTTTAATGAACGTGGCTGTTTCCATGTCGTGTTGTAATACAGAAGATCCTAAACACTAAATGTATAATTTATAAATGTGTTACCGCATACATGGTATAGACATAACACGTCGCTGGGTTTTATTTCCTCCAATTATGTTTACTATAAATACGGTTTCAAACACTCATTTGATGATTTGTCAATAATTGTTAATCTCTATTACCGCTTTAGGAACATTTCCCTCTGTACTCCAAGCTATCTTCCCCCCTTTGCCTTCAGACGAGCAGCACCCCCTCTCCCCCGCACCTGACCACAGAAAGTATTCTCAGTCTACTTTTTTTTCTGCCCCCTCTCGCAGCGGTGGCAGCAATCCGGTTCCAACCGCACCCTAGCGGAAAGAACAATCCTCCTTCCTTGCACCCAGCATTGGCAGCTATCCCATTCCCTCTCCAGCGCTTCTCCTCGTTTCCCCTCCCCAGTGTGGTGACATCCGAGCTCCCTCCCAACCCTCCACGGCCGGAGATGGCAGCAAATCGTCGCCCACCTGCCCTGAAATTCAGTCACAGAGTCGGTCGCTATGTACAGGGGCATCCTAAAGAATGTGATATCGCGAAACATATCGACCAGATCAGTTTTTCCTTTTGTAGTCTTGAGAAACCTTCGGCCAAGCTCCCATCTGTCCCGAGTTATTCTTGGAGCTATCTACCGGGAGGCGACTGCATTTTTTTAACTCATTCTCATGTGATATGAAACCAATTTATTTATTATGGACGTTATTTCCCCAGTTTTAACTGTTATCAAGTAGTTCAGACATTACTCCGCAGATAACTGGTGGAAGGTGAGGAATGGGGAAATACTACAGATATCAGATATAAAGTGAAATCCCAAGTTGAAGTCATTTGTTTTGCTATTAAACAATAACGGCACACGCCATGCGGACTTTTTGAGTGTCACATCTGAATGATGTGGACGATAACTTGTAAACACATTTTGTGCAACTAAATAATACGATCAAGAAGGGGAACTTGTTTATATTTACAATTTGTGGCTTGATGGCTTTTCGCCGTATTTCTAAAGTCAGATTTGACCAAACCTAATTGCATTTTACGATGATTGAGCGTCTGTATGAACCGAATCAGGTAACCATTATGTGGTTGGATAGGCAATGGGCAACGCTGGCACTGACTCGCCCTCCGCTTGCTTTTTTCATAGAAAGAGCTGGTTCTTGGGGGGTGGGGAGTCGGGTCCGAACATAAACCGGTTTTAAAGTTATAGACGGCAAGAACTACCATCAGTCACTGTCGTTCTGGGCACTTAAAAAATCTCTCGACAAGCCATGTCATTTCATTGCAAACTTTTCAAGGTGAGTAGAAATGAAGTGCAAGGAGACAACCCAGGCACACAGGGAAATGCGGAAAGTCAAATGCTAATGTAATGTTGGAGCTTCTGATACAATTGCGAAGGAAAATGATATTTTTATTGGCTTCATTAGGATCAGGCCAATTCATCACTGTCCCAGCAACAGTCCCCGGACTGAGCTTGTGAAATTACACAAGGAGCTTTAGTTGGAACGTTAGGCTGGTGTAAAGAAAGACAAATTATTTTACCCGCCATGTTATCAATCTCCTTCTCTTCCAGTGAAGTGAGCGTATCGTCGTCTCCCTCCAGCAGAATCTCGCTTTCGGAGTTCTGGTTGCCCACAGCCTGGGTCCGAATGGACTGTCTGCCTTTAACCAGCACATCCTCTTCAGAACCTGCCAACACACAAGAGCCCAGACCGATGAGAAACTAAGCAAGTCGGTTCCAAACAGGATCGCAGTCAAAAAATCTAATCACAATAAAAACCACCGCTTATAGGCGATTAGTTCAACATTTCATTAAAAAAATAACGAGACATTTCCACCCTCTTCAACGTTTGATAATCTCTACTTCAAAAATAATTGCAGTTTTATGCGAAGTTCCACTGCTGGTACTGGAAGCTGCCATGTTTCTGTGCGGTTTTAACTAATTTTATTTAAGCAGATCTAGAAGAGCGTTGCTCACATTTGAATTTGATTATTTCGTCTTCATTTTAATAACTGTTATTTTTCTATGGAATTATAACGCATCCGATATTAAAATCGAATGGTGTTCACCAGATCCCAAGTTATCGATTTCTACTGTGTACAGAGAACCGGCTCACTACCAGGCTATAGCTTTATGGAGAACAGTTGTGCTTTCTTCAATCTATTTTATATCACAATAAATCTGCATTTCATACAAATAGGGGACGCTATAGAGCGGCGTGATAAAATTCATACAACCGTCACTCGCACTGAACAAAATAAAACAAAACACACCGACAAGAGAAGCAGCTTTGCAAAAACACAGGACAATATAAAGCGAGTAACTATTATTCATGGGTTGTATGCGATAGACTGGTAAAACTATTTCCCTTTTTAAAAAGGAAACTTGTTACGAAACTTCAACACTTTATTCCAGGTAATATTTAATACGCAAGACTAAAGTTAACACACTGCAAACCTTAGTCTTCGGCTCCTTAACCGCCCTCCGCCACAGGTTTCATGTGAGAACAAATTACCATTAACTGGCGAAGGCTTCGTTTCAGCAGCTATCTAAAACTTGATACATTTTCACCGACTCCAATTGTTAAGTATTTGCTCTGAGGTCTTCCAATTGTAATTACAAAAACAAAGCATTTACAATACTTCAAAACAATTTAACGCCACGGAGATTAAGGGACGGGAGTCAGCTCACAAGATTTACCGTGTAGAAACGCTACCAACTCTTGCTCTATTTGGCAAAATGATAAAAATTCTGAAAGTCAAGCTCCTATTAAACTGAGTTCATACTGATTTTAGATACAAAGGCGTAAGTCAGAATGACAAACCAACTATATGGCAGTTCACTTTTTGTTGTTCTTTATTAATACGCGATAACTTTTATGAAATGCAAGGAAAACTTCAATGAAACCCTCCTTGCGACAAGTCATATACTTTAGCACAGTAGTTTAACGTATAAAAAGTTGTCTAAAACGCTAAAGTTTTTTGTCTGCGGTACACGAATGAAACATCAAATCTTATATTAAATGCTAAAATAGATAAGATTTATGTATTAAACAGGGGGTTGAAACACTTGTAAAAATCCTATTCACGTGGTGATTCTAACAGGCAAACAGTCCTTAAATGCTGATTTAGTACTCAGCAGTTTTATAACATTTTGTTTTGGAATTTCTTGGTTCAAAAAAGCGTTTAGATTGGATCACAAAATATATCTAAATAAAGGCAATGCCATAAATGAAAATTAAAATGTGCACTTAAAACATAACATTTCCATCAATATTACAGTGAGGATGAAGGACTGAAACAACAGATGGTGTGCCACCTTGACTGCATTCTCCCTTCTAATTCTAACACATTTAAATATGCTTCCACAAAATAAGTTCCAGAAAGTGCTGAACAGTTTGCCAGAAATAGCTCAAGCCCATAATTCCTCATAGTTAGGGTTATTATGAATACTTAATTGCAGTATTTTAGAACATAATCCAAATCATTTTATTAATGAACCCAATACACTATTCTACAGGGTGAGCACCAAGTCCTACAAAACTGGATCACATTTTTAAATTATACTTTCCCTTTAACTTCATGCCATTACCCCTCATTAGAACATCATGTCACATTGCTAAAATTCCTAAGAGACTAATCCTCAGGAAAGAAAGTCAAGGAGAAATATCAAAACAATTACAACCCTTAGATTTTTGAAACATTTCAAAAACTAAAAACACATCCCAAAGTTTCCTAACCGTTGTTAATCCCAATTTTGCGACATGTACAATGTGGATCTTATTTACTAAAATGTTTTCCTACCATTTCAACTTTTAATATGTTAGCTTTTCTATTAGGCATTGCACTGGCAGATATTCAAACATCTCTTCACACAATATTAGCCTTCTTGTCTTCAGCAAATTAAACAAAATACAACCACAATCGTGCCCTAACTCTTTGCTCTCCATTATGGGCTCTTGGTAGTGCAGGTACGCTCCTTAGAGGAATGCAAAGCATCAGTACTGAATTATACGTCTGTCTCTCACTGCTCTCTACCAGGGCAATGTAGTGCTCCGTACATTATTACTTAATGCACAAGCAGAGCTCATGTACACCACATGCTCATCAACATCAGGTTGCCAGTGAATTTTTAAAAATTAGTAAACGGTGAGCATGGTCATGTTGATGTTTGAACATTAAAATGTAAATGCAGTTCATGAGATCGCTACATTAAAAAAAAATTACTTCACCCGTATTTCAATTACACTGTAGCAGATATGGAGCCCAAAAGGTGAGACTAACTTCTTCAGATGATGTCAAACCACTTGTTGAAACACAAATTGCCTTCAAAGTAAGTATACTGCATCAATGCAAAGCAGTTCTGCAGAATCTGCAATATGACTTTCTTATTATGATCCAAATTTAACTATATTATGTGATACCAAATGATCCAAACCTATCACATTTCAATTATTCACCATTTGCTAAACTATTTAATTGGTCTTCATTGTCATTTTTTTCTCTCTCTTCCTTCACGCTAGCTTTAATACCTGGAAGAAGCATTACATTTCTTATAATTACAGAGCTAGGGCCTCGACTGTCTCTAAAATACAACAAACACAAACATTACATCATATTTTGGTTCATTCTAGTCTAGCAAAGCTGTGTTTAGTTTACCAAAGTCATGCTTGCCACAAAAAATATGCAATTTGACTGTGATTATCTCATGAAAACAAAGCAATTCAATCAATTAGCATACCACAGTAATACAGTCCCCCGTGGCATGCTAAATCAGTCACATTTCAAATTTGTCTTCCAAATACAATGCTGTTCTTTTTCCAGATTGCTTTACAACATACAGGTAAATATTACAATTTAATTTGGTTAATTAACAGCTCAAATGGTTTCCTAAATTCCACTCAATTGCAGTAAGTTCACTTAAAAAAAAAATCTACATAAAATAGCAAATTATCAAAGGTCTGAAAAAGCAATTAATAGGACATGAAAGACTTAAACTATATTCTACAGTCTTAAACCAAGCTGCTCAGTTTGTGCAGGGAAGACAAATTATCAAGGAATTTTGTAAATTGTTAATTCAAAGATAAAAAAATTGCTTGCTGTGAGAAAAAAAACCCCGTACAAATATTTAACATGGTCTTCCTGCAATTAAATGTCCCTCGAGGTTCTTCAGTTAGCAGCAGTATTACAGTATCCCAATATATGCCACATGCAAGGCTAGTTACAGCTCATAGCCCAGCACTGGGTTACAACACTTTTAGTACTTTTAATATTTTATTAAAAAATCCTGACCTGCCAGTGTTAGAGCAAATAAAATCTAGCATGCCTTTATAATAAACATTTCAATGAGAAATATTTTCAGCTTTAGATAGACAAAAAATGTGTAGTTAACTCAAAAGTCAAGTCACCACAATCAAATTCTGGCAAGCGGTGCAAACTGCATTGAGGAGATTGTCTCTCATGCTCGCGCT
Source organism: Squalus acanthias (assembly GCA_030390025.1). Lineage (NCBI taxonomy): Eukaryota > Metazoa > Chordata > Chondrichthyes > Squaliformes > Squalidae > Squalus > Squalus acanthias. The sequence goes on along the minus strand of CM059426.1, from coordinate 153,240,180 downwards.
TTGCACCAGCTGCAGTACAACTCTTACCAGTACAAACTGAAGATTAAAAAAGGTTAAAAAAAATGAAGTTATAAAAAGCCAGCTCTTTATCAACATTAAAAATATAACCAGTATTTGGATGCCAGTGAGTGGAGCTCCATACATACAAGCTCTACTTGTTTAACCAGAGAGAAATGCTGAGTTGGCAACATAACTCAGCTTGCTGTTGTTCTGAGATGATGCCTGTATCTACAGTATAACCACCATAGAACAAAGTCCAAAATAACAAATCCAGCATTAGGTACTAAATTCTAATGCATATAATACATTTAGGAAAACAATAAAAAAAATTAACAGAATAATGAACAATTTATATTGTGTGAAACAGGACAAAGTAATCCATGTTCCACACAGATACTGAAGCACAAATAGCAGCAATAGTTACAACACAAAAGGATCCATGCATTTTCTTTTACCAGAGTCCTTTAAATTCTCTTAAAATCAGCCCTGGGAAATGCAATTAAATTGTCAGAATTAACAAATTTGTTTTTAACAAGAGAGTGGCCTGAAGTACAATGGTGGGTCTGGTATTGATCGGCAGCACAGGGAACATTACTCTTCAGGTATTTACTCTGCCACCTCCACACCAGAGGCCTTACTTCAGACCAAATCAATCCCAAGAAAAGATGGCTCTTTTCAGCAATAAATACATAACTAGCCTCAGCAGAACTACATTGCTCTGGGATATTTTATAGTAAACTGTTCTAAAGTTCTAGCCTGGTTTAAACAATTGCATATATACCCAGGTCCATAGACTGAAAGCAGATCTCTCTAAAAAGCTACTGTTAAAACAAGAAAGAACATTGTAAAGAAAATGAAAGTTTTGCAAAAATCCTTTTCGTTATTAAACAAGGTAAACAGGATCTTGTTTTAAATGCCATAATTTATACACATTTACAGATGGTAAGACATTGCAACCTAAATAAGACAATTTAACAGGGAAACCTTTCTTAAATCCTTTCATCTGTTGAGCAGTGTCTTCCCTGTAAATGTAATCTAATTTCTAAACAAATCTATGTAATATTGGTTCATATTCACAAATTCAAACACCAACTCAATATGCTGTGTACTTGGTATTATAAAGTAACAAGGCCACCCGTAAAAAAATGAAAGCAGGAAATTTGAATATCTTAAAATAAAAGTGTGTAAAAATGCTGATTTACACATTTATAAGTAAAAATATTCAAAAGTTACTGCTATAATTTTATGTGGCCTTACTACCTTTTAACACCAAGTACACAGCGCATTGAGTTGGAGTTTGAAATGAGGTATATAATGCCACAGTTACCATTTCACACTGTTATGATTTTGAGAATGATGTGGACAAGCTGCACTGTACTCGGAACAGGAAAATCGGAGTTCTGTGTATGTGTTCATAAACGTATCCACAGAGCTCTGCTTGCCAGTGTCAAAATGCTGGGCAATTTTCTGATTGCTGGTGCTAGAACATTCATGAAATATTTGATGTCAGAAAGGAATCAGTCAGCTCTTTGCTAACATTAAAAATGTTATTTAATGCTGGGCTAAAGCTCTAATTTTCTGATTAGTCATTTTACTATACGCGAGTTGAAGCGGACAAACTATTTTACTAAAAAGCAACCTGTGATTTGTCTTCTGTAGGCAACTAGAGGGCCAGAGAAAGAAATAGACACAAAGGAGACACCACAAAACACTCAAAATATACAAGTACTGAGGATGTGGTTCCTCAATCCTTTTTCTTCCCAACTCATTTTACAGACCTGGGTTCTACCGTGGTGTCTAAGCACTCGGATACTGGGTTAGTTTTTTGTGAACAACGTAGAAAAGCTTTTGTCAGTATTTGGTAGGATTAAAAGTAGAAGTTAAAGCCCACTACAATTGTTCTAGTCAACAACAACAACTTGTATTTATATAGCGCCTTTAGCGTAGTAAAGCGCCTTTAACGTAGTATAACGTCCCAAAGTGCTTCACAGGAGTTTATAAAACAAAATTTGACACCAAGCCACAAAAGGAGAAATTAGGGCAGATGACCAATAGTCAACTACTGTTATATTTAAGCCAGGGAAACGCAAAAGCTATTACAAAAGCAAAATACTGCAGTTGCTGGAAATCTGAAATAAGAACAGAAAATGCTGGAAATACTCCGGTCAGGCAGCATCTGTAGAGCGAGAAACAGAGTTAAGGGCCGAGATTTTGAGGGGGTTTGTGGCTGTGATCGGTGGCGGAGCAGGTGGGAAAGTGGTTTTTCTCCCCAGCGGGTCGGGACCCCGCTGTGAACCCGCCGACACATGCCTTTCCCTGATGTCGGGTCGGTCAGCGCTGAGCAGACCCGACACGCAGCGGCGGGGGACCCAATTAAGGTAATTATGACCTTGTTCAGAGATCATTAAGAACACATTTGAGCTTACCTTTTGATTTTACATGCTCGCCCACATGGTTCTCGCTGCTCGGGGACCACGTCCGTTAAGCTGAGATGGGAGTTCAGTGGTCATTGAATCAGCTGTTGAGTTGACAGCTTCAAATGTACAGTAAAAGCTCCCACCTTACAGAGATATCTTCCCTTAGCCATAAGCTCTTCCTCATTGCATTTCTACATCAGATTCACCATGCTGCAAGTCTTTACACAAGTCTCCATCCAGTCTGACCTCATTCTCTCTCTCACCATTGACAGATCACTTCTGTCATCTCTACTTCACCTGCCATCTATTCCATCAGCATGGGTGCCCTTTATAATCTCTCACTTGGTCCTCAGAATCCCACCACGATCAGCCCCAACACCAGCAGCACCAGGCACACCAGCAGCACCAACACCACCACCAACCTTCTCCGCAATCAACTGATGCTGCACAGGACAGAGGGCATCAGCACCCGACCACATTGCTGCCCGGGAGGCCAGGGATGCCCTCACCATGGCCAGATTTACTTCACTTGATGCTGTACACCCTGGCTGCCACATGATGCACCAGGTTGGCACCACCCCACACCAACACCATAAAGCATCCCTACAATGCCCAAGTCATTCTTTTCACATTCATCACCATTGCAGAGCGTAGCGTTATGTCTCACCATTCACTGCAACTCACTAAGCCACTTCCAAAGGTGAGCACAGATCTGTCCAAGAACTCTAAGTGTTGAAAATAAAGGTTTCAATGTTTGGCACCACATTAACAGAAACTTTACATGAACATTGCATAAAACACACAAGTGCCTACCCTTGTGTGTTGTTAGTTGGTATGATTGCACTAGGATGAGGGTGAGTGTAAGGAGTGGCTAGTGAGATGGAGATGTGATAATATAGATAGAGAGGGATGGGTGGAGGTCCAAGGTAAGTTGGTGTGAGTAAGGATGTGCAGGAGTAGGGTAGGGAAGGCAAAGTGATGGGGATGTAATGAGAGGCACAGCAGGATGAGGTTGAGTGTGGCTTTGTACTAACATTTCATGATCTACTGCGATCATTGAAACGTTGGCGGCACCGCACCCAGGTCCTCCTGACCACATCCCTGCTTGTGCCCTCCTTTGCAATGTGTAACCGAGCTGTGTTGATCTCCTGGGGAGGTCTCTTCCGCCCATGGGAAGGGAAAAGGACCTCCCTGCATGCTGTGACTCCCTCCATAAGCATATGTTGGGAGTCATGGGAGAGCCTGGATGCAGCCCTGCACCTCTGTGCAGTCATTGTCAGTGTTTGCAGCACTTCAATGCTGTGGAACACTGACAGCACAAATGTCAAAATAAATTTGGACATGGTCCCTTTAAGGAAACCGGCTGATGACGCGTCATCAAATGACTTCACCAGGCCTGCTTCCTCTAATTGGGCGGGCCCAATCAAGGTAAATTCATTTCAGACAGCGGGATGGAGCCAGCAACAGGGTCGAGACCCGCTACCGACGATGCCCGCCACAGACCAGTCAAGGTTAGTAAAATCGCGGCCAACATTTCAGGTCGATGACCTTTCGTCAGAACTCAATATATAAAGGGTTAATATATTGTTCTTTCACTTGAGGGACATGGTTTGAATCCAGTCCAAATAGATGGGAGAAAAATCTGCCTTTGATGATGGATCTTTAGGGTCATAAGTGAAATGAATATAGGCTGTCTCAAATCTAACTCCCAGTGGATATGAGCCCAGGGTATAAAACTGCCCATAATTCACCACTAATTGTGCAACTTCACTCAAGGAGGCTACAGGAATAGATGGTGTGAGAAATAGAAATATCTTTCAGAATGTTTTAGTTAAAGAGCAACTACATAGAGGGCCAAAGAATGAAGAACCTTAATGCTAAACCATCAAGGACCATTGCTATCTCGACTAGCATTTGTTTCACAAATCACAGTTAATATAATACTGTTTGAGGTATAATTTACAAAACAAACACATCTCAGCTGTTAAAAGAAACATGATTTTTGTGCCAATAATAAACTATTAGGAAGTAAAGGTGTAATAGGGCCATTTTATCTTCAGTTTATAATATAGAGATGCTCCTGAACAACTTAAGCTGGAAGAATAGTAACATTCGAAAGGGAACTGGATAAATACTTGAAGGGAAAAGATTTACAGGGCTATGGGGAAAGAACAGGGGAGTGGGATTAATTGGATAGCTCTACCAAAGAGCTGGCACAGGCATGGTGGGCCGAATGGCCTTCTTCTGTGCCATATTCTATGATTCAAATAACCAGCCAAATTCTGCGGGAAGGTCTGCTTTACTGCTGTGCAGCAACCGGAACATTTTGGATATACAGCTTGAAGAATACACAACACAAAGGATCTAATTCAAAGGAAACAGAGTGCGAGAAAAGCAAAGAAAGATTGAAGCAGAGTACAAAAATGGGGGACTGGAGAGTAAAAAATTAAGGCTGCTAAAGAAAAATTTATAGAAGAAATACATAGCTGGTACAGAAAAATCAACATATAATATATGAAAAATTGAAAGGATGGTGGAGAAAATGTAAAACTGTCTGAAAAAAAACCCAGACAATGCAGAATACAACTTAAGTGGTTGTGACAAAATAAGCAAATTTTAACAAAAAGATCCAGAATGTAAAGAAATTCAATGAAAAACTCACCATCTTGGCATAAAAATAGAGCAAGAGCGTTGTATTCTAATTAGCACAATTTTTATATTACCTTTGAACAGTGAATTTGTTCCAAATGAAATCAATAGCTGCCACAGAAACAAAAATTTACAAAGCAAAAATGTGGACGTCAATAATCAATTAAAAATGACTACCCCATTATCCAGGTGCATTAGGGAGTTCTGTTGGTGCAGTGAGGTTGGTGCTCGTGCAGGAAAGTTCTATAATGCAACCAACTTGTAGCATATTGAACTTGTTTGGGACATTTCTTTAGATTATATATTATACACATAAATACATATGTACACTCGTACATACACACAAAGTTGATGCCCGGTGGTACTACTCATGGTGAGTTTGAGCTCTTATAGGAACAGAGATATCAGACCAAATAGTATGATCAGGTACAGTGATTTATCAACATGGGGGTGGGGGAGTGATCACTACCACCTGAGGCCTGGGTCTGCCAGCAATGGTATGAAGTATTTTGGTCCAGCAGTGCTTTGAGTGGGGCTCTGGGGTCTGGGAGCATGACTCAGGTCATGGGATCTGAGACCACTGCGAGAGGGGAACTGGGAGTATTAGGGGTGGTTCTAGGGTCCAAGAGATAGATAGATATAGGTACACGCACACACACATCTGCCCTAACTAGGATTCTTTCCCCTGCTCTTCTGAAGATGCTGAGTTGTGCTACAACACACTTCCACCCACAGCCGCTCTCTGGTCCTTATCCAAGTGGCCATTCTTCATTGTGAGCCTAGATGCCAAGAGAACAAGCACTGGAAGGACTTTTTGGTTGTTGGGAAGCATCACAACCAAATCCAATCTGTCCCCAACGGACATACACACTCACCAACTGGAGTTAGTGGACAGCAATCTGTTGCGCTGGCTAATTTTTCCCTTTCTCAGTTCCTGGCTACAGAGTATTTATAGAGCTTCAGCTTTTAGCCTGGCTGAGATCAGCTAACTCAACACAAGACCTGGCACTGCCCTGCACAGCGTAGATCCACACAGCAGCACACTTACTATTTAAGCCATTCTAGGAGTAAACAATTAGACTTTAAACAGTAACAGTAAAATGTTCACAGTGGTACAAGTTACTGAAAATCAGTACTTGTGATAGATTGATTACTCACCAGTCAAGCCTTATATGTTACTTTAGTATGTATCAACACAAGCCTTATACCAGATCCATCAAAGGCTATTGTAAGACCGGAAAATAGTAGATAAGTTGGAACATCTAGATGAGCATGACAATGACCTAAACATGAATGTATATGTGCCTGTAAGCACTGCATTACAATAGAGTTCAAAGAACAAGTATGTGCAATATCTACACTAACTGGATATCAATTAGCATCCTACTCTTTCAGCAGCAATGTTGACAAGTATAAGTTGTGGTGTACTATGTGCACAGCCTCTAAAACTGCTAACATCCAAGAATCTAATGATTTCATCACCAACCAAACTGTCAAAGGTGATCCCAAGACAAAATAGAGAATCTATTTTTCTGGTTTGCACATAGATTTTGACTTGGATTCTGCAATTATTCCTTATGATTATTAAAATACATCAAGCCTTCACTTCCTTTTGCTGTTCTTGTCTACCTCATGTGCTTTCTCTTTTTTGTGTCTTTTCTATTCTCTCCAACACAAATAGTTTCCATGATACACTCAATCTAGTTGCAATTGCAAATGGGAAAACATTTACCTGTAAATAGCAGCATTTCATTTGATCTGAAGTTCTGGTGTTTGAAAGGTGAAGGTGTAAATGCATCTCTCTTCAACTTTGCTCAACTCCCAGTGCAGGGATACAAATACTCAAACAAGAGGCCAGTATGTTTTGCTGTTCAGTCTGCTGCTAATAAAACTGCCCTATTATAATCTGGTTTCACCAACAGGTGGGAAACCTCCTCACCCAAGATTTACAGAGATGCTTTTAAAGCATCTCTATTACAAAATGGGTATTTTTTTAAATGAGAAACCAAGGTGAAGGGTAGAAGGCACATGGTGCAGGATGCCAACAAGGGTCAAAATAGTAAAGGAAAAATGGTAAATCATGAAGTAGTGATTGGATAGGTGGCACCAAACTTGGGCTTTGAAAGCCTGATAATTCGAGAAGCAGGGAAAGGCTGAAGAGGTAAAGAACCCAACAGATTTTACAATAGGAGGCTTTGCAGTGAGTTGAATTCAACACACTGAAGTTTCAAGGAGAAGGAAGAGCATGTAGCTCGGCATATTTGGAGTTTAAAGGAAGCAAGAGAGGAAAGTACTGAGAAGCACAGGCCGTAGTAATGATGCGAAAAATACAAGAAAGGTTGTGAGAGAAAGGGGGTGGGGGTGGGCGAGAGGTTGGAGTCTGGAGGTGAGAGAGGGAATGTTTATCAGACATGCCTTTTTTTATACCTTGTCCAGGTGTATTAGAGAGGTGCTAGAAGAGGCTCACTGGATATGGGAGAAGTAATCAAGTCTTGGACAAACAACTTTCTACAAATTAAGAGTAGCTGAGGGGGAAAGTGTGTACACATTACAATAAATCTAGCATTTATATTTGTTATTAGTTCATGGGATGTGGATGTCGCTGGCAAGGCCAGCATTTATTGCCCGTCCCTAAATGCCCTAGAGAAGGTGGTGGTGAGCCGCCTTCTTGAACCGCTGCAGTCTGTGAGGTGAAGGTACTCCCAATGCTGTTAGGGAGGGAGTTCCAGGATTTTGACCCAGCAATGATGAAGGAACGGCGATATATTTCCAAGTCAGGATGGTGTATAACTTGGAGGGGAACCTGGGAGGTTCCCATGCACCTGCTGCCCTTGTCCTTCTAGATGGTAGAGATCACAGATTTGGGAGGTGCTGTCGAAGAAGCCTTGGCGAGTTGCTGCAATGCATCTTATAGATGGTGCACACTGCAGACACGGTGTGCCCGTGGTAGAGGGAGTGAATGTTTAAGCTGGTGGATGGGGTGCCAATCAAGTGGGCTGTTTTGTCCTGGATGTTGTTGAGCTTCTTGAATGTTGTTGGAGCTGCACTCATCTAGGCAAGTGGAGATTATTCCATCACACTCCTGACTTGTGCCTTGTAGATGGTGGAAAGGCTTTGGGGAGTCGGGAGGTGAGACACTCGCCACAGAATACCCAGCCTCCGACCTGCTCTTGTAGCCACAGTATTTATGTGGCTGGTCCAGTTAAGTTTCTGGTCAATGGCGACCCCCCAGGATGTTGATGGTGGGGATTTGACAATTGTAATGCCGTTGAATGTCATGGGGTGGTGGTTAGACTCTCTCTAGTTGGAGACAGTCATTGGCTGGCACTTGTGTGGCACAAATGTTACTTGCCACTTATCAGCCCAAGCCTGAATGTTGTCCAGGTCTTGCTGCATGCGGGCACGGGTTGCTTCATTATCTGAGGAGTTGCGAATGGAACTGAATACTGTGCAATCATCAGCGAACATGCCCACTTCTGACCCTATGACGGAGGGAATGTCATTGATGAAGCAGCTGAAGATGGTTGGGCCAAGGACACTGCCATGAGGAACCCCTGCAGTGATGTTCTGGGGCCGTGATGATTGGCCTCCAACAACCACAACCGTCTTCCTTTGTGCTAGGTATGACTCCAGCCAGTGGAGCATTTTCCCCGATTCTCATTTACTTCAATTTTACTAGGGCTCCTTGATGCCACATTTGGTCAAATGCTGCCATGATGTCAAGGGCAGTCACTCTCACCTCACCTTTGGAATTCAGCTCTTTTGTCCATGTTTGGACTAAGGCTGTAATGTGGTGTGGAGCTGAGTGGCCCTGGCGGATCCCAAATTGAGCATCAGTTAGCAGTAAGTGCCACTTGATAGCACTGTTGATGACACTTTCCATCACTTTGCTGATGATTGAGAGTAGATTGATGGGGCGGTAATTGGCCAGATTGGATTTGTCCTGCTTTTCGTGGACAAGATATACCTGGGCAATTTTCCACATTGTCGGATAGATGCCAGTGTTGTAGCTGTACTGGAACAGCTTGGCTACAGGCATGCCTAATTCTAGAGCACAAATCTTCAGCACAACAGCCTGGATGTTGTCGGGGCCCATAGCCTTTGCTGTATCCCGTACACTCAGCCATTTCGTGATATCACGTGGTGTGAAATGATTTGGCTGAAGATTGGCTTCTATGATGGTGGGGACCTCAGGAGGAGGCCGAGATAGGTAATCCACTCATGCTTTAGCCTTGTCTTTTGCACTCACGTGCTGAGCTCCGCCATCATTGAAGATGGGGATGTTAATGGAGCCTCCTCCTCCCATTAGTTGTTTAATTGTCCACCACCATTCATGACTGGATGTGGCAGGACTGCAGAGCTTTGATCTGATCGGTTGGTTGTGGGGTCACTTAGCTCTGTCTATAGCATGCTGTTTCCACTGTTTAACATGTATGTAGTCCTGTGTTGTAGCTTCACCAGGTTGGCACTTAATTTTTAAGTATGCCTGAGGCTGGTCCTGGCATGCAGTAGTGGTGCTACCGAGCCACTCTGGGTGATGGACATTGAAGTCTCCCACCCAGAGTACATTCTGTGCTCTTGCTACCCTCAATGCTTCTTCCAAGTGGTGTTCAACATGGAGGAGTACTGATTCATCAGCTGAGGGAGGGCGGTAGGTGGTAATCAGCAGGAGGTTTCCTTGCACATGTTTGACCTGATGCCATGAGACTTCATGGGGTCCGGAGTCAATGTTAAAGACTCGCGAGGCCACTCCCTCCAGACTATATATCGCCTCATCATGCCAAATGTCTCATCATTAACACAATGGGGTAGATTTTAGACTTTCACCTGAAGTGGGCACAACAACGGCAGAGTGGGTGCGCCAACCAGCCAAAGCCAGCCCAATTTATGGATTTGGGCCTTACTTAAATCCTGCCGGTGAGCTGTGGGCACCTCACAGCAGCGTGCCAGTTGTGGGAAGGTGGGAAATTGGCTGGATTCCATGCTGAGCTGGGTCTGGAGGGATGTGGGCTTGTCAGAGTTTTTGGTGGGCTCATGGGGAGCCAAAAAAAAGTTCAATTTGAGTAAAGGAAGACTGACATATGAAGAAAGACCGAGGGTGAAGCCCAAGATAACATGCAATAGCTATTGGTTATATTTGCAAGATACATGAAGAAACTGTCTAAGAAGACAAGGTTTTCATTAAAGGGCACAAGAAGTTAAAATAGAATGATTCAGCCAGCCACTGCAGTGCAAAAGGATTGGAGGGCATCACATTGGTAATTATGAATTAGCCAGAACATTCAAGGTGATCGATAATATGAAGGTTAATAGCTTCCATTAGTTTAGAAAGTGCAGGTGCTAGGGCTAAAAGGGAAAAAATCACCTTTCTTAAGGATATGGAAACTTCCAAGGACAATGAAAGATGTACAAAAATAACACGTTTCAAAACCTTAAACAGTACACTGAAGCTATATTATGCTGCGTCGTTAAGTGACAGGGCATGGAATTATACTAATGATTCCTGACAAGTTAGTTGTCTGATTAGGGTGACAGGAAGTAATTCAGGTTTCTTGCAAAGAAAATACACGGAAGTTACAACATGAAAACAGGCCATTTGGCCCAGTCCGTGTTGGCGCTTTAATGAAAAGAACCTAATTTATCAAGTTTTTAAAAATATTTTTATTTCCTCATAAGGCAGCATCCTACATCGGCTCTCAGTCTACCAACACCGATTTTAACATTCACATTCCCTTGTTCAAAGCCCCCCATGGCCTCACCCTTCCCTATCTCTGTAACCTCCTCTAGCCCTATGAGGTATCTGCGCCCCTCCAATTCTGGCCTCTTGCGCATCCCCGATTTTAATTGCTCCTCCATTGGCGACATATTTCCTATGTCAATTTGCATTTCTATAGCATGCAACATAATATATAACCCCAAGTGCTTCACAGAAGAGAAACAAACAAGCAGTAATAGAAGAATGGATGTACAGGAAACTACAGTAGGAATACCAAAGGGTACAGATTGAGATGCAAGGCTGAACGAGGTTGCAGTGGTAGGTTGGGGTAATGTCATGGATGGATTTATAAATGAGGACACCGTTTTTGAATTAAATGCATTGGGAGTCATGGAGCCAACAGAGGTTACCAAGGATAGATGTGATGGGTGAGTGGGACTTAGGATGTGGGCAGCCAAATTTTTGATGAGTTGGAGTTTCTGCAGGGTGCAAGTCAGGAGGCCGGTGAGGAAGACATTCGAGAAGTAAAGCCTGGAGGTAACAAAAGTGTGGATAAGTCTTCCCAGTGGCAGTGGGGTGACGCAAGGACAGAGGCAGCTGATGTTGCAGAGGTTTCCTTTATGTGTAATGTTTGCAAATGACTGACAGGTTCCTTGTGACTAGGATCAGCAAGGTAGCAGAGATAAGCAAAGATACCAAAAAGAAATCAAATTTCTTTCAAAAATCTTGGAACCAAACTTGTTAAATAATATACTAATAATTCATTAGAGGTAAGAAAAATGGAATCATGTATCATTTGTGTTAGAACTGTTAATTGAAAATGTTATTTCAACAGTCATACTTCAAGAACTTCCTTGCAGACCCCCATTACTCTTCTACTTTTTCTAGTATGACATGCATACTCAAATGATGTGAGCTAAGTTTGATCTACTTAGTGCCAACTGCTAACCTTGTGAGGCTCTCTTGCACTCCTCAAACTGGATCTGATTCAGTCCTGCCGTGCTGACATTCCTGCCTGCCCCAAATCATATCCAGTCCCCTTTCTATTGAGTTCCACATTTCCAATCTTGTACCAGATTCTAATATGGCCACTATACTTTAGCAGCCTCTCTGTTCTACACGAGCCATTCAAAGTCAGTAAAATAGCCTTTCATATTTTATGTAAGTCAAATAACTGGAGAGATCAGTACATGAAACTGAGACTACTGCTCACACTGCAAATTTGTGGGCTGCAGTCAGAAAGAGTGGATAGACTACGTGAAGAATGGAAAGAGATATAGAAAAACTAAGTATGAACTTTGTACAATGTATTTTTGTATAGCAATTTTTAGAGAAGGGATAATGTATGTACTTTCTTCCCTCCCCTCGTCTCCCTCTACTGCAGAGCTCCTTCAATCAAGAGGACAGACGAGGACCTACTTCCAGATAACAACATCTCATCTATAGGCTCCCAGCATCAAATGGCTTCATAGGTTCCATGTTGCTCGGCTTTCTTTTTGGACTTGGATTTCAATTCGCAGGCGCCCAAAACTAGCAAATTCACAAGCAAACTGTTTGATGTTCTAATCTCAGATGCTCCTGATTTGAGCTTGAACACTGAAAATGATGCAGAGTACATGAAAATTTAAGGAGTTTATTGCTGCTGAGAGACCATAACCAAGGTACAGTTTTGGTGGAGGTAGGTCTCCAGCCCCTCCTGTTGGGAGCTGGATGGAGAATTGCAGGGTAACTAAGACTTTTAAACTTAGATTTTCGAATTGGCATTATTTAAATACTGATTTTAACCTTTTTTTTAAAAAAAATGGGTTGGCTTTGATGTTAAAACAGCACTAACTGGAAAATCCAGGCTGTAGTATCTGATCTACAACCAAAGTTTAGACAGTTAATTTGTGGAAACAAATATTAATCTCGTTCATAAATTTGGATAAACAAAGTCAGTGCACTGGTGCCTTAAAGTGTGAGAACAGTCCGACCAAAATATAAGAATATAAGAAATAGGAGCTGGAGTCGGCCATTTGGCCTTCAAGCCTGCTCCGCCATTCAACAAGATCATGGCTGATCTTCTACCTCAACTCCACCTTCCCGCACTATCCCCATATCCCTTAATTCCCTTAGTTCCCAAATATGTATCAACCCGTCTTGAATATACTCAACGACTGAGCATCCACAGCTCTCAGGGGTAGAGAATTCCAAAGATTCACAACCCTTTGAAGAAATTTCTCCTCATATCAGTCCTAAATGGCCGACCCCTTATTCTGAGACTGTGACCCCGTGTTCTAGATTCCCCAGCCAGGGGAAACATTTTCTCAGCATTAACCCTGTCAAGCCCCTTAAGAATTTTATATGTTTCAATTAAATCAGCCCTCATTCTTCTAAACTCTAGGGACTATAGGCCTAGTCTACTCAATCTCTCCTCATAGGGCAATCCCTCATCCCAGGAACCAGTCTAGTGAATATTTGTTGCACTCCCTCAAAGGCAAGTATGTCTTTCCTTAGGTAAGGAGACCAGAACTGTACAGTACTCCAGGTGTGGCCTCACCAATGCCCTGTATAATTGCAGTAAGACTTCTTTACTCTTATACTCTAATCCCTTTGTAACAAAAGCTAACATACCATTTGCTTCCCTAATTGTTTGCTGTATCTGCATGTTAACATTCTGTGATTCATGTAGAAGGACACCCAGGTCCCTCTGAATGCAAACATTTCCCAATCTCTCACCATTAAAAAAATATTCTGCTTTTTTGTTGTTCCTACCAAAGTGGGTAAATTCACACTTCCCCACATTGTATTCCATTTTCCATGTTCTTGTCCACTCAGTCAACCTGCATATATCTCTCTGCAGCCTCTTTGCGTCGGCCTCACAGCTTACTTTCTCACCTAACTTTGTATCATCAACAAAGTTATTGAGTATCCTGGTCTTTGAGGAGATCCACTTCCCAGAATGTGTGTGTGTTTCTGTACGCATGTACATTGAGGTTATAAGTTTAAAAAATGTTTTAAAACTAGCGATGATCACAATTGGCATGAGGAACTGCCATTTTGCTGACATAGCATAGTGGAAGAAATAGAGTCATAACGGCACAGGAGGCCGCCATTCGGCCCATCGAGTCCGTGCCGGCTCTCTGTAGAGCAATCCAGTAAGTCCCATTCCCCCGCTCTATCCCCATAGCCCTGCAAGTTTATTTCCCTCAAGTGCCTATCCAGTCTCCCCTTGAAAACATTGAGTGTCTCCGCTTCCACCGGCAGCGAGTTCCAAGTCCTCACCACTCGCTGCGTAAAAAAGTTTTCCCTCACATCCCCCCTGTATCTCTTGCCCAAAACCTGAAATCTGCGTCCCCTAGTCCTTGTACCATCAACTAGTGGGAACAGCCTTTCCCCGTCTAGCCTATCCAAACCAGTCATAATCTTGTACACCTCTATCAAATCACCCCTCAACCTCCTTTGCTCTAATGAAAACAAATCCAGCTTCTCCAACCTGTCCTTGAAGCTAAGATCCCCCATCTCTGGAACCATTCTGGTAAATCTCCTCTGCACCCTCTCAAAGGCCTTCACATCCTTCCTAAAGTGTGGTGACCAGAACTGGACGCAATACTCCAGTTGTGGCCTAACCAGCACTTTATAAAGGTTCAGCATAACTTCTCTACTTTTGTACTCAATACCTCTATTCATGAAGCCCAAGATCCCATATGCTTTGTTAACCACTCTCTCAATATGTCCTGCCACCTTCAGGGACCTATACACATTAATTCCCAGGTCCCTCTGTCCCTGCACACTCTTTAAAACTGTGCCATTAAGTGTATATTGCCTCTCCCTGTTCCTTCTGCCAAAATGCATCACCTCACACTTCTCTGTATTAAATTCCGTCTGCCCATTCTGCTAGCCTTTCTATGTCCTGTTACAGTCGATTGGTATCATCCTCACTGTTTGCCACACCCCCATTAAAGGAAACATATATTGTAGAATACTAAATCAATGCTGCAGCTAAAGATCTAAATAATGCCTTATTCTGCACTCTGTTTTGAGTAGGAAGGGGAGGGGGAGGGAGGAAGGGAGGGGGGTTAGCGAAAGGTTGATGGAACTGATTTTAGACGGCTTTGTAACAGAAAGATCTCGATGATCCTTAGATACCAGACTGCAAATTTCTTCCATTTATTATTATAGATCTACTGAGTAGTGAGACTTCCATGAAGTCATAATGGTGCAAATAACCTAGTGGTTACCCTCGACACTCAATTGGTCCCTTTCTATAAATCAACTTGTCAGTTGAAGGCTAGCTGGGACACAGTACTTACTGGGCTTTTTTTTGGAATGCCAGGATCCTCTGACTGTATGGTGATCACCTTCTGAAACAGGAAAACACCTGACACAGCTCGGTATCTCAAGGAAGAACAAATAAAAGAATGACTTTTGTGGGTGACATGAAACGAATATGAAGAACTTGGAATCCTCTTTCCTCATCTTTAAAGTTACTCTACTAATTAGAGGGAACATTTATAGGAAACTGCCTCCTAGGAGTATTGTCACTTAATTGTCTGCAATATCTCAAGATCTTTGCTTTGGGATTTTAACATACTCGAATAATGGCATTATTTAAAAAAAAGTTAAAGAGATGGGTCACCTATTGATGCATATATCTACACATGGGACTGAATCATTTTCTTCTTAAGCAGGACTACTGTCACTGTGTTCTGTTATTGATGAGCATTGAACTCTAATTTGTGTCTCTGGCATTTGTCCAATATTTACAGCATCCTTGCAGAAAGGGTCAGTAATGTTATCACACCCTGTTGGTTTACACATTTCATTTTTAGGGTGTATTCCCACAGTAGGATGGACTGACCACAGATCGAATGTTGGATGTATTTAACGGCAAATCAGAGAACTTCATTGTAGCTATAGCAGTTGGTCAGACAATGGTACCATTTCATAGACAGCAAGGAGGCATCACTAGGATTAGAGGGTGATAGCTTTCACAGTCAGAGGCCTGTCACAACTTTGAAGAGAAGAAGTGACCTATATTAGAGATGCGACCCAAATCTATGGTCTGATACAATTTTAAATACAATATAAGACATAGAAGAACATTTTCAAATGTGGTAGCAAAGATGGCTCCAGGCTTTAGATCATGGAGCTGCAAAGAGGCCATTTGATCTCAATCTTTCCTTATTAGACAAAGCATGCATGTGTTGGAAGTAGGGATTGGGGGGAAATGTGCAAGACCATAACTCCAATTTTTAAAGTCATGATGAAAGAAATCAATAACACGGATGAGAAAAAAGATTTTGTGTAAAGCCAAGGTATCATTTTAAGCAAAGTGTGTGGTAAACAGACCTCAAAAGTCAACTTCTTTAATACGGACTTTGATTATATAGATTGCTGCCGAGCACAACAAAGATTACTAATTTCAAGAACTCAAAATGGTCATCTTTACCAATGGCTCAGTGGGTAAATACACTATGTGGTGTTTTGCTAAATCATGCAGACAGGAAAATCACAAGTTGAATGCCTGGGTATGTTTTGATTTAGATGATGTCAGCTACGGCAGCAGTGGGCACTACAATTGGTCGCAGTGGACTCGGGTGAGAAACGAGAAAAAAAAAATCACTAGAACCAAATTAATAATAGATATAATATTTTTCAACAATATAACTGTGCTGATCTGTATCCATGAATTTATATTCAATAGTTTTTGCCAGCTTGGGTTCTCTCTACTTTTGGGGGTAAAAGACTAGCAGAATGATATCATTGGGACACCTATACTGTAGAGCTATAGACTATCTGAACCTTTTTACAGCTTATTTGTAGAATTATGCAGAGGGCTTTCAAACTCTATGATGGTGTATTTTGGATTGTGAAAAATTGCTCCTTAATTTTAAGTTTTGAGTGCTGCTGGGCTTTTCTGTGAAGCTCAGATCTTGGAAATAACCCCAAGTCTATTATGATAGACTGACTATGCTTGGGCTGCTTGGAAATTTTCCATTGGACTGCAGGAGCCAAATGCCTATATTATGCAGTACAGATTGCTTACCAGTAGAGGGCTGTCTGCCATATAATTGCATAATCCTTTTTACTTGCATAACATCTGACCTGGAATGTATGGTATTGAGCAACACTTGAAGAATCCAAAACAAAAGAGCACACGATCTTGTTACTTTGAGTTTTTTGGTCTTTCATTGTAATTGTTCTTTGCTTACAACATACATTACAATCAAAGTATAATAATACATAGCATTAGCATAGATGGCTATAGCATATTGCACAGTGAGCGGTTGGGATTTCTGCCAATGCTCGAGACCAATTCCAGGGAATGGCATTGTCATTAGATTTTACTGCTGTGGTAGTGCCTGGTGGATTTTGGTTGTGAAACTTCAGCTTGGACATTTACTCTATTCAGGTGGGTTAGGGCATACTCCAGATGCTTGGTGTATGACAATTGAAGAACTGTTGACATGTTGGCCAGAAGTTGACACTTGTTCAGAAAGAAGAACCAGATTTCAAATAATTTCTTCAATTTCAGCCTCAGAGTGCATTATTTTCTCAGGCTTGGCTAATTTCTGAAGTGAATCAACCCATATTGACCACCTTAGTAGGATGTACAAAATAGCTGTAGTGAGGAGGAAACTTAAGATCTTGCTGGGATTGGGGGGGGGGGGGGGGGGTGTTGGGAAGAGCAAAGAGAGGGGCAAGGCCGATGAGGCAGTGTGCCACACCCAATTCAAGGGGATGCCTAGTGTTTTTTTGGATGTTAAAAAGGCATCTTTTGCAATAGGGCTTGATTTTTGGGCACAATCAGAAAACATGGTGGACTATGCCCTTCCCACCAAAATGTCTCCAGGATTCCAACTCTGCAGACTGACAGGGAGGTGGTATGTCCTTAGGTTAATTTTAATTTGCCTTTTTATTACAGGTTCAGGCCGTGAGTGCTGCTTTAGAAATGGAATGTCAATAGATGGTTAAGGTTCATTCCGAGGCAGGTTTTTGTAAACTCTGCTGGTAACCCATCAGGTTCCAGGGCTTTGAATTTATCAGACACAACACATCTTAGTGCAGCTTCCAGGTTTTAATTCAGCAGTTGCAAGCGATACTTTGACTTCATCAGAGTGATTGCTGAGAATGCTGACTTGCACAAAGAGACGTGCCAGACCCACCCCTGCTCTACATCCAGAATGAGATTGGATGCTGCTTGCCCTTTGCCATGGCGTGCCCGGTTGAAGCTGCTCGCTACTGGTTGGGCTTTCTTTCTTCTGCTGGCATGGAACGGTTATTCTGATTGGTTGAACTGACCAAGATCACAGCTTCTCCCCCCACCCCCCTTCCATACAATGTTACTGGTGTTTCCACAGTACTAAAGTCCAGTGTTTTCACCCGTGTTACACACCATTATAGCAGATAACCAATAAGTAGTAACCAAGGAAGTAAAGTACACGCAACGATCAAAAAACACTTGCACCCTTAGCTTTTTGTCTTACCATTTTACCAACAAATGCAGAAAAAGGATGAAGTACACATGCACACACCATGCGAATATAATATTGAGATCACATGCCCAACTGATGGTGACTATTACTCAATTGTTATTTACTAATCAAAAATGCATCTGGATTCCCAATTAGCCATGTGGGTCGTGACGAATGTACTAGACAACACTGATCTAGTGTAATGGGAGAGTCGAGCTTTTCCCTCACCATCTCATTCAGTTGGAAGATCAGTAGGGTGGCCACGTATTCATGATGCTCTTTGTTTAACCTGTGGATTCAGTTGTCAGCCGTGGCTCAGTGGTAGCACTCGCGCCCAAGTTAGAAGTTTGGGGGTTCAAGTCCCACTGCAGATACTTGAGCACATAATCTAGGCTGACATTTCAATGTAGTACTGAGGGAATACTGCACAGTTGGAGGTGTGGTCTTTCAGATGAGACATTAATTTGAGACCCCATCTGTCCTCTCAGGTGGATGTAAAAAAAATCCCATAGCACTATTCAAAGTTCTCCTGGTGTCCTGGCCAAACATTTATTCCTCAACCAAACAGATCATCTGGTCATTTATCTCACTGTTGTTTGTAGGATCTTGCTGTGTGAAAATTGGCTGCCGTATTTCCCTTCATGGCAGCAGTGACTGCACTTCAAAAAGTAATCCTATGGGATGTCCTGAAAACCGCTATATAATGCACATTCTTACTCAGATTTCAAAAGAAATTTTCAATTCCCAATTGATCACCTTGGGGTCGTAGGATATGGTACCGTTGTTAGGGCATATTCTTCTACCCTGGTTGCTGAGTTCAACAATTTTCTGCAATAAGCACAGGGCCTCATGAATCACCATACCGTTTGTATGTACACCCTATTAAGCAGCAGTCACTAGTAGAGATCCTGCCCCTGGATCACCATCAGGCTAGAATAGCACATGGAGCACATCTACCGCAAGACAAAAGCATGCAGAAACTGCTATTCTCATCTGATAAGGCAGTCTTGAATTGCAGTGATATGCATCTCTGCTGCTTCTTTGTGGTTCTCTACCGATACTGAAGATCTATCCTTTCTTTTCACTTCAGTCCTATTGTTCGTTTCAATCCTGTTGTTCATGTCCTCTGATCTTGGCAAACATTGCTGCTGACTTAAGTGGGTCTTTTCCCGTGAGTGCTGGATAGGGTGCCATGCCCTCTGCTCCTGCTCTCTATCAGCCCTGGGTAGGGGAGGTGGTGTTGAGCCTTTACAATGGCTGTGCTGCCTTTTTCTGAAGCTGAAGAATCTGGTTCTTTGCAATGTTGTTGAAACTTCTGGGGTTTTGTCTAGCAGTTCTGGCCTGGGTTGCTGCAGGACTGGGGCGGTGGCTGTACCTTTTGTTGATAGCAACCGTGGCTCCACGTTCTGCTTTTAAAGGCAGAGGCCGCCTTCTGTGTCCTGCCAGTGCTCTAGATTTTACAACTGTATGGTTGTGTAGATCTCTGTCCTAGTCTTACTTTACTGGGGCTTTTCATTTTATTACAATCAATTGCTTGTGCCTGCTGAGCAGCATTCTGCAAATCAGACAGGGAACAGATCAAAAGTTTAGTGGCCCTCCAGAGGTGCTGTATGGTCGCAAATCTGTCAGTACTGTGTCCATTCGGCACGGAGGGGTGTGCATCCTCTGGAACAGTGACTGAAACTTTAATTCACACAAAAAAAATGCTGAAAAAAATGGCAAACTCCGACACTATATACCCTGACAAATAAAATTTAAAACAAATTTAAATATTTTTTAAAAATCACACATTTACCAATGAAACTAGGTCCAAATTTCTCCCTCCCCCTACCATAAGGACAACAAATGTTACCACTCCTCTGAACATCAGGGGCTCAGTGTACATCCAACTCCCCTAAGCTTCATAATTTGCTAGCTTATTCATCATCTTCTGATGTAACAACTCCAATGGAGAGATTTCAAACTGTGCATACACATAACTCGTATGTAACGTACTACAATTCCCAAAAGTCTGGGTTCCTGCACATCCACAAAGGATGCTGCTTCTTTCCAACTCACTGGAACATTAGAGACATGCTGGGGACGCGAAGTACACAACTGCTAGCCATGATTTCTTTACATAAATAGTAATTTCATCCTCCTTTATTAGTTAAACTTTACAGGAATGTTAGTTTATCTTTACCACCAAAAATGAGTTTGCGCCCAATACCACATTTGATCTTTACTTTCAAAAAAGCATGTGTGCAATTTGCCCTGTTCGTATATATTGTTTTGTTTATTGCTTAAAGCCAAACTTGAACAACAAACACCTTTTCCTTTTGAGATAGAAAGAAATTTTAGTTTAAAGTTCGTCATTTTTTAGTTATGGGATATTTTTGTCTGTAGTTATAAGTTTCCCCTCTGTGCTACATTACCTCGCTTCAAAAGAGGTTATTTTAACCAAGATGCTACCCTTAAAATGGGGCTTCTGTAACCACATGCTGGAAAATTGGCTTCTTCCTTTTGTCTTTACATGAAGTATCTCAGAAAACAAGCCAGTCATGCCAAATACTGTTGAATACTACTTCACGCACACATCTGGGAAAATAATCAAACAAGTACGAGAAAAAATAAATGTGCATCATCAAGCTATTATGCAGCACTATAATCTAATCAGGATAGTCCAAGCATAGACAGCAAGTCACGTACCATATGTGGCATTTGGGTATATGTTATGGAAGTTGCTATTCATGGTTTGATTAAAGTGCTTCTGTCTTACAGATTGATTTCTCAAAGGCAAAACTATATTGGAAGGGTTTTACGGATATAAGGATCAGACATTTTGATATACCATTTAGTGATGGTTTTGACATTGGTGCAGCAGTTGTGGAGGCAAGACACAACTCCGCAGGGAAATACCTATGTAACTCCAAGACAGACTTACTGGTAGAGATTGAGTGGCTACTACCTTTCTGTAGTGTTTATCGACTTTGTTTGAAAGATCTGCAAAGAAAGCCATTCAAAAGAACTTAACTGATGGGTTTGTCTCTTTAACTCTTCATGCACTGGTCAAGGCTGTGAGGCTGAACCACACTGTTCACAACTTTGGCGTCATATTTGACCCCGACATGAGACACTGACCACATATCTGCGCCATCACTAAGACCGCCTATTTACACTTCTGGAACATCGCACGACTCCACCCCTGCCTCAGCTCGTCTGCTGCTAAAACCCTCATCCATGCCTTTGCTACCTCTAGACTTGACTATTCCAACGCACTCCTGGCTGGCCTCCCACATTCTACCCTACGTAAACTGGAGGTCATCCAAAACTCTGCTGCCCGTGTCCTAACTCGCACCAAGTCCCGTTCACCCATCACCCCTGCGCTCGCTGACCTACATTGGCTCCCGGTTAAGCAAAGCCTCGATTTTAAAATTCTTATCCTTGTTTTTAAATTCCTCCTTGGCTTTGCACCTCCCTATCTCTAATCTCCTCCAGCCCCACAACCCATCCAAGATATCTGCGCTCTTCTAATTCTGGCCTCTTGAGCATCCCCGATTTTAATCAATCCACCACTGGTGGCTGTGCCTTCAGCTGCCAAGGCCCTAAACTCTGGAATTCCCTACCTAAACCTCTGCACCTCTCTACCTCTCTTTCCTCCTTTAAGACGCTCCTTAAAACCTACATCTTTGACCAAGCTTTTTGTTATCTGCCCTAATATCTCCATATGTGGCTCGGTGTCAAATTCTGTTTTATAACGCTCCTGTGAAGCGCCTTGGGACGTTTTATTATGTTAAAGACGCTATATAAATGCAAGTTGTTGTTACTTAGTCTGACTACAACTCACTTTTACTTGCTGTTGTAAAATTTGTAAATAAATCCATTTAGTAATTTAGTAATTTTGTCTGGTACAAATTTGTGTGGTACGACCAATGTTCCCTCTAATTTCTTCCAGCGCCAACAGCTTGTGAGCAGCATGCGCGGGACCTCCCGATTGATGCGCGCCCGCACTCCTTGGGCATGACCAACATTAAGTATCTTCTAAAGTGACGTGGGTCCATAGTGCAAATCCTACATGCAATCCAAGGACAACCTATAGCAGCTAATTTTGTATATTTCTCGATCCCTCCACTGCCTTTGTGCTGTCAGAGTGCTCGTCTCTGGAAGAGCTGCAATTAAACATTAGAAAGAGTAAAGCCATCTTCTTCAGCCGTTGTCACAAACTTCCTACGCTCGCTTTGGATTTCATCTCACTCCCCAGCCACCGTCCCAGGTTAATCCAAACTGCTTGTAACTATGCCATCTTGTTTGACCCTGAGATGAGCTTCTGATCCCATTTTCTCCCCGTCACATAGACCGCCTACATCTACCTCAGCCCAGCTGCTGCTGAAACTCTCATCCATGCCTTTTGTCACTTCCAGACTTGACTATTCCAATGCTCTCCTGGCCAGCCTCCCCATGCTCCATAAACATGAACTCATGCAAAACTCTGCTGCCTGTTTCGTAACCTGCACCAACTCCCGCTTATCCATCACCCCAGTGTTCGCTGACCTACATTGGCTTCCGGTCCACCAATGCCTCAGATTTAAATTTCTCATCCTTGTGTTTAAATATCGTCACGGACTCACCCCTCCCAATTTCATCTCCAACCCTACAACCCTCTAAGAACTCTGCGTTCATTTAACTCTGGCCTCCTTCTTGTGCATCCCCCATTCCTTTCGGCCCACTATTGATAGACGTGCCTTTAGTGGTCTAGGTTTTCAGCTCATGAATTATTTCCCTAAACCTCTCCAACTCCCTCTCATCCTTTAAGATCCACCTTAAAACCCACACCTTTGACCAAGCTTTCAGCACCCATTCTAAAAGCCCCTTCTTTTGCTTGGCATCCATTTTCTGTCTGATTACACCTCTGAAGTACTTGACATTTTTCTACATTAAAAGCACTACATAAATGTTGTTCATTCCAATGAAAGCTTCTGGGAATTGACCTTTGTATTTGACATGTGAAAAATTATTTGCAGAATCTTAAACTGTAATAATTACATTGATTGTTCCCTGGTATAATGTTCCAATTGCTATAAAATCCTATGTACCTCTGACTCACCAGGAGCAACACCACAGGAGAGCCACTATTTAAAAAAATGTGTTGAATGTTACAAGTGTCTTTAGTGTCACTGAGCGAGCTGAGATAGCCTATGGACCAGAGATAAACATTGATCAAGCTATGTCAGAATTTGCTTCACTCATTCTCCTAAGGGACGTTTTCAACAAATATTACTTTGCAAAGATAAGAATAATATTAATGAAACTACCAGAATATCATTACATTCATCATATTTTAATAGTCTGAAAAATTTGGATTACCAGTTTTTATACCTCCTAAAATCTATAATATTGGACATAGTGTAAGAAAGGGGGAAATCTTCATTTCAGAGTCTCTCTAACTAACCTGAACCTAAATCAATTGATTCTATTCTTAATTGTAGTTTAAAGATTTCATTACATTATTACTGTACTTCTACTTGCAAATCCTGTTGTAATATGCCCTGGGTAGACTCGGTTAGATTTTGAAATGGAAGAGACCGAACCACTGGGCCTTGGTTGGCCAAATTAAAGATAAAGTCAGCAGCCTTCCTGCCACACAAACAGCTAGCCTGGGAAGCAAGGTTATATTTGCAGGGCTACAGGAAAAGGGCAGGGGAGTGGGACTAGCTGAAGTGCTCTTGCAGAGAGCTGGCATAGGCTCGACGGGCTGAATGGCCTCCTTCTGTGCTGTAACCATTCTATGATATGTGACTGCCACTGTGCTGGAATGTTATAACATCCACAGTGAATTAAAATCATAGGCAAATGGCAAGAACACCATATCTCTACCCATGGAGACATGTTCAGTTTGTGTTACCATAACTACCCCAGATATGAGTCATGATGGTCAAAAACCAGACGATGCCAGGGTGTCATGAGATGAGGACCTGACAAGGGTAGGTGGCATCCCTGTAATTGGACGAGGGGGGGGGGGGGGGGGGGGAGGTGGTTTCAGTTGTAAGTCAATGATTGAGTTAACTGGTCCCCATAGGCTTTGCTGGGAAGTAGTAGTATAAGAAGGGGTCTCGCAAATACTTAGGTTGTAGAGGCATTTGGCAAGAAGCTTTGGAACATTCACCAGACAAGCCGAGGAGGGTTTCGGGTTGGTGGAGGACCCACACACATCGCACTGGGTGGACAAGCAAGCCGATAGGCCAGGTCCGATGGGAGCTGACCTGTGGAGATTGCGTCTTCTACCCAGGGCCCAACGGGTAATATAAACCTTGATTGTGCCTTGTTTAACTACTACTCAGATGCTGTAATGTATCAAGTCTCATTTTCACTGAATAAAACATAATTACCGTCACCAATACGGGTCAAGTCGAATCTTTCAGAACTTAGGAGTGAAAGGGTTAATTGGCACAGACCCAGAAACTGAACAATAGTTCAACAGGAATTACCCCTCTCACTGTCTAATGTCCCTCTTCCATTATAGCATCACTGCAGCATGTTAAATCAGGCCTGTGGTTATCTGGATACATAAAAAGCTGGGAGAGTCTGGCCATAATCATTGGGCCGTAATTTGCGACACCACGGGTGCGTATGTGCCCGTAGGGGTCACGCAAGTTCCAGGTTTAGGCATCCAAAGTGCATGCGCGAAAACCGGAACTTGTGATCTGTCAAGAATTCTCGACAGATCATCCGCATCCCCAGGAAAAGGGCCTCTGCGGGTGGAGAGTTGCGCTCTTTGCCCAACTTCTGCCCAGCAAATGCCCTTGAAATTCTTACGCCTGGTAAAAGCAAGCGTAAGGCCTGCTTTTACCAGCATAAGTGTTTTAAAAAATAGAAAAATAAAATTTTATCACTCATTTATACTTTAAAAACTCTGTTCAATCAGGTAAGTTTATTTTTAGCCCTGTTAAAACATACATTTTTTTAAAAAAAAAATTAAATTTGTTTAATATATTTAATTAAATGGCATTTTAATTAATTTTAAATATGTAATTAAAAATATATATATTTCATATGTTCGTGTATTTTTTAAGTGATCCCCATTCATACTTATGGGGATTCCGTTTGTATGGAACTCCCATAAGTATGAATGGGGATTCCCTTCTTTTATGGGTTGGGCTGGCCCACGTGATCCCAGGGGCGCTTGCGAACCGCCTGTGCCCCTGGGATACGTGGGCCTCTACCCACGAGTACCCGGAGAGGCCCAGGAGCCCGAATCTCCATACTTGCTGGACCAGGTTTTTTTTTTTTTACAGGTCGGAGGCATCTGCCCGCGGGAAGCCTCTGACTGCAAATTTTATGCCATTGTGCATGATATCTTGGATACAGCAGTAAGCTGAGTGGGAGTGTGGCGAGTAAAAGAGTGACTATAATTGGTGGTTAAGATCATTTGAAATAGTTCCAATGTTTGAAAAAATATCCAGGAGTGAGATGAGGGGAGAATAGAAAGTGCAGGGGTGAAATTAAAAAGGAAATTAGGAAAGGAAAGAGAGGGCATGAAAACATATTGGCGAGTAAAATCAAGGAAAACCCAAAGATGTTTTATAAATACATAAAGAGCAAGAGGATAACTAAAGAAAGAGAAGAGCCTATTATAACAGCAACTTATATTTATATAGCGCCTTTAACGTAATAAAACGTCCCAAGGCGCTTCACAGGAGTGTTATAAAAAAATACACAAAATGATAGCGAGCCATATAAGGAGATGTTAGGGCAGATGACCAAAAGCTTGGTCGAAGAGATAGGTTTTAAGGAGCGTCTTAAAGGAGGAAAGAGAAATGGAGAGGCGGAGAGGCTTAGGTAGGGAATTCCAGAGCTTAGGACCTAGGCAGCTGAAGGCATGACCACCAATGGTGGTGCAATTAAAATCGGGGATGTTCAAAAGGCCAGAATAGGTGGAGCGCAGAGGTCTAGGGGGATTATAGGGCTGGAAGAGATTACAGAGATAAGGAGGGGCGAGGCCATGGAAGGATTTGAAAACAAGGATGAGAATTTTAAAATTGAGGCGTTGCTTAACTGGGAGCCACTATAGGTCAGCAAGCACAGGGGAGATGGGCGAGCGGGACTTGGTGCGAGTTAGTACACGGGCGGCAGAGTTTTGGATGACCTCAAGTTTATGGAGGGTAGAACTTGGGAGGCCGGCCAGGAGTGCGTTGGAATAGTCAAGTCTAGAGGTGATAAAGGCATGGATGAGTGTTTCAGCAGCAGATAAGTTGAGGTAGGAGTGGAGATGGGTGATATTACGAAGGTGGCAATGGGCAGTCTTAGTGATAAAACGGATATAAGGTAGGAAGCTCAATTCGTGATCAAATATGACACCAAGGTTGCAAACAGACTTGGTCAGCCTTAGCCAGTTGCCGGGGAGAGAGATCGAATCAGTGGAACGGGAATGGAGTTTGTGGCGTGAACCAAAGACAATAGCTTCGGTCTTCCCAATATTTAATTGGAGGAAATTTCTACTTATGCAGTACTGGATGTCGGACGAGCAGTCTGATAGTATAGAGACGGTAGAGGGTTCGAGAGAGGTGGAGGAGAGGTAAGTAGAGCTGGGTATCATCAATGTACAATGAAAACTCACGTTGTGTTGCCAGATGATGCCACCAAGGGGGGAGCATGTAGATGAGAAATAGGAGGGGGCCAAGGATAGATCTTTGTGGGACACCAGAGGTGACAGTGCAGGATCAGGAAGAGAAGCCATTGCAGGTGATTCTATGGTTACGGCTGGAAAGATAGGAATGAAACCAGGCGAGTGCCGTCCCATCCAGCTGGGTAATGGTGGAGAGGCGTTGGAGCAGGATTTTGTGGTCAACCGTGTCAAAGGCTGCAGACAGGCCCAGAAGGACGAAGAGAGATAGATTATCTGTGTCATAGTCAATTAGGATGTCATTTGTGACCTTGCTAAGAGCAGTTTCGGTACTGTGGCAAGGGCAGAAGCCTGATTGGAGGGATTCAAACATGGAGTTCTGGGAAAGATGGGTACGGATTTGAGAGGCGACAACACGTTCAAGAACTTTGGAGAGGAAAGGGAGGTTGGAGATGGGGCAATAGTTTGCAAGGACGGAGGGGTCAAGGGTTGTTTTTTTTGAGGAGAGGGGTGATGACAGCAGATTTGAAGGAAAGGGGGACAATACCGGAGGAGAGGACCCTTAACAATATCCACTAACATGGGAGCCAGGAAGGAAAGTTGGGTTGTCAGCAATTTAGTAGAAATAGGGTCGAGAGCACAGGAGGTCGGTCTCGTTGACAAGATGAGCTTTGAAAGGGCAAGAGGGGAAACAGGAGAGAAATATGCAAATTTAGGGTTAGGGCAGGGGGAAAACGGAGAGGAAGTAAGGTCCGGTGGGCTAGGGGAAGGGAGGGAATTGAAAGCAGAAGCATTGGATAGATGTTGTCAATCTTTTTAACAAATAAGTCCATGAGCTCCTCACATTTATTGTTCGAGGTGAGGGAGGAGGAGGCAGGGGAGGGTGGTTTGAGAAGACGGTTAGTGGTGAAGAGAAGCCTGGTGTTATTTTTGCCATTCTGGATGACCTTAGAATAGTGGACGGTTTTAGTGATGGGGTGCAGGACCCGGTAGTGCTTTATATGTTCTAGCCAAATCTGGTGATGGATGGTTAGACCAGTTGTCTGCCAAAGGCGTTCAAGTCTGCGTCTCTTGGACTTAAGGGAGTGGAGATGAGGGGTATACCGGGGGAACGACTAGGGTGAGAGAATGTAATGATTTTATTAAAGACCAAAAAAGTAACTAGTGTGTGAAGGCTGAAGACATCGGTATGGTTCTTAATGAATACTTTGCATCTATCTTCATAAAAGAGAGGGACATTGTAGTTAAGGAGGAGGAGTGTGAAATATTAGATGAGACAAACATAGTGAGAGAGGATATATTAAAAGGGTTTAAGCATCTTTGAAAGTAGATAAATCGTCAGGCCCGGATGAAGTGTGTCCCAGACTCTGGCCATCATTCTAATGATAGGGGATAAATAGCATCCTCTGTAGCCAAGAACGAGAATCCCGAAAGGTGTGTTGCCTACCCGGTGCCAGGGTAAGGGATATCTCATGGCGGCTGGAGAGGAACTTGGAAAGGGAGGGGGTAAATCCAGTTGTCATAGTTCATGTTGGAACAAACGACACAGGTAGGAACAGGGAGGAGGTCCTGCTGAGGGAGTATCAGGAGTTAGTAGCTAAATTAAAAAGCAGGACCTCGAGGGTAATAATCTCTGGATTACTGCCTGAGCCACGTGCAAATTGGCATAGAAACAGTCAGATCAGGAGAATTAACATGTGGCTAAAGGGCTGGTGTGGGAAAGAGGGGTTCCTTTTCATGGGACACTGGCACCAGTACTGGGACAGGAAGGAGCTGTACCGATGGGACGGGCTCCACCTGAACCGGGATGGGACCCGTGTCCCAGCGGAAAGGGTAAATAGGGAGGTGGCAAAGGCTTTAAAACTAGTAAGACGGGTGGAGGGATCTACAAGAAATGAAACCAGCCTAAATATAAACAAAACAGGAAAGGAGAGCATAGGAAAGAATAAAGTAAGGGAGGACATTGATGGCCAGGGTGTTATAGGATAGGAGTTTAAAAAGATGGATAAAAATGTGAGAGGAACTGCTATTAAAATTAGTTAAACTGTCTGTACACACAGTGTTCGGAATAAAACAGGGGAGCTGGAGGCAGTCATGCATTGCAAGGAACCAGACATAGTAAGGATTACTGAGACATGGCTACAGGAAAATCAGGGCTGGCAATTAAACATTGCAGTGTATAACATATTTAGAAAAGATAGAGGGGGGAAAAAGGGGAGCTGGAGTAGCTGTACTTGTTAGGGATAACATAATGGCAGTAGAAAAAAGTGACGCAGCTATCAGCGAGACAAAAATAGAATCCATGTGGATAGAGATAAAAAATAATAAAGGATCAAACACACTAATAGGGCTAGTCTACAGATCACCTAATAGTGGAAGGGAGGTGGAGGAAGAAATATGCAAGGTCTTTAAAATTATGAAAGGCTTTGATAGAGCAGAGAGAGAAAGTGTTTCCACTTGTGGCGAAGAGCAAAACTAGAGGCCATCAATATAAGATAGTCACCAAGAAATCAAATAGGGAATTTAGAATAAACTTCTTTACCACAGGGAGTGGTTGAAGCAAATAGTATAAATGCATTTAAGGGACGGTTAGATAAGCATATGAGGGAGAAGGGAATAGAAGGTTACGCTGATAGTTAGATGAGGAAAGACAGGAGGAAGCTCGAGTGGAGCATAAACGCCGGCATGGACTGGTTGGGTCAAATGGCCTGTTTCTGTGCTGTATATCCTATGTAATCGTTTTCCAATCCTCTCTGGCTACAGGTGTGGTGCCGGAGGACTGCTAATGTTGTACCGTGGTTTAAAAAAGGGAGAAAGGGATAGACTGAGTAATTACAGGCCAATCAACCTAACCTCAGTGGTGGGCAAATTATTGGAAAAATTCTGAGGGGCAGTATTAATCGTCATTTAGAAAGGCACAGATTAATCAAGGACAGTCACAGCATGGATTTGTTAAGGGAAGGTCATGTCTGACTAACTTGATTGAATTTTTTGAGAAGGTAAGAAGGGTCGATGAGGGTAGCGCATTTGATGTAGTCTTCATGGATTTTAGCAAGACTTTTTGACAAGGTCCCACATGGCAGACTGGACAGAAAAGTAAAAGCCCATGAAAGTGGCAAGTTTGAATCCAAAATTGGCTCAGTGGCAGGAAGCAAAGGGTAATGGTCGACGGGTGTTTTTGTGACTGGAGGGCTGTTTCCAGTGGGGTTCCGCAGGGCTCAGTACTAGGTCCCTTGCTTTTTGTGGTATATATCAATGATTTAGACTTGAACTGTATAAAACACTAGTTAGGCCACAGCTAGAGTACTGCATACAGTTCTGGTCACCACATTACAGGAAGGATGTGATTGCACTAGAGAAGGTACAGAGGAGATTTACGAGGATGTTGCCAGGACTGGAGAATTTTAGCTATGAGGAAAGATTGGATAGGCTGGGGTTGTTTTCTTTGGAATAGAGGAGGCTGAGGGGAGACTTAATTGAGATGTATAAAATTATGAGGGGCCTAGATAAAGTGGACAGGAAGGACCTATTTCCCTTAGCTGAAAGGTCAATAACCAGGGGGCATAGATTTCAAGTAATTGGTAGAAGGATTAGAGGGGAGTGGAGGAGAATTTTTTTTACCCATAGGGTGGTGGTCGTCTGGAACTCACTGCCCGAGAGTGGCAGAGGAAGAAACCCTAATCAGATTTGAGAAGTACTTGGATATGCACTTGAAGTGTTGCAACCTACAGGGCTACAGATCAAAAGCTGGAAAGTGGGATTAGGCTGGATAGTTCTTTTTCGGCTGGCACAGACACGACGGGCCGAATGGCTTCCTTCTGTGCCGTAAATTTCTATGATTCTATGAGGTAAAATAACATTTACTGATGACATCTGTACATGTTTGCTCAAAAAAAGCAGCAATGCTCAATTGTTGCAACAAATTGAGATGGATTTGTCTGAAAGGGAATGCTTAACTATTTTTCTCAACAAAAAAGGCTAGAGAAAAAAATGAGAAAGTTCAGAGATAGACGGGAAGATGAGCAGAAAGACAATTGCAGGAAGAGAAACAACATTAAAAAAACTTTTATCCCTCAGCAATATTAGGGGAGATCAACTAGCATGTATTAGCAGATCACCTGTGGCATTTCTCATGGTGAGTCTGATGACACATTTTTAATAAGGATTGGAGTGCACAATGTATTATTCTGCTCAGGTCAGAATTTAATTATAGCTTGATCAGAAAACCTTATAAATTGGATTTTGCTCACCAGTTTTAGGATGCAGGTGGGGCATCTGAACTGAGTAAGTCAGAGGATGTGCTATTTTGAAAGGAAAGGAGATCAGTATCCTGATTTGGTTTGTGGGAAGGTGCATGGAGAGCCTGCAGTCATTGTGGCTCCAGTATTTTGCACATTGCAAATTAATGCCTTAATTCATTTATACTATTTATTTTAAAGTGCAACACATGAATTTGCATTGGACGTCTACAACATCTGTATGTACAATGATCTACAATATTATTATTTGATCTTCCATGGTCTTGCTCACAGGAAGTCAGAAGAAACTTTTGTAAGGAAGTGGTTCTTCTATGGCACTGCTCACAATAAATGAGCAGACACGCTGTTTCGGAGATGGATGCTGAATTTGTAATGAACTTGGAGAGTGTGGGAATAAGTGGGGGCCGAGGAAAGCACAGTTTGGGAGGGAAGCAAGTAACTTGGGGAGAATAATGATTATTTGGGATAACAGATTAGGTAATCAAGGAGCAGTGAGATGTCAAGAATAGGTTGGGTGTGTCGGGTGCAGTGATTATTTGGAGAAATTCAGGTAGTACTTGAGGTTGGGAGTGTAGGGAGGTGCGAATTTGGGTATGTAGCTCAATCAAGTTAACATTTGGGGATAATTATTTGGGGAGGGAGCAACTATTTATAGGGGTCAATGTTGAATTTGTGAGTAAGCAGTGTGGAAGGTGGGAAGTGGGCAATTGCAGGGTGGGGGAAGTGAACGGCTGGGAGTTGGGCAATGGGCATAGGGGAAAATGGGTATATGAGTTGGTAGTGGGTAATGGAAAGTGCGGAGCAGAAATTTAATTAAAATGTTTACATTCTCTAACTATCAACAAGAAGATTGTGTTTACATGAGAAGCTTTCAAAATTCAATTAATTTGTTAAAAAAACATAAAAATATGAAAAGAAAGTGTGCACAACTCTGGTTAGTTAGAATGTTTACATTTGCTGTCAAAACAGGTGTTGGTAACCAAAGCCTTTGCATTTACATGAAAAGCTTTCAAAATTCAATTCATTTGTTTAAAAAAACCTCTAATTAGGATGAAAGATACACTGCCTCACTCATCCAATTGCTGTCTGACTCACCTTCCTAATCTCTCTTTTTCTGACTCATGCACTCAGTCATGCACCCTCTGACTCATTCAATCAAACTCTCAGTTAGCCTCATTCGATCTCTCCGATTCACTCCTCACTGACTTACCCGCTCAAAGCCCAATGTTAATTTTACTCTACATTCAATTTCCTTCAGAATATCTTTAATGCTCCGACTTCTTGCCAGGGCTGAGCCTTGATCTCCATCATCATGTTTTGGAGTTATTGCACTTTGATCTTCTCTATGGTTCGTTGTCACTGGCCATTCTCATAAGTGGACCCCACGTCCCCTACAATCAGAATGCATACTTTCCCTGCCCAATATCTAAGTAAATGATAGCACAACCCAGGGATCGTGCAAGAAATCCCTTATCCTGTACACCGGCTGCTGCAATGTATTATGTGCCATGCGTATCCTTTTTTTGAACAGCGGCCTGGATAAATACTCTTAAGTAAATTGAGACACAGGCTTTATAGTTTCAGTTACAATAGATAGATGATAAAACTGAACATTTTAACATTTCCTTACATTCTCTGATATATAAAATAACAAATATGCAACTTGCTTTCTCTCTAAACATTAAAAAGAAATCCATTAACTGTAAACTCATACTAGCCTACTGCCCTGGCTGTGCAAACACTGACTTATGATATTTGAGGGGATTCCCCTCTGCGATCCCAACCTAAAATCAGGTAGAATCGCAATTAAGAATGTGGGAGGGGGAGGGGGGGGGGGGGCCTACTGCCGCCTCACCGTCCAGACAGGCATTTCCTTCCCCCTGTTCGATGCTCCTACCCTGCCCACTGCATGCAAGTGGTGGTGGGTCCCCAGCAAATTTCCCTCCTTTACGCTCCAGTTACCACCACTTCCTTGGGCTGCTACTTGGACTGCAGCAGTAGGCTCCGGGTAGCGGGCAGTAAAGGCCCAGAGTTTCCCCAATAGAGGGAAAGTGCATTATAGCAGTGAGACAGGACCTTCTTTTCCAGAAGTTGTGCTGAAATTCTCTAATTACTCCTTCTCTATTATGAACATTGTTTGACTCACCATCTCCTCTGACCTCAACTGGAACTCCCACATCTACTTTCTTGCTAAAGCTGGATCCGGAAAGCTTGGTTTCCTGTTTCATGCCAAACACTTCCTTTCCTCTCAACAATTCTTAACTCTCCATAAGGCTTGTCTATTCAAGAGTCAAATACTGCTCTCACATTTGAGAAGGGTCTTCCAGTACTTCATAGAAGTTTACGGCACAGGAGGCCCATCATGTCTGTGCTGGCCGAAAAAGAGCTATCCAACCTAATCCCACTTTCCAGCTCTTGGTCCATAGCCTTATAGGCTCTCCAAGTACTTTTTAAATGCGATGAGGGATTATGCATCTACCACCCTTTCAGGCATTGAGTTCCTGACCTCTACCACCCTCCGGGTGAAAACATTTCTCAACTGGACTACAGCAGTTCAAGGCGGCGGCTCACCACCACCTTCTCAAGGGCAATTGGGAATGAGCAATAAAAGCTGGCCTTGTCAGTGACGCCCACATCCCATGAATGAATAAAAAAAAAACATTGGTAGCCTAACAAGCAAGTTCTATACTGTAGTTTTCATAAAGACCTGTTAGACAACTATTATCACCAACAATTAAGTGAGTAAAAAGGGTAAGTGTGTAAACAATTCAAGTCTTGGATCTGCTAGCCCATTCCACCCAATCACTGGCAGCTGCCGTCAATAGTTTCTTTCATCCATTCTATTTTTAAAAAGAACTTATTGAAGCCTGTCAAATACAATCAACATGTTATGCTTCTCTTTGTTGCAACAGATAAATTAGATGGTATTACATTTTTCAAACCAATGCAATGATATTTTAGTTCTCAGATGCTCCAGGGTATCACAGCATCAACAATGCAGTCAGCAATTTTATAAACATATATAAATAAAAACAGATACTAATAGCCAACTCATGCACAATTTCCATGCAAGCCTTTTCATTCCTACAGCTTTATTTACATGCCATATCCAAGTATTAAGCAGCCAGGACACCAATATGAGCACTCGGATCTCAACTAGTCACTGTATATTCAATACTCTCTGGGCCATGACAGTAATGACTGCTTGTATGATGTTGCAACAGGTACAAGGCTTCCACTTAAGTTTTTAAATTAAATATCTACTAGTAACAGACAAAGCTATACAAGATAATTATTTTTTGTGGACTAAAATAAAATCTGGAATAGCATTCTAGCTTACAAGATGTAAGCCTCTGTGCAGCCTCTGAACAACAACAATTTGCACTTATGTAGCGCCTTTAACATAGAACAACGTCCCATGTTGCTTCACAGAGGCATTATCAAAATGGATGCCGAGAAGGAGATATCAGCTGCCAATAACATTGTGCGCTTAGTTAAATGATAGTTCTTAACTTGCATTTAAAATAGCACATCTCAGAGCACCTTACACACCAAGCAGGAAGTGAAGGAACTAGAGTGGTGGGGAAAAAACAAAAGGCACTGTTAAGCTTTTAAGATGCATTTGAAGGCAGGGAGAAAGGTATCAAGTTGAAGTAGTTTTGGAAGAGACCATCAGGGGCAGGTGCTCAGTAGCTTATATTAACACTTTAGTAGATATTGCTTTTGTCCACATCTATAAGAACAATTATGTGAAACAATAAGGAAAAATATATATTTTATCTATCTAAATGTATGCTGCTAATAAGAGCAGTGCATTACATCAAAAGCCCTTTGGCAGAAGCAGCCCAGCTGTGCACTTCACCTATTTGGTCCTGTTCTAATCTCCAAGGATCTCCAGATTTGGTACAGTTATTGCTTTTAGATCACATTCTTATTGACTAGTGTCAGCCTGGTCATTCATCTTGAGTACAGATGTCACGACTGCAGTGCTATCTTGTGACATATTGTGAGCATTTTCTTCCAGAAATACCTCTTTAAGGCAGGGTGCAATAGGTTAAACTACTAGACAGAAACCAAAATACAACTGATTGTGCCTTCTATTTCGTTTGTAAGAAATACTTCTAAGACTTGAAATTGGAAACCATTACAATAATCAATTTCTTGAGAGTATGCTAGTAAAGCAAAACAAAATGCTTAATACCTAACCAATGAGGATATCTTTATTAAATTAAAATAAATCTGATTTTAGAATGCTTCAAAATCAATGGTACACCATACAATATAATGGCCTGATATTTGAACTTCAAAAACATTTTCCTTTTACAATTGTTGATCAGCAATAACTAAAGTTATTTTCAGAAATGATGCCTTCAAGAAAAAGGAGCATAGCTTTACTATCAACACACACCAACAAGGTAAGTGTTCTGCACTAATATTTTGTAGCTTTCAGTCAGAGTCACTTTTACAAGGTAATCAATGCTTGTTAATTAGTTTTCGCTGCAGTTAAAAATGACCAAGTGCACGATCAAGTTAAATAAATCTGTTTCTATAGGAGGAGCAATCAATGTTATAGCTCATTAAATTATAGCTCCAGTCCAATGATCATTAGAATACAGACTGTGATTTAGGAAAGGGCTTTTGGGAACCAAGAGGCAGAAGGGGAAAGAGGGCAAACCAAAGAAAATAAATTTTCATCCGTTTCCAAACAACTGCAAGAATAGCATTAGATAACTTAAAAACCAGAAAGACATTCTGTACTTGTGCACCTTTTTCACAATACTTATTTGATTGTCTTTTCTACTACACTAGAATTTCTTTTCACCAAATAAGACAAAATCTTTGGCCTCATTCTGTTTCATGATAGTTTACTTCTTTGTTCTGTCATCAAGTTATTAGTTTGGATATTATTTCAGTTTCCTTGTGGTTCAAATATGGATTTTTTTTCCCCAAATGAAACATTATGCATTTTAAGTATATGTGTCCCTGATTTCAGTCTCTGCCACATTAAATTGTACCTGAAGCTTTTTAATAGAGG
Source organism: Squalus acanthias (assembly GCA_030390025.1). Classification (NCBI taxonomy): domain Eukaryota; kingdom Metazoa; phylum Chordata; class Chondrichthyes; order Squaliformes; family Squalidae; genus Squalus; species Squalus acanthias. Next base: position 153,204,048 of record CM059426.1, on the reverse strand, counting down.
CGAGTCTACATTTAAAGGGGCACAAACTTTAAAAAAAAAAGAAACTACTTCTAAACATACAAAAAGATGCATTAATAAAATATCACTTCTGAATCACACCTTTTCTATTTTACCTACTTTGTTGTGCAATACAAAGAATGATGACAGAACAAACCAAAAGTAAATCCAGGCACACAGACCTTTGTCTGGTAAGATGATGTGGAACTATTCAGCAATTAAGCGTTTATACGTCAAAAAACGTTATTTGACATACAAACATGTGTTGTGGCACAACTCAAGTGGTCTTACAAATGTAGCTCTAATTTTATTATTGTGTACCTACTGCCAATAAGCAGAAACCAATTCTCCTATGAAACTAACCGTCTTCAATTGCTGCTTTAAGTGCTGCTTCAGGATGTGTTGATCCAAATGAGTTGCGAACGAACCGTCGGCGGCGCCGCAAGTCATCTTCCCAGTAGTCAAGGCGCCAGAACTCACGAGGACGACTGCAATGAAACAGAGGCAGCACATATGTTAGCAATTATCAAACAGCATGGTAGCACATAAGTGCTGAATAAAGATCTCCTTGTTTAGTTGGTCATTTTTGCAGTCTGCAATCTAAGTTAGGTTTGCCCTTGAAAATAACAATATCACCTTCCAGACTAAGAAACCCCTTTCCCTTTTCTTCTTGGAAGGTGAAATGAGCACTAAATACATCATTTTGAAATGAATTCCTGACAGTGTGATCAGTTTCCCCACACTCTAGTGGCATGTGCTCTGATTTCAGCCTCATTTCAGCCTCAGCAGGACACCTTTAGCTGTGACTGCGTTTATAAACCAGAATAGGGAAAAGGCCATTATAAATATGGTATAGCATTACCTATATTAATCAAAGTCTACCCCTTCATCATTTTTCTTCCCAATTTGTGTGTTTTCACACAAGGTCAGTAAATCATACCTTGCATTCTCAGTCCAGAAAGTGTTAACTTTAATGAACAGTACTGTTACGCGCGTACAGGAGAGATAATAAAATATTACTCTATTTAGACGTGCCGAAATTTAATTAAAATAATCTCTTAAAATATTCATTACATTTAGCCCCTGAGGCATAGAGTAACACAAGAAAATGCATTTCCTTTCTTTCACTGATATTTTTAAGACCCATTCTTACAGAAAGACAAGGTAATATATTTAAAACAGATGAGATTTGATTTTTTTTATCCACATTATATTTTAGGAGGCAAAGTGTCAAGCACACCTAATTTTATTCAGCAAAATACAATAAAAAGGTAACACTAATCTTTTTATCTGTTCATGTCAAATTGAAAGAATGCTGTACTACACAGCCTAAAGAACTCCCTCTTCCATTTACAGCTTTTTTGTTAAGCTTTCGAAAAGCAACACGGGAAGATTTGTTATATACCAGCTAAATCTTTTTATTCAGTGGAGGGCAACATTTCTCAGTCTCAATACTACATAATTTCCTCTTTCATTCTAACTCACTGGAATTTTAGAAGCAACACCACCATTTCTATGCAGAAAAAGCAGAAATGTTACATTACAGATGAAAGAACAGTAGTATTAAAACAGTATTTCAACCACCAAGCTTTAGACGTTATTTGTAGTAGGATACACAAACATACCAGAGAGAGAGAATTATTTCTAATACTACGAGAGATACCTCTGGTGTAAAACAATTCACGTAGGAAATACAATCCAAACGAGCACTAGTATTCAGTAAAAAGTGGATAATTCTATCTATGTGTCAGTACTCTGCATTTCACTGCAGTGAATTTATGTCTACAGCTTCATCAATGTAATTAAGCCATTAAATCACTTGTGTTGCTAATTCACTAATATGGGCTTAATCCCATAGTTAAATCTCCTACAAATAACACTTTTGCTTGTAGCTAATGATTAAGTTTTTATCACCAAATACATGCATGTCCTCTGTCTTTTTATTTATGCAATGTAGACCATGCTGAAGTTCAGAAAAAAAATGGTGCACCAAAAATCAAGTGTAATCTCAAATACCTCCATTCCTTTTTATTTAAAACCGCTCCCCCCAAAAAATGTGAACGCAAGGTCTATTACTCGATTTTAGTCACATACGACAGACTGTTATGTGTTTGGCTGCGATAGCTGCAGTGCCCGAACAGGCACTTCATCATCCTGGCTTCCAACATTCATCTATTAAAATTATTATCAAATATCTACTGAGATCCAGGCGTGAATCATAGACTGCACCCAGTCTTCTGGGGAAAGATACAATGAAGGTCTATTCATCAGTATGGCAATCGGCAGAAGTAATTAGTTCCCAAGACCTAGATTTCTTACAAAGCTTATTTCACACACTGCCACAAACAACATGATAGTGAAAAGCTAATGAAAGCCTGTAAAATGTGTTAACCTCTCTAGCCATCAATCGTTCTGTTACTTTGTGTGCTAAATATTTTTTTTAAAGCCAATAAATTATTAATTTCTCATCCATCCTTGACAGTTTTTGACAGAATTATGTGGTGCCATTCTTCAAGATAACAACAATTAAAATTACAAAAGGAATCTGCAGTGTTCATTTATACACTATTTGTGTAATTAGTTCTCCCACAACAAGATGCCCCACTCGAGAGTAATCTTGACAGAAAGCTCATGTTGTCCATTTGCTTCTTCATAATATGATCCTTATAACTGAATAGCTGCATATTTCATGGTGCTCCACCAAAACAGACCACAAATTGAAAGTTTTTATTTCATCACGAAAAATAACTGTCATAAATACCAGCCTCTGCTTGGAAGTCAATGATGAAAAGAGGTATAATTATGCTCAGTGTCTGAGCCTTTTGTGCAGGACTCGCCTTTATAAATGTGTGTAATTTACCTCTGATTGATAGCAGTCATTAACTAGATATCAACTCCTGATTCAATATGCTGCACAGCAGTATCTCCCAGAAACCAGTGCTGGTTTGGACATACTGGAATTTTAAAATCTTACAGGAATACTACCCTAAAAGAGAAAATCATTAAATTATTATACAAAGAACTTAAAAACATGCATTCCATGCACACCTTTTTGGTGTATTTGTAATTGTTTTATGATGGGCCATCTACTTCTGAACATGAATGCATGTCCCAATCAACATACATCATGTATATATGTAGCAGCTAGACGAGTAAATGTATCTGTTCAAAGTCTTCAATTTTGAATAATTCAAAGAAATGAGACAAATTGCTGTCAACCAAATAATTGCACAAACACTAATTATTTACACTAATCTGCACTGATTTTTACACTGAAATTATTCTAAAAAATGTTAAAACTTCATTACTCCCCATTTATTTTTGAATCACCAATTTTAACATAAGCTCGAGCAAAACTCACAATTAAAATCCATTTGATAATAAAATGAAGCATTTTCTGAAATGAACTTAAAACAATTGTCTATTAAAGTCTCAGTTTGGCTCGGTTGGACAGACAAATGCCTCTGAGCAAAAAGGTTGTGTGTTCAAGCCCCACTCCAGGCCTTGAGAAAATATTCCAGGCTGACACTTCACTATTGAGAGTGTCCTGCATTATTGGAGGTGCCATCTTCTGGATGAGACGTTGAACTGTCCACCTTTTCTGGTTGACATAAAAGATCCCATGCCCTAGAAGAGCAGGCAAAATTCCTCCTTCAACCACCAACACTAAAATCAGGTAATTGAGATAACTGGTTATTTACATCATTTGTGGGATCTTATGAGAGACAGGATGGCTCCTGCATTTACCGACATAACAATCGCTGCCTTCTAAAGTACATAAAGCGCTGAGACATTTCTGATACACGATATATAGATGAAAGCCTCACTTTGCGAATACTGCTTTCATGTGTCAGCCTGTCACTTACATGATTACATATGACCTTAAAAAACTGCAGACAGAGGTAACAAAGGAAAGAAAAATAAAATAAAAACATGCATTTATATAGCAACTTTCACATCCTTGGGGCTTCCCAAAACACTTTACAGCCAGTGATTTACTTTTGATGTGCAGTCACTGTTGTTATATAGGCAAACACAGCAGGATATTTGCACTTAAATATCCTCAAACAGCAACATGACCAGTTTATTGGCCAGGACAGCAGAAAAACTCCCCTGCTCTTCTTCAAATAGTGCCATGGGATCTTTTATGTCCACCTGATCTGCCTCATCCAAAAGATAGCAGCAATAAAGCAGCACTAAAATGTGAGCCTAGATTACGTAGTCAAGTTCTGGAGTGGGGCTTGAAGCCACAACCTTCTGACTCCGAGGTAAGAGTGCTGCCACTGAGCTGAAGCACACACTGCTACAAGAGATAAGACAACAAGCTTGGTAAATGCCTTTTCTTTAAAATTGCTCATGTCAAATGTCCGAATCAAAGCAATACAGGCACAGACTATTTTAAGCAGTCCTTTCTCAGGAGGGAGAGAAGGAAGCAACTAAAATTTGATGAAAACCGAGTATGCATTTTAAAAGTTAGCACTCATGCACAAATTAAGACAAACAAATGATCAGAACTACAAAATAAATCACCTGCTGTTCTCCAATAACATGAAACGTTTAAAAATGGAATAGTTATGTTAATTTGACTGTTATTTTCAAGTCCCTAGCAAAGTTAACTACATAGTAAGAATTTGAAGTGTGAACAATAAACATATCGAATACACAATGGCTATTATAAAGACTGCTCATATCAAGATAGTCTCAAACACCGACTTAAAAATGTGCATCTACTTTGTGGCTTGTAAACATAACCATGGTCAAGAATGTGTACAGAGGGGAAAATCCAGATAGTTGAGTACTTGAAACTTGAAAACTGAAGTGGGCAAAGTTTGACATTAAGAACCACTTAAGGAATATATTGCCAAAAATTAAAGCACCATTGGGAATAGTATATGATTAATAATTTAGGGTTAGACTACTCAAACAAAATGATGAGAAAACAAAATGTATGTAAAACTATATTTTGCAATCAAGCTAAAAATATCATCGGTCAAAATTTGCTGAAATGGAAACCTCCCTATATATATTCTCAAGCATATCATTTTCAACATACAAGAACTCCCAGGTTTAACTGTGGTGCACATACAGAGATTACACTCCTATTCTATAACTTATGTATCTTTAGTGAGACATATTTGTTTTACAAACAAAAACAGAAAATAATGGAATTACTCAGCAGGTCAGTCAGTATCTGTGGAGAGAATAGTTAACGTTTTAGGTCTAAAACCTTCATTTGAATTTTAGTGCTTGTTTTTTAAACCGCTCATTGCTTCTTAGAATGAAAAGTGCTGCTTCAAAAAAGAAAGCATTTCAATTTCAGTTGGAGAATTTTTGAATTATCAACAAATTATTTCACAAATAAATGTACTATAACAGATATAGGCAATGTCAGTTAAAACTATAACTTCCAAATGGGAGAAAACCAGAGCAGAACCACCAACTATGACAAGACATCTCCGATGAATCAAACTCCCGTAACACATGAGGAATTTATAATTATATGACCAACAAGTTTGAACAACAGAAAATATTTCAAATAGAAACAGGAACTATTATTCACATTTAGTGATTCAGCAATACCTCTCCTCCCCAAATGTCAGTATTTTATCAGGCTCAGACTCCCAAGGCATAAACTGCTAGGAGTTCAGTCTTTTACATCAAATTTTATTTCGCAAAATCAGCAGCTAATTCAAATTGATCAAACTAACATAATATGCTCTTAATAATTTTGAATTTAACTAATGGCACTAATCTGAACTACGACTGGCATATTATTAATGCTGAAAAAGACAATATGCATAAAATGTTAAATACAGTCAAGGAATTTTTAATGATTGAGTGTGTTTTGGAAGAGTTTTTATTCAAAGGAAAGCCATTTCACTCAATATTTCAAGCAGTATTGTATTTATTAATTGCACATGTACCTTTAGACTGAATACATTAATAACGTTCAGCTGGTTTTCTGTTGCATTTAGGCTTTGCTTGCTTTCTGTGTATGCTGAAACAGATATGCATAAACAACTAATGCTTTGAATAACAAAACAGCCAAAAAAGCTTCATCGCCTGCAAATATAGCACAGATCTCCTGCTAGTGAGCAGCACACTGCCTCGACATAGTTCCTCCTAATAATTGAGTACAAGTAAATCTGTGTATAAATCCCATCTGTGCCAACAAGTCCTGTAACAGCACAGGAAGAAAGGTTTTTAATCTGTATCTGCAATTAGATCCATTGAGTACTAAAAATGCAGCACTTGACTTTTTGCATCAAGAGAGCCATTGAGCTCAATGTTTGACAGTGTTTGCTGCATTGCACTCTTAAGATGTAACTACCTAAATAGTTCAGAAAACTTAATGGCCAGGATTTTGAACGGTGTGGCTAAAAGCGCTCACTGTTATTATGGAGTAAATCGGACAGCAACTTCTGGCAACCACACACGCGCATTTAAACGTAGAAATCTGGAGGTTACTGTCAGAGATACCCCGCCCCTCCACAGGGTGCGCTGTAACAGTACCTCGCCGATAGACTCGGCATTGAAATACATGCAATGGCGTGAACTTGGGGTACTTTCCCACTAGTTCCCCACTAAAGATGCCATAAAAAGTTCGGGCTGGTGCATTAAGATTAAGTGAATTTTGAACGATGTGATAAGTGATAATTATTCCCAAATAACCTCTCTGGCCCGGAAAACTTAATTTTACAATTGTAGAGTCTCATTCCTTCAGAAGTTAATTAGTATTGGAGATTTTTTTTAAACTAATTTTTTTTTTTTACTTTTTCTGTCGGTCTCTTAATCCCATCTGTTTTTCCCAATCTTTATTCAGTTTTCTGTACATGATTTTAATCTAATTTATACTTCCTGGTTTAGACTGTGTCTCAGTGAGGATTCTTCAATCTGATTGGTTGAAGAGCCTCGCTGTTTCTTGTCCTGCTCACAGACGCCAAAGATCTCCTGTAGAGGGCGCCGCACTGGATCGGAGGCCAGATTAGAGCAAGTCTCCGCTCTAAAGCCCGCAAAAATTTTGTGGCACTGACCGCAAAATTCAGGCTAATTACACAATTACAAGAAGTAACAGTTAAGTTTGTAAAAAAGATTTTCCAAGTGGCTGATAGCTTAGTCTCTGAAACATATTTAACCTTTGGAAACAATTATCAATTGCTCCCATTACCCTCAATATTATCTCACCACCTATGTAAAAATGGCAGGGAAGCTGAGGTATTGACAAAGCTGCTGGTAAAACAAAGCCCACAACCTCTCAGTTCAAAAACAGCACAATTACTGAGCAAGCACCATTGATTTTTAAGGTTTGGAAGCTGTGAACCTGTGGAAAAAAAGCCAAAATGAAGGAAGCCATGTTGTATCCTCTCCTGATAAATTTTGATGGACATCTTAATGCACTGCCTGAGGTATAAATGTGGGTTCAACCTCTGTATTGCTTTTCTCTGATTTTTCACATCCTGAGCTTAGTCTAAGTTCCTCCCTTTCTAACTAAATCAAGGAGTTTCTACCTTTAGCAGATGTAAAGGTGTAAAACTGAAATTTTTCTGATCTGAAGAAGCTATTGAATAAAACACTATAAGAGGTCTGATTTTGATTCTAGTAACTGAAAATATTAATTTATATACAAAACTTAGCATTTGCTTGATTTATGCTATTTTATTTAAAGGCAGAGTCTAGTGGGGCTAATTTTTGTCCAAAATACTTTCCTTAATAATTTCCATAATAATAGGAAGAATACTATAACTTTGTTTGACTTTTTAAAATAAAATATCAATTTTGTGAATTGTGTGGAGCTTGAGTCAGGCTTCCTTCCTTACAAGGCCAATTTTTGAAGTCACCTTTTAGTTTATTCATTCTGGGAATGTGGGCATCATTGGCAAACCCAGCATGTTGCCCATCCCTAGTTTGATACAACTGAGTGGCTTGCCAGTCCACTTCAGAGGGCAGTTAAGAGTCAACCACATTGGAGTGGGACTGGAGTCACATATAGGCCACACAAGGTAAGGACGGCAGGTTTCCTTCCCTACCCTAAAGGACATTAGTGAACAAAAGCAAAATAGTGTGGATGCTGGAAATCTGAAATAAAAACAGAAAATGCTGGAAATACTCAGCAGGTCAGGCAGCATCTGTGGAGAGAGAAACAGAGTTAACGTTTCAGGTCGATGACCCTTCGTCAGAACATTAGTGAACAAGTTGGGTTTTTACAACAATCCAATAGTTTCACTTTCATTTTTCTTAAACTGAATTTCCAGATTTTTTTTGATTAACTGAATTAAAATTCTTAAACTGCCATGATGGGATTTGAACTCAAACTATCTGGATTATTAATCCAGGCCTCTGCATTACCAGTCCAGTAACATAACCACTACACTATCATACTTGGTAGGAGGTGAACATACTGGAACTTCACTGGAAACAAGAGTAGTGACTTCAGAATAGTTTTCTGGGTTCCTGCAGCTTTGGATTGACTCTCAAGCTAATCTGAAGTCACAGCTCCAGTTGTTCTCAATGAAGCCAGTTAGGGGTGCAACAAAAACACAATTTGCTGGTGATGTCAGAGAAAGCAAGGAAAAAACTTGAGCTTGAATTGGTATTTTAGAAAAAAAAGTTAAACTAAATATTTGTAAATGCAGTATTTTTCTACATAAGTGTGTGGGAGGGGAATATAAAGTGCTCCCCCCTAGGCTTACTTTCTCACCAATCATTGTATACATTGTTAGCCAATCTGTCACTGTTCCTGCATAAACTGGCTTTGTCTTTCCCAACTATGTCCAAACTACATCTGAACCTTACTTGCTAGACCACTTCAGAGGGCAGCAAGAGTCAACCTAGCCTGAACGAGAGTCATGTGAAGGCCAGACTAGTTTGGAGTGGCAGGCTCCCTTTCCTGAAGGACATTAGTGAATCATTTGAGTTTTTAAAGACAGTTTTGTGGACATTGTGTGTGTTAGCCCACATGTTACTCTATTTATTGAATTCAATTCCACAACTCGTTACGGTGAGATTTGAACCCATGGCCTCAGAGTTGCTGGTACCACAACACTGCTGTACCCTGGTAACAAGGTCAGACTGCGCCTTGAGTAGTGCTGTAAATTTATAGACACCTGATAGGATGAAGTTAGAAGTTATCTGTGCAAGGTATATTTTATTCTGTTTGTGAGAAACAAAAATCAGTCATCACAAAGTGTCACATTACTTAAGCTACCTGCACAAAAATAATATGCTGTTATCTAAATTAAATAAATATATGATGCACAACAAATAAATAAACCAAGTGACAGAGGGCCAAACCCCATGAGCACTAGAGATGCAAGTACCTGACAGGCCTGATTTATTTCAATAAAGTACCAGTCTTGTTGTCCACACACTGAAAGTGTCATTTTTCAAGGAGTGTTTAATAAATTTTCATTTATCCCTTAACCCCCTCCCAAGTAAAATACAGCTTTGTATGTACTGTAATACTTAATTCCTTATACTTTTCATAGGTGTTGCAGTTCAGAGAGTGAAGTGGAGAGGCTCATCATTTGGTGGGAGCAGGGGTCATATTCATATCATAAGCTTGTCTCAATTAAAAATCTGAGGATTGTACCTGTGGAATTTTAAGAGAACCCACAACTCATTAGAGATATTTTCTCCAATGATTTCTACACAGTTAAGCGATGGCAAAACTCCTTTACTACATGCAAGAAAAGAAATATGATGGCTTCACGTATCATTCCTGCTACTGTTTGCACCAAAACCAAAAGCAAGCTCCAGATTTGCATCTCTGATGTCCAGAAACCCAATCCAAATTCTGATGAAAATGAAATTGTCTCTGTTTTCAGCAGCTAAATTTATGGTAGATCGGTATTATTTGTGGCAAGCTATTATTTGGTGGTTTGTAAAAATGTTTTCTTTTAGTGGCTTGGTACTTTCTTCGTTTGCTTGATGCAAGAATGAACTGGTGAGAGCAAAGAGTTCCTTGCAGCATACGTAATCAAACCAGGAAACTTGCTGGCTAAGAACTGCATCAAAAAAGCAACCACTCCAAGTCTAAATCTAGAATTTTCTATTGGAATATAGAGGAAGATTTGATGTGAATAAGTTACCACTGTGCCTCTGTTCTTTCAACAGATTCTACAACATTCTAATTAAATATATAATTGGGAAATCAAACACAGATTTTTTGCCTTGTGTTGTTGGCTCGGAAGGTAGTATAATGTTTTTAAAAAGGGAGCCATCAGAAATCGCGCTCACTTGTTTTCCCCGGTGTTATCTAACCAAGATATCGATAACTACTGAAGACCCACAGATCAGTCAGCTTACACTAAATAATTTCATACGTGAGTCACTTATACAAATCTTTACCCTGAATTAGTAAGACAACAACCACCCTGTGAATGTCAATCTTTAAAAAGTAATGATAGCAAAAACTGAAACTTATCTTGGAATTTCTTTTACAGTTACAAGCAGTACCAATTAGGATTTATTTTAATATGCAACTGGGTAATTCAGTAGTGCAATTATTTCTATTGAACAAGCTGTTGGTAGCCACCAAATAATAGCCCACATTACAAGACCAATCCACCAAAAATGTAACTTTTGAAAAAAGGGGCATTTTCATTTTTCTTAGAATTTGGGTTGGGATTTTGGACATCAAAGATACAAATCTGGATCCTGCCTTCAGTTTTGCTAACACAGTAAATAGTAGAAGGAACGATGGGTGAAGCCATCTCAATCTTCCCTTTTCAAGTAGTAAAGCAGTTTTATCACTTAACCATGTACAGAATTCACAACAATTGGGGAAATCACTTGGAGCAAATATATCCAAGAAACTGTGTGCAATTGTCTTAAAATTCTACTAAAATTAAATGCTCACATTTTTGATTGACGCAAGTTTATGCATGAATAATTATTCAAACAGATATGGAGAAATATTATAAATAAAACATTTAAGAAAACCTGTACACCAAACATTCTTGGTTGAATTCTAATAGAATGAATGCAATACAAGGCAATATTTTAAATGAGGTACAGAATACATATTAGTACAGTATCTATAAACTGTCCCTGTTCAGATAATCAAACCAGATATGTCCCATTCTAGTGTAATTAATTGTTTGCCAATAACAGCGTTTTGGTCCACATACGTTAAGAATGGAATACAAGACATACTACAGACAATAACAGCTTAGAGACTTAAAAATTACAGTCTATTTTTAATCAAATATTGCACTTCATAGCTCCATCATAGATTAAGATTAGTAATTTGTCACTTCACTGGGCACCCTTTTACATTTAATGTTATGGCATTTACATAATCATACAGCAGAATTTAAAAAATCATCCAATTCAACAACTTAGTATTTTGCACATTATCTTAAAAAATAATTTTCAAAACAATATTTATTAAGGAGATCACATATGAACAAAAGTACTGTGCTATTACACAGTACAAGTTAGCATTAAATATTTGTAATTATCTCAATTAAATGAAATTTTTATCATTGATTTTGTTCAAATCATCTCCAGTCAAGAAAATCCAGAAAATGTTTGCATTCAATGTGCTTTGATCATTTTAGGAAGTTTGATGACATTGTGATTTCATTGTCTGAATTTTTTTCTTTTTTTGACAAAGATAAATGATTGCCATCAATCATGATCCAATCGGTAATACAGAGTCTCAGGGAAATGCATCACTCTTTACTAGTTTTCCTGCTCTTCCTGGAACCTTTGCTTCATTTTTTTTATGCAATGAACAAAAATATTCCAGCCAAGAAATATGTCATTCACACCCACTACAAAATTAAGTATTATAACTAATGATAGCTTTTACCTTTAATAATGTGTAGCATTACACAAGGGACAGGCTGCTTTCCATTTCAGTTGAAGGTTAAGTAAATGTTAGAATTTAGAACTTCAATGGGAGAACTTTCACCATATAAACAGCTTATTCTGAAAACAGTTGGCTTGTTTTAGTTAAAACCAATTATCGAAAAGTATTTAACTCGATAACATGCTTTAAAGGAACTATGATGAATTTTGAAATACTCTTCAGCTGACTGTTCAAATTCATTGTTAGAATGCGTAAAACTAACTGCAAAACATAAAACTGCAATTCAAAAACATCTACTCCGATCAGAAAAGGCTAGCTATTCAAAAAAAAACTTTTAATGACAGGAAAAAGCTTTCAACTGCAGGAAAGCCTACAAATTAAAACCTTTCTTTGAAAGAAAATGAAGTCTATAAAAATATCAACCACCTTTTAAATGAGCAATTCCTGATGTTCATTAAACAAATATCTTTCAAGGTTGAATTTTCAAAACTTGAGATGACTTTAAAAATTTAAGATTTATCCTCAAGTCCCAAAAATAATTCAGATAAGAGAGTTTATTTTTACTGACTTGCTATCCGGGTGTGGCTTACTGTGATCTACACGAACAGTCGCGTTTAAATCACTTGGAAAAATCAGCTAAAATTCTCAACCTTTCACTGAGAAACAGAAATATTTTCTTGATAAACAAATGTTGTTCTGTTTACTCTCAACAAAAATTCACACTCGCTCCAATCACTGGTGTGATGATTGCAGGAGTGTGGTTCATAATAAGAAAGGATTAGTTGTTAATATTTTAAATGAGAGACTTGCCTAAAATAAAAGTAAAAGCCCATGGGATCCAAGGGAAAGTGGCAAGTTGGATCCAAAATTGGCTCAGTGGCAGGAAGCAAAGGGTAATGGTCGGCGGGTGTTTTTGTGACTGGAGGGCTATTTCCAGTGGGGTTCCCCAGGGCTCAGTACTAGGTCCCTTACTTTTTGTGGTATAAATCAATGATTTAGACATCAATATAGGGGGCATGATTAAGAAGATTGCAGATGATACAAAAATTGTCCGTGTGGTTGACAGTGAGGAAGGAAGTTATAGACTGCAGAAGATACCAATGGACTGGTCAAAATGGGCAGAAAAGTGGCAAATGGAATTCAATCTGGAGAAGTGCGAGGTAATGCATTTGGGGAGGGCTAACAAGGCAAGAGAATACACAATAACTGGTAGGATACTGAGAAATGTAGAGGAACGGTCTTCACTATAGAGGATACAAGTAACACCCCAGAAATAGCTGTAAATCAGGAAATGGAAGGGAGGGAGGAACTCAAGAAAATTACAATCACCAGGGAAGTGGTACTGAGCAAATTGTTGGCGCTGCGGGCTGACAAGTCCCTGGGTCCTGATGGACTTCATCCTAGGGTCTTAAAAGAAGTTGGTTTTAATTTTCCAAAATTCCCTAGATTCGGGGAAGGTTCCATTAGATTGGAAAATAGCAAATGTAACTCCTTTATTCAAAAAGGGAGGGAGAAAGAAAGCCGGAAACTACAGGCCAGTTAGCTTAACATCTGTCATAGGGAAGATGTTAGAAGCTATTATTAAAGACGTTATAGCAGGGCACTTAGAAAAGTTCAAGGTAATCAGGCAGAGTCAACATGGTTTTGTGAAAGGAAAATCATGTTTAACCAATTTATTGGAGTTCTTTGAAGAAGTAATATGTGCTGTGGATAAAGGGGATGTACTATACTTAGATTTCCAGAAGGCATTTGATAAGGTGCCACATCAAAGGTTATTGCGGAAAATAAAAGCTCATGGTGTAGGGGCTAACATTGGCATGGATAGAAGATTGACTAGCTAACAGGAAACAGAGAGTAGGCATAAATGGGTCATTTTCTGATTGGCAAGATGCAACGAGTGGTGTGCCACAGGGATCAGTGCTGGGGCCTCAACTTTTTACAATTTATATAAATGACTTGGATGAAGGGACCGAAGGTATGGTTGCTAAATTTGCTGATGACACAAAGATAGGTAGGAAAGTAAATTGTGAAGAGGACATAAGGAGGCTACAAAGGGATATAGATAGGTTAAGTGAATGGGCAAAGATCTGGCAAATGGAGTATAATGTAGGAAAATGTGAAATTGCCCATTTTGGCAGGAAGAATAAAAAAGCATATTATCTAAATGGTGAGAGATTGCAGAGCTCCGAGATGCAGAGGGATCTGGGTGTCCTAGTGCATGAATCGCAAAAGGTTACTATACAGGTACAGCAAGTAATTAGGAAAGCTAATAGAATGTTATCGTTTATTGCGAGGGGAATTGAATACAAAAGTAGGGAGGTTATGCTTCAGTTATACAGGGCATTGGTGAGACCACATCTGGAGTACTGTGTACAGTATTGGTCTCCTTATTTAAGGAAGGATGTAAATGCGTTGGAAGCAGTTCAGAGAAGGTTTACTAGACTAATACCTGGAATGGGCGGGTTGTCTTATGAGGAAAGGTTGGACAGGCTAGGCTTGTATCCGCTGGAGTTTAGAAGAGTAAGAGGTGACTTGATTGAAACATATAAGATCCTGAGGGGTCTGGACAGGGTGGATGTGGAGAGGATGTTTCCTCTTGTGGGAGAATCTAGAACTAGGGGTCACTGTTTAAAAATAAGGGGTCGCCCATTTAAGACAGATGAGGAGAATTTTTTTCTTAGAGGGTCGTGAGTCTTTGGAACTCTCTTCCTCAGGTGGAAGCAGAGTCTTTGAATATTTTAAAGGCAGAGGTAGATAGATTCTTGATAAGCAAGGGGGTGAAAGGTTATCGGGGGTAGGTGGGAATGTGGAGTAATCAGATCAGCCATGATCTTATTGAATGGCGGAGCAGGCTCGAGGGGCCAAGTGGCCTACTCCTGCTCCTAATTCATATGTTCGTATGTGACAGAGGGACCTTGGAATGCATGTCCAAAGATCCCTGAATGTAGCAGGACAGATAGATAAGGTGGTTAAGAAGGCAGACAGAATACGTTCCTTTATTAGCCGAGGCATAGAATATAAGAGCAGGGAGATTATGCTTGAACTGTATAAAACATTAGTTAGGCCACAGCTAGGGTGCTGTGTACAGTTCTGGTCACCATATTACAGGAAAGATGTGACTGCACTAGAGAGGGTACAGAAGAGATTTACGAGGATGTTGCCAGGACTGGAGAATTTTAGCTTTGAGGAAAGATTGCATAGGCTGGGATGGTTTTCTTTGGAACAGAGGCGGCTGAGGGGAGATTTAATTGAGGTGTATAAAATTGAGGGGCCTAGATAGAGTGGTTAGGAAGGACCTATTTCCCTTAACAGAGAGGTCAATAACCAGGGGGCATAGATTTAAACTAATTGCTAGAAGGATTACAGAGAGTTGGAGAACCTTTTTCACCCAGAGGGTGGTGGGGGTCTGGAACTCACTGCCTGAAAGTGTGGTTGAGGCAGAAACCCTCATCACATTTAAAAAGTACTTGGATATGCACTTGAAGTGACGTAACCTACAAGGCTACGGACCAAGAGCTAGAAGGTGGGATTAGGCTGGATAACTCTTTTTCAACTGGCACAGAGACGATGGGCCGAATGGCCTCCTTCTGTGCCGTAAACCTCTGATTCTATGACGGCAAAGCTTCTAATCAAACACTTAAAGTGCAAGTTTTAGTTCACAAGCTAAGGATTGTTTGTCCAAGTTAACATCATGGCAAACTACCATGTTATATGGCACACATCTACAATACTTGCATACATTTTCTGCTGCATACGTCATTGACACAAGGTTGAATCAGTTGAAGTTGATTAATAAAAACATCACAATATGAAAAAAATACTGCTTTACTATACAAAAATTGCATAAATTACATTTTTTAAGCACACAGCACTGCCAACTGAATTCTTCTAGAACATAACTAATAAGCCATGTAATTGAGAAAACCATTCATTGTTGTGATAATTGACTGAAATCTCATTCAGAGAACCAAATTTAAATCCCAGTAACTAATCATACTGGATTCCAATAATGCAAATTTTAGGTTTTCATGTTTTTTTTTACTGATTTATACTTGATAATTAGATTTACCAAATCATGTAATTTCTCAAAATATTACAATACTTGAGTGTCATGATTCAATTCCATGTGTCACCTGCAATCAGACATGGATATAACAACTAATGTAGTGTGTGTTATTTCCCTCTGTTGGTAGTAAATCAACAGATATAAAATTGCATAATGGAATAAAACTTGAATAAAAGTATATAAGCAGTAAATATGCAAGACTTGCTGCTAACTTATTTTGTAAATTTCAATACAATCTTCAAATTTTCCACTTCAGAATATGTAAAAAAAAATCCCCAAAAAACAAATTAAATGAAAGTCTCATTTTTGAAATATGAAATGAGCCCAAATAGTCTTCAGCCAGTTCCTGGTGAACAAGGGTTAACGGTGCTATTTTGGCAGAAATCATTACATTCGTGCCAAAAAGGGGAAGTGATGAATGTCACACTGATGCAGTACCTCTGTTAGGTTGAAGACTCAGATAAAATATTGGAACATATTAGAGATAGTTTGTTTTTTGCATCCGACCAGGCTATACCGAACCTGGGAATGCTCGATTCAGATGGTGCATGCCCAAAAAGGAAAATAATCCATTTCTCAATATAAACATCTCATTTATAGTCTCAGCCAGTCTCCCTCTATCGACATCTCATTTATAACAACAGCCTCTGCACCAAGTGACTTCTCATCCTCGGTGATTTCACCCTCCATCTCAATTTATCATGCTCTCTCTCTCCTCTGAGTTCACTACCTTCCCATCCTCCCTCCATGTAAACTCCCCAACCCATATTCATGGCCACCCCCTTGAACTTGCCATTTCACATGATCTTGCTACTCCCATCGTGTCATTCACAGATAAGGCCATCTCTGACCACTTCCTTGTATCGCTCTCCACCCACATCCCCCTTCCCCCACCTACCAGACTTCCTTTTGTCTCCGCCCCTGGAAAAAAACTCGACCAACTCACTTACAACTGCACTTATGAAATCCCAACTGTCCAACCTTTGGCCCTCCATTCACCACGACATTTCTGCAGCTACCGATCTGCTCAACCACACCCTCACCACCACCTTTGATGCCATTGTCCCTTTTAAAACCATTACCCTCTCTCACCCTGGCCGTTCCCCCGGTACGGACCTCATCTTCGCTCCCTTAAGTCCAAGGAACACAGACTTGAACGGATGTGGCGTACAACTAGTTTAGCCATTCACCGCCAGATCTGGCTGGATCACACAAAGCATTATCGGGTCCTGCTCTCATCAAAACTGCTCACTATTCCAGGATCATTCTGGAATGCAAAGATAACCCCCGGCTTCTTTTGCCTACTGAAAACCGTCTTCTTAAACTCCTCTCCCCTGTCTCCTCCACGCTCACCTCCAACAAGTGCAAGGAGCTCCTGGACTTCTTTGTCTCCAAGATTGAGACCATCCGAGCTGCTCTTTCTGCCTCTGCCAATTCCTTTCCTTCCCCTAGCCCACCATGCCAAATTTCCCTGAACTCGCATCTTTCCCCAGTTTCTCTCCGATCTCCCCTCATGACCTCTCAGCGCTCATTTTATCCATGAGACCCATTTCGTGCTCCCTCGACACTATTCCCACTAAACTGCTGACCACCCAACTTCCCTTTCTGGCTCCCATGTTAGCTGATATTGTTAACGATTCTCTCTCCTCAAGTACTGTCCCCCTCTCCTTCAAATCTGCCGTCATCACCCCTCTCCTCAAAAAAACAATCCTCGCAAACTACCGCCCCATTTTTAACCTCCCTTATCTCTCCAAAGTCCTTGAATGTGTTGTCGTCTCCCAAATCCGTGCCCATCTTTCCCGGAACTCCATGTTTGAATCCCTCTAATCTGGTTTTCACCCCTGCCACAGTACCGAACGGCTGTCATCAAAGTCAGAAATGACATCCTATGTGACTGTGACAAAGGTAAATTATTCCTCCTCGTCCTTTTAGACCTGTCTGCAGCTTTTGACACGGTTGACCACTCCATCCTCCAATGCCTCTCCACCATCGTCCAGCTGGGTGGGACTGCACTCGCCTGGTTCCATTCTTATCTATCTAATCGTAGCCAGAGAATCACCTGCAATGGCTTCTCTTCCTGATCCCGCATCGTTACCTCTGGTGTCCCCCAAGGATCTATCCTTGGCCCCCTCCTATTTCTCATCTACATTCTGCCCCTCGGCGACATCATCCGAAAACACAGCATCAGTTTCCACATGTACGCTGATGACACCCAGCTCTACATCACCACCACTTCTCTCGACCCCTCCACAGTCTATAATTTGTCAGACTGCTTATTCGACATCCAGTACTGGATGAGCAGAAATTTCCTCCAATTAAATATTGGGAAGACCGAAGTCCGAAGCCATTGTCTTCGGTCCCCGCCACAAACTCCATCCCTCTTCCTAGCATCTGTCTGAGGCTGAACTATTCGCAACCTTGGCGTGATATTTGACCCTGAAATGAGCTTCCAACCACATATCCATGCCGTAACTAAGACCGCCTATTTCCACCTCCATAACGTTGCCCATCTCCGTCCCGCCTCAGCCTGTCTGCTGCTAAAACCCATGCCTTTGTTACCGCTAGGCTTGACTATTCCAACGTACTCCTGGCTGGCCTCCCACGTTTTACCCTATGTAAACTTGAGGTCATCCAAAACTCGGCTGCCTGTGTCCTAACTCACACCAAGTCCCATTCACCCATCACCCCTGTGCTCGCTGACCTACATTGGCTCCCGGTTAAGCAACGCCTCGATTTTCAAGTTCTCATCCTTGTTTTCAAATTCCTCTACGGCCTCGCCCCTCCCATCTCTGTAATCTCCTCCAGACCCACAACCCCCGAGATATCTGCGCTCCTCCAATTCTGGCCTCTTACGCATCCCCGATTTTAATCGCTCCACCATTGGTGGCCATGCCTTCAGCTGCCTAGGCCCTAAGCTCTGGAATTCCCTCTCTAAACCTCTCCACCTCTCTTTCTTCCTTTTAGACGCTCCTTAAAACCTACCTCTTTGACCAAGCTTTTGGTCATCTACCCTAATATCGCCTTATGTGGCTCGGTATCAAAATTTGTTTTATGACACTCCTGTGAAGCGCCTTGGAATGTTTTACTAAGTTAAAGGCACTGTATAAATACAAATTGCTGTTGTAATATTGACTAGGGCTCCTGAATTGTACCTTGGGCAAGAAAGTGGAGGACTCCCAGAGCCCATGAAACCACACTACAAACAAAACCTTTTAGCCAATACCTTTAGGAGAGGCAATTTTTTTTTTTTATAAAGTCACTGAATACTCTGGTACCTCTTTCCCCTTTATTCTTTTTTCTGTATTAACATAGTTAGGTCAGAATGGTTCTACTTGCAACAACTGAAAAACGAATTAATGGAGTAAACATACCAAGGAGAATCTATGTTAACCAAGGGCAGGGGAAATCATTTTACTGATTCAAGTCAAAATTACATGTGATTCTGGGATTTTTCTTGTATTTTAGGAATCACATTCCACAATTCTATCCATTTATAATTGCAGTAGTGCCATTTGATTCCAGCAACCAAGTAAGTCAAAATCTATTTTTTAACCATTGTTCTGGAAACTGAATCCACAATTCTGTCCATTTTTCCAAGAAAACATAAGCCAGTGACCTGGACAAGACTGCTTATCCCTCAGACTCAAATCCTAAAGATTCTTTATAAATTAAAAGATACATATATATCTACCACTAAACGCTTAATTTACTGTGGTCTTCTTTCCACCCCATTGTAAATATTCCAACCACTGCATTTAGTAGTGTTTGCTGCTCCCATACCAATCAGGACAGCAAGCATGCCGCCTTCTTCTATACCTCACTCTTGACCGAGCTGTAAGGGTATGCAAGAACAGCCTCGGTGACTCACTTGATGATTTGCTCTCCCATTATGTGGAGCAGCAGAAAGCCATTACTTGACACGATCCAACAAAAAAATAGGCAAGGCACTGTGTGGAAAATCATATATGATCTTGCACCCAGAGTGTTAATAAAAAAGGGCAACAATGCTGCCATACAAAAAATGTACATTAATTAACCAATCCAAACATTGCGTCACAGATTCTCACTGGAAATCTTAGCCTGTTTTTCCTTTTCAGTTACTGATCAACCTGCTGTGCAATTTCAACAGTTTCTGTTTCTTCCCTTTTTCTGTGAAAGACACAAAGTCCATTCCAAAACCTCTCCTCCTTTACCTTCCTTAAAACACATCTAAAGAAAGAAACTTCTCTTTGACCAAGGTTTTAGTCACCCCATCTAATCTCGATGTTCATTTTTGTCTAATTATGCTCCTGTGAAATGTCTTGGGGCAAGTTGTTGTTGAATTTTCCTCTCCATAGCCCAAGGCCCATGAAACCAATTGAACTGCTCCATTGCCTGCCCCAGCTAAAATCAAAGTATGCTCAGGGACCAGAGTGCACACAACATTACCAGCACCAATACATTTTTTACTGCTTGTCCAGTATAAATAGATCACCTCACTTAATAAAGCCCTGTTTTCTTGTGTTATAATATAAACATCCTCATAATAGAAACAGCCTAAGTCAAAAAAGGAACACTGTCCCAAAAATGATTCCATGAACTCGCACATCATGAAATCTTACTCTTTTTTACATAATTTATAATCTGCACCCAGAGATACTCCTTTTAGTTTTCTAACCTGGAAGTTCAATTATAACAAATTGGTGAATAATGTTAAATGACCCACCCGTAATGACTGTTCATCAATTTTTAAATTGGTTATAACTGAATGCTGCACCAATGGCTAGGTTTAGAAAGAAATTTGATAATGCCAAGAATTTTTTTTTGAGAGACTGCTTGTGAAACTTTGCATTATATTTTGTCAAACTAAAACTTTTCAATAATAAAAACAGAAAATGCTGGAAATACTCAGCAGGTTTTTATTTCCGATTTCCAGCATCCACAGTATTTTCCTTTGGTAAAACTTTTCAATGGTGAGAAAGGAGGCAGCAACAGTAAGCCTTTTCTTTCTGGCTCCCTGGCAGACATTTTGCTCCCCAGTCAAACTCCTAGGGGATGAAGGGCATCTCTATCTGGGCCTCATGTATCTGTGCTGAGTATTGGGCTCTTTAAGGTGAATCTTGGTCATCATGCCAGGTTTGGTACCAACTGTTCGTTGGTGCCTCTTTCCACAGTGGCCTTAACCTGCTCCCTAAACAGATAGGGATAAGCTTGACGAAGTGAGCTTAATGCCAATTGCAGATACTGAGGAAACCCAGAAAACTTCAGATACCCAAAGCAGCAGACCACCACCCTTAAGCAGCTGTCTAAGTTCTTGTCTCCAAAACATCCATGCCCAACTGCTGCAAAGTGCAAAGTCACCTGGTCAACAATATCTACATTTCCTTGAATCTAGCTACTTACCCTTTAAGTTGTATGTGTTTTTGGACATATTTATTTGAGTGGATTGCTTGGGCCCAAGTTTGGCCCCAAGAACCTAAGAGGCAACTGACATTTAGATCATGCCTTCCACCTCCAGGGTCCGTCAAATGTTTATCTACTTTTCCCTGAAAAGATGTAATGGTCTCTGCCTCAACTATTCCCTGTGCCAAAATATTCTATGCTCTAACAACTTACTATATAAAGAAATGTCTACTTAACCTGCAATTTTAAATTGATGGTCCCTCTTCACTGATTCCCCAACCAGAGGAAATAGTCTTTTCTTAGTCAACCATCAAAGCCCTTCATGATATTAAAAACCTCAATTAAGTCTCCTCTTAGTCTTCTCTTTTTCAGTGGAAATAGTCCTAGTATCTCAAATCTCTCAGAACCATAGCTTCTTATCCCTAGTAGCATCCTGATGAATTTAGGTTGTGCACTCTCTATGGTTTTAATACCATTTCTATAATGAGATGCACAATGCTGTGTGCAGTACTCTGCGGGTGGCCCAATCATTGCTCTTGTACTCTATGCCCCATTTATAAAACCCAAAGTAATTGGCAATTTTTATGGATTTATCTAGCTGCACTCAAACTTTCAACGAATCATATATTTACACCCCTATACATCTCTGTTCCTCCACACCCTTCAATGCATTTTTATTGAGTTCATACATACAATTCCTCATTTCTTTTTCTCCCAAATTACATTACCACACACCTCTCCACAATACATTGCATCTGCCACCTGTTCCACCAACCTTTATGTTATCTTAAAGCCTTTACATTCCTCCTTGCTGTTTGCCAAACCCCTACATTTGTGCTGTCAGCAATATCAAAGTGAAATTCTGGCTTTTTAAATGTACATTCAAATGACTTCCCAGGTTGTATTTAAATCGGTTTATAGAAGTGCAGGATATACCATATTTTACAATAGTGTGTTCTAAACCATATGGGAGGTTGTAAGTATGATCCTTGTCATGTTCTGAATTAGTTGATCTCAGCAGTAGAAATGCTAAATTTGACTACATCCTGGGTTAGAGAAGGGGAAAATCTTCCTGGATCCACACTGCTAATTGCTATACAGTGACCTCTGCTAGAGGTGTATGGTGTGAACATTGGGGAAGGACAGGATCTATCCCAGTTTGGTTTTCTTAACAGCAAGACACTGTCGAGGCTCACACACGAACAATAGCTGCTGAGGCAAGGTACCAGAGGGAGGCAGTCGCCTGTGGAACTGTATGCCAGTGAGGGAGTTGGTGCTTTCAGGATCAGAGGGTAGAAGATTGGAGAGAGAAAAAAAGGAGTTCATAAATTAACCTCTTTCATTAAGACAGACAGTAATGCATAACTTCAAAGACATTTAAAAAAAATTGTTTAACAGAAGTAAACTCCACAAAATAGTCCAAATATGTTTGTGTTTAATGTAAGACATCATATCTACAGTGGGCTGAAGTGTCTTTTACTTTACTCAGTTCTCGTCAATTCCTAAATGAAAAAAAGCCAATATAAATTGCACTTCAATGCAAAATTACAAAAACATGATACTGACATTCTACTTTGCAGATTTGTTCAAAGTCCAGTATTTCTGACCTTTGTAATAGCAATTCAGGATCTGTTTCTATTTTCGGCAAAATCACAATAAAATTGTTAAATAAAATTATTCACTGAAATGTTTTGTCAGCATTACATACATGGCTAAGATTTTAATTTAAGGGATCATAGAAGAATGTCTGTATGATGACAAGCAAAACAGGCCTGAGAAAAATGTGTTAATATCTCAACGAAAGACTCCCCAAGCAGCCAAAATAATAGTTTTAATATTTACATTACACCACTACCACCAATCCTTTGACACTTGAATCTTGCAGTCAATGGTAATGAAGATCCACATCTTCATAAGTCTCCTTATTTGCTTTAGGGACTAAAACTTCCCCACAACCAATCAGGTTCCAATGGACCTGCAACAAGCCTACAGCAGACCTCAACTATAAAAATAAGAACACAATATAGGGAGATTGTTTTTTTTAATCACTCTCCCAGGGATCTGGATTGCACCAAGAATTAACGTAAATGGACCTTTAGATTCCCAATTGCAAGAGTACAGCTAAGTCCCAGTCTCAACTGAAATTGGGCTATGCAGGTAATATCTTTTGGAGGAAGGTGGGGGCGGACCCCTTCCTATATCCCTAAAAACATATGGCAGATCAAGCAAGTTATGCTGATGGCACCAATGAAGATGTCCGATAATCCCAGCCTTCCAAGGAAAATTGAGTTAAAGATGAAATTTAAATATTTAACAAAACTCCTCCTATACTAATCTAAAAAATATTTGAAATACTACATGCTAGTAATACTTATGAACCAGATGTTATGTTATACAACTAAAAACAAAGCACACTTAGCACCAACAAACTAACTAATCAGAGATAATCCTGTTATACGAGAAAGGAAAGTGTGAAATAAAATGAGTAAAATCACATCTCCATAATATCTGTGACTAAGTGGGATTAGCAAAATCCCCCGAGAGAGAACATGAGTAAGAGCCTTTCTGAATACCAAGCAAATCTCTAAGAAAAATGCAAATGGTTTCCTAATTATCTACAGGCTATTAACATGCAGTTCCAATTACCAGCAATTAAAATCTGTTTAAACATTATGACAAAAGTTTATTGAAACGGGGGGAAATGATATGCTAATTACTGCACTATAAAACAAATGCTAAGTGTCTATTTTGACTAGAGACATAATAAATAGCAAATTTCACACATCCTGAATTGGTAACAGCCCATTCAACACTCGCTGTGATTTGAAAACAATCCTTAAGGTCATGCCTGATGTACTTACAAAGACAGAAGGTTTATGAACATTCATTCATTTTTTAAATTTTAAACTTCACATCATTGTTATCAATATCATTTAAATTTTCTTTTTAAATTTAATGAGATTAAATTTGGTTTCTCTCATTGCCGATTCTGCTAACTGCTTATAGCACGAACGCAAGAGCAATTTGGGACTTGCACATAAATCTCTAGTTAATGGACTAAATTTCCCTAAAGGATTTTAAATATGCTAAATCTTTGTGTTTTAATACTCTGTGAAACATGCTTTGATTTTGAACTTGCATTAGTGTTACTATACATTTCGCAATTTTGGTTCAAAAATAATTTTGTACTGTCTGTCAATCCACAGCAGATGAACACACACAGATTCTAGCTGTGGTTTCCAACCTTTTTTTGTTCTCATTATATAGGATTTCTGCAGGCCTAGCAAATGTATTATCCTATGAACTTAATTTTATTAATTAACTACTGTAACTTATCTTTTTTTTTTACCCTATGCTACACTTTAGCTAAGAGTTCATTCTACCATCTTCCAAAGTTAAGGAAGATCACGTGCAGGCATGTGATATAACCAGTAATCTGAAATAGTGAAAATATTTTCTGCTCAATCCTTGAGTTCACTGCAAACTACCTAGATGTTGATCCAGTAAAGCCACATTTCAAGTCATAGCAAATGACGGCTCGCCTGCAGTAGTGGTCTTCGATGTTGAGCCCAAGAAAAATACCTAAAGGCCTCAAAATTATTATATACTAGGATGCACACTGAAAATATTTATTGTAACTGCAACTAATACAAATATGCCATGCAAGATATAATGGGAGGCATTCAAGGAGGAGATAGTGAGGGTTCAGAGCAAATATGTTCCCACAAAGAAAAAGGGTGGGACTCCCAAATCTAGAGCCTCCTGGACGTCAAGGGACATACAGGGTAAGATGAGGCAATAAAGGGAAGCTTATGTCAGATACCGAGAGCTAAATACTGCAGAAAGCTTAGAGGAGTATAGCAAGTGCAGGGGTGAAATTAAAAAAGAAATTAGGAAAGCAAAGAGAGGGCATGAAAAAATATTGGCCATTAAAATCAAGGAAAACCCCAAGATGTTGTATAAATACATAAAGAGCAAGAGGATAACTAAAGAAAGAGTAGGGCCTATTAGAGACCAAAAATGAAGCTTGTCTGGGGAGGCAGAAGACGTGGGTATAGTTCTTAATGAAAACTTTGCATTCGTCTTCACAAAAGAGAGGGATGGTGCAGACATTGTAGTTAAGGAGGAGGAGTGTGAAATAACAGATAAGATAAACATAGCGAGAGAAGAAGTGTTAAAGAGTTTAGCATCTTTGAAAGTAGATAAATCGCCAGGCCCGGATGAAATGTATCCCAGGCTGTTAAGAGAAGCAAGGGAGGAAATAGCAGAGGCTCTGACCATCATTTTCCAATCCTCTCTGGCTACAGGTGTGGTGCCAGAGGACTGCTAACATTGTTTAAAAAAGTAGAAAGGGATAGACTGAGTAATTACAGGCCAGTCAGCCTAACCTCAGCGATGGGCAAATTATTGGAAAAAATTCTGAGGGACAATATTAATCGTCATTTAGAAAGGCACGGATTAATCAAGGACAGTCAGCATGGACTTGTTGAGGGAAGGTCGTGTCTGACTAACTTCACTGAATTTTTTGAGGAGGTAACAAGGAGGGTTGTTGAGGGTACTGCGTTTGATGTAGTCTACATGGATTTTAGCAAGGCATTTGACAAGGTTCCACATGGCAGACTGGTCAGAAAAGTAAAAGCCCATGGGATCCAAGGGAAAGTGGCAAGTTGGATCCAAAATTGGCTCGGTGGCAGGAAACAAAGGCTAATGGTCGACGGATGTTTGTAACTGGAAAGCTGTTTCCAGTGGGGTTCTGCAAGGTATTAGGTCCCTTGCTTTTTTGTGGTATACATCATGATTTAGACTTCAATGTAGTGAACATGATTAAGAAGTTTGCAGATGATACAAAAATTGGCTGTGAGGTTGATAGTGAGGAAGAATGTTGTATACTGCAGGAAGATATCAATGGACTGGTCAGGTGGGCAGAAAAGTGGCAAATGGAATTCAATCCGGAGAAGTGTGAGGTAATGCATTTGGGGAGGGCTAACAAGGAAAGGGAATACACATTAAATGGTAGGACACTGAGAAGTATAGAGGAACAGAGGGACCTTGGCGTGCATGTCCACAGATCGCTGAAGCTAGCAGGACAGATGGATAAGGCAGTTAAGAAGGCATACGGGATACTTTTATTAGCCGAGGCATAGAATACAAGAGCAGGGAGGTTATGCTTGAACTGTACAAAACACTAGTTAGGCCACAGCTAGAGTATTGTGTACAGTTCTGGTCACATTACAGGAAAGATGCGATTGCACTAAAGGGGCTAAGAGGAGATTTACAAGGATGTTGTCAGGACTGGAGAATTTTAGCTATGAGGAAAGATTGGGTAGGCTGGGGTTGTTTTCTTTGGAACAGAGGAGGCTGAGGGGAGACTTGATTGAGGTGTATAAAATTATGAGGGGCCTAGATAGAGTGGATAGGAAGGACCTATTTCCACTAGCAGAGAGGTCAATAACCAGGGGGCATAGATTTAAAGTAATTAGTAGAATGATTAGAGGGGAGTTCAGGAGAACTTTTTTCACCCAGAGGGTGGTGGTGGTCTGGAACTCACTGCCTGAAAGGGTGGGAGAGGCAGAAATGCTCATCACATTTAAAAAGTACTTGGTTATGCACTTGAAGTGCTGCAACCGACAGGGCTACGGACCAAGAGCTGGAAAGTGAGATTAGGCTGGATAGCTCCTTTTCAGCCGGCATAGACACGATGGGTCGAATGGCCTCCTTCTGTGCCATAAATTTCTATGATTCTATATTGAAATCTGGCCAATTGTGACTTTTGATATGCCAACCATTTTCTTGAAACTCCCTCCCTGCGCCTCAACTCATTACCACGTCAGTTAGCAGCAGCAATTCCTTGTTTCATAAAATCTGAGAGTTGCCTCCACTTCAAGTAGCAGCAGATGGCTTTATTTTTTACTACAACGGTCACTTGCACTGAAAATTCATGCTCATTACACTGGCAATGCTGCTTCCCATTTACTCCTCTGTCAGCTCCTGGCTGGTTTACCGTTTAAGAGCTGATTGTGCGCAGGAGACTCTGCCATTCAATATGGGAACTTAGTTGGGTTAAAATTAATCAGTTTAAATTGCAGTTAATCCAAAATATATTTGGTTAATCTGTGTATAAGGATTTCTGCCCGTTTTAATGGTATTCTACATTCTCACATCACAATTCACATCTGGATAGGTGCAACAAATCATATTTGACAACAGAAGAGGCGCGCACAGCTTCCAAGACACCAGTTGGGTACTTTGGCCATGTTTCACACTTTTTTTTGTGACATTTTAGGATTAAGTTAAATGAAACACTAATTACAACTAGTACATCTCTTGTGAAATTGCTCATGGGTAGTCTGGGACTTGCAACATGGTTTCTGATGTTTATTGCAGTCCCACAGCAGACCAAATGACAGGAGGTTGCCTATTGCGTAATACAAAAAATCCACAAGCAATACATCACTACTAACATAAGGTTGAAGATATTACATCCAACTGCCCAACTTTTTCAAACAAATGTTAAAAAATCAGATCAAGTTTTTTTGTAAATACGTGTACATTGTAAGTGAGATTATACTGAACAGAATGACAACTTTCCACAACAGTCTACTCCTGATAATTCAAAGTAAGTTGTTACATTAAAATAAATTGATTTATCCAACAATTTGAATTAAGCAATGTAAATAATACAGTAAAATGAGGATTTGGTGTGAAAAATTAATCAGATAATTTGAATTAAGTCTACACTCTTATTCTCACAATTTATTTTGAATTATACCTAGAATTAGATGAAGGATATTCAGGATCAGAGGATGTCAAATAAAAGCCCAAGGATGACTGAGGAGGTGACCTGATAGAGGGCTTTAACATTATGATAGCGTTTGGTAGGGTAGACGTAGAAGATGTTTTCACTTGTGGGTGAGACCAGAACTAGGGCCATAAATACAAGGTAGTCACTAATAAATCTAATAGGGAATTCAGAGAAATTCTTTAGCCAAAGAGTGGCTAGAATGAGGAACTCGCTACTACAGGTTGAGCGTCCAAAATCCGGAGTTCTGGAATCCGGAATCCGGGACGATTGGTGGCAGGGTCGTCCGGAATCCGTAAAATGTTCCGGAATCCGGACACCCTGTCAAACCGCAACCTGGGTCCAGGCATTTCCGGACTCGGAACGTGTTTCTGATATCCGAAGTCCGGAAACGCCCGAGCCCAGGTTGCGATA
Organism: Squalus acanthias; assembly: GCA_030390025.1. Classification (NCBI taxonomy): domain Eukaryota; kingdom Metazoa; phylum Chordata; class Chondrichthyes; order Squaliformes; family Squalidae; genus Squalus; species Squalus acanthias. Next base: position 153,175,575 of record CM059426.1, on the reverse strand, counting down.
TTTCCGGACTTCGGACGTCAGAAACACATTCCGAAGTCCGGAAAAACACGAAAACCGGCTCGGCCTCGTTCCCAAGGTTGCCGGATTCAGGACGCTCAACCTGTACAAGGAGTAAGTTGGGGCGAACAGCATAAATGCATTTAAGGGGAAGCTAGATAAGCACATGAAGGAGAAAGGAATGAAAGGATATGTTGATGAGGTTAGATGAAGAGGGGTGGGAGGAGGCTCGTGTGGAGCATAAATCCCGTCATGGACCTGTTGGGGTGGTTTCTGTGCTGTAAATACTTTGTATGTTTTTTTTTTAAACGACACCCACAAAATCAATGTCAGACTTCGAGTTAGGTAGTACAGGGCTGCCACAGGTGACAGTGTTGCAAGTTAAATGAGACAACATTAGTTAGAATAATTAAACTGCTCTAACCAACTGGTTAATAATGCAATTAACAGTATCTGTTACTAATTAAAATAGCTCTACCACAAATAAAAAGATAAACATTCACAAGCATGTGTACCTGTGGTTACCTGGAGTAAGATTACTTTTTAAGTTGTAAAAAAAAATTAAACTTGCATAGTATGCATTAATTTCACTTTACTTCCTCCTCTCTAAAGCCAGAGACACACACCAGACCCAAAGATTCTGTGAACTGCTCCTAGGTGACAATGGACAACACTAAATAACAGCTGTTATGCCAAAAGAAAGCTTTGAGTGATTTCGTGTGAGGAAGTACATAGCTGTTGGTTGGCATTTCCATTACCATCTCCCAACAAACATCACTCCAAGTTCTCACCCCAGGGTTAGTCTCTCTAATCACCTCCCTGTCCTTTCTCCTTCCAATGCCCTTTTCCATCCTCCCAGCTGCCTTTATAATGCCCCCTCAACCCCCCCCCCCCCCCCCCAAACAGAATATTTGTCTGCTTGTGAGCAAAGTGGTCATCATCCATGACCTCACCTTGGATGAGCTTATTGACATTCTGGGCTTGACAGAGACCTGGCTCATGGACAACAGCTCATTTCTCCTCACCCTTCCCCTGCTCCGACTGACTTTCTATTCCACCATATGCTCTGCTGAAACTGCTATTACAGCAATGTGGTCATCAATACCTGGTCTCATCTCAGCTTCTCCCCTTACTCCACTGGCATCTTTCCCTCATTCAAACACTTCACTCTTTTCCATACTTCCAAACGCTCCTTTAGAGTTCTCTCTATCGACAGCCTTCCCAAGCCCCTCAGTGCTAAACTATGCAAGTTTTCCTCCTTCTGCATCTTTACCAAGAAAATCCTGATACTTGGTGATTGCCAAATTCTATCCTAATTTCACTTGTTGCCTCTCTGCTGTCCTGTTCTCATGCAACCCCACAAGGTGCATTAATGCCCACACCAGGGCCACCTTCTTGACCTAGTCATCATGCAAGGCCTCACTGCCTCTGGAGTTTCAATTACTGATACAGATCATCTCAGGATACTTCCTCATCTCCCTACCTAACTCTAATCCCATCACCCTCATCTACTTCCATGGAAAGACATACTCTCAAATCTCCAACTCCGCTGTTGGCCTTCCATAACACCACTGCTACTATTGATATGCTGGCTCTGCTTTCAATGCTCTTGTTCCCACTAACTTATTCATGGTATCACATGACCAGATTGCTTTACTACTCCAGGATAATCCCATAGGGCAAAGACAACCCAAGATTCCTGAACAATTAACCAGCTCCTTCCCTCATCCACTTAACCTTCACCTCAGACACCAAGTATGAAAAGTTTATGAATGTCTTAAAGGCAAGAGTATCCGCACAGTTGCTTCAACTGTTCTCATTGTCTCCTCCTGCACCCCCCTCCCCCCGCACTGTCTTTGACTACCTCAACCACTTTCTTGCTCTCGGCCCAAAATCTATATTACTCTAGATTCTCCCCCTATCCTCTCTTGAACCAGCATCAACAGCCTTTTGGGGGAACGAGTTACAGATTTCCACTACCCTTTGTGTGAAATAGTACTTCCCGCTTTCTCTCCTAAACGGCCGAGCTCTGATAAGGTTATGCTTTCTTGTTCTGGATTCCTCCACAAGAGGAAATAATTTTACTATCTTTACCCTTTCAAATTCCTTAATCATTTTAAGTACCTCAATTAGATCACCCCTTCTAAACCAAGAGGATAGAAGCCAAGTTTATGCATCCTGTCCTCATAATTAAACCTTTTTAGCCCTGGTATCATTCTGGCGAATCTGTGCTGTACCCCTTCTATGACCAATATATCTTTCCTGAGATTTGGAGCCCAAAAGTGAACAGAGTACTCCAGATGGTGTCTGACCAAAGCGCTCTACAACGGAAGCATCACTTCCTCGCTTTTGAATTCCAACTCGCTTAAGATAAACACCAAAATCTCACCCATCTCTTACTTTCTTGAACTCCTCCCCATACAGCTCCTGATTATTTAACTACCTTTCCTTGCCTTGAAGTTTGCCAATAACATAAATGAGCCACTTTGACCAAGCACATCCATCCCCCTTCAAAACAGCCTTCTCCAACCTCTCGTTGAAAAGCCCACCCTAGTCCCCATCTGTCCTCTCCAACTACTGGTCTATTGTTAAAATGCACTGTCGTCTCCTAGTACTATGTTCACCTCTCCTGCAGCCTCCTATTCAAAACCCTTCAGTATAAGGTTCCACAGTACTCAGGCGACAAGACTGGCAAATGTCATAATGATATCCTCCATGACTGTAACCACAGCATGCTACTGCTCCGTCTTCCCCAGTGCATTTGACACATAGTCAATCATCTCATCCTCCTCTATTGTCTCTCCTCTGTGATCCAACCTCCACAGAATGCTCTCAAGTGGTTGCACTGGTACCTGTCCCTCAGTGCTTCTCCAGCAATGGGCTTCCGCTCCTCCTGCCTCTGCACAGTCACTTCTGGTGTACCCCAAGGGTCCAATTTTGGTCCTTTTCCTTAATTTACATGTTGCCTATCGGTGATAAGAGGTCATTCTGTAGTCATAGGGTCAGTTCCCATATATATTCTAATGACACTTGGCTCTACTGTTTGCTTGACTTTACAACTACCTGTGTTGTCAGAATGCCTGCCCAACAGCAAATCATGGAAAAGCCTGAATTGCCACTAATTGAACACTGGGTCATTATAACAGAAGGGGAAGAGATATCCTGAAATACATCCAAATAAATTTATTTGACACAGGCTTCCTCCAATGATTCAGTTAGTAAATATATTGCCAGTGTGGAACAGAGTCATACAGACCAGGAAGGGCCCAAGTTCAATCCTCACTCTGTGTTGAATTAGCTGATGTGGCACTGACCAATCTGTCAGACAACAGTTAGCCCCTGTGCCTCTAGGATACGGGAGCGAGAACAAAAATTAGCTAGGCATCCTACTCCTAATTACTGTTCAATTACTCCAACTGGAAAGCTCCCAGGTATGAACTCTGCACTGAAGACAGGATCAAATAACCTGCTAACATTTGCTGTCTAGGCTCACAAGTGAAGAAACGGTGACTTGGCCAAGGTACTTAACAGTGGTCAGTGTCTTTGGAACTGTTTACCAGCATGAGATAGCATCATTTGGACAGTAGGGGAAGAAAATAAAATTATAGAGAACTCCCTTTTGTTTTCTAAATGACTGAGAATGCAGTTATTTCAGATGCAGCTGCATTTCTCTACTGGGAGTTAGAAGAGAAATTCTGGTTGTCTTATCTTTGACTTAATAAATATTCAGATTAAACAAGGCTCTGTACAGTGAACTGTGCTGTAAATAATGTAAAACATAAAATATTAGGGCTGTTTCTTTCATCAGGCACAGTGCCTGATTTTCCATTCACTCCATTCCCTGCGGAATGGACAGAAAAATCTAGCACTGCAGGCCTGCCATTTCCAAGCCAGTGCTCACTGCAAGCACCAGAATCGCCCAACTGCAGTCAGCCCTATTGAAAGTACGTAAAAGCTGGAAAAGACTGTATAGCACCGAATGTCAAGTGCAATCTGGTTTATAAACTTTTCAGTAAACCTAATCCTACGAAGGTAAGATCATTCTGATGAGCTTTTTCCCCCTTCAATCTCTTAATGTGTAGCCTGTCTTAAAATGTCATGTGAATTCAATTGCTCTTTTATAGTAATATCTGTTGAGTATCGATCTTTGTGGTCCAGTAGTTAGTCAAAGGCTATCTCCTTTGACTAACCCTTTCCTTCGAGTCATCCTTCTCCTTGTGATGAATTGTTACAATCTCAGCTAGTGTAATTACATACAAGTAGAGTGGGTCATTCATTTCTTTGGCGTCGCCATTTACCAAAAAAAAATCCTTTTATCTGGATCCCCAAATCTTCTATTTGCAGTGAAAGACGAAACAATACATAACAAAATAATGTCCTGAGAGCTGTCCGAATCCATGTAACTGCAAAAGGACAACCAAATCCCTCATTGCGAGATGATGATTTTAACTTTAACCTCAACCTCCTGTTTTGAAAATGGTTATTAAAATGGACAATGGCCCTTAAATTGTTTCATCAACATTTCAATACACAATAGTTTTTCTGACTACATCTCAGTGCACTGTATATCATGATGTACATGCAGGAAACTTTTTATTTTTCTATGTATTATATTATATATGCATTACACGCACGTGCACACACACGCACGCACACAAAAGCAGTTCTGCAGTTCACCCCAATTGGCTGCACTCCGAGTAATTGGGCAAATGAAGTTCTGGGTTACACAGTGGAGCCCAGAGACAGGCAGGGTCTTATGAAGGAGTCTTGCCAAGGAAAATTACAGAGGTACAAAATTGTCTCAGCAGCGCTACTATAGCTAGGGCATGTACAGAAGAGTAAGGCTTTTGCAACAGGACCTGGGAACTGACCAAGAATCAGTTCTCTGTATCTACGTATCACAACACAGAATAGCCAAGGTGCTTACCATGTCTACACGTTTAGCAGGCCAGAACAGGGGGTACAGTATTTACTACAACAGCTAGCAAGATTCATGAAAATCTAGATTTTCAATCTGAACTCCGGTGGTCATCTTTATATGGATACCATTAACAGCAGGCAAACTCTCTCAAGGTAAAAGTACCCGAAGACTGCCGTCAGTGATCAGCCAACAGCTCTTAGACTTTTGTGGAGGGGTGGATGGGATCTAAATACGTACCACATCTCCCCACCCCTAAAGAAATCAGTCTAATAATGCTGGTTCTAAAAGTTAATAAAAGACCATTAAGAGTTTAAGGAAAGGCAAAGACCAACATTTAACTGTAGGCATTCTGAATAGGAATTACCTGAATATTATTGAGGACATGTATTTCTTAAATTTTCTTTTGTATTAGTGGAATATTAAAGAACTCGAGGTTTTATCTGTGGTTGTTTGTCTCTCTCAGGAAATTAAATCAGGGAGAGTCAGGTTTAAGCACAATGCAACATGTAAGTGATATGTCAGTGGAAGCAGGCGCAATATACTAAATGGCCTCTTTTCATTACATTATGTACTTAAATGAAATTGAAGAATATGCTATTTACATGAGAAAGATTCTAGTAAATAGATAGAAGCTGAAATTCTATTGGCCACAAACATGCCCACCAAAGTATATGGAGTCAAGTGAAGGAGAAAGTAACTGGCTTGATGCCAGCAGGCACCCCACCACTATGGACGTATCTTGGATGTCTGCCTGCCCTAGGAGACCCACAAGTGCAGCACTGGAGATGGAGCCGGGATGGAAGTGGGTTTTCCCACTCCAGAACCCCAGATTGTGCGCCTGGAATCTGTCTTAGCATAGTGGCCACTTTAAAAACATAGGTCTGGAACCCAAATGTGGGCCCCACTTCCACCAATGAGGCCAGTATGCCTCTTCATTCTGTGCGCAGAGAACAATGATCCACAAGGTGACACATCCCAAGCCGGTACTGCAGGAACTCCTGGTCTTGGGGACCATCTCCCTCCGTGTCTCTGGCCTTGTAAGGGTTAGGCGGAGACTCTACCCATTAAAAGGCCTCACAGAAATTCCCATGCAAGGCTAGAATCCAGGGTATCTGGATTCTGGCAGAGTTTGTGTCTTTTCCAATGTTCTCCTGCTGTGGATGTGGACTGTGAAACTGTACACTTAAAAGCAAAAGATCTGATATGAAAAAGCTCTTTTCTATAATCTGCTTGATTTGAATTTGTATTATTAGGCCTAGATTTGTCATGCGCCTCATTTTTAATTCTCATTTTAATTTTAATTTCAAATTCTCTACTCTTCCAAGGAATTGCAACTTTTGTTGCACTCCCTTTACTTAACATACATAGAAACATAGAACAGTAGAGCACAGTACAGGCCCTTCGGCCCTCGATGTTGTGCCGAGCATTGTCCGAGACCAAGATCAAGCTATCACACTCCCTATCACTCTGGTGTGCTCCATGTGCTTATCCAATAACCGCTTGAAAGTTCCTAAACTCCACTATCACAGCAGGCAGTCCATTCCACACCCCAACCACTCTCTGAGTAAAGAATCTACCTCGGACATCCCTTCTATATCTCCCCCCATGCACCTTATAGTTATGCCCCCTTGTAACAGCTGCCTCTACCCGAGGAAATAGTCTCTGAACATCCACTCTATCTATCCCCCTCATCATCTTATAAACCTCTATTAAGTCGCCTCTCATCCTCCTCCGCTCTAAAGAGAAAAGCCCCAACTCCCTCAATCTTTCCTCATAAGACCTCCCCCCCAAACCAGGCAGCATCCTGGTAAATCTCCTTTGCACTCTTTCCAATGCTTCCACGTCCTTCCTATAGTGAGGTGACCAGAACTGCACACAATATTCCAAATGTGGTCTCACCAAGGTCCTGTACAGTTGCAGCATAACCTCACGGTTCCTAAACTCAAACCCTCTGTTAATAAACGCCAACACACCATAGGCCTTCTTTACTGCTCTATCCACTTGAGTGGCAACCTTCAGAGATCTGTGGATATGAACCCCCAGATCCCTCTGCTCCTCCACGTTCCTCAGAACCCTGCCGTTGACCCTGTAATCCTTATTCAAATTTGCCCTACCAAAATGAATCACCTCGCACTTATCAGGGTTAAATTCCATCTGCCATTTTTTCGGCCCAGCTCTGCATCCTATCAATGTCTCTTTGCAGCCTACAACAGCCCTCCACCTCATCCACTGCTCCACCAATCTTGGTGTCATCAGCAAATTTACTGATCCACCCTTCAGTCCCCTCCTCCAAGTCATTGATAAAAATCACAAACAGCAGAGGACCCAGCACCGACCCCTGTGGCACACCGCTGGTAACTGGTCTCCAGTCCGAAAATGTTCCATCCACCACCACCCTCTGCCTTCTATGAGATAGCCAGTTACTTATCCAATCGGCCAAATTTCCCTCTATCCCACAACTCCTTACTTTCTTCATGAGCCGACCATGGGGAACCTTATCAAACGCCTTACTAAAATCCATGTATACGACATCAACTGCTCTACCTTCATCTACACACTTAGTTACCTCCTCAAAGAATTCAATCAAATTTGTTAGGCAAGACTTACCCTTCACGAATCCGTGTTGACTATCCCTGATTAAGTTGCCCCTTTCCAAATGGTCATAAATCCTATCCCTCAGGACCTTTTCCATTATCTTACCAACCACTGAAGTAAGACTAACCGGCCTATAATTACCAGGGTCATTCCTATTTCCTTTCTTGAAGAGAGGAACAACATTCGCCACTCTCCAGTCCTCTGGCACCATTCCCGTGGACAGTGAGGACCCAAAGATCAAAGCCAGAGGCTCTGCAATCTCCTCCCTTGCCTCCCAAAGAATCCTAGGATATATCCCATCTGGCCCAGGGGACTTATCGACCCTCAGGTTCTTCAAAATTGCTAAAACATCTTCCCTCAGAACATCTACCACCTCCAGCCTATCCACCTTTATCACACTCTCATCCTCAAGAACATGGCCCCTCTCCTCGGTGAACACTGACGAAAAGTATTCATTCATCACCTCTCCTATCTCTTCTGACTCCATGCACAAGTTCCCACTACTGTGCTTGACCGGCCCTACCCTCACCCTGGTCATTCTTTTATTTCTCACAGAAGAGTAAAAGGCCTTGGGGTTTTTCTTGATCCGAACCGCTAAGGACTTCTCATGCCCCCTCCTAAGCTCTTTTTTTAGCTCATTCCTTGCTACCTTGTACCCCTCAATCGACCCAACTGAACCTTGTTTTCTCATCCTTACATACGCTTCCTTTTTCCTCTTGACTAGACATTCAACCTCTTTTGTGAACCATGGTTCTCTCACTCGGCCATTTCCTCCCTGCCTGACAGGGACATACCTATCAAGGACACGCAGTAATTGCTCCATGAAAAAGCTCCACTTTTCGTTTGTGCCTTTCCCTGATAGTTTCTGTTCCCATCTTATACTCCCTAATTCTTGCCTAATCGCATCATAATTACCCCTCCCCCAATTATAAACCCTGCCCTGCCGTATGGCCCTATCCCTCTCCATTGCAATAGTGAAAGTTACCGAATTGTGGTCACTATCTCCAAAGTGCTCTCCCACATACAAATCAAACACTTGGCCCGGTTCATTACCCAGTACCAAATCCAACGTGGCCCCACCTCTTGTCGGCCTATCCACATATTGTGTCAGGAAACCCTCCTGCACACACTGTGCAAAAACTATCCCATCCGAACTGTTTGACCTATAAAGGTTCCAATCAATATTTGGAAAGTTGAAGTCACCCATGACAACTACTCTGTGACCTCCACACCTATTCATAATCTGCTTTGCAATTTCTTCCTCCACATCTTTATTACTATTTGGGGGCCTGTAGAAAACTCCTAACAACGTGACCGCTCCTTTCCTATTTCTAACTTCAGCCCATATTACCTCAGACGGCAGATCCCCCTCGAACTGCCTTTCTGCCGCTGTTAAACTATCCTTGATTAACAATGCTACTCCTCCACCTTTCTTACCAACTTCCCTACTCTTACTGAAACATCTATACCCCGGAACTTCCAACAACCATTCCTGTCCCTGTTCTAACCATGTCTCCGTAATGGCCACCACATCGTAGTCCCAAGTACCAATCCACGCTCCAAGTTCTCCTACCTTATTCCGGATGCTCCTTGCATTGAAGTAGACACACTTCAAGCCATCTTCCTGTCTGCCGGTACATTCCTGCGACCTTGATACCCTCCTCAGTACCTCCCTATACTCACCACTGGCTCGTGGACTACAGCCCTTTTTCCCATCCCCCTGACAAATTAGTTTAAACCCCCCCGAAGAGCCGTAGCAAATTTCCCTCCCAGGATATTGGTGCCCCTCTGGTTCAGGTGCAAACCGTCCTGTTTGTACAGGTCCCACCTTCCCCAGAATGTGCTCCAATTATCCACGTAACTGAAACCCTCCCCGCTACACCATCCCTGCAGCCACGTGTTTATCTGCACTCTCTCCCTGTTCCTCAATTCGCTAGCACGTGGCACCGGCAACAAACCAGAAATTACAACATGGTTTGTACTGGCTCTCAGCTTCCAACCTAGCTCCCTAAATTCCTGTTTTAAATCCCCGTCCCTTCTCCTACCTATGTCGTTGGTACCGATGTGTACCACGACTTGTGATTGTTCCCCCTCCCCTTTGAGGATTCTGAAAACACGGTCCGAGACGTCACGGACCCTGGCACCCGGGAGGCAACATACCATCCGTGAGTCTCTTTTGCTGCCACAGAACCTCCTATCTGTCCCTCTGACTATTGAGTCCCCAATAACTATTGCTCTCCTGCTCTCCCCCCTTCCCTTCTGAGCCACAGGGACGGATCCAGCGCCGGAGATCCGGTCACCATGGCTTACCACTGGTAAGTCGTCCCCCTCAACAGTATTCAAAGCGGTATACCTGTTACTGAGGGGAACGACCACAGAGGATCCCTGCACTGACTGCTTCCTCCTAGCCCCTCTCACCGTCACCCATCTATCTTCATGCTTTGGAGTAATTACATCCCTGAAGCTTCTATCTATGACCTCCTCTGCCTCCCGAATGATCCGAAGTTCATCCAGCTCCAGCTCCAGTTCCCTAACACGGTTTTCGAGGAGCTGGAGATGGGTGCACTTCCCACAGGTTCTTGAGGAAATATTTCTGGTTTGAATGCTAATCATTTCCTGTTTGAAAGTTTCCCATTGTCTATTAAACAAATTTTTCCCTCAGAAGTATGCATTTAACACTAAGTGGGAAAAGGCTGCATGATGACACGCATCTGAGAATGCTAAGCGAAGTCAGAAATGAAATAGCAGAAGCTACAAACACAATGGCCCAGAATTTGCGGTCGGGATGACAGCGAACTGGCAGCGTTCGCTGACATTCCGCCTTTGAAAGTGACCACAACTTCGGGATTTGGCGCATGCGCATGCAGAAATCCTGAAGTTGCAGTTGGTCACTGACAGCTCTGAAACAGACTGCATCGTGTACCCCGCCAACCCCACAGAGCCTGCAATCTGTGTAATCATCCCAAACCAGGGAAACTGACGAACCCTTCTGCTCTTCCGCAGTAAGTACGCGGTTACATTCCCCACTAAAAGTTAGACTCAAAGGGATTAGGTGTAACTGGGGTTTTGACTGCGTCATGACTGCTAAACAAATGTTAAGGGCCTGGAAAACAAATTTTAATTTTGTGCAGTGTGAAATTTGTCCATTTTAATTAAAATTAAAATTAAGAAACTTTTCAAATAAATTTTGGTTTGTCTATCTTTATTTCAGGTTTGCCTTTTCCCCATGTGAGAGCCCCAATCCTTGTTTTGCTCTAACATTTTTAAAAAGTTAGAATTTTAAGAGCTTACTCACTTCCTTGTTCGCTGTCTGTGAAAATTCAGCGTTTTAATTGGCTGCTTAGGCAGCCTGTTGACATCACAGCAGTTCGCACAAGGGGGTCCCCACTACACTTCATCGATTTGAATTGAAGGTCGGAAAACCCGAAGCTCTCGACACAGGGAATGCGAGATCCTTGTGCGAAGTGTACTTCGGAAGCCAGCGGCGAACGCCTTCGCGTTGCTGCTGATTGCAAATTCCGGGCCAATCTTTCAAACATCCTTGGATATGGAGTACTGGAAGGTTGCCAATGTACAATTCTGTTCAAGAAGGTAGAAAAACCAAGAGTGGATGAATACTGGTATTTTTTTCCGAACACTCAGATTTGCTTATTAGGATGAGAGATTCAGCAGATTATAGGCCAGGAATTTGCATACACTGTCACCACCAATTAAATGAGCTAGCAGGTAAGTCAATCTCCATCTATTTCATAATGAAAGCCCCAGCAATCCATTACTGGATTGTTTCCTCTCCTCCCCCCACCCTCTCAACTCACAGCAACCTACAAGTGGTGGTCAGAAAGAGCTAAGTATTTATTTAAGTGATTATTGATCTGAACTCTAATTTACAGTTTTATTATATAATAGCTTCAGAACATAATGGTACTTTCAAAACATATTAAGTAAAAGTAATAAATTAGAGTGAGTAAATAGAAATAATTCAATAAAAAAAACTTTAAAAGAATATCTATTAGGTTAAATATATAAATAGGTATGGCAGGATCAGTCTAGAGTGACGTGTGCAGCATAGATGATGGGACCTGCCTAGACTCTCATACCATGCAGGGTAAACACATATGTATGAAGTTTACAAAGATTGCACTCAACGAGCAGAAAGTTGCACAGCTCGACAGTCAAATGGGCATACCCACAGCATTCTGGAGGGAGAACATTTTGTGGAGTAGACTTTCAAGGGTGGTTACTCCACAGGTTGCTAGAAGTAGTGAGGGAGACTGGGAGATCATTGGGAGATAGGGCAGGAAGAAACAGGTGAGCGTAGACAGGGGATCATCTATGAAGCTGTATTTGTCTAATTGGTATACCTGCTTAGGTACCAGTTGCGTGGGCAAAAAGGGTGACAAAGGAAAGTAACTATGAGCGATCACAAGGCACTGAGAAGCAAGTGGCTACCCATGGGGGGGAAAACAGTACAGGTAGTTGTAGGGGATTCTATAGTCAAGAGATAGATAGTTTATTTTGTAGACATGATCCAGATTCCCGAATGGTATGTTGGTTCCCACATGACTGAGTGAATACAAAAGTTCCTGCACTCATGCTGGATATAGACTAAATCTAACAATAGCAATGCAAGAAAAATCCTCCTGAAGTGCTTGGGACAAAACAAGCACAACAGAGCAGCAGCGCAAGACAAATTTGCATTATTTCAGGATGACCAGCCCTGAATGTACAATTTCAAAAAGGCAAACTTCAAGGAATGAGGAGTGTACTAAGGAAAATTAAGTGGGATGCATTGCTGAGATATATTAGGCATTTAAAAAGGTGACGAGAGATGAATATTGCAAAGGACATAAACATACAATACTGATTTTTAAAAATTAAATGTAACAGTTAGAACTTCAAAAGGATAAACTACGTAGTCACAGAATATTACAGCACAGACAAATGTCATTAGACCCATGAAGTCTGTACCAGTGTTTTTCTACTCTTGAGCCACCTAATCCAATCCCACAATGCTGCTCACTCCCCAATGCTGCTCACTCCCCCATACCCTTTAATAGTCCTTTTTTTCAAGCAACTACTTCCCATTTAAAATAATTTATGGACTTTGCATCAATAGTTTGACACATAGAATTCCAGATTCTAAGCATATTCTGTGTAAAAAACATTTTTTCTAACTTCTTTAAATCTTAAATTTGTGCACTCTCAATACGGTCTCTCAAAGCAGTGGACACAATGCACCTTATGTTCATTATCATTACTCTTCAAGATCTTCAAGAACTGTATCAGGTCACCATTTAACCTTCTCCGCTCTAGTGAAGACCCTCAAGTGACTCTTCACAATTCTAACCCTTCAGCCCAGTGAATCTACACTGCACTTTTTCCATTGCTTTCATATTCTTCCCTTAATGGGGTGCCCAAAACTGTACACAATATTCAAACTGCAACCCAACTAAGGTCCTGGACAAGTTGAAATACAATTGAAGGTGAATGGGAAATGGCAAAATTGCTTGATTAGAGAGAAAAATATTTGTTAGCATAGTACAATAAGTAGCTGAGAGGATTTTGAAAATGAGTATGGAAGAAGGAACTTGACGAGTTAAATGGACTCAAAATCATCAGATGCCTTGGGCCAAATGACACACATTCAGAAGAGTATCTATATTGCAGTAGTTTAACAAACAACCAATATGAATTCCCAAGGAGAAGGTTCTGCATGACAAACCTCCTTGAGTTCTTCAAAGACAAATAAAGTAGATGGTGGAACTCCCTATGATAGTTTACAAAGTGTATTTGACAAGGGCCCACAAGAGATTAATAGAATTTAAAGCTATGGGAATTCAGCGTATGATGTGGAACTGGATAAAAACATAGTAATTAGGCAGATTAATGGCAAATAAAATGTAGTATCAACAAATGTAAATTATTGTATATGAGGAGAAAAACTGAATGGAATAAAATTAGTACAAGGAGGCTTGTGGGTGACAGTACATAATTTACAGACAACACTGATATAGAAATGTTGAAACAATGAGAAGTACTGTAATACAAATAGAACATTGGGGTACATAGCCAGAGAATGGAGCATAACGGTACAAAAGTTGTGCTGAGATTTTATAATGCACGGGTCAGACAATGAGTTTTATCAAAAAGGACATATGAGGGGATGAAAGAAATGAATCAGAATCATCCCGTGTAAGGGGGATGATCTACGAGGAAGGATTTGAGAAATCCTGCAAGTTTTGCCTCCTCACCCTTCAATGCAGAGCGATCAGTTGTGGTTGGCAAATCAGTGATTCCAGAATCAATATTGTTTTACTGCTTGGATATTCTTTGTCTGGAAATTTCCCATCGGATAGAGCAGCAAAATGCCGCTCCAAAATTCCTGGCCACCAGTGGGGTGGATGCCCAAGGAGCACCAGAAATGGCTAAAACATCTGCAACCGTTAAGCAAATAAACCCTGCCCCAGGATTTGGGACAGGTCAAGACCAAGGCAGACTGGTAGCTAGAAGTCCCACCCTACCGGCAGCAAAGCTGGCCTGCAGAAGTTTCAAGCCCAAAGTGCTCTGTGGTGCAAGGCATTTGGATACCTCACAGGCAATGTTCCCTGTAACTTTTTTGGGTGCGCGGCCCCTTTATGTGGCTGCGCGGCCCATTCAAATCTTTGCGCATGCGCGGTTTCGCCCATACAATAGCCGGTGAATGGCCTGCGTGGGACCTCTAGACCGGGCGCGCGGCTGAACGGGAACATTGCTTACAGGTACTATTTGCAAGTTTCTCACACTCCCCCATCCCAAGAGAGAAAAAAAACATACAACTCAAAAGCTGTACTATGAAGAATTACATCCAACAGGTCTAAAGACCTGGCACAACACTGACCCGTATTTATCATCTCCATAAGTGCTTTGAAGTCACAGCTGTTTCCTGATGATATTGTAAAGCAACTTAACTAGCTTCAACCTTTAACTTTCAACATGCTATAAAATAACTTCACAAAGTATTTAACAACTGGCTTGCATGACTAAGTTTTATTGTTGTGGTATGAATCAACTACAATAGTGAGCAGTGCAATAACAAGTTTATTGCTGTAATGATGAACATTTTAACATACAGGTGATTGTGTCTCATTAATGTCAAAATTTGTCTTTACTCATGAAGTAAATATCATTGAGGGTAGAGTTTCCGCTTTGGGCGCAATCAGAGTCCAGGGCGGCAATTGCGCCCAAAATTGAGCTACTTTTGATAAGTTTTTTTTCCAAGTTTCTGCTCAAACTCATTTGTATATCTCCAAATGCAAAATCTGCCATCAATCAGCGCAATCAGGCAGCATTTTAGAATGTAATTAAAAACAAATTTTTTGCTTTGAAAAATATTCCTTGATATATTTAAAAGTGGTAACTTGGTGCAGTTTGATTAATACAGCTGAAAATGGGTTTATCACAAAAAATAAGCATTTTAATCAGGGTCTCTAGTCCACCACCTGCGAGCAACCCGATTTTAAATAACTGAAAATGACTAAGAGAATATACATAACCATTTGCTCATTATATTGGGCTAGTCAGTTCCTTAGTAAATAAAGAATATATATTCAAAAGCTTTTAAATGTGCCTATTCGTGTCCTTGCGCCCATAAGAACCAGTTTAATTTTTAGAGCCTCCTCAAAGGCCTGCAAATGAGTACAATTAGTGGAAACTCTCAATGATTAGTTCGATCTAGGGGTGTGGCTAGTTTAGTGGGCGGGGTCTGTTAGAGTGATTTTTTTTTAAACTAGCGCAAAAGATCGCAGAAACTCGATTTGCGCTGAACGCAATTTGTTTAAGATTCCATGATCTTTTGCACTGGTTTAGCCGATTTCGGGAGAATTGCGCCGAAAAAACCAGCGCATCAGAGTGGAAACCCTACCCCCATATTCCACAATTCTTCACTGTGTATTCATTATCTGTAAATAAACTCAACCTGTATATAACAAAGTGCAATTTTCTGTGTGCAACGTTGGTTATAGCAGGAGTTTATAAAATGCAAGTTGAATTAACCTCGTTTCAACAACAACAACTTGTATTTAACATAGTAAAACATCCCAAGGTGCTTCACAGGAGAGTTAAAAAACAAAATTTGACACTGAGCCACATAAGCAGAAATTAGGGCAGATGACCAAAAGCTTGGTCAAAGAGGAAGGTTTTAAGGAATGTCTTAAAAGGAGGAAAGAGAGGCGGAGAGGTTTTGGGAGGGAATTGCAGAGCTTAGGGCCTAGGCAGTTGAAAGCACGTCCACCAATAGTTGAGCGATTAAAATCAGGGATGCTCAAGAGGCCAGAATTAGAGGAGTGCAGATATGTCGGGGGGTTGTGGGGCTGAAGGAGATTAGCGATAGGAAGGGGCGCGGCCACGGAGAGATTTGAAAGCAATAATGAGAATTTTAAAATCAGGGCGTTGTTTAACCGGGAGCCAATGTAGGTCGGCGAGCACAGGGGTGATGGGTAAACGGGTCTTGGTGCAAGTTAGGACACGGGCAGCCGAGTTTTGGATGACCTCAAGTTTACGTATGGTAGAACGTGGGAGGCCAACCATAAGTGCGTTGGAAGAGTCAAGTCTAGAGGTAACAAAGGCATGGATGAGGATTTCAGCAGATGAGCTGAGGCAAGGGCGGAGACGGGCGATGTTATGGAGGTGGAAATAGGCTGTCTTAATTATGGCATGGATATGTGGTCCGAAGCTCATTTCAGGGTCAAATATGACACCAAGGTTGTGAACAGGGTGGTTCAGCCTCAGACAGATGCTAGGGAGAGGGATGGAGCCGGTGGCTAGGGAACGGAGTTTGTGGCAGGGACCAAAGACAATGGCTTCAGTCTTGATATTTAATTGGAGGAAATTTCTGCTTATCCAGTACTGGATGTCGGATAAGCAGTCTGACAATTTATAGACAGTGGTGGGGAGCTAGTGCTGGGTGTCGTCAAGCATATATGTGGAAACTGATGCAGTGTTTTTGGATGATGTTTCCCAAATTCAACTGAAGATGCTGGTTTTACATTTGCTGTTCGCAAACCAGTCAAGTGCAATACCGATTAACACATTTCGTACTAGAACCTACCAGAATGGTTCCTTTTGATACACATTGATTTTTAAACTTTATTGTTGCAAGTAGCAGTTCAGGGAGAAACACGGTGCCTTTGAACAAGTTTAATCACATATTCAATGCAAGGGGAAATGAGTGCGGTTTCTTACAAACATGAAGCATTTTTGTCTATCGTGTTATTGACATTTCTTTCCGTCATGGCATATACAGGGTTAAGAACAAGGTTCACCTACAAAAAATAGCCCAGCTTGTTTTGATACACAACAGCCCCAGATCAGACGTTATGTCTGCAGCAGGTACCCAAGGAAGGGGCCACACCATTCAGTTCAAATACAAACATCCTGGAGGTTTTGTTTGAGTGTGTATTAGATTGACAGTTCTATTTGATTTTAAAAGAAACATATTTAAATTTACTTTGCCCAGGTCAAATTTTGAAAGTATATTTATCTTGGCCTTGGTCGAATGGTGCAGAAGATGGTTTTCACTCAAATGAAAAATTGTGCTTTTAAACAAACCTTATTCCCCAAGCCCCAAGGGACTGTTCAGAGACTTAAAAAGTATCAAATACCACAAATAAAACTGGTAAATGATGAGAACTTTCTTGGGGGTGGGAGGCACCATGACCCACCTACTGCATGAATGCAGGGTGGGGGGGGGGGGAGAATCACCTGATCACAAGTTTTTTTTTAAAGGACCGTGCCCCTGTGCAATGAGATTCCTAATTGTACTTGTAGGTTAAACAACATTAAATATTTCTATATACATAAAATATTTAATGTTGACTTTTGGAATTCACATTTAATACAAGATACTAGATGTGAAAATATTGGTTTTGTGACATTAGGCACTGTCATTATGGTTAAGTCATTCGTAATTCTGCTGTCATCAGTTAAAGGTCAATGAGAGAGTCAGGATTTAACTTCCAAAGTGTTAAAATAGCATATTCATTGTCTGCGATCATATTTTTATTGAAGATACAGGTTACTTATCACGACCACCAGACATCCCAAAGCATTTTACAGCCAATTAAGTACTTTTTCAAGTGTAGTCACTGTTGAATGTAGGAAACACGGCACCCAATTTGCGCACAGCAATGTGATAATGACCAGATGATCTTTTTTTAGTGATGTTGATTGAGGGATAAATATTGGCCAGGATACCGGGGATAACTCCCCTGCTCTTCTTCGAAATAGTACCATGGGATCTTTTACGTCCACCTGAGAGAGCAGGCCTCGGTTTAACGTCTCATCTGAATACTGCACTGAGCGTCAGCCTAGATTTTTGTGCTCAAGTCTCTGGAGTGGGAATTAAACCCACAACCTTCTGACTCAGAGGCGAGGGTGCTACCCACTGAGCCACAGCTGACACATGAAAAATAAAAGTGTTTGCATTTTGAAAGAAGAGCTCTTGTGGCGCACGCAGCAGCTTTCTTTGCAAGCTGTTGCAAGCTAAAGGACCAATAGGGTTTTAAACAACAATCCAGCAGCTTCATGGTCTCCTTTACTGATACCAGCTTTTTATTTCCAAATTTAAAAAAAAATTCTCAAACTGCCATGGTGGGATTTGAATTCACCTTCTCTGGATTGGTCCAGGCCTCAGGATTACTATTCGTGTAACATAACCACTACGCTACCACACCCCTCAAATATTAACAAGACACCAGGAAAATTTCCTGTTGTTCTTCAAATAGTGCCATAGGATCTTGCATGTTCAGCTGAACAGGCAGCGGGAGCATCAGTTTAATGTCTCATCTGAAAGACAGCACTTCCAATAATGCAATACTCCTTCAGCCTGCCTTGGCAAGCTAACACAAGCAATGACTCCTATCTAACACTTCAGCATTAAAAATTAAAGCCTGTAATGCTTTTGCATCACATGGAGCAATATACCATTTAAACTTCATGGTCCCTTGATTCGATTAAAATAAAAAGGTCATGCTAATTTCAAGTGTTCTTTAATATAAAAGAAGAAAATAAGGGCCTTTCCTGTTTTTGTTACTTTTAACTAGAATTGTAAACGGGAAGCAAATTTACTGCCACTGCTATTTAACTGCTACCAATCTCTGTTCCACTTTAAATATTTCCTCACTATACAATGCTACGTATCAGATTGCCCTTCAAGTATAACAGAAGGTCCTGTAGGAACCAACAACTGAATTTTTAAAGCTAACATTCAGAAGCAATGGTAACGTTGATGACAGATCACGTTGTGGTTTGCAGCCCGAATTCCAAAAGATTTTTTACTAATATGGAACATTGCCCAAAGTGTCCAAGCTTTTTATAGTATTCATCAAAGGCATTATTTTTTAAATAAGGCAAAATTTGATGCAAAAAGAGAATCCTAACAAGAATGATATTACATTAGCCTACTCTATAAGAAGAATGCAATATGTTACGATCACCACACAACTCTGCCAAAATGTAGTACAATTGAATCTTAATAAATGTTCAACTAGCTTGCCAAGAAATTGTTCATTATGCTTGAGATCAGAATTTCTGCAATCATAGATGAAAAAGCCAACTGGTTTGTCTTTGTAGAACAGATCATTTAATCATTCATTTAGCAATTCAAGCTAAACAGAAACAAAGGAACTTACCGCCTAAAATTCACTGCCATCACCAATTTGACAGTGAATTCATTGTATTTAGTGATCGGAGTATTACAATAATTGCACATTTTATACTCTGGTAAGGATTTGCATTTAAAGGTTATACTTGATTCAAGAACAACACACAGTGGGAGTGAATGGAATGTGGTTTGGATCAGATCTATAGTTATGTGAAATCACAGTACAACAGAGACCAAACTAAATTCACTAAATTGCCAGCTGCTAATGTAAGTTTCATAAGGCAAAATAAATCATTTTAGCTGCTAATTTGGGAGCAGTATAGTGTCACAGCACCATTTACTATTTACATGACTTTTCAGATATTTTCTGATGAATTTTATATCTCCTAGAGACAACAAATAAATAATCCGTGTGTGTGTTCATCTTAACCAGTCTAAATGCAGATTTGATTTTCACAAAACATTTTACATGAAAATGACCCCAAGTGGGTAACACTGGCGAGAAACCCCTCAAATTGATTCAGGATGTAGTTTAATTAGGTACATAATCACAGAAATGAGTGAAAGATATGTTGTTAGTCTAGCATACACATCAGAACTTAACACATTTTTAAAGTAGAGAGGGCAACGCTACAAGCTAACAGTTTATATAGTGCTTGCAGTTGCAGTACTGAAGGAATCAACCTAGATGTTACTTATTTAATCAGAGATTTTGATAGGGTTTTAAAATCAGTTAAGGAGTACTGAAAAACATTAGTACAATTGCAATATTTAATTTGCACGAAAAAATGCAGAACGCTGTGAAGCAGAAAAATCTGGAGAACTGTTTATATAAATATTCTTGTTAGCCTTGTTAGATATAGAACTGAGTTGAATCATTTTAAGTTACAATATAGCATTGCTTTCAATTGAGAAGTCCATTCTTGTGTACATACTGAATTAAATCAGCATTTCTCCCCAAAAATCCTCAAATAAATATGATTAGGTGTAAATAGGTGTTCTTTTAAGCTATTAATTTTTGTTTGCACAGCAACCACAGTACTTTCAATTTACCATACACGTACAGAGAATGAAAGAAAACAGTGCACATTTTACACATTACATTTAAATTTCAGCCCAGGCTTTCATATCCAAGCTGCTTGGTTCTAAAATGACATACTACAAGATAAAATAGTAATGCTAATATTGATAGTTTGTCCATTACAGGTCAGCTAACTGTCCACTGGAACAGTTACAAAGCTGTTAGTTTCGATTTCACAAGGCCAATCAATACGGAGGCATACTGTTTCAATTTTGCCTGCATTGATTTTTTTTGTAACACCCCAACCTCGGAGCATTCATCTTTCTGAAGGAAGGAAGATTTGATTTACTGAAGAAAAATTGGAGAGACCATCACAAAGATTTTGCCAGCAAGTTTGTGACACAGAAAAAGATGAATGTCCCTAAGGCAGGGACGCCTCTTGCTTAAGGGCATCCATTAGAACATATTCGTGTATGCTGCTACAGCCAAAGCCTGCATTTAAAATCTAGCTAGTCAGCTAGCCTAATTAGATTAAGGAAAATGTGTAAATGCTGTTCTGCATGCACATTTTCATAGCGCTTTGTATTTCAGAGAGATTCAGGAAATATATTACATGCCGAATAGTTATGAGGTAGATGCTGCCTTTTCTGCAGAGCAAAATGCCAGTTTTCTCAATACCTAGAGTGAATTTCCATGGTACATTAGTCAGCCTATTAGAATGCAATGAAGGACGATATGAGAAAAGGGGAGTACGTCCTTAGAGACTTCAATCCAGCATTCTCCATCATCTCTCTTCATCCTTCGCACATTCAGCCACTTTACCAAGTGTCATCTACATGAAAGATGATTTGTCTCCTGACCCAAATAAACACAATGCCTGCTCTGTGCACAGCAAAAAATTACTTCTGCCACTCTGCTCATTTGCGACCCCCTTTTGCTTATTCTGCCATTTTTTTTATATCAGGCTTTCTGGTTTCACCTGGGTTTTACCACAGGTGACTAACGTATGAACAGGTATTTGCTCATCTGCTTACTTCCTGTAATCTCCAAGCATTTGTGAAAGCAATGACAGAGAAAGGCATACAGCAATGTTTGCAGAATACCTTTCCCTTGGCTAGGGCAAGTCTCTGGGTGTCAGAAACCCACAAAACCTTGCAGCTCTTTCTATTTGCAGTGGAAACTGGCTTAAGCTGGATATGAAGACACAAATTGCATTGAGGCAGGTCACTGGGTGTCAAAAAATATTATATGCCTGCTGTGAAGAAACAATAATTCCCATCTGTTTCACAGAAAATATTTTCATTTTCTGTTTTTATTGAAAGGAAACTTCAGGGAATATGTCTGTATAAGGGCTATCAGGGACAGCAAATACAGCATTTTCTGAAGGTTATAATCAGGAAGGCATTATCCAGAAACAAGCAGAATTCATTCAGCTAGTTTAAATGGTAGAAATTGGATTCTTCTTTCCCTGCCTACAGTTATGATGCAGTACCAGATGTTTCTCGAAAGCCACATGCTGGGGCTCCTGCACTGAATGCAGCACCTGACCTTCCACATAATTGACGAAAAATATTGATGTAATGACACAAGTCTGATTGTGATTTATTAAAACCACTGGCAATCCCAGGCAAACTGCCAGCGTCGCAGCCTAGTGATCACATGGCATTAGGAAAGTCATCAATATCAAAGCAAAAATAAATAACATTAATGGGCAAGTATTAGAGATTCAAAACTGAGTCTAGCAGAAGATTGGTTTTGTGTGCATGAGGGGCCACCTGTGTAACATGCTGCATGAGACAAGTTCTTATTAAAACCCTACCGTTAAAAAAAATGTGGCAAGTTTTTAAAATTAAACCTCCAGTATAAAAATACGTAACATTTAATTTTGAACACATTCCTATCATATGATAAAAATCTCTAAAACTGCAATGCAGACAGACTCGAGAACACTTACAATACACTAACCTCTCTTTGATTATTACACTCTTGCATATTTATTTTCCTCAATTCAGTAGTAATCATAACACAGTCAAGGACTATTTGCAACTCATCATTCTCTCACTTGTAGACCTTAGCAAACACAGTGTGTTCGGTACCCTTCCACATGTATGTGGACCTGAATTCACAAACCATTACTTGTCTGATGTTGCGAGTCCCAGGATTGAAGAAAGAATGAGCAAGGGAAAACAGTGTTTAAGAAAGGAACAACAAAAAAAAACTTTAAAAAAATAAGCCCACATTGTCAGTGTCTGAGCGTGATCCTCATGCAAGTCACCATGGCATTTGATAACATTTTAGTGAATTGCTCTGCATATAATCACTTTTCCCTCATCACAGGAGTTCTTATCTTCTCTTTCTCTGCTCCAGCCAAAAGGGCATTCTGGGCAGCTCCTTCTCAGCTGTTAACAGTGCTATGTGACTAAGATGTGTTTAGTTTGTTCCATTTATATTTGATGATCAACAATACCTTATATAGATTGACCAGTAAAATAGCTTGGCTAGTTTATTGCTTTACACATTTTAGATATATGTATACGAAATACTTGCAAATTGGAAAGCAAAAAATTGTTTAAACAGAAGTCAGCTATAACCATAGTTACATTTGAAGAGATGGCTGCTATTATAAGTCCCTAAATATTCTAAAACCCTTACAAATCTTCAAGATTGGTTTCTTAAACAAAGCATACTTCATATACAACTGCTCAAAGTAAACAAGCTAATCTTTTTGTTAAAAAAGTAAAAAGAGTGGCAGATTCTCAATAAAGAGCAATTAAGCTGGCTATGTATGCATCAAAGTATTAATGCAATACACCCTGAGCAAGGTTTGCGGTTCTTATTGTTGTTACTGGACTAGTAATCCAGAGGCCTGGGCTAATTATCCAGAAAATGTGAGTTCAAATCCCACTGGCAGAATAAGAATTTTAATCTATAAAAACTCAACTGGTTCTTTAGGGAAAGAAACCTGCCATCCTTACCCAATCTGACTCCAGTCCCACACCAACGTGGTTGACTCAACTGCCCTTTGAACGTGTCAGTTGTATCAATCTGCTACCACAAAGACTGCTGTGGTTCAAGAAGACGGCAACTACAGATGGGCAATATATGTCAGCCATGCTGACACCCAGATCCAGTGAATGAATAAAAAGGGCTAAAAATTCGGGGACTTAATGCTATCCGTTACCAGCAAAAAGTAGCATAAAGAGCGTGGCCACCGCTCTTTCGCCAGCGGGTCGTGGGTCCCGCGACGTCCGCCATTTTCAAAGCCCGGCAGCGCTGCCGGTAAGATCGATGGCCCCGCAGATTTAAATGAAGGGGGAGGTCACGTCACGCCAACTTAACATCGCCTCAGCAAACTTCAACCTTAGCGCTGGGTCCAAAGCTTTTCATGTAAACCTAGCGTGCAGCAAACTGACAGAGGTGCTGTCAGCACCTCTTAAAGGGGCACACACATTTTTCAAATAAGTTTGCATTTAGACTTGATTGTTTTGATTTTATTGAAGTAGTGGCTTGCTGCGATACAGGTTAAAAAAATTTTTTTTTAAGTGTGCAGGGAGTGCTGCTGGACACTTGCAAGGCCTCGGATGGTAAAGGAAGGCCTCTGAGAAGACAGAAAATGCTGAAAATACTCAGGTCAGGTAACATCTGTAGAGAGAGAAACAGAGTTCACGTCTCACATCAAAATGCTGCCTGACCTGCCGAGTATTTCAGGAATTTTATGCTTTTATTTCAGATTTCCAGCATCCACTAGCAAAGGGAAGAGGAAGACGCAGGAAAGAATCATAGAAAGTTACAGCACGGAAGGAGGCCATTTCGGCCCATTGTGTCCGCGCTGGCCAACAAAGAGCTATCCAGCCTAATCCCACTTCCCAGCTCTTGGTCCGTAGCCCTGCAGGTTACAGCATCCCAAGTGCACATCCAAGTACTTTTTAAATGTGGTTAGGGTTCCTGCCTCTACCACCCTTTCAGGCAGTGAGTTCCAGACCCCCACAACCCTCTGGGTGAAGAAATTTCCCCTCAAATCCCCTCTAAACCTTCCCCCAATTACTTTAAATCTGTGCCCCCTGGTTTTTGACCCCTCTGCTAAGGGAAATAGGTCCTTTCTATCCACTTTATCTAGGCCCCTCATAATTTTATACACCTCAATAAGGTCTCCCCTCAGCCTCCTCTGTTCCAAGGAAAACAGACCCAGCCTATCCAGTCTTTCCTCATAGCTAAGATTCTCTACTCCCAGCAACGTCCTTGTAAATCTCCTCTGTACCCTCTCTACTGCAATCACATCTTTCCTGTAATGTGGTGACCAGAACTGCACGCAGTACTCCAGCTGTGACCTAACTAGTGTTTTAGACAGTTGAAGCATAACCCCCCTGCTCTTGTAATCTATGCCACGGCTAATAAAGGCAAGCATTCCGTATGCCTTCTTAACCACCTTATCTACTTGGCCTGCTACCTTCAGGGATCTGTGGACATGCACTCCAAGGTCCCTTTGTTCCTCTACACTACTCAGTGTCCTACCATTTAATGTGTATTCCCTTTCCTTGTTAGCTCTCCCCAAATGCATTACCTCACACTTCTCCGGATTGAATTCCATTTGCCACTGTTCTGCCCACCTGACCAATTTATTGATATCTTCCTGCAGTCTACAGCTTCCTTCTTCAGTATCAACCACACAGCCGATTTTAGTATCATCTGCAAACTTCTTAATCATACCCCTATATTCAAGTCAAGATCGTTGATATATACCACAAAAAGCAAGGGACCTAGTACTGAGCCCTGCGGAACCCCACTGGAAACAGCCTTCCAGTCACAAAAACACCCACCAACCATTACCCTCTGCTTCCTGTCTCCGAGCCAGTTTTGAATCCAACTTGACACTTTGCCCTGGATCCCATGGGCTTTTAACTTCATGACCAGTCTGCCATGTGGAACCTTATCAAAAGCCTTGCTAAAGTCCAAATACACTACATCAAACGCACTACCCTCATCTACCCTCCTTGTTACCTCCTCAAAAAATTCAATCAAGTTTGTCAGACACGACCTTCCCTTAACAAATACGTGCTGACTATCCTTGATTAATCCGTGTCTTTCTAAATGAAGATTTATCCTGTCCTTCAGAATTCTTTCCAATAATTTTCCCACCACTGAGGTTAGGCTGACTGGCCTGTAATTACTCGGTCTATCCTTTTCTCCCTTTTTAAACAAGGGAACCACATTAGCAGTCCTCCAGCACCACACCTGAAGCCAGAGAGGATTGGAAAATGATGGTCAGGGCCTCTGCTATTTCCTCTTTTGCTTCGCTTAACAGCCTGGGATATAGCGAACAAGGCAGATGAGCTGAGGGCAGAGATAGATACTTGGGACTATGATAGAATAGCTATTACAGAGATGTGGCGGAAAGACGGGCAGGTATGGCAGCTCAACATTCCTGGTTACAGGATTTTCAGACGGGATAGAGAGGGAGGTAAAAAGGGAGGGGGGTCGCGGTATTGATTAAAGAAACTATTACAGCTGTGAGGAGGGATCATCAAACGAGGCCATATGGGTCAATTGAAAAACAAAAAAGGGGCGATCACACGGTTGGGAGTGTACTACAGACCCCCAAACAGTGAGAGGGAGATAGAACAACAAATATGTAGACAAATTTCTGGGAAGTGCAAAAACTATAGGGCAGTAATAGTAGGGGATTTCAACTACCCCAATATTAACTGGGATAAAATTAGTGTGAAGGGTATAGAAGGTGCGGAATTCCTAAAATGCATCCAGAAGAACTTTTTTAGCCAGTATGTAGCAAGCCCAACAAGGGAGGGGGCGGTTCTGGACTTAGTTTTAGGGAATGAAGCTGGGCAGGTAGAAGGCCTATCAGTGGGGGAGCATTTTGGTGCTAGTGACCATAATTCTGTTAGATTTAAGGTAGTTGTGGAGAAGGACAAGGATAGACCAGGAATAAAAATTCTAAATTGGGGAAAAGCAAATTTTGCTAAGCTCAGAGGGGATTTAGCCATAGTGGACTGGAAACAGCTACGTGAAGGTAAATCAGTGTCAGAGCAGTGGGAGGCATTCAAGGAAGAGATCCGGAGGGCTCAGACCAAACATGTGCCCTTAAAGAAAAAAGGTGCGACTAACAAATTTAGAGCCCCCTGGATGTCTAGAGACATACAGGGTAGGATAAAGAAAAAAGGGAGGCGTATGACAGATACCGAGGGCTAAATACTCCAGAATCTTTAGAGGAGTACAGAAAGTGCAGGGGCGCAATTAAAAATATTAGGAAAGCAAAGAGAGAGCATGAAAAATTCTTGGCAAGTAAAATCAAGGAAAACCCAAAGATGTTTTATAAATATATTAAGAGTAAGAGGATAACTAAAGAAAGGGTAGGGCCTATTAGAGATCATGAGGGTAATCTGTGTCGGTAGGGTTCTTAATGAATACTTTGCATCCGTTTCCAGAAAGGAGAGGGGCGAAGCAGACATTGCTATCAGGGGGGAGGAGTGTGAAATATTAGATGAAATAAACATAGTGAGAGGAAGTATGAAGGGGTTTAGCAGCTTTAAAAGTGGATAAATCCCCATGCCCAGATGAAATGTATCCCAGGAAAGGAAGGTGCAGAAGAGGAGGAAGCCGAAGGAAGGATGCAACCAGACAGTCCCTTTCTGGCTGGGTTATCTGGGATGGAATCATCCGCCTGCGGTACACCAGTGACCATGACCCCAATTCCCCTTTCAACATTTGTCCCACACTTTACCTTCCCTCTGTTACTGACCATCACAGCGTCCTCTTGGCCACAATTCTGAAATTAAAGCCACCACAAAGCAAACGTTCCAATCCAACTTTATACATCTATCCATCCAATATGACATCAAGAAATCAACTCATCACCCTTATGCATTCCCTTAGTGACTGTCTTGTGTGTGCCTTTGCCTATCCTACTGATGTCTCGCAGTGCTATCCCAGTGGCTGCAGCATGTCTGGTGGAAGGCTGCTGATTTCCAATGGGAGCACTGCAAATGGCCTTGCTGGTCAACCTTAAGGAGCAGTGGCTGGGAGTGTCAAATCTAGCAACGGTGTTTCTTCTTCACTTTCCTCTCCCTCTTCTTGGTCAACTACTGGTTGAGCAGACTGCATTTCTTGGGTATGTGAAATGAGAATGGCACAAGGGTGGAGTTGTGGTGAGGGGAGGGCAGGAAAGCAAGAGGCGCATGCCAGAAGGAGGATAACGTATGAGAATACCAGTATCTTGTATTCTTTCAGCCCCACTGCTAGCCAATGCCGCAGCCATGTCACTGTCAAGAATGGCCTGCACCATCTCCTCCATGGGGGTAAGGTGAGGCAAGGAATGGGAGGTGTGCCTCGTGATTGGTACAGATTGCTGGTAGGTGAGTGATTGGGCAGTGTCATGCATTGAGCAGTGTGTGAGGCTAGTGATGCAGTTGGTAGGAGATGGCTTTTGAAGATACATTCACTGACCTTGACCACTGGTCTGAGGTCATGAAGCTTCTTTGGGCACTGGAGCCAGGTCCTGGGGACGACGCTGCTGGCAGTCATGGCCTCGGTGATATGATCCCACATCGTTCTTTCTGGAGCGCCTCCTGGCCCCTGTGGGTTGAGGACCTCTCTTGCAGTGTTGACGCCCTGAACAAAGCTGGAGTGCTGCGTGCGAGACCCTGGGTGCCCCTTCCCTGGCTTGTTGAGTCATATGTGTTGGTGCTGAAGCACTTTTCCCATTTTTTGAGGTGCGGAAGGGAATTCAGATTTAAGAGCTAAAGACTCCCATTTAGGAATTCTTTTTAAACATTAATTTATTTTTTTAAAAAGGCAGTAAGGGCTGAAAACTACATTTTTATTTTTACTTCATTTTTATTTTTTTTATTAGTTCAGAAGGCATTGCCCTTTTAATTTCCCACAATGCCTATTGACTCGCTTCCAGAGGCTGTTGGAAGATAGAAGGCCACGTTTGGACGGCAACTTTGCCTCCGATGCCTGCAGGAACGCCACCAGGAGGGCGTTACACAATAAGTTAGCGCTAGGCTAAAAAGTTTTAGTCCCCAGTGCGCATTTTCCTCCTCCAATGCTTCGACCATCTTCAGCGGCCATTAACCCAAGGCAACTCTTGTGGTGGCCACCAATTTTTAGCCCAAAGACTTTCAGGAAGAATAGCCATAAATTGACTTCTAAGCAGGGGATAGTTTTAACTTGCATGCTGGAATAAGAGTAATGCATCTTACATGGGATCAGTAGCTGGGGCACAGGGTTCCTGGTGGGGTTCAAGATGCTTCTATCTTGCTGAAGCTGAAATTATGGCTCATCCACAATTACATGTCAGACAGGCAGTCTGACAGCATAACAACATTGTGGAATAAACGATGGTGATGAAGAGGTAAATCTGGGTATTGTCAACATACATATTATACACTGTGACAACATTATCGAGGACCAGTGTGCAGATGAGGAATAGGAGGGGGCCAAAGGTAGACCCTTGGGGACACTGGAGGTGATGCCATTGCAAGAGAAGTGCTGAGAATGTTGGGACTTGTAGGGATGGAACCACAAGGGGCAGAATTATAGTGGTGGAAATAGTTTAAGATAGTATAGTTGACCCATCAAAGGTTGCAGAAAAGTTGTCGAGGGATAGTGCACACCAGAATGCCACTTGTAAGAATTTAACCAAGAACATCTCAGTGCTGTGCATTGGAAAAAGTTAGATTGAAGGGATTTAAAAAGGAAGTGTTGGGCAGGAATTGTTGGATGGAGCCAACATACTCCAGAATTTGAGGGGAAAGTGAGGTTAGAGATGAGGCATCCATTTAAGAGGACAGAAGGATCAAGACCAATGTTTCCTCTAATTCTGCTTGGCCCCTTTAAGGGGCTGCGCGGGCCATTAAAAAAATATCACGCATGCGCGGATTTTGTATTGAAAACCCGGCAAGCCGGCTGCGCAGGTTCCCTGAAGCGCAGCGCAGCGCAGCTTACAGGGAACACTGATCAAGACTTTTTTTTTTTAAACGGAGTGGGATGCTGGTGGCAGTTGGCCAAGGAGAAGGAACAATTGAGGACATCAGCAAGCAATGACTGAGGATCGCAATCGAGTGGGGTTAAGACCAGAGTTAGGAGGTGGTCAAGGATCTCATGGAAGAGATGAGTTTGGTGCAGGATGGGATGAGTTTGGTGCAGGATGGGATGGAGATAGTCAGACCTGGTGTAGGGAGTGATCAGGGACTGCAGAGGGACTGAAGCAGCTGAACAGATAGCCATAATTTTGGAGACAAATCCATGAGCTCCTGAGAACAGCGACTGAAACCCCCATCCATGCTTTTATCACCACCAGACTTGATTATTGAATATTCTCCTGGCCATTCTCCCATCCTGCACTCTTCATAAATAATAGCTAATCCAAAACCAACCATATCCTATCCTGCACCCCTATTCTCACTGACCTACATTAATTCACAGTCCCCCAATAACTCAAATTTTTATTTCTCATGTTTAAATCCCTTCATGGACTCACCCCTCCCCATCTACGCAAACTCCACCAGCCCTACACCCACCACCCCGAACTCTCCGTTCCTCTAAGTCCAGCATCTTGTGCATCGCCCTTCCCTTCACCCAATCATTGGCAGTCATGCCTTCAGTCAATGGGCTCCATTTTACGAAATTTCCTCCCTAACCTTTCTGCCCCTCCACCTCCTTCTTTAAGGACTTCCTTAAAACCCATCTCCAAGTAAGCTTTTGTTCACTTCTAATATATCTTTCTTTGATTCAGCATCCATTTTTGGCTTAAGGCTCTGTGAAGTACTTTGGGATGTTTTTCTACGTTAGAGGCGCTATAGAAATAAAGTGAAGATGGTAGAGCTCGAGGAGATGGTTTGCGGTGGAAAAAAGGAGTTTGGGATTTCGCCTGCACACCAGAATAATCCTGGAGTAACAGAATAATTTTGACTCTAGAGGGAGAGCTGACTTTTTTTTTTCCAGTGGTCAAGGTCTTTCTGATAGTGGATGGCCAGAATGATTATGTGGCATAAGCACTTTTGCCTGTGGCCCTCATATGTGAAGGTGGTTGTTGAACTAGGGTAAAAGACCATGAATTCTTGTGAGGATAAGCAGCCAGAGGAGTAAGGGGCTAAGTAGGTCGACAGAGGCAGCAGCATTGAGGAGAAGGACCTGGGAGTAGTTTTTTTCCAGGATGTGCAGGTGATGGTGGGGGATTTGGTGGTGGACAAGGAAATGTAATTAATTAAGGAAATGAGGAAGTGAGGAATAGCCCAGCCAGTGATGGAGACCTGAAAAGTGGCTGGGCCACATGCGATGGCAAGGTCAAGATGGTGGACATGACTGAGAGTGTGAGAGCTGATGTGCAGATGAAACTGAGTGATGACAAGCGGAGGGGGAAAATCAGAGTAGAGGAAGCAGGGGGGATTTGTGTAGGCTGAAATTGGGGAGATGAGGGGTGTTAACTCCAAATCTCTGCTGCCTGTATCCTGACTCGCACTAAGTCCCATTCACTCATCAACCCTGTGCTCACTGACCTACATTGGCTCCCGGTGAAGCAATGCCTCGATTTTAAAATTCTCATCCTCATTTTCAAATCCCTCCCTGGCCTCACCCCTTCCTATCTGAACTTGGCAGTATGAGCGCTCCTAACCCAGGAGGTGAGCCCTGTCTATTCTCTGAAAGCAGTAGTGTTAGCACTGAGTGCTCTGGACCTCGCCCCTCCCTATCTCTGTAACCTTCTCCAGCCCTACAACTCTCCCAGATCTCTGCGCTCCTCCAATTCTAGCCTCTTACTCCACCATCGGCAGCCATGCTTTCAGCTGCCTAGGCCCTAAGCTCTGGAATTCTTTCCCTAAGCCTCTCCGCCTCTCTACCCTCCTTGAAGATGCTCCTTAAAACCTACCTTTTTGGTTACCTGTCCTAATATCACCTTATGTGGCTCTATGTCAAATTTTGTTTGATAACACTCCTGTGAAGCTGCTTGAAGAGGTTTTACTACATTAAAGGCACTAGATAAATGCAAGTTGTTGTTTCAGTGAGGAAAATAGACAGATCTCCACAAGAAAGTCACCAGGGGGCTTCAGAGGGCACTAGACAATGAGCACCTTGAAAGAGAGATGGGTGAGCTGTGGTGTTTGAATGTGGAGAAGGAACCAGAGGTATAAGGGGACAGGTTAGGGTGGGATCTGGAGATAAAAACTACACTACCACCTTGGCAGTTTGGCCAGAAATGAGTGGTGCCTGGGTAGGATGGCCTGAATGAAGAGAAAGGAATTATAATAATTGAACTAGATTTTTTGTCAGGTTCAATATATCAAAAGAATCTTGCAGAATAAGGTCATGGATAGGGAGGGTCTTGTTTGCAAGAGAACATAAATTATGCAGAGCACTTTGCAGTGGTGAAAGGTCTAAACATAGAAACATAGAATCTAGGAGCAGGAGTAGGCCATTCGGCCCGTCGAGCCTGCTCCGCCATTCAATACGATCATGGCTGATCATCCAAATCCAGTACCCTGTCCCTGCTTTAATCCCCACAGTACACATATCCCACCCTACCCCCGTAACCCCACGTATTTAATTCCCCCTAACATATCCCATCCTATCCCCATAACCCCACATATTTAATCCCCCTAACACTAAGGGTCAATTTATCATAGCCAAATCAACCTAACCCACACATTTTTGGACTATTAAGGGACATCAATGATAGGGGTGGATAAATTGGAGGGGAATGCAGGGGAGAGTGTTGGGGGGAGGGGGGGGGCAGGGGGAATGTCAGAGATTTTTAACCTGAAGAATGCGGTGTATGTGTGACAATAGGATGAAGCAATTGCCATGCTACTTTGCAACAACCAATGTTAGTGCCACAATAAGCAGTGTGTGATACCTTGATCAAAGCAGGGGGAAGGCGTGAGCCATTCCAGGAACGTAAACAAACTTATATAACCTTTGGTGGCCGTGCCTTCTGTTGCCTAGGCCCTAAGCTCTGGAATTCCCTGCCTAAACCTCTCTGCCTCTCTACCTCTATTTCCTCCTTTAAAACGCTCCTTAAAACCTACCTCTTTGACCAAGCTTTTGGTCATCTGCCCTAATTTATCCTTATGTGGATTGGTGTCAAATTTTTTGTCTTAAAATACTCCTGTGCAGCGCCTTGGGATGTTTTACTACGTTAAAGGCGCTATATAAATACAAGTTGTTGTTGTTGTATAAACCTTATGGAAAACTATATATAGTTAAAGGAAAGTCCACCTGGAAGATAACTGCGAAAGGCAAAGTGCAATGGCCTGACTGATGGTCAAAGGAGAAAGTCCTGCGCCTGCCTGGCGGTCAATAGTCCAGGACTTGGCTAAGAAACAGAAGGGTGGAAATTCTGGATCAATTTAGGTGCCAAAGGAAAGTGTGGTCTGCTTAATGGTTGTAGTTGTCTGGGATCGGAGTTATAGCAAGAGGATTAGCACCCTGTCCAGTGACCAAAAAGTCACACCTGCTTGCTGGTCAAGGTCTTGTGGCTGGTCAGTGGTATGGGGCCTTCTGGGTGCCAGTGGTCTGGGGCTTGTGAGGTGTAGGGGCCGAGGTTACCAGTGATTCATGGCTGCATGTGGTCCAGGGCTCTCTGGTAGTCGAAAGGGCTAGCCCGGATGTCAGGATCCAGAGACTACCTTGAACTAAAGTGTCTCCAGTACTTGCCTTACCTTCAGTGACAAATAAGGTCAGTTCAGCTCTGTTGTGGAAACCCAGTTAGACAGCGCTGGTGTTTAGTAGTGTCATACTACATTGAATGAAACTGAGATTGCAAACTCAAGAGACACTCTCTCTCGCCCAGCCAAACAGTACACACATTTCCCCTCAGCAGATTATAAAAGGAATTAGCCCTGGATTCTTTTTCACTATGACCTCTGACAGTTCTTCATTAGGACATCAGTAGTCCACAGCGAGAAAGCTCCCAGTTTTTTTTGGCCTGTTCTCATAACTCGCTCAGTGCTCCAAATATTCCCCAATTCCACTGGTTCCTCCGGCTAGATTCTCAATAAATGTCAGGAGGAGCTGCGCGCCCAGGTTGCACCACGACCCCTGTATATGTACACTCTTACCAACAAATCTGTGTAATGGATGGAGCAGTTTCTGGGGTGCAAGGGATGTGTGTATTTTTGCAGCCATTAGTGATGGATTCTCAGTCAGTTGATATTGATAACGTGCAAAGAACTGAATCTAGAAACACCAGAGACCAATTTAGAAGTGGTGGAACATCCAAACTGTCCCACATTTGGCCCCCAAGACCAAACTAACTCAAGGTATAATGGTCTGTCAGAGCCCAGGGATCACAATACACTCCTAGTTGTGGGATTATTCGTCGGGATGATAGATTCCAGGGGAGAAGGGTTATATAAACACATTGGGGGGAAAATTCACTTGGCTGGCAGATCGTGACGTCAGTCGAGTGCGCAACGCCCCGGTAGCGCCCCGGAGCGGATATTGAGTGGCGCCCCCTGCCTTACCGCCTGCCGCTAGCAACAACAGGTTGAGGGAAGCGTTTTGCAGTCAGGAAGGGACAGGGGCAGCGCTATTTAAAGGCGACTACTTCCTGCCTTTTTTTGTTGGCGACATTTTTGAACCACGCATTCTGAGAGAGAGAGAGAGAGAGAGAGAGAGAGAGACACACACTTCTGGAGAGATTCAACGCTGTGTGAAGGAGTTTTGGGTACTGAGCAGCACTTTGCAGGTTCATTTTGATTTGCCCTTGTATCGATTTAGAAGAGACTGTGGGGGCTGCACTCTGAGCTCTTTCCCTGGGCCTCTCCATTGTTCTTTCCAGCAGATTTGATGTACAGGTCTCTCCAGGCCGAGATTCAAGGCTGCAATGAGCAGGATGTGGATGGAAAGCAAGATCAACCCTCCCCTTTAAGAACTGGCCGGGGCCATTGTGTGTGTGTTCCATTGCTGACTGACATCACATGAGCTTCGCCAACGCTCTGAGTTAGCGCCTCGCTCCTCGGCCTTTGTGCCTTAAGACAGATGTGTAGCGCCTGATTTAGCGCTCCAATCACCTCCAGAGGCGATAAAAGTCAAGTTTGCAGTCGGAGGCGATAATTAGCGCCAGGCGCTAATCTTTGCGCCCGGCCGATAATTGCACCCCAAACGGGGCGATACTGAATTTTTCCCCCATTGGCTGTTCAATATAAAAGAAACAAGCATTTTAGGAGAGGTTTTTAATCCCTTTTTGAATATGCAATTCTATAAAGCTGCGTTTACTGTGGAAGAGTGAGACACAAGGAAATGGTACCAAATGGGAAATCGTGGAATCCAGAGTGCTGTGGCTCTGTTGGTAAATCAACAGTTTGCCTAGACTTAGCTGATCTCAACTTTGCAGCATTAGGGGCACTACAACTGGCCTCAGTGCGTTACATAAAGGGAAAATTAAAAACCATCGCCGCTCAATACTGTGCAAGGTATCTCTTCTGCTTATGTGCTGAAACATCACACATGCACAGGAGACGTCTGAAACGCTTGATTCAGAGACTGCAAACAGGAGCTGCCAAGTATGTGCTTAAGGTAGTTCTGTTGCATTTCATCATCTCTCAGTGTCTTTGATGAGCAATGAATTTATGGGAAAAGGGAAAGAAAGTCTTTTGTGGCAATAAAGAAATATGATTTTGAAGTGCCAGAGCAACTGTACATGTACAACTGTATTAAATCATCAGTTACAATAAAGGTAAGGTAACTAAAGTACATCACACCATCAAGAGACACAATGCTAAAGAATACATGTTCTATATTGTCTGGGGAAGGAAGTTACCTGCTCACGTCCTCAAACACAGAGTTATTTTGTATGCACATGAATTCCACTGTGCTTTAGTTGTTCCTAGCAAGATAGTTTTCTCTATGTTAATTCCACTTTTATGCTGATATTATTTACTTCCAAGATTTTCTCAAAATCAAAAACCGGGTACACTTAGAGCACATATTGCTTTGGCATGTTCTTTCATTAACATAGAAATATAGAAGATAGGAGCAGGAATAGGCCATTCGGCCCCTCGAGCCTGCTCCGCCATTCAATGAGATCATGGCTGATCATCCAAATTCAGTACCCTGTCCCTGCCTTTTCCCCATATCCCTTGATCCCTTTAGCCTTAAGAAATATATCTAACTTCTTCTTGAATATATTTAATGAATTGGCCTCCACTGACTTCTGTGGTAGAGAATTCCACAGGTTCACCACTCTCTGGGTGAAGAAATTCCTCCTTATCTCTGTCCTAAATGGCTTACCCCTTATCCTTAGACTGTGACCCCTGGTTCTGGACTCCCTGATCATCGGGAACATCCTTCCTGCATCTAGTCTGTCTAGTCCTGTTAGATAAGTTTCAATGAGATCCCCTCTCATTCTTCTAAACTCCAGCGAGTATAAGCCCAATCGACCCAATCTCTCCTCATACGTCATTCCTGCCATCCCAGGTATCAGCCTGGTGAATCTTCGCTGCACTCCCTCCATGGCAAGAACATCCTTCCTCAGATAAGGCGACCAAAACTGCACACAATCCTCAAGGTGTGGTCTCACCAAGGCCCTGTACAACTGCAGCAAGACATCCTTGTTCCTGTATTCGAACCCTCTCGCTACAAAGGCCAACATACCATTTGCCTTCTTAACCGCCTGCTGCACCTGCATGCTTACCTTCAGCGACTGGTGCACAAGGACACCCAGGTCTCATTGCACTTCCCCTTCTCCCAATCTATTGCCATTTAGATAATAATCTGCCTTCCCGTTTTTGCCACCAAAGTGGATAACCTCGCATTTATCCACATTATAATGCATCTGCCATGATTCTGCCCAATCACCCAACCTGTCCAAATCATACTGGAGTTTTTCAGCATCCTCCTCACAGCACACACGCCCACCCAGCTTTGTGTCGTCTGCAAACTTAGAGATATTACATCTAGTTCCCTCGTCTAGATCATTAATATATATTGTGAATAGCTGGGATCCTAGGACCGATCCCTGCGGTACCCCACTAGTCACTGCCTGCCACTTGGAAAAAGACCCGTTTATTCCAACTCTTTGCCTTCTGTCTGCCAACCAGTTCTCTATCCAAGTCAATACCTTGCCCCCAATCCCATGTGCCTTAACTTTACACGCTAATCTCTTATGCGGGACCTTATCGAAAGCCTTCTGAAAGTCTAAATACACCATCCACTGGTTCTCCCTTATCTATTTTACCAGTTACATCTTCAAAAAATTCCAGTAGATTAGTCAAGCATGATTTACCTTTTGTAAATCCATGTTGACTTTGTCCGATCCTGTCACTGTTTTCCAAGTGCTCTGCTATTACATCTTTTGGAATGGACTCTAGCATTTTCCCCACTACCGATGTCAGGCTTCCCCGTTTTCTCTCTACCACCTTTTTTGAATAGTGGGGTAACATTAGCTACCCTCCAATCCATGGGTACTGTTCCAGAATCTATCGAATTTTGGCAGATGACCAGCAATGCATCTACTATTTCTAGGGCCACTTCCTTAAGTACCCTAGGATGTAGATTATCAGGCCCTGGGGATTTATCGGCCTTCAATCCCGTCAATTTCGCGAACACCATTTCCCTACAAATACTGATTTCTTTCAGTTCCTCCCTCTCATTAGACCCTATGTTCCCCGACATCTCTGGGAGGTTATTTATGTCCTCTTTTGTGAAGATAGAACCAAAGTATGTATTTAATTGGTCTGCCATTTCTTTGTTCCCCATTATAAATTCCCCTGATTCTGACTGCAAGGGACCTACGCTTGACTTCACCAATCTTTTTCTCTTCACATATCTATAAAAGCTTTTACAGTCAGTTTTTATGTTCCCTGCAAGTTTACTCTCATACTCTATTTTCCCCCTCTTAATTAATCCCTTTGTCCTCCTTTGCTGAATCCTAAATTGCTCCCAATCCTCAGGTTTACTGCTTTTTCTGGCCAATTTATATGTCCTCTCCTTGGATCTTATGCTATTCCTAATTTCCCTTGTTAGCCACAGTTGAGTCACCTTTTTTTCCCCCTCTTAATTAATCCCTTTGTCCTCCTTTGCTGAATCCTAAATTGCTCCCAATCCTCAGGTTTACTGCTTTTTCTGGCCAATTTATATGTCCTCTCCTTGGATCTTATGCTATTCCTAATTTCCCTTGTTAGCCACAGTTGAGTCACCTTTTTTGTTTTATTTTTATGCCAAACTGGGATGAACAAATTCTGCAGTTCATCCATGTGATCTTTGAATGTTTGCCATTGCCTATCCACCATCAGCCCTTTGAGCAACATTCCCCAATCAATCCTATCCAACTCGCACCTCATACCATCGTAGTTTCCTTTATTTAAATTTAGGACCCTAGTCTCCGAGTCAACTACTTCACTCTCCATTTTAATGAAGAATTCTGTTATATTATGATCGCTCCGATCCAAGGAGCCTCGCACAACAAGATTGCTAATTAATCCTTTCTCATTACATAATACCCAGTCTAAGATGGCCTGATCTCTAGTTGGTTCCTCGACATATTGGTCCAGATTCATTCAGATGCTTAGATATAACAGAGAAAAACCATAAGACCAATGGGAAATCAGAATGATAAATACAATGCAGCATAAATACTCAACATTAAAAATGGGATTGTGTTTGACACAAAGGGCGTTTGCAGATTGTTAAAATGCCATTCACATGAGGCTGCCCCAATAGCAACAGGTGATCTTGGCCAGGCAGTCAGATGGAAGTGTCAAACACTTGTGAAATATTTTCCTACTGCGAGGAAGCAGAGGGCTTGTGTCTCTCTTTGGAAGTAATTTTTAATGACTCCCAATCCTGAAGAATAAAGGGTCATTTTAGGAATTGTCTATAAAGGTAATGCGAGTCAGTGTACCTCCTTCGGCTATGTCACCTGCATAAGTGTAGGCCTTCTGTGTTATGCACGCTGAGTATTACCTTCTGTTCCTGCCAAAATCTGGAATCAATTTTAACTCATTTAACTTATTAACTTAGCTTAATTTGCTGAATCACAGTACACTTAAAAATGCTGGAAACTGCAGCAAAAATGTCAAAAAATGTCCAGGCGGGTCGGGGGGAATGGCCCCAGACCACCTTAGGAAATATTTTTTTCACTATTAGTCCTCACTTCCCCCTTCAAGAATTATTAAATCCACCATTGAAAAGATGACACTTTTGTATACTTCAGTTTTTTTCACTCCATTATACAACTGATGGAATATTAGGTAAAGCTTCATCTTAAGTTCTGACAAGTTCATATCCCAATGCACTCCCATTCTAAATACTACTTTTCATATGTCATATGAGAGGTCACTGGGTATGAGTTTTCACAAAAAAAATAAACAAAATTGCACAATAAAAATCCTGAAATCCAATGTAATAAAAAGAAATTTAACTTATTCCGTCGCTTGCAAGCAATGGCCTTGGTCATCGGGCTTTATTCAGAGCTGTTGTACAGTTGTACGATATTTTTTGTGTTGTCAGCTTTTTGCAGCTGTGTCAGCATTTTTGAAATTGTAGTCAGCTTTTCTGAATTTTATAGGTTGGCATGTATGAGACTATTGAACTTGTAAAATATTATACAGGCAATGCTCTGTTGTATTTTAATGACCTACTGTTTTCACTTGGCACATTCAGAGTTGGGTAATATTTTTGGACTGTGCTTCGAGAAATCAAACAGGGTTTACTAAAAATGCACAACTCAAATAGGCAGATAAGGAAGCTACTTGTCCAAGTAATTAAAATTACAACCTTCATGTCACAATTCCAAGACTAACTATCTAAAGAAAGAAAGAAGAAATTAATCTCCCATTAATTAGAATATAAAAGATGATGGGGGAGAAATTGGGCTCTGTAGCGCCCATTTTTTTTAGGCACTGCACGACCTTCCAACGCTCGAACATGATATCCATGATGCGCGCGCACACTTCCGATGGGAAGTGCGCTGGACGCTATCTTGGTAAAGGGGTTTATTTGCGTGTGTGTGCACCTAACAACCGCCGGCAGCATCCAGATAAATCAAATTACGATGTCAATCAGCGTGCAACAATGATTTGATGCCAGCGCTGCCATTTTCGAATGCCACGCTCCAGCCTACGTCCGGTCTTAACTTCACACAGCTGAACATGACATTAAACAGCATGAATAACCCCCAACAGCGCTACTTAAAGGGATCACAAATGACTTGCAGGTTAGCTGCTGGGTTATTTCTTCTGGCTGCTGTACCCTATACTTGCCTAAAGTTTCAATAGTCTACAGGGAGTGACCTGGGTGGTGCTTAAATACTTTTTGTTCATTTAAAAGCTTGTGCTGAAACAAGTTGCTACCAGACATGGGTGGCCTGGTAGGCTTTCCTCTTGGAATTGAGCATGACTGGGAGAATGAAGAAAGGCCACACAGAGCAGGACAAGCTGCTAAAAGAGGGAGGAAGAGGCGGAGGAGGGGTGAGAAGGGCTGTCAGCAGGAGGCCATATTCGCAGAGGGTCTTTAGGGAGCAATTCTCTTACCTCAACTTCAGCAATGACCAATGCTTGAGACATTTTCGCTTCACTAATGAGGTTGTGACTGAAATCTGCCAATTGCTGCAGCCACGACTGCAGCCTCAAAGCAGGGCAAGGACCACTTTGTGTGTGGCTGTCAAGGTGACCGTGGCACTTAACATTTATGTGTCCGACTCCTTAGAAGCTGCTGCTGGAGATATAGGCAACATCTCGTAGTTTGCAGTATACTGCTGCATAAGGGAGGTCACTGAATTTAACGAGTTGCCTGCAACGCATTGAACGGGCGTGGGTTAATCGCAATCCCCACGCCCATTTTGGGTTAGCCAATTCTCCCCTGATTTGTCTAGAAGGACATCACTCTCCATCTCCCTCCTATTAGCCCCAGTATAGAGACATTTCTATTCTTCCTACAAGAACTAGTATTTATACAGCACCTTTAACGTAAAAATACATCCCAAGGTGCGTCAGAGGCATTATCAGACAAAAATGGGCACCGAGCGAAAGAAAGAGAGTTTAGAGGAGTAGTGACCAAAAGTGCATTAAAGAGGGTTTTATAAGGACAGTCATAAGGATGAGGGGGAGGGCTGGTACACATAAGTAAGCTCTAGCACACTGCTGAAATCCTGACTCACACCCAAAAAGTCAGGATTTCAGCAGTGTATCCGAGCAAGATTTATGTAAAATTGCACATTTGTTTGAAAAATCAAATTCTGATTTTAAAAGCAAACTCACAATAAAATCGGATGTTTATTCCCTATTGTCTTTGCAAGGCAAATGGCACACAATGCCGGGGAGTAAAAGTAACATGGGAAGGATCCCCATGCTGAACCCCCTACCCTACATGGAAAAGGTTGCGCAGTTTTGTGCACTACTGTGACTCAGCGAATGAGTTGAGTACCCTAGCCCCTCTCCATGCTGCACAATATGGATCCAGCCATCCCCTCTTCAATGGGGACTGTATCACCTCATGCATTTTCTTCCCATAGGTCCAGCACAGCCCACGAGGGCGAGGTTGGTGCTGGCGGTGGAGGACAAGGACGAGGAGGAAAGACAATGCGGAGGAGAAGTAGGTGGAGCAGCAAGAGGGAGAACTGCTTTTGGAGGAAGCTCCCGAGATGCAGCCAACAGCAACTCCATACCAGGAGCCAGCTGCCATACACAAAAATCCACCTCACCCCATATGACCCCTCAGTCCAGCATCTGGAGTCCATCTTTCCTGTCCTGAGGAAACTATTCAACGGAGCAGGAAAGCAGCTGGCAGAAAGGCTCATCTAGGTGCCAGGGGAATGCACAGTGTCTCAAAGGAATAGGGTGACTTGTCTGTTTACTGAATCCACCTACTCTTACTCCTCCCTACTGCAAAGGGCTGCTGAAAAATGCTGTTGCTCTTGCAATTACTGTATAAGGTTTGATATTGCACTATTCTGTTTACAGTCATTGATGCAGGTCTGTTTGTCCTGAACTTTTATTTAATGAGGCTTAATATAAATTTAAAAAGTACAACAGAAAATGTTACAGGAGTTATAAATAGTTCAAGCTTAGCTCAGGATAGAATCTTTTCAATCTAATGAGAATCATTAGCAGTTCTAAAAAAATGTTTCCAATATAGCAACAACTGTAGAGTTCGATTCAGCACTTTTTTTTCACTGATATTTATACAGCCTGCTTGTCCAAGGCCATCTGTGTACAAAGGTTGTTTAAGTATCCTGATTTAAACTTTTTTTTTAGCATCTTGCCAGTTTTTAGAAACCTGTTGCTGTCACATTAATCGTTGCAATAAAGTTGCATTTCCACCTTAATTCTATGGTCAGTGACTCTTATGGGTTACAGTCCCACTGCGGATGGCCCAAACTAAAAGTTCAGACTTTGTGGAGGCAATCAGGCTTTGAACACCTCTGCCAGGAGCTGCTCTCTGACAGCTCTGGTCAACCAAAGCACCAACTCGTCCTACCGCACATGACCCCCTTGGCTCCGGCACCTGCAGCTCGGGATCTTCTGGTTCCACAGGCCCCTCCCCAAGACCCAACCGTCGGCTCGGCTCTCCTGTCCAAATAAGCATGAGATGGTCAAAAGACAGAGGATGAACACGTCACGGCAGCTCTCTGCATGCTGGGCATTCACATGCAGTATCCACTGCTGGGCATCACTAAGTGAATGGAAGCTCTTCCTATTGATGTAAGTCACACGGGTCTCAACTGGAGTTTTCAGTGCCACGTGGGTCCCACTGAATGCCTCTGCACCCTGGGGAAGCGAGCAAGCCTTTAGAACTGAATGGGCCTGTCTGCTTGTTCTGCTAAGGACAAGCCATACATGATGAACTCCAGTGTTTTGCTGGAGTAGTCACCTGCTGAATGCCGGACCTCACAGCTCCCCAGCTTACGCAACATAAGCCTCCCATCAATGATTGGAAGGAATCAGAGCAGTAAAAGTTCAGCACCTTCATGTCATAGAAACATAGAAGATAGGAGCAGGAGTAGGCCATTCGGCCCCTCAAGCCTGCTCCGCCATTCAATGCGATCATGGCTGATCATCCAAATTCAGTACCCTGTCCCTGCTTTCTCCCCATATCCCTTGATCCCCTTAGCCTGAAGAAATATATCGAACTCCTTCTTGAATATATTTAATGAATTGGCCTCAACTGCCTTCTGTGGTAGAGAATTCCACAGGTTCACCACTCTCTGGGTGAAGAAATTCCTCCTCATCTCAGTCCTAAATGGCTTACCCCTTGTCCTTAGACTGTGACCCCTGGTTCTGGACTCCCCCGGCTTCGGGAACAGCCTTCCTGCATCTAGTCTGTCTAGTCCTGTTAGAATTTTATAAGTTTCAATGAGATCCCCTCTCATTCTTCTAAACTCTAGCGAATATAAGCCTAATTGACCCAATCTCTCCTCATAAGTCATTCCTGCCATCCCAGGTATCAGTCTGGTGAATCTTCGCTGCACTCCCTCCATGGCAAGAACATCCTTCCTCAGATAAGGCGACCAAAACTGCACACAATACTCAAGGTGTGGTCTCACCAAGGCCCTGTACAACTGCAGCAAGACATCCTTACTCCTGTACTCGAATCCTCTCGCTATGAAGGCCAACATACCATTTGCCTTCTTAACCGCCTGCTGCACCTGCATGCTTACCTTCAGTGACTGGTGCACAAGGATACCCAGGTCTCGTTGCACTTCCCCTTTTCCCAATCTATTGCCGTTCAGATAATAATCTGCCTTCCTGTTTTTGCCACCAAAGTGGATAACCTCGCATTTATCCACATTATACTGCATCTGCCATGCATCTGCCCAA
Source organism: Squalus acanthias (assembly GCA_030390025.1). Lineage (NCBI taxonomy): Eukaryota > Metazoa > Chordata > Chondrichthyes > Squaliformes > Squalidae > Squalus > Squalus acanthias. The sequence goes on along the minus strand of CM059426.1, from coordinate 153,132,634 downwards.
TCACCCAACCTGTCCAAATCATACTGGAGTTTCTCTGCATCCTCCTCACAGCACACATGCCCACCCAGCTTTGTGTCGTCTGCAAACTTGGAGATATTACATCTAGTTCCCTCGTCTAGATCATTAATATATATAGTGAATAACTGGGGTCCTAGGACCGATCCCTGCAGTACCCCACTAGTCACTGCCTGCCACTCGGAAAAAGACCCGTTTATTCCAACTCTTTGCTTCCTGTCTGCTAACCAGTTTTCTATCCAAGTCAGTACCTTACCCCCAATTCCATGTGCTTTAACTTTGCACGCTAATCTCTTATGCGGGACCTTATCGAAAGCCTTCTGAAAGTCCAAATACACCACATCCACTGGTTCTCCCTTATCTATTCTACCAGTTATATCCTCAAAAAATTCCAGTAGATTAGTCAAGCATGTCAATGGTTAATGCCTTGCGGGATGTAGACCACAAATTGAGGTCAACACGGAGAATCTCCCAGAGATGGCTTCCCTGGTGAACCGCAGTCCTCTATTCATACAGCTGCTCAAACATGCACCGCCTGTAAACTCGAGGGGTTGGGGCGGGGGGGGGGGGAGGGGGGCGATGGAGGTAACATTAAGTGGGCTGGTACCTCCATGCATGGTGCCTCACTCTCAGGACCTTCTGCCTCTGCTGCTCCTCTTCTATGATTATGGTGAAGAGTGATATCCCCAATGGAAAGGTCACTGAAGGTGATTGTTCCTTCTGGAAATCGTGGGGTGGGCGCCCGGGGTTCCTAAAATTCTCGGCTTCAGAAATTTATAGAACTGTGGTGAATTTTAGGATGAAAGCAACCAGAAAATAAATCACAAACAAAATCACTGTGACTGCATGTTCAATGATTTTTGGCATGAGGGCAGAGCCATGAAAATGAGCTAAGTGGGGTTTCCGCCAACATAATTCGGGAGCGCCACAAATGATTCTGAAAATCCACACGCAGAGAAGTTCTGGCGTAAAACTGGTGTAAGTCACTTACACACAAATTTCCTCAAATTGTTATTTATGCCGTTTTTGCACCGAAAAATACGAAGAACTCCAGGGCCTTTCTGATAAATTGCCAAAACAGTCCTACTCCCATGTTGTCTGACATTGTCTTTGCCAGACTGGGCCAGCAGCTTTCCCTAATCCACAGACCTTGTGGCCTACTGCAAGCCTCCACAACAGTTCTTAAATATCCAACCTTAGGTTACAGGGCCAGTCCCAAACATCAATCACTCCTGTTACATTTGGAATTTGGAGCAATATTTTTGTAAAGTTGAACTCAATAGAAAATACTGTTTCCAGAACACATGACCACGACAAAGGAATGTTTTGTCTTTCTGAATTGTTTGTTTAGGCATTATTAATATCCAATTTTGCAAACAGTCAATTTATTAACAAAAATTAGATCTTTTCTAATCAGCTGGAGTGAATAGCAACTATTTTAGAGCTATTATATAATTTAAATAAAACAATATTGTGGGATCCGAAGAGCTCCTCAGGATTTTGAAAGAACTTTTTTTGCTCGCTGTGTAACCATATTTTTTGTTAATTAAACTCAGACTTTCCTTGCATCAATGTTTAATCATATACATTTGTGATTTATCGCTCAAGCCTTCATTGCTCATTTTCTTTCAAAAACAATTTCAGATTTAAATGTAATTTAACCAAAAGCTTTGAAATCATAGAATGGTTACAGCACAGAATGAGGCCATTCGGCCCGTCGAGCCTGCGCCGGCTCTCTGAAAGAGCACTTCAGCTAGTCCCACTCCCCCACCCTTTCCCCGTAGCCCTGAAATTTTTTTCCTTCAGGTACTTATCCAATTCCCTTTTGAAAGCCACGATTGAGTCTGCCTCCACCACCCTTTCAGGCAGTGCATTCCAGATCCTAACCATTCGCTGCGTAAAAAACTTTTTCCTCATGTCGCCTTTGGTTCTTCTGCCAATCACCTTAAATCTGTGTCCTCTGGTTCTCGACCCTTCTGCCAATGGGAACAGTTTCTCTCTATCTACTCTGTCAAGACCCCTCATGATTTTGAACACCTCTATCAGATCTCCTCTCAACCTTCTCTGCTCCAAGGAGAACAACCCCAGTTTCTCTAGTCTATCCACGTAACCGAAGTTCCTCATCACTGGAATCATTCTCGTAAATCTTTTCTGCACCCTCTCTAAGGATTTCACATCCTTCCTAAAGTGCGGTGCCCAGAATTAGACACAATACTCCAGTTGAAACCAAAACAGTGTTCTATAAAGGTTCATCATAACTTCCTTGCTTTTGTACTCTATGCCTCTATTTATGAGCTCAACTGCAGACGGCAGGATTTGACACGTTGGACCCCCTGTGACCCATCTCATTGTCTTAGCTGTGCTCTGATGTGTCTTTGATGTAATGCCTCCCTCGAAGATTGTATCTCTGCAGACAAATTGCTTTCTGTGTTTATATACTGTGTAATAGATTCCCTCATTGTACCTTTACCTGACGAAGGGGCAACAGTTCCGAAAGCTCGTAATTTTAAATAAAACTGTTGGACTATAACCTGGTGTTGTGCGACTTCTCTATTTATGAAGCCCAGGATCCCGTACGCTTTTTTTTAAACTGCTTTCTCAAACTGCCCTGCCACCTTCAACAATTTGTGCACATATATACCCAGGTCTCTCTGTTCATGCAACCTCTTTAGGATTGTACCCTTTAGTTTATATTGCCTCTCCTCGTTCTTCCTACCAAAATGTATCACTTCGCACTTTTCTGTGTTAAATTTCATCTGCCACGAGTCCGCCCATTCCACCAGCCTGTCTATGCCCTTTTGAAGTCTATCACTACCCTCCTCACTGTTCACTATACTTCCAAGTTTTGTGTTATTTGCAAATTTTGAAATCGTGCCCTGTACACCCAAGTCCAAGTCATTATCATAGATCAAGAAAAGCAGTGGACCTAGTACCGACCCCTGGGGAACACCTTCCTCCAGTCCGAAAAACAACCGTTCACCACTACTCTGTTTCTTGTCACTTAGCCAATTTCATATTCATGCTGCCACTGTCCCTTTTATTCCATGGGCTTCAACTTTGCTGGCAAGCCTATTATGTGGCACTTTATCAAACGCCTTTTGGAAGTCCATGTACACCACGTCAACCGCCTTGCCCTCATCAATCCTCTCTGTTACCGCATCAAAAAACTTGATCAAGTTAGTTAAACACGATTTGCCTTTAACAAATCACTTTCCTTAATTAATCCACACTTGTGCAAATGATTGTTACTTTTGTCCCTGATTATCGTTTCTAAAAGCTTCCCCGATACGGAGGTTAAACTGACTGGGCTGCAGTTGCTGGGCTTATCCTTCCACCCTTTTTTGAACAAGGGTGTAACATTTGCAATTCTCCAGTCCTCTGGCACCACTCCTGTATCTAAGGAGGATTGGAAGATTATGGCCAGTACCTCTGCGATTTCCACCTTAACTATCCTCAGCATCCGAGGATGCATCCCATCCGGTCTTGGTGACTTATCTACTTTAAGTACAGCTAGCCATTCTAGTACCTCCTCTTTATCAATTGTAAGCCCATTAAGTATCTCCACTACCTCCTCTTCCACTATGACTTTGGCAGCATCTTCTTCCTTGGTGAAGACAGATGCAAAATACTCATTTAGTATTTCAGCCATGCCCTCTGGCTCCACGCGTAGGTCTCCTTTTTGGTCCCTAATCGGCCCACTCCTCCTCTTACTACCCGTTTACTATTTATTTGCCTATGGAAGAGTTTTGAATTCTCTTATGTTAGCTGCCAATCTATTCTCACTCTCTCTTTCCCCCTCTTATGTTGTTTTACACTTCCCCTCTGAACTTTCTATATTCAGCCCAATTTTCACTTGTATTCTCAACCTGACATCGGTCATACGCGCTCTTTTTCTGCTTCATCTTACTCTCTAACTCTTTCGTCATCCAGAGAGCTTTGGCTTTGGTTTCCCTACCTTTCCCCCTCGTGGGAATGTACCTCAACTGTACCCGAACCATCTCCTCTTTAAAGGCAGCCCATTGTTCTATTACAGTTTTGCCTGTCAATCTTTGATTCCAATTTACCTGGGCCAGATCCATTCTCAACCCACTGACGTTGGCCTTCCTCCAATTAAGTATTTTTACTCTAGATTGCTCCCTGTCCTTTTCCATAGCTAATCTAAAACTTATGATACTGTTCCCTAAATGTTCCCCTACTGAAACTTGATCCACTTGCCCCACCTCATTCCCCAGAACCAGATCCAGCAATGCCTCCTTCCTCGTTGGGCTGGAAACATACAGATCAAGAAAGTTCTCCTGAACATACTTCAGAAATTCTTCCCCCTCTCTGCCCTTTACACCATTACTATCCCAGTCTATATTAGGAGAGTTGAAGTCCTCCATTATCACTACTGTATAGTTCTTGCACCTCTCTGTAATTTCCATGCAAATTTGCTCCTCTAAATCCTTCCCACTAGTTAGCGGCCTAGATACACCTGGTAGTGTAATGACACCTCTATTATTTCTGAACTCTAACCAAATAGATTCTGTCCTTGACCCCTCCAGAACATCCTCTCGCTCCAGCACTAACATTCTCCTTAACCAATACTGCCACCCCCCTCCTTTCTTTCCTGAACATCTTATATATCCAGGAATATTTAGTACCCAATCCTGCCCTTTTTTGAGCCAGGTCTCCGTTATTGCCATGACATCATATTCCCATGTGGCTATTTGCGCCTGCAGCTCACCAATCTTATTTACCATGCTTCATGCGTTTACACACATGCACTGTAAACCTATCTTAGACCTTCTTGTATTCTCTCTTAATCTGACCGCACCTAATATCTTACTATTTCTTACTCTAGTGCTATCTGTCTCTGCCAAACCTTTGTGCACTTTGTTTCTGCCTTCTAATGGTACATCCTGGTGCCCATCCCCCTGCCAAATTAGTTTAAACCACACACCCCCCACCCCACCCCGCTGTGAGGACATTGGTCCCGGCTCTGTTGAGGTGCAACCCGTCCGGCCTGTACAGGTCCCACCTCCCCCAAAACCGGTCCCAATGTCCCAGGAATCTAAAGCCCTCCCACCTGCACCTTTTCGCCAGCCACACATTCATCTGCTCTATCCTGCTATGTCTATACTCACCAGCTCATGGCACCGGGAGTAATCCCGAGATTACTACCTTTGAGGTCCTGCTTTTTAATCTCTTTCCTAGTTCCCTAAAATCTGCCTGCAGGACCTCATCCCTCTTTCTACCTATGTCATTCATATCAATTCAAACACAATGCACATCAATAAGTGCTTTGAACTTTTGGGTTCAATTAATTAAAATTTAAGGTCAAAAAACAGTTTTCAGGTACATTATATTGAGCATCACTGAAAGCTCAGCCCTGTGACTTTGAGACAACATGATCTGTATGAAGACACAAGCCACAGCCAATTACTCTGGATACTTAGCCAAGTAACAAATCTGCGCAAATGGCATGTTTGCATTGCGGAACACTTTCCTCTAAAAGTGAGCATTTAATATAAATGTAGTGTAACATTTTCTTTACATACAGGTAGCAGTCATTAGAATAGGGAAAATAGTAGTTTCATGCTAAGTGCTTAAGCATTTGTCCTCCCTCACAATTTCTGTACGGTTGCATCTTGTGTATTCTATGTAACCTTGAGGCAATATTTTAGCATGGTGAATTGAATAGCTGCATCAAAAGTGTTGCAGTAAACCAAATATATTTATAATCTCCGTGGTTAAGGTTTTTGAGTGATGGCTTCTAATACTATATTTTATGTTGTGTTAAGGTACACTCACTAAAGCCTATGCTCATGCAAATGCTTTGAGGGATCCCATCCTGAACCAAACTAGAAGTATAAAACCAGTGGATTTACCTTGGTGAAGAGCTTCCCCAAGCACCATGCTTGTCTGTCAAAATGTTGATAATCTTCTGTATCAGCTGAGTGGATGTCACATGATCTCGGTACTTCGCTGCTCTTATTAGGTGATCACACATCTTTTCTTCTTCACGTCTTTCTGCTGAATACTGGGCACACAGAGACTATCAAGAAAAAAAAGGAATAATGTTGCAATTTTATTTATAATCTTATCACTCTTACAATCAGACACTTCAAGTCAAAAGGGCTGTAGGGAATGGGATCACATTGTTTCTGTTTTCTTGATAGCCTCTATCATCTTTCACACATTGACAACAACACTAGCATAACTCATATTAGCTGATGATAATCAGAAGAATTCTTATCACTATATTTTTCTGACAAAGTGCTCATCTCCATCCTGTAGGACATGTCTAGTGCTGGTCTGTGTCAAGACAACCAACAGATTACCATCAGCTGTTAGTCCATAGATGATCTTATGGAGAGGAAAGCAATCCTTACATATTTCTCCCAAGGAATAACAACGGAATTTTTTAATGACTTGGTAAGTTATTAATCATTTACTGTTAAAAGTTAAGGGGGGAAAAATTCAGCTGCTTGCGCCTCCCGTTAGCGCCTTAAATGGGCGCTAATGGGGCGTAAAGCAGCTAACGCCCGGGCGCAGCGCCGCCCACGCCTCCCGAAAAATTTAGTGGGAGGTTAGCGGCGGCGGCAGCCGGTAGCGCCCTGTGGCGCTGCGCCGCCGGCGATGACGTCATCGCCGTGCGCAGCGCCCCGGCCGTGATCTTCAGTCGCGCCCCCTGATTTACCGCCAGACGCTATGTCCGACGGGTTCAGGGGGGCGTACGTGCGGCCGGGGCGGCGATATTTAAAGGGGAGGTGGCAGGCGGCCATTTTTGTTGCTGGCCGCCTGCCAGCACCTGCCCCCGTTGCTGTCCCCGGCCCCCGTGAAGCCCCCCCACCGTGAAGTGCCGGCTGCGCTCCAAGAGCCCGGCACTTCTCTTGAGTGCCGGGCTCTTTTGCCGGCACTCCCGATCCCTGGGAGCCCAGCTGGGCCCCGGTTCGCGCTGCGCAAGGCCCCTCCCCTTTAAGAAGGGGAGGAAGGCCTGCAATACCGCGGCGCGACGTGCCGCAGCGCGTGGCGCTGCGGCACGTAGCGCCAGGATATTCACTCGCAGCGCCCCAAGAGGGATGCGGGGTGCTTCCAGTTGCGCCCCGCTTCCCTCTTGGGGCGCAACCACTGAAGTTCCGGCGCGGGGCCGCTAATTTTTTCGGGGCGCTAAAAGTCGCGCCCCGGCGAGGTTAGCGCCCCAAATGGGGCGCGACTCAATTTTTACCCCAAGGTGTTTTAAAATCACATGAAAATCTAAATTTAACTTCATGATTACAATTAAATTACTCACTTTTATGGAAAAAGTTCCTTAATGATTTACAAATAGACAAAAATACATCCATTTAATGCATCCAGAATTAAAGCATAAATATTAAAGAATCACTATCCCTATTAACAAGTGGCATTTTTTGAGGAGGTGGGACCAAGAGATTGACACTCTGTGATTGGCACAATCAGACAAGCAATGTATAATGAAACAAACACGTAAGCTTGTTTCTTGGACAAGTTTTTGTATTGAGTTTGGCTTTAAACTTTTGGAGTGCTTGGAATAAAGCTGTTAATGTAAGAATTACCCAAAAATCCTTCTTTTGCACAATTTACAAAGGGATTTGTTACTTTGTACCAATAATCACAAACCACATAAATGTGCATCCTTTAAGATTTTAGGCATCAAGGAAAAACAATGTTGCATTTCATAGAAATGCTGTATGGTTTCTTACATTATCAGATGTTTAATATTTTACATATGTATTTTACATTACATATAGATTTTACATTAAATATGCATTTTGACATAGGTCGCGTGTTAGAAAATGTGTTTATACTTCAAATCTTTTGCAATGCATTCACTCAGATGAAATTCTGTTAATCATTCTTGCTAGTGTATAATTGAAAGGAGGACCAAAGCTGCAGATCATACGTTGTATAAAGATATGTTGGTACCAATTTCACATTACAGCATCATTTTTACAAGTTTGAGAGATCTGGAAACTAAATTCATTTAATTACATTTTACCTTTTCTGAAGAACATGTATGTTTCAAGAGCTGATCAATGTTTTTCAAGTACATATGCAGGCAGAAGTATATTCAAGAAATATGGTGGGGGGGGGGGGTGAAGGGAAGAAGAGAAATGCAAATGGAATAAAGTGTACAGTAAATGTCTTATAAAATGCCCTATAATTTACAGTTGGAACCTCCTCCACAATTTAACCATTAACTTTTCAAGTCTGACATATAATCCATAGATATAAATCATGTTAGCAGGTTACTCTTTCCCTTTTATCAATCTCTGTCTCTTTAAAGAACATTAAAGAGAAGTTTGACCTAAAACAAGTGATAAAAAGGAAATCAAACAGCACTTTGTAAATGACAGAATGGACTTGGATTGTGTTAAATGGTAAATCCAATGAGGAATCATGTAACTGTACTAGCAAAGCATTACAAATATGATGCTGTTCTATGTTAGTCAACTCATTTTAGACCCCGTTGACAGCTTCTACTGAACCTTGATCTTATGAAACAGTCCTGACAAACAGCTTTGAAGTGTGCCAGCTACATCCTTTAATTTGGTTCTAATTTTCTCAAGTTTCAATGGTCCCAAAGGGTGTCATTTGAGAGAGAAAACTCAAACACAATGGGCAGTCTTGCCACTGATGCAGATTCACATCAAATAAGCTGAACCAAAGCAAAAAGCAATTCAAATCCTCCAGTTTAAAGGATCTTTGGACTTGACCTCTCCCCCACCCCCTCAAATTTAAAGTTAGTTCTATTTAACAAGAAAGAAATGCCACGAGCAAATTCTTAAAATATCCAGAATAAGACACAGAAAAATTAAAGCTTAAGAGTATAAGAGTGAACAAAAGTCACCCAAAGACAAAGTCTGACAGCCATGTTCAATTCTGAAGTGATGCCTCTGTCATCCCTTGCTTCAAAGTATTGATTTGCCTCAGCATGGAAAGAAGTCTAATCCGATGAAACAGATATAGCAGTAAACCCATGATAATAGCTATCAAGGTTAACGTAGGTAGAATTCATCAAAAAAAACATTTGTTTTCCTGGTTTTAATGGACTACATGTAATGTGAAAATGAGAGACTTTGAAAAAAATTGTTTGCATAAAATCTGAATTTATAAATTTCTCTCATCTAATTTAAAAGCTGAAACTGCAATGACCTTGATATTGTACTTCAGAGGGGGAAAAAATAAAATGAGCAATAAAGGAATTAAATAATTGAATTTCACCTATGTAATACACTAAAGAAAATAAACTTAAAGTACTGGAAAAACACTGGAAAAAGTAAACGTACCCATAAATTGGAAAGATAAAAACACATCTTCTCCATGCTCTACTCTTTACCTCTTACCGTCCCAATTTCAACCACCTTTTGTTTCCTACTTCAGGCAAGATGGATGGGGCAGCTTGAGCTGTAAAGGAATCACCCTGAATCACACACTGGTGTCAGCAATGCAACTCCATAATCAGTTTGACAGGAAATGTCTCTCTCCAGGGTACAAACATTTCTCCCTGCAGAAACATTCTGCAAATTATTGACCAATAAACTTTCCAACAGGGATATCAATATTCAACGCAACTTTTCCTCACATTTGACCTCTGGAGATATGGTTGGAAGTCCATCATTCTCCTACTACAATTACTAAAAAGCCATTTGTTTTTTTTTCTCCACCCACTGCTCATAAACAAATACAAGCCAGATTACAAAACTAGAAACATTTCAAACACTGCACCTCGAGAAGCTAAGCACCTTCCCCATACCTTGAGTGCCATTTCCATTAACCTGTAAAACCGTCATGCAAAGAAATGTGGATTTTGGTATTTAACGTACAACACTTAATTTCCAGATTTATCTAAGATCTTCCTCAAGGATATGTTCAACACCAAAAATATTCAACCAGCGGTCTGACCTGATGAAGTATGAAAGTTTAAAAAAAACTAAACATGAGTATTTCAAATGTAGTTTGATTTGAGTTATAATCAAATTACTTAATAGTATCAGACCCAGTATCTCCTAGAATTCATTTAATATGACTTCAATATTCCAACCTAATCATTTGTGTGTCAGCTTGGCTCAGTTGGAAGCATTCTCGCCTCCAAATCAGAAGATTGTAGGGTCAAGCACCAACCTAGGCTGACACACAAGTGCAATGAGGGAAGGTTTCATCCTTCAGATGAGACACTAAACAGGGGCCCCAGCTGATTGTCCTGATAGTTCTAGTTCCTCTGCATTGTCAGATTGCATGTCCAACATTCAGTCTTCGATAAGCTGGAATATCCTCTAATTAAATGCTGGGAAACTGAAAGCATCATCTTTGGCCCTACCACAAACTCAATACCCTTGCAACCGATTCCAGCCACGGCCACTGTCACTGTCTCAGGTTGAATCCGACTGTTTGCAACCTTGGCATCCTATTTAACCACAAGCTGAGCTTTCAACCCCTTATCCTCTCCATTACAAAGACTGCCTACTTCAGTCTCATTAACATTCGCCACCTCTGCTCCTGCCTCGGCCCATCTGCTGCCAAAGCCCTCATCAATGCTTTTGTCACCTCCAGACTCGACTATTCCAATGTTATCCTCGCTAACTTCCCTTTTTCCACCCTCTACCAGCTCATCCAAATCTCTGCTGCCCATATTCTATCCCACACCAAATCCCATTCACTCATAACCTCTATCCTTGGTGATCTACAATGACTCGCAGTCCCCCAATGTCTCAAATTTAAAAATTCTAATCTTTATGCTTTTATCCCTTCATGGGCTCACCACTCTGTATCTCTGTAACCTTCTCCAGCCCTACTCCCCTCCCCCAGAACTCAGCGTTCCACTGAATCTGGCCTCTTGTGCATCCCCCGCTCGCTTTGTCCCACTATTGATGGCTGTGCCTTCAACTGTTCAGGCCCGCACTCTGGAGCCCGTCCCTAACCCTCTCCACCTCCATCTCCTCCTTTAAGACCCTCCTTAAAAACCACCTCTTTGACCAAGGTTTTGGTCACCCCACCTAGTATTTCCTTCTTTGGCTTGGCATCCATTTTTGTCTGATTACAACTCTGAAGCGCCTTGGGGCATCTTTACCATGTTAACGGTGCTATTTGAATACAACTTGTTGTTGTTCAGATGGATATTAAAGATTCCATGGCACTATTTGAAAAGATTTCTCACAATTAAACTGGTAAACCATCCTCCCTTAACCAAAACCACAAAAAAGTAATTCATCTCAGTGTTATTTGCAGAATCGTGTGTGCAAAATGGCTATCCTGTTTGCCGAACATAACAGTCGCTGAATATAAAACTAGTTTGATTATGTTAAGTGCTCAGATTTTTGAGTCATGTGTTATCACGCTATATAATTACAAGGCTTTCTTTTCACTGATGTAAAGTTTATAAAATTTGTAACCAACTCTTCTTTTCATCATCACTCTCCATTCTGAACGATGACCTGTAATTTCCTGAAAAATTACACCGTACTAATATTGCATCCATGGCATATGCCAACATATGGTGCAAGTAACTTACACCACACCATAATTTTCTGAGACATTTGCGCGCACCACCATTTCCCTCGTAGAAACAGTTGAACAGTTAAATATCATAGCTCCGCCCCCATTAAAATCAGTGCCCATCGCCAATTTGTTGGATTATCGCCAGTTTGACTGCCACGCCACCAACACCATTATTTTTAAGTGCAGCGGCATGATTTGTTGTTTATAAATTAAAAATTGCTCGCACAATTATCGCAAATCATTGCAGTAGCTTGCAAATACTGGTCTGCGGTTGGAAAACAGGCTCAACAAACCCGTGAATCTCCATACTCAAATTCATAACACTTTAACAATGTGGTCTAGATAGACTGATTCCAAAAGATTAAGGGGTAATCTAATTGAGGTGTTTATGATGATTAAAGGATTTGATAGGAGAGAAACTAGTTCCTCTGACAGGGGAGTCCAAAACAAAGGGGCATAACCTTAAAATGAGAGCCAATTATATACGAATGTTGATGTGTTTAAGAGGACTTGAGAGTGTCCAATGTATTGCACTTTTCCAAAAGGGAGATAGAGCTAACCCAGGTAATTACAAGCCTGTTAGCTAACATCTGCAATACAGAAAATATTGGAATCTTCAATTAAAGATGTAATTACTAAATATCTAGATGAAGAGAAAATAATTAGAAGCAGCCACAGATTTCAGAAAGGAAGATTGTGCTTCTCAAACCAAATAGTATTCTTTGAGGGAGTGACAAATATGGTGCTTGGGGGAAATTCAGCACATGTGGTGCACATGAAAGCCTTTAACAAGGTACCACACAGACTTTGGAGACAAGTAAATGGGTTGTTAATTGGATTAGTACTTGTTGGAAGGGAGGAAACAATGTAGGGATTAAGGACAGTTTCTCAGAGTGATTGCAAATAGGTTGCATTGTCCCACAGAGTTCTGTTGAGACCACTTCTGTTCATTATGTACATCAATGACTTGGATATAGGGCTAAAGGGAGTGGTGTCCAAATTTGCAGACAATACTAAAATGGGAGGCATAGTAAATAATTCTGAGGGCCAAAGGAATTTACATGGGGATATTGATAAGATAATAGAATGGGCAAAAAAGGTGGTGAACTTCAGTGTCAGTAATTAAGAGGTGGTACATTTTGGTAAAAAAAACACTGAATGGGAGAAGGCTGGATGATGTGAAAAAGCAGAGGGATTTGGAATTCAGGTTCACAAGACATTAAAAGCAGCACCTCAAGTGGATAAGGGCATAAAATACTAATGAAATAATGAGTTTTATGGCAAGAGGTATAGAATATTAAAGTCAAAATGTAATAGTGAATCTATATAAAACCTTAGTAACATGAAAGCTGGAGTCCTGTATGGTGTTTTGGGCTCCGTATGATAGAAAGCATGTTGAGGTAACAGAAAAGGTAGAGTGCAGGTTCAGTAGGGTGCTGCCTGGTATGAGGAAATAGAAAAAAAGACTTAAATAGCTGGGGCTGTTTTTGTTAAAACAGAGGAGATTACGGGGTGATTTGAGAGAGATGTTTAAAATGTAGGGATGGGGACAAGGTAGATAAAAACAGACTGTTTCCAGTGGCTGAGGATTCTAGAATGAGGAGAGATAGTAATAAGATTAAACACAGAAAATTTAGGAGACAGCAGGAGAAACATTTTACATAGAGGGTTGTGGAATGTACTGATGGAGTCAGTGATTAAAGCACAGACCACGCAGACATTTAAGAATAGGTAAGATAGGTGGTTGAAAGAAAGAGGGGGAATAAAGGGATTTGAGAAAAGGGTGGGCAAGGGATTAGGACTACTGCTTATGTGGTGGATAAACACAAATGGTTTGGTTGGGCCAAAGAGCCAGTTGCAATTTCTATGTAATGAAAGCCTAAATCATTTATTGAAGTGAAAACAAAAAAGGCGACAGCACAAATCACTGGGGCGCACAACTACCCATATTCTGCCAATAGGGACAACCATTTACATTTATAAAGAGCCTTTAATATAGAAAAACATCCCAAGATGATTTACAAAGGCATAATCAGACAAAATTGGAAACCGCAACAAAAAAGACATTAGGAGTAACCAAAAGCTTGGTCAAAGAGGTGGATTTTTAAAAGGGTCTTAGAGGAGGAGATGACGTTGGAGATGTGGAGAGATTTAATGACAAACCTTCATAGAATAGGGTCTAGAAGGCTGAAGGCACGGCCGCCAATGGTGGGACAAGAGAGGTGGATGCAGAAGAGGCCAGAGTCAGAGGAACGGAGATTTCTGGTGGTAGGGCTGGAGGAGCTTAGAGAGATAAGGAGGAGCAAGTCTATGAAGAAATTTAAACAGAAGGATGAGAATTTTAAATACAAGGCATTAAGGGACTAGGACCCAATGTAGGTCAGCAAGAACATAAGTGATGGATGAGTGGGACTTGGTGTGAATTAGGATATGGGCAGCAGAATATTGGATGAGTTGAAGTTTTCAAAGCTGGAAGATGGCAGGCTGACAAGGAGAGCACTGGAATAATCGAGTCTGAGGTGACATGGATATGGATTTCAGCATCAGGTGGGCTGAGGTGGATGATGCTACAGAGGTGGAAGTAGGCAGTCTTTGTGACAGAGTGGATATGGGGTCAGAAGCTCAGCTGAAGACAAATAGGAAACTCAGATTCTAAACAGTCTGGCTCAAACCAAGACAGCAGCCGGGGAGGGGAGGGGGATGGAATCCATGGCAAGGGTACAAAGTTTGTGCCGGGGACCGAAGATGTTAGCTTTACTTAACTGGAGGAAATTGTTGCTCATCCAAGACAGGATGTTGGACAAGCAGTCTGATAACACAAACAGTGGAGTGGTTGAGACAAGTGTCAGGGAGGTAGAGCTGGGTGCCATCAGCGTACATGTGGAAGCTGAACACATGTCTTGGAATGATGTCATTAAGGGGAGTGCATATAGATGAGGAAAAGGGCACCAAGGATAGATTCCTGTGCGAGTCCAAAAGTAACTGTGCGGGGCATCGCAAGAGAAGCCATTGCTTGAGATGCTCTTGCTATGATTGGATAGGTAAAAGTGGAAACATGCAATGGCAGTCCCACTGAGCTGGACAATGGAGGAAATGCTTTGGAGGATGATGGTGTGGTTAACCACATAAAAGGCTGCAGAGTAGTTCAGTAGATGAGGAAGTATAGCACACCACGGTCACAGCCACAGAGGATATCTTTTGCAACTTTGATTTGAGCTATTTCAGTGCTGTGGCAGGGATGGAAACGTGATTGGAGATTCAAACATAGTTTCGGGAAAGATGGGCATAGATTTGGGAGGTGACAACATATTCAAGATGATTGGAACAGAAAGGAAGGTTGGAGACAGGATGGCAATTTGCAAGGTCAAAGGGTCAAGTATGCTTTTTTTTGAAGAAAAGGTGATGATAGTGGTTTTAATAGGGAGGGGTGACAGTAATCGAAGAGAATGAATCATTTACACTGTCGGCTAGGATAGGCACCAGGAAGAGAAGTCAGGTGGTCAGCAATTTAGTGGGATGGGTCAAAGGAGCAGGATGTGATGATTAAGATGAGTTTGGAGAAGGCATGAGGGAAGATAGGAGAGAAACTGGAGAAAGACACAGGTTCAGGGCAGGAGGGAAGCCTGGGAGTGGAAGGAAGCAGCTGAATGGATAGTCTCAAGCTTAGTGACAAAGAAGTTCTCCGAGGTGGCGATACATCAATTTCATAGAATCTTACACAACAGAAAGAGGCCATTCAATCTATCATGTCTGCTGGCTCTTTGAAAGATCTATCCAATTTATCCCTACACTTTCTTTTCGATCATCTAGGCTTCCCTCTATCCATCTAACTATATTCCCTCAACGCAATGTGCCTTTATTTTCATAATAAATCTATTATGTGGTAGCTTATCAGCTTCTGAAAATCTATATTTACAATAAGCACTGCATCTATGCTCTGTGATTTCCTTATAAAAATGTAATTAAATAAGCACAATCTGCTCTTTACAAATCTATGCTGATCATCTCTGATTAACCCATGCCAGACTGGTTCCTGGGATGGGGGGATTGTCCTATTAGGAGAGATTGAGTAGACTAGGCCTATATTCTCTAGAGTTTAGAAGAATGATCTCATTGAAACATACAAAATTCTTACAAGGCTTGACGGGGTAGATGTAGGGAGGATGTTTCCCCTGGCTGGAGAGTCTAGAACCAGGGGTCACAGTCTCAGAATAAGGGGTCGGCCATTTAGGACTGAGATGAGGAGAAATTTCTATTTTATTTCTTGGTGACTATATTATATTGATGGCCTCTGGTTTTGCTCTTCCCCACAAGTGGAAACACTCTGTGTCTACTCTTTCAAAACCATTCATAATTTTAAAGACCTCTATTAGGTCACCCCTCAGCCTTTTCTTTTCAAGAGAAAAGAGACCCAAGCCTGTTCATCCTTTCCTGATGGGTATACCCTCGCATTTCTGGTAACATCCTTGTAAATCTATTTTGCACCCTCTGCAGTGCCTCTATATCCTTTATATATGACGACCAGAAATGTACGCAGTACTCAGAGTTCAAAAAATTTAATGAGGTTGGTCAAGCAAGACTTTCCCTTTTGAAATCTATGCTGACTATTCATTATTATATTTTTGGTTTCGAGATGTTCTTCTATTTTCTCCTTTAGTAGGGATTCCATTATTTTTCCTACCACCGATGTTAAGCTGACTGGTTTATAGTTCCCTGGACATGTTCTATCTCCCTTCTTAAATACAGGTATTACGTTAGAAAAAGGTGTAGTGCCAGAGGATAGCTAACAAATTATTAAATGTGTGTAGTATTGCCTCTGCTATCTCTTCCCTAGATTATTTTAAAATGCGCGGATGTAATCCATCCAGACCAGTAATGTTATCCTCTTTGAGTTTGATTAATCATAGAAATTTACGGCACAGAAGGAGGCCATTTGGCCCATAGTGTCTGTGCCGGTCGAAAAAGAGCTATTCAGCCTAATTCCACTTTCCAGCTCTTGGTCTGTTGCCTTGCAGGTTACGGCATTTCAAGTGCATATCCAAGTACTTTTTAAATATGATGAGGGTTTCTGCCTCTACCATCCTTTCAGGCAGTGTGCTCCAGACCCCCACTGCCCTCTGGGTGAAAAAATTTCTCCTGAACTCCCCTCTAATCCATCTACCAATTACTTTAAATCTATGCCCCCTTAGTTATTGACCTCTCTGCTAAGGTCATGATGTGGAGATGCCTGGCGTTGGACTGGGGTGGACAAAAATGAGAAGTCGCACAACACCAGGTTGAGCCAATTTCGGATCCAATTTGCCACTTTCCCTTGGATCCCATGGGCTTTTACTTTTCTGACCAGCCTGCCATGTGGGACCTTGTCAAAAGCCTTGCTAAAATCCATGGAGACTACATCAAACGCACTACCCTCATCAACTCTCCTTGTTACCTCCTCAAACATTCAATCAAGTTAGTCAGACACAACCTTCTCTTAAAAAATCCATGCTGACTGTCCTTGATTAATCTCTGCCTTTCTAAATGACAGGATATGCAGCCAGCAGGTGATTTGACACGTTGGACCCCCTGGGACACATCTCATTGTCTTGGCTGTGCTCTTAGTGTGTCTTTGATGTAGGGAAATATTTGAATAGATTTTGTCTGTGTTTAAATTGTGAATTCTGGGAGATTCTCTCACTGCTAACTTACCTGAGGAAGGAGCGAACAGCTCCGAAAGCTTGTAAAATTTAATAAATCTGTTGGACTATAACCTGGTGTTGTGCGACTTCTCATCTCTGCTAAGGGAAATAGGTCCTTCCAATCCACTCTATCTAGGCCCCTCATAATTTTATACACCTCAATTAAGTCTCCCCTCACCCTCCTCTGTTCCAAAGAAAACAACCCCAGCCTATCCAATCTTTCCTCATAGCTAAAATTCTCCAGTCCTGGCAACATCCTCATAAATCTCCTCTATACCCTCTCTAGTGCAATCACATCTTTCCTGTAACGTGGTGACCAGAACTGTACGCAGTAAGCTGTGGCCTAACTAGTGTTTTATACAGTTCTAGCACAACCTCCCTGCTCTTCTATGCCTCGGCTAATAAAGGAAAGTATCCCGTATGCCTTCTTAACCACCTTATCCACCTGTCTTGCTACCTTCAGGGATCTGTGGACATGCACTCCAAGGTCTCTCTATTCCTCTACATTTCTCAGTATTCTACCATTTATTGTGTATTCCCTTGCCTTGTTAGCCCTCCCCAAATGCATTACCTCACACTTCTCTGGATTGAATTCCATTTGCCACTTTTCTGCCCACCTGACCAGTCCATTGATATCCACAGCTATCTTCCTCACTATCAACCACACGGCCAACTTTTGTATCATCTGCATCATCACTTTGTATCATATTAGTTTATTTAATATTTCTCCTCTTTTTAAATGCGGTTATCTCATTTATAATCTTATCATCCAATGTCATGTCCACCTGATCTGTCTCTCTGGTAAATACTGAAGCAAAGTCATTTAATATTTCTGCCATCTCTCTATCACTGACTGTGATTTTATCCTGTCCATCCCTTAGTGACCCAATCCCATCCCAACTTTCCTTTATTTATATGCCTGTAGAATATTTTACTATTTTGTTTTATGTTGCTTGATAATTTAGTTTCATAGTTCCACTTTGCCTTCCTAATTTTATTTTGACTTCTCTCCTAATCTCTTCGTATTCTCCCTCGTCATGTTCTCCCCTGCTGTCCATGTGCTTAATATCTTATATCGTGAACTGTAGAAGTTTACCCATACCAATGCAAGACTAATTGGCTTACAATTTCCTGGCACATTCCTTTCCCCTTTCTATAAAGTGGTATAACAAGTGCCACCTCCCAAGTCTTTTGGTATAATCTACAGTTCCAAAAACTTTGGAAACTTATCACCTCCCCAATCTCATTCTGTATTCCAGGATGCACATCATTCAGGCCTGGTGACTTTTCTATGTTTAGTTCCAGTATTTGAGTTTCCTTTTGAATATTTATTTCCAGAAGTGGTTCTTCTAAAGTCCCATTTTCAATTTCCTCTGTAAAAGTGAGATGAAATATTCAGTAAGCAGCTCCATAATTTCCTCATTCTCAAATCAAGATGATTCCCTATTCAAAGTGGTCTCAATCTTTCTATAACTATCCTTTTATTTAAATATTTATAAAAGCCCTTGCTTCCCTTTATGTTGACTCACAGTCTACTTTCACACTGCCTCTCAATCTCCCTTCTATACCCTTTATATTTCTCATTGTTTCTTTCTATCTCATCACTTCTATATCTATTCCTCGTTTAAATCTCTCTTTTGTCTAAACCTCTCTGCTTATCCATGGAATCTCAGCCTCTGATGCACCCCTTTTCACCTAGTAGGAATGTATCTAGCCTGTACTTTATTGAACTCTAATTTAAATGCTTCAGATTGCTGGTCTGCTGTTTGATCTGTCATTTTTCCAACCTATTAATCTGGGCTAGCTCTCCTTTCATCCCAATATTAGGGGTCAGCCTTAGCTCAATGGTAGCACTCTCACCTGAGTCAGCAGGTGGTGAATTCAAGTCCCACTCCAGAGACTTGAACACGTAATCTAGGCAGACACTTCAGTGCAATACTAAAGGAGTACTGCACTGCCGGAAGTGCCGTCTTTCGGATGGAAAGAAAAAAAAAGACTTGCATTTATATAGTGCCTTTCATGACCTCAGCACATCCGAAAGCGCTTTACAGCCAATGAAGTACTTTTGAAGTACAGTCACTGTTGTAATGTAGGAAATGCAGTAGCCAATTTGTGCATAGCAAGCTCCCAAAAACAGCAATGTGATAATGACAAGATAATCGTGTTTTTTTTTAAGTGATGTTGATTGAGGGATAAATATTGGCCAGGACACTGGGGATAACTCCCCTGCTCTTCATTGAAATAGTGCCATGGGATCTTTTATGTCCACCTGAGAGCGCAGACGGGGCCTCGGTTTAACGGCTCATCCGAAAGGCGGCACCTCCGACAGTGCAGCACTCCCTTGCTACTGCACTGGAGTGTCAGCCTAGATTTATGCGCTCAAGTCTCAGGAATGGGACTTGAACCCACAACCTTCTCACTCAGAGGCGAGAATGCTACCAAATGAGCCACGGCTGATACTCCAGTGCAGGATGAGACGTTAAAACCGAGGCCCCGTCTGCTCTCTCAGAGATCCCATGGCACTATTTCGAAGAGGAGCAGGGGCATTCTCCCCGGTGTCCTGGCCAATATTTATTCCTCAACCAACATCACTAGAATAGATTATTGATCATCATTACATTGCTGTTTGTGGGACCTGTATGCAAATTGGCAGCCGTGTTTCCTACATTACAACAGTGACAACACTTTTAAAAAAAAAAGTACTTTATTGGCTGTAAAGTGCTTTGGGACATCCTGAGGTTGTGAAAGATGCTGCATAAATGCAAGTTCAAATTCAAAATCTTACAGTAACCAAGGTTTCTCATGACCAGATACTCTTCATGCTCCAGAAGCTGGAATGATAGCACAGCAGCTGCTGTTTATTTATTTGAAGTTTTAATATCCCTTTTTCAGATTAATATTAAAATATACAATTAACAGAGATCAGTTTCAATTTCTGGGACTTAATTCCAATCCTCAACCCAAATTATAGGTCCATTTTAAACCCATAAACAAAAAGCATAGTTTAAACCCAACAATCAGATTCCCACGTGTGCTGTGCCATTCACCTTAAAACTATGAACTAATGTTTCAATCTAGTTGAAATTTAAAATATAATTAATTAAAAGGCTTACTGCAGGCTGACAAATTATTGCCTTTAAAAAAAGTGATGTAAAAAGGACCATCTATATCTAGGAAATGTGTCTGGAATGGACTGATATGGTGCCACTTCAGGATTTTCTAATCAAACACACCACTTAATAACAACAAACATATTTCATCGTTAATGAAGCACTATAAAGGAGGGTTCGATTCTTTCCATCAAAGCAAAGTATCAAGGAAAATCACACAGAGCAACAGAGGGGCATCATCGGAGGATCTTTTTCACATTAAGAATCCCATTAGAAAGAAAACACTAAAAGGTAATTGAATTTCCTTCAGTTATCTTCATCTCTGTCAGCTACTGCTACAATAACTTACTCTCCACAGCAGAGATAACTCAATTCTTTCCAGCAAGCATATGTTATGAATCTTTTAAGCAAACTTGTCTAAATCATTCTGGTCCTCTATCAGGTTCCATGTGTATATGAACCCTGACAGAGTGCAAACATAAATATATTTTTATCTATTTGATAATTCACCCTCTTTCATGTTTTATTTGAAGGTTCACCGGACATTCATATCACTGCTGACGACTGCATTGTTATAAATGTTTTTGGACTAATAGAACATATAAACAATGCATTGTTTTAGTTCAAACAAAAACAAATGTAGCACGGCAACAAACTAATTACAACTTTAATAAAAATATAAATCAACTATATCTACAAGATTTGAGGTGCAATTTCAAAGAACTTAATTTTAGAAGTTTATTCATTGCCAAAAATTGATTACATTACCAATTAACTAATTGTGATGTGTATAGCACCAAAAAGATTTATATAAGCAATCTACAATGAGTAAAAAATGGCAATCTTTTCTGATATTGAAATTTCAAGTGCAAATAAGTCAAATTTACCCAATGCAAAGCAGTTCATGAGCCTCTACTAATATTTTCAACATTTTTGTTAGTTAAAATAAATACTTACATTTATACAATGTCTTATCACGTTGTTGAAGCATTTCAAAGCACGTCACACAGTGAAATGCTTTTTAGAGTCCAGAGACTTATATAAGCAAACACAACTGCCATTTTATGTCATTCCAAATCCCAAAAACAACAGCAAGATGAATGGCCAGGTTTTTTTTTATTGGTCTGAAGGAGCAATGTTGGTCTGGAGAACTCCTTGCTTTTCTTTGAATAGCACGTGGGATCCTTAATGTCCACCTGAATAGGCAGAGTAGACCTCAGTTTCATGTCTCAGCTGAAGGCCAGTATCTTCAGCAGTACAGCACTCCTTCAAGTACTGAATTGTAGCGTCCAGTTTATGCGCTCAAGATCTGGTGTGGGACTTTAATCCACAACCGTCCGATCCAGAGATGCGAATCCTAACAACTGAGCCATGCTGATACTGTAGGTGATATATGCTGCAAGATAGTTTGGTACTATAGTGACAACATGGCTTAAAATTTAGAACCTATGATTTGATTAACATCCTCGTCCTGTTCGACCCAGAGGTCAGTTTTGGACCACATATCCTTTCCACCACAAAGACCTCATACTTCCGCCTTCACCCCTACCTCTGCTCATTCCCCAACAAAACCCTCACACACATCATCACTTCCAGACTTAACTACTCCAATACTGTCCTTCCCTTCCTCCACCATCCATAAACTCCATCTTGTGCAAAGCTCTGTTGCCCAATCCGGCTTACCCACCACCCCATCCTCATTGGTCTACTTGGCTTACCCATTTCTCCAACGTATTCAATTCAAAATCCTCATTTGCTGTATTTAAATCTATTCATAGCCTTGGCCCACCCTATCTGCAATCTCCTCCAGATCTATATTCTCCCCTCTCTAAACACACTTCCCTAACTCTGCCCTTTTGTGCATGTCTTCCCACCTCCACAACCCCGCCCCCACCCCGGCTTCCACACCCAAATCCTGTCCCACCATTAGCAACAGAGCCTTCAGTCAGCTCGGTCCTACTTTCAGCAATTTCATCCCTAAACCTCTCTGCGACCCTCTCCTTTAAAAACCTTCTCAAAACCCATTCCTTTGCCCAATTCTTCAGTCACCACTCTTCACCTCTCCATTTTCCATACACAACAACAATAACTTGTATTTATAGAGCGCCTTTAACGTAGTAAAACGTCCCAAGGCGCTGCACAGGAGTATTTTAAGACAAAAAATTTGACCCCGGTCCACATAAGGGTAAATTAGGGCAGGTGACCAAAAGCTTGGTCAAAGAGGTAGGTTTTGAGGAGCACCTTAAAGGAGGAAAGCGAGGTAGCAAAGCGGACAGGTTTAGGCAGGGAATTCCAGAGCTTAGGACCTAGGCAACAGAAGGCACGGCCACCAATGGTTGAGCGATTATCAGGGATCCTCAAGAGGGCAGAATTAGAGGAGCGCAGATATCTCGGGGGGTTGTGGGGCTGGAGGAGGTTACAGAGATAGGGAGGGGCGAGGCCATGGAGGGATTTGAAAACAAGATGAGAATTTTAAAATCGAGGCGCTGCTTAACCAGGAGCCAATGTAGGTCATCTAGCACAGGGGTGATGGGTGAACGGGACTTGGTGCGAGTTAGGACACGGGCAGCAGAGTTTTGGATGACCTCAAGTTTACGTAGGGTGAAATGTGGGAGGCCAGCCAGGAGTGCGTTGGAATAGTCAAGTTTAGAGGTAACAAAGGCATGGATGAGGGTTTCAGCAGCAGATGAGCTGAGGCAAGCGCGGAGATGGACGATGTTACGAAGGTGGAAGTAGGCGGTCTTTGTTATGCTGCGGATATGTGGTCAGAAGCTAATTTCCGGGTCAAATATGACACCAAGGTTGCGAACAGTGTGGTTCAGCCTCAGACAGATGTTAGGGAGAGGGATGGAGTCAGTGGCTAGGGAACGGAATTTGCGGCGGGGACTGAAAACAATGGCTTTGGTTTTCCCAATATTTAATTGGAGAAAATTTTTGCCCATCCGGAACTGTATGTCGGACAAGCAGTCTGACAATTTAGACACCGTGGAGGGGTCAAAAGAAGTAGTAGTGAGGTGGAGCTGGGTGTCGTCAGCGTACATGTGGAAACTGATGTTGCGTTTTCGGATGATGTCGCCAAGGGGCAACATGTAGATGAGAAATAGGAGGAGGCCAAGGATAGATCCTTGGGAGACACCAGAGGTAACGATGCGGGAGCGGGAAGAGAAGCCATTGCAGGTGATTCTCTGGTTACGATTAGATTGATAAGAATGGAACCAGGCGAGTGCAGTCCCACCCAGCTGGATGACGGTGGAGAGGCATTGGAGAAGGATGGCGTGGTCAACTGTGTCAAAGGCTGCAGACAAGTCAAGAAGGACGAGGAGGGATAGTTTACCTAGCTGTGCAGTGCTTTGGGACATTTTTTACATTAAAGACACTATACCAATGCAAGTTGTTGTAGTGTGCACAGTAGTACAGTGCATAAGGAGGTCATTCTGCCCATCATGTATCAGCTCTTTGCTAGAACAACCCAAAACTAACCCCTGTATACTGCTCTTTCCCTAT
Organism: Squalus acanthias; assembly: GCA_030390025.1. Taxonomy (NCBI): domain Eukaryota; kingdom Metazoa; phylum Chordata; class Chondrichthyes; order Squaliformes; family Squalidae; genus Squalus; species Squalus acanthias. Next base: position 153,108,825 of record CM059426.1, on the reverse strand, counting down.
AGCCCTGTATCTCATCCTGCTTCAAATGTTTAACCATTTTTCTCTTAAATACAATGCCCTTTGTACCCACCTGTCGCAAAGCATTGCATGCGTCAACAACTGTCTATGTAAAGAAATTTGTCTTAACCTCGAGTAATTTTAAGTTGATGACCCCTCATCTCTGACTTGCCAACTAGAAGAAATATTCTTTCGTTATTCACTCTCAGAACCCTTCATAATGAAAAAAATCTTTATTAAATCTGTTCTTAGCCATCTCTGCTCAGTTGGAAATAGTCCCAGTATCTCGCCTCTCCTAATAACTATAGCTTACCATTCCTACGATCATCCTGGAGACTCTAATGTCCATTTTATAATGGGGTGCCCAAAACAGCACACAGTACTTTAACCCTGGCCCAACCAACATTTTGTACAAATTTATTACTTCTTCACTCTTCTACTTTCTGCCCCTATTTATAAAACCCAAAATGCTGTTCACTTTTTTTTTTATATAGTTTTACCTACCTGTACTTTCAGTGAATTATACATTTGAACTCCTAGATCTCGCTGTTCATCCACACCCTTCAGCATTTTTACATCGAGTGCATACTCCCATTCTTTCTTTTTCCTCCCAAAATGTATTACCTCAAACTAATATACATTAAATTGAATGTGCCAGTTCCACCAATCTATGTCCTCTTCGCTGTTTGTCAAACCTCCTACTGTTGTGTTGTCAGCAAAATTTGAAATTGTGGTCCCTGTGCCCAAGTCCAAATCATCTGTGTATAGAGAGAGAACAAAAGTAGATCCCGCACTGACTCCTGGGGTTCATCACTTCCAGCCCTTCTCCAAAGTAATCTCAACACTATTCAAGTGCAATTCAAACATTTGTCATTCTATGAAACTTTTCAAATATGTTTAAGAGTCAGTGAATCCTTACTTGTTAGAACAATAGAAAATGTTAAGAAACAAGTCTTGTTTGAGGTCAATAATAACTGACAATGTTAAAAGATTGTTTCGCCTCAAGACTTAATCTGAACCAAGCCTCTGTGAATTATATTAACTAGAATGGAAGAACCATTCAGCCCATCATGTATATATCAGGTCTTTGCTAGAACAACCCAAAACTAACCCCACTTTATTGCTCGTTCCCTATAGCCAAATATCTCATCCTGTGTCATACTGCAACATGTTACCCACTGTATCTCAGAGAAAATTTAAGTATTACTTTAGAAAGTGCATAGTTCTGCATCAGGCGAGGAGATTAAATGAGACATTCATTGCACAGTCAAGAACAAATATCTGTCTGAAATCTACACTGACAACTAGTTACAGGAAAGTGATAAAACTAAAATTTTCCAAGATAAGCCTCTGGATAGTTAGATGATTCATGGTAGAAACCATGAGAACATAATGTGATAACATTTGATTGATCTCTGGCAAAGCATCCGGTAGTCAGATGAATCAAAAATAACTTGCTGCCATCCATGAATTCAATGAAGAAGTCTCCCAAACTTTGGTTGCTTGGATGTTTAATTAATTGATGATAATATGGTTAAACACGTCTAAAAGAACACGCTATAGAAACATATTACCCCACGTGCAACTAGGTTGTTGCAGCAAAATGTGACCCAAAACACATGATCCTGTTTGCAAAGCAGCAAAAAGCCAGTGCACAGCAATGGCCTATCGAACCTCTACATTTACACCAAAGAAAGTAGATAGAGCTATCTGAAATTTCTAAGTGACAGCGTTTAGGCACTTACAACTACAACAGGCCGTGAAAATGAGCAATTATAACATTGGGGAAAATTGAAAAAAATGGGAATAATAATAAAAAAGACTTGCATTTATATAGCGCTTTTCACGACATCCCTAAGCACTTTATAGCCAACATACTTTTGAAGTGTAGTTACTGTTGTAATGTAGGAGGCAGCCAATTTCAGCAAGCAAGCTCTCACAAATCGCAATGTGATAATGACCAGATAATCTGTTTTAGTGATGTTGATTGAGGGATAAATATTGGCCAGGACACTGGGGATAACTCCCCTGCTCTTCTTCAAAATAGTGCCATGGGATCTTTTACATCCACCCGAGAGAGCAGACGAAGCTTTGGTTTAATGTCTCATCCAAAAGACGGCACCTCCGACAGTGCAGCACTCCCTCAGTACTGCACTGGAGTGTCAGCCTAGCTTTATGTGCTTAAGTCCCTGGAGTGGGACTTGAACCCACAACTTTCTGACTCAGAGGCGAGTGTGCTACCCACTGAGCCACAGCTGACATGGAAGACAAAGACCTGCTTTTACTGAATGGCACACATTTTACAGGCACAAATGGAACATGTGGGCATACTCATTTTAAATCATTTGTAAATTACTGAGGTGAGAGATGTGTCCAGACAGTGCCAAAACAAATTCCCCATAAAGTTAAAGGAGAAGGAATGAAAGTCTATTTACTTTTTCTCTTAGTATCTCTTTTAATATGTGCTGTTGCTTTCACTGTATATCAATTTTATTAGCATGAGGTCACAGCTGACAAGAAGTAGATTTAGACACAACGGTTTTGCGAATAATGCTGTTCAACCACAATGTAGCCCTTAGTGCACTCTAGTTACGAAATATCAACACTGTTTGATCACATAGTACCATTTGATGTTACAATCTATGAAAATAATCTCATCACTTCCCAGCATGGAAGCAGCAAGAACTGCATACATAATATAGCATGCAGTTATAGAGTCTAAGAAAAATGCAGAGCTGCCACATGGTAATGTTAAGTTAAAAATGCAATCATCCACATTGTATTTACTATACCAGTCTAGTTAATTCAGTGTCATATTGTGACATGCTACCTACTGTATCTCACATAGAAAACTGATGTATTACTTCAGAAAATGCAGATCTATACACTTCCACAAATGTGTGTTTTATATACTAATCAACGACAATTAGCCATGCATAAATCTGCTTTGCCAAATGTCAACTATTTTGCACATGTAAAGATTATTGGGCAATAAGCTGTATAGACATCCATTTCATCCTGCAAATCGCTGTAGCTGAATCTTCAATGTAATAAGTGCAGGAAGTCTACAAAACAAGACTGCAAATAATTGACATCACTACCATTTCCAGCAGAGGGAAACGGGCTCCAAATAGGGTGCAGTTGTTTTTAAATTTATAAACATAACTGGAGATTTAACTGCAACTGTCTCTACTTTGCAGCTGTAAAGTAGTATTTCAATCTACACCTTAAATATAATTGAACAAATTAATCTTTGCAAATGAAATGCTGATACAAGTTGCTTTCTTTCTCTGCGGATATTCGTTTTCTTTATTTGTATTTAAAGGTAACCCAAATAACTTACTTTCAATGATCAAGTTTTTGCCTTCTCCTAGTTTCTTTAATTTGTACAATCCTGCACCAAAGAGGTTCTCTAAATCATCTGGACACGAATGAAAAGACACAAACCTGAATGGTTGTCTTGAATTCAAATACGTTGCATCTGGGCACAACAAAGCAGCAAAGAATTGACTTTTGAGCTTTTATGATGAGTGGCACATTTACCTATCCCATGCTTAACACTGGAATGTGATGTACATACACCATAAATCGCGATAAGGAGTTTTCTTGACCTCAAAATCTCCAGTATATCAATGTTATTTGAACCTGACTGGTGGCATTCCATGATGACATTCTAAAATGTACTGTATGAAACCTGCTCATCTGTGTTTCTACATGTAATGTTCAATCTCATTCTAAACCAGAATTTGTCTGGCCCTTTTCTGGAGTAATTTAATTGACATTCCATTAACTCTTTTTGGTGTGCACTGCTAAATTACCTACCGTGGGTTTGGTCTTCCCCACTCTTGGTACCTCCACACACAAACAGGTGTTCATGCAATGTAGGAAAACAACATTGAACAATGTTCCTTTAAGTGTTAAAGTGCCATCCAAAGACTAGGACAGCTATATGGTCTCTTCCCCAACACTCCCCCACCCCTAATCCTGCCAAACATAGAGATCTTATCTGGAGGGAGGCAGTAGCAGAGACACAAAATTGATATATGGAAATTAAATATACAATAAGCAAAATTTTTAATTAGCATTCGGTTATAGTGAGGATTGAAAGTCAGATACGGGAAACTTTCATAATGAAGATTGAACTACATTAAAGAATGAGAGTGACCACACCTACAATAGATCTTTTAATATTATTCCTCATTTGCTAACTGCCATACATAAAAAATAATCCCAAAGTAGTGCTGAAAACAAAAGTGGGAATCTCTCACATGTTGAGTAATTAGATCAAGACAGTGGTGGTTCAATGTAGTTATAAAACAAGAAAAAATGCTTTTCCTGATGGTACCAAAATGCCTAAGAAAGAACAGTGAAATACATTTTATTACCCTCCCCCTCCACCAAGAGAAGAGGCAATATAAACTAAACGGTACAATTTTAAATGTTGTGCAGGAACAGAGACACCTGGGGGTTCACATACACAAAGCTTTGGAGGTGGCAGCACAAGTTGATGAAGCTGTCAACAAAGCATGTGGGATCCTTGGCTTTATAAATAGATGCATAGAGTACAAAAGCAAGGAAGTTATAGAAAACATTTATAATTCACTCGTTAGGCCTCAGCTAGATTACTGTCTCCAATTCTGGGCACCACACTTTAGGAAGGCACAGAGGAGATATACCAGAATGATACAAGGGATAAACAACTTCAGTTATGTGGATAGAATAGAGAAGCTGGGATGGCTCTCCTTACAGCAGAGAAGGTTGAGGGGAGATTTAATAGAGGTGTTCAAAATTCAGAGGGGTTTTGATAAGAGTAAATAAGAAGAAACTGTTTCCACTGGTGGGTGGGTCAGTAACCAGATGACACAGATTTAAAATAATTGGCCGATGAACCCAAGGGGAGGAGGAGAATGTTTTTTTGCATACCGAGTTATTACGATCTTGAATGCACTGCCTGAAAGAGTGGTGGAAGCAGATTTAATAGTAACAGATCATGGAGCCCTATGGCTTGACAGGCCTGACTCGCAACAGATCTTTCAGTAACTTTTTATTATGAACGTTATATTCTGAGCAAAGATGAACTTGGCTGTCTCCAGGTGAATAATCAACTCGTGTAGTTGGTATCTATCCCGACCTAAAGTTTTCTCTCTTCAATTGTGCACATTTGTTAGCATTCCAAAAAGCGTCCATACTTAATCTTTAAGCGGAAAGTGCTCCATTGGTGTAAATTTGGGTGTTCTAGTGCATAGATCTCTAAAGGTACACGAACAATATCGTGAAGCGATAGCTAGAGTGAATAGGGTGTTAGGGTGGATTTATAGGACAATTGACAAGACAAAGCATACTATTTTGTCCTTGAACAAGACCTTGGTCAGGCCTCAGTTAGGATACTGTGTCCAGTTTTGGTCTCCTCACATGGTGGGTGATATTGAGGCTTTGGAAAGGGTGCAGAGAAGGGCCACTAGACTAATTCCCAGTTTAAAGCATGTTAGTTATAAAAAAAGGCTAAAAGAGCTGGGACTCTACACTTTAGAGAAGCGTACACTTAGGGATGATCTGATCGAGGTTTACAAGAACGATGAAGAAGTGATTGCGTTCGAGTTGACAGTTTGTTCCAATTAAATAGGTTAGGGAGTACCAGGGGTCACAATTTTAAGTTAGAACACAAGAACATAGGAGCAGGAGTAGGTCATACAACCCCTCAAGCCTGCTCGACCAATCAATAAGATTACGGCCGATATTCGACCTCAAGTCCACTTTCCCGTCCAATTCCCTTAAAGTCCAAAAATCTACCGATCTCGGCCTTGAATATACTCAACGACTGAGCATCCACAGCCCTCTGGGATAGAGAATTTCAAACATTCACAACCCTCAGTGAAGAAATTTCTCCTCATTCCAGTCTTAAATGGCCGACCCCTTATCCCGAGACTATGCCCCCTAGTTCTAGACTCTCCAGCCAGGGGAAAACAGCCTCTCAGCATCTACCCTGTCAAGCCCTCTCAGAATCTTTTATGTTTCAATGAGATCACTTCTCATTCTTCTAAACTCCAGAGAGCATAGGCCCATTCTACTCAATCGCTCCTCATAGGACAACCCTCTCATCCCAGGGATCAATCCAGTGAACCTTCGTTACACTGCCTCTAAGGCAAGTTTATTCTTCCTTAGGTATGGAGACCAAAACTGTGCACAGTACTCCAGGTGTGGTCTCACCAAAGCCCTGTACAATTGTAGCAAGACTTCCTTACTCTTGTACTCCAACCCCCTTGCAATAAAGGCCAACATATCACTTGCCTTCCTAATTGCTTGCTATGCATGTTAACTGTGTTTTGTGGACAAGGTCACACAAATCCCCTGAATGCCAACATTTAATAGTTGCTCACCATTTAAAAAATATTCTGCTTTTCTATTCTTTATACCAAAGTGAATAACCTCACATTTTCCCACATTATACTCCACCTACCACCTTCTTGCCCAATCACAGTGCTATCAAGTGGCACTTACTCACCAATAACCTGCTCACTGATGCTCAGTTTTGGTTCCGCTAGGGCCACTCGGCTCTAGACACTCGACTTTAGTCCAAACATGGACAAAAGAGCTGAATTCCAGAGGTGAGGCGAGAGTGACTGCCCTTGAGATCAAGGCAGCATTTGACCAAGTGTGACATCAAGGAGCCCTAGTAAAATTGAAGTCAATGGGAATCAGGGGGAAAACACTCCACTAGCTGGAGTCATACCTAGCACAAAGGAAGATGGTTGTGGTTGTTGGAGGTCAATCATCTCAGCCCCAGGACATCGTTGCAGGAGTTCCGCAAGGCAGTGTCGTAGGCCCAACCATCTTCAACAGCTTCATCAATGACCTTCCCTCCATCATAAGGTCAGAAGTGGGGATGTTCTCTGATGATTGCAGTGTTCAGTTCCATTCGCAACTCCTCAGATAATGAAGCAGTCCATGCCCTCATGCAGCAAGACCTGGACAACTTTCAGGCTTGGGCTGATAAGTGGCAAGTAACATTCATGCCACACATGTGCCAGGCAATAACTATCTCCAACAAGCGAGAGTCTAAGCACCGCCCCTTGACATTCAACGGCATTACCATCGCTGAATCCCTACCATCAACATCCTGGGGGTCACCATTGACCAGAAACTGGAGTAGCCACATAAATACTGTGGCTACAAGAGCAGGTCAGAGGCTGGGTATTCTGCGACGAGTGTCTCACCTCCTGACTCACCAAAGCCTTTCCACCATCTACAAGGCACAAGTCAGAAGTGTGACGGAATACTCTCCACTTGCCTGGATGAATGCAGCTCCAACAACACTCAAGAAGCTCTACACCATCCAGAACAAAGCAGCCTGCTTGATTGGCACCCCATCCACCACATTCAACATGCACCCACTCCGCCACCGGCATACCATGGCTGCAGTGTGTACCATCTACAAGATGCACTGCAGCAACTCACCTAGGCTTCTTCATCAGCACCTCCCAAACCCGCAACCTCTACCTCCTAGAAGGCCAATGGCAACAGGCGCATGGGAACACCATCACCTCCAAGTTCCCCTCACATCATACTGCCTTGGAAATATATCGTCATTCCTTCATCATCGCTCGGTCAAAATCCTGAAACTCCCTCACCAACAGTATTATGGGAGTACCCTCACCAACAGTATTATGGGAGTACCCTCACCAACAGTATTATGGGAGTACCCTCACCACAAGGTTCAAGAAGGTGGCTCACCACCACGTTCTCAAGGGCAATTAGGGATAGGCAATAAATGCTGGTCTTGCCAGCAACACCCACATCCCAAGAACGAATTAAAAAAAACTTAACTGGTCTATATCTCTTTGCAGAATCTTTGTGTCCTCCTCACAGCTTACTTTCCCACCTGGCTTTGTATCGTCAGCAAACTTCGATACATTACACTCGGTCACTTCATCCAAGTCATGAATATAGATTGTAAATAGCTGAGGCCTCAACACTGATCCTTGCGGCACCCCACTATTAACAACCTGCCAACCTGAAAATGACCCACTTATTCCTACCGTTTTCTGTCCTTTAACCAATCCTCTATCCATGTTAATATATTACCCCCATCCCTATGAGCCCTTATCTTGTATAACAACCTTTCGTGTATAACAACCTTTCGTGTAGCATCTTATCAAATGCCTTTTGAAAAATTGTACAAGGCCAGATCTAGGTTAGATGTCAGGAGGTGGTTCTTTTCCCAGAGAATGGTGGACCTCTGGAACAGGCTGCTGTCTCGTGCGGTGGACGCTGATTCACAATGTCTTCAAGCGAGAGCTGGCCCTGTTTCTGGCTGGGGCAGAGATCACCTTTTACAAAAGGTAGGTACTACATAGAATTATCAGAGCCAGAGTGATCACCTGGACTAGTTTCAACCATCTAGGGGGGTCAGAGAGGAATTTCTGAGATATTTCCCCCCCCCAAATTGGCCTGGGTTTTTAATCTGGTTTTCTCTCAGGAGATCACACGACTTGGGTGGGGTGAAGAGTGTATATATTGTGATACATAAGGTATCACAATTGGATGGGACAGGCTGCATGGACCAGAGGGTCTTTTCCTGTCCCTCACTGTTCATATATCTTCAGGAACTTTTTGCTGATTTCTCTTCATATCCTTTTTTGGCTCACTTTTCCCCTCTATGTACCTGAAACCACGAGATTAAAGAACTCCCCTCCATCAAGTATTATCCCTACCATATCTGTTGGATCTTCTATTCTTTGGATTCCAATTACGTATTCTGGTCCTGAGGATGACACTCCTATTGTCCTCAAGATGCAGGGCTCCAGATTTCCCAACCTAAGAGTATTCAGTCTCTGACCCTCTGTTGTCTCTACAACATTGTCTAGTCTTATGCCCCTGCTCATATCCGCTACTCTTCCGAATGCAGTCTGTGAAATGAATCCCACCTGCCTGCCCGCCCACCCCAACCCCGCCCCCATCCCAGTATCAGGGACAAAGCCATCAACTATCTCACCTTCGCACTCTTTTCCTACATCTCTACCCACCTTCAACCCTCCATAAAACCTACCTTTTGATCAACTCCTTCAGCGACCTATCCTTAACCTTTCTCCTTACAGCTGCTTCAGTTCAACCTCCACTTTGTGAAATACCTTCAGACATTTTACTACTTCAAAGGCAACATATAAATGCAAGCTGCGGTTGTTTCTTTGCCCTTGGAAATTTGCTTATATTCATTCTTTCTCGAAGAAATGGATATCCGTTAGCAACAAGGGTCTGTAATGAAAATTAGGAACTAGAAGTACCACCAAAACTGATTAACTGGTCACTTGCTGTTTCTGTGGGAGCTTGCTGTGTGCAAATCGGCTGCTAGGTCTTTTTTTTAATTCATTTTTATGGGATGTGGGCGTCGCTGGCATGGCCAGCATTTATTGCCAATCCCCAATTGCCCTTGAGAAGGTGGTGGTGAGCCGCCATTTGAACCGTTGCAGTCCGTGTAGTGAAGGTACTCCCACAGTGCTGTTAGGGAGTTCCAGGATTTTGACCTAGCGACGATGAAGGAACGGCGATATACTTCTAAGTCAGGATGGTGTGTGACTTGGAGGGGAACTTGGAGATGGTGGTGTTCCCATGCGCCTACTACACTTGTCTTTCTAGGTGGAAGAGGTCGCAGGTTTGGGAGGTGCTGCCGACGAAACCTTGGCGAGTTGCTGCAGTGCATCTTGTAGATGGTACACACTGGAGCCACGGTACGCCGGTGGTGGAGGGAATGAATGTTTAAGGTGGTGGATGGGGTGCCAATCAAGTGGGCTGCTTTGTCCTGGATGGTGTCGAGCTTCTTGAGTGTTGTTGGAGCAGCACTCATCCAGGCAAGTGGAGAGTATTCCATCACACTCCTTACTTGTGCCTTGTAGATGGTGGAAAGGCTTTGGGGAGTCAGGAGGTGAGACACTCGCCGCAGAATACCTAGCCTCTGACCTGCTCTTGTTGCCACAGTATTTATATGGCTGGTCTAGTTAAGTTTCTGGACAATGGTGAACCCCAGGATGTTGATGGTGGGGGGGGGGGATTCGGCGATGGTTATGCTGTTGAATGTCAATGGGGGCCGGTTAGACTCTTGCTTGTTGGAAATGGTCATTGCCTGGCACTTCTGAGGCACGAATGTTACGTGGCGTCTTGATGTCAAGGGTAGTCACTCTCACCTCACCTCTGGAATTCAGCTCCTTTGTCCATGTTTGGACCAAGGCTGTAATGAGGTCGGGAGCCGAGTGGTCTTGGCGAACCCAAACTGGGCATCAGTGAGCAGGTTATTGGTGAGTAAGTGCCGCTTGATAGCACGGTCGATGACACCTTCCATCATGATTGAGAGTAGACTGATGGGGCTGTAATTGGCCGGGTTGGATTTCTCCTGCATTTTGTGGACAGGACATACCTGGGCAGTTTTCCACATTGTCGGATAGATGCTAGTGTTGTAGCTGCACTGGAACAGCTTGTCTAGAGGCGCGGCTAATTCTGCCTACATAACCACTGAAACGACACTGCAAAAGTTAGTATGGCTGCAAGCATGAATTGTAAAGGAAAGGAAAGCCAATTATACAGGTTTGCTACAGACCATCAGCTCACAACAAACAGGACAAGATAAGGAGGCTTTATAAAAACATAAATATAATTTTAATGAGGATTTTATCCAACCTAGTAAAAGTGGTGAATCCCTAACCAGTCTAGAATCTGAGCTTGTAAATGTAATAAATGACTCTTTTCTCATCCAGTCCGTTCGAGATGCCATGAGAGGTAACTCGCATCTGAACCTGGTAATGGCAAGAAAAAACAGATAGCATTCTAGCAATGGAAGTAGTGGTACACCTGGGGCAACAGCAACTGTGATGTGATAATCTGAAGACAGCAATCACAACATAAACAAATTTGATATGATCTGGGATCAACAGCAAGGTAATCCTCAGAAAAACCTCAGTTGAGCACAAATGACATACCTTTAAGGATGTAATACTGAATAGGCAGCAGAAATACATACCAAGGATCATCAAGTGCAAATTGAAGAAACATTATCCTAAATGGATTAGTAAAACATCATACATGTCAAGCTATAAAACTCAGAAAAGCTAACAAACAGCTTCAAAAAATCTGACAACTCAGAAAAAATATGTACAACTGAAAAACAGCCCTGAATAAATGCTATGATCAAGGCCACAAATTCAGAACAACTGAATAAGTTAAATTCTACTACATTGGATTTCAAGACATTTATTGGTGTTCTGAGCTCATGTTCACAATTCAATTTGTTTTTGTGAAAGCTTAAATCTAGTGGCCTCACATACGACATGTGAAAAGGATTAATTACAATGAGAGTGCAGTGGGACATGAACTTGTCTTTGTTTAAGATGTATCGAAAGTCAATATTCCATCAGTTGTGTGAAAGGGGGAAAACTGATTATACAAAAGTGTAATTTTTGCAGTGGTGGGTTTATATATTTATTATGGGAGGCATGGCCCCCAAAAAATATTTTTTTTTAGCACCTTTTTGTTGCATTTTCCAGTAGTTTAACTGAGATTCTGCCATTAAGTTTTTGAACTCAGCTATGCTGATTACTTCTCTTCCCCAATCAAAAATTAGTTACATTTAAAATCTATGTAAAACATTAAACAAATTGAATTTCTAGCTGGTTTTCATTTTAATTAGATTCCTAGTTGTTAATTTTGCGCTCCTCGGAGATTGCACCCGGTGTCTGTTATCACCAACCCAGCCATTCTCTCATCATTCCAGCTCCTGTCTTCCATGACAATATTTCCTCATACTGAATGGCCGATGATCATTTGCTGTGGTTTCTTGTGTCACCAAGGATCCACCTCCAGTTGTTTGGTGCCCATTACAGCAGATTAATTTCAATAACATCGCTATTTGCTGATGGGAGCGGAGAAAATTCCCCAAGCAGTGTGTAACTCAAGGTATTTAGGAATGAATGATGCGCATGGGTTGGCACACTTAATTCTGCTGGAGCAAAATCTTGAAGCTCTCGAGAAAAATGATTTTATTCCCATGTTTTGTAAGCACATCCTCATGGGCAGCTCCACACACAATGGCAGTAAATAAATAAAACCAATCACTCTCCTTGTGTCGGCTATGGCTCTCTTTCCATATATATCCCATTATGCATTTGTGGTTCTCTTCTCTCTAACCCTACATGCATGTTTCTTCTATTTCTCTATTTGTGTCTACCTGTAGACACAATGTAGGCCGGTTAGCTCAGTTGGTTAGCGTGTGGTGCTAATAACGCCAAGGTCACGGGTTCGATCCCCGTATGGGCCACTTACTTTGATCTCATTGAAACATACAAAATTCTTACAGGGTAGATGCAGGGAGGATGTTTCCCCTGGCTGGGGAGTCTAGAACCAGGGGTCACAGTCTCAATTTGTTAGGACTGAGATGAGGAGAAATTTCTTCACTCAGAGCTTGGTGAATCTTTGGAATTTTCTACCCCAGAGGCTCAGTTGTTGAGTATATTCAAGACAGAGATCGATAGATTTTTGGATATTAAGGGAATCAAGGGATATGGGGATAGTTCAGGAAAGTGGAGTTGAGGTAGAAGATCAACCATGATCTTATTGAATGGCGGAGCAGGCTCGAGGGGCCGAATGGCCTACTCCTGCTCCTATTTCTTATGTTATTATGTTATGTAGTTCTGTGTCTACCAGTGGCTGAAAGTCCCTCCATATATCTCTGCCATTTGCTCTCTCTACCAGTATATCTGTGCCCCTTTCTCTCTCCTGCTGTGCCTATGTTTCTCCCTTACCCCATATCTCCCTATTTGTTTGAAATTTTCTCTTTCCTCATGTCTGATTCTTTCCTTTCTTCTTGTGTCTACACCTTTCTATCTCCAAGTCTCTATTCAACTTTCTCTCCCTCAATGTTTCTGAACTATTTCTTTGCAAGTCTGAACAAACTTTTTCTGCCCAAACTTCTATTTCCATTTCTCTCTGTTATGAGGAGAGACAAGATATTGGAACTTTTTCCACTGGGGCAGAAAGGGCTAAAAAAAGATTTAAAGGATTTTAAAATTATGAAGAGCTTTAATGGGGCAAATATGGAAACACTGTTTCTTCTGGTTGGGGAGTCAATTTATAATTGTTAGGAGAAATATTTTTACACAGCTGTTGGGGAAGCATGGAATGCTTTGACTTCCTGAGTTGAGGCAGAGAGCACTGGATCTTTTATGGGAAAATGGATACATATTTGAAAAATAATTAGATTCAGGGCTATGGTGAGGGAGCAAGGCAGCAGGATTAGTTTTGGATTGCTTTAGCAAAGAGCAGGTACAGGCAGGATGGATGTGTATGTGAAATGCTCTCCCCCCTCCGCCCCACCTTCCCATTTGCCTGAACTTGTTTCTTCTCTCCTTGTGTGTCTGAATTTCTCGCTCTCTCTGTATCTGAACTTTACTCTGCATCCAAACTTCTTCCCTCTTCCTTCCAATGTCTGAACACTTCTCCCTTTCTCCCTCCATGTGTCTGAACTTGTTCCTATCTCCATACCCACGCCTGAACTTCTTCAATAGCAAAATACTGCGGATGCTGGAAATCCGAAATAACAACAGAAAACGCTGGAAAAACTCAGCAGGCGAGGCAGCATCCGTGGAGAGAGAAACAGAGTTAACGTTTCAGGTCGAAGACCTTTCGTCAGAACTGGAAATAGCAGGAAATGAAATAGATTTAAGGCAAGGATAAAGCTGGGAAAAGGGGGAGGGGATGAAAGAACAAAAGGAGAGATTAAGAGACATTGAGAGATGATCAAGGCAAGAGGAGGTGTTAATGTGACAGGTTGAGGCTAAAAGAAGTGTGAAATGCACTGGCAGAATGAAGGACAGCTGCCAGCTTCTAGGAGGAAAAAAAAGGGGAGAGGGAGGGGGCCAAACAAAAGGGTGGATGAAAAAATAAAATATAAATGTGATAGGGGTTAGGTTATGATCTAAAATTGTTGAACTCAATGTTGAGTCCAGAGGGCTGTAGCGTGCCTAAACGAAAGATGAGGTGCTGTTCCTCGAGCTTACGCTGAGCTTCCGTAGAACAGTGTAATAGGCCGAGGACGGTGAGGTCAGAGTGGGAGTGGAGCGGAGAATTAAAGTGACAGGCCACCGGGAGCTCGGGGTCCCCTTTACGGACTGAACGGAGGTGTTCCGCAAAGCGGTCACCCAATCTGCGTTTGGTCTCCCCAATGTAGAGGAGGCCACATCGTGAGCAGCGAATACAGTATACTAAATTGCAGGAAGTACAAGTAAATCGCTGTTTCACCTGGAAGGGGTGTTTGGGGCCCTGGACAGTGAGAAGAGGGGAGGTATAAGGGCATGTGTTGCATCTCCTGCGCTTGCACGGGAAGGTGCCGGGCGAAGGGGAAGGGGTGCTGGGGGTGGTAGAGGAGTGGACTAGGGTGTCGCGGAGGGTGCGGTCCCTGCGGAATGCTGAGAGGTGAGGGGAAGATGTGTTTGGTGGTGGGATCACGCTGGAGGTGGCGGAAATGGCGGAGGATGATCCGCTGAATGTGGAGGCTGGTGGGGTGAAAGGTGAGGACAAGGGGAACTCTATCGTGGTTCCGGGAGGGTGGGGCAGGGGTGAGGGCAGAAGTGCGGGAGATAGAACGGACACGGTCGAGGGCCGTGTCGACCACGGTAGAGGGGAGTCCTCGGTTGAGGAAAAAGGAAGACATGTCGGAAGCACTGGTATGGAAGGTGGCATCATCAGAGCAGATGCGGCGGAGACGGAGAAACTGGGAGAATGGAATAGAGTCCTTACAGGAGGCGGGGTGGGAGGAAGTGTAGTCCAGGTAGCTGTGGGAGTCAGTGGGCTTGTAGTGAATGTTAGTCAATAACCTATCCCCAGAGATGGAGATGGAGAAGTCGAGGAAGGGAAGGGAAGAGTCGGAGATGGACCATGTGAAGGTGAGGGAAGGGTGGCAATTGGAAGCATAGTGAATGAAATGTTCTAGTTCAGGGCGAGAGCAGGAGACGGCACCGATACAGTCATCAATGTACCGGAAAAAGAGGTGAGGGAGGGGACCCGAGTAGGACTAGAACAAAGAGTGTTCCACATATCCCACGAAAAGGCAGGTATAGCTAGGACCCATGCGGGTACCCATAGCAACACCTTTAATTTGGAGGAAATGGGTGGAGTCAAAGGAGAAGTTGTTCAATGTGAGATCAAGTTCAGCCAGGCGGAGGAGGGTGGTGGTGGATGGGGACTGGTTGGGCCTCTGTTCAAGGAAGAAGTGGAGCGCCCTCAGGCCATCCTGGTGGGGAATGGAGGTGTAGAGGGATTGTACGTCCATAGTGAAAAGGAGGCGCTTGGGGCCGGGAAACTGGAAACTGTTAAAGTGGCGGAGGGCGTCGGAAGAGTCGCGGATGTAGGTGGGAAGAGACTGGACAAGGGGAGAAAAAAGAGTCGAGATAGGAAGAGATAAGTTCCGTGGGGCAAGAACAGGCTGAAACGATGGGTCTACCGGGGTAGTCCTGTTTGTGGATCTTGGGAAGGAGGTAGAAGCGGGCTGTGCGGGTTTGGGGAACTATGAGGTTGAGGGCACGCTACAGCCCTCTGGACTCAACATCGAGTTCAACAATTTTAGATCATAACCTAGCCCCTATCACATTTATATTTTATTTTTTCATGCACCCTTTTGTTTGGCCCCCTCCCCCTCCCCTTTTTTTTCCTCCTAGAAGCTGGCAGCTGTCCTTCATTCTGCCAGTGCATTTCACACTTCTTTTAGCCTCAATCTGTCACATTAACACCTCCTCTTGCCTTGATCATCTCTTAATGTCTCTCAATATCTCATAATCTCTCCTTTTGTTCTTTCATCCCCTCCCCCTTTTCCCAGCTTTATCCTTGCCTTAAATCTATTTCATTTCCTGCTATTTCCAGTTCTGACGAAAGGTCTTCGACCTGAAATGTTAACTCTGTTTCTCTCTCCACGGATGCTGCCTGGCCTGCTGAGTTTTTCCAGCGTTTTCTGTTGTTATTTCCTGAACTTCTTCATCTCCTTTCTCATCTCTATCTGAATTTCTCCCTCTCTCTCAAAGTACAGTGAAATTCCCCTTCAGCTCCCTTAAAATTAAATAAAATTTCCAAACCATAAAATTTGTGAACACTGTGGATCTATCCTGACGTTACTAAGCCATTTGATACCTTGTTTTACCTGTGTATGCCATCTTTGTGTTGCTGGGTGTGTCTCACTTTCCTCTTCACGTTCCCAATTCCTTTCCCCATGTGTTCCTGTCTCTGCTATTCACAGCATATCAATGTTGTCACAACCTGTCCCCTCATCAGTCACATCCCTAACTCCTCACCTGTCACTGTCCTATGCTGCTTGCTGTCTCTTGTGCTGTTCGTTCTCTGATGTGCATCTTACCATCAGGGCTCACGATGCCCTTCCACCTCTTGCATTCTCAAAATGTTTTGCTTCATGCGCTCCTTCTCTTCTGTTCCCCTTCCATTCTTCCTCCTATCACCTTTTGTTCACCCTTTCTGTTCCCCAACCCCTCACCCTCTCCTCTTTACTGTTGCTCATCATTTCCCTCTACTCTGCCCTCATTGGTGCCCCTGGCCTTCCATTTCCTCTCCTCCTTCTCCCCTCCCTTCACTGTTGCCCCTCACTTCCCTCAATGTTTCCCTCTTCCTCGCCCCTCAGTTTGTCTTCTCCATCCCCGCTTTCCAGCCCACCCCCTCCACTCATCCTTATCTCCTAACAAAAACACCCTTCCCCCTCACCACCCATTTCCCCTGCCTCTTGCCCTCCAGTCACCCTTTGCCTCTTCTTGTTACTTTCCCTCAGCCTACTTTCCCCTCCCATCAACCTTTCCCCCTCGAACCTTCAGGTTTGAGATTTGCTCTTTGCAGCTGCTGTTTACCCTTTAAAGCACTCAACGCTATAACATAAGAATTAAGAGCAGGAGTAGGCTTTACGGCCCTTCGAGCCTGCTCTGCCATTCAATAGGATCATGGCTGATCTTCTACCTCAACTCCACTTTCCTGCCCAATCCCCATATCCTTCGATTCCCCTAGAGTCCAAAAATCTATCTATCTCAGCATCCACAGCCATTTGTGGTAGAGAATTCCAAACATTCACAACCCTCTAGGTAAAGAAATTCCTCCTCATCTCAGTCTTAAATGGCCGACCCCTTATCCTGAGACGATGCCCCCTAAGTTCTAGACTCTCCAGCCAGGGGAAACAACCTCTCAGCATCTACCCTGTCAATCCCCCTCAGAATCATATGTTTCGATGAGATCACCTCTCATTCTTCTAAACTCCAGAGAGTATAGGCTCAATCTACTCAATCTCTTCTCATAGGACAATCCTCTCATCCCAGGGATCAATCTAGTGAACCTTCGTTGCACTGCCTCTAAGGCATGTATGTCCTTTCTTAGATAAGGATACCAAAACTGTGCACAGTACTCCAGGTGCAGTTTCACCAAAGCCTTGTACAATTTTAATAAGACTTCTTTACTCTTGTACCCCAATCCCCTTGCAATAATGGCCAACAAGCCATTTTCCTTCCTAATTGCTTGCTGTACCTGCATACTAACTTGTGTTTTCTATATGAGGACACCTAAATCTCTCTGAACACCAACATTTAATAATTTCTCACCATTTAAAAAATATTCTGTTTTTCTATTCTTCCTACCAAAGTGTAATACTTTGACCAAGTATTCTTTAAGTAGATATATTATAAGCACTTTAAAAAGTGACCAGCAGGTTTCCAGGCTGCAAAGAGCAGCCAACAAGCCTGGGGAGCGGAAGCATTCAGAGGCAAGTGTCATTAGCACTATAGGTCCCAAGATTCCCTCATGATGATGGCCAGCACATTGCAGATTTTACGGAAGATTTTACGGAAGATCCTTTCTGACCCAATATGTTAAAAAGCCCCAACAAGGGAGTATTCACTATTGGATCGAGCAACGGGGAATGAACCAGAGCAGATAAGAGAAGTAAAAGTAGGGGAACATCTAGGCAATAGTGACCATAATATAATACACTTTAAAATGATAATTGAGAAGGACATAAGTGTGACGAAAACCAGGTAAATGGATTGGAGAAAAGCTGATTTTGAGGGGCTGAGAATAGAACTTGGGGGAAAAAAAGGGCAACAATATTGGCAAACAACGATGTAGAACAGCAATGGGAGAAATTTAAAACGGTGTTCAACAGAGTGCAGGAAAAATATATTCCGCTGAAAGGAAAGAACAAACTAAACAATATTGGCCCAGAAATTAAAGACGGAGCCTTCGTGCGGGGGTAAGGCTTCCCCGCGATATCTCACTGCACGCCTGCCTTTTCATTCCGAGCTCGCACGAAATTGATTTTCTAGACAGCAGCTGTGCAGTGCTTCCGTATCCCACAGGCGCAGTTAATTCGTGCGAGCTGTGGGATCACGTGATTCAGTTAGAGCCAATGGCAGCACACCATCTTTCATTCATAGTTTTCACAGCAAGTGCTGTGAAAGCTATGAATCTATACCCCCTCGAAAGAACAGCTAAACCTCAATTAAATTTAAAAAAAACCATCACATTAATAAAATAAGTATAGTTAAATAAATTGACCACTTTAAACAAAAAATTAAATTTTTGAAAAAATTTAAAATCTTTTAAAAAGTTATAAAAATAAACTTACCTTTGTTTAAAGTCTCTAAAAAAGATATACCTGTTGAAAAAAATTCAAAATAATACTTAATTAACTACTTACCTTGTTAAAAGAGGGTCTTACGCCTCCTTTCTTTATGTGCAAAATCTTCCATGGTACCTGCGCGTTCAAAGCACTAAGTGCACTGCGTGCGCGCAGCCTGTAGCGCGCACGCGGTTCACTTAGGAACCGCCCCCTTTTGAAATCACCAAGTGCTGGTTTTCAGCACATGCGCAGTGCATGCAGAAAACCGGCAATTGGAGACAGAATACGCGAGAGTACACAGTGCGTACTCTCGCGTAGAGACACTAATTTTTGGGCCAATGAGACTCTATGGATGGATAAAGCCATAAGGGAACAATTGAGGGTAAAGAAAGAGGCATACATTAAGTACGTGGACAGCAGGGGAGTGCATGATAAGGGAAAACATGAAAAGATTAGGAGAGAAGTCAAAAAACAATTAGGGAGGCAAAGAGGAACTGTGAAATTAAATTATCAAGGAACATAAAACAAAATAGTAAAATATTTTACAGGCACATCAATAAAAAAAAGGAAGTTTGGGATGGTAATAGGGCCATTAAAGGATAGACAGGATAATACCACAGGTAACGATAGATGGCAGAAATATTAAATAATTATTTCGCTACAATATTTACCAGGGAGATAGAACAGGTGGACATGACATTGGATGATGAGATTAGTAATGAGATAAGTGCATTTAAAATAAAAAAGGGAATCAAACTCAAAGAGGATAAAACCCCTGGTCCGGATGGATTGCATCCACGCATTTTAAAAGAATCTAGGGAAAAGATAGCAGAGACATTAATATGCATATTAAATAATTTGTTAGAAAAAGGTGTAGTGCCAGAAGACTGGCGGATAGCTAATGTAATACCGATATTTAAGGGGGATAGAACATTTCCAGGAAATTATAGACCAGTCAGCTTAACATCAGAAAAATAATGGAATCCCTACCAAAGGAGAAAATAGAAGAGCATCTAGAAACCAAAAATATAATAATGAATAGTCAGCATGGATTTCAAAAGGGAAAGTCTTGCTTGACCAACCGCATTGAATTTTTTTGAAGAGGAACAGAGAGAGTAGACAATGGTAATGCAGTAGATGTAATTTATCTGGATTTTCAAAAGGCCTTCGAAATGGTACCCCATAATAGACTGATGAATAAGGTCAGAGAATGCGGAGTCAGGGGACAAGTAGCAGAATGGATTGCTAGCTGGCTTCAGGACAGAAAGCAGAGAGTAGGAGTAAAGGGTAGCTATTCACAGTGGCAGAAGGTGGGTAGCGGTGTTCCACAAGGATCAGTGCTGGGACCACTGCTGTTCACAATTTACATTAACAATTTAGACTTTGGAATCAAAAACACAATTTATAAATTTGTGGATAACACCAAATTGGGGGGGATAGTCAATACTGAGGAGGACTGCAACAAGTTACAGGAGGACATTAATAAACTTGCAGAATGGGCATATAATTGGCAAATGAAGTTCAACACAGATAAATGTGAGGTATTACATTTTGGTAGGAAGAATAGGGAGGTCACTTATCACTTGGAGGGTGCGAGTCTAGGTGGGGTAGAGGAACAGAGGGATCTCGGAGTACAAATACACAAATCACAAAGTTGCGACACAAGTTAGCAATGCCATAAAACAAAAGCAAACCAAGCACTAGGGTTTATTTCTAGAGGTATAGAATTGAAAAGTAGGGAAGTTATGCTAAACTTGTATCAGACCTTGGTTAGACCACAGTTAGAGTACTGCGTACAGTTCTGGTTGCCACATTATAAAAAGGATTTCGAGGCACTGGAGGGTGCAGAGAAGATTTACAAGGATGGTACCAGAAATGCGAGGGTATACATATCAGGAAAGGATAAACAGGCTGGGTCTCTTTTCTCTTGGAAAAAGGCTGAGGGGTGACCCAATAGAGGTCTTTAAAATTATGAAAGGTTTTGATAGAGTGGATAGAGAGAGAATGTTTCAACTTGTGGGGAAGAGTATAACTAGAGGCCATCAATATAAGATAGTTACCAAGAAATCCAATAGGGAATTCAGAAGAAACCTCTTTATCCAAAGAGTGGTGAGAATGTGGAACTCGCTACCAGAGGGAGTGGTTGAAGCAAACAGTATAGATGCATTTAAGGGGAGGCTGGACAAGCATATGAGGGAAAAGGAAATAGAGGGTTATGCTGATATATTTAGATGAGGAAAGACGGGAGGAGGCTCGTGTGGAGCATAAACGCCGGTATGGACTGAATGGCCTGTTTCTGTGCCGTATATATCCTATGTCATCCTATGTAATCCTATGTAAGATACAACTGTCTTACCTATTTTCAAGACCGGTGACAAACAAACCTGGGTAATTACAGACCACAATTGGCAAAATAATGGAATCAATCATTAGTGACCAACTTGAGGATTGGCTACATAAAAATAGCCTAGTGTTGCAAAGAACACTTTCAGAATGGGGAGGTCCTGCCTGACCAATCTCCTTGACTTTTTTTTTTGAGTAAGTGACAACCCAAATCAACGTTGGAAAGATTTAGTGTACCTGCATTTCCAAAAAGCCTTGGAAATAGATCTACACGAATGGCTGCTGCACAAGGTTAAGGTAGTGGGTAACATTGGTAAAATTTGGGAGGTGGATAAGGAATTGATTAAAAGCGTGGAAGTAAAAAGGTACTAGTTCGGGTAAATTGTCAAATTTAGCAAGTGCACTGTATAAGTGCCGAAGAATCAATGCTGGAGTCCCTTCTGTTTCTGATCTATACAAGTAACTTGGATGCAAAAACACAACCTAAATTGGTCAAATTTAAAGATACCAAACTAAGGGTGGAATGGTTGGGGGGTGGGGGTTGGTGTTTGCAGTCGATTCTGAAGACGCAGCCAAGGAGTTCTAGAAGGTCCTAGACAATATTTGCAAGTGATGACAGTTGAAATTAAATGGATAGGTGCAAGGTCTTATACACTGAAAGAAAAAGGGGGCAAAGTTACTTACTAGGTTATTTATTTAATGAGTGGCATTGAACTAACTTGGGTAAAGGCCAAGAGATCTGGGAGTGATAAACTCAACGACTATGTTTAGTCATCTAGCGCAGCAATCAATAAAGAAAATAGAATGTTGAACTATATTTCTAAATAAAGAGAGAATGAGTTTGAGGCAGTCATGTTGAAGCTTCACAGTACTTTTGCCAGGCTACACCCTGACTACTATGTTCAGAGTTGACCTTCGAGACAAAAGGGATGTATTCATCACAGTTCTAGTCTCCCCTCAATGTGCGGTAGTTGATGGTCATCCTCATCTATTTTCCATTAATTCAGGTTCCCCAGAGCTCTGCTCCTTCACTATATCAATGATCGCATCCAAAATTATCTACTCTTTTATTGATGATTCTATTCTACATTCACCAACTTTCTTCATATTCTCTGCACACAACCTTCATTCTTTTTTTTAATGCAGGGATGGAATCACTACATCTAAATCTCCTGCATGCGCTTCAAAAGGGCTATATCTTGCTTTTCAATTCTTCAAAGACACAGTTTATGTCTCCTAAAAGTCTAAGCAACAGCTACAATGAATTATCTTTGCTGGCTCCATCCTTACTCCTCCATCTGACAACGTTCTCTTCTGAAGGAACCCGCACATCTCCTCCATTGTTAAAGGTGCCTCCAATACGTTTGGTTTCCTCTGTCATGTCAAATGATTCTTTAGCAAAACTCAATTCAGTAAAAAGTCCAAATCTATTTAATACTTGAATACTACTCTTGTATCTTGGGAGGATCTTCCTCCCCATTCCTGGATAGATTCTAAGAAAATGTTGAACATCTGATAGGTGATCTTTCTCGATTCCAGTCTTTAACCTTTTTTCTAGCTTCCAATCACAGCCTTTCTGGTCTCTCATTCTCTCTCCAGTTCATCACCATTACTATCCCACCATTCTTATGAGCTTTGTTCTTGCTCCTTACAAGTTCCAAATGTGCAATTTTTACATGCTCTTCCTGTTCCTTGCATTTTCACTATGTTCAAATCAAGATTTATTGCACCATCTCCTATTCAAACTCAGTTTTTCCAAGGGCTTCAATACTGTGGAATGCCAGAGTCCTTCAGTCTCCCCTTCCTCATAGAGGCTTTTAAAACTCAAGCTTGGCATCACCTTACCTCACCTTCCGCACCACCCCCCTACTCTTTTTAACTTTGGTGGTGCCCTGCACTATGAACAATAGACCTTTACCTTGACTTCTCCATTTAAACCAAAAGTGTGTTCATTTCTCAGGCTTAGTTACCTGGCAATGCAACCTGCAGGATCATGAGACAATCACAGTAGAAAATCTGAAGCAGATGAACGTCATGTTCATTGTAAAACAGGAGAATTCGGAGCATCCATTGAGACCCAAGAAAGCCCACAAGCAGCTGGATTTTTAAAATCCTGTTTTCAAGGATCACATCAAAAATTCAATGCAACTCAGGCAAGCCCCGAGGACAAATCAAAAGCTTGCTAACAGAGAAGAGATGGGGAATTTTTTGGTAAAAAAAAATGCAGACGCAAAAGCCAGAAAATGCTGGAAACACACAGGTCTCTTATATTGAAAAGATAGGTGAACATTTTGAATACAGACCCTTCCTCAGAACTGAACAGGGAAGACCGTATTGGTTTATGATCTGAGCCTGCACTTCAGTAACTTCTGACTTTAGCCATCACCTCCATTTTCCTACCAATTCATATTGCACATTATTCCTTTCTGTTTTATTCAACCATTGTGCTTTGAAACATTTCTTCAGAGCCTGAGTGAAATTCCCTTAGTATATCATTCAGCACATTTCACCCCTTTCTAGCTCTAAAAAAAAGTTTTCAGTAATCCAGTACTTGGGAGAGTTTCTGCTCCTTTACCCCAGTAATATCAGTGCAATCAATGTGGAATCGGCCAAACCAGCGCAAAAGATCAAGAAATTTTAAACGCAAGCGAATTACGCCCCAAACCATTCACATTCGAGTTTCCACGACCTTTTATGCTAGTTCAGCATTCAATTTGCCCGGTACAGGCCCCGCCCAAAAAACTGGCCACACCTCCAGGACAAAATTGCAAGTTTCCACCAATTGCGCTGTGAAGGAATTCTACTATATAACCTTTTTAGAAAAATATACTATATAACCTAAATACACTATAACCTTTTTAGAAAAATACACAATATAACTTTTTTTAAAACATGACAAGCTGGATTTGGAAATCCTACCTTCTGAAAGAATTCTGGCCTCTTTTGAGATAAGACAGTGGTTAACCCTGAAGAGTACCTTATTAGGAACTTTACCTTATAAATGCTTTAAAAACATGACAAACTGGGTTTGGAAATTTAGAAACCTAACTATGAAATAGCCATGAAAGAATTCTAGCTATTGAAACAGGACAAGTTGTTGATCCTGAATAAGTTACCTTATTGAAACAGAGGAATGGGTGGCCCCGAATGGGTAACATTATTAAAACAAGTCAATGGTCAACCCTGGATAAATGATCTTGATTAAAACCTCTTGAGACTGGCATGAGGTAAGGTACATCTGCCCTTTGCACATATATGGGAAACTCCCAATAGCTATTGATGATGTGGCAGTAAGAAATACAGGGATCAGCTAAAAGATGGTTAGTGACAATTAACTTGGATCAACAGAAACCTTATGAAAAACAACTGAAAAAGGGTATAAATATTGGAGTCTCAAATGAGATAATCAGACTCACTTCTCGACTACAGAGGCGACTCTGTAGTCTTCCACTCTTTGAACCTCGGGGGGTCAAAGGTAATTTGATATTGATGGATATCCTGTATAGAAAAGTTTAAGAACTGTGATACTGTAGCGAAGTTAAGATTTAAAAGTAAGATTCTCTGTTAAAAATAAGATTGTATTTTTTCTCTTTTTAGAACTGTTAGCGTTGCAATTGACTGATTCACCAACTGTAAATTGCATGTCAGTTCTTTTAATAAATCTCTATATTTTTTTTTAGAATTGTCTCACATAAGTCTTCTCTATCAATAACTCGCAAACCCAATCTCTGTACACTCTTTGGTGAAGAGGTACAATTTCTGAGGGGAGATCTCCGGACCCTTATAATATCCGGGACGTTACAGTCTGGCTAAACTTATTAAAAGTGCTATCTGGAGGACGGTAACATTCTTGGGTTGCTCCTTTCCTTTAGGGAGAGATAGACTGGACCTTTAGACCCAGTTAAACGTCGTTAGGATTTGGCTACCTCAACCTTTAGTTGAAAGTAAGCATCTGAGAAATATGCCTGATCCGGGATAGCCCCAAAGGGGCTAGGACAAGTAAATATCCTTTCAGCGCTGCCTAGGGAAGGCTCTTGAAATTGCACTAAGTTTCTTAGGCACACAGGCACTAGTAGGCATGTTTTAAAGTTTTTCCATATCAAAAAATATTTAATTTACTAAGAAACGGACTAGTGTACACCAATAAAAGTAGTAAATGGTTGAGTACAGTTTTTTAAAGTAATCAGTTTACTCACAAATGGAGGACAGGACACATTAAAAATGCTTATTTTTTGTGATAAACCCATTTTCAGCTGTATTAATAAAAGTCGATCAGTTACCACTCTTAAATACATCAATGAATACTTTATAATGGAAAGAAAAAAAGAAATGATTACGTTCTATTATGCTGCCCGATTGCGCTGGTTCATGGAAGATTATAAGTTTATTATGCAAATAATTATCAGAAACTTGAACTCTAACCTAACCAGTGCAATTTCAAGTGCATTATGGGTGCAATCTCCTGATTATGCCAAAAGCAGAACCTCTCCCCCCTTGTTTTTTTTTTAAAGTAACAGTTCGCATATCTGACCTGCGACCTTCACCTGTTGTGCTTCCCTCTTGATTTTGATCAATTCTATAAAGGGGCTCACCTGCCTTCCATTTTCAGTTCAGAGAAACGTTCTCTGTCCAAAACACTAACCCTACCTTTTTGAATGGTGACAGACCTGTGTGTATTTCTAGTATTTTCTGTTTTCCTCTTTTTGCAGCAAGTGAGAAGGGAGATTCATATTAATATCATACCATCAAAACTATCACATTGTGATTCTTCATAATGGTTATGTGGTCGGAGACTGTAACCAATACCTGGTGCCACAAGGATTTAACAGAAAAACAATACTGCAGGAACTAATGCAATACTTTGTTTAAAATAGCTTGTGCGCCAGAAGCAGAACATATACCGCATGGGTACTTCCTAACGCAAGTTTTTCCAAACACAATAATATTAATCATTCATAAGATACTGTTCCAATTATTGTTCATCTTTGCTTCAGGCTTCACTTCTAAGCTGCCCCAACCTATGCAATAGTGTTCATAATTTCAGATAATCTACATATTAAATAAATAATTGGTTTAAAAACTTGCCTCAACATATGTAGAACAAAAGAGGATCTTGGTAGTGCTTAAACAATTTTTTCATCCAAAATATATTGGGGTAACAGGAACAGCAGGTTACAAATAGCATTAGAAATATGCATGCATTTGGAATGGTTAACTGACCAAAGCCCTGTAGATATCAGAAATATACCCAAGAGATGGAGCAGAAGAGTGGAATAGAAAACAGCCAAGAAAAGAATGGAGAAATAGAGAGAATTTAAAAAAAACCTGCAGAAACCATACTTGTAGTAGCATTTCCTTGAAAATATCTGTATTTAATTACCAACATCTCTCAATTGTTGTACATAGAATGCCTTAATTGGTATTCTTCCATCACAGATCAACAGGATGAATGTGACTTCCTTTCATGACAGCACCATATCTACATTTACAAAGTCATCAACACAGAACAGTTATCAAACTCGTCCGAGAAAGAATGACTACATGCATTCTAAAATACAATTAGAATTTTGTTTGCAACAAGGTATTGCTAAGCACAAAAAAAAATGATTTCTTCAATGTAGCATGTTTCCCCTCTTTTTGTCATGTATTTTCACAAGTTTACCACATCTGCTCGGCTAGAGATTGAGAGAGGAGTTATACAAGAAAACTATCAATTTTAGTTTTCCATCCTCAAAGGACCAGTCACCACATCTGTGGAGCAATTAATTGTGCATGTAGTTTTTTTTTTAAACCGAGGCAAAACGCAGCATGTATCCAGCAAATCTCAGCTTACCTCAAACTCAGCATGTCTATGTATATCCTCTGCCCGCTGTCTGCTCAGGATAAACTCAGCCTCATTTGCTACCCTCACCAGGTGGTCTTTCATGGTATGACATAGAAGTCTATGCAGGAAAAACAATGCATCTCAGAAGCAAATTCTCAAGTAGTAAAAATATGAAAATATTAACTTTTACTGAATACTCCTGGCATTTAAAATAAACAAGCAAAATTCTATGAACAATCTTCTATCTTGTGGCTTATCTGTCTTGTATATAACAGCAAGAGTTATTTTTTTTTAAAGTCACGAGGAAATGCATGCAGATTCTGTACATAAAAGTATTTTCATCTTAAAAAGACAACAGAACGCAAATATGCATATACAAGGAGAATAAATACAATTTGCATAAGTAAATATTTTCCAATTGTTTAAATGCAAATCTGATCAAAATAGCAAAAATTAGCACACACAAAAAAAAAGTCTTGTTTTCTTCAGGAAAAATAAGCCCAACAATAAATCTCAATCTTTTTAAATTGGGATCTGACATTTTTAAAACCTTTCGATTTTAAAAGACACAGTTCATCAAAACAGAATTTACTTATAAAACTTTCCACCTGCTGGAGTTTCACCATGAGCTCAATTATTTATAAAGTTATGAACACAATGGTTTTTGAGAATCGATTTTCTTACTCCAGCAAAATTAAATAAACAAGGATGGCTGATATGAAAGTCAATCTCAAAAGTTAGTTTTATGTTGGCACGGTTTCAAGTGTGTTAGTAACAAAATGTAATTATATTGGCATCAATAAATTACTTAATTGCAAAAGGCATTTTCCCCCCAAATGTATTGCTTTTCACTCTGTCTCAATTTTGCATTACCGTTCACATCTGGAATTGTAATACACAGATTTTTTTAAAAGATATTTACCTAGGACAAGTGCACTGTCCAAGCACAAGAACACTGTTGGAGGGTGGGCGGGTGGGCAGGGAGGGAGGTAAAGGATGAGTTAATCTATGAAATAAGACCTCTGCATCATCTTTGCTCTTGACCACATGGCTTTCTGGTATAGAAAACCACAGAATGTATAATAGTTCTCCACTCCTCAGAGTCAGGAAGACTTTTCATTTGGTTCAATAGAAGAATAGGAATTTACTCGTGCTGATTCAGGTTCATTTCACGAAGAGCATTTACAAAACCAAAACATACATAATTATCCCCACAATGCAAGAACCGTTTGTCAGCACTATCACAAATACATCCAAGATTATTTTTTATGGTAGCAATGTTACTTATCCGAATAGCTATTCTGAACGTTCCTCTTAACTGCCATTACAGAATTTCCCACCAAATAACTATTTCTCTAACTGACTTAGTATTCACGGAGGCAGATATTACAAAGTTGCTGGTTATTGCTGCCACAGTACCGAAACGGCTCTTATCAAAATCACAAATTATATCCTACGTGACGGTGACAAAGGTAAACATTCCCTCCTCGTCCTTCTCAACCTGTCTGCAGCCTTTGACATGGTTGACCACACCATCCTCCTCCAACTGGATACAGCAAAGGCTATGGGCCCAGACAACATCCCGGCTATCGTGCTGAAGACTTGTGCTCCAGAACTAGCTGCGCCTCTAGCCAAGCTGTTCCAGTACAGCTACAACACTGGCATCTATCCGACAATTTGGAAAACTGCCCAGGTATTTCCTGTCCACAAAAAGCAGGACAAATCCAACCCGGCCAATTACCGCCCCATCAGTCTACTCTCAATCATCAGCAAAATGATGGAAGGTGTCATCGACAGTGCTATCAAGCGGCACTTACTCACCAATAACCTGCTCACTGATGCCCAGTTTGGGTTCCGCCAAGACCACTCGGCTCCTGACCTCATTACAGCCTTGGTCCAAACACGGACAAAGGATCTGAATTCCAGAGGTGAGGTGAGAGTGACTGCCTTTGACATCAAGGCAGCATTTGACCGAGTGTGGCATCAAGGAGCCCTAGTAAAACTAAGTCAATGGGAATTGGGAGGGGAAAACGCTCCACTGGCTGCAGACATACCTAG
The DNA here is from genome assembly GCA_030390025.1 of Squalus acanthias. Classification (NCBI taxonomy): domain Eukaryota; kingdom Metazoa; phylum Chordata; class Chondrichthyes; order Squaliformes; family Squalidae; genus Squalus; species Squalus acanthias. The sequence continues at coordinate 153,079,966 of CM059426.1, read as the reverse complement.
CACAAAGGAAGATGGTTCTGGTGATTGAAGGTCAATCATCACAGCCCCAGGACATCGCTGCAGGGGTTCCTCAGGGCAGTGTCCTAGGCCCAACCATCTTCAGCTGCTTCATCAATGACCTTCCCTCCAACACAAGGTCAGAAATGGGGATGTTCGCTGATGACTGCACGGTGTTCAGTGCCATTCGCAACTCCTCAGATAATGAAGCAGTCCATGCCTGCATGCAACAAGATCTGGACGACATTCAGGCTTGGGCTCATAAGTGGCAGGTAACATTCGCACCACGGAAGTGCCAGGCAATGACTATCTCCAACAAGCAAGAGTCTAACCACCTCCCCTTGACATTCAACGGCATTACCATCGCCGAATCCCCCACCATCAACATCCTGGGGGGTCACCATTGACCAGAAACTTAACTGGACCAGCCACATAAATACTGTAGCAACAAGAGCAGGTCAGAGGCTAGGTATTCTGCAGCGAGTGTCTCATCTCCTGACTCCCCAAACCCTTTCCACCATCTGCAAGGCATAAGTAAGGAGTGTGAAGGAATACTCTCCACTTGCCTGGATGAGTGCAGCTCCAACAACACTCAAGAAGCTCGACACCATCCAGGACAAAGCAGCCCATTTGATTGGCACCCCATCCACCACCTTAAACATTTACTCCCTCCACCAACGGCGTACCGTGGCTCCAGTGTGTACCATCTACAAGATGCACTGCAGCAACTCGCCAAGGCATCTTCGGCAGCACCTCCCAAACCCGCGACCTCTTCCACCTAGGAGGACAAGGGCAGCAGGTGCATGGGAACACCACCACCTCCAAGTTCCCCTCCAAGTCACACACCATCCTGACTTAGAAGTATATCGCCGATCCTTCATCGTCACTGGGTCAAAATCCTGGAACTTCCTACCTAACAGCACTGTGGGAGTACCTTCACCACACGGACTGCAGCGGTTCAAGGCGGCGGCTCACCACCACCTTCTCAAGGGCAACTAGGGATGGGCAATAAATGCTCGCCTTGCCAGCGACGCCCAGATCCCATAAGCGAATTTTAAAAAAGCCTCTCCACCGTTGTCCAGCTGGGTGGGACTGCACTCGCCTGGTTCCATTCTTATCTATCTAATCGTAGCCAGAGAATCACCTGCAATGGCTTCTCTTCCTGCTCCCACACCGTTACCTCTGGTGTCCCCCAAGGATCTATCCTTGGTCCCCTCCTGTTTCTCATCTACATGCTGCCCCTCGGCGACATCATCTGAAAACACAGCGCCAGTTTCCACATGTACGCTGACGACACCAAGCTCTATTGACCCCTCCACTGTCTCTAATTTGTCAAAATGCTTGTCCAACATCCAGTACTGGATGAGCAGAAATATCCTCCAACTAAATATTGGGAAGACCGCAGCCATTGTCTTCGGTCTCCACCACAAACTCCATTCCCTAGCCACCGACTTAATCGCTCTCCCTGGTAACGGTCTGAGGCTGAACCAGACTGTTCGCAATCTTGGTGTCATATTTTACCCTGAAATGAGCTTCCGACCACAGATCCACGCCATCACCAAGTCCACCTATTTCCACTTCCAGAACAAAGTCTGACTCCGCCCCTGCCTCAACTCCTCTGCTGCTGAAACCCTCATCCACGCCTTTGTTACCTCTAGACTTGACTATTCCAACACATTCCTGGCTGGCCTCCTACGTTCTACCCTCCATAAACTTGAGGTCATCCAAAACTCTGCTGCCCGTGTCCTAACTCGCACCAAGTCTTGTTCACCCATCACCCATGTGCTCGCTGACCTACATTGGCTCCTGGTTAAGCAACACCTCGATTTTAAAATTCTCATCCTTGTTTTCAAATCCCTCCATGGCCTTGCCCCTCCCTATCTCTGTAATCTCCGCCAGCTCCACAACCCTCTGAGATAGCGGTGCTCCTCTAATTCTGGCCTCTTGAGCATCCCTGATTTTAAATTACTCAACCTTGGTGGCCGTGCTTTCAGCTGCCAAGGCCCTAAGCTCTGGGATTCCCTTCTTATATCTCTCCGCCTCTCTACCTCCTTTAAGACGCTCCTTAAAACCTACCTCTTTGGCCAAGCTTTTGGTCATCTGCCCTAATATCTCATGTGGCTTGGTGTCAAATTTTGTTTTATAACGCTCCTGTGAAGCGCCTTGGGATGTGTTACTATGTTAAAGGCGCTATATAAATACAAGTTGTTGTTGTTGTATAAACTTCGGTCCAAGGATGATAAGTAGACTTCCCATTCGATCTGTGGTCAAGTTACATAAAAACATAATGCATGATATTTTTTGAAATACTTAAATCTTTAATACGGGGCTGATTTGAACTTGTCTGGCTATATAGCTGAAATCAGCTGTACAGGTCACGGTTACCAGTACATCGTTACTTTTTCAGCTGGTTCTTCTCAACAAGGGACAAAAATGTGTTTTTCACAAAAAAACAGCAGCACTCAAAAGGGCAAAATAGCCTTAGTATAGATAAAATATTGCAGTTCATATGGATGTATTTCTGTACAAATTATACTGATCATTATTTCCTATAAAAGGTAACATTTTACTCCCAGTGGCCAAATGCCATTTTTTTTTTGTAGAACAAAGCCTGTGGGGTTTTACATTCAGCCAAAGTGAAAAACAAAATTTTAATTATTCCCACATGAAAAAAAACACACAGGAGTCCTCGTTGTTGCTACCCAACAGGCCAAGAGTAGGCCATTCAGCCCCTTGAGATTGTTCCGCCATTCAAGTAGATCATGGTTGATCTGTACTTCAACTCCATTTACCTGTCTTTAGTCCACATCCCTTGATACTCTTAGCTAACAAAAATCGATCTCGGTCTTGAAAATTTCAATTGACTCAGCATTCACAGACTTTTGGGGAAGAGAGTTTACAAAAAAAGGTTTCCTGATTTCACTTCTAAATGGCGAAGCTCTAATTTTAAGATTATATCCCCTTGTTCTGGTTTCGCCACCAGAGAAAAGTGTCTCTGTATTTACCCAAATGAATTATAAATGATTTGGACTCGGGAATTAGAAGTACAGTATCAAAATTAGTGGATGACACCAAATTGGGGAGTATAGTTAATACTGAGGAAGATTGAAAAAATAAAGGAAGACATTAACAAACTTGCAGAATGGGCATGTAAATGGCAAATGAATTTCAATATAGATAAATGTGGGGTGATGCATTTTGGTAGGAGGAATAAGGAGGCCACCTACTGCTTGGAAAATGAATCTAAATGGGGTAGAAGCAGGTCTCGAGGTACAAATTCACAAATCATTAAAAGCAGCAACTCAGGTTAACAAAGCCAATAAAAAGAGCAAACAACGCGCTGGGGTTCATTTCTAAAGGAATAGAATTCAAAAGCAGTGAAGTTATAGTAAATTTATATAGATCCTTGGTTAGACCACATTTGGAGTACTGTGCACAGTTCTGGTCTCCATAATACAAAAAGAGAAAGTGCAAAAAAGATTTACACAGATGATACCAGAACTGAGAGGTCATAACCATCAGGACAGGCTGGGGCCTGAGAAGTGACCTGGTTGAGGTCTTCAAAATTATGAAGGGGTTCGATAGGGTAGACGTAGAGAATATGTTTCCAGTTGTGTGGGAGTCCAAAACTAGGGGCCACGACTATGATAGTAACTAATAAATCGAATAAGCAATTCAGGAGAAACTTCTTTATTCAGACAGTGATGAGAATGTGGAACTTGCTACCATATGGAATGGTTGAGGCGAATAGCATAGATGCTTTTAAGAAGCTAGATAAATACATGAGGGAGAAAGGAATAGAAGGATATGTTGATAAAGCCAGCTGTAGCAAGGTAGGAGAAGGCTCGTGTGGAGCATAAACACCGACATAGACCTGTTGGGCCTCGATCAGATCGCCCCCTCAACCTTCCAAACTCAAGAAAAGACAAACCAAGTGTATACAATCTGTCCAGATAATTTAACCCTTTAAGCGCTGGTATCATTCTGCTGAACCTGCGCTACATGTACCCTGCCAATGCATCTTTCCTGACCAGTACTTCAGATGAGGTCTGACCAAGGCTCTGTGCAACTGACGCACCATTTCCCCACTTTTGTATTCCAACATCCTCGAGATAAATGCCAACATTTCATTAGCCTTTTTGATTACTTTTTATATCTGTGCACTTGATTTTGGTGATGTGTACATAGACCCCTAAATCCCTTCGCTCCTCCACAGCTCCTACTCTCGCTCCATCAAGAAAATATTCCAATTTGTCTCTCAGATCCACTTCCCCACATTGAACTCCATCTGCCATACTTTTGCCCACTTAGTCTGTCTATGTCCCTTTATTAAGCTCATCCAAATCTCTGCTGCCCATATCCCAACTCGCACCAAAACTTGGTCACCCATCACCCGTGCTCATTGGCCTACATTGGCTACCAGTCCCCGAATGCCTCCATTTTAAAATTCTCATCCTTGTGTTCAAACCCCTCCATGGCCTCGCCTCCTCATCTCTAACCTCCTCCAACCTTCTGACAAATTTGTGTTCCTCTAACTCTGGCCTCTTGTGCATCCTCCACTTCCTTCACCCCACCATTGTAGGAAAGCTTAAGCCTTTTAAAAAATATTCCCATAATTAGGATAAATTACATTTTCTACTGCCTGCCTTCATCTCTCTTTATTACAGATACACAGCAATCTCAAAATACTGTACTATGCATTTCAGCTCACTTTCTCCAAGAAAGTTTAATTCCACATTATCTTCAATCTGTAAATGCACTGTGTCATTCAGTACAGACATATAAAGACCAAGAATGTGCCGAGTTTAATCACAAACCTGTACTCAGTTAGAGGATCTTCGGTGGGACAACGATGTCCCCGACTAGGGAATTTAGATGGGAGAAAATAAAAAAGGAATCACCGAAGATTCTCACTTATTAAGATTCAAGGATGGCCTGCTGACACTAACCATTTTGTATACTTTACAAATTTAAACTTAATGCTTTCATCCCGACATTACAACAGTGACTACACTTCAAAAGTATTTCAATGGCTGTAAAGTGCTTTGGGACATCCTGAGCTTGTAAAACCCACTATAAGTTCTTTCTTTCTTTAACTATTTCTAATTACCAAACTCAAAACTGTTATAATTAAAATCGCAATTAAAAATATCTAGTCTCAATCCGGTCAATAATCACAATAATCATCCAAATAGTTGGACACGGTGACACCAAATTCGCGTCATCCATCACCCCTGTGCTCACTGGCCTACATTGGTTCCTGGTCCCCGAATACCCCCATTTTAAAATTCTCATCTTCGTGTTCAAACCCCTTCAGCTAAACCACATGTAGCAAGATGTATAAACGACAGGTTAGTACAATTGGTTGTTTCACTCCTGACCTATAAGGAACATTCATTCCTGATTTCAAAAAGGAGTTAATAAAAGCAGCAGGTCCTGCAACATACATTCTCAAACCAAAAAAACTTCTTTTAAACCCATACTAACATTCCTTTAACATTCTAAACCAATTTCACAATGACACCCGCTTTCTTGCAGTTCTAGAAAATGAGAAGAATTAACAGTTAGAAACATAGGAAAGTACAGGACTGGGAAAGAGGCAGACAATTTTGCCAATCCCAAAAATGAATACTTTCAATCATTCACTCTCTCAAATATCGAACCAATTCTCCCTTAAATTGTGCTGCACTGCTTCCACTGCCTTCCTGGGCAGTTTGTACCACACGTTCACCACCCTCTTCCAAGCTGAAGTCCATGTCCCTGATTCTAAAACTTGCGCCAATCTCAAACATATAATCTCAACATGGAAGAATGTGCTATCATGGTTTCCAAGATTATTTTCTATCAAACTTTCCGCAAGAAACATTTTCTATGCCTCAGTTTTTCTAAATTTCACTGAATTTCAAAGAGATGCTATCACACCCTCTCCCATTCAAGTATCTCATAAGACCTGTAGCCGCTTGCTGTGGAAGTGTTGGAAATGTCCAGCCATTTTAGTCCCACCATCAGCGGCACACACCAATGTGAATCACTGGATCGCAGGGATGACACACAGCTACAGGCTTCTATTCCATTTGACCGGTATCAGTGTTTATCCTTCACACGACCAGTAGTCCACATCCCATGTATCTCCCCTGTTTCCATATCCCTTTATTCCCTTAAGCTCCCCAAAGTGCTTCTACCCTGCAAGAAGGTAATAATCTAGGATGCACTCAACCATGCATTTGGTTATCTACTGCTCAGTCATCAGATTCGTGCACTATAAGAAACAAGTATCTAAATTACTCTGTGCAAAAGACATAATGGCCCAGATTTTGCAGTGGGTATGACGGCATACTCAGAGTACACCGTCATACCACCTTTGAAATACATCGCAAGTTCGGGATTTCCGCATGGGCTGAAACCTGAATTTGCGATGTGCCAAGGAACTCACAATTGCTGGCGCAGAGTTGGGCAATTTTCCCACCAACTGCCCAACAATTACAGACGAAACTCTTACAGTTGCTGAAAGCAAGCATAGGAGCTTGTTTCACATCGTAAAAGATCTGCAGTTTGAAAAATCACCACTTTGCATTTTTAGGAGTATATATATTTTGGCCGTTTACTTATATTTTCCCAAGAAATATTGGCAAACATATCTTTGTAAAGAGAAACCTGATAATTAAACTTGCACTATGTTTGACCCTTGTCTTTTGCTGCAGGTTGATTGGGTACAGCCTGAATAAATTATACAACAATTCTGAAGTTCTCGGTTATAAAATGTGTACCAAAACTATCTTTACTGAACTTGTGGAAATCAAATGATCGCTAACGACAATATGTACATGTTAAATTAAGAGAAAACAGACTACTCGCTTAACAGGAACTGACTGCAGAGCTGTTTGAATTGATTTTGTGGATATGCAGAGGAAAATATCTCATTCATCCTGTGAGGTTTCTGTATGATGAATACAGCTTTTTGTTTTGTGACCAATTCTGTCCTTTCAACTCAAAAATGAACATAACTATATAATGCATCTATAACAAGGAAAACAGATTTATCTATTACCAGTCTAAAATGAGGTCTGAATAATATATTTTAATCCTGAAAATTAACAATGAATATATGGCTGGGAATCGCTTTCGGAAGTTCAACAACATTACTTGTACGAGTGTTAGAGCTTCACTGACTATCTAAACAGGAAGCTGTATACATAGGGACTAATAAATTGTGAGTTTGGATGAAAAAAAACAAAATGCTGATATATGAAATAAGTCTAAGTACCAGTTTAATTAAAAAATTTTAGAAGTTTTTTTAGAAAGTAATTCCAATGTAAAAGACAGAGAAGTGTGTGGACCTGGCTTAGTTTTGACAGTTTTAGTAGGCTTGTCTTCCCTTACGCATAGGCTGTACGCTGCGCTCCTGGCCTTCCTGACGTCGTACGCTGCGCAGAACTCTGCAGCGCCGAAGAGCAAGTCTCCGTTCTGGGCCTCGCACAAGCTAAGTATGTATTCTTTTCGCAGGTCGGCCGCATACTCCGGAGCAATGCCACTGTAATATATGTGGGTAGAACAAATGAAGGACAGAGACACGATGTTTTGCTCGTCCATGTGCTTGCTATACTAGGCCAGAGCGAACTGAGCATGCTCATACTAAACCATGTGAAAAACCATGTGATAATACATTACACTGCTTTCCCCTTAAAAAAAAAGTTTGTAATCCCCTCACAAATACAACAAAACCAAGCTCCCACCTTTCCCAGCATTACATGTACCACATAACAAAAACTCCTGGCTTTTTTTCTTTTAAATAAACTACAAATCCAGTTTAATAACAGGTTTGCGGAGCCTTCCTGATCTCCTTAAAGAAAGTTTTGGTGTTGAACCAATTTTCGGGCTGTTTGTTTTGGTTCCGAACTCAAAGAAGTAGGTACCACCACTCTGCTTCCTGACTTGACACAACCTTACTCACAAGACAATTCAGTACGACGGTTATGGAATGGTTTCAATTCTGTGCCCAGACACTGATCAGTCCATCCATTCAAGGTGTTTTCATACACGCTTTTCAGTACTGAGTCCTTTTGAGTCTCATCTGCAATCTCAATTGCATTCACGGGTAAGCCTTTGTCAACTGCACCTAGCGTGAAAATCTCCCAACACGAGTCCTGATGTGGCAACCTGGAAAAGGCCTCTGCGATTGCATTTTGCTTTGAAGTGCGATATTCAATTGTGTAGTCATATTGTGACAACATGCCCAACGTTGCATTCTTGATGCGGCCATTGCAGGAATGGCAGATTTGGGCCCCAATATTGCCAGGAATGGTTTGTGATCAGTTATCAGGGTAAATTTTCTGCCAATCAGGAACTGCTGGAATTTCTTGATTCCAAACACTATGGCGAGTGTTTCCTTTTCAATTTGCGCGTAGTTTTTTTCACTTTGTGAGGGTCCGTGATGTGAACGAGATTGGTTTCTCTTGGCCACCATCCATTACGTGGCTTATGACAGCTCCCACACCGTAACTAGAAGCATCACACGCTAACTTAAGCTCACACTCTGTCATGGTGCACAAGCAGAGCATCGCTAGAGAAATTTCTCTTACAAGCATCGTAAGCTTCCTGTTGCGCTTTTGTCCACTTCCACTGGACATCCTTCTTGAGGAGCTTGTGCAATGGAGCGAACATGGTCGCTAACTCAGGTAAGCAACGTGCGTAGTACTGGACCATTCCAAGGAAAGATCTTAACTCAGACACATTCTGTGGCTTTGGAGCATTGATGACAGCATCAACCTTTTCCCTAAATGGTTGCAAGCCATTTGCATCAACTTTCAGACCAAGGTACACAACCTCGGGCTGCACAAAAGCACATTTGCTCCTTTTCAATTTGACATTGTGGGCATTCAACCTTTGAAGCACTATATCTAACACTGCTGGATTTTCTTCCTCGCTGCTTGTTGAGATTAGCTCATCGTCTTGATTGCATAAGCAATTTGGAATTCCTTGCAAAATCTTATCCATTGTAGCCTGGAAAATTTTGGGGGAGGACTTTGCACCATATGGCAGCTTGGTGTAGGAGTACAGTCCCTTGTGTGTGTTGATGGTGAGATACTGTTGACTCTCTGTCAACTTTCAGCTGAGCGTAAGCGTGCGACAGGTCAAACTTGGAGAAAATCTTTGACCCAGAGATTGCTGCATACAAATCTTGGGATGCAGGTAACAGGTACTGCTCATCGTCAACTGCTTGGTTGATAGTAACTTTGCAGTCACTGCACAAGCGTACATTTTTTCTGCTTTGGGCACTACCACAGTCGGGCTAGCCCATTCACTTTTGTCAGTTTTTACTAGCACTCTGTTCTCTGAGCTTTGCTAGCTCCTCCTCCACCTGACTTTTCAATGCATAGGGGACCGGCCTTGCCTTACAATAGACAGGCTTCACGTTGGACTTGATGCGGATATGTGCGTCATATCCAGTGATGCCCTCATAACTGTCTGCGAACATGCTTTCGTACTTGTTCAGCATTGTCGAGTCGCTTCTTTGAAGCATCGACTCTGAAGATGTTTTTCCAGTCCAGTTTAAACTTTCTCAAACACTCTTTGCTATTGAGGGTTGGCCTGTTGTAGCTCGCTACAATAATAGGCAGCTTATAGGCAGAGATCCAGCAGCTAGCCGACAACCATGACGTGCGTGGATTCTTTAGCGCAGTCAAGACCATCTACGGCCCAAGCACCCAAGGCCCTACCTCACTGCGGGCCAAGAACTGAGAGGTACTCATCAAGGACAGAGAGGCAGTCAGTGCCCGCTGGAAGGAGCACTTCGAAGATCTCCTTAACCGTGACTCTGTCTTCGACACGAGTGTCCTCAACTCCATCCCGCAGCATGCTACCCGCCACCATCTCAGCACAACCCCAGCCCGGCATGAGGTTGAAAAGACAACTGAAGAACAACAAGGCCTCAGGAGCAGATGGAATCCCCGCCGAGGCAATAAAAGCATGGCGGAGAAGCACTACTGGCGCGAATTCATGAACTCATTTCTCTTATATGGAAGGAGGAGAGCATGCCAGGGGATCTCAGAGACGCCATAATTGTGACCATCTTCAAGAAAGGTGACAAGTCCGATTGCGGTAATTACAGAGGAGTTTCCCTGCTGTCTGCCACAGGGAAAGTCATCGCAAGAATCCTCCTCAATCGCCTTCTCCCAGTGGCCGAAGAGCTCCTCCCAGAGTCGCAATGCGGATTCCGCCCACTAAGGGGCACAATGGACACGATCTTCCCCGCACGTCAATTACAAGAGAAATGCAGGGAACAGCACCAACCGCTGTACATGGCCTTATTTGATCTCACAAAGGCCTTCGACACTGTCAACCGTGAGGGATTATGCAGTGTCCTCTGCAAATTCGGCTGCCCTCAAAAGTTCGTCACCATCCTCCGCCAGCTTCACGACGACATGCAAGCCGTGATCCTGACCAACGGTTCCACCACAGACCCAATTCACGTACGAACCGGGGTCAAGCAAGGCTGTGTCATCGCACCAACGCTCTTCTCGATCTTCCTTGCTGCAATGCTCCATCTCACCCTCAGTAAGTTCCCCGCTGGAGTGGAGCTAATTTACAGAACAAACGGGAAACTGTTCAACCTCCGTCGCCTCCAGTCCAGATCCAAGGTCGTCCCATCCTCTGTCGTCGAATTGCAGTATGCAGACGACGCTTGCGTCTGCGCTCACTCGGAGGTCGAACTCCAAACCATCGTCAACACCTTCACCGAAGCGTACGAGAGCATGGGCCTTACACTAAACATCCGTAAGACAAAGGTCCTCTACCAACCTGCCCCCGCCACACAGTACTGCCCCCCGATTATCAAAATCCACGACAAGGCCTTGGACAACGTTGACCACTTTCCATACCTCGGGAGCCTACTGTCCAACAAGGGCAGACGTCGACGACGAAGTCCAACACCGCCTTCAGTGTGCCAGTGCAGCCTTCGGTCGCCTGCGGAAGAAAGTGTTTGAAGACCAGGACCTCAAACCCAGCACTAAGCTCATGATCTACAGAGCAGCAGTGGTACCCGCCCTGCTGTATGCCTCAGAGACATGGACCATGTACAGCAGGCACCTCAAAGCACTGGAGAGGTACCACCAACGCTGCCTCCACAAGATCCTGCAAATCCATTGGCAGGATAGGCGCACCAACGTCAGTGTTCTTGCTCAGGCCAACATCCCCAGCATCGAAGCTTTGACCACGCTCGATCAGCTCCGATGGACGGGTCACATTGTCTGCATGCCCGATACGAGACTCCCAAAACAGGCGCTCTACTCGGAGCTCTGGCACGGCAAGAGAGCCCCAGGTGGGCAGAGGAAACGCTTCAAGGACACCCTCAAAGCCTCCTTGAAAAAGTGTAACATCCCCACCGACACCTGGGAATCCCTGGCCCAAGACCGCACAAAGTGGAGGAGAAGCATCCGGGAAGGCGCCGAACACCTTGAGTCTCTTCGCCAGGAGCAAGCGGAAGCCAAGCGCAGGCAATGCACGTCAACCCAAGCACCCCACCCACCTGCCCCTTCAACCACCGTCTGCCCCACCTGTGACAGAGACTGTAGGTCCCGCATTGGGCTCATCAGTCACCTGAGAACTCATTTTTAATGTGGAAGCAAGTCATCCTCGGTTCCGAGGGACTGCCTAAGAAGAAGAGGCAGCTTTACGGACTGGCCATTGTGTTGAACTGTACATTCCATTTGTCCACATGTCTCTAGGATTTCTCCGGAGTAGGTTTTTAACTCTACGGTACTTTTTGTGAGTGGTACTTTATTAAACTTACTCTCATAGGTGTCCTTACTCATGATAGAGCAGTCCGCCACTGTGTTGATACACATCAATATACTGCTCCTTGATCAAAAGTTTTGTACGGAAGTCTTTCTCACAACTGCTAGCATTACCACTAGTGGCATAGATACTGTAGATCAGCGGTTCCCAACCTGTGGTCCGCGGACCACCAGTGGTCCGCGAGGGTACTGCAGGTGGTCCGTGAAAAAAATAATTATGATACTGTAATAATAATATAATCACGTGTACCTCGTATGTATCATATTCGATATTACATTATTATTCGCAATGTAATATGCTTCACAAACATCCTTGTGATTCTCTGAATTTAAATAGTGTGGCGCTTTTGTGTGACGTCAATGTGAACCGACGCTCTTAGAAAATTCGACGGTTAGAGCGCGGGAATCAAAAAATGGATCGGTGGCTTTTATCTGGCATGCGTAAGCGAACTCTCTACTATGGTCAAAATGACAGTGAGACATCAGCAAATGAAACTCAGCACAACAAAAGTAAGCGAAAAGTGAGGAGAAAATACAGCAGTGAATACTTAAAACTTGGATTTACTTACACTGGAACTGAGAACGAACCGTTACCAGTATGTGTCGTGCGCTATGATGTTCTGTCGAATGAAAGCCTAAAGCCCGCTAATCTTCGCCGTCATCGAGACACTAAGCATGGGGAATACGTGTCCAAGCCAATTGGATTTTTTTACAACCAGCTCAAAGAATTTCAACGTAGCAAGACAATTATGGAATGCACATCTAAAGGCAGTGATAATGCTAAGGCGGTGGAGGCCTCGTACCAGGTAGCTAGGCTTACAGCAAAGACAGGGAAGCCGCACCCAATTGGGGAGGAGTTGATATTGCCAGCGGCTAAGGAGATGGTGGGTGTTATGCTGGGAGAGGGGGCCTGCAAGCAAATTAACATGATTTCATTGTCGGATAACACAGTTCAACGCAGAATTGATGAGATGGCTCAGGACTTGTGTGATCAGCTAATAGCGAGAATGCAAGCGAGTCGTTTTTATGCACTTCAACTGGATGAATCAACGGACATTGCAAACCTTTCAAACCTGATCACCTATGTAAGTTGTGAACACAATGGAGAGATACATGAGGACTTTCTCTTTTGTAAATCGTTATCCACACGCTCAACTGCAGAGGCTATTTTTGGAATGTTGAACAGTTTCATTATTGAAAATGGGATTGATTGGTCAAAATGTGTCGGACTTGGCACAGATGGGGCCCGTGCGATGTTAGGCCAACACAGTGGGGTTGTTGCACGTGTAAGAGCAGTGGCTCCGCCAGCATCATCCATTCACTGCAGCATCCATAGGGAGGCGTTAGCTGCAAAGAAAATGCCTGCTGATCTCAAGACCATTTTGGAGGAAGCCATTAAAACTGTTAATTATATCAAGGCCCGTCCACTGAATTCGCGAATATTTGCAGCTATTTGTGACGAGATGGGCAGTGATCACCATCAACTACTTCTGCATACCGAGGTCCACTGGCTGTCCCGAGGAAAGGTACTCACTCGTCTTTTAGAGTTGCATGACGAGGTGAGAATCTTTTTACTGGACTCAAAGTTTGAACTTTCACATCGCTTCGGTGATTTTCAGTGGCTTACCAAATTGGCATATATGGCAGATATTTTCGATCACTTGAATGGTCTCAATCTGCATCTTGAGGGAAAATCGGTGACATTCTTTCATGTGCAGGACAAAATAGAAGCGATGATCAAGAAAATAGAGATGTGGGCCAAACGACTTGAGCAGTCAAATTACGACTCGTTTGCGAATCTGTCTGATTTTTTGGTCACGGAAGAGATGCAGCTTCCAAACAGTGTGAAACATATCATCAGAGAGCACCTCCAAAGTTTGAAAATAAACCTACGCAAGTACTTCCCTGTGCCTGACACAAAATTCAACTGGATAGGAAATCCCTTTGCGAGCCTTGATGATGACATCCTCGCAAGCCTGACCTCGACAGAGCAAGACAGCCTTGTGGAACTGTCCTGTGACAGTGCTTTAAAGCAGGATTTTTCTCGGCAATACCTGACTGACTTTTGGCTTAAAGCTGCTTCGGAATATCCAGCACTGTCCGACAAGGCAGTAAAGTTTCTAATGCCTTTTCCCACAACCTACCTTTGCGAAACTGGATTTTCTGCGCTTGTCGCACTGAAGACCAAATTCCGGAAAAAACTTCACCTTGAACCAGATCTCCGATTGAGACTGTCATCGCTGGAACCTGACATCCAGCGTTTGACGTCTGCGAAACAACATCAGCCTTCTCATTAGGTAAGTGTTATCTTTTCCACACTGGTAGGCCTACTGCAGGTAAATGTGCTGTGACGAGTGCAATGTATTTGTGAGTGAGCATAATAAATGATTAGAAACAGCAGCATTTTTAATACCTGTTGATATATAAGTTTGACTCCCGTCAGCCATAGGCGATGTTAAAAATGTTTTAAATGGCTAGTGGTCCGCAAAAGCTTTTGATGACGATGTAGTGGTCCGCATAAAGGAAAAGGTTGGGAACCGCTGCTGTAGATGCCTAGTTCTTCAACATCAGGTGTGTTCACTTCAATATTGTGAATTTCTCCCTTTTATTGTCGCTGTTTTGCATTGCCACTAGAATGGTCCTTACTTCCTGCTTCAGATCTACCTCTGCAAGCTCTTGAAATATGGTCTTGCTTCTGGCAGTGAAAACACTTTGCATTTCTGTATTGGCAGGACTGTGGTGAGTGATTTACATTGCAGCGATAACAATTCACTGAACTGCTCTCACTGACATGCTTTTGACCCAGTCTCTCAGCTTTAGGTTTGGTGGTGGCTTTGTGACTGTAGACCTCAGCTGCACTAGTCACTTGAGTTGGACGCAGCTCCCTAGCATCCTTAGACGCCATCTCCATAGATAGGGCAATTTTGCATGCTATGTCAAACGTTAGGTTTGGAGTGTTCAGTAACTTGGACTGTGTGCACTCATCCACCAGTCCACACAAACTTATTTTGCAACCCACGATCCAAAAATGTGCCGAAGTTACAATGCAAAGACAGGTTCTTAAGAGCTACAATGTATTCACTGATGTTTTCACTTTGCTTTTGGTTTCTGGTACCAAACTTATAGCTCTCTGCTATTTCTAACAGCTTTGGGTCTAAAAGGTCATCGGATTTCTCGACAATGTCTTCAAACGACGCATCCTCCGCTTTCCCTGGCGCGAGTAGGTTTGTCAACGTTCTGTAGACATCTGGCCCGATCTCCGTTAGAAAAATTGCTTTCTTCCATTCATGAATTACTTTATTTTGAGCTTGAACATTCTCATCTGCACCTTCCATCTCAATAATGTTATTGGCCTTAAAAAACATCTCCATCCGCTCAATGTAAGAACTGAATGGTTCGCGAGCTCAGTCATACATGCCGAGGCTTCCAATTAATCCCGTAGGTGCGGCCATGATTGTCCCGATCCCGTCAAACAGTGACTCAGCATGCTACCTGTGTATCTTAAACTTGTCCACGCGAAGGTTGAACACACTGTCCTTCCATGATCCCGAAAAATGGTTTTGGGATCCCATCGTCGTCAAAAATGTAATATATGTGGGTAGAATAAATGAAGGACAGAGACACGATGAGTTGCTAGTCAGTGTGCTTGCTTTACTAGGCCAGAGCGAACTGAGCATGCTCATACTAAACCGTGTGACAAACCATGTAATGAACCATGTGATAATACATTACAGCCACCGACCACATATGGCTGATTTACAATAAGAGCTTGCAGCTCCCCAATTTCTGTGTGCCAAAACTAACAGTTTTCCAAGGAAGAAACTTAAACATACACATTTGAAGAAGTTCGAACAATAAGTACATTCATTTGCTAAGAACTAAACCAAGTTTAGCAAGTGCAAGCAACTCATCAACAGGTAATTCCTTAAGATTCCAAAGACATAAAAGTAGTGATGCAACACAACCAAACTAGGTTTTAAACCAATACAAATACATGCTGGCGATACTTTTGGCCCTGAATTTGCGGTCGGAGGCTTCCCGTGGGGAAATGCCTCCGATCCGCAGATAAAATGCCCGCGTAGCTGGTGATCCGGGAGGTACGGAGACTCGCGGTCCTGGACCTTTCCGGGTACCCGCGGATAGAGGCCCACGTATCCCAGGGGTGCAGGCAGTTCGCAAGCACCTTGAGATCACCTGGGCCGGCCCAACGAATGAAAGAAGGGGATCCCGATTCATGCTATGGGGATTCCATATGTATGGAAACCCCATATGCATGAATGGGAATACCCCAAAAAGTACATGCACACATCAAATAAATTTTAAAAATTACATATTTAAAATTAATTAAAATGCCATTTAATTAAATATTTAAAACAAAAATTTAATTTTTTGAAAAATAAATTTAAATGTTTTAAAGGGGCTAAAAATAACTTGTTGTACAGGTTTCTTAATGTTTAAATGATCAAAAAACAATTATTTTTATGTTCATTTAAACTCTTATGCTGGTAAAAGCAGGCAAGAATTTCACGGGCATTCGCTGGGCAGAAGTTGGGAAACCCTCTGCCCGCGTATGCCCTTTTCCCGGGGATGCGTTGGATCTGTCAAGAAGATTCTTGACAGATCGCAAGTTCCATGTTTTCGCGCATGCACTTACCCAGAACTTGCGCGGCCCTTACGGGCACGAGCACACCACATATGCACCCGTAGGGGCTGCAAATTACGGGCCTGTGTGTTATATAGGGCATCACACACGTTAGGCCCAACCAATTTAGTAGACAACTGCATAAACGGTTTCCATTGTGTGTTATAAACTCTTATTAGATGATGATCTGCAGGAACTAATCACGATATCTAGCACTGGGGACAAATGACACTTATATAAAGGTCATCATCTTCAACAACAACTTGTATTTATATAGCACCTTTAGCGTAGTAAAACGTCCCAAGGCACATCACAGGAGCGTTATCAAACAAAATTTGACATCAAGCCACTTAAGGAGAAATTAGGGCAGATGACCAGAGGTAGGTTTTTTAGGAACGTCTTAAAGGAGGAGAGAGAGAGAGAGATTTAGGGAGGAAATTCCAATACCAGGCCACACATCAGAAAGTGTCTAGGTTTGGATACAATTTTAGAATCCCTGCCAAACCCCCTCTTTCCCCCAGCTGCAAGAGGACATCCCTCATATGAAGCAGTAGGATTCTGCCCCTTCTTATTTCCATGATGTCAAAGAACCATGGTTTGCAGAACTTTCACTGTACGCTCATGCCTTCTGAGCTATCCGTAAAAATCAGACAAAACAGAAGAAATGGACACAGAAACTTTTCTTGTGCTGGGAAAGGATGCACCTTCCAACCTCGTTGTCCATAGGGATGCATTCATCAAGAATCTCATAAAAATTACCCATTGGGGTCTACACATGGTCTGAAGGCAGATTGTAGCATTAAATACCTACAGAATCATAGAATGATACAGGGCAGGAGGCCATTCAGCCCATCATGCCTAAGCCTGCTCTTTGAAAGAGCTATCCAATTAGTCCCACTTCCCTGCTCTTTCCCCATTGCCCAGCAAATCTTTCCCCTTCAAGTATTTAGAAGAATTCCACATTTTCATTATCCCTTTGTGTGGAAAAAGTGCTTCCTTATTTCACTCCTGAATGGCCTAGCGCTAATTTTAAGATTGTGCCTCCATGTTCTGGATTACCCACCAGAGGAGCTAACTTCCCTGTATCTACCCATCTAATTCCTTTATTATTTTAAACACCTCAATTAGATCACCCCTCAAACTTCTAAATTAAAGGGAGCATACCCAAGTTTAAGCAACCTGTCCTCATAATTTAATCCTTTAAGCCCGGGGATGAGGGGGTGGTCATATGAGGAGAGGTTGGGTAGATTGGGACTCTACTCATTGGAGTTCAGAAGAATGAGAGGCGATCTTATTGAAACATATAAGATTGTGAAGGGGTTGGATCGGGTGGATGCGGGGAGGATGTTCCCGATGACGGGTGAGACGAGAACTAGGGGACATAGTCTTAGAATAAGGGGCTGCTCTTTCAAAACTGAGATGAGGAGGAACTACTTCACTCAGAGGGTGGTAGGTCCATGGAATATGCTGCCACAAAAAGCTGTAGAAGCTACAACATTAATTAAATTTAAAACAGAAATAGACAGTTTCCTAGAAGTAAAGGGCATTAAGGGTTACGGGGAGCGGGCAGGAATTTGGACATGAGTCTAGGTTCGGATCGGTCATGGCCCTGTGGGTAGTGGAGCGGGCCCAGGGACTGTGTAGCCTGATTCTGCTCCTATTTCGTGTGTGCAATTCTGTTAGATGCAGGAGATGGTTCTGTGATAGATAGTAGATTGGCGGTTAGGATCAGATCAGCCATGATCTTATTGAATGGCGGAGCAGGCTCGAGGGGCCGATTGGCCTACTCCTGCTCCTATTTCTTATGTTCTTATGTTCTTATTATTTTGGTCAACTTGTGCTCTACCTGCCCCAAGGCCAATATATCGTTTGAGGTGCAGTGCCCAGAACTGGGAAAAAATAGGAGGAAGATGCTATCAAGTAACCTCGGTAAGTTGCTGTAGTGCATCCTGCAGATCATATAAACTGTAACTACAGTGCACCAGTAATGGAGGGGGTGGATATTGAGTCCAGAGGCAGGGACATTGCTCAAGCAAACTGCTTAGTCTTGAATTGTGTCAATTTTTTGTGCTGCTGCAGCTGCACCTATGCCGGCGAGTGGTGAGAATTCCATCATATTCCTGATTTGAGCATTATCGATGGTGGACAGGCTTTGAGGGATCATGAGGTAAGAAACTCATGGCAAAGTACCCAACCTCTGCTCTGCTCTTGTAGCCAGTGTTGACATGGCTGTTCTAGTTAAGCAAACCCAGCACCAAGCTCATGGTCTACAGAGCAGTAGTGATACCCGCCCTCCTGTATGCCTCAGAGACATGGACCATGTACAGCATGGACCTCAAAGCACTGGAGAGGTACCACCAACGCTGCCTCCGCAAGATCCTGCAAATCCATTGGCAGGATAGGCGCACCAACGTCAGTGTTCTCGCTCAAGCCAACATCCCCAGCATCAAAGCTCTGACCACGCTCGATCAGCTCCGATGGACGGGCCCAATACGAGACTCCCAAAACAAGCGCTCTACTTGGAGCTCCGACATGGCAAGAGAGCCCCAGGTGGGCAGAGGAAACGCTTCAAGGACACCCTCAAAGCCTCCTTGAAAAAATGCAACATCCCCACCGACACCTGGGAATCCCTGGCTCAAAACCGCACAAAGTGGAGGAGAAGCATCCAGGAATGCGCCGAACACCTTGAGTCTCTTCGCCGGGAGCAAGCGGAAGCCAAGCGCAAACAGTGGAAGGAGCGCACGTCAACCCAAGCACCCCACCCACCCGCCCCTTCAACCACCGTCTGCCCCACCTGTGACAGAGACTATAGGTCCCGCATTGGACTCATCAGTCACCTGAGAACTCATTTTTAGTGTGGAAGCAAGTCATCCTCGGTTCCGAGGGACTGCCTAAGAAGAGAAGAGTTAAGCTTCTGGTTAATGGTGACCCCACAAGGTGTTGATGGTGGGGTATTGGTAAGGACGGTGTCATTGGAGGTCAAGAGAGATGGCTGGGCTTTGTCTTGTTAAAGATGGTCATTACAAATGTTAACATTTCAAATAGTTGCTTTTGACACCTGACAGTAATTTAAATCACAATCCCATCTGGTTGATTGAAATATCATATGACCTACCCTTGCATTTCAAGGAACCCATAATTTGATTATAATCCACCTCTTTGACCATGTTTTTGGCCATCCCTCCCAACATCTCTTTCTTTGGTTCAGTGAAGCGCCTTGGGCTTTTTTTCCCCCTATGTTTAAGGTGCTATATAAATACAAGTTCCTTTTCGTGCAGCAAAGGCTACTGGTGCATTGACCTACATTCATTGTCTGTAGCTGTCAATATAGATTCAAAGGAAGCAACTAAACCTCCTTTTAATCTTCAGTGATATTTGTATATATAATATACGCATCTCAGGATGAAATCTCAATTGTACTATTATCTTCTTTGGAAGGATCGAGTGTAATTTCTCCTTATGTGGCTCAGTGTCAAATTTTTTGTCTTTTAATACTCCTGTGAAGCGCATTGGGACGTTTTACTACGTTAAAGGCGCTATATAAATACATGTTGTTGTTGTAATCCACCTTGATTTAAACATAACAGTTCTGGATTTTCTCAGTACTTATGAATTCTTGGGAGCAAGAAGCATAAAAGTTTGTTATTGACTCCTCAAATATTTTGGTAAAAGTGTTTGCTCAGCACCAAATCAGTGTCCGTTTGTGTTCAGCAATGCCCAATTGGGGATGGTTGGATTTAATGAGTGTTTTATCATCAGTGATTGCGGATGGACCACTGCAATTTTGCACGGTATTTAAAGAGCCTTTGGCAGATAATGATGAAAACTCAGCTATGGAGGTACTTGATTTGTTTTTGAAGCAGGCAATGTATTGCATAGGCCATAAGGACATTTGCAAATGCATGCTCGTCACATGATTTCCCCACAATTTAAGTGAGGCTATACTTTATCAATATGTGGAATTAAGAAGAATTATGATGCCATCCCATTGGTCCAGTTAAAAAAAAATCAGACTGGATTATTTAACCACATGAACTTTGTGGAAGACCTTGCTGTGCTCCCTTAGCACAGATCATCAAAAAAATGGCTGGTAATTGCTTACACTTCTACATCACTAATTGATTTGTTAATGATTAACATCTAATCCAGATGGACCTTACCAACTCCCTTGCATGTGCACAGAATCCTGGTGTTATCAGCGCTCATAAAACATTAATCAAGGGCCAAATTCAGAGCAACCATTCTGTTGCAAGAGGTCAAAGCAGGTCAGGACCATATAATGAGAAACAATAACAGGCCAGGTCTTTCCATTGTAACCCAATACCCTTGTTACTTTACACTGGCCCCTGGGATCAAATTCAGTAGCAAAACTCCCTAGCTTCTCTCCCGCCGCCACCCCCCACCCCCATACAGAACAGCAATGCTGTTCCAAGTATTATCATAAATCTTCTGCAACTTAATACATTTAATCAATCTCGTTGCAAGGTCGTTTTATTTTCCATCAGAAATAATTTATTTAACATGGTTTTGTAAAAAGATAAACAAAACTGCTGTTGCATAAACACAAGGGAAAAAAAGCCCTTTCTGGGGGCAGGACAATCCACAAAATGTTGCAATTCATAGATGTTTACTCAATGTATTTTTCATGTAGAGCATACAGTGCATGATACCAACAAAATATTTTCAGAGGATTTAAGCGAATAAATATTGCAGGGCATGGCTAACACTGTCGATGTGTTTTTATTTTATCTTTGCATTCTTAATTGGGCCTGAAAAGTGGATTTGCTTATCTGAAGTTCCTTCAATAGGCATTGTTTCTATCCAAAATATGGCATATTAACCATGTATACCTGTACAAAATTATAAAACAGGAAAAAAATTAACAGTCTTGAGAAAAGACAAAACCTCTACTAAACTCTTGACATACTACATGATAATACAATTTTCTTGTAGACGGTATCCAGGCAAAATTTTCAAGGAACGATATATTTCTCCACTGAAAAAATGCCCCACAGATGAAGAGTTTGGCAGCAGTTACCATGAGACAAAGATCACAGTCTTTCAATATATGCAGGTGTTATGAACCTTGAACTCTGAAGCTGGAATCTAGGGTCAGTGTTCTCAAAAATCAATGTGTGGATGTATTTGAATATATTGCAAATTCTTTGGTAACTACAAGCTTCATCTAGTAAAGATCTACACATAGAAAGAAACATACTAAAACATTACCTTCCTTCGTTAACAAGTTCAATAAATGCGAGACCAGCATTTTTCTGAATTGAGTTCTGCCATTCCTGTAATAAAAATTGGAAAAAAAATTAAAAAGAGTTTACTTCCCGAGTGAAGCACACATAAAAATAAATCTGGTTACATAAATCTTTAGAGCGGAGGAGGATGAGAGGCGACTTAATAGAGGTTTATAAGATGATGAGGGGGATAGATAGAGTGGATGTTCAGAGACTATTTCCTCGGGTAGAGGCAGCTGTTACAAGGGGGCATAACTATAAGGTGCATGGGGGGAGATATAGAAGGGATGTCCGAGGTAGATTCTTTACTCAGAGAGTGGTTGGGGTGTGGAATGGACTGCCTGCTGTGATAGTGGAGTCGGACACTTTAGGAACTTTCAAGCGGTTATTGGATAAGCACATGGAGCACACCAGAGCGATAGGGAGTGTGATAGCTTGATCTTGGTCTCGGACAATGCTCGGCACAACATCGAGGGCCGAAGGGCCTGTACTGTGCTGTACTGTTCTATGTTCTATGTATCTATGTAATGTGATCCATATGGTCCACAGCCTTCACACCAATGCTGCCAACTGACTGACACTTACTATAAATCTTTACTTTATAATTAGTGAAGATAGAAAATGCCAAAAGAGAGTAGAAAAAATATTTATCATGATGTAGTTCAGCATTATCCACTTCATCCACAATTACCAAGGAACACCCTAGTCTAAACAACTTCCAAATAAGCCTCAGCTGAATCAAACCTTAAGTGAGTTTTAATAGTTCTGGAAACAGCTTAATGGTCAATATCTTTCATGACCAATTTAATATTTCAACACAGCATGTACACGCATTACAAGAACAATAAAACAATTTGATGTGCAGAGTATATAAAGGTCTGAGGTAGCCATCTCCCAGTGGTACTGAAAAAAACACGCTAAAAGCCTCAGACCTGACCACTAATGCTTCTAAAGTGCCGGAAATCATATTTTAGCACTTCAAAGAGACGGGTTGTAAGATGCAATTAACTGAGTCAATAAATTCATACCTATTCCTAAACTGTAAATTGATGTTATTCAGAGAAGTTTCAAACCATATTTGCATCTCATTCTATTCATCTTAGAGCCATGAATCACAAAACAGAGAAGTAACTGTACTTAGAATAAGATACAATTGAATCTATGTAATAAAGGTACAGGGAGATTATATTTTCCTCCCTATAGTGCTCAGTCCCGTTTTGCAAACAACCAATTCCTCGAATTTAGTTAGTTTTACATACAACTGACAGTGTGATAGCACTCTCGCCCGAGCCAGACGGCCATGGGTTCCCACTCCAGAGACTTGAGCAAATAATCTAGGCTGACATTGTCAGAGATGCCATCTTCCGGATGAGACGTTAAATCGAGGCCCCCATCTACTCTCTCAGGTGAACATAAAAGGTCCCATGGTACTAATCTAATAAGCAGGGGAGTCCTCCCAGTTTCCGAGACAACATTTATCCCTCAAACAAATGATCTAGTTATTTATTTCATTGCTATTTGTTGGACCTTACTGTACGTAATTTGGCTGCCACGCTTCCTACATTACAACAGTGGATACAAATCAAATGTACTCCGTTGGGTGTAAAGTGCTTTGGGATGTCTTGAGGTCGTGAAAGGCATTATATAAATACAAGTTCTTTCCCTTCTCTCTAATGTCAAAATATAGTTTTCAAAAAAATCACATCCAAATGTTTTAATTTATGTTCTCCACTTTATCATAATTCTCAGGTATATTCTTATTGAAGGAAATTAGCTGTTAAAAGCACTTCAGAGGTAACAGATAGAATATAAACTGCTTTACAAATTTTGCAAGAACATTCTGGCAATATTGCAGTCCAAAGGTTTTCTGTGCAAAGCAGGATTACTTTATCAAACTAAAGCAATGACAGAACTTAGTCACTAGAGGTTTTCTAAAGCCAAACATTTGTAGGTTACAGAAGGAGCAAACAGAAAATAGACTGTCAGCATAGATACTACAAAACTACCCAATAGATAAATATCAGGATAAATATTTTCCATTGCATCACATGTTCAGTAATAATTTCTAAAAGTGCCAAACAATACCCATCATGTTACAATATTTCTATATTCCATTATCCATTTCTATTATGCTTCAGTCTATTAAAATTCAACAATTAATGGCACGTTGTGTCCTCTCTATGAAAGGTGAACCCCAACAGGATCCAGCTACAAGATAGCTAAAACTGATCAGCTCCTTTAGAAATGGGATAAAAGCAGCATTTACACAGGAAAAAATATTTTTGGTTTTATATCTATTCCATTACCCTTAACTCTCAAACTCCTGCACGTTTCCTCTCCAATCTGGGAGGACAGCTAAATGGGATTTCTGCAACAAACCCGCATTTATTAAGTGTCATTCATTCCACCAGGTGAGATAGCTCATGCATTTTTCGACCCTCGTGCACTAAAATAGCACCACCTCACAAAAAACCCACTATTTTTGTAAATGCTTTCTTCAACCAGTTGTAATTATAAACTGGTGTGAACATCCAGCACTTCCTACAGCAGACAGTAACACTAAATCAATCTCCATTTTTATCCCACCTCTACCCTAAAATAAAGTCAATATTCCGCCATTACAATGTCATACATAGGCAAAAAGTATCCTTCACATGTCTGTAGACTAGTCTTAATGAGCAGCACCTCAAATCTTCACCAAATCAGAATTTTCTGGCTCCCTCTACAATAAAAATAATGTCTACATCAATAAAAGAATTTAATTTTGCCATCATTTGATTTTTCTTTCCATATTCAGCACAGGTACAATGGGCCGAATGGTCTGTTTCTGTGCTGTCATTCTATGATTCGGATCAAATGCCTTAATTTACAGAGGCAAAAAATATGAACACGTAAGCATTTTAGCTTTAGGCAGTGATTTAGTAAAGAAAAACAAAATTACAAAAGCTAAATCCAATGAAAATACAAATGTTTACTCACTAGTTGGTGTCGATAATAAAAAGCTTATTTCTGAACATAATAGTTTCTATTTTATTAGTAATGTTTTTAACATATCAATTTTCATTGAATAATATTGGCATTCACAGACAACGATTTCTAGACTACTTTCCATACATTACAACAGTGACTACACTTCAATATAAAGCACTTGAGGATGTCCTGATAACATAAGAAATAGGAGCGGGAGTAGGCCATTCAGCCCTTTGAGCCTGCTCCGCCATTCAATGAGATCATGGCTGATCTTCTGCCTCAACTCCATTCACCGGCCTTATCCCCATATCCCTTGATGCCCTTACTAGTCAGAAATCTATCGACTTCTGTTTTGAATATACCCAATGACTGTGCCTCCACAGCCCTCTGGTGTAGAGAATTCCAAAGATTCACCACCCTCTGTGTGAAGAAATTTCTTCTCATCTCAGTCCTGAATGGCCTACCCTTTATCCTGAGGCTGTGGCCCCTGGTTCTAGACTCCCCAGCCAAGGGAAACATTCTCCCAGCATCCACCCTATCAAGCCCTGTAATAATTTTGTATGCTTCAATGAGATCCCCTCTCATTCTTCTGAATTCAAGAGAATACAGGCCTAGTTTACTCAATCTCTTCTCATACGACAGTCTTGCCATCCCAGGAATAAATCTCGTGAACCTTCGTTGCACTCCCTCTAAAGGAAGGATATCCTTCCTTAGGTAAGGAGATCAAAATTGTACACAGTACTCCAGGTGTGGTCTCACCAAGGCCCTCTATAATTGGAGTAAGACTTCTTTACTCCTGTACTCAAATCCTCTGTGCTATATAAATGCAAGATCTTTCTTTCCTTCTTTACTTAACTGAACATCTTGATGAGATGTAAAGGAGTGGCTGCTTGGTATTTTAAAAAGTTTAATTACAACTACAGCAGGCTGTACTTTTTCCGCAAAATATTTGCTTGTTTTACTACAGTAAACTCTTTCTTATCCAGCACCTATGGGACCAGGATGGTGCCGGTTGATGAAAAATTCTGGATAACAGAGAGGTATAACTACCACGGTGCTGCTTTTCCACTCACCATCCCCACTGTCTAACTCGGCCACCGCGGGAGACTCGGACTCGGCAAAACGAGTGCTGGATGGATTCGGCAAGATTACCGGTTATTGAGGTGTTGTTTTGTATTGAGATATATCTATTTTGCCGGTTATTAAAGTATTCCGGATGATAAAGTGCCATTTAAACAAGAGTTTACTGTATTACTTTTCTCCCCTACTTAAGTCTTTTGATCCTTATTGGGATACAATTTCATAGACACTGGGAACCCTCTAGCATTTCACTCCACTTACCATGCTTCGTGGGTAAAGTTGGGCAGAGAGCCAAAATAGGCAATTTAACCATGGAGTCATCACAATCTACTGTTCTCTCTTATATTTTTGGGTGCGCGGCCCTTTCAAAATACCATGCTTGCACGGTTTTTCACATTGGAAAGCCGGCGAGTCGGCTGCGTGGTAGGTCCAGCGAGATGCGCGGCCGCGCAACTTAAAGGAAACATTGCAACCGAGCCCAATCATTCGTTCACCAGACAGCCACATACACGGACTTCCAACCAGGGTCACTGGATAGTGATCAGAAATTGGAATGCTGGTTGACCTTCCCATTCCTACGCCAGGGACAGGCCAATTTAGCACCTTTACTGTCGTCCAGCTGAGATCAGCTAACTCAGTACAAACCAAGATTGAATTTAGGACCACCTGTGTCTATATGGCTCAGTTAAGTGTATGTAAAATAAAAAGAGGGGATATATTAAATAAACTAATCAAACTCAAAGAAGATAAAACCCCATGTCCAGATATATAATTGGCAAATGAAGTTCAACACAGATAAATGTGAGGTATTACATTTTGGTAGGAAGAATAGGGAGGTCGAATAGGGAGGTCACATCACTTGGAGGGTGCGAGACGAGGTGGGGTAAAGGAACCAAGGGATCTAGGAGTACAAATACACAAATCACTAAAAGTTGCGACACAGGTTAGCAAGGCCATTAAAAAAGCAAACCAAGCACTAGGGTTTATTTCTAGAGGTATAGAATTGAAAAGTAGGGAAGTTATGCTAAACTTGTATCGAACCTTGGTTAGACCACACTTAGAGTACTGCGTACAGTTCTGGTCGCCATATTATAAAAAGGATTTCGAGGCACTGGAGAGGATGTAGAGGATGGGAATCTTTTCTCTTGAAAAAAGGCTGAGGGGTGACCTAATAGAGGTCTTTAAAATTATGAAAGGTTTTGATAGAGTGGATAGAGAGAGAATGTTTCCACTTGTGGGGAAGAGTATAACTAGAGGCCATCAATATAAAATAGTCACCAAGAAATCCAATAGGGAATTCAGAAGAAACTTCTTTACCCAAAGAGTGGTGAGAATGTAGAACTCGCTACCACAGGGAGTGGTTGAAGCGAAAGGTATAGATGCATTTAAGGTAGACAAGCATATGAGGGAGAAGGGAATAGAGGGTTATGCTGATAGATTTAGATGGGGAAAGACCGGAGGAGGCTCGAGTGGAGCATAAACGCCGGCATGGACTGGTTGGGCCGAATGACCTGTTTCTGTGCCGTATATCCTATGTTTCCTATGCAATCCTATAAGAACATAAGAAATAAGAGCAGGAGTAGGCCATACGGCTCCTGAAGCTCAAGAGAATTCCAAAGAGTCACAACCCTCTGAATGAAGAAATTCCTCATCTCAGTCTTAAATGGCCTACCCCTTATCCTGAGACTATGCCCCCTAGTTCTAGACACTCCAGCCAGGGGAAACAACCTCTCAGCATCTACCCTGTCAATCCCCTTCAGAATCTTGTATGTTTCAATGAGATCACCGCTCATTCTTCTAAACTCCAGAGAGTATAGGCCCATTCTACACAACCTCTCATCATAGGACAGCCCTCTCATCCCAGGAATCAATCTGGTGAACCTTCGTTGCACTGCCTCCAAGGCAAGTGTATCCTTCCTTAGATAAGGAGACCAAAACTGTGCACAGTACTCCAGGTGTGGTCTCACCAAGGCCCTGTACAATTGTAGCAAGACTTCCTTACTCTTATACTCCAACCCCCTTGCAATAAAGGCCAACATGCCATTTGTCTTCCTTATTGCTTGCTGTACCTGTATGCTAGCTTTCTGTGTTTCTTGCATGAGGACACCCAAATTACTCTGAACACCAACATTTGAAAGTTTCTCACCATTTAAAAAATATTCTGTTTTTCTATTCTTCCTACCAAAGTGAATAACCTCACATTTCCCGACATTATACTCCATCTGCCACCTTACTGCCCACTCACTTAGTCTATCTATATCCCTTTGCAGACTCTGTTCTCCTCACAGCTTACTGTCCCATCGAGCTTTGTATCATCAGCAAAATTGGATACATTACTTTCGGTCCCTTCATCTAGGTCATTAATATAGATTGTAAATAGCTGAGGCCCCAACACTGATCCTTGCGGCACCCCACTAGTTACAGCCTGCCAACCTGAAAAAGATCAGTTTATCCCTACTCTCTGTTTTCTGTCCGTTAACCAATCCTCTATCCATGCTACTATCAACTGATATAACCAACCCAGCCAACAGCCTTGTAAGAATAAGCATCATTTTCATTGCACACAAGTTGTACCACAATGCTAATTTCTGCAAAATATTGCTATGATGCATCAACCTCCCACTACAAAACCTATTATTTGGACTTCTCCCAACATTTTTGGCTTGAAGGCAGTTTCCATAAGTAGTCCAACCCTATGAACAGAAACCCAAACTCGAAACCTGAACTGTAATTAGGATGCACAGGCAACTCAGCTCTACTTAAGCTACTATTCCTTACTCACTGGTTATTTTGAATTTTGTGGATATGGAGGTTTGTAAAGGAGTTTTTACTGATCAGGCTGCTTTCCAATGAAGAAGTAACTTCCATTTTGAGGGCAGCATTTAAAAAAGAAACATAAAACTAACAACCAAGGTAAAGAAAAAATAAACCAATAACAAACAAGTTTTTTGGGTCACGTGGTAATAATCAATCAAGGAGATGACATGGAGTGTCCACCACATTCGCCTGTTTCCTCTGAAAGGTGGAAAATACCACCACTGTCGACCAATGTTTACAGACTAAAACTACTAGTTAGATTTATTTTCATGTTAGTTAATACACAGAAGCCAAATGATAAAGCAAGATAGTGAATCAACATAATACCTAAAACAATGAAATTAGAATCATAGGAACATAGGAACAGGAGTAGGACATTAAGCCCCTCGAACCTCTTCCACCATTCAATTAGATCATGATTGATCTGTATCTTAACTCTATTTACCCACCTTGGTTCCATATCCCTCAACACTCTTGCCTGACAAAAATCTTTCAGTTTTGACCATCACTCCCCCATTACCCAGCCTGTACCTGCTGGGCTGACACACTAGAAAGCAAATACTCACTGCAATACATAGGTTAATACATGGGCACTGTTAGCTTCAGGACAATGCATTCCCCACTTGATACAGATCAATCCCCACAACAAACATATGGGTGAAACATCTGTGGGGCATATGCCAGTCAGAAATTTGCAATTTGAGAAACACCAGGCAGTCCAGAACCCATTCCTGGAAGCATATGACCCATACACCTCCCACACAAACCCAGACCACCATCCAAGTAAGGCAGAGGGAAACATGCAAAATTAACCCATTCCTAATGAGTCACAAAGGCCAATACCCAAACTGTACAAGGCCTGTCACCATTCTTGTAAGACCATCAATAGTCCCCTGGCCAGGCTACACCCTGGGACCGTCATTTATCCAGACCCCCAAAAACCATGCTATGCCAAACACCTGCACAACGTACCAACTACCCCAATGTATTTCTCTTTAAGTACCAATATATGTCTGAGTACCTTGTGACTTACTGTGAGAGTTTAGAAAATAGATGCACATTTTTCTTAAGGAAATGCAATAAAAGGAAAAAATGGAAATAGTTTACTCTGGGCTAAAGTATTCATCAGAATGCTGCCTTCAGTTTTATTTTGTTAATGTACTATTCTTGAAATGCAAGTTTCCTTCTATGAATCAGATGTGCCTCAGCTTGTTCCTTGGCGAACAGTTTTGAAGTGCATCTTTCAGGACAGAATAAAAACAGAAAATGCTGGAAATACTCAGCAGGTCAGGCAGCAGCTGTGGCAAGAGAAAGAGAGATAATGTTTCAGGTCAATGACCTTTCGTCAGAACTGTTCTCTCTCCACAGATGCTGCCTGACCTGCTGAGTATTTCCAGCATTTTTTGTTTTTATTTCAGATTTCCAGCATCCGCAGTATTTTGCTTTTGTTTCAGGACAAAATGTTGCATCGAACGCACAAGCCTGAATAACTCCTCAACCTGAGGAAATAGTCTTTCCCCATCAAAACTCTTCATAATTTTTTAAAAACCTCTTCAATCTCCTTTTAACCTTCTGTGCTCCAATGTTACGTTATGTAAAGTCTCTTCTCATTACTATTGATTCCAGTCTTTGACATCTTGGTGAATCTACACTGACGCTCTCTGTAGCTTTAATGCCCTTTCTATAATGGGTTACCCAAAACTGTACACAATATTCCAACTGTGGTCTAACCAATGTTTCGTATAAATTAATTATGCTCCCATTTATAAAACCCAAAATTCTGCATGTCTTTACGTACCTGCACTCGCACGTTCAGGAAATTATGTACTTGACCTCCTAGGCGCCTCTGTTCATCTACATCGGGGATGGCAATTATTTGGGCTGGAGGGCCACTTAACAAGTGAGCTGTTGAGGGCCACACACCAATGTTCCCCCTAAGGTGCGCGGTCGTGGACCAATCACGAGGACCCGCGCAGGCCACTCACCAGCTCCTGCCGCTGGAAGAGTTGGTGTGTGTGCAGTCTTGTGAAGTGGCCCTCCAACCCAAATAATTGCACACCCAACCAGTTACAGTTGCAAGGTCTTTGAAAACATACAGGGGTTACAGGTTTGACTGTGCAGCTGGCCGTTTGCCCTGTTATTTCCAATACCCCATGCAGGTATCCATTGTTCCTTATTTTGCTATCTGATTTCAAGGCTAACTGTGTACGAGGCTATTCTCAAAATGATTCAGTGCGCAAAACCCTTTATCAGCCCCAGCACAGTCCCAACTCAACAGAAGTTCCAATTAGCCTGAACACTGACCCAGCGAGCAGAAATAAACCCACATCATGGTCCCCCAGCTACAGCAAGGTAGAAATGAAGAGCCCTCCATTATGACAGAAACAATACTGACCACAAAAATGATGGCAGACTAAACAATGAGGGCATGTGCAGTTTCTTTAATCACATGCCATTACCTGGAGTCCATGCTCCGGGATCCACTCCCGTGTCTAAGATGGCAATGAGAACACCGCTGCCATCATATTATTAGTACCAGGAGAGGAAAGACACAGCGCCGGTCTCTTTCTTCGATGAAAGATGCAGCGCCGGTCTCTTTCTTTGGTAAAAGAGTCATCGCGATGAGCAGCCATGACTCGACTCTAAAATGGATAGGGCATATTCAAGTACACAATGCATTCTGGGTACAGACGCCCGCCATTAGGGCCCAGAATTGCAGAACAGATCCTTTTAAGACTGGGCCGGGGAGAATCGTTTTGCGAATTGAAAAATTGAATGAAGTATTACTGTGTGTTCCCTGGCTGCAGTTCGGGTCCGTCCCTGACTCACGAGAGGTGAAAGTGGATAGACTAATATGCAGCTCAAGCTCCGGCGGCTGGATAGAATGACTTGGTGGGCCATATTCTGCCCACCACTGAATTACACCCTTCAGTGTCTTTCCATCAAATGTATACACTCATTCCTTGTGGGGTTTTTTTTTCTTCCAAATGTATAACCTTAAACTTACCCAGATGATACCAGGGCTAAAAGGATTAAATTATGAGGACAGGTTGCATAGGTTAGGCGTGTATTCCCTTGAATATAGAAGATTATGAGGTCATCTAATTGAGGTGTTTAAGATGATCAAAGGAGTTGTTAGGATTGATAGAGAGAAACTATTTCCTTTGGTGGGAGAGTCCAGAGCAAAGGGGCATAACATTAAAACTAGAGCTAAGCCGTTCAGGGGTGATGTCAGAAAGCACTTCTTCACACAAAGGGTAGTGGAAATCAGGAACACTCTTCCCCAAAAAGCTGTTGAGGCTAGGTTAATTGAAAATTTTGAAACTGAGATTGATAGATTTGTTAGGCAAGGGTATTAAGGGTTACAGAACCAAGGTGGATAGATGGAGTTAAGATACATATCAGTCATGATCCAATTTAATGGCAGAAGAGGCTCGAGGGGTTGAATCGCCTACTCCTGTTCCTATGTTCCATGTTAAATTGCATCTGCCACGTCTACCCATTCCGCTAACTTGTCTATGTCTTCGTAAAGTATTTTATCGTCCTCCTCACTGTTTACCAAACCTCCTACTTTTGGGCATTAAGCATTAAAATAAAAGACAGTATCTCAGACAACGCAGAATTCCCAAAGTATTACACTAAAGTATTGGTCTAAGTAACATACGAGTTCATAATGGGGCTTGAACACTCAATTTTCTAACTCGGAGGCAAGGATGCTACCAACTGAGCTAAGCTAACAGCCTTATCTCTATGTATGCTGCTTTGAATCAGCCAGATTACATACATGAAAGCAGCAAGGGTTAATTGAATGCTCTCTTCAATTTTCCTTCCAACCCTTTTAAGAGTCTTACCTCTCGTTGCCGTTTCCCCAGACAGCCCAGATTGTGATTACTATTTGGGAAAGAACTTGGAAGAGCTTGTGCCCAAATACTGCGAGGTGGTGCATCTATGCACTACTGCAATTGACAGCCAATAATATTTGATTAGTTGCAGAATAAAAGCCTGCAATGTCCAATCACATTTCTGAACTCTTAACTTCTTAGCCAAAATGAAGAGATGCTAAACCAAGGCCCCGTCTGCTCTCTCAGGTAGACATAAAAGATCCCACAGCGCTATTTTGAAAAGGAGAGTTATCCCTGGTGTCCTGGCCAATATTTATCCCTCAATCAACATCACTAAAACATATTATCTGGTGATTATCAAATTGCTGTTTGTGGGAGCTTGCTGTGCACAAATTGGCTGCCGCGTTTCCGACATTACAACAGTGACTACACTTCAAAAGTACTTCATTGGCTGTAAAGCGGTTTGGGATCTCCTGAGGTCGTGAAAGGCGCTATATAAATGCAAGTCTTTCTTTTCTTTCTTTTTTTCTTTCAACAGCATTCGATGTGTAAAATAAAAATACATTATGAAAAATAATAGCCTGAGAATCATGTGAACATATTTCCATCTCATGATGTAAAGCTTAGTATTTCTAGAATTGATTTTTCAGAGGCATTAAGTGTACAAAGCAAACCTTTCATCATGTTAATCATCTCATTATATCAAAGTCATCCTTTCCTTATCACTAAGTTACGCGCTACTAAAAAATGTCTCGAAGTTGAGAATCATTGCAATTACAATAGATTTAAAAATATAATTCTTTGGCAAGGTCGGATATTTTCCATCACAGTGCTGTGTTAGGGTGCAGTAATAGATTACTGAAGTGTTCTCCAGCTTTCAAACATACTTTTCAGATGTTTACAGCATTTTCCATGGCAGAGGAGGAGTTCAAGGATACCCAACAGCATGAGAGCTAATTTAATTTCATTCCTGAAAGAAGGATTATTCGCATTCGTATAATGTAGATTCCAATTATACCAGAAAATAAACTACTTCAATATAAGAAATGAAATGAACAATATATTTAAAATTATAAGTGTTACACTCTAACATAAGAACACAAACATAAGAAATAGGAGCAGGAGTAGGCCATTTGGCCCTTCGAGCCTGCTCCGCCATTCAATAAGATCATGGCTGATCTTCTAGCTCATCTCCACTTTCCTGAACTATCCCCATATTTCTTGATTCACTTAATATTCAAAAATCTATCGATCTCTGTCTTGAATATACTCAATGATTGAGCCTCCACAGCCCTCTGCGGTAGAGAATTCCAAAGATTCACCACCCTGAGAGAAGAAATTTCTCCGCATCTCAGTCCTAAATGGCTGACCCCTTATTCTGAGACTGTGACCCCTGGTTCTAGACTCCCCAGCCTGGGGAAACATCCTCCCTGCATCTACCCTGTCAAGCCCTGTAAGAGTTTCGTATGTTTCAATGAGATCACCTCTCATTCTTCTAAACTCTAGAGAATATAGGCCTAGTCTACTCAATCTCTCCTCATAGGACAATCCCCCCATCCCAGGAACCAGTCTGGTGAACCTTTGTTGCACTCCCTCTATGGCAAGTACATCCTTCCTTAGGAAAGGAGACCAAAACTGTACACAATACTCCAGGTGTGGTCTCACCAGGGCCCTATATAATTGCAGTAAGGCGTCTTTACTCTTATACTCAAATCCTCTTGTAATAAAGGCCAACATACCATTTGCTTTCCTAATTGCTTGTTGTATCTGCATGTTAACTTTCAGTGATTCATGTACAAGGACACCCAGATCCCTCTGAACACCAACATTTCCCAATCTCTCACCATTTAACAAAATACTCTGCTTTTCTATTTTTCCGACCAAAGTGGATAACTTCACATTTCTCCACATTATATTCAATTTGCCATGTTCTTACCCACTCACTTAGACTGTCTATATCCCCTTGAAGCCTCCTTGCATCCTCCTCACAACTTACATTTCCACCCAGCTTTGTATCATCAGCAAACTTGGATATATTACATTTGGCCCCCTCATCCAAATCATTGATACAGATTGTGAATAGCTGAGACCCAAGCACTGATCCTTGCGGTACCCCACTTGTTACAGCCTGCCAACGCAAAAATGAACAGTTTATTCCTACTCTCTGTTTTCTGTCCATTAACCAATCCTCAATCCATGCTAGTATATTACCCCCAATCCCATGAGCCCTAATTTTTTTAATAACCTCGTGTGGCACTTTATCGAATGCCTTCTGAAAATCCAAATACACCACATCCGCTGGTTCCCCCTTATCTATTCTGCTAGTTACAACCTCAAAAAACTAACAGATTTGTCAAACACGATTTCCCTTTCATAAATCCGTGTTGACTCTGCCCAATCCTATTATTATTTTTTAAGTGCCCTGTTACCATGCCCTTAATAATAGATTCTAGCATTTTCCCTGCTACTTTTATCAGGCTAATTGGTCTGTAAGTTTCCCGTTTTCTCTCTCCCTCTTTTCTTAAATAGTGGGGTTACATTTGCTACCTTCCAATCCGCATTCTAGAATCAATGGAAATGACAACCAATGCATCCACTATCTCTTTCAAAACCCCAGGATGTAGGCCATCAGGTCATGGGGATTTATCGGCTTTCAGTCACATTAATTTCTCCAGTACTACTTTTTTACTAATACTAATTTCTTTCAGTTCCTCATTCTCACTTACCCTTAGTTCTCCACTATTTCCGGGAAGATTTTTGCGTCTTCTTCCGCGAAGACAGGCACAAAGTATTTGTTTAATTTCTCTGCCATTTCCTTATTCCCCATTATAATTTCTCCTGTCTCTTTGATTAGCAAACTGTTGTAAATAAACTATTTTACCCTATAAAAAAAGTAAAGGATTTTTTGCAAGATGTAACGAGTGGTGTGCCACAGGGATCAGTGCTGGGGCCTCAACTTTTTACAATTTATATAAATGACTTGGATAAAGGGACTGAAGGTATGGTTGCTAAATTTGCTGATGACACAAAGATAGGTAAGAAAGTAAATTGCGAAGAGGACATAAGGAGGTTACAAAGGGATATAGATAGGTTAAGTGAGTGGGCAAAGATCTGGCAAATGGAGTATAATGTGGGAAAATGTGAAGTTGTCCATTTTGGCAGGAAGAATAAAAAAGCATATTATCTAAATGGTGAGAGATTGCACAGCTCCGAGATGCAGAGGGATCTGGGTGTCCTAGTGCATGAATCACAAAAGGTTACTATACATGTACAGCAAGTAATTAGGAAAGCTAATAGAATATTATCGTTTATTGCGAGGGGAATTGAATACAAAAGTAGGGAGGTTATGCTTCAGTTATACAGGGCATTGGTAAGACCACATCTGGAGTACTGTGTACAGTATTGGTCTCCTTATTTAAGGAAGGATGTAAATGCGTTGGAAGCAGTTCAGAGAAGGTTTACTAGACTAATACCTGGAATGGGCGGGTTGTCTTATGAGGAAAGGTTGGATAGGCTAGGCTTGTATCCGCTGGAGTTTAGAAGAGTAAGAGGTGACTTGATTGAAACATAAGATCCTGAGGGGTCTGGACAGGGTGGATGTGGAGAGGATGTTTCCTCTTGTGGGAGAATCTAGAACTAGGGGTCACTGTTTAAAAATAAGAGGTCGCCCATTTAAGACAGAGATGAGGAGAAATTTTCTCAGAGGGTCGTGAGTCTTTGGAACTCTCTTCCTCAGAGGGCGGTGGAAGAAGAGTCTTTGAATATTTTTAAGGCAGAGGTAGATAGATTCTTGGTAAGCAAGGGGGTGAAAAGTTATCAGGGGTAGGCGGGAATGTGGAGTAATCAGATCAGCCATGATCTTATTGAATGGTGGAGCAGGTTCAAGGGGCCTACTCCTGCTCCTAATTCGTATGTTTGTATTTTGTAGCCCTTTATATTACACTTCTGCATTAATAGCAGAACCAACTTTGGAGACAACAATGTAGCCGCATTTATATTAAAACAGTGTGGCAATATAAATGAAGCTATATTGCTGCCTGCAAAGGAAAAGATAATTACACCAGATATATCAGCTGCTATTTTATTTTGCCGTAAGTGAGGTGAGCACTCAATCCATCCATTAAGGCCAATGATGGAGCTTTCAACTTGCTGGGCTGTATAGAACTTCCCTAGACATAGATAAGCTGTGCAGCCAGAAATTTAAATTATGATTCGCTACTTTCAAACCAGAGCAAGTGCAAGACTGCATACATGTAGTTATTTATCTGTTGTCAAAGGAGTTGTGAAATTAGTACCACAATTTAACTGGATGGATTCGACATAATCAAGAACTCCAGCCATATACAGGGGAGGGGGGGGGAAAGAGAGATTCGAATACACTGTATGGATCATCTGCTGTGTTGTCACCAGGTTTATTTAGCATATTGGTGGCATACATTAAATATTCAACAAATCTTACTTATGTCAGTAATGTTGTACGATACACTTGCGATGCTCTCAATTCATCACTTCAAATTGATCTCACCACTAGTGACAGATCTGCAACCACAGTACTTCACCCTAATGTCATACAACTCAAAATACTCTTACCAGACACAACGCAAGGACAAAGTGTATAATTGTATTGCAGGGTGTTTTTCAAAGGCCAAATGGACATAGCAAGAAAATTTAGCCAGCATTGGGCATCAGTGAAATACTTTGTGCATTCGACTAAAATTACTATAATGGCCCATCAGATCACATTCTAGTTTCGACTAAATTGTTAACCTTTGAACCCAAATATCTGAAATCTGGTAGTGAAGTGAATATCTCTTGTTGGGCAAACCTTTTATTTAGTTAATCCAATCTGAAGTGATTAACTTCATATATTGTAATATGCACATGACTAACTCTTGCTCAGCTTTCCACAGTTTACATTAGTTACTTAATCTTCTCTGCTTACTGTTTTAAAAGCTGTGTTGATTCAGACAAATTCAAGTGTTAGTTAAATTCTGATTGTATCGGGAGCGTGGTAATTTCGTGGCAGAGCGACAGGATCTGCTCATTGAAGGGGCTCAAGTTTTACTGTCCTGACTCTCCTCTTTAGAATGTCGAGGTTGTTGGAAAATTGTGCCATGATGCAATTTTGAGCCGGGTACTACAGCCCGACTGAAACTGTCATTATTCTGCACTTCTTGGTTTTACCAGCCAATAGTTATAGCAGACAAATCGCGTTAGCCCCAATGCGCCCACTATAAGCGGTGGTGATTGTATTTTTGTTCTTAATTAACTACACTGCTTCTGAAAGTGAGAAATGTACTTCCTTTCTTATTCTCTCACTCCCCTCCCCAAGATTACGATTGTTGCACTCTCCAGCCAATTTTCTGAGGGCAGTGATTCTTGCTGGGATACTGTTTCACAGGCACCAGTAAACTTTTGATTCCTTGTGCAAGGAGCCATGTGAGGCAACACATTAAATATCTCTTCAGTACCTTTTCAAATCTGTCATCATCACCCCACTCCTCTTTAAAAAAAACCACCAATGACCCCTCTTTCCTTGCAAACTACCGCCCTATTGCCAACCTCCCTTTCCTCTCCAAAGTCCTTGAACGCGTTGTCGCCTCCCAAATCCATGCCCATCTTTCCCGCAACTCCATATTTGAACCTCTCCAATCAGGTTTCCTCCCCTGCCACAGCACTGAAACAGCCCTAATTAAAGTCACAAATTGCATCCGCTGTGACTGCGATCATGTCCCCCACCCTGGCCACTGTCTCAGGCCGAACCAGACTGTTCGCAACCTCAGTGTCCAATTTGACTCTGAGCTGAGCTTACAACCCTGCATCTTCTCCATCACAAAAACCACCTGCTTCCAACTCTGCAACATCACCCATCTCCAACCCTGTTTAAATGGTCCATTGGACACCTGGACACTGTTAATCTACCCAATCTTAATTAAAATACTGAAGGAAGAGATTTTCTTCTCCCCACTTTCTAAACATTTAAACTTCTAACTTTTGGTAGACAGCTTTGTGGATCCTGGTATCCAGGTGTAACTCCAAGAAAATCTATTCAAATTAAAAATATGCAAGAAATTGTCAAACAGAATGTACTTACTGGGATCTCTCAATGACTCAGTGGGCAAATGTGCCATGTGGTTTGGTACCAAGTCACAGATCAAGCTGGTCCCAAGTATGAATATCACCCTGTTCTAAGTTAACAGACCTTAGATGGGGGCAATGGTGAGGCCTATGATTCACATCAGTATTGCTAAGCTAGGGGAGGACAGGAAAGTCAGTAAGGGGCCTCACTGCCAATTGCGATCAAATGACTCTGATTGAGATGTGTGGGAAGCAAATGCTTATTTGTAACTTTGAATTTAAGAAAGGGTCCTTTCAGTGTGCTTACAAATTCCATTTATTTAGTCCCATAACTCAAGTTCAAAAGCTGACAGAAGTAAAGTCAAAAACAAAAGATAAAAAAACAACCACATGAGCATACACAAATGTACATATATTGATTGTACTTCAGCCATCTGTTTATTTTCAGAAAACTCTCCGCTGCATTGTCTTGTAACAAATCATTCAGATTCATAGGGCTAAGGTACAAAGTGTAATAAAGGAAAAAGTTGGATGATATTGCAAACCTCAAGAGTAAAGCTCAAACATTTTATAACAGTCATCTGAACCCCAAAATTTGATTACAGCCTTCAATCTATCCTTGTATCCATCATTTATGGTATTTTTATTACTGTGCAACATTTTTATTTCATTTGGAGTCAGTTTATGTGCAACCACCAAGTGTCAGTGTGTTCAGTGGGCAGCATTCACCAATCCATATTTTTAAAAAGAGAGAAAAAATTGCCACTGTTCAGGAAGTATTATGGCCTATATTCTAAAATTAGTATGCTTGTGCACACTTGCAGTATCAGACTTTATTCATTGACTCAAAGTAAAGCGGTAGCAAATCACATCAGAGGGAGTGAACATACAAATCAAAAGCAAGGAATGCACCTAGAAATTGCCACACACTTAAAAGGACTTATAAAAGCAACCGGTATGGAAAGTCCAGTCAGTGGAATCTAATAAAGAAGGCAAACCAATCAAATAGCTCAAAATACATTTGGAAATATTTTCATGCGCCATTTTTTCCTTCTCAGTCCACCAATTAAGGATCTAAATTAGGATTAGTAACATAAAAACAAACATTAAACAAACTCACTTCACAATACCATGACTAAACTCAACAATAAAATTGTAATTTGTGTCTGACCACCTTCACCAAGGCCTCCTGCACTCAAAAGCTTGCAGTTGATATTTTTTCTTGAGCTATCCCTGTACCTGCAATTCCCTGGATGACTCAGTGATGTGGAATATTTCCCAGCACGCAACAGCATGATTCTCTCACTACGATTGTCAGGGTTCATCTTATCATGTAACAAGATCTCTGAGTAACTGCTTTTCCAAAGCATTTGAAAGCCAGCTGGAGAATAAATTAACAGCTTTATCCATGTAGCAGTTTCACAGCTAAGCTATTGTTTATCTTAGAAAGCCTCGCTGAATAAAATTCACAAGTAAAGGGTTAGATGGATATTTTTAACAAGTGTATTTATTTTCGGCATTAAGTACATACATAAAAGGAACATAATTATCAAGACCATTAATTTATAGTTTATAAAATGGTATGCCTGCACACTTCTGTCCTGTGAGTTCCACACTTTGCGCTGCACTTGGCATAGGCTAGTTACATGCAAATTAACTTATCCTAGGAAATTCCTTGGTAGTCATTTGGAATGTACTGAAAAAATGTGAGGAAAAAAGACACTAGAGCCATAATGCCCAATACCTCTTAACTGACCACTTCACAAAAAAGCCAGTGTCTGGTTTCCAACCAAAATAGCAATAAACTCTCAAGTTAACTCACCTAGTGTTCATAAATCAGACTTTGTAGCCTGAAAAGGACACAGCTTCACTTTAGCAGCAGAAAAATTACATGACATAATGCTCCTCTCATATCACATCATGGGAGATGTGCTAGTAATATATTGCAAACAGTACGACAGCACATGCTATTCGATGCAAACAATTTAAAAATCCTGGGAACTTCTCAGCTGCAACCTGAATGCGACAACCACCTTCAAAGTCGCAAAGTTCCTTGACCAAATAATTAAACTTTAAGTCACCTCAAGCTGTATTTACTTAATAGTTGAGCAGGCAGTAGAACACATGGCGCATTACACTGTATAATACTATTATCAAACAGCATTTCTCCATTTCTCCAATTTATTGAGAACAAGTCACGGGAGACGTGCTTGTACATATTCAATTGAAAGATCACTGGTCATGCTGAAATTTAATTTACGATATTCCCATAAATGCTCCGATGTCACAGCAGCTTCCTTGTGGCAAAAAGCAGCTCAACTGTTCAAAAGTTTTTACATTCCTGTAATTCTGCTTTATAATACTTAAAATAAGGCAGATCCAGGGGAAACGCTATTTTCTCAAAGTACAACCCTGCTTTATCGAAAAAAATATCAGCCTCTAAAGAACTCACGTTTTAAAAAATATATATTTTCTTATTATTGAGACTCTTGAGCTAGGACTACCTTGCTCCACTGACTTTATCACAGAATCCTAATGTGTCCTGGAACAGCTCTATTGTAGACAGCAGGGGCTGCAACTTTAATCTGCTCGAGCGCTGCTCTGGAGCTCCCCAAACATAGTTCAATAGAGCTGGGGATGCAATTGCATTTCTAAATTTTAACCACTGCAGCTGAAATATTCTCGGCATACAAAGAAATGCAAGTGAGAAATTAGAGCCTCTTAAATTAGATGAGCAAATGGAATTCTCTAACTACATCCTACAAGCCCAATGCCTCAGGCAACCACTCACTTATTTTCATTGAAGGAGGTATATTAGCTTAAGTACTAGCAAAAGTCTTTAAGAAAGAAAGCATAAACTTGCATTCATAACACCTTTCACGACCTGAAAGACATCCCAATGCACTTTTACAGCAATTAAGCACTTTTCATGTGTACAGTACTGTACTAATGTAGGGGAATGCGGCAACCAATTTGTGCACAGCAATAAATGAATGACTATACAATCTGCTTGGTGATATTGAAGTATCAGCCTAGATTATGTGCTCAAATCTCTGGAGCAGAGTTTGAACCCACCATCTTCTCACTCAGAGGCAAGAGTGTTCCATGAACTTGATCTCATCCAAAATTTTGCTGCCCATATCCTAGCTTGCACCAAGTCCCGTTCACCCATCACCTCTGTGCTTGCTGACCTACATTGGCTTCCAGTTTGGCAATGCCTCAATTTTAAAATTCTTATCCTTGCTTTCCCTCCCGAAGCCTTTCTACCTCTCTCTCCTCCTTTAAGACACTCCTTAAAACCTACCTCCACCTGACCTATTATCTCTTTATGTGGGTTAGCGTCAAATCTTGTTTGATAAAACTCCTGTGAAGCGCCTTGAGATGCAAGCTGTTGTTGCTACCACTGAGCCAAGGATGACATGAAAAAAATTATTTCAGTTGTAACTTCATGGTTTAGAGACTAAGGGGTAGAATTATAACAGAAAATCCTACGTCAGGAGCTGCCCACCATGGTGCAATTTCAGGCCTCCTGCCATTCGCTGAGCATCTTCTCTTGTTGCATGGCTAGTAAGCCTCTACTGGACACAACTAAAAATTTGCCATTTGCAGCATCTTGTCTCCCAAAGCATGGAAGTTTCAAGTCTCTTCGTTTCAGACTTTGTGCCTCCCTCAGGCCTTGAATCTTGCTCCATCTAGCTCTGTGGAAATTTTACCCAATTCCTTAGCTCCAAGAGTCATTTTTGTACCACTTCCTTTCTCTTGGTCTGACAGATTATTTTCACACCACCCGAGTGAGTGAGTGAGAGTATAACGGCAGAGAGGAGAAGGTATGACAGTACAGGGACATAGGAACAGAGATGGTGAGGGGAGTGCAATGTGAGACTAGTGTAAAAGTTCAAGGGAAAGAGACAAATACAGATTGTGGACACAGATGGGGCAGAAGGTTTCAATGCAAAGAGAGAGAGATCATGGGGAGACAGAGTGCAATATCAGATATTGCAGGATTAAGACAGGCAAAGAGATAGGGCTAAGAGATTAGGGAAGAGACAGGTGGGCACAAGAAATTGGAGAGATTTGGGCAAAGAAAGAGATGAAACAGACAGGTATCAGAGGGGGAGAAGATAGAGCAGACAAAACAAGGAAAAGACAGAGATCAGGACAAAGAGATCAAGGGCAGATGGTGATGTGGGGAACCAGGAGATAGAATGAGACACACACACAAAGATTGAGGGGTACACAGGATAGTAAAGCAATGCCACAGAGGATTAACAATTTTTAAATAATTTAATGCTCGTGGAATCAAGTATATTACTTAAGCGCAAAATCAATTCCAATATTCCATCGCTCAACTCATTTACAGTCTGTAAACTTTAGAAAATAAGCTACACAATTGTTTAAGCCGAAATTTAAGCTTTAAATATTGCTGCACCAGCCAGCACCAATGGTTTAATTTGTTCAGTGTTGCTGATGAGAAATGAAAGCTCTATCAACAGTGTGACAAAAACACTATTTTGAATCTAACTCAATTAGCCCCAAAGTGCCATCTATTTCAACAGAAGAGTATTTTTTCGACATGAACCATTCGTGTACAGAGCAACTCTTCAAAACTTGCGCAATGTTTTGTTGTAACATTTTTAAAATTCATTTTTATATATTTCTAAAATGTAATAGGACATAAATGTGTACAACCAGTGAATTTCTCAATTCATATTATTCTGTGAATAAACTAAAATATTTTTTCCCTTTAGTGCGGAAATAATATTGCACTACTCCGGATTAACCCACCAATAGAGAATGCAATTTAAACTGAATGAAAATTTGCTACTGCATAGGAATGCTTCACCATATTTTTAAAAGGAGAATTTTGAGAGGGGGAATGAGTGGGTGAGCCTAGGTGATGCAATGCGTAAGCACACTGTCCCCCCTTCAATTCCAGTAGTTCAATTTGAATCCAGCGCAGGCAAATTGGGCAAAAGTTAACTCTCTGCAAGCTGTGAGGGCTCTACATCAAATAATGTGTGCAGTCTTAACTCAATTGCCAATAGACACAGATCTGCCCAAACAGCAGTACAAATTGTCACACTCAAAAAAGTAACTGAGACAGTAATGAAAAAATTCACACTGATCAATTAAGGAGTGCAGTCGTAAATTGAGGTGGAGCAGAAAGTTATGTTCAGTTCTCGGTCCTATACTTGACCTAGGAATCCGCCATTCTCCACAACTGACATTCTTGACCTTGATAAGTATAAAACTTCAGAGATTTTGAAAGTTGGCAGCTAAAAGTTTTCTTTCTCTCAAAACTAGAAGAGTAATTATTGTAATTGCTGCTGGATAATAAATACAAATTTAAAATAAACTTCTCCCCCTATCCTCCACCTCCCCACCCCCCACCAAAATGAATAGTATCTTGTAAGAAAGGATTCTGAAATAACCTTTGTAAGTTGACAGGAGTCTGCACGAGTCAAGTTCTTTTAAGTGATCAATAGAGAGAGTTTGGTTTCACTGTGGGTGATAAAAGTGCCTCCCTCCTGCTACTATCTACAAGCTTACAACAGATGATCATTAAAGCCTCTCCAATCTTGAGTCTGTGTAAATGTGTTCTATTAGTCCATGGTCTGTCTGTTTGGCAACTCCAGCCCTGAAGACAAATGGCAACTGCTGCCCCGAGAGGTCTGAAGTCAAGTCAATAGGGAATCTCAACCCGAACTGGAAGAACCGATGCCTGTTCATTATAGATTGCTCCAGGGGAAACATGCGTGCAGCCATTAGGACCATTAAAAAGGGCTAATTATTTTCATATTAGTTTCAAAAGTTACGCATAATAGTTACACAATTGAGAGACAAAAAGAAAACTACAAATGTTGAAAGTTAAAAAAAACTGAAAATAATAAAAGTAAGGAAAACTGCAGTTGCTGGAAATCAAATAAAAACAGAAAGGCTGGAAACACTCAGTAGATCTGTCAGCATCTATGGAAATAACAGACAAATTAATGCTTTCGGTATGGACCCTTTAGCAAAACTGGAATATATTATACAGCATTTCAAACAGGAACAGAACAAGCAGAAGGGGGAAAAGAAACAAACACACGAGAAGAAATAGACTGACCTGTAAAGTGCTTAAATTGAGAACCGGGCACAGTTAAATGGCAGAAATTATATTGGCACAAGACAACAGGAGGCAAAATGAGAGAAATCAAAGTGGAATAGGCTTCACAGCCTTGATGATGGCTGAGGCAGGAAATGGAAAAATCTATACTGATGCCGTAGGAGATGCCCTGTTCTATATCTAATTATGATAAAATTGACCGGCAATTTTTCCATTCTCCAACATGGACATCCCTGACTGTGATAATTTCCAGTGTAAATCAACATACTAAATCATTTGCGTCATGTTAACAGTAACGTGCACAATATCCTTCAGATATTTTTTA
Source organism: Squalus acanthias (assembly GCA_030390025.1). Taxonomy (NCBI): domain Eukaryota; kingdom Metazoa; phylum Chordata; class Chondrichthyes; order Squaliformes; family Squalidae; genus Squalus; species Squalus acanthias. The sequence continues at coordinate 153,035,071 of CM059426.1, read as the reverse complement.
ATTGCCTAAGTTTCCCCCTCCTCTCCTAAAGCAGCAACACTTGCAGGTGTTTGATTCCGTGGGTGTCAACAGCCTACTGTGCTCAAGGAGCCATTGCTCGTATATGGGCCCAGACAGTATCCGCAGGCTATTCGACAAAGTTTTTTTGGGGGGTGGAAGAGAGGGGGAAGAGACAGGAAACAGAACCATCACAGCCCCCAATCCTATCCTCAACAGTCATCAACACACTTTCACTTTAAACCAGAGGTAACGAATAGCAGAGAACTCCATCCACAATTTCTCCCATTGCATTCCCAACTACCAGCAGTGACCAGGGATCAAACCTGGGTGTGACAGATAAGAGATCTGTATTGTTTCATATCATACGAGATTATATATTTTAGGATTTTAAGTGTCTCAAATATGTCAGCTTTGTGGCATTTTAAAATGGCTTCTACAAAGTGCAATTTGGAAGTAAATTTCCTGTTGACAATTACTATACATTGGTAGGAATCCACATCACTGACTAGTATGCAAATATTCAAAGTAGACGATTCACCTCAGTCCAGTGGACAGCCTAAATAGTATCACAGATGAACAACCATCATCAATGCTGACTAGTTCACATCAGCAAGGGTGGGGGAAGTCACCCCTGGTAACAGAGCTGCTTTATTTCACTGGTGTAGCAGTGCATAAGGAATATCTGTCAAGCAGTCCATGTTTTGAAACCTACTCGTCATCAACAGCTTTAACTGTGAAGGACACCATTTAACCTCCTTTGCATCAGTTTAACATCAGAGGGAAAGACAAAGATTTCCTTGCTACATCTCCATCACGTAAAAGCATATCAAGGACAAAAGTTATTTAAAGTACTGCAAAGGACTGCAAACGGCTGTTGCACTTTTGTTTTGTAACAGATTTTGAAATCTAGCTAAAATTGCTGTGTTCGCTCCTACTTCAGTTTAATTTTACTGCTTAATAAACCTGATTTGCAGTTCATCACTGGTGATATAGGTTTTGCAGAAGGTTATTTGTCCAGTCAGAAATATCAGGAATCTATCATGGTGATCCATATTTCCGATGAATACATCAGTAAAATGATTCATTGTTCACCTTGCAGCCCATTATCCCAGATTACTTGGTGCACAAGGTCACGTGTCGGTTCATAGGGAATGAGGCTTGCCTGTGAACCTTGTGTTGGAGACAAGGTTAAATATCCAGAGTACACTCGAACTGTTACACTGGAATCTTACTGGCCTGCATGCAGTGTACTCGAGGAACAAAAACGCGAATTAAAAGTGTTGTATTTATTAAAGACAAAGAACTGATACAGAAATATTTCAGGAAGAATTCAACTGCACAGCAAACAGATTTATAGTGATTTACCTTCCTCTTAATATCTGGAGATGAACAATAACAAACGCAATAAAATTGCCTTTACTTTCAGAGAAGACAAAAAGGCGGGAAAAATTGGGCTGCGTAGCGTGTTTTTTTTTAAGTGCTACGTGGCCTCCTAATGCTCGAAAACGGGGTCCGAGATGCGCGCGAACACTTCACACGGGAAATGCGCGGGACGCCATCTTGGTAAAGGGGTAGCGCACACACCTAACGACCACCGGCAGCATGCAGAGCAGGCAGATTATGACATCAGTGTGCCACGCTGATTTGACGCCAGTGCTGCCATTTTCAAATGCCACACTCCAGCCTACGCCTTCTTAACCTCGCACAGCTGAACACGACGTTAAACGGAAAGGACCCCCACCAAAGCTATATAAAGGGATCGTGAAGTACTTACAGGTTAGTTGCTGGATTACTTCTTCTGGCTGCTGGTGCAACTGTATGTGTTTTGGAGCTTTGCTATACTTGGTTGAAGTTTGAATACTCTACAGGGAGTGGTCTGGCTGGTGCTGAAGTACTTTTCTGTTCATTTAAAAGCTTGTGCTGAAACAAGTTGCTTCCAAACATGGGTAGACTGGTAGAGCTTCTTCTGGGAACTGAGCATGACTGGGAGAATGAAGAGAGGCCATGCAGAGCAGGACAAGCTGCTAGAAGAGGGAGGGGGTGGGGATAGAAGGGCTCACAGCAGGAGGCCATTTACACAGAGGGTCTTTAGGGAGCAATTCTCGTACCTCAACTTCAGTGAGGACCAAAGCTAGAGAAGTCTTCGCTTCACAAAAGCGGTCATAACTGACATCTGCCAAATGCTGCAGCCACAACTGCAACCTCAAGGTAGGACAAGGATGGCATTGCCTGTGATTGTCAAGGTGACCATGGCTCTTAACTTTTATGCATCTGACTCCTTCCAGGCTGCTGCTGGAGATATAACCAACATCTTGCAGTTCACTGAGGCTCACTGTACACAGCTTCATCTCATTCCCTCTTGCCAGAAACAAGCAAGAAGAGCAAGAAGGAGGGTTTGTACGGAATGCAGGGTGCCACTGACTGCACGCACATTGCCTTGCATGCGCCTCATCTCAACTTGCCCATTTTCATGAACCAAAAGGGATTCCACTCCCTCAATGTGCAGCTGGTATGCGACCACAGGCAGCGCATCATGCAGGTGAATGCCCGTTATCCTGGCAGTAGTCACAATTCTGTCATTCTGCAGCAGTCCTCTGTGCCACCTATATTTGATAACGGTAAGTCAAAGGCTGGCTACCGGGCGACAAGGGTTATCCACTCATAACATGGCTCATGGATCTGGTCCGGAACCCATGCACACGTGCTCAGCAGGCCTACAACGAGAGCTATGCTGCCACAAGGATATTATAGAGCACACCATCAGAATCCTCAAGCAATGTTTCCGCTGCCTGGACCACTCTCAAAGAGCTCTGCAGTACTCAGCTGTGCAGGTATCAAGATTGGTGGTAGTATTCTGCATGCTTCACAACCTCGCCATTATGAGGGAACAGCCCTTCCCATCACCTATCAGGCGAGAGAAAGAGGAGGAAGCGAAGGAGGAAGAGGAGGAGGAGGAGCAACAGGAAGTGGAGGAACAGGAAGAGGAAGGGAGGATTACATAGACAGCCCCTTTCTGTCTGGGCTCTACGTGATCAAATAATTCAAGAGCGATACCAGTAACCTCAACCACACCTCCCCATTCACCAACAGTCCCACGATCCTTACCTTTCCTCCATCACTGACCATCACATCGTCCTCTTTCCGACAATACAAAAATAAAAACTACCAGAAAATGCACATTCTAATCCAATTTTATAAATTCAATCATGACATAATGCATACAAGAGTAAACTAATCACCCATGTACATTCCCTTAGTGCCAGTCTTCAGTGTGCCTTTGCCTCTCCTAGTGGTCCTAGGATGAGCTTCCCCAGTGGCTGCCGAATGGGGGGTGACCTCTAATTGAGGAGACTGCAGATGGTCTTGGTCGGCGACCTCAAGCAGCTCTGGACCTAGAAGGCCCAGCTTCAGACTGCACCATCTCATCATGGCCTGTGCTTCAGCAGTCTGGACTGGCTGGCTGGCTGGCTGACAGGCAAAAGCAGGGCACTGGTGGAGTGGCAGGTGTGGGAGCACGAATGCAATCATCCTGAGAGAGGACAGCAGGGTCGTGCTCCATGGAGCCACTGCCACTCTCCCGGGGTGGCACCTCAGAAATCCTACTGATCAGTTGGAGAACAGATTGATTGGACTGTTGTGATGCCTTGAAAGCCCCTTTGAACAGTGGTATCCAGTGCTACAATAGCAGCAGTCTGAGCTTGCAAGGCAGCACTCAGACCTTCGATGGAAGCGGTTTGTGCTGCAATGGAAGCTGTGACATGGGCCATCAGACGCTGCATCATGGTGGTATCCACAGGTCTGCTGATGGAGCTGACCACCAGTTCCATGTTGGAAAGGATGGGTTCCAAGCTCTGCGCAAAGCCCTGTGCCAAGTTGGTGCTCGACTCCTCCATGCTCCCCAACACTGAGCGCAGGCTTTCTAGTACTACTACGACTACTTCTTTCGTATGATGAGAAAAAATTACAATGGGATGTCTAGTTTGGCCATCCATTCAATGGCCTCCTGAGATGCTGAGTGGAGAAATGAGGTGCCTCCCACAACAGATCTTAGTGGGCAGGTTGGTGTGATGTGTTCCATGGTCTGGGAGTCATGGCCACAGTCGCATTTCGGGTCATCCCTCATCTTCCACTTGTGGAGCTGGTGGCTGCATCGTCCGTGCCATATGCGGATTCAGTTGAGCACTGTCCACTGGCTTCGAGGGAGGTCAAAGCCTCTACATTGTTGGGTCAGTGATGAGGTGTTCGTTCTTTATGTTGCATGGGTCCCACAATTCTGAACATCTGGATAGTGGGTTGATACTAGCTACATGAATATTGGCTGCTGTTTCCCCAGAATGGCTGGTGCGATTTTAAGTGCTTTTGTGGTGGGTTTTTCCAAGTCTTTATGAATGGGAAGATTTATGTTGCTCATGATTTTTTACATCTCACGGAGCACAATGGCAGTGCGGCGAATGGCACGCGGGGCAATGTGGGACAGCCTCGGGAGCCACTCAGTTGGAGTGGACTTAAGCATCCCTGACACCGCCCTCATGGAGGCGTTTAGCTGCACGTTCACAATCTTTGTGTGGCGGCTGCAGGACCATGAGTCACAGCAATATTCTGCAAAAGAGTAGGTTAGGGCCACTGCTGCAGTGCAAAGTGTTCTGGCTGTGCTCCCCTATGATGTTCCAGCGAGTTTCCGGACCAGGTTCACCCTAGTTTTTACTTTTTGGCCGGTGTTGGTGAGATGAGGTTGATAGGTGAGTCTCTTGTCCAGGGTGGCATCCATTTATTTTGGGTGGGGTTCATGGGTAAGTTGCCTTCCGCAGAATGAAACGTCGAGTTCTTCCCCGGCGGCGTTGTTGTTGTTCAGATGGAACGCCGACACAAGTGTCTGCTCTGGATTGGGGTGAAATGCCAGGTCCAGTAGTAGCATTTCAGTAGGCTTTCTGTGCACCAAGCATTTGGTTATGTACACCCATCAGCTTTCTTCTGTAGCCTGGGCCATCAAAATCCTCATCTGACTCCTCTGCAGCAGAACTAGTGTGCGACCTCAACCTCCGGCAAGCTGGCACCTGCACTATCCTTTCCCCCACGCACCTGTGCCTGGTGTCTCACCATGTGCAGATCCCCCCTCTATCCTAGCCTCTAAAATACGCGCAGTGTCGGTGTCTGAGCTGGTGGCTATGAGTGCAAAACTAAGTGACAGTGTTTCTTCATCTTCACAGTCTTCTTCCACTTGCTTCACTGACTGGGAAAGTTCCAGTTCTTGGGTATCTGAAAGGAAAAAGGGGAATGGGTTGGGTTGTGAAGGGAGAGGAGAAAGTAAGAAGTGTGTGCTTACACCATCTGCAGCTTGTGAGTCAGAAGACATTGTGGGATGAGGAAGAAGTGGGATGAGAGAAGGAGGATTAGGTATGCAGATACCCTCATCATCGATCCCTTCAGCCCCGCCAGTGGCCACAGCTTCAGTGATGCCACTTCCCATAATGGCCAGCACTGTCTCCTCGATGGGGGTTAAAACATACAGGCACGCTTGTCCTCCTCCAGTTCTTTCCTGCTGCCGGCTGTTCTGCACCACCTTCTCCTGCAAGAGAGAAGTGTGTCAGTGAGTGTCCTGCAATATGTTTGGGTGATGTGGCTGTATGGTTGAATAGCTGCGAGTGTGCGCGAGTTGGGAGTGCGAGGTTTGCAACAGTGCTGTGAGGGTGAGGTAAAGCGTATGAATTAGAAGGGTTGAGTATTGATTGAGAGATTGTTGGTAGGTGGGTGATGGTTTTTTTTTAAAAAGAGAGTTGAGCAATGGATGAGGCTAGTGGTGCAGTTGTTAGGATATGTCAGTTGAAGATTTAATTCACTTGACAACTTGTGTCAGATTGTTAAACTTCTTCCTGCACTGTATCCGTTTTCTTGGAGCAACACTCCTGGTTTTGACCTCCCACTTCTTGACTTCTTCCCACTGCCTCCTGAGCATATGTCTGGAGGGCCTCCTACCCCATGCGGATACAGGATGTCTCTCCTTCTTTCCACCTCTTCCTCCAGTTCATTGCCTGAAAAGTACCAGAGCCCAGATTGACTCTTGAAAAAACTTGCACCACTTCTTGCGACCATAATGCACCTCCCCATTGAGAGGTGCAGGTTGCCTTTAAGTAGCACTAGCTACTTGCGATATCAGGGCCCCTGCTGATGCTTGCAGCCAATGAACAGCAATGGGGAGCACTGCCTGCAAGCAGTAATTAGTGAAAAAACAGGTAGCACCAATTTAACATGCTGCCTGCAATGCAATGAACGGGCGCAGGTTAATCGTATACCGTGATCCCCGCACCCGTTTTTGGGGGTTAGCCAATTTCTCCCCCAAGGAATCTTGATAACACAAAAAAAATTGTAATCTAGATCTAAAATAAGTGCTTAACATTACCTGCACAGTCATTCAATTACAGTTGCTGCTTGGTATTTCACTAAAAATAGGGGAATCACTTGCTGTTGAAGTGCAGAACCTATTTTTAATAATTCACAAACATACTTATATGGACAGGGATCATGGCTGGCACTAAACCAGTTGAGAATGCCAAATCTCCATACTCCATAATGCAATTTCAAGAATGTCCTTTTTTTTTGTCACAGTCGCAGCTGCAATTTCAAGTCCAACTTCAACATTTTGCAGCTCGAGTTACACTGAACTTGTCTTTCCAAAATCATTCACTTTTTGACCAGTATTTAATATCTGTTGTCCTCTAAAATATACAATCTCTGAAATATTGCTTATTTTAGATTATCCTAATTTAGGAAACCACATAGCTAACAATGACCCTCATGCTTAAAATTTCAAGACCACCTTAGACCATTTTCATATCTGCAAGTAAATTATTAAGTCATAAAAGCTACAGGGTGTCAAATTAAAGCATACTTTACTTTAGGAGGTGGTTAACCCCTTTGGCCTACTTCCTGTTATGAGGAGTTCAACTTTGCTTCATAGCTTTCATCAGCAGGGAACTACAAGAATTAAGTGTCAGATGATGTTACTTTGCTTTTGATTTATCCATCACTAAGAATATGGGCACATGAATATGTTATGATAACAGCATGCTGTTATCCTCGAGACTAGACGACTCGGCAAGTTACTAACTGGCCCTGTGTCACACCAAAGCCATCAGAAACCATGCCTGTCTCCTACAATAAAAGCATTCTCTATTTATAAACCTTCAGCAATCTTTTCCGTTGATCTGATATAAGCACAGTCCCAAAGCTATAGTAATCACATGCATCAACTTTTGACACATTTTTTCCTTCTACTTCCAGGCCTGCCTCTTCAACTGATTTTTTTTCCCCATCAAGGCCTTCCTGGAACTTCTTCACAGCATTTTCAGATTGTTAAATGCTGGACAACAAAGAAATACTGCACCTATGAACACAGGCAAGAGAACTTGAATCTACATATACTAGCTGATCATGACATTGATCAAGTGGCAACATGGGATACCCTCAAAATTGGTGGCATGGACCATGTACAGAGGGTCAAAGGTCACAAAGGTAGAGGCATGCCAAGGCTGGCAAGGGAAAGAAAATCGCCCATGCAGGGAGATTAGAACAATATATTGAGGGGCACAAGTTAAGTATGGCAGCAAGGGCAATGCAAAGAGTAGGAGCTCTGGGAACACAGCAAAGGACCAAGGTTGCTGAGAAAACAGAAAACTGTGGAGGTTGTTGAATAGAATATTATGTTGCGTTTGAGTGTAATTTAGTTAAGTCAGAAACTAGGGTTTTCAATCTGAAAAAAAACAAACTAATTAGGTATGAGGGGCAAGTTGGCTAGGAAACTAGATTAAAAGATATGATGGTAGATAAGCAACGGCAAACATTTAAAGATATAATTCATAATTCACAACAAATATACATTGCATTAAGGAATAAAAAACCCACGGGAAAAATGGTTCAACCGTGGCTAACAAGAAGTTAAAGATAGTATTAGATTAAAGGAAGAGGCTTATAATGTTGCCAAAAAGAGCAGTAAGCCTGAGGATTGGGAGGATTTTAGAATTCAGGAAAGGATGACCAAGAAATTGATAAAGAGAGAGAAAATAGAATACTAGAGTAAACCAGCAAGAGACATAAAAAGATTGTAAAAGCTTCTATAGGTATGTAAAGAGATAAGCAAAAGTAAACGTGGGTCCCTTACAGGCAGAGATAGGAGAAATTATAATGGAGAATAAGGAAATGACAGAGATATTAAACAAATACTTTGTATCTGTCTTCACGGAAGACACAAAAAACATTCCAGAAATAGTGGGGAGCCAAGGGTCTAGTGAGAATGAGGAACTTAAAGAAATTAGTATTAGTAAAGAAATAGTAATGGAGCAATAAATGGGACTAAAAGCCGACAAGTCTCCTGGACCCAATGGCCTATCTCCTAGGGTTTTAAAAGAGGTGGCTACAGAGATGGTGGATGGATTGGTTTTGATCTTCCCGAATTCCCTAGATTCTAGAACGGTCCCCACGGATTGGAAGGTATCAAATGTAATCCCGCTATTCAAGAAAGGAGGGAGAGAGAAAACAGGGAACTATAGGCCAGTTAGGCTGACATCAGTAGCAGGGAAATTGCTGCAATCTATTACAGTATTAGGGATGTGGTAACAGGGCACTTAGAAAATCATAACATGATTGGGCAGAGTCAACACAGATTTATGAAAGGGAAATCGTGTTTGACAATTCTGTTAGAGTTTTTTGAGGTTGTAACTAGCAGGGTAGATAAGGAGGAACCAGTGGAGGTAGTGTATTTGAATCTTCAGAAAGCATTCGATAAGGTGCCACACAAAAGAGGTTATTACACAAAATTAGGACTCATGAGGTTGGGGGCAATATATTAGCATGGATTGAGGATTGGTTAATTGACAGAACAGAGAGTAGTAATAAATGGGTGATTTTCAGGTTGGCAGGCTGTAACTACTGGAGTACCGCAAGGATCAATGCTTGGGCCTCAGCTATTTACAATCTATATCAATGACTTAGACGAGGGGACCGAGTGTAATGTATCCAAGTTTGCCGACGATACAAAGCTAGGTGGGAAACTAAGTTGTGAGGAGGACGCAAAGGGGTATAGACAGGTTAAGTGAGTGGGCAAGAACATAGCAGATGGAATATAATGTGGAGAAATGTGAAGTTATCCACCTTGGTAGGAAAAATAGAAAAGCAGAATATTTTTTAAATGGTCCGAGATTGGGAAATGTTAGTATTCAGAGGAATCTGGGTGTCCTTGTATACGAATCACTGAAAGTTAACATGCAGGTACAGCAAGCAATTAGGAAAGCAAATGGTATGTTAGCCTTTATTACAAAAGGATTAGCATATAAGAGTAAAGAAGTCGTACTGCAATTATATAGGGCCTTGATGAGACCACACCTGGAGTACTGTGCACAGTTTTGGTCTCCTTACCTAAGGAAGGATATTCTTGCCTTAGAGGGAGTGCAACAAAGGTTCACTAGACTGATTCCTGGGATGGGGGGATTCTCCTATGAGGTGAGATTGAGTAGACTAGGCCTATATTCCCTAGAGTATAGAAGAATGAGAGGTGATCTCATTGAAACATATAAAATTCTTACAGGGCTTGACAGGTTAGTTGCTGGGAGGATGTTTCCCCTGGCTGGGGAGTTTAGAACTAGAGGTCACAGTCTCAAAATAAAGAGTCAGCCATTTAGGACTGAGATGAGGAGAAATTTCTTCACTCAAAGGGTTGTGAATCTTTGGTATTCTCTACCCCAGAGGGCTGTGGATGCTCAGTCTTTGAGTATATTCAACACAGAGATCGACAGATTTTTGGATACTAAGAGACTTGAGGGATATGGGGATAATGCGGGAAGTTGGAGTTGAGGTAGAAGATCAGCCACGATTTTACTGAATTGCGGAGCAGACTTGAAGGGCTGAACGGCCTACTCCTGCTACTATTTGTTATGTTCCTATGAATGTATATGTAATGGGTATTGAATGGATCAGTTTGTATGTTCTTCAGAATCCTTGAATTTTATATATTAAGTGTTTTTATTAAGGAGTACTAGCAGATCTTCCGTGACATTGTACATGGTGAGTTGGAGGCTTTAAGAACTAGCAGGAGAATTACTGGGGACAGAGCCTTAACAGCATTGGAGGTGGCCCTAGGATTTGAAAGGACTGGGAAGGGGGCCTGGATTTGGAAGTACGAGGATGGGGGTTCTCGAATTTTGCTGGGTGGGGGGGGAGATATGGCCGTATTGGCATATGAAACAGCCTTGTGGGGAGGAAGTCTCAAGAAATTGGGACCCAAACTGCCCTAGTTCCCTTTCTGATCATTGAATGCCACCTTTGCAGCATGATCCTACCCATTGGCCTCCACTCTCATCTATCCACTGCACCCTTCTGTGCCCTAGATACCTGCACTTCCCACCAGTTTCACCATTGTCAGCAGTTCCTATCTTGATCTACCTTTAAGCACTTAAGGGTGATTTCTCTGCTTCTTGTCTGTGATTTTCTATCCATTAAAACTAATGTTGATAAGTCACCAGGACCGAATGGGATGCATACTAGGATGCTGAGGGAGGTTAAGGAGGAAATCGCGAAGGTACTCGCCAAAATCTTCCAATCCTCCTTAGATACGGTGGTGGTGCCAGAGGAGTGGAGAATTACAAATGTTACTCCCTTGTTCAAAAAAGGGTGCAAGGATAAACCCAGCAACTACAGGTCAGTCAGCTTAACCTCGGTAGTGGGGAAGCTTTTGGAAACAATAATCGGGGACAAATTTAACAGTCACTTGGACAAGTGTGGATTAATTAAGGAAAGCCAGCACAGATTTGTTAAAGGCAAATCGTGTTTAACTAACTTGATTGAGTTTTTTGATGAGGCAACAGAGAGGGCTGATGAGGGCAATGCAGTTGACATGGTGTACATGGACTTCCAAAAGGCGTTTGATAAAGTGCCACATAATAGGCTTGCCAGCAAAGTTGAAGACCATGGAATAAAAGGGGCAGTGGCAGCATGGATACGAAATTGGCTAAGTGACAGGAAAGAGAGTAGTGGTGAACGGTTATTTTTCGGACTGGAGGAAGGTATACTGTGGTGTTCCCCAGGGGTCGGTACTAGGACCACTGCTTTTCTTGATATATATTAATGACTTGGACTTGGATGTACAGGGCACAATTTCAAAATTTTGCAGATGACACAAAACTTGGAAGTATAGTGAACAGTGAGAGGGATAGTGATAGACTTCAAGAAGACACAGACACGTGGCAGATGAAATTTAACGTAGAAAAGTGCAAAGTGATACATTTTGGTTGGAAGAACGAGGAGAGGCAATATAAACTAAAGGGTACAATCCTAAAGGGGGTGCATGAACAGAGAGACATAGGGGTATACGTTCACAAATCATTGAAGGTGGCAGGGCAGGTTGAGAAAACAGTTAAAAAAGCATACAGGATACTGGGCTTCAAAAATAGAGGCACAGAGTACAAAAGCAAGGAAGTTATGATGAACCTTTATAAAACACTGGTTCGGCCTCAACTGGAGTATTGTGTCCAATTCTGGGTACCGCACTTTAGGAAGGGTGTGAAGGCCTTAGAGACTTTAGGAAGGGTGTGAAGGCCTTAGAGAGGGTACAGAAAAGATTTACGAGAATGATTCCAGGGATGAGGGACTTCAGTTACGTGGATAGACTAGAGAAGCTGGGGTTGTTCTCCTTAGAGCAGAGAAGGTTGAGAGGAGATTTGATAGAGGCGTTCAAAATCATGAGGGGTCTTGACTGAGTAGATAGAGAGAAACTGTTCCCATTGGCAGAAGGGTCGAGAACCAGAGGACACAGATTCAAGGTGATTGGCAGAAGAACCAAAGACGACATGAGGAAAAACTTTTTTATGCAGCGCGTGGTTATGATCTGGAATGCACTGCCTGAAAGGGTGGTGGAGGCAGACTCAATCGTGGCTTTCAAAAGGGAATTGGCTGAGTACCTGAAGGAAAAAATTTGCAGGGTTACGGGGAGAGGGTGGGGGAATGGGACTAGCTGAAGTGCTCTTGCAGCGAGCTGGCACGGGCTCGATGGGCCGAATGGCCTCCTTTTGTGCTGTAACCAGTCTATGATTCTAGTCTATGAATGTACAGAAGATCACATTACACAGCTCCCTAATTTGCACTTTCGGCATGTGAAAAATTTACCCTTTCATGCAAGATTAGAAAGTTTGCTGACTTCAACAATCTTCAATAAGTAAATTTCTGCAAACAAAAATTAGCTCAGAAAATGTTAATTTTTTTTTTTACACAGATTGGAAATTTTTTATATGAAAAATTTGCTTAAACTTTCAAAATGGTTCAGATCTTTCACACAAATAAAAAGGCATGACTGAAATATCCCAGTCCCCCCGATCCCACTCCCCCTCCCCCCCCCTCTCTCTCCCCCTCTCTCTCCCCCCCCCCCCTCTCCCCCCCCCCCCCTCCCCTCCCCTCCCCCCCCCTCCCCGATCCCCGATCCCCCCTCTCCCCCCCCCCTCTCCCCCTCCCCGATCCCCGTCCCCCCCTCTCCCCCTCCCCGATCCCCGTCCCCCCCTCCCCCTCCCCGGTCCCCCCCCTCCCCGATCCCCGGTCCCCCCCTCCCCGATCCCCGATCCCCCCCTCCCCGATCCCCGGTCCCAGTCCCCCCCTCCCCCTCCCCGATCCCCGGTCCAGTCCCCCCCTCCCCCTCCCGATCCCCGGTCCCAGTCCCCCCCTCCCCCTCCCCGATCCCCGGTCCCAGTCCCCTCCCCGATCCCCGGTCCCAGTCCCCTCCCCGATCCCCGGTCCCAGTCCCCTCCCCGATCCCAGTCCCCCCCCCGATCCAGTCCCCCCCTCCCCCCCCCCCCCGATCCCAGTCCCCCCCTCCCCCCTCCCCGATCCCAGTCCCCCCCCTCCCCCCTCCCCGATCCCAGTCCCCCCCTCCCCCCTCCCCGATCCCAGTCCCCCCCTCCCCCCTCCCCGATCCCAGTCCCCCCCTCCCCCCCTCCCCGATCCCAGTCCCCCCCTCCCCCCTCCCCGATCCCAGTCCCCCCCCTCCCCCCTCCCCGATCCCAGTCCCCCCCCCTCCCCCCTCCCCGATCCCAGTCCCCCCCTCCCCCGCCCCGATCCCAGTCCCCCCCTCTCTCTCCCCGATCCCAGTCCCCCCCTCTCTCTCCCCGATCCCAGTCCCCCCCCTCTCTCTCCCCGATCCCAGTCCCCCCCCCCTCTCTCTCCCCGATCCCAGTCCCCCCCCTCTCTCTCCCCGATACCAGTCACCCCCCTCTCTCCCCGATCCCAGTCCCTCTCTCTCAACCTCAGTCTGCAAGAAGCAGGAAGAAACATTGGTTGGAAATTTCAACTTTGACAGGGTCATAAAACAGATGGGCATATAAACGGCGGCCGGTCTGCTACCACATATTTTACGTTGAAAGTTCTGTCCAGTATGTGCCTCAGGAGCAAGAGACAAGCACAGCAGGAAGGAAAAGCATACACAGCAAGAGTGGTAAAGGAAAGTCTATGGTTGGGGGGGGTGGGGGGGTAAGGGAACCCTAAGTGGGGTAAAGAATGCAAGAGTGAGGGCATGTGAGAGTTTCAAAATGTGCATGTGTCAAAACACAGGTGTGAGAATAAGAAAAACAGAGAAAAAGGGTGAAACACACCAAAAGAATGGGAGACAAAGAATGGAAGAAAAAAACTTAAAGGGGAAATAAAGAATTAGAGACTGAGCAGAGGCACAGATTTTTTTTACTTTATTTGCGCAATGCCACAAAAAAAATCAATATTCTAAAATGTTTCAATGTCTTAAGAGCAACGTTCACAATTTCTGAATTGATCCTATAAAAATTAGCATTTGTGCTTTTTATTAACATGAGATTCAACTTTGTGCCCTAAATGCTCAGTATTTTTGGTTTGGGGGTCATGAGGGCATGACATTCCAAGTTTTGAAGTAAGTCAAAGCGGTTCTCTCCTCTACAGCAGAATAAGAACCATCTGTTGTGGAGGTTAATATATGCTTGAAATGCAAGTGCTGAAGTAGTTATATTGTCAATCGTCAGTGTATGCTATTGCTTCATCTGTTGGACAAAAAATCTCAACTGACTGGAGAATCTGCACCATTGATGATAGGGCAAGTAATTTGGCATGGTGTAATCATCTGCAACAAATGCTGCATACTTATACATTTGTAATGTAGTTTCTTACCGAAGTATCACAGTTTTGCATTAAAAAGTCTCAAATGGTGAAAATGCTGGTTTAAGTAGATCTGAGTGATATCATTCAATTCTATTTCACAAATTTCTAACAATTAAAAAATAATAGGTGAAATAATTTCCAGAGATATGGGGTTTAATGCAACTCTTCATATTTGTTCCATTTCCAAAGAATCATAGAATCAGACTGAGGCTGCCATTCGGTCCGTCGTGCCCAAGGCTGCTCTTTGAAAGAACTAGCCAATTAGTCCCACTCCCCTGCCCTTTCCCCATAGCCCTGCAAGTTTTTCCCCAACAAATAATTTATTCAATTCCCTTTTGAAAGTTATTATTGCATCTCCTTCCATCACAGTTTCAGGCAGTGCTTTGCAGATGATCATAACTTGCTGCGTAAAAAAAGCTTTTCCTCATGTTGCCTCAGGTTCTTTTGCCAATCACCTTAAATCTGTGTCCTCTGTTGACTCTTTTGTCACTGGAACCAGTTTCTCTTTATTTACTCTATCAAAACCCTTCATATGACTTTGAATACCACTATTAAAATTCACCCTTTAACCTTCTCTGGTCCAAGAACATCTCCATTTTCCCCAGGTAACTGAAGTCCCGCATCCCTGGTGCAATTGAACTAAATCTCCTCAGCGCCATCCTTCCTGAAGTGTGGTGCTCAGAATTGGACACAATACTCCAGCAGGGGCCTAACCAGTGATTTATAAAGGTTTAGCAGAACTTCCTTGCTTTAGTACTCTGTCTCTTTATAAAACCAAGGATACTATTTTTAAACAGCCTTTTCAACTTGCCCTGCCAGCTTCAAAGATTTGTGTACGCACACGCCCAGATCCCTCTGTTCCAGCACCCCCTTTAAAATCGTACCATTTAGTTTATATTGCCTCTCTTCATTCTTCCTACCAAAATGCATCACTTCACACTTCTCTGCTTTAAATTGCATCTGCCATATGTCTGCCCATTTCACCAGTCTGCTTATGTCCTCCTGAAGTCTGTTACTATCCTCCTCCTCGTTTACTACAGTTATATCTCTTTACATTGGCACCACAAATTACCCAACGGATATTGTACACAGGCAACATGATCTGGGACTTCAGCTGATGCTGCTTTTATTTTGAAAAGCAGGGAAGTTCTACCTGGTGTCCTGGCTAATATTTATCCCTCACCCAACCTCACTAAAGATGATTATCCGGTCATTAACCCATTGATGTTTGTGGGACCTTGCTGTGGGCAAATTGGCTGCCGTGTTTCCTACATTACAACAGTGATTACACTTCAAAAGTACTTAATTGGCTGTAAAGCGATTTGGGATGTCTTGAGGTCGTGAAGGGCGCCATATAAATGCAAGTTCTTTCTTTCAATCTAACAAGTAGGAGCAGCCTTGGTTACAGTTTCCAGTATATTCCCATCCTCCAAGGAAAGCATCTCCTTCAGACATTCTAGCTGATGTTGGAAACCTCCCAAGTGGTGATTCATGGGGGAGAACTTACACCCTCAGGCTCCATTGGAAGATTTCCCACATTTTTGTGCAGTATGATTTCCATAGTTAACATTTTAATAATTCTTTAACTTCATAAGTTTATTAGGATGGTCATCTATAATGAAAGGCAAATGTAAAATGTTAAGTATTTAATCAAAATGTTCTGCGTAAAGATTCTTTACATCTTCTAAAAATTTACTACACAGCAAATGCTGCAAGAAAATATTTTTGTTATTACTTGATTGAAGCTGAAACATTTATGCTTCATACTAACTTTCCAATGTTTTCCACTATTTCCAAAAGGGGAAAACAATCTTCAATTAGGGCACATTATATCTAAAAAGGCTGGCATCCTAAAAAGAATCCTCTCCACAAATACTATTATATTATTTTATTTTAAGAAAAGCAGCAATGCACATTTTTTCAGGTCAGATCATTCTTCCTGAAACTACAGACATTGCTTTTCTTCCTTTCCCAAAGTATTTGATTTTATTCACTGAAGAATTTCAAGTCTGAATGATCAAAAATATGAAAGACAGATTAATCGAACCTCCCAATGATTCAGTGGGTAAATGCACGATTTTAGGTGGACTGAGCCATAAAGACCACAAACGTCCCAGCTACAATTCCCAGTCTGTGTTCAGTTATCTGATCTCAACCAGGACAGCAGTTGGAAAAGTACAATGGTCAAGAGAGGTGGTTAGGCTATCTCGTTAGAAACAGTCATTGTCCATCACTTGTGTGGCACAAATGTTACTTGCCACTCATCAACCCAAGCCTGGATGTTGTCCAGGTGTTGCTGCATGTGGGCATGGACTGCTTCATTATCTGAGGAATTGCAAACAGAGCAGAACACTGTGAATCATCAGCATCAGCCCCACTTCTGACCTTATCATGGAGGGAAGGTAATTGATGAAGCAGCTTAAGATAGGTGGACCCAGGACCCTTCCCTGAGGAACTCCTGCAGCGCTGACTTGGGACTGAGGTGATTGGCCTCCAACAAACACAACCAGCTTCCTTTGTGCCGAGTATGACTCAATTTTTCCCCTAACTTCAGTTTTACTGGGGCTCCTTGGTGCCACACTTGATCAAATTTCTGCTTTGATGTCAAGGGCATTCAGTTAGCTCGCCTTTGGAATACAGCTCATTTGGACCAAGGCTGTGATGAGGTCTGGAGGAACCCAACTGAGTAAGTGCCCCTTGATAGCACTGTTGACGACGCTTTCCAGCATTTTGTTGATAATGGGGGTAGGCTGATGGGGCGGTAATTGGCCAATTCGGATTTGTCCTGCTTTTCGTGGACAGGACATACCTGGACATTTTTCCACATTTTCGGGTAGATGCCAGTGTTGTAGCTGTACTAGAACAGCTTAGCTAAGGGCATAGCTAATTCCCTAGCACAAGTCTTCAGCACTACAGCTGGGATGTTGTCGGGGCCCGTAAATTATGTGGTGTCCAGTGCACTCAGCCATTTCTTGATGTCATGTGGAGTGAATTGAATTGACTGAAGACTGCCATCTGTGATGGTGGGGAAGTCGAGAGAAAGCCGAAAAAGATCATCCACTCGGCACTTCTGGCTGAAGATGTTTGCAAACATATCAGCCTCGTCTTTTGCACTCACATGCTGGGCTCCGCCATCATGGAGGATGGGGATGTTCATGGAGCTTCCTCCTCCCCCCGTTAGTTGCTTAATTGTCCACCATCACGGTCTCAGGTGAAACAAGTCTGGAAGGTCTGTGTTCTGAACAGCCTCAAACAGAGGAAATTCAAATCAAAATATAGAAAACCGTTAATTTGGCATAGCTAAGCAGCTCGATTTAGAGAGCCTATCAGAATGTAATTAATGGCAATGTTACAATTTTAGAGAAGAGCACAGGAAGCTTTATCCTTTATCAAATCAATGCTATATCTGATTCAGGAAAACTTGATCAGCTTATAAAAGATGGAGTGAAATGTTTCTTTTCCAACAGACATCTTTTGCCAATAAGCACAAAAGAAAGGTATCAGTTGTAGGAACACAGGAACAGGAGTAGGCCATTCAGCCCCTCGAGTCTGTTCTGCCTTTATTGATCATGGCTGTACCTCAACTCCATTTACCAGCCTTTCGTCCATATCCCTTCATACCCTTACCATACAAAAATCTATCCATCTCAGTCTTGAAAATTTCAACTGACTCCGCATCCACATCCTTTTGAGGGAGGGAATTCCAGATTTCCACTATTGTTTGTGTGAAAATGTGTTTCCTGATGTCACTCCTAAATGGCGTAGCTCCAATTTTATTATGTTCCCTTGTTCTGGATTCCTCCAGAGAAAAGTGTCTCAGTATATTGCCTATTGAGTCCCTTTATTAATTAAAAGACCTCAAGATGATCACCCCACAACCTTGTAAACTCGAGGGAATACAAACCATGTTAATGCAACCTGTCCTCATAATTTAATCCTTAAAGCCCTGGTATCATTCTACTGTATTCCCTCCAACGCCAATATATCTTTCCTGATGTTCGCTGCCCCAAAACTGAACCAGTACTCCAGATGGGGTATGACCAAGGCTCTGTACAACTGAAGTATCACTTCCTCACTTTTGTATTACAACCTCCTCAAGATGAAAGCCAACATTCCATTAGCCTTTTTGATTACTTTTTGTGCCTGTTCACTAGCTTCTAGTGAGTTGTGTACATGGACACCTAAATACCTTTACTCCTCCACAACTCTTAGTCTCATACCATTAAGAAAATATTCCTATTTGTCCTTTGCGGATCCAAAGCAGATAACTTCACTCTTCCCCACATTAAACTCCATCTACCATACTTTTGCCCATTCACTTAGTCTATGTCCCTTTGTAACTTCATGCTCCCATCTACTCAACTTACTGTGCCTTCTACAAAACTGGATATCCAACTCTCCATTCCTTCATCCACGTTATTAATATATGTTTGGTGACAAGCTGAGGCCCCAGTACAGATCCCTGGTGAACACCACTTGTCACATGCTGCCAATCAGAGAATATTCCCTTTATCCCTACTATGAGATATGAAATAAAGGGAATGTTGTGAGATTGGCGGCATGTACCTCCTACCAATTACTAACCCATATCACAAGGTTACAACCAATTCCGTGCACTTTCATTTTTGCTAATAATTTCTTGTGCAGAACCTTACCAAATGCCTTCTGAAATTCCATATGGACGACATCCGTAAACATTCCCCTATCCACCATGCTAGTCACCTCCTCAAAAAATTCAATTAGATTAGTCACACATGACGTACAGTGCAAGTTTTACATAACAGTAGAATCTTGATTATTTGCCACAATGGAAGACACCCATTCTCCCAACGGATAATTGAAATTGGCAGATGAGAAGTCCCCAAATTACATTACCAATTACTGCTCTGAATATTGAATGTGCTGCCTCTGTCCACCCACCTGCCTCAATCACACTGCCCTCCATTACTCTGCTCCTGCTGGAAGGTCAACTGTTGCTGGAACAAGCTGGTGTTATATTCAACATGTACTACACCCACTGCGCAGAAGCCTGTTTAAACAGGCAGGCTCTGCTGAGGGCACCAACACCACCAATAGAGCTGATGGATACTGCCATTAGCTAGGGGGTCATGGGTGTAGTTGGGGAGTATTCTTGGCCAGCTCTCAAGCCTGTGGCAGGCCCTGATTAACAGGGAGGCATGGGGCAGCTTTGAGTCAGTAGATCAGATTGTCCAACAGCTGAATTTACGAGCAGAAGCAGACTAACTTGCACTTATATAGTGTCTTTCATATAAAAAACCTTCCTGTGCAATTTACCAGAGATTGGAGGGCACCAGGTAAGAAATGCCATAGAATTTACAGCAGATTACCAAAGTCAGAGTCGCAAAGTGAGATTTTGAGGAGGCTGTTGAAACCAGGGAGCAAGGTGACAAGGTAAAGAGGAAAAGGTTAGTGAGTTCAGGCACATGATGATTACATGTTCTGACATTGGAGTGAGGGGATACCAACAGTAGACCAGAGTCAGAAGAACTGAGGGACAGAGCTTGAACATAGAGTTGAAGGAAACTGCAGAGGTAGGGCAAATCAAAGCCATGGAAGGATCAGAAAATGAGAACAAGGATTTTAAAGCCAATGAGCTAAGGGATGGGTTACCAATGGAAGTCTACGGGGAGAGATGTGATAGGAGTGTGGGTCTTAATACGTGTTAGAATATAAGGAGCCGAGTTTATGTCGGGTGGAGCTCTGGGGGCTGGCAAAGAGACAATTGGAAATAAAAACATTAAGTGAAGGTGGCATGAATGGAGGAACAGCGAAGGTAAGTAAAGAAAAAATTCCTGGCAACCCCAATCCTAGTTATCCCTCATTATCCATGAAAATTTTCAGATAATCCAAGTTTCAACTTTAAAAAAAAATATTCAATAATCTTTCATACAGAATGTAATAATACACATATTGCAGCACTTGTGTCACTTAAATCATATACACATTTATTCTAACAAAGGAAAACCTATTCTGCCACACCTTATTGGGTTACTATTTGCAGCCCTAACTTCCACTTTCAGGACTGCTGCAGACCATGGACAGTCAATTAAAACAATCAAATAGCTCCAACTCAATATAAATGTAGTAAAACTTAAGCCTTTTAAAAAAGGAAATTTCATTATTAGAATTAGTTACACTTTTTACTGCCTGCATCTCTCTTTCTTACAGATGCAAAGCAATCTCAAAATACTATGCATTCCAGCTTGATTTCTCACTAAAATACCAATTCTACATTATCGCTAACCTGTGAATCAACCTGGCCAAGAATAAAGCAAAACACCATCATCCTTAAAGGAACGCACCAACTTCCATGTTGCATGGTACAATATTCCTGCCCTTATAAAACAGACTTACCATGAGCAATGCCAAGGGAGATTTACAAAAATATATTTCAGCTCGAAGAATGATATAATATTCTCAGTTGCTGAAAGCTACTTTTTGAATGTTTACTGTGCATGAACTCATATTTGATCAATAATCAATGATAATCACAATGTACTACCAAAGCAGAATCCCAAATTGTATTAATAGAGAACCAACTACTGAAATTTCTCTCTGAAAATACACAGTCAGTTTGCTTTAATATCGCACTCTTTCCCGAATTTCTCATTAGCACACTAGGTCTTTTGCCAGCATGTAATTTATAATTACAAACCAATTCCAACTAATAACCAAGCACCAGATTAGTAATAGGGCATCTCTCATCCCTGGTTTAAATACCAACACTAACCAGCAATTAAAACCCTCCAGAAAGTGTCAAGATTTTTGCACTCAAAAACAGGAAATAACCTGTTTGGATTTGATCTGCTGCCCATTGCAGAGAAGCATTTTTTTTCCCTTTCTCAATTAAAAAAAAACTTTCTAATGCATTGTAAGAAAAACTAATTCAAAAATGTAAACTTCATTTTCTGTGCACGCTTTGGCTTCATAAGAGAACAAACTTTGCTAATATTTGCAAGTACAGTATGAGATTTTTGATCCAAGAATTGACAAATATTTGTCGAATCCAGTGATCATCTGGAAGTGCTTCTACCAATTGAATATTAAAATTTATCCAAGAAAGTTGGATCTTCGTAAGATAGCTGTGATGCGTGTGAAATGGAATGATGCTTAAATAAAAACTTAAAATGTCAAAAACAGTAAATACACATTATCTGAAAGGGAAAATACATGATAATGATGTGGGCATGACGACCTGGCTTCTGGCATATCTGGTGAATTGCAGTACTGCATATGGGGATGCAATCATCATGTTATTAAAGAATTTTGCTTCATCATAGCATCTACATGGGATCCCTCAGGGAAGTTTGATTCACCACTTGTATTCCATGTGGACAGTTTGGATTGGCATCAGTGCTGAGATGCAGCTCTTGCCTTCCTGACAAACATGTAGACCATGTAGCTTAATTACATAACTCTTGTGTTCTTTGATTTGTTAAGTTTATCCTGAAAAAATATTCCAATTGACTAGAGACATAATTTAAAATAGGGATTAAATAGAGAATTCAAGCAGAGCTTTTACCACAAAAAGGACTGTAGGGAAATGGAGAAAATTATCAGGAAAGACCATTGAAGCAAATAGTATAAATAGGCTCAGAAGGCATCTATGTGTTTTTCTGGTGATATACAGGGATTGAGGAATATGATGGAGTTGAGATGAATAAATAAAGTAGATTTGGGTCAAATTAGCTCTCCCAGTGTTCCTACTTCGTGGCTCAGTGGGAATTTTTAAAAATTCGTTCATGGGGCGTGGGTATCGTTGGCAAGGCCAGAACTTATTGCCCATTCCTAATTGCCCTTGAGAAGGTGGTAGTGAGCCGCCTTCTTGAACCGCTGCAGTCCGTGTAGTGAAGGTACTCCCACAGTGCTGTTAGGTAGGGAGTTGCAGGATTTTGACCCAGCGACGATGAAGGAACGGCGATATAATTCCAAATCAGGATGGCGTGTGACTTGGAGGGTAACTTGGAGGTGATGGTGTTCCCATGCACCTGCTGCCCTTGTCCTTCTAGGCGGTAGAGGTCGCGGGTTTGGGAAATGCTGTCGAAGAAGCCTTGGCGATTTGCTGCAGTGCATCTTGTATATGGTACACACTGCAGCCATGGTGCACTGGTGGTGGAGGGAGTGAATTTTAAGGTAGTGGGTGGGGTGCCAATCAAGCGGGTTGCTTTGTCCTGGATGGTGTCGAGCTTCTTGAGCATTGGTGGAGCTGTATTCATCGAGGCAAGTGGACAGTATTGCCTCACACTCCTGATTTGTGCCTTGTAGATGGTGGAAAGGCTTTGGGGAGTCAGAAAGTGAGACACTGCAGAACACCTAGCCCCTGACCTGCTCTTGTTGCCACAGTATTTATATAGCCGGTCCAGTTAAATTTCTGGTCATGGTGACCCCCCAGGATGTTGATGGTAGGGGATTCGGCGATAGTAATGCCGTTGAATGTCAAAGGGCAGTGGTTAGATGCTCTCTAGTTCGAGATAGTCACTGCGCTTCTGTGGCGTGAATGTAACTTGCCACTTACCAGCCCAAGTCTGAATGTCGTCCAGATCTTGCTGTATGCGGGCACGGACTGCTTCATTACCTGAGGAGTTGCGAATGGAACTGAACACTGTGCAATCATTAGAGAACATCCCCACTTCGGACCTTATGATGGAGGGAAGGTCAATGATGAATCAGCTGAAGATGGTTGGGCCTAGGGCACTGCCCCGAGGAACTCCTGCAGCGATATCTTGGGGCTGAGATGATTGGCCTCCAACAACCACAACCATTTTCCTTTGTGCTAGGTATGACTCCAGCCATTGGAGAATTTTCCCCTATCCCATTGACCTTGAATTTTACTAGGACTCCTTGATGCCTCACTCGGTCATATGCTGCCTTGATGTCAAGGGCAGTTACTCTCACCTTGCCTCTGGAATTCAGCTCTTTTGTCTATGTTTGGACCACGGCTGTAATGAGGTCTGGAGCTGAGTGGTCCTGGCAGAACCCAAACTGAGCAGGTTATTGGTGAGAAAGTGCCGCTTGATAGGACTGTCGACGACACTTTCCATCACTTTGCTGATGATTGAGAGTAGACTGATGAGGCAGGAATTGGCCGAATTGGATTTGTCCTGCTTTTTGTGGACAGGACATACCTGGGTAGTTTTCCACATTGTCGGGTAGATGCCAGTGTTGCAGCTGTACTGGAACAGCTTGGCTAGAGGCGCGGCTAGTTCTGGAGCGCAAGTCTTCAGCACGACAGCTGGAACGTTACTGTCTTTGCTGTATCCCGTCCACTCAGCCATTTCTTGATATCACGTGGAGTGAATCAAATTGGCTGAAGATTGGCTTCTGTGATTGTGAGAATCACAGGAGGAGGCCGAGATGGATCATCCACTTGGCACTTCTGGCTGAAGATGGTTGTGAACGCTTCAGCCTTGTCTTTTGCACTCACATGCTGGGCTGAGGATGGGGATGTTCATGGAGCCTCCTCCTCTTGTTAGTTGTGTAATTGTCCACCACCATTCACGAATGGATGTGGCAGGACTGCAGAGCTTTGATCTGATCCATTGGTTGTGGGATCGCTTAGCTCTGTCTATAGCATGCTGCTTCCGCTATTTAGCATGCATGTAGTCCTGTGTTGTAGCATCACCAGGTTGCACCTCATTTTTAAGTACGCCTGCTGCTCCTCCTGGCTTGCACTTCTACACTCATTGAACCAGGATTGGTCTCCTGGCATAATGGTAATGGTAGAGTGAGGTATATGCCAGACCATGACGGTACAGATTGTGGTGGTATATAATTCTGCTGCTGGCGACGGCCCACAGCGCTTCACGGATGCGCAGTTGCGAGCTGCTAGATCTGTTCCGAATCTATTCCGACAGGACTTCGTCTCCACAAGGACTGTGCGGTGGTCACTCCTACCAATACTGTCACTGACAGACATCTGCGACAGGTAGATTGGTGAGAAAGAGGTCAAGTAGGTTTTTCCCTCGTGTTGGTTCCCTCACCACCTGTCGCAGGCCCAGACTGGCAGCTATGTCCTTCAGGACTCGGCAGGCTCGGTCGGTAGTGGTGCTACCGAGCCACTCTTGGCGATGGACATTGAAGTCCCCCAACCAGAGTACGGTCTGTGCCCTTGTCACCTTTAACAGGCTACACGGCCCATTCAAAATACTGTACGTGTATGGTTTTTCTATTTGAAAGCCAGCAGGCCAGCTGCACAGGACCCCTGGAGCACTTCGCAGTCGTGCAGCTTAAAGGGAACATTGGTCCGGAGTCAATGTTGAAGATTCCAGGGCCACTTCCGCCCGACTGTACACCACTGTGCCGCCACCTCTGCTGCTTCTGTCCTGCCGATGGGAGAGGACATACCCAAGGATGGTGATAACATAAGAATTCTACAAGTATGTAAGAAGGAAGAGGGTAGCAAAAGTAAACATTGGTCCCTTAGAGGCTGAGACAGGAGAAATTATTATGGGGAATAAGGAAATGGCTGAAACGTTAAACAAATATTTTGTATCTGTCTTCACAGTAGAAGACACAAAAAACATACCAAAAATGGTGGGGAACCAAGGGTCTAATGAGGGTGAGGAACTTAACGTAATTAATATAAGTAGAGAAAAAGTACTAGAGAAACTAATGGGACTAAAAGCCGACAAATCCCCTGGACCAGATGGCCTACATCCTCAGGTTCTAAAAGAGGTGGCTGAAGAGATAGTGGATGCATTGGTTTTGATCTTCCAAAATTCCCTAGATTCTAGAATGGTCCCAGCGGATTGGAAGGTCGCAAATGTAACACCGCTATTCAAGAAGGGAGGGAGAGAAAAAACAAACGGGGAACTACAGGCCAGTTAGCCTGACATCAGTCGTCGGGAAAATGCTGGAATCTATTGTTAAGAAAGTGGTATCAGGGCACTTAGAAAATCATAACATGATTAGGCAGTCAACATGGATTTATGAAAGGGAAATCGTGTTTGAAAAATTTATGAGAGTTTTTTGAGGATGTAACTAGCAGGTTAGATAAAGGGGAACCAGTGGATGTAGTATATTTGGATTTCCAAAAGGCATTCGATAAGGTGCCACATAAAAAGTTATTACACAAGATTAGGGCTCACGGGGTTCGGGGTAGTATCGTAGCATGGATAGAGTATTGGTTAAGGGACAGAAAACAGAGAGTTGGGATAAACGGATCTTTTTCAGGTTGGCAGGCTGTAACTAGTGGGGTGCTGAAAGGATCAGTGTTGGGGCCTCAGCTATTTACAATCAATATTAATGACCTAGATGAAGGGACCAAGTGTAATGTATCCAAGTTTGCTGATGATACAAAGCTAGATGGGACAGTACGCTGTGAGGAGAACACAAAGAGTCTGCAAAGGGATATAGATAGACTAAGTGAGTGGGTAGTAAGGTGGCAGCTGGAGTATAATGTAGGGAAATGTGAGGTTATTCACCGGTAGGAAGAATAGAAAAACAGAATATTTTTTAAATGGTGAGAAACTTTCAAATGTTAGTGTTCAGAGAGATTTAGGTGTCCTCGTGCAAGAAACACAGAAAGCTAGCATGCAGGTACAGCAAGCAATAAGGAAGGCAAATGGCATGTTGGCCTTTATTGCAAAGGGGTTGGAGTATAAGAGTAAGGAAGTCTTGCTACAATTGTACAGGGCCTTGCTGAGACCACACCTGGAGTACTGTGCACAGTTTTGGTCTCCTTATCTAAGGAAGGATATACTTGCCTTGGAGGCGGTGCAACAAAGGTTCACTAGATTGATTCCTGGGATGAGAGGGCTGTCCTATGATGAGAGGTTGTGTAGAATGGGCCTATACTCTCTGAAGTTTAGAAGAATGAGGTGTGATCTCATTGAAACATACAAGATTCTGAAGGGGATTGACAGGGTAGATGCGGAGAGGTTGTTTCCCCTGGCTGGAGTGTCTAGAACTAGGGGGCATAGTCTCAGGATAAGGATTAGGCCATTTAAGACTGAGATGAGGTGGAATTTCTTCACTCAGAGGGTTGTGAATCTTTGGAATTCTCTGCCCCAGAGGGCTGTGTATGCTGAGTCTTTGAGTATATTCAAGGCTGAGATAGATAGATGTTTGGACTCTAGGGGAATCAAGGGATATGGAAATCGGGTGGGAAAGTGGAGTTGAGGTCGATGATCAGCCATGATCTTATTGAATGGCGGAGCAGGCTCGAGGGGCCGTATTGCCTACTCCTGCTCTTCTTTATGTTCTTATGAATTAGGAGCAGGAGTAGGCCATACGGCCCTTCGAGCCTGCTCTGCCATTCAATAAGATCATGGCTGATCTTCGACCTCAACTCCACTCTACTACCCAATCCCCATATCTCTTGATCCCCCCTAGAGTACAAAAAACTATCTCAGCCTTGAATATACTCAACAACTCAGCATCCACGGCCCTTTGGGGTAGAGAATTCCAGAGATTCACAATCCTCTTAGGATAAGAAGTCAGCCATTTAAGACTGAGATGATAAAGCAATTTCTTTACTGAGACTATGCCCTCTAGTTCTAGACTCTCCAGCCAGGGGAAACAACCTCTCAGCAACTACCCTGTCAATCCCCCTCAGAATCTTACATATTTCCAATGACATCACCTCTCATTCTTCTAAACTCAATCTACTTAATCTCTCCTCATTGGACAACCTTCTCATCCCAGGGATTAATCTAGTGAACCTTTGTTGCACTGCCTGAGGCAAGTGCGCCCTTCCTCAGATAAAGAGATCAAAACTGTGCACAGCACTCCAGGTGTGGTCTCGCCAAAGACCTGTACTGTTGTAGTAAGACTTCCTTACTCTTGTAATCCAACCCCCTTGGAATAAAGGCCATCATTGCATTTGCCTTCCTAATTGCTTGAATGCTAACTTTCAGTGTTTCCTGTACAAGGAGACCTAAATCTCTCTGAGCACCAGCATTTAATAGTTTCTCACCATTTAAAAAATATTCTGTTTTTCTATTCTTCCGACCATAGTGAATAACCTCACATTTCCTCACATTATGCTCCATCTGCCACCTTACTACCCACTCACTTAACCTGTCTATATCCCTTTGCAGGCTTTGCGTCCTCCTCACGGCTTACTTTCCCACCTAGCTTTGTATCATCAGCAAACTTGGATACATTACACTTGGTCCCTTCATCTAAGTCATTAATATAGATTGGACATAGCTGAAGCTCAAACACTGAACCTTGCAGCACCCCACTAGTCACAGCCTGCCAACCAGAAAATGCCCCGTTTATCCCTACTCTCTGTTTTCTGTCTGTTAACCAATTCTCTATCCATGCTAATATATTACACCCAACCCCATGAAGCATTATCTCGCGTAGAAACCTTTTATGTGGCACCTTATCAAATGCCTTTTGAGAATCCAAATATACTACATCCACTGGTTCCCCTTTATCTACCCTGCTAGTTACATCCTCAAAAAACTCTAATTTGTTAAACACGATTTCCTTTTCATAAAACCATGTTGACTCTGCCTAATCATATTATGATTTGCTAAGTGCCCTGTTACCTCTTCCTTATTAATGGATTCCAGCATTTTCCCAAGAACTGATGTCAGGCTAACTGGCCTATAGTTCCCTGTTTTCTCTCTCCCTCCTTTCTTGAATAGCGGGGTTACATTGCTACCTTCCAATCAGCTGGGGCCGTTATAGAATCTGGGGAATTTTGGAAGATCACAACCAATGCATCCACCTCTTTTAGAACCCTCGGATGTAGGCCATCAGGTCAAGGGGATGTCGTCAGCTTTTAGTCCCATAGTTTCTCAAGTATTTTTTCACCGATATTAATTACTTCAAGTTCCTCACTCTTATTAGCCCCTTGGTTAAACACTATTTTTGGTTTGCTTTTTGTGTCTTCTACTGTGAAGACAGATACAAAATATTTGTTTAAAGTCTCTGCCATTTTCTTATTCGAGAGGTCGCACAACACCAGGTTATAGTCCAACAGTTTTATTTGAAATCACAAGCTTTTGGAGCTTACTCCCCATTATAATTTCACCTGTCTCACCCTCTAAGGGACCAACGCTTACTTTTGCTGCTCTCTTGCTTTTTACATACTTGTAGAAGCTCTTACAATCTGTTTTTCTATTTCTTGCTAGTTTACTCTCATTCTATTTTCTCCCTTTTTATCAATTTTGTGGTAGTGCTTTGCTGGTTTTTTAAGCTCTCCCAATCCTCAGGCTTACTACTATTCTTCACAACATTATATAAGCCTCTTCTTTTAATGTAATACTATCTTTAACTTCTTTAGGTAGCCATGGATGGATCAACTTTTCCCATGGAGTTTTTATTTTTCAATCGAATGTATATTCGTTGAGAATTTTGGAATATTTCTTTAAATGTTGCTAGTGCTTATCTACTACCATACCTTTTAATCTCATTTCTTAATCTACCTTAGCCAGCTTGCCCCTTATACCTAGGTAATTGGCTTTATTTAAGTTTAAGACTCTCGTTTCTGATTGAAGTATTTCACACTCAAACTCAACGTAAAATTCTATCAAATTATGATCACACTTCCCCAGAGGATCCTTTACTATGAGATTACTAATTAACCCTGTCTCATTACAAAATACAAGATCTAAAATAGCCTGTTCCCTGGTTGGTTCTATGACGTATTGTCTCGAATGCATTCCATGAACTCGTCCTCCTGAATACCTTTGACAATTTGATTTGCCCAGTCTACATGAAGATTAAAGTCCCCCACGATTATTGCATTACCTTTGTTACAAGCTCCAATTATTTGTCGATTAATACTCTGCCCAACGGTATAGCTGCTGTTTGGGGGTCCTACAAATTACTCCCACCAGTGTTTTCTGCCCCTTGTTATTTCTTATCTCCTCCCATACTAATTCTGCTTCCTGATCTTCCAAGCAAAGATCCTTTCTCACTACTATCCTTATGTCATCCTTTATCAGGGATAACCACTGCCGCCGCCACCACCCCCCCCCCCTCCTTTTCCATTCTGCCTGTCTTTCCAAAAGTCAAGTACCCTGGAGTATTTCGTTCCCAATCTTGGTTACCTTGCAACCACGTCTCTGTAATATCTATGTTCTTATGTTCTATTAGATCAAAGCCATTTATCTCTATTTGTTCCACTAATTCGTCTATCTTGTTACGAATGCTTCGTGCATTCATAAAAAGAGCCTTTCATTTTAACTTTTTACCATTATTTCCTACTTTCACCTTATTGTCAGCTGTGGCTCAGTTGGTAGCACGCTCACCTCGGAGTCAGAAGGTTGTGGGTTCAAGTTCCACTCCAGGGACTTTAGCACATAAATCTAGGCTGACACTCCAGTGCAGTGCTGAGGGAGTGCTGCACTGTCGGAGGTGCCGTCTTTCGGATGAGATGTTAAACCGAGGCCCCGTCTGCTCTCTCGGCACTATTTCGAAGAAGAGTAGGGGAGTTATCTCCCCGGTGTCCTGGCCAATATTTATCCCTCAATCAACATCACTGAAACAGATTATCTGGTCATTATCACATTGCTGTTTGAGAGAGTTTGCTGTGCACAAATTGGCTGCCGCATTTCCCACATTACAACAGTGACTACACTTCAAAAAGTACTTAATTGGTTGTAAAGCGCTTTGAGACGTCCTGAGGGCGTGAAAGGCGCTATAGAAATGTAAGTCTTTCTTTTTATTTGCTGATGCACTATTACCATTAAACTCTCGGTCCCTTCCTGTCACACTCTGCTTATCTTTACCCAAATCGCTACACTGCTCCATTGCCTTGACTTCTCTGTTTAGATTTCTAAATTTCCACTCACCTGACTCCTCCCCTCCTACCTTTTTATTTTAAAACCCCATCTACAGCCAGAACACTGGTCCCAGCCCGGTTTAAGTGGAACCCATCTCAATGGAACAGCTCCCTCTTTCCCCAGTATTGGTACCAGTGCCCCATGAATCAAAATCCCTTCCCTCCCACACTACTCTTTGAGCCACACATTTAACTCTCTGATCTGCTTGTCACTATGCCAATTTACGCGTGGCTCAGGTAACAATCCAGAGATTACCACCTTTGAGGTTCTACTTTTTAATTTGGACTCTAGCTCCTCAAACTCTCTCAGCAGAACCTCATTCCTAGTTCTACGTATGTCGTTGGTTCCTACGTGGACCACGATAAATGGATCCTCCCCCCTCCCACTCTAAATTCTTCTCCAGCCGTGAGATATCCATAACCCTGGCATCAGTGTTTACTTTTATACTCCTTAGAGTCACACCCAAGTTGCAAGTGCTGACTCAGCTCCCTGCTCACAGTAATTACAACGTGTATTTATATAGCGCCTTTAACGTAGTAAAGCGTCCCGAGGCGCTTCACAGGAGTATTAAAAGACAAAAAATGTGACAAAAATTAGCACCTATACAAGACAAACACTAGACTGACAGTTAACTGCCACTGGCAGGCAATTTCTGCTAACTACAGTTTTCAAAGTTCCAAGCTAAATTCAAAATGGTAAACTAAATTTCACTTGTTACAGCTAGTACTCACCCAGTACTTACCAGAGACGACTTCTCTCTCCAAATTCCCAACTTTAACACTCTGTTTAGAAGCACTCCGTTTAAGACCACTCTGTGCAGACCACTGTGATGGAGGAGTCTGGGACGTTGGCTGAAAGGTTATGATTCTGCGAGTATGATTATGTCAAGCTGTTGCTTGACTCATCTACGTGACAGCTCTCCTAATTTTGGCACAAGTTCCCAGATGTTAGTGAGGTGGATTTTGCAGGGTCGACTGGGCTGAGTGTACCTTTGTCGTATCCAGTGCCGAGGTCGATGCCGGGTGGTCCGTCCGGTTTTCTTAGTAATTCCAATTACGTGAACATCTTTTCAATGCAATTTTTCCCCCAGTGAATATTCTACGTAGTTTTGGCACCTGAAGGCAGATTTCCAGAGATGGAGTGGATCCAATTTTATCTCCTAAATTAATACAGGAAGGGCTAGCTGTGTTCCCTATTGAGCATAAACTTTTAGCAATATGATAATTGCTCAACATAACCATCTGATTTCTAGTGGCGTTTGCACAATTTAAAAATAAAAAAAATCTCTTTTCCTTCCAGCGCTATGAAATTGAACCAGAAATGCTAACTTTTTTCTTGATTTTGTCTTTGACATCCTCAATTTCAGCAATTCAGTTTGTGGTGTGACAAAAAAAAGACAAAAAAAGTAAAAATCATTCCAAAAATTGCGCATTTTTGTGTTATAAATATGAATTGCATAACATGGTGCTTCATCCACGTGGCCTCAAATCTATTTCAAAGAAACAGTATTACAAAACCTTTAGTTCTGTTTAATTCAAACCTCTACAATATTGTCTATTTTGCT
This sequence comes from Squalus acanthias, assembly GCA_030390025.1. NCBI lineage: Eukaryota > Metazoa > Chordata > Chondrichthyes > Squaliformes > Squalidae > Squalus > Squalus acanthias. The sequence goes on along the minus strand of CM059426.1, from coordinate 153,003,589 downwards.
GCACTTACCACTTTTGCACTGTTACAATTGTACAAATGCTGCAAGCAAGCAAAGCTTACCTGTTAAAACCTCTCAAATTGAGGAAAAAACAGAGCTCTGCCATACCTAATCAAGTGCTCGTATAGAGTTTTGCTATCCGGTAAAATTCTTACCTTTAGATCAAGAATATTCAGCAATTCTTTTGCTTCTTCAACCTCGACCAATTTTCTCTCCTCCCTCTTCCTCTCCTTTCTGCGGTACAGTCTAAGAGCACCAGCTGTCCTGCAGTACCATGCCCAAATAGCCATTATACACATGAGCCCAAACAATGAATATCAGCAGGTTGTTTAACTGCAGGAATCATCACAGCCGAGCCTAATCCAATCCTTGCCTAGCACACACCGTCATAGCTACCAGCAGGCGTCTCCCTTGGAATGAATGGGCACTGAGTCCAATTGCAACACTCCTCCCAGCACCCTTGGCTAAGATCGGCTAACTCAGACACAATGTCCTTCAGTCTTCACACTAGAGGGTGTGGATAAAGTACCAGAGAGACGAAGAAAACTAAAAATAAATCAAGGGGAGCAACTTACTAGATTTAATGTAAGTAAAGAAATGGTAATGGAGAAAATAGAGACTAAAGATAGACAAATCTCCAGGACCTGAAGGTTTCCATCTCAGGGTATTAAAATAAGTAGGTGAGGAAATTGTAGATGCTCTTGTCATGATCTTCCAAAACTTTTAATTCAGGAATTTACCCCTTACATTGGAAAACTGCCAATGTCACTCCATTATTTAAGACGGGTAGGAAAGATAAACTAGGAAATTATAGGATAGCAAAATACTGCGGATGCTGGAAATCCGAAATAACAACAGAAAACGCTGGAAAAACTCAGCAGGCCAGGCAGCATCCGTGGAGAAAGAGAAAGAGAGTTAACGCTTCAGGTCGATGACCTTTCCAGCGTTTTCTGTTGTAGGAAATTATAGGTTTATTCGTGAAACATTTTGTTGTGGGGAAGTTACTAGAATCTGTTATTAGAGACAAAGTGACTGAGCACTTGGACAAATATGAGCTGATCAGAAAGAGCTAGCATGGAATTGTAAAGGATAAGTTTTGTCTAACGAACCTAGTTGAATTTTTTGAGGTGTTAACTAACATGGTAGGTAGGGATGTTATTTATATGGATTTCCAGAAGGCGTTCGACAAGGTTCCACATTAGAGACTATTAACAAAAATGAGAGCGCATGGAATTGGAGGCAACCTACTGACATGGGTAGGGAATTGGTTAGGAGGTAGGAGGCAGAGAATGGGGACAATGGGTACGCACTCAAATTGGCAGGATGTGACTAGTGGTGTCCCCTAAGGATCTGTACTGTGGCCTCAGCTTTTCTCTATATTTATAAATGACTTAGATAAGGAATAGAGAGCCATATATCCAAAGTTTGCTGGAAACACCAAGTTAGGTGGCACATTAAATAGTGCCGGTGGGAGCAGAAAGTTGCAAAGGGACATTGATAGATTAAATGAGTGGGCAAAACTGTAGCAGATGGCGTTCAATGTGGGAAAGTGTGAGGTCATCCACTTTGGACCCAAGAAAGATAGATCAGAGAATTTTCTAATTGGTGAGAATCTAGGAACTGAGGACGAGCAGGGAGATTTAGGGGTCCAAGTACAGAAATCACTAAAAGCTAGTGGACAGGTACAAAAAATAATTTAAACGGCTAATGGAATGTTGGCCTTTATCTCAGACTCACATTCCTTGACTAGTTATGGTTTCTAACTTAGTGTAGAGTGGCAGGCTTAAATGTTTATTGCCCATCTAGGGCTTCAAGTCTCTGAAATAGATGTAAAGCTTTTATTACATAGTCATTGATTCTTTTTTAGATAATCAAGCAAAAGAAAATATGAAGTGTAACTGCAGCCAAACAGGCAACAGTTCAGCATTTTCTGTTAGCTTTGAGATCATCTCAAGAAGATAGTCTTGCAGCGCTTCAACAGTGCAGCCGTTGCAGTAAACTGCAATTAAGTACAAAAGTTACTTGACAATTTTAAATTTAAAAAGACATCAAGTTTACTGACGACACCAAGTTAGTTGGCACAGTAGGTAGTGCCGGAGGGAGCAGAAAGTTGCAAAAGGACATTGATAGATTAAATTATGAGGATACTTCCACCAGAGGAAATAGTTTCTCTCTATCTACCCTATCAACTCCTTGAATTATCTTACACACCTCAATTAGATCACCCCTTAATCTTTTATATTCAAGGGAATACAAGTTTAGTTTAGGCAATCTGTCCTCATAATTTAACCCTTTTAGCCCAGGTATCGTTCTGGTGAAGCTGCACTGTACCCTATTCAAAAAATACATCCTTCCTGAGGTGCGGTGCCCAGAACTGAGTGCAGTACTCTAAATTGGGTCTACCCAGAGCTTTATATAACTAACATAACTTCCACTCCTTTGTATTCTAGCCCTTGAGATAAAGGCCAACATTCCATTAGCCTTAATTATTTTTTGTACCTTCCCACTAGCTTTTAGTGATTTCTGTACTTGGACCCCTAAATCTCCCTGCTCTTCCACAGTTCCTAGATTCTCACCATTTAGAAAATACTGATTTAGCTTTCTTTGATCCAAAGTGGATGACCTCACACTTTCCCACATTAAACTCCATCTGCCACAGTTTTGCCCACTCATTTAATCTATCAATGTCCCTTTGCAACTTTCTGCTCCCACCGACACTACTTACTGTGCCACCTAACTTGGGGTTTGTTAATTTAAAGTTGTCAAGTAACTTTTGTACTTATTGCAGTTGTACTACAACTGCTGCACTGTTGAATGTGCTGCAAAACCACCTCCTTAAGAGCATTTCATAACTAACAGAAAATGCTGAGCTGATGCCCATTTGGCTGCAGTTATAATTCACACTCTCTTTTGTTTGAATATGTAAAAAAAAAATCAATGACTATGTAATAAAAGCTTTACATCTATTTCAGAGACCTCAAGCTCTAGATGGGCAATGAACATTTAAGGCTGCCACTCTACACTAGTTTAGAAACCATAACTGGTCAAGGAATGTTAATCTGGCTAGAAACTTGAGAAACGAAAAGGAGACTTTCTAAAGCATTAACACTAAATAGCCAAAGTCACAGATTAAATTGTCCATCACTTCTGTGACTGTACTAACATTAGTGTGCAAGATTGTAAGATTTCTATTTGTTCTGTGTGAATAGGGAAAACAAAATATTGTTCCATGAATATCAACCTGGTGAATGTAAATACCTTCACAAGGTTGAACATATGCAGCATATTTTTTTGTTTGATTTTATTCTCAGCAAATCTCTTCAACCTTTCTTTCCCTGTATGGAAAAACAACTGTCATCTAAAACACCTAGTCTGTCTGGAACCTAGCACTTTAAGGCTAGTTTTGTAATGTGCTGCATCCGCTTCTGATAAATGAGAAAAGAATAGATGACCTGGCAGAAGGCTCAGACAATAACATGTGATTTACAGGACATGAATTCAGCTACTATAAGATTTATCTGACAGGCCGCTCCGATAGTGGACTGTTCAGTATCCGATGGAATGATTTCTAGTCTGGAAAATCTACTACTGAGTAGCCATACACATTATTTATTTATTAGATGTTTTGGGTTGAAACCATTTTTAAATGATGCACTTCAAAAAGTGCAGCAATAAATTCAGCTTTAAAACTGGAATTGAGGTAATGTTATTGGAATATGTGTCAGACTGAATTAGTATGGGGCCAAAAGCACATTGATAAAGTGGCCTTGAATGGCATGATGGTGGTTTAAAGAAACAAAGTTACTCCAATAAGCTCAGAACACTTGAAAGAAAACACTAATGTTGAAAACAATATATTAGTGCAAGTATAATAGCATGGAAAAGAGCTGTATGAATATTGCAGACATAAATGCTCATCCTCCCTTCATCACATTTTATATATGTTTTTACATTCACAAACTATTTTTTTTAAGTTGGATCGTCTATAATCTTGCTCCAGATACTGTTAACCAAACATGAGTACTTCCCAATGCCATTATGCAACAATACCAGATAGCAAAATGGCCCTATAAGCTGCAGAAACCAAATTTTAAGTTGTCTTTATACTTAACATACAAGTTCATTCTTCCTTTCAAAAACAACGCAGTCTCACATACACACGAAGTTGAGCCAACTGAAAATGAAATATTACTTGGACAAGAAACATGTTAATACATGTATCTGTCACCCAACATAGCTTACATCACTACTAAACATACACAGAAAACAAGACAATTAAATTCACCAAGTTAGAACTATGCTACAAATGAAGCAACCTACTATATTGATTGGCATCTGTGGATGAAAGACTTCCTACTGCAAAGGACACTTTCTATTCTAAATACATTAAAGACTCACTATAAAGAACATGCAAGCATGTTCTTTATAATGAACATAAATCTGTAATTTGGAAATATAAGTAATGCAAATGCATTTCAAACCAAAAACAAAGCCATCTTAATAAATGCATTGAGTAAAACAATTACCCTGTCAGCTCCCTGTATAATTTTTCCTTACACAAGATGTACTGTATTAAACAGCATGTTGCAAGCGTCACAGTAGCAAATAACCTTTTGTTACATTTTTTTCTTTAAATGTTGTATGAAAAGGTTCACAAAAGGTGTCCACAAAAATATTTGGGAGGCCATCTTTCTCACTAGAATTTAAAAATGTAAAGGCAAGAAAAAAACTGTGCTTACCCTCGCTATACCACATTTTTGAAAGCATTTGATACATGCAGCAACCATGATGAGTTTCTCAATGCATTCCAAAATAAGCAAACAGTGCAGCAGTTTAACAAATTTAAAATAGTTTAAGCTGACCTATAATTAACCACAACTTCTTCAGAATGTGTGAATCTTAGTAAGGAAGCAATTTTTAGCCAATAAAAATTATGGTGTTAAGAAGATTTAAGAATTAATTCCAGTGGAAAAGTCATGACAAGAAACCCACGCCAGTAAATGTTGAAGCCATTCTGGTCAACAATGAAACTAACAGTTATTCTGTTTTGTTCTGCTTCACAACAATAGCTAGTACATGTGAAGTTATCAAGCAGAGAAGACTAATCTTTGTGTGATTAAAAACATGATTTTTTGACCTTAGCTTTTTGATCTTTGACACTCAACCCACTCCATCTACCCTACAAAATTAATTAAGATTTTAGAATGAAAATATCACATCCCACCCCATCTCCCCCTGAAAATTAATCAACATCACACTCTATCCGATATCTACATCCTCAAAGAGTCTGGTTGAATTCTTATCCCAGGTCTCTCAAGTTTTCATGTCAGCAAGGTCTGTCCTATTCATTAGGAAATAAATTGCTTTTGTGACCCTGGCCTTCAATTTTAGATGATGCTAAATTTTAAACTGTAGGAGGATCATACCTTCAGTTTAAAAAAAAGCTGAATTACATTTTAGAGTCAAAACATCCTTACTTTCCACCATAAAATGTTTTCAGTTCATGTCTAAATCCCACCATCCTCCAAGCAATGTAATGAACCCCAGAGCTCAATCTCTACGCCCTCCATGTGATTAGAGTAGCATTAAACACTTGTATGACATGTATGACAAATAGGTACATTAGACTTTGTAATCTATTTATCTAGCACATGCAAGTTGCTGCGGTTCTCTGTTCAGCACAACCAAGTACAAAAAAAAGCATTTTCAGGGATAACGTTTCAGGTGGAGGGGGAGAGAGAGAGGGATAAAAGATAGAGAACGCGAGGCGGGCCCAGTTTTGGGTGGGGGGGGTGCATGCGGCCGAGGGACGCTTGCTGAGCAAGCACATGCGAGGGAGCACAAGGCCGAGCGAGCGAGGGAGGGGGGGGGGCCGAGCGCGCGCGAGGGAGGGAGGGGGGGGGCCGAGCGCGCGCGAGGGAGGGAGGGGGGGGCCGAGCGCGCGCGAGGGAGGGAGGGGGGGGCCGAGCGCGCGCGAGGGAGGGAGGGGGGGCCGAGCGCGCGCGAGGGAGGGAGGGGGGGCCGAGCGCGCGCGAGGGAGGGAGGGGGGGCCGAGCGCGCGCGAGGGAGGGAGGGGGGGCCGAGCGCGCGCGAGGGAGGGAGGGGGGGGCCGAGCGCGCGCGAGGGAGGGAGGGGGGGGCCGAGCGCGCGCGAGGGAGGGAGGGGGGGGCCGAGCGCGCGCGAGGGAGGGAGGGGGGGGCCGAGCGCGCGCGAGGGAGGGAGGGGGGGGCCGAGCGCGCGCGAGGGAGGGAGGGGGGGGCCGAGCGCGCGCGAGGGAGGGAGGGGGGGCCGAGCGCGCGCGAGGGAGGGAGGGGGGGCCGAGCGCGCGCGAGGGAGGGAGGGGGGGGCCGAGCGCGCGCGAGGGAGGGAGGAAGGGGGGGCCGAGCGCCTGCGCGCGAGGGAGGAAGGGGGGGCCGAGCGCCTGCGCGCGAGGGAGGAAGGGGGGGCCGAGCGCCTGCGCGCGAGGGAGGAAGGGGGGGCGAGCGCTGCGCGCGAGGGAGGAAGGGGGGGTGGTCGAGCGCGCGAGGGAGGAAGGGGGGGGGGGGTCAAGCGCGCGCGAGCGAGAGGGAGGGAGGGAGGGAGGGAGGGGGGGGGGAGGGGGGTCCGAGAGCGCGCGCGAGGGGGGTCCGAGCACGCGCGAGAGAGGGAGGGAGGGAGGGAGGGGGGGTCCCGAGCGCGCGCGCGCGGGAGGGGGGAGGGGGGGGCCGAGTGTGGGGGGGGGGGGGGGACGTCGCCCGGAGGCCGAGGCGAGCGCCGAGGGAGGGAGGAAGGGGGGGGGGAGGAAGGGGTCGGCGAGAGGGGGGGGGGGGGGGCGAGCGCGCGCGAGGGAGGGGGGGGGGGCCGGGGGGGCCCGAGCGTGCGCGAGGGAGGGGGGGGGGGGGCGCCGGACCGAGGCGCGCGGGAGGTAGGGGGGGGGGGCCCGACGGGAGCGCGCGCGAGGTAGGGGGGGGGGGCCCGAGCGCGCGCGAGGTAGGGGGGGGGGGCCCCGAGCGCGCGCGAGGTAGGGGGGGGCCCCGAGCGCGCGCGAGGTAGGGGGGGGGCCCCGAGCGCGCGCGAGGTAGAGGGGGGGGGCCCGAGCGCGCGCGAGGTAGGGGGGGGGGGGGGGCGAGCGCGCGCGAGGGGAGGGGGGGGGGGGGCCCCGAGCGCGCGCGAGGGAGGGGGGGGGGGCCGAGCGCGCGCGAGGGAGGGGGGGGGGGCCGAGCGCGCGCGAGGGAGGGGGGGGGGGCCGAGCGCGCGCGAGGGAGGGGGGGGGGGCCGAGGGAGGGAGGGGGGGGGCCGAGCGGGCGCGAGGGGGGAGGGGGGGCCGAGCGCGGGCGAGGCCAAGCGCGCGCGAGGGAGGGGGGGGCTGAGCGCGCGCGAGGGAGAGAGGGGGGCTGAGCGCGCGCGAGGGAGAGGGGGGCTGAGCGCGCGCGAGGGAGGGGGGCCGAGCGAGCGCTGAGAGGGGCCAAGCGAGCCAGAGAGACAGAAAAACAGACAGCGAGTGACATCTACAGAGACAAAGGGAGATAGTGAGACAACTAACAAAACAAATAGGAAGATATTTTCCAATTACCTGAATTTTTGTTTCTTTTTAAATTTATTCTTTCAAAATGTTTCAGTAGAGTACAAAGCCCACTTAATCAAAGTAAACTTGTGACTGTGTGCCAGGCCATTTTAATTTTCTACTTGAAGTTCAACAAAATCCAGAAATCTAGTCCAACGCGTTATTACCGTGAAGAAATCAAGCATGACATACTACTACAGCATTGATACTTTACCAACTAACTAACCAATATGCTGCAAAATGTTAGCACTGATTTCATAGTTGTACCTTTACATACCTATACCACAACTCTGAAAAGTATCTATCCCTACAAAACAGCATGTTATTCAAGGAACGGATGAGGCTACAGAGATCCTACTTTAACAGTGAACATGAACTAAAACAAGTTTGAATTTCCTTTAAGAATCAACCTTCATTAAAATGTTTTACTGCACTGTTTTTACCAATTATACATAACAAGCTTCTCAACTTGCTTTTATACTGTGGTAACTTATCTTGCATAATCTTTACTCAGTAGTTAAAACACATTCAGGAATGCATTGCTATGCTTACTAGTTCATTCGGAGATCCATTAGGTGTGATATTCTCAAGTAAATGTGCTTATTGCACCATATTGACAACATGTAGCATTGATTTTTCACACCTTCTATGATTCTTTCATTTATATTCATGACCTATCCGTCAGCACAGCCTAAATAAATTTGGCAACATACCCACTAAAATGAATAAATCGATGCAAAGGAACATTAATGATGCATTATCCTTATTTGTCAGCCAAGTAAACCTTTAGGTTGTAAATGAAGGTCAAAAGCTTTGAAAAGGGTCAGAACCCATGACCTCTGAAGCCTCATTCTCACCAGTTATAGCTTTTGTTTTATTCATGGTCTCAAAACTAATGTGCTGAAAACTTCTGAACACAAAATAATTTCCAAGTTAGTGCAAAAGGTAAAGAGCCAAATAAAGATCTGTACTGGCTCATAAAAAACAGATGTAATATGAAAATTATACATTGAGCTCAAATTGTTACAATTTGTGTGACTAGGCAAAATTACTGATCCCCACAGAAAAAAATCTACTCTTTCCTATTCCCTGATAAATGCCTGAGTGAATGACTAGTCTTCCATAGGATTTTTTTTTTAAGAATTCATAAAATAGTCATAAGGAATTTTGTTGTGCAATTTCCTGAATATGTTTATTATGACTGAAAATGATCGGAAATAACATTTCATAATGTTATTATAAACTATTACAATTTGCTACACTGTGGAAACAACAGTAGTCATTAAGCAAGTTACTAAGAATGTGACTGGACAACATGTGCTACAAATAGGGAAATGTGTAACTTGGGGAGGGGAAGTATTCCATTAACAGGAATAAAAGCTAAAATTGTTCAGATAAAATACATATAGTTTTTCATTTTCAATTTCTGTTAACTCAAGTAATTTATATTTGTCAGTGAAATAACCTGTCCTAACACAGTACACACATTCAGCAGTAATATAAATGTATATGATTTCCAAAGACTTACCTGAGAACACAGTAACATGACCAACTCCACAACAGAACTGCTGGATTTCATGCAGACCAAGCCTATAAGGCAGAAAATGTACTTAATTAAAATGCATGTTTTAGAAATTATTAGAGGTTGATATTAGTGTAGTATAGATGCAAGAAATATAATTTGAAGAAACCTGGTCTAGGTCTTAACAGGACTCTGTCCCTATAAAAATATTTCAGAACATTTCAATCAGCCTCCCTTTGCTCTACCATAAAACACGTCAGCAGAATATTAATAGTTTCCTCTCAGTTTTTGCTGGTATTCAAATATTAATATAAATAAGTTTTCAATACTACCTCTTTTTGGTATAAAACATCTGAGAGAAAATCTGTTTTGACATAAACTCAGGTGTTCTTGCAGTTCCAAGAATATTCTCTGGTGTTCGCCTTGGCTCATAGAAACATAGAAACTAGGAGCAGGAGTAGGCCATTCAGCCCGTCGAGCCTGCTCCACCATTCAATACGATCATGGCTGATCATCCAAATCCAGTACCCTGTCCCTGCTTTCTCACACAGAATCCCCATCGAGCCTGCACCAACACATATCCCACCCTATCCCCGTAACCCCACGTATTTAATTCCCCCTAACATATCCCATCCTATCCCCGTAACCCCACATATTTAATCCCCCCTAACACTAAGGGTCAATTTATCATAGCCAAATCAACCTAACCCACACATTTTTGGACTGTGGGAGGAAACCGGAGCACCCGGAGGAAACCCACGCAGACAATGTGCAAACTCCACACAGACAGTCACCCGAGGCCAGATTCGAACCCAGGTCCCTGGCGCTGTGAGGCACCAGTGCTAACCACTGGTAGCACTCTGGCCGCCGAGTCAGAAGGTCATGGATTCAAGCCCCACTCCACAGAGTTGAGCACATAATCTAGGCTGACACTTGAGTGCAGTACTGAGTGAGTTCTTCACTGTCAGAGATGCCATCTTTCAGATGAGATGTTAAGCCAAGATGCAATCTGCCCCCCCAGGTGGATGTGAAAGATTCTATGGCATTATTCAAAGAACAGTGGAGTTCACCCACTGTCCTGGCTAACATCACTGAAACAGATTATCTGGTCTTTTATTTCAATGCTGTTTGTGGGACCTTGCTGTGCCCAAATTGGCTGCCGCATTTCTCTACGTTACACAGTGACTACACTTCAAAAATACTTCATTGGCTGGGAAGCACTTCGGGATGTCTTGAAATCATGGAATGTGCTGTATAAATTGAACTTTCTGGTTTTTTCAAACCCAAACCTTTGAAAAACAATTTTGGTGAGCAACGCAATATGGAACATTTAAGAAGAATTTACTCTTAATTGTGTGTATACAACATCTGTAAACTTTACAGACATTGCGAACAGATCAATATAGTCAGTATTGGAGCAGAATTCAAGGGTGATAGAAAAATGACTTTCAAAAATAAACTGGAATTTCATTCAATCTGCAAGAGTGTTTAAATTTTGAAAGTGCTCATCACTTCTTTCAGAGCCGATACTATCCATTGACTAAAATTAGTACACTATACCATTTACTACCCATTAAAAAGAATGCAAAAGCTTAAATTAAGTCACCAAATGTTTAAGCCAAACCACTAAACCTGAATTTTTTTTGCTTAACAGGAGGGAGAGAAGGCAGCAATTAGGACTAATTAATGAAAAGTGAACCATGCTACATAACATACAAACGCATATTGCAAGCAGCTATATATCAGTTACCGACATTGCACCACACAGCTGTCTGATACAAGGAGTCTATTTTTTTCTGCTTACTATAACCATCCCAGTGACAAGGATTCTTCAGGTGACTGATCACTATTCCCTGCACCACCACAATAAATGATTATGAATGACGCAGAATTGTTAATAAACTGGCCTGGTGCATTTCCCCCTTTCCTGGTGTTAGGTCATTATAAAATGCTGCGATAACTTTCTTTAATCAATTCATCACAGTAGCAGTGCAATAAATAGAGCTTCTCAGCTATGAAGTAATACTTTCTTTTGAGCAATTAGTCCAGTGTTGGGGAAAGCTGTGAGATACAGTACTTGCACTGCTAAAACACTGCGGACTATAATGACTGTATACAAAATAGAGATTTCAACTCAACTGATTGTAAATTTGAACAGGAAATTATCCAAGGATCGACCAGTCTCTGAGTCAACCAGTATAACTACTGTTCAGTCCACACATATTAGGTTTGATTATTTATATCTTATTCTGAAAGGAGATTGGTGACATACTTGGGAATAAAAAGTGAAAGATAAGTGTTTAATGTTTTAATGACAGATGAGAAATGTTTTGCCCAAAAAGACTTCCAACTGAACTGTGGTTTAGTCAACACCATTTTATTATAAAAGGATGAAAATGTACCTTTTTTTCTTAAATAAGGAATTAAAGAATCCAAATGTTCAAGTTAAATAATTGATTGAATGTTCTTATAATCAATTAGAGTAGCCCAACTGAACTGCAGGAGGTTTCAACACATTGCTCACTTTTTCTATTTTGGCTAAATTGAGTACTGTATTAATGAACGCCCGTTTATAACATTACCTATATTTATATTGTCTACTTTATCTAGAATTGCTCAGTTTCAATTTCAAAATGTTACTATAAGATGTGCTTGCGTGTCTTATTACTGCTCCAAATGTGTACAGCATATGTCATATTGATCCACAATATCTACATTTTGCTATCCATACCACACAGGTTATTATATATGCAGAGAGGGGAAATGGCTCTATGACCTTTGCTTTCTCTGTTACTCTCTCCCTTCAGCCCTCTAGCTATCAATCAAGTTTCCATTTTGTTTTGTGGCAGCAGACATCCCAAACACTCTTATTAGTACTTTGACCCTTGACCCCCTCTCTGTAAACCTAGCAGAACCAAAAGTGGTTTTAAAAAAGGCACTAGCTACTTTATGGGTTTCATGGGATTACAATGGGGTTTTATGAATATTGAGATGACAAGTCTTAACTTCATTTTGTTTCCTCTTTACTTCCTTTTGCAGAGTGATCAAACAAGGTTACCATGTTAGAAGGCATCACAAGGAAGTCTGCCCTCTCTCAATAAATTAGCTAATTATTTAATAATGTAGCTGTCAAAATAAAATGAATTCTCCATTGTTTTCTTAAGAGATGTGGTATATCAAGAAGAAACAGTGAATAGAAACGTAGCTTGAAACCACTGATTAATACCTCAAACAGGTGAGAGCTTAAATCTACCAGCAATTCAATTTAGATTCAGGCAAATAAATATATAAGTAAATAAAATTTAGGCAGGACCCACAAAGACAGTATGTGGCAGAAAGGGAGTTTGCAGGGAAGACAGAAAAATACATTTGTTTTACATATTTGCTATTTTTTTTGTGCTCAAGATAAAGGGCATGAGTGCTGAGAAATTAAATATTTTACCATCTAGTGACAGCAACATTATGTACAGCCCAGCCAGGGACAGAGTACTGCTATTATGCTACAATGTATTTTTCCCAGTTTTCTCTTTTCTTCTAAAAGCTTTAACACATTCTGGGACACACTTTTGCAGAGGTGCAGTCAGTTCTCCTTCCTGCAACTCATCCAAGTGACCATTTTTCGTGTGAGCGGAAACAATGAAGGTAAGCAAGCCATTTGGCTGTGGAGGGCATCGTAGACAAGCTCAATCCAATCATCACCCAACCCTCCAGAAACTTTTCAATCAGGAGCAGGCACCCTGCTCAATTTTTCCTCTCCCCAGCCTAAGCTGGGGCCTATTGCAGTACATCTACAGCCACTCTGACTGGTATCGTTTAACTCAGCACAGACTGGGGATCAAATTTGGAGCATTCCAGTTCTGCATAAGTCAGTTGTACACTGCACAATGCATTTATCCTCTAGGCCATCAGGCACATTCTCTACCCACCCAAACAATGCATCTAAATGCAATTTAAAAACAATCGTTACTGTATCTGTTTGCTAATTTTTTTCAATTTTATGCTGTGAATCTATATTCACTGCGAACTGCGTTGAAAATGCCCAGACTCATTTATTATAGGACAGTTACAACCAGCACAGAGATGTTCATTCCATCAATCTAGTTGGATTCAAACCAATGTCCTGAAGGAAAAGTGCAGTGTTTTAATCACAGGAATAGCCACTCATATGAGTGACCAGAAACTGTCAATGCCTGTGGAATCATACATGGATATTTGAAGGGGTAAAGATTCACTTGTATAATATCAGGAATGGGAGGCTGCAGTTATGGAGAAAAGCTCAAAAAAATTGGCTTTTTCCCCACTGGAACAGAGACAATTTTAAGTGGATCTAATAGTTTTCCAAATTATGAAAGGTTTTGAGAGGATAAATAGTGAAAGATTGTTCCCACTGATTGGGTTATGAGAACATGGAATGCTTTACCACAACTGGGTACTGAGGAAGTGGCTATATCATGAAAGGAATTGAAATGTTTTTTTAAGGTACAGAGAAAGGCAGGTAAATGGGATTAGAAATGGACAGCTCCAGTTGAAGAACTAACACCAACACAGGCACGATGGGCCAAATGGTCTCTCGTGCTGTAAATTCTATGAAAACTCGTCAAGAGTCAACATCTTCAAAAGATGAGAAAATTAAGTAAAAAGGTCAAAAGGGGAGACTAAACGCAGATTGGGTGATCGCTTTGCTGAACATCTCGTTCAGTCGCAAGCACGACCCTGAATTTCCGGTCGCGTCCCATTTTAATTCTCTGTCTTCAGTCTGCTCCACTGTTCCAATGAAGCTCAATGGGAGTTCGAGGAACAGCACCTCATCTTTCAATTCGGCACTTTACAACCTTCTGGACTCAACATAGAGTTCAATAACTTTAGATCATAACCACTGCTCCTATTTTTTCCAGACAACAGATGCTGGTAATGATTCTGCTGTTGACATTTACGGCTCCTCTAGACCCATCTTTTGTTTCTTTACTTGTCGCATTACCATCTCCTTTTGCCTTGCACCATCAATACCTTTAGTCATTTAATCACTCCTGCTTTCCACCCTATCACAGACCTTCCCTTCTTTTCTTTCCTCCCCGCCTCTCCTCTTCAACAACCCCCCCCCCCCCCCCGCCACCCTTTCCCTGCCTCTGTACTTGCTTAAAAACTGTTACATTTTCAACTTCTTCCAGTTCTGATGAAAGGTCCTCGATCTGTTGCTCTCTCCACAGATGCTGCCCGACTTGCTGAGTATTTCCAGCAATTTCCGTTTTTATTTGAGTAAAACAGTCATTTGCCTCAAAAAGTTCAACATTAGCAGATCAAATCTTAATTATCTAAAGGTGAATAAATAAATGTCATTTCAACACGTTTTCAGATTCCTACCAGCTTTAAACTTAATAACTTTTCCAGACTAATTTTTCTGATGTCATGTGTACGGTTTTATTAGAACTACAGGAAACAGAAATGAAAAGGGATAACAGTTGCTAAATGCAATAATTATTTGTAATTGATTTTTTTCCTAACTAATCTTGTAAATAAGAAAAATGCGAATAAATGCTTTTGTTGGAGTAGTTTGCTACAGAAGTGTTTATAAATGGTTTCAATGAGGGAAAATATTTGCATAGATTTTTGATTACGCAGTATTAAAGTCTCAAAATTACTGCATCTTTTTCTAATTTTCCTTCACCTGTCCTTCTGTGATAACATACATTCATTCTATTGGCAGGCAGTTCTGCTAAAAACTTCTTTTAAAAAAAACAAATCAGTCAGAAAGAATTATTACTACTAAGAGCCAGACATTTGTATATTCTTCCAATTCCACTATAGAAGTATTATGTTATGTTCCATTTTGTCTCACTGGCCAAGAACTTGCAAAACATGCTCATCAACAGAACCTGAGACATCTTTGGCTTAGAAGGTACTTCTCAAAGTACCAAACGATCCAGCAAAGAATGGTTTAAATCAGAATCCCATTGGGAAAAGGGAGTAAGAAACAAGAAGAACTGGTTGGTTTAGTGGATTAGTACACAATTGTTTTAACTGCTGGGACCTGGGTTTGAATTCCACCCAGATTAATGAGAGGAAAGGGTTGTGTTTCTGCTAGCTGCAAAGGTCAGACATGAAATAAATTGGGGTAGTAAAACCGATTACTAATGGATGTAGGCACACAGCATGAAACTGGCCACAAGAAAGTTGGGCATAAGAATTGAAATGTCACTGTTTTCTTCCAAAGTTAGGACAGAGAAGGAGCCTAACTCTATATCTGGCCTGTACTATGAACCTTGGAATGCTTGATGCTGATACTGGGTATCAAAAGTGAATAAAATGTGCCATTCCACAACACTTGACATCTTAGCTGCACAAAAATGGGTTAGAGTTTGCTTTGCTGATCAAAAGTCACCAAAAACCTCCACTAAAAACCTTTATGAACTAAAACCTCCATGTCATAAAACAAAGAATGGTCTCCCATTTTAAAAATAGTGCCCAGCTTATATTTTAGAAATTTCAGCACAGACCACTTGGACATTGCCATTGAGTACAAGGAGAAACTAATGTTGGTTTGGTGGGGGTGGGAGTGGTGGTGGTGAAAGAGAAAGAGATAGAGAGAAGAGGGTAGAAGAAAAATGCCCAGGCTACAAAATCATTACTTATCTGTCTTCAAGTATATAATCAAATACAGCCTGCTTGTGTATTAAATGTCTTAAATTGTACTTGGGAACTTACTTGTACCCTCAATGAGCAATTCTTGCCCATGACTGCCCAGAAGAGTACGTGAAAGAAAAGGAGCAAAGTCCACAAAAATCTCCCTCAGAAGAGGTGCCGTCTTCTCCAGTGCACGTTCGAGCCTTGCTGTAATGCTAAACAGGTTTAAAAAAAAGTTACATTTAAATTTTACAAACTCTGCAATGGAGGATCGATCAATTCTAAGACATGAAGTTAATGCCAGACTAATTTTTTTGAAGATATGATTTGGAGATGGAAACATTAGTGCAAATTCATTTAATGTGATATCTCCACTAGGCTGTTACTAAATGCAGCAGAAACACACTCCATCATATCAAAAGTTTATTATATTTATAAATATCTAATTTTATACTGTAGCAATTCAGTTTCAGTAAATGTATTTGAAATTCTTTTCATACGATCAAGCAGTACCAAATTCCCTTTAAAACTGCCAATAGAAAAGGTGAAGCAAAAAACTGGAGCATAAAAGATCTTTGTGAAAAGTTAATAAAGTAGTTATTACCTCATATTTGCTGCAGAGTCCTCTGGCATTGGGGACACAGTTTGAACAGATGGCAGTTTTGAGTTGGAAGGTCCACTACCTAAGAGAATTCAAACAGAAAATTTACTGACAAAATAAATCCCAACACTTTTTTTATTCAGCAAAAGTGGTATATTAGATCTCAGAATGCTCACTATGAACTATTTCTTGCGTATTAAAACATATGGGCCTTCAAGATCTTTTTGATGATGCTTCCCTTGAAAACTATATGCGAACTGCTGTGATTTAGAAGAAATGTGGAGATACAATTTTCAAAAAAGGATTTCCAATTTGGATATGGAAAGCAAAGTGGGGCAATAAAATCTAAGTCAAAAAATGAGGGCCAAGCAGTAACGCTGTCAAAAAAAAACATTATGCCTCATCTTAGAGCTGTGTTGTCGAATACATTAGCCATTAAGCTATGTGGCTAATTGAAAAACCAGATGTGGCTAATTGCACTTTTGATTGGTAAATTAAAAATGAGCACGGTCATCGACGAGAAACGTTAACTTGCTGAGTATTTCCAGCATTTTCTGCTTTTATTTCAGATTTCCAGCATCCACAGTATTTTGCTTTTGTAATAGACAGTCATTGAGCATGTGATTTCATTACTCATATTTCGCACAGCGTATTTATGTGTACTTTAAACGTTGTGTGTTTTTGTTGGTAAAATGGCAAGACAAAAAAGCAGAGTGTCCAAGTGCATGGAAACACCAGCAACATTGTATGGAGAGGGGAACTATCACCAGGCCAGAATAAAGCAAGCTCAGCCAGTAATGAGCAGCTCCAACAGGATGTGTCATGGCAAAAGGCAAGTAGCACCAAACCGTGTTCTGGATGGAGAGCAGGGGCCGGTCTGGTGCTTCTCGTTGTGCGAGTCAACATTCTCAGCAATCACTCTGATAAAGTCAAAGTACCACTGGCAACTGCTGCACAAAAATCTTGAGGCTGAAACGTGATGCATTATTGCCTGTATTGTGTGCAAGTAATTTTCTACTAAAATTAGTGCGTGTGGCTCAAATGGAGTCACCGTAGCCACACCTGTGGGTAGTCAGCAATTTCTATTGGACAACACTATTTCAGAGTTGTTATACTTTTTGCTAAATCTTAAGTTAGTTTATGAGCAGTGTCTATAATCCATCATGGATTTCAAAAAGAAAGTTAATAGATCTCAATATATAGGGACACTGGAGACCTCAAGTGACCCAAGGTTGAGCACCATCACAGAAATAACATCTAAATATAAATCAGTGAACAGACCACATATGGTAAAAATGAGTTTTAATCAACAAGAACAGAAATAAAATTAAGGGTTTATTAGCAGTGATTTACTAAATTTAGTGAGTGCTAAAAATGCATTGCACAGTAGCTGGTGTCTTGATTAAGATTACCATCTTAATGATATGAAGCTGGATACAAAAACGCGATGTTTTGATGCTTGGTCTCTGCTTCCAACACCTTCACAGATAGAAAATGGATGCCATTGTAGGGCACTGTTGTGTACTATTCTTTGAGAGGGTTTGTCGGCAACATTTAAAAAATGTTTAATTTTCTAAATCCTGATAAAGCTAGTCTTTCGGTAATTAAAATACAACCATTGTTGTCATCAGCAACATCAGTGGCATAGAAATATCAGCTTGTTCACAGAATTAAAGTGACGATTGTCAATTTTAGCCAGTCGAGACACAGCATGTTTTTAGTCGAGATCACGTTCAGATCCAATTCAAAACTATAGCTAAATCGGAAGTCATTCAGGGTCCTCTCTTATGGGAAACTACCTTCCCATTTAAAAAGAAATAGTATTTCAATAATTTACTCAAAAATCTTCTCAACCACATGTCATGGAAAAAGCCAGCTTGTAGATTTTATCCAGTGCATGCAATACATTTTGGGAGAATATTTAGATTTGTGCTCCTAGCTGTACATTGAAACTGCCCACAGAATTTTGACTCAAAAGATAATGTTTAGCAACCAAAACTTCTTATGAGTTCACGAGCACAGCTGACAGAGCACATGACTAAAATTATATTGTGCAGATGAAATGAAAATGCAACATTAACCTAGCAGTTAAAAAAGCCACATTACAGCTGAATTACTCCATAAAGCCATAACACATGATTCAGAGCTTTTGGCAAAGGACTTGGTTGAAAATTTTACAAATTTTTAGAATTGTTATCGTAAAGCTTCTAGTAAGAATTAAGCCTGCAATCTGATGCACAGCAAGTTTCGAAAAACTCTCTCGCCATTTAGCAACCCTGACAACTTGAACATTAAAACATTCTTTGGTGCCTAAACTCTGAAATACGATCAGATTTCTAAATTGTAGAAGCCAGAGTACAGTTAGTAGGAAACCTTCTACCATCAAATTCAGTTACCCCATACAGAATTGGCAAATTCTTCTCTAAGTTTTCACTTCCTTAAAGAAAATCCCTATTTGTTTTAATCTTTCAGGCATTCCATCCAAAACAATTTTTTTCATTCGTTCATGGGATGTGGGCTTCGCTGACAAGGCCAGCATTTATTGCCCATCCCTAATTGTCCTCGAGAAGATGCTGGTGAGCCACCTTCTTGAACCGCTGCAGTCCATATGGTGAAGGTACTCCCACAGTGCTCTTACGTAGGGAGTTCCAGAATTTGGACTCGGCGACGATGAAAGAACGGCAATATATTTCCAAATCAGGATGGTGTGTGACTTGGTGGGGAACTTGGAGGTGATGGTGTTCCCATACGCATGCTGCCTTTGTCCTTCTAGGTGGTAGAGGTCGCGGGTTTGGGAGGTGCTGTTGAAGAAGCTTGGCAAGGTGCTGCAGTGCATCTTGTAGATGGTACACACTGCAGCCACGGTGCGCCGGTGGTGAGTGTATGCGGTGCCAATCAAGCGGGCTGCTTTGTCCTGGATGGTGTTGAGCTTCTTGAGTGTTGTTAGAGCTGCACTCATCCTGGCAAGTGGAGAGTATTCCATCACACTCCTGACTTGTGCCTTGTAGATGGTGGAAAGGCTTTGGGGAGTCAGGAGGTGAGACGCTCACCGCAGAATACCCAGCATCTTGACCTGCTCTTGTAGCCACAGTATTTATGTGGCTGGTCCAGTTAAGTTTCTGGTCAATGGTGACCCACCCAGGATGTTAATGGTGGGGGATTCGGCAATGGTAATGCCGTAGAATATCAAGGGGTGGTGGTTAGGCGCTCTCTTGTTGGAGTAGGTCACTGCCTGGCACGAATATTACTCGTCACTTATAAGCCCAAGCCTGAATGTTGTCCAGGTCTTGCTGCATGCAAGTAAGTACAGACTGCTTCATTATCTGAGAAGTTGCGAATGGAACTGAACATTGTGCAATCATCAACGAAAATCCCCACTTCTGACCTTATGATGGAGGGAAGGTCATTGATGAAGCAGCTGAAGATTGTTGGGCCTACGACACTGCCCTGAGGAACTCCTGCAGCAATGTCCTGGGGCGGAGATGATTGGCCTTCAACAACCACAACCATCTTCCTTTGTGCTAGGTTTGACTCCAGCCAGTGCAGAGCTTTCCCCTAATTCCCATTGACTTCAATTTTACTAGGGCTCTTGATGTCACACTCGGTCAAATGCTGCCTTGATGTCAAGGGCAGTCACTCTCACCTCACCTCTGGAATTCAGCTCTTTTGTCCATGTTTGGACTAAGGCTGTAATGAGGTCTGGAGCCAAGTGGTCCTGACAGAACCCAAACTGAGCATTGGTGAGCAGGTTATTGGTGAGCAAGTGCCGCTTGATAGCACTGTCGACGACATCTTCCATCACTTTGCTGATGATTGAGAGTAGACTGATGGGGGTGGTAATTGGCCAGATTGGATTTGTCCTGCTTTTTGAGGACAGGACATACCTGGGTAGTTTTCCACATTGTCGGGTAGATGCCAGTGCTGTAGCTGTACTGGAACAGCTTGGCTAGAGGCGCGGCTAGTTCTGGAGCACAAGTTTTCAGCACGACAGCCGGGATATTGTCAGAGCCCATAGCCTTTGCTGTATCCAGTGCGCTCATCCGTTTCTTGATATCACGTGGAGTGAATCGAACTGGCTGAAGACTGGCTTCTGTGATGGTGGGGACCTCAGGAGGAGGCCGAGATGGATCATCCACTCGGCACTTCTGGCTGAAGGTGGTTGCGAACACTTCAGCTTTGTCTTTTGCACTCGCGTGCTGGGCTCTGCCATCATTGAGGATGGGGATGTTCACGTGGCCTCCTCCTCCTGTTAGTTGTTTAATTGTCCACCACCATTCACGACTGGATGTGGCAGGACTGCAGAGCTTTGACCTGATCCGTGTGTTGAGAGATCACTTAGCTCAGTCTATAGCATGCTGTTTCCTCTGTTTAGCATGCATGTTGCAGCTTCCCCAGTTTGCCACCTCATTTTTAGGTACACCCGGTGCTGCTTCTGGCATGCTCTTATACACTCCTCACTGAACCAGGATTGGGCCCCTGGCTTGATGGTATTGGTAGAGTGAGGGATATGCCGGGCCATGAGGTTACAGAATGTGGTGGAATACAATTCTGCTGATGGCCCACAGCGCCTCATGGATGCCCAGTTTTGAACTGCAAGATCTGTGTTGTTCTGTAGCCTATTCCACAAGGACTGTGCAGTGGTCACTGCTACCAATATTGTCATGGACAGATGAATCTGCGACAGGTAGATTGGTGAGGACGAGGTCAAGTAGGTTTTTCCCTCGTGTTGGTTCTCTCACCACCTGCCACAGGCACACATACATGAAACCTTTGCAGTGTTGTCCAATACACAAGCCACATTTAGCTAATTGGGAATTCAAATGTGGCTAATTGCATTTTTGATTAGTAAAGTAAAAATGAGTAATAGACTTCAACATTGGGCATGTGATCTCGATACTCATTCGCACGGCGTATGTATATGTACTTTAACCTTTTTGCGTGTTTGTTGGTAAAATGGCATGGCAAAAGGCAGAGTGTGAAAATGTTTTTTTGATCGCTGTGTGTGCTTTACTTCCTTGGTTGCTGCTGCTTAGTTATCTGCTGAAATGGGTGAAAACGGCAAACGTTCACACCATGGAAACACCAGCAATATTGTATGGAGAGGGGAGTTGTCATCGTGGTCAGCTTGACCAATCAGAATAATCGCTCCAGGCCAGCAGAAGAAAGCAAGTCCAACCAGTAACGAGCAGCTCTAACAGGCAAAGGGGAAGCAGCATCCAATCACATTCTGGATGGCGAGCAGGGGCTGGTCTGGTGAGTCTCGTTGTGCGAGTCAACATTCTCAGCAATCACTCTGATGAAGTCAAAGTATCGCACGCAACTGCTGGACAAAAACCTAGAGGCTGCACTAAGATGTGCTGTATCTGAATTTCATGGCAGAACTCCAAACTTTGATGAAAGAGAAACACTGCAAAGTTTTGCACTAAATGGCAGTAGATGTTACGTAAATATACATGTGAAATGCCTCTATCGTGTATACGGTGTTTTTTTACTAATCTGAGTGCATGTGGCACCATAGTGACTGCCTTAAGAGACTGAATAGGCTGGCTACTTAATCGAAGGCCACTGCCAATATTGTCATTGCTCTTAACTAGTCACTCAGGTAATGCAGAGAAGCCTTCAATCTCCACTCACCAACATCTGCTTACACTGGTATTTGTTTAGGTCTGAATTTGGAGTGTTGCGTCTCAGCTGGTCACTGGCTACTAAATCCAGCTCTAAGCACAGTGGCAGAACCTTAAAACCATGAAAAGCTGTCTAGGAATCTGTCACTGGGATAAAGGAACTAATTTTAGTAGTGCAGGGAGCCAGTCTCCCAGAATCTAAACTAAAACAGTGCCAGTACAAAAGTAGTTTCACAGTCCATCTGAGAATGGGAAACAACATTGTGGGATTAGCAGTCCACAACTAGCGCCTTGCTGGGTGTGGCAGACAATGAAAATACATCAGTGTACTATGATACCAAGGAATTCAAAATGTTTCTTTTTTCTTTGAATTTCCCTGCTACCATCTGCGGTTAATTAATCTAACCGTATAGGGTATGTACATTTCTACCATTACGATGAATGCGTGGGACTATATGATTTCACTGTAGTGCTCGGGGGAGTTAGAGATTTCATTATAGTCTCTGCAATTTCCCTACTGAATACACATGCCTGCAAACTTTGAATAAAAGATCCTAATGGTTTCAACAGATGATTTTTCTTCTTCTCCAGGGCCTAGAAAATATTACTTCACCAAACCACAACTCTTGAAATACTCCAATGGGTGACAATGTAACAAGCATTTGTTCCAGCCAGTGGAAGGTAATTAAAAATTGTTCAGTGAGATATTGTGTTGTATATCTATAAAAATGGCTTGAAAGTAGCTTGGATTGAGCTAATACAAACTAAAATGGGTATTGCAACATTAATGTTGACATGAAGAAGTCACATGAAAGTACTGTGCCGCTAAAGATTATACTGTACATCTATTTACAAATTTAGATTTGTTTTTTTTAAAAACCAGACCTCATCTGGATTCTCATAGGAACAGGAGTCAGCCATTTAGCCCCTCGAGTGTGTTCCACCATTCAATTAGGTCATGGCTGATCTGTATCTTAACTCCATCTACCCACCTTGGTTCCATAACCCTTAAAACCCTTGCCTAACAGAAATCTATCAATCTCAGTTTTGAAATTTTCAATTGACCTAGCCTCAACAGTTTTTTGGGGGAAGAGTGTTCCAGATTTCCACTACCCTTTATGTGAAGAAGTGCTTTCAAACATCGCCCTAGCTCTAATTTTAAGGTAGTGCCCCCCTTTTCTGGACTCTCTCACCAGAAGAAATAGTTTCTCTCTCTCCACCCTATCAAATCATTTAATCATCTTAAACACCTCAAGTTTACCATGGTGCACAACCAGTTTAAGACACGGGCACCATTATACTGCAGTACACACCAGAACAGTCAAATCCATAACATTCCATGTTCACACTTTCAGCAAGTAGCCAGCATGGTAACACTAATAGGTAGCCCAGTGTGCACATACATGCATTTCTAGTAAAGATGGCTGGATAATGATCAGGAGCAAGAGTTCTGTAGGATCTTTATAAATAACTGGTTAGGCCTCAACTGGAGTATTGTGCACAATTCTGAGCACCAGGAAGGATGTCAAGGCCTTGGAGAGGGTACAGAGGAGGTTTACCACAATGACACCAGGGATGAGGGACTTCAATTATGTGGAGAGATTGGAGAAGCTGGGATTGTTTTCCTTGGAGCAGAGAAGGTTAAGGGGAGATCTAATAGAAGTATTCAAAATTATGAGGGGTTTAGATAGAGCAAGTAGGGATAAACTGTTTCCTCTGGCAAGTGGGTCATAGATTTAAAATAATTGGCAAAAGAACTAGAGTGGAAATGAGAGAAATTATTCCACACAAAGTTATGATGATCTGGAATGCATTACTTGAAAGGGTGATGGCATCAGATTCCATAGAAACTCTCAAAAGGCAACTGGACATGTATTTGAAGAGAACTAATTTGCAGGATTATGGGGAAAAAGCTGGGGTGAGACTAAATTAGACAGCTCTTTCAAAGAGCTGGCACAGGTTGAATGGCACCCTTCCATGCTGTAAGTTTCTATGATTCTGTGATTTAAAAAAAATTCTCAGGATATGGCTGGCAAAGCTGGCATTTATTGCCTATCTCTAGTTGCCCTGAAGGTGGTGGTGGGCCTTCTTAAAGTGCTACAGTCAGTGTGGTGAAAATGGTCCCACAATGCTATTAGGTAGGGAGTTCCAGGATTTTGACCCATTGACAATGAAGGAACGGAAATATGTGTCAAAGGCAGGATAGTGTGTGAGTTGAAGGTGCTGGTGTTCCCCTGCATCTGCTGTCCTTGTCCTTCTAGGTGGTGGAGGTCACAAGTTTGGGAGGTGCTCTCGAAAAAGCGTTGGCCAGTTCCTGCAACGCATCCTTTAGATGGTACACCACTGGTGGGAAGGTTGGATATTTAGGCTAGTGGATTAGGTGCCAATCAAGCAGACAGCTTTGTCAAGGATGGTGTTGACCTTGAGTGTTGATGCAGCTGCACCCATCAAGGCAAGTGGCAAGTATTCCATCAGACTCCTCTGTTGTGCAGCTGAGTGGGACTGCCCTCGCATCGTTCCACTCTTACCTATCCAGTCGTAGCCAGACAATCTCCTGAAATGGCTTATCTTCCCGACCCTGCACTGTTAATTCTGGAGTCC
This sequence comes from Squalus acanthias, assembly GCA_030390025.1. Taxonomy (NCBI): domain Eukaryota; kingdom Metazoa; phylum Chordata; class Chondrichthyes; order Squaliformes; family Squalidae; genus Squalus; species Squalus acanthias. The sequence goes on along the minus strand of CM059426.1, from coordinate 152,979,080 downwards.
CCCTAGGATCTGTCCTTGGCCTCGCCCAGATTTCTCATCTACATGCTGCCCCTTTGGCAACATAATCTGAAAACGCGCCAGGTTCCACGGGTACACTGTCAAGACCCAGCTTTATCTCTCCCCTCCACTGCCTCAGTGTTGTCAGACTGCTTATCCGACATCCAGTCCTGGATGAGTCGAAATTACCTCCAATTAAACACTGGGAAGACCAAAGCGATTGTCTTTGGCCCCCACCACAAAGCCAAGTTCCCTAGCCACCGATTCCATTCCCCTCCCTTGCCACTGCCTCAGGCTGAACCAGTATGTTGACAATCGCTGCGTCCTAATGGACCCTGAGCTGAACTTCTGACCCCCATAACCTTCTCATCACCAAGACCGCCTATTTCTAACTCCATAATATCACCCATCTCCACTCCTGCCTCAGCCTATCTGCTGCTTAAATACTCATCCACCTGCTTGTGTTACTTCGAGTCTCAACTATTCCAATACTCTCCTGGCCAGCCTCCCACCTTCAACCCTCCATGAACTTCAACTCATCCAAAACTCTGTTGCCAGCATCCTTACTCACACCAAGTCCCATTCACCTTGCTGCCTACATCGACTCCCGGTTCACCAACGCCTCGATTTTAAAATCCTCATCTTCATGTTCAAATCCCCTTATGGCCTCGCCCCTCCCTATCTTTGTAAGCTCTTACAGCCCTACAACCTTCTGAGAACTTTGCGTTCCTCCAATTGGCCTCTTGTGCATCCACACTTGCTTCGTCCTGCTATTAGCGACTGAGCCTTCGGCTGTCTAGGTCCTAAGCTCTGGAATTCCTTTTGTACCCTCTCCGCCTCTCTTCCTCCTTCAAGACACTATTGAATACCTACCTCACCAATCTTTTGATGACCTGCTCTTGTGTTGCTTTGGATCGATGTAAATTTTTGTCTGATTACACTCCGGTGAAGCGCTTGGGGACATTTTACTATGATAAAAGTGTCACATGTACATTGCTGTTGTGCTTTGTAGGTAGAGAGGTTTGGGGAGTCAGGTGTAGAGCCACAGGCCACTGATTACCCAGCCCCTAAACTAATGATTTAGACTTGAATGTAAGGGGTATGATAAAGAGGTTTGCAGATGATACTAAAATCGGCTGTGTGGTTGATAATGAAGAAGAAAGCTGTAGACTGCAGGAAGATATCAATGTACTGGTCAGGTGGGCAGAACAGTGGCAAATGTAATTCAATCCGGAGAAGTGTGAGGTAATGTATTTGGGGAGGGCTAACAAGGCAAGGGAATACACATTAAATGGTAGGACACTGAAGTGTGGAGGAACAAAGGGACCTTGGAGTGCATGTCCACAGATCCCTGAAGGTAGCAGGCCAAGTAGATAAGGTGGTTAAGAAGGCATACGGAATACTTGCCTTTATTAGCTGAGGCATAGAATACAAGAGCAGGGAGGTTATGCTTGAACTGTATAAAACACTAGTTAGGGTACTGTGTACAGTTCTCGTCGCATTATTACACATTATTACAGGGACGGAGGAGATTTACAAGGATGTTTCCTGGACTGGGTTTTTAGCTACGAGGAAAGATTGGATAGGCTGGGTTTGTTTTCTTTGGAACAGAGGAGGATTTAATTGAGGTGTATAAAATTATGAGGGCCTAGATAGAGTGGATAGGAAGGGGTCAACAACCAGGGGGCATAGATTTAAAGTAACTGGTAGGAGGTTTAGAGGGGATTTGAGGGGAAATTTCTTCACCCAGAGGTGGTGGGGGTCTGGAACTCACTGCCTGAAAGGGTGGTAGAGGCAGAAACCCAAACCACATTTAGAAAGTGCTTGGATGTGCACTTGAAGTGCTGTAACCTACAGGGCTACGGACCAAGAGCTGGAAAGTGGGATTGGGCTGGATAGCTCTTTATCGGCCAGCGCGAACACAATGGGCCGAAATGGCCTCCTTCCGTGCTGTAAATTTCTATGATTCTACAATCATGACATTTATGTAACTATTCCAGTTGAGTTTCTGGTTAATGGTGACCCCACAGGATAGAAATTAGGTGGGACTTAGCGATGGAAATGCTATTGAATGTCATGGGGATGTGGTTAGACTCTCCCTTGTTGGAGATGGCCATTGCCTGGCACAAATGTTACTTGCCACTTATCAACCTAAGTTTGGCTGTTACCAAGGTCTGCTGTCTGTGGGCATGGACTGCTTTATTATCTGAGGAATTGCAAATGGAGCTGAACACTGCAATCATCAGCAAACAGCCCCACTTCTGATCTTATGATGGAGGGAAGGTCATTGATGAATCAGCTTGAGATAGATGGGCCGAGGACCCTTCCCTGAGGAACTACTGTAGCGATGTTCAGGGGCTGAAATGAATGGCCTCCAACAACCACAACCATGTTCCTTTGTGCCAGGTATGACTAACTACTGGAGGGGTCCTTCTGAGTCCCATTGATTTCAATTTTACGAAGGCTCCTTGGTGCCGCATGTTTGAATGTTGCCTAGATGTCAAAGGCAGTCACTCTCGGCTTTACAACATTAACAACACTCCAAAAGTACTTCATTGGCTGTAAAGCGCTTTGAGACGTCCGGTGGCCGTGAAAGGCGCTATATAAATACAAGTCTTTCTTTCTTTACCTCTGATATACAGCTCATGTCCATGCTTGGACCAAGGCTATAATGAGGTCTGGAGCCAATTGGCCCTTGTGGAACCCAAACTGAGCATGAGTGAGCAGGGTATTGCTTGATAGCACTGTTGATGGCACCTTCCATCCCTTTGCTGATGATTGAAAGGAGGCTGATAGGGCGGTAATTGACTGGGGTGGATTTGTCCTGCCATTGGAAACAGTTTCTCTTTATTTACTCCATCTAAATCCTTCATGATTTTAAACATCTCTAACAAATCTCCTCTTAGCCTTTTCTGCTCCAAGGAGAACAACTCCAGCTTCTCTAGTCTATCCACTTATTATTCTGCATGCAACTTGAATATAATAATATTTGTGATTAGACTTATCAATGCCCTGTTAATTTTGCTCTTTTAATACGTAATGTTCATTCACTCATTTTAGTTTTGTTGAGCGGAAAGACCCTTTCAGTTCAGCTGGCCAGCCCTGAAATGCAAAAAAACTGTCCTGTTAAGTCCTGATGTTTCAAGCCTCAAGATTTCTAACGGCCGATTTTTGGTCGGGGTAGGGAGGAAGGAGAAGGCTGCATTGAATAATTCCAAAGACTGGGGATGAAAAACCGTGCCTTGGGCGGGGGGGAAAGAATGGGGGGGGGGGCAGGTGTTCCCTGTCCGAAAAACCCACACCCAAAATTAACACAAGAACACAAAAAATAGGCGGAGTAGGTCACACAGCCCCTCGAGCCTGCCCCGCCACCCAACAAGATCATGGCCGATCCTCCACCTCAACTCCACTCCCGCCCAATCCCCACACTCCCCGACCACCCCCAGCGCCCAAAAATTTATCGCTCCCAGTCCTGGGGCAGAGAATCCCAAAGACCCACAACCCTCCGAGCAAAGAAATCTTTCCCCACCTCAGTCCCAAAGGGTCAACCCCCCACCCTGAGACCATAAACCCCAGCCCTAGACCCCCCATCCAGAGGAAACAGCCACCCAGCCCTTCTTCAAATACATGATGTAGAAGTCTTAATTTCTCTGCATCTCCCCCAAGTTTGTGAATTCTAGCTTAGCTGGAGGATGCCCTTACCCTTTGCACCATCTTCCCCCACCCCCCACTGTGCTGCTACCATGACAACCAGAGCCCTCTTCACCTCGATGGCAATATTTCAATCCTGAATGGCGATACTAGCCTATAGGCATCAGCTGATTGAAGCATGGTGATATACTGAAAATAATCTTGTTCTTGATGACCAGACTCTTCCACGTACAGAATTCAGAAAATTTCTTTTAAAAAGATAGTATTCAAGCTAAAACTTAGAGTGGACACCAAATCTGACTCTGGGCACCTTCAAGTGGGAATGACTGAACACGAGAATGGGGTAAGTTCCCCCGCTCGCACACTTCCACTAGAACAGCACATATTTAGCACATCAGATCTTCTCAGCTGAAGTAAGCAACGACGTAGAGTCTCTTACTGCATTTGGTGAACTTAAAAACAGTTCTGTGTCAAGCCCACGGAACTTAACTGCATGCGAACAGAGCCTACGTAACCATGACTATGCTACGAAGGGATTTCTTCACTGGGAATCTGTGCAACGGAACCGGGAGTTTCAGCCACGTTTACTGCCCAAGGCGATCTGAGTCAGCGCCCGATCACATGTGGCTGGACAAATATTTGTCCCAGGTTGTAGTTTGAAACTAACCAGCCAGGTAAAAATATTATTCCCATTTCTTTTTATAAAAAAAACCAAAAATCATGTATATAATTTTTTGGAATTTTTTTTGAGCATGTGGCATTTTATAAACAATCCTTGCACCTCACTGCAAAAATCAGAATTCCATAGAAGCCCTCCAACATTTAAATCAGGTGTCACAATTTTTCCACAGAGCTATTATAAATAGTTTGTAGAATTGATGGAGTTTTAAAATCTGATATTGGGAGCTGGGTCTGCATTGGAGGAGCTCTGCACAGTCCTTGTGGAGACCAAATCCCATCTTCACATGGAGGACACCCTCCATCATGTTGTGTTGCGCTCCCACCGTGCTAAGTGGGATAGATTAACAGAGCTAGCAGCTCAAAACTGGATGCTGATTAGTACCTAAGTTGCACAGACCTTGGATCCAACCTGGGACTTTAGTGGTCTGCATGAATCAGCTACTCACTGAATAAACTTGCTAAGCCATCAGAGAAACCATTGCCAAAACATCTTAAGTGGCTGCTCAGGTCTCAGTTGGTAAGAAGGCCATAATTATAAATGCATCAGCAAACCAAACTCCATCGAAAACCTGAGAAACACTTTGACCAGTTTCAAAAAGGAATTAAAAAAATTAACCCAATGTCTCAAAGAAGGCATTTGAAGTTGGTTTAAAATCTAGCAAGACATTGTTCTTAAAATGATAAGCACTTTTTAACTGATACACAAGTATGACGCATAGAGTGGTTTTAGTTTAGCTTTTGAAAGTGACTAGCATTTGGGAGGGAAGCAGAGAAAAAAAACTGGTATATTTTAAAATTTCACAACTTTTAAGTAAAAGGTGACATAAATAGTGACTAAGGAATTTAATTTTAACATGTTAAAAAGCAGTGCAGACAAGAAAACAAATTTCTTAAGTTCCAATTATGAAACCATAATATGCATAAACATTCAAGAACGTTCAGACTGACTTGAGTAAATCTTGTCAGATGCAGTAGCCCAATCAAACACGTACAACCAAATTGACTTATCTACGTTAATCCCTCACTGATAAACTGGCTCCTTTTGAATGACAGTTTAACAGACCCTCGTGGAGACTTGAAAGAAAATGCAAATAGATCATCTGTCTAGCATCCTCCTGGAGAAAGTCCATTGTTTATACAAATTCATCAGGGACTAATCTAGTAATGGCTCCACTAGTGTGTGATAAAAACATGGAGGAAATTTTGCTATTTGTTGAGCCTTAAAAACTGTACTATGATTATTATAAGTCTGTTTAATGTCAAAAGACTTCTTTTTTTAAATGGTGTATGCAGATAATATCAAATGTATATCACTGACAAATTCAGCTTTTTAATGTTAGGGCTATAAGCTGGTAAAAACGCATACTAGAAAAATATTGTTAACAATGAAACAGTAGCAATGTATCTATGGTTGCAGTATAGTTTGTAAGTTTAAAAGTATTTAATTTAGGAAACAATTTACACAGCTGCACATCAATCTAAAACAGTATGCAAAGTTGTATAAGAAAATCATCAATTTTATTTGAGGTAATTCAAAGACTTAAAATACCAGCATTTTACAGGCCGCTACCAAAATCAAATGCCATTAGTCGTTTATTATACAGCTAAATTTTTACTACACTATAAATATTCACAATGTAGTTTGATTTTTAACACTACAGTATCAATAAAGATCTGTAACATAGAAAAAAATTATACCATAGGATATGTTCTGCCATATCATAAAAGGGTTAATATTAGCATACTGGAGAGGGCAAGGTGTAACACGGTTATGTCAACAGCACACATTTTGAGTGGTTATATTGCGGCAGTGTCAGATAGTTTCAGCAATCGCTTTTGTATGAAAAGCAGATGTACTTAGCTCTTCAAAAAATACTATAACCTTCAAAAGAACAGAAAAAACTCTAATTTTCCAGCCATAATCCCAAAGAGCCACTTTGTTGTACAGTCAGGAACTGCCTGAAAACAACCTTTATGGTGTTCTAACAAAAACTTCTCTAATCCAGTAAATTAAACTCAAAACACTTAGGTTAATATTGTGTAAGTGCTTTGAGGAAAGGATGGCTGTTGCAAATACTTTCTAAATTACAATAAAACACTTTATGTAGCATTTAAGCACGAGTTATTAATCTGCTCTCACCACACCTGTACTGAAAAAAGTCAGATTTACCTGTAGGTTCAACAGCAGTGTCCTCTGCAGAGTCTGTAGTAGAGACCACACTAACAGCATCTGTAGTAGCAGGAGTAACCGTTTCACTTCCAACAGCAATCAGAGGTCTTTTAGGAGCTACCACAACACTTCTATAAAAAAAATAATTAAATCATTAATAAATAAGGTACAGAAGTAACTCCACTGATGCTGATAACTTACATTTGCAGTCTTGAACATAGAAAAACATCCCAAGATGCTTCACAGAAGTGCAAAAAAACATTGCTTACAATATTGTCTACAAAGGTAATGGAACATCCTACATTATCCCAGCAGAGGTCTGGAAGCATTAATAAAATTCCTTTGAAAAGTCTGGCAGTAACTATAGTTACCACATTTCTGATGCCAACTGTAGCTTTCTTTGTGCCTGCTACACACAAAGAGACACCATTCTAGTAGGGCACAAACATACTGGTCAAGCTTAATCTCCTGTGAAAAGGTATTCAAAATGCACATCCCTAAAAAGCAATGCCTGTATAATATTGGGAATCCCTAAACAACCATCTTACACAAAGCCTACTCATTAGAAAATGGAAAAATGAAATAGTGATCAACATTGATGAATCAGATATTTTCTCATTTCTATTGGTCTTCCCCATCATATGTAACTCACCATTCAAGAGGGCAGGAAGCCAATTTGCTTCAAAACCTCTCCCAATGGCACCTTTGACCAGTTGTTTAGTGGTGTGCTTGTGCCCAGGGATGATTTGCCCTTAATGTTGCCTCTTCTAGTGAGAAAAAACAAAATTGCCTTGCCTTCACTTGGACCCCAATTAAGCCAAGGAAAAACTTCAAATGCTAGAAATTAAAATAAAAAACAGAAATTTCTGGAAATATACAGGTCAGTCAGCATCAATTCTGAAGGCTACACACCCAAAATATCATAACTCATCTTTTGTCTTTACAGATGCTAACTGACCTGATGTGTTTTTCCAACATTTTCTCGTTCCACTTAGACCCTCCTTCTCATAGCAGAGCCATGAGGAGCTGGTTCTATTGACAAATCCTGGATATGAACACACATCTCACCATTTTGTGGCACAGCATTTTCAGACACCAAAATATTGTGGCAGGGAGCTGCCCGATAGTAATTCATTTTCAAAGAATGCCTGCTATTTCAAGATAATCCAAAACATTGTAGTATCTGTGGTTCTGTATTGTCCCTAAATTATCCTACCAACTAAAGCATTCCAACCATTCTAACCTTCCAAATTCATACAGGATAGAATAGAAGAGGACAACAATTTTTGACATGCAAGTTGAGGCCAGGTAAGATACGCAATAACCTATTTCTATATATGTTCTGTTCCACTGGTTAGATTATGCTAATAAATGGAGAAATACGACCTAAACTATTAATACAAGACAAAAAGATGTCGATCTGGCCATGTGTAAGAGTTATTATGTCAAAATATTGCCTAACAAATTTCAAAACAATATTGGTCCTTTGTTACTCCAAATATTCTCTGAAGAATATTGGGGTAGAGTTTCCGCTTTAAGTGCAATCGGCGCAAATTGCGTCAAAAATTGCACCCGTTTTGAAAAGTTGCCCCCCCCGACCCCAGAGTTTCCGCTCACTCATTTGCACACCGAACACCAAATCTGCTATGAACCAGCGCAATCGAGCAGCGTTTTGCTTTAAAAAAATATTCCTCGATATATTTCAGAGTGGTAACTTAGTAAAGTTTGATTAATGCAGCTGAAAATGCGTTTATATCACATTTTAAATCACAGTGTCAATTCACCACCTGCAAGTAACCCAATTTTAAATTACTGAAAATGACTTAAAAAAATATACAAAACTATTTTCTAGTTAGACTGGGGTGAGTTCCTTAGGAAATTTTAAAAAATCATTCAAAACGTAGCTATTCGTGTTGTTACGCCCAAAAGATCCAAGTTTATTTCTGAAGCCTCCTCAAAGGCCTGCAAACGAGTGCAATTAGCAGAAACTCCCAATGGTGATTAATTCATCCTGGGGTTGTGGCCTTTTTGTGGATGAGGCCTGCTTCTCGCGCAATGTTTTTAAAACTACAACAACTTGTATTTATATAGCGCCTTTAACGTGGTAAAACGTCCCAAGGCGCTTCACAGGAGCGTTAACAATATTTGACACCAAGCCACATAAGGAGCTATTAAGGCAGATTGGTCAAGGAGGTAGGTTTTAAGGAGCGTCTTAAAGGAGGAAAGAGGTAGAGAGGCACAGAGGTTTAGGGAGGGAATTCCAGTGCTTAGGGCCTTGGCAGCTGAAGGCATGGCCGCCAATGGTGGAGCAATTAAAATCAGGGATGAGTAAGTGGCCAAAATTGGAAGAGCGCAGAGATCTCGGAGGGTTGCCGGGCTGGAGGAGGTTACAGAGATAGAGAGGGACAAGGCCATGGAGGGATCTGAAAACAAGGATGAGAATTTTAACATCGAGGCGCTACTTAACCAGGAGCCAATGACTTGGTGAGAGTTAGGACACGGGCAGCAGAGTTTTAGATGATCTCAAGATTATGGCGGTTGGAAGATGGAAGGACAGCCAGGAGTGCAAAGGCATAGATGAGGGTTTCAGCAGATGAGCTGAGGCAGGGGCAGTCTCGGGCACTGTCACAGAGGTGGAAATAGGGGGTCTTAGTGATGGCATGGATGTGTGATTGAAAGCTCATGTCGGGGTCAAATATGACACCAAGGTTGCGAACAGTCTGGTTCAGCCTCATACAGTTGCCAAGGAGAGGGATAGACTCAGTGGCTATGGAACGGAGTTCGTGCCAGGGACCAAAGACAATGGTTGGAGGAAAATTCTGCTCATCAGTACAAGATGTCAGACAAGCAGTTAGACAATTTAAAGACAGTGGACAGGTCGAGAGAGGTAGTGGTGAGGTAGAGCTGGGTGTCGTCAGCGTACATGTGAAAACTGACGGTGTTTTCGAATGATGTCACCAAGGGGCAGCATTTAGATAAGAAATAGGAGGGGGCAAAAGATCACGGAAATTCAAGGTACGCTGAATACAATTTGCGCTTAAAATTCCACAATCTTTTGCGCCAGTTACGCAGATATCGGGGGAATTGCGCCGAAAAAAATCAGTGCAATTGAGAGGAAACTCCAGGCCATTGTGTTGTATTCTATTATTTAATAGATCTGAATAAGAAAATGAAGGCATTTTTCCCCCCATGACGTTTATTGAGACATAGAAATCTAGCTAGTTCTGATGAAGGGTCTTCGACCTGAAACGTTAACTCTGTTTCTCTCTCCACAGATGTTGCCTGGTCTGCCCAGTTTTTCCAGCATTTTCTGTTGTTGTTAGAAATCTAGCTAATTGGGTAAATGCTTAAAGTTGATAAATGTCTGGCTCCCACAGCAGTGCTTATTGTAAATTATCAGGTGTTAACTGTAAGTCTAGACTGTACTTAAATCAGCATGCAATTTATACAGTCTCTACTTCCACAAACAAATGCATAATCTCACTATGACATTCATTTCAACAGTTGTGATGGCTGGCATAAAAAGATTCCCCAAAAGGTAATGACCAAGTACATTTGTCAAGACCACTTTTTTCACTCAATTCAATATATGAGAGATCAAGTAAAGGCGGACACTATTTACTAAACTGAATTTTCATACATCTTCCTTTGCATAACCACAACATATTTTGGTTTTCTCCAACATACAATTACTAAGATCATGTTATACAACTCCTAACACATGCCTTCAGGGATTCTAAGCAAGGTGTCCGAGTGACGTTAACAAATCTATTAGCAATACTTCGTAACATTCTTTATATACATATTCAAAATTAAAACAGGGGCTAGAGCTATACTGTATTTTAAAATTAATTGTGTATAAACTATTAAATTCAAACCTACTCCATTGTATTGCACTAATTTCTTAAATTATTACCCATATGTTCATTAAATTACAATTAACAGATATATAAAGTATCTAAAATTAATGCAAAATTCTACATAACGTAGCCATAAATTTAAAGGATTAGTCAATTTTTCAAGCACAGTGTATACAAATGAATACAGTGCAGATTTAATCTGGGTAGAACACATGAAAATCATAAAACAATTGTTCCAGGACTAATTTGCAGATCGACTTAACTCATCAGAAGTCACATTCATGATAACACTACTTCAAAGACAATGGCCCAGATATTCCGATCCCTACAGGTGGGTACGCGCTGTGTACCCACCCGTAGGGACATCGGAAATGCTGGTTTCAGGCATGCACAGCGCACGTGCTGAAAACCGGCATTTCCGATCTGTCAAGAATGGTCTTGACAGATCCTCTGGCTGCCCTGGAGTATAGGCCTCTGCGGGCTGATAGTTCCGCTTTTTGGAGACCCTCCATCCGCAGAAAACCCTTACAATTCTTACGCCTGGTAAGGCCTGCTTTTACCAGGATAAGAGTTGAAAAAAAGTTTTTTTTTTTTTAAAAAGTCACTGATTTATCATTTAAAAATACTTTTTTAAAAAAAGTTTATTTTTAGCCCCGTAAAAAAACTATTTTTTTCAAAAAATTAAATTTTTCTTTAAAATACTTAATTTATTGTAATTTCAAGTCATTTTAAAAATGTGATTTTTTTTTTAATTTATTTAAAGTTTTACTATGTTTTTTCATTGATCTCCATTCATATATTTGACAGGTCTTCCTGTCAAATGTATGAAGGGAGATTCCCTTGTGATTGGCTCCCCATGGCCCACGTGATCCCAGGGACGCTGCGAACTACCTGCGCCTCTGGGATATGTGGGCCCTGCGCACTTCAAGTTTGGTGAGGCCCAGGAGCAGAAGCGTGTGCGTCCCGGGAGCCCTCAGGTAAGGGCGCAGATTTTTCCAGATCGCAGGCCTCCGCCCGCGGGAGGCCTGCGATCGGAAAACACGGGCCAATAAGATTGCAGGCATTCTTTCACTTGTGCTGAGCTATGCAAAAGACTGATAACTTGTGAGGCTTTTCATACCTGTGAAAGAGCAACTAATTGTTCATGAGCTATTTTTACATTCTATACATCTCAGAAGCATTTTAGTACTACACAATTTTTAAGTGTAATTTTTGTCATGACATTGATCATAATTAATTTTTCAAAAATGGGATAAAAAACCCATAGGAACTAAAGGAATGCATCAATTGAACTGTCCCCTACCAGCAATACTAGAAATTAAAAAATATATATTTGAAGTTTGTTACCCACAATACTTGACCTGTATGTATAAAAGATTTTGAAAAAAAATTATAGGCCTTCCTCACTGCATAATTTCTACAAACACCCTCAACTGAAGGGTGAGTTGCACTATGTACTTCAAAAACAGAGCATTTCCAGTGAGAATCTTATCTGGTGCAGATAAGATGAAACATTGCAATCTAAGGCAATGCAGTCAATTTTTGAACCCTTGAGATTTGAGGTTATATACTCCGGTAGATATGGAAATGAACATTCTGGGAAAATCGTAATTCTGTGTCAAAACATATACAACCATCTAAAAGAAAAGGAAGGTTGTTCATGAATATTTTTGAATTCATTTGAAATATACAAAAAGGACCATCTGATTAGTAAAAAAGTATTAGATGCATAAAGTCTTTTTTTAAATAAGTAATATTTTACCTCCATCTCTTCTGAGGTTATTTTTATTTCAATATAACAGTGCACCCCTAACTCATTTGTCCAGCCTCCCTCCATTCGGTCTCCTGGTCTGGCACAATGACAAATGGGGTAGACAGTCTATCATGACTGTCTCTGTACCACATGCTGCATAGGAAATGCAGGAAACAGGTTGTTTCACTGCTTTTCATAATATTGAATTCATAAAAAGAAGGAAAATACTTGAATTTGGCAGGCAGGTTGTAGCTAATAGAATTACAATATTATAAATTCAACCATTAACAAATCCTGCCTAAGGCATCTTTAACCTAAGTATTCAACTTTTGAGATGCATACCACAATCTATGCTCCTTTCCAAATGCCCTAAATAAATATTACTTGCCTGCTGGCTACAAGTATACTACTGTAAAAATATTAAACATTTATTTTAACTCAGGCTTAGAATTTTAACTGTATCAGTAAACTTTGTTAAAACGTTTGTGATGCTGAATCAGACCGTACAGTTGAGATTTCCTCAAGTGAAATTTTAAGTTTAAAATTTTATGCGCTAAATAAAGGAATAATTCCCTACAAGCATTTCTACAGGTTTGAAGACAACGAATATTCCAAATTAATCATACCAGAATTGTGTTGTGTGGAAAAAAGAACTGATGTTCTAAACATGCAATTTCGATCTTTGCATCTGGTCTGCTCCAGAAGCATGGGTGGCTGGGAACAAGCGCAGCATTTGATAGAAAGACCAGACAAGACACAAGGCTCCATCAAGATAACATCGCACACCCAGCACCTATTCACCAATGATGTGAATCTCCACATCAGATAACAAAAAGCTTTGGCATGGGATTGAACCAAGATGCACCTTGTTTAAAAGTCTACTAGAAATGAGAGACTCAGCAGGCAGCACTCACTAAGCTGTTACTGTATGTTTTCCAGCTATGGCTGGCAGTAGAGCTTGATAATCCTTAAGATATGAGGAGAGTTTGGATTTCTGACAAGGCATTCCTTAGATAAATGCAGGATCAGAGAGATGTCTTGAAATTCCCATAGATATTACACTGTCAGGCTACTGAATGGAGTCTGCATTTAACAAGGTGTCTTTTCCAAAGAGACATTAACTTGCTGACTCACCAAGTAATGTTGCTGGTCCTAGACAATGAATTAAATCTAAACCAGATTCGAAACTTTCCAAAGTACTGATACCTGAACATGGAAAGTTGCTTGCGATTACATTCCGCCCTCATCCTCTATGTACAGTTAGCAATTTCTCCATCTGTACTTTAGAAATCTGCAATTCGAAGCATTGCAAACATTTGTCTCTATATAACAGAGAAACATTTTCCAATGGTGATCAAATGGTAGAGTAATACATAGTTGATCATCATTGTAACACATCAGTAGTAGTTAACAATTCCTTTGATACTATAGTTACTGTGCTCCAAATTTTCTCTTGTTTAAGGACTCCAACATTGCTGTTGGCCCAAATTTGCAGAAAATCCTTTCAGGGTAAGGGAACATACCCGTTTGTTTTCCTTCTTTACCTTCCCTATTTGCTCTGCACCAACTATTGCTTAAAGAGATGCAGAAACAAGGGATCTGGTAGAAAGCCTCTACCAATGTCACCATTTGTTTTTCTCTCCCACCCCCTCACCATCCACATTGCCAATTCTCTTGCATTTTCTCCCTCCTGAGGACACTGACTCATGCTGGGGAATGCTTCCATGGAAACATGGAAGGCATTCATGCGTGAACCTTGACAGTGCATGCCTGCACGCTATTCAACTACAAAGGCATTGCATCAAAACCTGCTCATGTTCTCAACTGACATTACTTGTTATCAAGAGTCCCTGGATAATAATCGGGAGCATGAACTCTGATTTATTTTCTTCCTCTCTCTAACCCAAGCAGACAGAGACCAGTTACAGCGCCCTATAATTTCTCGAGCAGAGATCAGCTGTCCAGCACAAACCAAGAAATGGACCAAGTACTTCCTGTTCTGAAAACAGAAAATACTGGAAACACTCAGGAGGTCAGGCAGTATCGGTGGAGAAAAAAAAAAGGTAGGATTAATGTTTCAGGTTGATGACCTCTGATGAAAGGTTATCAACCTCAAACATAAACCCCATCTTTTTTTCCTCTCTGCACAGATGCTGCCTGACCCACTGTTTCCAGATTTTCTATTTTTATTTTAGATTTCCAGCATCTGCAGTATTTTGGTTTTTGTTCTTTCTGGCCTGCATTGCTCAGTGTGATACAAAGCTGTGTATTTACCCACCAAGACTTCAGGAAGTCAACGCCACTTACGAGTTAGCTGCTAAGAGGTACAAGACAACAGGCTCTATGATGACCAACTGCGATGTATCGTCTCTCCCTGTTGGTGAGCAGCTGATTTTCAATCAGCAACTCCTCACTGCTACAAAACTGAGGTCAAATAATCAGCCGAGTTATAGTCCACAAGCATGACCGCCGCCATCACCGCACCCCCCTCCCTCCATCCACCACATAAAGCACCACTTCATGGTGCTGCATGCTGAGGCTCCAATTCTCCACAATTACAATTCAATAATAACTTGTATTTAGATAGCAGCTTTAGCATAAAGAGCGTCCCAGAGTGATTCACAAGGACAATAGGAGGGTTGACTAAAGGCTTGGTCGAAGAATGGGGCTTTAAGAATGTTTTTAAAGGAAGAGAGGTAGGTGGAGAAAATACATCATTTTATTCTAGGTAGTTTTGTAACATGTTACCACCCTAGTTTGGTAGGGACTTTGTTCTATAAATGTTAGGCATTCCCCATACTCTGTAGGAAAATACCTGAGCTTGATGAGTTCTGTAGAAACCATATGCGGATAACACAGAACATCATGACATTGCAGACATGCAGTCACACATGATTACCTACTCCTGTAACAAAGTCCCGGGACTAATGCCATTTTGCCAGTTTATTATGACCTGAAGCTAAACAAACTAGGAACTTTACAATAACCCCCACCTCCCAGACTAGGTCCCAGTTAGACTTATAGGAACTGGTGAATGTGATTGTGAAGAATCCATTGGGGAGAAACTGGTCCTCGTCATTTCTGTTCTTGGATGAAAAATGAGCATTGGGGAACCACCAAATTTCTGTTGGGATCTCTCACGCCTGATCTCTCCCGGAAATTAGCTGTCTGTCAAATTGGAAGTCGGTGACTTCCAAGTGTGCCATGTGCCTGCAACAAGCGCAAGGCACCTTGCATATGCAAATCGGGGTTCTAACCCATGTCGGACAACAAAAAGTGAATTTTTTGGGGCCGAATATTCCAATCGGAGGCTTCCTGCGTGCGGATGCCTCCGATCTGGAAAAATCTACGAACTTACCTGCTGGCTCCGTAGGTCCCGGCACTTCCAATCCTGGGCCTCTCCTGGTCCGCACGCGCGGTTTGCAAGCGCCCCTGGGATCACGTGGGCCATAGGGAACCAATCAAAGAAGGGAATCCCCCTTCACACTTTTGACAGTTCTCTACACATAGATCTGACAAAAGTATGAATGGGGATCACTTAAAAAAGTTAAATGTTAAATAATTATTTTTTTTAAATCACGTATTTAAAATTAGTTAAAATTACATTAAATTAAAATTAAAGTTTTTTTTACAGGGCTAAAAATAAACTTACCTTTTTAAAAAAAAGTATTTTTAAATTATAAATGAGTGGGGAAAAAAATTATATTTTTACTTTTTTAAACTCTTATGCTGGTAAAAGCAGGCCTTCCAGGCCTTACGCCTGCTTTTAACAGGCGTAAGATTTTTAAAGATTTTCAGCGGGCAGAGGTTGTGCAGAAAGCGGAACTCTCTGCCCGCGGAGGCCCTTTCCCCGGGCAGGCGGATGATCTGTCAAGAGAATTCTTGACAGATCGGAAGTGCCGGTTTTCAGCGCATGCCTGAAACCGGCACTTGCGAGGCCCCTACGGGTGTGTATACACCTCGGACACACGCGTGGGGGTCGGAATATCTGGCCCAATGTATTTTCATTTTCATGCAGCCAGAAGGAGCAGCTATAAACTCGTCATGGTTCCACAACAATACTGCGGACCCCTGCCAGCCTGGGCTTGCACCCTCCGGTTCACCTCTACCCCACTCCCAAGACCTACACACGGCCAGACAAATTTCCTAAGGCCCTGATCAGCAAGCTGCATCGGGACATCCGAGTGAAGTCTGCAGCTCACCAGTTTTATGCAGATGAGGTCGGAGGCCCAATTTCCAGTGAGCCTTAGGTTGACAGCTTCAGGCACGCCTTCCAGTCGTGACGCCCATTTCACGGCAGTTTCCAGCGCTACATGATTTTCTCTCATCCATATTATTTGAAGACGTGATAATGTAGATAAATCCACATCCTCCACGCTACTTCCATAATATTAGCTCTCAAGACTAATCTCCAAAGTCAATGGGCCGGATTTTGCGACCCATGCGCTGAAAACCGGCACTTGCGATCGGTCAAGAATTCTCTTGACAGATCCTCCGCATGCCCAAGAAAAGTGCCTCTGCGGGTGGAGAGTTGCGCTTTTTGCACAACTTCCACCCGCTGAAAGCCTGTCAAATTCTTACGCCTGGTAAAAGCAAGCGTAAGGCCTGCTTTTACCAGCTTAAGAGTTTAAAAAAAATAGAAAAATGAAATTTGATAAATCATTTATAAATTAAAAATACTCTTCAAAAAGGTAAGTTTATTCTTAGCCCCGTAAAATCATTTAATTTTTTTTCAAAAAATTACATTTTTGTTTCAAATATTGAATTAAATGGCATTTTAATTAATTTTATATGTATTTTTTTTTTTTAATTTATTTAATGGGTTGGTGTATTTTTTTTTAGGTGATCCCCATTCATACTTTTGACAGTTCTGTACATACAGAACTGTCAAAAGGTTGAATGGGGATTCCCTTCTTCCATTGGTTGGGCCGGCCCACGTGATCCCAGGAGCGCCTGCAAACCGCATGCACCCCTGGGTTACATGGGGCTCTGCCCGCGCGGACCCGGAGAGGCCCAGGCGCGCAAGCCGCCATTCTTCCCGGGCCACCAGGTAAATTCGTAGACATTTTGCAGGTCGGAGGCGTCCGCCCACGGGAAGCCTCCGATCGCAAATGTTAGCCCAATGTTCTGTGGCAGTTAAATCTAGCTTGTAATATTCAGTAAATTCATGAGGCTTGCTCCATGTGGCAGGTTATATATGTTTTCAATTGAAATCTGAGACACACCCAGAAAGCAGGAGTGGAATAGGTGAAACCAACCCCAGGCTCCTCCCTGGCATGATCATAGCAGTGTAGGATGTTAGTTAGCCCCGAATCCTTGCAGAACAGAAAATGAATAACTGTCAACACTGCCTAAATTACTGCATATGAGCATCTATATAGTGGAAATGATGTTCCAGTCCTGACTTTTCTGGTGGCAGTTAAAATAATGGGACAATTTCTCAACCAAAATACAACTTGGAAGGAGCCTAAGGACTGCCTTCTTAGAATACAAAAATCAAATAATAGATATACAAGGAGGAATGGCAGTTCACAAATTATGCAAGCCAAAACCAACATCAACAAGGCAGTTTTCCACCTAAGAAACAAACTCTCTCATCCAAAAAGAGGTTCAAATAGTGGGTAAATTAACTTGTGAAGAACTAAATTAAGGTACTAACTGGGAGTGGAGTTGCTCAGCAATACTCTAAAGTTATATTAGGTCCCATATTATTCGACTAATAGTTACCATGAGGCGAAATCTGCCCTAGATTTACATAGAACTCTGTGCTGAAATGGTTTTGATGCCAGTTGCACCAACATCCTTTTAATGCTGGTCAATGCTTGGCAACAAGAGACATATGATGCCAGCACCATCTCCACATCAGACACTGGGAGTCCTTGGCATTGAATAAAGTAGTCAAGTCCTCTGCACCTTATTATTCCAGTGTTTTCTCAGCACAATTGGCATCAATGTGTGTTTACTAGATAGCTGGATGTCTTAGGCCAACTGTGCTTGCCTATCCTGTTCTGAAGAACACAGGAAGCACATTGCCCCAGAATTTGCTAGAGCAGGGCATCTCGTGATGAGCGCTGTGAGTTGGATTGTTTTCCTCACCCTTCAGCGACAATTATTTTCGCGCCGCAAATTGCTGGAATTGCGAGTTGATAACGGTGCGAGGTCAACGGGGCATCTGGGAGCTTGGTGAACGACGGGACCAATAGTCTCTCTCTTTAACCAATTAAATTTAATGAGTTGAATGGTTAGCAAAGCTCTGACCTATCAGCGTGAACATATTACTTAAGCAAAGTTTATCACCAAATTACATGCACGAAAATGTGTAGTTCTAAGTCTTGCCTATAGAACATGACAAACATATGAATAAGACAGCCTCCTGCCTAGGGCTCAAATTTAAATTGTTTCTTTAATTCATGTGTTACTTGTGGAATCAGCATGGCGATTGTAGGTTACTTGCAAATTAATAGACCCATGTACTTTGAGGGGGTGTTGGGGAGGGGTTAACTAAATCCTGACAAGCTGAAATTAATGTAGCATCGACTTTACTTCCAGCCATAATCAGTTAAACAAATCAGTTTAACTTGTATCCTGCTTGTGTGGCATGTGCAGAACAATGATCATTTAACTGCTAACTGGTTTCAAAATGGAAGGCCAGTTGAAACATAAATTACCCAATTAGCAGGGTCCTTACACCGTTAAACAGCAGCGCTAGCTTTCTGCGGTGAGTTACTTGTTTTTACAGCGCAAATGCAGCAATTTTTTGTCACTCATGGGGAGGTTGAAGATGAGCTCCGTTTTTTGCGAGGCTAACGGTGGAGTATCATAAATCGTCCAACAATTTATGGTGATTCGCAACGTATCGCTGGCTCGCCACAAATGGTTGAATTTTTTTTTACAACACACTAATAATTCCGTGCGCCTTTAACTCGCCGTTACTTTACAATTAAATGCCCATTGTAGCAGTCCTTACTGGAGCGTTTTGTAACTGAAGCAAATTTAAAAAGTCACAGTATCATGCTTAGGAAACAAGTATTTTATGCAACAATTATCAGCATGAGCAACTGTGAAATAACTACTGCAATTTATAAAGCATTTCAGTTCAGCAGACATTGGCACAGACATGCTGACCCAACTATTGAGGCACTTCGTTGTTTAGATAGAAGCAATGTATTGCATTGGCCAGTGCCAAAGGCTATACTGTATGACGAGAGCTCATCTGGGGCACACTGTCCATGCGGAGATTAAATATCTACTTTGTACCTTAACTATTGTATTATGGAACAGTGTATCATGGAATCATAGAATGTTGCATAAGAACCTAAGAAATAGGGCCAGGAGTACGCCATTCAATAAGATCATGGCTGATCATCAACCTCAACTCCACTTTCCTGCACTATCCCTTGATTCCCTTAATATCAAAAAATCTATCGATCTCTGTTTTGAATATACTCAATGACTGAGCCTCCACAGCCCTCTGGGGTAGAGAATTCCAAAGATTCACCACCCTCTGAGTGAAGAAATTTTTCCTCATCTCATTTCTAAATAGCTGACCCCTTATTCTGAAACTGTGACCCCTGGTTCTAGACTCCCCAGCCAGGGGAAACATCCTCCCTTCATTTACGCTGTCAAGCCCTGTAAGAATTTTGTAAGTTTCAATGAGATCACCTCTCATTCTTCTAAACTCCAGAGAATACAGGCCTACTCTACTCAATCACTCTTCATAAGACAATTCCCCCATCCCAGGAACCAGTCTGGTGAACCTTCGTTGCACTCCCTCTATGGCAAGTATATCCTTCCTTAGGTAAGGAGACCAAAACTGTACACAATACTCCAGGTGTGGTCTCACCAGGGCCCTATATAATTACAGTAAGAAGCCTTTACTCTTATACCCAAATCCTCTTGTAATAAAGGCCAACATACCATTTGCTTTCCTAATTGCCTGCGTGTTAACATGCAGTGATTCGTGTACAAGGACACCCAGGTCCCTCTGAACACCAACATTTCCCAATCTCTCACCATTTAAAAAATACTCTGCTTTCCTATTTTTCCGACCAAAGTGGATAACTTCACATTTCTCCACATTATATTCCATTTGCCATGTTCTTGCCCCCTCACTTAGCCTGTCTATATCCCCTTGAAGCCTCTTTGCATCCTCCTCACAACTTACATTCCCACCTAGCTTTGTATCATCAGCAAACTTGGATATATTACATTTGGTCCTCTCATTCAAATCATTGATATAGATTGTGAATAGCTGAGGCCTAAGCACAGATCCTTGCGGTACCCCCACTAGTTACAGCCTGCCAACCCAAAAATGACCCGCTTATTCCTACTCTATTTTCTGTCCGTTAACCAATCCCCAATCCATGCTAGTATATTACCCCCAATTCCATGAGCCCTAATTTTGTCTAATAACCTCTTGTGTGGCACCTTATCGAATGCCTTCTGAAAATCCAAATACACCACATCCACTGGTTCCCTT
The DNA here is from genome assembly GCA_030390025.1 of Squalus acanthias. Taxonomy (NCBI): domain Eukaryota; kingdom Metazoa; phylum Chordata; class Chondrichthyes; order Squaliformes; family Squalidae; genus Squalus; species Squalus acanthias. The sequence goes on along the minus strand of CM059426.1, from coordinate 152,958,489 downwards.
ATCTATTCTGCTAGTTACAACCTCAAAAACTCTAACAGATTCGTCAAACATGATTTCCCTTTCATAAATCCGTGTTAACTCTGCCCAATCCTATTATTATTTTCTAAGTGCCCTATTACCACGTCCTTAATAATAGATTCTAGCATTTTCCCTACTACTGATGTCAGGCTAACTGGTCTGTAGTTTCCGGTTTTCTCTCTCCCTCCTTTCTTAAATAGTGGGGTTACATTTGCTAGCTTCCAATCCGCGGGAACCATTCTAGAATCTATGGAATTTTGGAAGATGACAACCAATGCATCCACTATTTCTATAGCCACCTCTTTTAGAACCCTAGTATGTAGGCCATCAGGTCATGGGGATTTATCAGCTTTCAGTCCCATTAATTTATCCAGTACTTTTTTTTTTACTAATACTAATTTCTTTCAGTTCCTCATTCTCGCTAGACCCTTGGTTCTCCACTATTTCCAGTAAATTTTTTGCGTCTTCTTCTGTGAAGACAGACACAAAGTATTTGTTTAATTTCTCTACCATTTCCTCATTCCCCATTATAATTTCTCCTGTCTCAGCCTGTAAGGGACCCACCTTTACTTTCGCTAATCTTTTCCTTTTTACATACCTATAGAAGCTTTTACAGCCTGTTTTTATGTCTCTCTCGAATTGACTCTCATTCTATTTTCCCTTTCTTTATCAATTTCTTGGTCCTCCTTTGCTGAATTCTAAAATCCTCCCAATCCTCAGGCTTACTACTCTTTTTGGCAACATTATAAGCCTCTTCCTTTGATCTAATACTATCTTTAACATCTCTTGTTAGCCACAGTTGGATCACTTTTCCTGTGGGGTTTTTGTGCCTTAAAGGAATGTATATTTGTTGCAAATTATATATTAATACTTTAAATGCTAGTCATTGCTTGTCTACCATCATACCTTTTAATGTAGTTTCCTAATCTACCTTAGCCAACTCGCCCCTCATACCTATGCAGTTTGCTTTGTTTAGATTTAACTAAATCACTTTTAAACTCAATATAAAATTCTATCATATGGGCAACACAGTGGCATAGTGGTTAGCACTGGTGCCTCACAGCGCCAGGGACCCGGATTCGAATCTGACCTCGGGTGACTGTCTGTGTGGAGTTTGCACATTCTCCCCGTGTCTGCGTGGGTTTCCGCCGGGTGCTCCGGTTTCCTCCCACAGTCCAAAAATGTTTGGGTTAGGTTGATTTGGCTATGATAAATTGACCCTTAGTGTTAGGGGGGGGATTAAATATGTGGGGTTATGGGGATAGGATGGGATATGTTAGGGGGAATTAAATATGTGGGGTTACGGGGGTAGGGTGGGATATGTGTACTGTGGGGATTAAAGCAGGGACAGGGTACTGGATTTGGATGATCAGCCATGATCGTATTGAATGGTGGAGCAGGCTCGACGGGCCGAATGGCCTACTCCTGCTCCTAGATTCTATGTTTCTATGTTTCTATATTATGGTCACGCTTCCTTAAAGGCCCATTTACTACAAGGTTATTAATGAACCCTTTCTCATTGCCCAATACTAGATCTAAAATAGCCTGTTCCTTAGTTGGTTCCTCAACATACTGATCTAGAAAACTATCTTGTATACATTCCATGAATTCGTCCTCCACACTATTACTGCAAATTTGGTTTGCCCAGTCTATATGTAGATTGAGGTCCCCCATGATTACTGTATTACCCTTGTTACATGCGCCTCTAATTTCCTGATTTATACTCTGCCCTACATTACAACTACTGTTTGGGGGCCTATAAACAACTCCTACCAATGTTTTCTGCCCCTTGCTGTTTCTTAACTCCACCCAAACTGATTCTACTTCTTGATTTTCGGAGCCAAGATCCTTTCTCTCTACTGTCTTTATCCCATCCTTTATTATCAGGGCTACCCCTCTTCCTTTTCCATTTTGCCCATCTCTTCTAAAAGTTAAGTATCCTGGAATATTTAATTCCCAACCTTGGCCACTTTGCAATCACATCTCCGTAATGGCTATTAGATCAAACCTGTTAATTTTTATCTGCACTATTAATTCATCTATTTTGTTGCAAATGCTTCCTGCATTCAGATATAGTGCCTTTAGCTTTGACTTTTTTCTAATTTTCCCTGATGTCACCTTAGTCACTGATGCCTTATTACCTTTGTTACTCTCTGTCCCTTCCTGACCCACTCTGCTTATTTTTACCCAAAACTCTACTCTGCTCGAGAGCCTGGACATTTCTCTTGCTGCTTTAAAATTTACTCTTTCCTGAATCCTCCCACCCCCACTTCATTAGTTTAAAGCCCTCTCTACTGCCCTAGTTACGCCAGGACATTGGTTCCAGCCCGGTTTATGTGGAGCCTGTCCCATCGGAACAGCTCCCTCTTTCCTCAGTACCGGTGCCAGTGCCCCATGAACTGAAATCCCTTCCTCCCACACCAGTGCAGAAGGAGGCCAGTCGGCCCATCATGCCTGTGCCAGATCTTTTAACAGCTATCCAATTAGACCCAAATTCCCTACAGCCCTGCAAATTTTCCTTTTCAAGTATATATCCAATTCACTTTTGAAAGTTACTATTGAATTTCTTTCCCCCACCCTTTCAGGTAGTGCATTCCAGACCGTCATAACTTGATGCCTAAAAGAAATTTTCAAGTCCCCTCTGCTTCTTTTGCCAATTACCTTAAACCTGTGACCACTGGTTACCGACCCTCCTGCCAGTGGAAACACTTTCTCTTTATATACTCTATCAAAACCCTTCATAATTTTGAACACCTCTGTTAAATCTCCTCTTAACCATCTCTTCTCCAAGGAGATCAATCCCAGATTCACTAGTCTCTCCACATAATTGAAGCCCCTCATCCGTTTAAGGTTACAAAATCTTGTTAAAGAAAGAGATCCTCAGGTTGTTCGGAGTTCAATTGTTTTTTGGTGAGGGAACTTTGAAAATTCGGATATGCTCATCAGTTTTAGGCTTCTGCTCAGAAGCATACAACATTTTAAGATATTTTGCACCTGTAGTAAAGTGTGCTGTCTGTGGTGCGCTATCCACATGCGCAGACTTACATTTTTTATAATATACTAGCTGATCTCCTACGGTATTGCTCATGGAAAGTCAGAAGATAATGTTTTGTCCATCCATCCAATAGTTTGTGGTAAGTATTAAACCATCTCCCTATTACTTTTATCTTGTACATCACTTAGTGCTGTTCTGACCCTCCATGCTCCGACTTCACCCTAATCACCTGCACATGGAATGGGTAGGTCACAGGCTAAAATAAGTGTAGGATGATCAGCAGGAAATGAAGCATTTCAGTACTGGGAACACAGCAGAATGAAACTGTGTTGCCAGTGGCTTTAGGCCCCAAATTTGAACGGGGCAACTAGCGGGAGCAGCAAAGGAGTTGGTGAACTATCCTGGTGCTCTTGTTTCTGCCTGCTTTATCTGCACTCTATACAGATTTGTTCAGTCCTTGCACTGTCCAACCCAGTGTGGTGGAATTGTAAAAATGTTTTTTTATTGAAATGCATTGTACTGCCATTAAAAGGCAAGAATCCAGTAGTACTGCAATGTAATGGCATTGCCAAGGCCAAGCTCCTGGAGATTTTTTGCCTGTTCACATGAAACGAAATGAAAATAGTGAAATAATTAAACTTCTGGTAAAAAAATTAAAATCCTTAAAAGTATGACAACTGTATATTTACCTGTCAAAAGAACGGAATTGTACGGATGGTTCTCCTGCTGCATCTCCAATAACTCCTAAAAAAGCTGGCCCTATAAGCGCCATATCTGCTTCGAGACTATCTGCAGGTGTATTCACCAGACTTCGTAGGATGTCCTTCACACTGACATTTTTGCCTTGTGGTCCAGATGGTATAGAAGATGTAGTCTTACTTTCAGAATCACTTCCAACTTCACCTTTACTTTCTTGTGACTGTGACTTCTTCACCTCTGAGGAAAGGGTTGACAATAGTTCACTCATTGCATCTGGGCCAGCACTGACAATCTCAGGCCTAGCTCCATTCCCAGCACCCAAGTCAGTAACCGAACTTAAAACCTGTTCTTCTCCGATACCAGAGTCTCTTCGAATTGGTGCATTTGGTGTATCATCACTTGACATTGGAACAGCTATACCTGATGAACCTTCTGCACCTTTGCAGAAAAATAAATGTCAAAAATTAAACTTAAACATGGCTTTAATTTGCACTGGAAATTAAATTTTATACTTGATATATTTTCACATACCAGTTTTGGAAGTAGGAGTAGAAAAAGGGAGAACAGTATATAGACATGAACTGTACTATTTTAAATACTCTCCCCACAAATTTAGAAAAGTATTTTTCTGTCCTAAATGACCTTCAACATGATGGCCTGCATTTTAACCATGCCACGCCACCACCACCCACCCCACGCGCCACCCCAAACGGGCAGGCAAGGTTTGAGGGGGGGTTAAAATTCTAAATGTGCAATCCCACTTCTAGCCACTGTGTTCCCGACACCGTAATATTTACTGCAGCGATTCAAGCCCTGGACGAGTCACCTGCTAAAAGCAGGCAGGGGCCTACTTAAGATTCAAAAGTGGCAGCCGATGATGTAACCAGCGGAGCAACGTAAGTTTTACTTCAACACAGGAGTCCTGCACTGTCTGCTGCCCAGCAGCAACAACGCGGCAAGAGCAGACGACTGGCCAGAAGAGGCCCAGGTAAGCTTTAAAACTCTGCCTGTTTCTGAACTCCTCGTGAGCCAGGGGAAACAGGAGTGCTCCACCAGGTCTGAAAGGAAGACTTGAATCTCCCCAGCCTTGGGGTCCCTCTCCCGATCATGGCCACTGCCTCCCTTCAGCCAATCGCAGCCAGAACCCTTGCCCTCTTGCCCCCTAAAGCCGATTGTGGCCAAACCACCACCCCCCACTTTCAGGCGATCAAGGTCACATCCTCCCTTTAGCCGATCATCTTCCAGAAGTGTTCCTGGTTGACGGAATTCTGCACGGATCAGCAGGCTCAGAGCTGTGCCCACTATTCCCACTCACCCCCAATGACTGCCAGAGAATGTTCCCACGGGTCTCCGGCCTCATGCTGCTAAATTCCCGCCCACCACCCAGGTAGTCCGTTTGGCCAGGTGCCAAGCAGGACACTGGAAAGGTTTATTTAAATGAGGCCCCAACCTTGCCAGGTGCGCTGTCTCCTGCACACCCTTCCCATCTCCTGTTGGAAAAAAAAGCCAATGTCTCACCACGCTACCAAAATTAACATGACACAACTGTCTTTCTTTTCCAGTGCAAAGCAGAATTAGATTTCAGTTATACTTATGCTCTTCTTATAGCTAGATACCACCATTTTGACTACAGCCTAAAGAAAGGATTTAAAGTTAAGACTGGCCTTTGTTAAATTATTGCACTCTATCATGGCCTGCAATGAGTAATTTTAAAGCACAGAATGGGCAAGAGACCCGGATTAATACAGGAATTTGCTCTGTAAATTTTAGGATTAAGTGACAACTCAGCAGAAAACAGTTGTCCCATCAATTCATAAGAACATTAAGAGATTTGATGAGAGCATTCTTTCATAAACACCTAAAAAAAATTTCAATGCAGTTTTATCCTTCAACCACCAACTTTTACAAGTTGAATTAAAATATATCTGAATGAGGGTGGTATGATGCATTGGAGCAAATTTTAAATGCCACAAACAGAAGGGACACAAGTTCACTTGTACAGATCATAGGGTTCTTGCTCGCAATCTACAGTAGTGAGAGAAGCCCTGTAGTCTCAGCACAGGAGAAGAGGAGAAATAGATAACAAGTATTTCTCAGTCTGACCTCCCAAATTCCCTGCAGCCAGCTAAGTAGAGAAGATTGCTTAACTGGCCCACTCACCTGCAACTGGTGTGTGGCCTTGCAATACAAGAACAAAGGGATTGGAAAAGAGAGGGGTACATATCTTCCTCAAAAAATTATATGCTAGACCAGCTAATATCTCCAGAAGGTTTTCAACATTTTAAAATAAGAAAAATAACATCCATAGGTCTTGTAATAGTAGTTGAAGTTGTGTATGTAGAACAAATTTTTTTGGAGATAATATATTTAATCAAAAATTAACTGGGAAAAATACAGTACTCATTTAGCACATACTCTTACTGTACAAAAGTATATAACAGGCTTCAATCACAAATCTAACCTGTGGTTGATGTAGTCCCATTTGCATGGTCAGTGCTTCTGACAGACTGACTACGGGACAGCTTTCTGTCCTTCTGAGGTTCCAGGATTTCTCTATATTTTGATACCATCAATACAGAGATGAAATACACTACAGCCAAGGCTAGAAACTGGGCCTGTTTGCTGTCTTCCTGTAGAATTAAAACAATTTAGATACAGCTTCGTTGTGCATGGGTCACTTCAATTAATTATACAAAAGTGAAGAAAAATTACTACATTGTAAATTTCACACACTAGGCACCTGAAATTAAAAACAAATACTTGGATCAGTTAATGTGCTTGAACCCAAAGCTGTTTCTTAAATACTGCACATACCAAACAATTGAATTTCACATCACGATCTGTAAATCTATCAAAAGCTGATAATTAATGGATTCTTTGTGCGTAACTATGTAATTTCAGTTCTTAAAGTAGCTGGTTTCTCTTTTACCAAGTAGGAAAACAGTCTGCATAGAAATTTGTCCACGAAATTTAAATAGAAGTATGAAAAACAAATCCTCCCGGTCGCCTGTCACTTTAATTCACTGCTTCACTCCCACTCTGACCTCATCGTCCTCGGCCTATTACACTGTTCCACGGAAGCGCAGCATAAGCTCGAGGAACAGCACCTCATCTTTCGTTTAGGCACGCTACAGCCCTCTGGACTCAATATCGAGTTCAACAATTTTAGATCATAACCTCAGCCCCAATCACATTTATATTTTATTTTTTCATCCACCCTTTTGTTTGCCCCCCCCCTTTTTTTCCCTCCTAGAAGCTGGCAGCTGTCCTTCATTCTGCCAGTGCATTTCACACTTCTTTTAGCCTTAACCTGTCACATTAACACCACCTCTTGCCTTGAATATCTCTTAATGTCTCTTAATCTCTCTTAATCTCTCCTTTTGTTCTTTCATCCCCTCCCCCTTTTCCCAGCTTTATCCTTGCCTTAAATCTATTCCATTTCCTGCTATTTCCAGTTCTGACGAAAGGTCTTCGACCTGAAACATTAACTCTGTTTCTCTCTCCACGGATGCTGCCTCGCCTGCTGAGTTTTTCCAGCGTTTTCTGTTGTTATTTCGGATTTCCAGCATCTGCAGTATTTTGCTATCGTCCTAATATTTTGTCATTGTTTTGAAATATAAACATCAGATCTAGTTATTTATTAATGTTATTAAATGGAATTTTAGCCACTGATTTATCCCTTTCCTTTCTTTCGCAGCCACCAGAGGGCCTGAATTTTCTTTGGAGCCAGCACTTCTGTCCACTGGCCCCAGGTCCCCCTGACCACGTCGGAATTTCTGGGGGTCAGGGCATTTGCATAAATTGGTCAGGTACCCGTGTCAGTATCAGCGCAACGGAGCCACAGTATGATGTGGCTGGACCCAGAGAAAGGGCCCAAATAAATCTAGTATCTTTTTTCAAAAGGCTGGTTTCTCCACTGCAGTCAGTCACAATGCAATTAACTACATTGGAGAAACCCTCTGACACCCTTAACAACACTAGATATCAGCAACACACAAGAATCCCTTATGCCCAACATTACTAAGGGTGCAAATAAGGAAATGACACTGTATGCTTTCATTTCTGCATTTGCATCCATCCATTTGTGGATGGACATACCACACACCTACCCACAAATGGTTGGAAAATTTCAACGGACGGCAGGGGCAGAGGAGGGGAAGGCAGGGAGCAGCTTAATTGAGTCCCATCCTAATTTCTACCCCCATCTGCTCCAAACACAATGTTCGAACACCAGAAAGGCTAAGGAAATTCAGCTGCTTATCATCTAATATTTTGCTGTTACGAAGTTTATGAACACACTGACTAACCAGTTGCCTCTACCTCCAATTTTCCTTCCCTTCAGCAAATTGTGTTCCAGCTGAGTTCTCCCAGGTGGCCCAACATGTGGAGAATCACAGGGGAGAGTCCACATCATAGCACTTTTTGGCAAAGTGAATGAGTGCACAAGCTACTGATTAATATTCTAATAGAAATTCACAACAGCAACATAATAAAAGTTATGAAGTGCCAGTTCTGTAAAATGTCTTCCTTCTCACCTCCATTTGGCACCTCCCTGTTCACAAAAAACACATGGTGCAGTAATTTGCTACACAACTGAATTGCCTTACCATCAGTGATTTAAATAAAATCTGAAACAGCCTTACCATCAATTAAACCCATTGCTTTCCAAACAATATTTAAAAATTTGTTCGAGTACAGGCATCAATGGGAAGATCACATTTATTGCCCATTCCTTGCCACCCTGAGGCCGCCTCAGGGCATTAACAGTCAATCATGTAATGTGGAACTGGAGGCACGTATAGGCCTGACCAGGTAGGGATGGCAAGTTCCTTCCCGAAAGACATTAGTGAACTAGATGGCTTTTTAAAAACAAGTCAGTAGCCTTTAATGGTTAATTGCAATTGCTCCTTAAAATGACTTAGCCTTAAAATCAAAGTAACTGAAAAACACAAAATGTGAAACTTACAACATCTCTGAATACAACTGCTCGAAGTCGATTGATATCCATATCTTGCAGCAATCGGTCAAGATCTCTTATTGGTGAAATACCACTTGTTACAGCATCAACAGAACTCTAAAATAAACAAAAAGTGGTCACAAACCATACTTCAGAAGTAAAGCACAATATAAATCGTCAAGAATTATTTTGATATATCTGACGAATTTCTGTGACAAATCTACCACACTAAACAGTTTTACACTTGTTAATTTCCCCTTTATTCAAATTTACCTGCGTCTCAAGCTAAAAACTGGGCGGTGGAGTGTGTTAGGACATTGTCCTTTTACTTCTAGGACTAGATTTGAATCCAGAGAAATAAGTTGTTTGGGGGTGGGGGGGCAGAGAATAAAATAAATAATTAGATGACAATGACTTTAATCATTGTGTGGATGCACCAAATTCACCAGCAGCCAGAAAATTAGTATTTATCCCAACAACTCCAAAATATATAATTGAAAAAAACAGATACATGTGAATAATTTTAAATCAATATTCTCATCTTGGGAATTCAAATCACAGCTACAGATCACCTGAGTTTCACTCTTCTGCTTTACAAAACCATTTAAAAGCTTCAGTAATACCTCTGCCCTGTTCCATTTCAAATATCACTTATCTCCCTCTATTAATAAAGTTTTATAAATGTTGAAAGTCCCTGTCGTCTTGGTCTGACAACTTAAACCGGGCTGGAACCAGAGTCCTGGGGAATCGAATAACTAGGATAGTAGACAGGTCTTTAAACTAATGAAGCGGGGGGGGGGGAAGGATTCAGGTAAGAGTAAATTTAAAAGCAGTAAGAGAAATGTCAAGGCTCTAGAACAGAGCAGAGTTTTGGGTAAAAATAAGCAGAGTGGGTCAGGAAGGGAGAGAGAGAGTAACAAAGGTAATAAGGCATCAGTGACTAAGGTGACATCAGAGAAAAATAGAAAAAAGTCAAAGCTAAAGGCACTATATCTGAATGTGCGACGCATTCGCAACAAAATAGATGAATTAATAGCGCAGATAGAAATTAGCAGGTTTGATCTAATAGCCATTACGGAGACGTGGCTGCAAAGTGACCAAGGTTGGGAACTAAATATTCCAGGATACTTAACTTTTAGAAGAGATAGGCAAAATAGAAAAGGAGGGGTAGCCCTGGTAATAAAGGATGGGATAAAGACAGTAGAGAGAAAGGATCTTGGCTCCAAAAATCAAGAAGTAGAATCAGTTTGGGTGGAGTTAAGAAACAGCAAGGGGCAGAAAACATTGGTGGGAGTTGTTTATAGGCCCCCAAACAGTTGTTGTAATGTAGGGCAGAGTATAAATCAGGAAATTAGAGGCATATGTAACAAGGGTAATACAGTAATCATGGGGGACTTCAATCTACATACAGACTAGGCAAACCAAATTTGCAGTAATAGTGTGGAGGACAAATTCATGGAATGTATGGAAGATAGTTTTCTAGATCAGTATACTGAGGAACCAACTAGGTAACAGGCTATTTTAGATCTAGTATTGGGCAATGAGAAACGGTTAATTAATAACCCTGTAGTAAAGGGGCCTTTAGGGAAGAGTGACCATAATATGATAGCATTTTATTTAGTTACATCTAGGGTCTTAAATCTAAACAAAGCAAACTACGTAGGTATGGTGGGCGAGTTGGCTAAGGTAGATTCGGATACTACATTAAAAGGTACAATGCTAGAATCTATTTTTAAGGACGTGGTAACAAGGCACTTAGAAAATAACAACAGGATTGGGCAGAGTTAACATGGATTTATGAAAGGGAAATCATGTTTGACAAATCTATTGAGAGTTTTTTGAGGTTGTAACTAGCAGAATAGATAAGGGGGAACCAGTGGATATGGTGTATTCAGATTTTCAGAAGGCATTCGATAAGATGCCACACAAGAGATTATTAAACAAAATCAGGGCTCATGGGATTGGGGGTAATATACTAGCATGGATTGAGGATTGGTTAACAGACAGAAAATAGAGAGTAGGAATATGCTGGTCATTTTCAGGTTGGCAGGCTGTAACTAGTGGGGGTACTGCAAGGATCTGTGCTGGGCCTCAGCTATACACAATCTATATCAATGATTTGAATGCGGGGACCAAATGTAATATATCCAAGTTTGCTGATGATACAAAGCTAGGTGGGAATGTAAGTTGTGAGGAGGATGCAAAGAGGCTTCAAGGGGATATAGACAGGCTAAGTGAGTGGGCAAGAACATGGCAAATGGAATATAATGTGGAGAAATGTGAAGTTATCCATTTTGGTAGGAAAAATAGAAAAGCAGAGTATTTTTTTTTTTAAATGGAGAGAGATTGGGAAATGTTGGTGTTCAGAGGGACCTGGGTTTCCTTGTACACGAATCACTGGAAGTTAACATGCAGGTACAGCAAACAATTAGGAAAGCAAATGGTATGTTAGCCTTTATTACAAGAGGATTTGAGTGTAGCATAAAGACGTCTTACTGCAATTATATAGGGCCCTGGTGAGACCACACCTGGAGTATAGTGTACAGTTTTGGTCTCCTTACCTAAGGAAGGATATACTTGCCATAGAGGGAGTGCAACGAAGATTCACCAGACTGATTCCTGGGATGGGGGGGGGGGGTTGTCCTATGAGGAGAGATTGAGTGGAATTGGGCCTATATTCTCTGGAGTTTAGAAGAATGAGAGGTGATCTCATTGAAATATACAAAATTCTTACAGGGCTTCACAGGGTAGATGCAGGGAGGATGTTTCCCCTGGCTGGGGAGTCTAGAACCAGGGGTCACAGTCTCAGAATAAGGGGTCAGCTCTTTAGGACTGAGATGAGGAGAAATTTCTTCACTCAGAGGGTGGTGAATCTTTGGAATTCTCTACCCCAGAGGGCTGTAGAGGCTCAGTCATTGAGTATATTCAGCCTCGGATCTGCGGGTAAGCGTTCTCCAAGGCGGCCTTCGAGACACACGATAACGCAAAATCATCGAGCAGAAACGGATAGCCAAGTTGCGCACCCATGAGGACGGCCTCAACCGGGATCTTGGTTTCATGTCACACTACATGACGTAGAGTCATCCAGACTAGAGTCGTCGTTGTCTTGTTCACAGATGTGATTTCCAGTTTTTAAAAAAAGTAAAAAGCTTAACTGCAGACTGCAGCATTTGACACGTTGGACCCCCTGTGACCCCACCTCATTGTCTTAGCTGTATATTGCTGTGTCTTTGATGTAATGCCTTCCTGACTGATTGTATCTCTGCCGAGGTGGTGTGATGGAGGGCAGTCAGAAACACATTGTTCTCTGTCTATATATGCTTTGTATCTGATTTGTATTCCCTCACTTTACCTGACGAAGGAGCAGCGCTCCGAAAGCTCGTAATTTCAAATAAAACTGTTGGACTATAACCTGGTGTTGTGCGACTTCTCATTTTTGTCCACCCCAGTCCAACACCGGCATCTCCGCATCATGGAGTATATTCAAGACAGAGATCGATAGATTTTTGGATATTAAGGGAATCAAGGGATATGGGGATAGTGCAGGAAAGTGGAGTTGAGGTAGAAGATCAGCCATGATCTTACTGAACGGCAGAGCAGGCTTCCGTGGATCTGGGAATGATATTGAGCATATGCATACACTAAATGCAGTTTTTACTGTTTGTATTTTTCTGAATCTTTTGGGGAAAAAAGCTGCGCCTGTTGACGTTTTTTATACATTAACATTTGAAATTCTCTGTTGTGAAACTTAATTTAAGAAATGCATTAAACACAATAGTTATCTACAAATCAGATCAAAAGCTTTTTATTTATCTGGGTCAGTGTTCTCCATACAAATCACACACTTGCCTTGGCTGTTAACTTCCCACTTCCAAGAAGGCTTTGCATTGTTTTTTGAGTCTTTGTGCTATCAGCACCAGCCTTTGCACGGCATACATGCTGACATTCCAAACAGTTTCTGACTGCCACAGCACACACTGCCATTGGAGGGAAAGGAAATAAAAGTCAGAATATAGATAACTAAACTGGCAGAAGACATTCTTTACGTATGAAACTCATATCTGAAGAAAATCAATCTTACACAAGCCAAAACAGATATAAATTATACTACTGTATTCGTCTATTGTACTGATTATTTAAGTCCAGTGGTACTCCTAGTAAAGGCCATGGGTAATTTATGAACGGTCTTCCTTTCACCTGCAGCATGTCTCTTTGCTGTCCCCCCACACCCATAAGTCCTTATTCTCGCTGTTAGTCAATTTCGACAGCCACCCAATTAAGTCTGTTACATACTGCCACTCTGCTGCCCGTTTGCAGCATGTCAGTCAAATTTCCTGGCGAGAGGTCGTTCCCAACCTTCCGCACATTCTGAAACCAATTTAATTCCCATATTATAGTCACATCGCAGACATGCTAGAGGGAAATGGGAAGCACTTGGTGACATGAGAAGCATTAAGTGCTTAGGTAGCAATCTGGAAAGTTACAAGGGGCTTGAAGTGAGGCATGACAGACTTAGAGGAGGAAGAGGTATGAAGCAAGTGGAGGAAAGTTGGAGATTAATGTTGTTTATTCTTCCCCAAATAATGACATTTCAGAGTTTCAATAGTGTATTTTTGGTACCTCCAGAGCATCTACACCACAATCCCTGAAACAGGAGACTACGGCTGAATCCTGCATTCCGTCCTACAGTCCCATGGCAGAACTTCATCTCTTCGTAGCCTTTTGCTGCCTGATTTTGTGTCTGTTGCTCTTTTTAAAAGCTCGATTCCAGTGTCAGCTTTTACTAAAAACTAACTCTCTCCCACAACCCCTCTCAAGTGCAGAGTGCACCAGACTAACTCAGCAATGGCCACTGCTGAGCGCAAATAAATTGGAGTGTTGCAGCAGCAATGAGAGTGAATGTCAAATTATCTTCCATCGTCTCCAGGATCCTGTTTACACCATCTGTTTGAAATACATATTGGCAGCCCTGCAAATTTAATACCTATAAAGCAAGGTTTAATTTAAAAGTATATTTTAAAGTAACTCACACCTAGATTTTTTCCATGGAAAAATGGTTTATGAATTCAGAAACGTGACAAATGGTGTTCACATCATCATCAATTTGGACAGATAAGACAGGCATGTGAAACATTTGCCCAAAGAGAACATGCTCAAAAAGTAAACATTGATCCCTGATGACTTTGTGGGGGGAAAGGATGAGAAAGGGAAGATAGAGAAAGAATCTATAAACAAGGCAAGAATGCAAACTTGCCTATACACTTCAGATTGTGGTTTTCAAGGGCCCTACTACAAAGCAACAAAGAACTTGATACATTAGCGATTATCCTTCATTTAGTCTATTTCTATGTACCACACTTCCCTATAACCATCACATACAGAACTGTTGAACTTTGAAATACATATCACTGTATACTTTTCACATTTCTCACCTGACAGTCTATTAACATTGTGCTAGAAAAAATATTGGCCCAGAAATTCCGTTGGCAGGCGGAGGGCTGCGATCTGGAAAAATCTGCGCCTGGACCGGAGGGCTCCCGGGAGGTGCAAAGTTCCGCTGCTGGGCCTCTCCAAACTGCCGGTGTGCAGGGCCCACGTATCCCAGAGGCACAGGCGGTTCGCAACGTCCCTGGGATCACGTGGGCCATGGGGAGCCAATCAGAGAAGGGAATCTCCCTTCATACATTTGACAGGAAGACCTGTCAAATATATGAATAGACATCACCCCCAAAACATAGTAAAACTTAAATAAAAAAATGTTTAAATCACATTTTTTAAATGACTTTAAATTATAATAAATTAAGTATTTTTTTTTAAATTTTGAAAAAAATTAAAGTTTTTAACGGGGCTAAAAATAAACTTACCTTTAAAGTATTTTTTAAATGATAAATCAGTGGAAAAAAATTTTTTTAACTTTTTTTTTCCCAACCAGGCGCAAGAATTGTAAGTGTTTTCTGCGGGCGGAGGGTCTCCAAAAAACGGAACTCTCCACCCGCAGAGGCCCTGCTCCCGGGCAGGCAGAGGATCTGTCGAGAGCTTTCTTGACAGATCGGAAATGCTGGTTTCCAGCGCATGCGCAGTGCATGCCTAAAACCGGCATTTCCGTTGGGCCTACGGGTGAGTACACAGAGCGCGTACACACCCCGTAGGGATCGGAATTTCTGCCCCATTAAAAAAGTGTCTAATAATACAGCACATTGGTATAACTGTGTTACACCATGGAATGGTTGGGATCAAGTTCCTGCCCAAAATTCCATATGAAAGGTTTGAGTTTTACTTGGACCACTGGTCGGAGGAATGGGGAGCTTGAAGAACTGGTGCTCGGATCTGAAGTACCTCAGCACTGGTGTGGGAGACCGATCAAGTACGTTAAAATGCACTTACGGAGAACTGCTAGTTTAAATAAAGTATTTGGATCGTAGTTATAAGAAAAAAAGCACATTAGTTCAATTTTCCATTTAAGAACAGTCACTGCACTGGGAGGGTGGGGGGCACCACAGTTTGTGCTACATTATTTCTACATTAAGAATTCACAAACAGGCATCTTCCACCCTTCAAAATGAAGTTCGGGACGTGGAAAGTCAGGACCCTCATGGACAACCCCAACAGCGACAGAGACTGTAGGTCCCGCATTGGACTCATCAGTCACCTGAGAACTAATTTTTAGTGTGGAAGCAAGTCATCCTCAGTTCCAAGGGACTGCCTAAGAGGAGGAGATCATCATATTCAAGATAGTTTACCAACATGTCAACTCACTGTTTATGGGTGAGGTTCACTGTTTTGAGTTGTTTTCAACTATATCCTCTTATGCATGCCCTTATATTAATTCCCATAATTTTGTCCCTCCCTTATCTATTCCCAAACTCCAAGCTACCGCCACAAACATGAAATTAATGACAATTAAAAAAAATTGTTAACACATAGAATGGCAGAATTACAAAACACATACATACCTAGCAACTAATACACAAGATACTCCTACCCAAATGTTTCTAACCTGAAACATCCCAAAATATATTTGCCTGTATTTTCTTCCTGATTGTGCATGCACTAGGCAGTGGTGCCCTGTATGCAGGAAGGGAATCAAGAAAAACCAAATGCTTAAAGTTATAGCGGTGTGTAACACAATGCATTTCAATGCATATAATATTTGAAAACAAGTGCTTTATTAAACTGATCTTTTTAGCACTAGCATTATGCACTGTTCTTGGGGATTTAAACCTGACAATTATTTAGATTTAGAAAACATGAATTCAATATCCTACTGGTTAGACCTTTGCTGCTAATAAGCAAAGGAACAAGTACCCTTTTAAAATATGACAGGTAAGGCCTCAATGGTTTTACACATCATATACATGAATGATGTCAACTGTAAGAGATTCAGACTAACCAATATAAGTCGAGTCAGTCCAGAACAGCATTTCCATTAGAACATTCATATATCCATTCAAATTTAGACACATTTGAAATCATCATCTAAAGTACTGACACAAATATGATTTCTCGCAAGCCCTGTAGATCCTATCTTATAAATTTTTAATTGTATTAAATAAACTCAAGCACTAAGTAACACAGCAAAACCTTTGCCTTTCCATTCTTTTAATGGATTAAAAGAAAATAGAACACTGAGACACTTCCATTGAATCGTATTTTACATCTCAGCAAAATAAAGAATGTTATTTTCAAGTTGTTGCATTTACATCCATATAACGTGGGTAGTATTCCGTTAATATATTAAAGGGTTTCATCAAAATGGCACAAATATTTTAAGACTCGCCATAACCTGATACAAAGCCACAATTTTTAGCTACCCTTCTGATAATTTAATGGCATCTCATCAATGGTTACAGCATATCCGTGTTAGTCAGCTCTGATAGTTTCACAAATTTTGAATGAAGAATCCATTCTTAAATAAATTTGGTAATGCTCAGAAATTAACCCTTAGCAAACTATGGCAATGATGTCGACCGTTTTTAAGTAAAAATATATTCAATTTTACCGACTCAACTATATTGCAGACAAAAAGTGCTCCATTTCATAATTTTCACTACCTCTACTTTTTAAAAAACAATAGTAAAAAGGAAGCATTGCAACATATTGGGCATTAGTATTCTTAGATGTTATGCTACGGAGGGGTACTACACAAGTTTGTCTCTGTGATTCCTCCATGTGGCAAGTTTCCAATTTTGTGCATTACCGGGGAGGTATGGGATGCAAGTCCAGCATTTTCCCCAGGATAAGGGGTCGGCCTTTTAAGACAGAGATGAGGAGCAATTTCTTCACTGAGGGTTGTGAATCTTCAGAATTCTCTACCCTAAAGGGTTGTGGATGCTGAGTCGTTTAGTATATTCTTAGCTTAGATAGATAGATTTTTGAACTCTAGAGGAATCAAGGGATATGGGGATAGGGCAGGAAAATGGAGTTGAGGTCAAAGATCAGCCATGATCTTATTGAATGGCAGTGGAGGCTCGAGGTGCCGTATGGCCTACTCCTGCTCCTAGTTCTTATGTTCTTATGTGGAATATTTTTCAGAAACAATAGCCTGCATCATTCAGGCACATATCTATGTGGTTCATATAAAGAGCTGCATTGACAGAAGGCAAAGAGCAGCTCATATGCCTACACAAGCAGAGAATGGTAGATGGCCCAAAAACCTAACAAAGGAGGAAGAATTTTCTACTAATTGGAAAAACAGAAAGGGGAAATTTAGCAATGAAATTTACATATTACTACTGTTGTAGATTACATAATAAATGTGTTCATATTTTATAAAGTACACAGAACGTTTATCACAAAAAAGGTCAAGCAGAGAAATATAGCGCTCCAGGATATCCAATAACCAAATTGCAACAGGTTCAGTATAAAGTGATAGCTCAAAGTGAGCTACTCTGAAAATTAGTGTACAATGTAACTGCAATTAGCACTCATTCACGCATGTAGTCACTTCTCTAACCATAAACTCAATGTTGTATATAATTCACATACAGAAAGTAACTATGCTGTTATTCTTTCATTATATTCACATATCAGTTTAGCTCAGTTGGTAGCACTCTTGCCTCCGAGTCAGAAGGTTGTAGGTTCAAGCCCTGCTACAGATGAGAGCGAGAGCACATACATTGATGAAGTATTGCTTTTTCAGAGGTGCCATCTTTCAAATGAGATGTTAAACCAGGTCCCCATCTGCCTTTCCAGATGGATGCAAAAGATCTCATGTTTCATGAATATCCTTCTAGGAAGGGAATTTGAAATGGGTGCACACCCTTCACAGGGCTCCAATCCCACATTACAAGGTTCACTCTTCATGTCCTCGGAAGTGGCCTACAATCCCCACCTTCTCAAGGCAACTAGAGATGGGCAATAAATTCAGCCCTGTCAGCATCTCTCACATCCTGAAAACAATTTTTTTTTTTTTTTTTTAAATTTGAAAAGACGAATTCTCCCGGTGTCCGAGCAAACATTCCTGCCTCAACCAACATAATTAAAGACAGGTCATCTGATCATTCATTTGCTACCCGTGAGATGTTATGCTTAAATTAGCTGCCTTATTTGCCTATATTACAATAGTAATCCATTCACTATCAAGTGCTTTAGGATGTCCTGACACTACACAAATGCAAGTTTGTTCTTTTTTTGAAGTTCTTTCTTTTGATATAACTCCTTCCAAGAGTCTAACCATAAAAGAACTCAGCTTTTCACGAATAGCCTCATAAATGTAGTAAAATGTTACTTCATTTCCAAATTTGCATTTGACAGAATTTGAACAAATTTGTAAGCTCAATGGGAGCACAAAGACATGGCAGAGATTTAAAACAAAATGTCATCTTTGAATTTAGACCCTGGGACTATAGTATTCAGT
Source organism: Squalus acanthias (assembly GCA_030390025.1). Lineage (NCBI taxonomy): Eukaryota > Metazoa > Chordata > Chondrichthyes > Squaliformes > Squalidae > Squalus > Squalus acanthias. The sequence goes on along the minus strand of CM059426.1, from coordinate 152,939,964 downwards.
ATCATGGTGTAGAGAAGAAAAGAGGTTCTTCCCTTGCAAGGCTTAGTCAAAAGAAAGAATCATGCATGACATGGTACTACTTCTTTGCCTTTCTTGCTTAAACTAATAGCTATCAATTCCTCCTTAAAACACATTCTTGAGAGGAGAAATCGCCTGAAGAAATACTCAATTAATAAAATTTTTACAAATGAACATACCATCATCCAATGGGGCAAAAAAACTTACACCTTGTAAGATCTTCACACCACACTGGGTCATCTTGCTCAAGTATCCTTGTCCACTCCACATACATAAGGCCAGAAACGGCGTTATTTTGGTACAGAGCTTGGTGAAGACAGAGTTGGGAGAATCTGCTAAACGGAGTGGTGACGGGAATTTGGGGCAGAGGGGAAAGGAGGTGCTAAGTAATTTAAACCAAGGGGCAGCAGGAAACATAAATAATCAGAGTAATGAATTAGATCTAAAGGGATAAAATTAAAATTAATTAGAGGATATCCACATTAAAAGGGATCCAAATTGCATTAAGTAAAAATCTGTATACATAAATAATCCATAAATAGGAATATACACATTATATGTGTATATTAAATTTGGCTATATATTTATTATATATGAATATGGTTTTATAGGTTTATATGTATATATAGAGAACCACGTGTGCGGGAAATGACTCCAGTTGCTCGAACTCAAGCTAAGGGTTTGAGCAAAGGAACAGCCAGAAGTCGTGGTCCTTGTTGGAACCAATGACGTAGGTAGGAAAAGAGTTGAGGTACAGTGAGTTTCAGGAGGTAGGAAGGAAATAAAGAACAAGACCTCCAAGGTAGTAATCTCTGGATTACTCCCAGTGCCACGCACTAGGTGAGTATCGGAGCAGTACGATAAGACAGGTTTACGCATGACTGGCGAAATGGTGCAGGAGGGAGGGGTTCAGATCCGTGGGGCATTAGGGCCAGTTCTGGGGCAGAAGGGACCTGTACATGATGGATGGGTTGGGACCAATGTCCTTGCAGGGAGATTAACTAGTGCCGGGGGGTAGGGGGTAACAGGATGAAGCATTAGAGAGGAGATATAAGGGGCACAGAGGACTGGGAGAGACAAACAGCATTAGAATAAAGAATAGTTCAGAAATAGGGGGGATATGCGAGGCAGACCAAGATGGGTTTGGAGAGCATGTGCGTAAATGCACAGAGCGTGGTCAATAAGGTTGGTGAACTACAGGCACAAGTAGCCACAAGGGATTATGATATCGTGGCAATAATGGAGACCTGGCTAAACAAGGGGAGAAGTGGGCACTTAATATTCCTGGCTACAATGTACTCAGGAAAGATAGGGAAGGAAAAAAAAGGAGGGAGGGGTGGCAGTATTGATCAAAGATACTGTTACAGCACTAGAAAGGGATGATGTACTTGAGGGTTCAAGGACAAAATCTATTTGGTTAGAATTAAGGAATAATAGAGGAGCTATTACGCTGCTGGGTGTATACTATAGGAAACCAAATAGTGGGAAGGAGATAGAGGAGCAAATTTTCAGACAAATTGGAGAGAGATGCAAGAACTTTAGAGTAATAATAATGGGGACTTCAATTATCCTAAAACAGACTGGGAAAATAACAGTATAAAGGGCAAAGAGGGGGAGTAATTCCTGAAACGTGTACAAGAGAACTTGCTTGATTAGTATGTTTCCAGCCCAATGAGGGAGGAAGCATTGCTGGATCTAGTTCTGGGGAATGAAGTGAGGCAAGTGGAGCATGTTTCAGTGGGAGAGCATTTGGGAAACAGTGATCACAATATTAGGTTTAGAGTAGTTATGGAAAAGAACAAGGAAAAATTAAAGGTGAAAATATTCAACTGGAGGAGAGCTAATTTCAGAGAATTGAAAACGGATCTGGCCTCAGTGGATTGGAATCAAAGATTGGCAGGTCAAATAATAAATGAGCAATGGGAGGCCTTCAAAGAGCAGATACTTCGGATACAGACTGGACACATTCCCACGAGGGGGAAAGGAAGGGCATCCCACGCTAAAACTCCCCGGATGACTAAAGATAGAGAGAAAATCAACAGAAAATGGAAGCTTCTGATAAATGTCAAGTTCATAATTCAGTAGAGAACCAAGCTGAATACAAAAAGTACACGGGAGAACTGAAAAAGGGAATAAGAGGGGCAATGAGAGAGTCTGAGAATAGATTAGCAGGTAACATAAAAGGGATCCCAAAAGTCTTTTACAAACATATAAACAGTAAAAGTTTAGTCAAAGGAAGGGTGGGCCAATTAGGGACCAAAAAGGAGATCTTACGGAGACAGACGATGGCTGAGGTTCTAAATATGTATTTGCATCTGTCTTCACTAAAGAGGATGCTGCCAACAGATCCAGGATGAAAAATCCTCGTGGGAGGAGGGGGGCGCGGGGGAGGGGAGATTTGCTAGTGCTGTTGGGGAGGGTTTAAACTAATTTGGCAGGGGGATGGACACCAGGATGTAACATTAGAAATGAGAAACAAGGTGCACAAAGGATTGGGGGAGAGACAGATGGCACTAGAGTAAGAAATAGTACAATATCAGATGGGGTCAGACACAGAATACAAGGTCTAAGATAGACTTACAGTGCATGTGTGTAAACGCACGAAGCGTGGTAAATAAGGTTGGTGAGCTGCAGGTGCAAAAAGCCACATGGGAATATGATGTCACGGTGATATCGGAGACCTGGTTCAAAAAAGGGTAGGATTGGGTACTAAATATTCCTAGATAGGAGATGTTCAGGAAAGATAGGGAAGGAAAGAAAGGAGGTGGAGTGGCAGTATTAATTGAGAATATTACAGTGCTGGAGAGAGAGGATGTCCTGGAGGGGTCAAGGACAGAATCTATTTGGTTAGCGTTCAGAAACAATAGAGGTTCCATTACACTACTGGGTGTATTCTATAGGCCACCAACTAGTGGGAAGGATCTGGAGGAGCAAATTTGCAGGGAAATTACAGAGAGGTGCAAGAACTATAGAGAAGTGATAATGGGGGACTTCAATTATTCTAATACAGACTGGGATAGTAATAGTGTAAAGGGCAGAGAAGGGGAAGAATTTCTGAAATGTGTTCAGGAGAACTTTCTTGATCAGTATGTTTCCAGCCCAACAAGGAAGGAGGCATTGCTGGATCTGGTTCTGGGGAATGAGGTGGGTCAAGTGGAGCAAGTGTCAGCAGGGGAACATTTAGGGAACAGTGATCACAGTATCATAAGGTTTAGATTAGCTATGGAAAAGGACAGGGAGCAATCTAGAATAAAAACACTTAATTGGAGGACGGCCAATTTCAGTGGGTTGTGAACGGATCTGGCCCGGGTAAATTGGAATCAAAGATTGGCAGGCAAAATTGTAAATCGAACAATGGGCTGCCTTTAAAGAGGAGATGGTTAGGGTACAGTCGAGGTACATTTCCACGAGGGGGAAAAGTAGGGCAACCAAAGCCAGAGCTCCCTGGATGATGAAAGAGATAGAGAGGAAGATGAAGATGACCCGATGTCAGGTTGAGAATACAAGTGAGAACCAGGCTGAATATAGCAAGTTCAGAGGGGAAATGAAAAAGGAAATAAGAGGGGCAAAGGGTGTAAGGATAAACCCAGCAACTACAGACCAGTCAGTTTAACCTCGGTCGTGGGGAAGCTTTTAGAAACGATAATCCGGGGAAAAAATTAACAGTCATTTCCACAAATTAGTTTTTAGGGCCAGAATGGTTGTTCAGTAGTCAATACGCTGTTAAAAACCCAGCAACACCTCTTTAAACAAGGCTTAACTTTTACGGGGGTTTTAAAAGCGATATTCCAGCGTAATAGAAGAAGCTTTCGTCAGGAACAACATTTCACTGTGATATGAATTGATTGCCGGCTCCGGGGAGTTCCACAGCATAACCTGTGGAGAAGCGTAGAATCACTGGCAGCAACTTCTGGATTTCTGCGTTTAGCTATGCATGCGCTAACTCCAGAAGTTGCTGTCACTTTCAGAGGAGTAATGACAGCGAACGCTGACAGTTTCGCTGTCATTACCACCGCAAAATCTGGGCCATTAAATGTATAATAGTGCCTCTGCTATCTCTTCGCTAGGTTCTTTTAAAATGCACTGATGCAATCCGTCTGGACCAGGGATTTTATCCTCGAGTTTGATTTGTTTATTTAATATTTCTCCTCTTTTTATTTTGAATGTGGTTATATCATTTCTAATCTCATCTTCCATGTCATGTCCACCTGATCTGTCTCCCTGGTAAATACTGAAGCAAAGTCATTGTTTCATATTTCTGCCATTTCGCGATCACTGCCTGTGATTTTATTCTGTCGATTCCTTAGTGGCCCAATTCCCATCCCGACTTTTCTTTTTTATTTATGTGCCTATAGAATATTTTACTATTTTGTTTTGTGTTGCTTGATAATTTAATTTCATAGTCCCTCTTTGCCTTCCTAATTGTTTTTTTTTTACTTCTGTCCAATGTTCTCCGTTATTCTATTTGGGTGCGCGGCCCATTCATAGTTTCACGCATGCGTGGAATTTAACATTAGAAAATCCGGTCCCAGGCTGCGTGGGACCGGCAGAGAGCTTCTCTCCTTATCTCTGTGTATTCTCCCTCGTCATCCTCTCCCCTGCTGTCCATGTGATTAGTATATGCCTCTTTTCTTACCCTCAATTTTTCCCTTATGTCTTTATTCAGCCATGGTGTCCCATTGGTGTTTAGTTTGTTCTTGTTTTTCAGCAGAATATATTTTTCCTGGACTCTGTTGAAGACCGTTTTAAATGATTCCCATTGCTGTTCTACATCATTGTTTGCCAATATTGTTTTTCATTTTTATTTTCCGAAGTTCCATTTTCAGCCCCTCAAAGTCGGCTCCTCTCCAATCTATTACCCTGGTCTTTGTCATGCTTATGTCCTTCTCCATTATGATGTTAAAGCGCATTATATTACGGTCACTATTGCCTAGATGTTCCCCTACTTTTAGCTCTTATCTATTAGAAGGCCAACTCTTTCAACTGAGTCTTTCATTTAATTTACAGTGGGATCATGGGTTCGAGATCATACTATAACATTTTAGCTCCAATCCTCTGAAACACGCTTCCATTAAACGAGGAATCAGTGAATTTACCCTTTTGACACTTGTAGCTCCTGACTATAGTATTCCACAAATTTTATAAAATTCAAGAGCATAGTAACAGAGACCAAAATGTTGAATACAACTGTTTCAACTACATGTCACAGACTATTCATTTGATTCGCTTTTTTTTTTAGCCATAACACATTAATGGATGACAAAGAAGCTAAAAGCAAGCTATATGTTTTTGTGTCTCGGTCGTAAACAATCCCAATAAATCAGCATTTATCTAAATAAGTAAAACTATGATATTGTGCATCACTTAAATCTGTTAACAAAACTGATTAACGCAGTCATCATTCTGTGCAAAGGCTTAACAACCATTAACAGAGTTTCTGCAACTTAATAAAAAATAAAAATTGCAAAAAAAATGGAAGTCTGGATTTCTGTACCACATGAAAACCCAGCTGGAGCTCAATATTCCTACAGTCGTAATATTTTGCAAATCTTAAAAATAATCAATTAGTACTTCCATTTTTGTTTTGTGCACCTACTTCTAAGACAATTTAAGTGACAGATTGTGTTCTACATGACCAGATTACTTTAACCCTTTTTGTAGTAACTTTTGGAAATCTTCCGAACTGCATATATTTCCTTTCTAATTTTTGAAAAAACTTACATGTTGAATTAAGTTTTTCAGAAGTTAGGTAGAAAACATGCACCTTTTGAAAATTTTACAAAATTCATTACAAAAAAACAAATCATCTAATTTACAGCTAATCTGTCATTTAAGTTGTCCTATGAAAAAGCTATGCTATGCACTGAAAACTAAATGCAAACTGATCTTTTGTAACAGGATGATTATAAAAAGTGTTATGTTTGAAGCATAGAGCATCAGATCGTTCTGCATAGTATACTCACCTAGACGGAGACACTGTCTTAATATTCCTCCAGAGGACATGTTCTTTTCAGCCTCTATTTCAGTGAAGCTAAGCGAGCTGGCAAAAATCAGCACATCAACAAGACCTATTAGCCTCTGAAGAAAGGTCACAGAGGCTTCGAATGACAGACCTTGAGTTGGTTCAATGTTCTCCAATTCATGCTGTGAAAGATTTTTTTTTTTAAGTCATTACAAATGATAATGAATTAAAGACAGATTCATTACATTCTTCATTGGACATCATCATTATTCAAACAAAAGCTTCATCCACGCACCAAGCCGGTACAATTCTATACAAGAAGGAGTCAAAAAAGATAATCTCCATTTAAAACATCAGTAATGGTACACTGTACATAATTTTTCACACTTCCACAGTATAATAGGTGTGTTCTAATGTTAAAGCTGCAATTATTTTTGGCCTGTCTACTTGGAGAAAGAAGGAGGTAGGCAAAGCATATACCCTCCCAAGCAATGAGCTGAGGAAAAGGCAGGGTGGATGTATGTGGATGATACCTATATTTTTAACAGTGGCAATTATACAAGAAACACTAATTCTTCATTCTCAGCACTCGCCATATACTATAGAAGACTGACCCAGTAGTTCAATTATGAAAAAGAGAATCGAGACTCTTGCACTGGAGCTAAAATGGGAGAGAAATTTGATCCACTGAGATGTCATGTTTCAGAAATACAGACGACAATAATCATGGTGCTCAACAACAACAGAGGCATGACTGTACTTGGAATGGTGTTTGAATCCGGAACAGAACAAAAGTGCAATGAAAAAGGCAAAATATTTATGCGTTACTAAGCCTGCACAGAACTGATTGAGCAAGATTTCAACGCTACTGAAAAAAAACAACAGAACGGGCATTTGAGGCATGGAGACAGAATACTTTATGCACAAAGAAAAACAAATCGACCTTTTATGGGCATGGCTCACCTTAAGTGCAGTGCAACAGTAGAAAGGATTGCATGGGCAATGATCCCAATGTCGTAACATTAATACATCAAAATATCTTAAAAAGTTGCCTTTGTGATATTTTCCTGGCAAAAAGATAGAGTGGACTTGCATCTACCAATGTGCGGTGGATGCAAGAATGGAGATCAGGAGAAATTGATCTTCAAAAGAATTCTCCTTGATTTTCTTTCTTTATATACATTGCTAGCATGAGAAGGAGAAATAGTAGGTGGGTAATACAGGACGTTATGCTGAATAGAGTTCTTCCCATGCCACTCAAGTATTGAGTGCATAAAGCCACCATATTGTCCCAAATGAATGTGCTATCAATACTTTAGCTGTGGATTTAATTTTCTCAGCAGTTTGAACATAATTCAAATTGGAGAATAATAGATTCTTGGAAGTGATTACAATGATGTAATTTATAAAGGAGTATAAATTACATCATATGTCACAACAATGCTGTCAACAAAACTATGGGGTTAAAATCATTACTGGCATATTTGTAAGTATCCCAGGAGATCTTTATATACAATTCTTTTCAGAATTTTCATAAGTTTAAGGAAAATGCAAATCAAATATCAATAAATACTAACACACCCATTAGAATTTATTTTAGCTGTGATACATTTCTCACAAGCACTCCCAAACATTAATTAGATAATTCATACAGGGGTGGTGCTCACAAATTACTAATGCCTATTTATTCCAACGTCTGGTGATGAATGAAATATTAAACCTGTTCCAAAGTTAATTCCATTCCACCCTGAGGTAGAGGTCTACAATCCATAGTAACCAATGAGTAGTTTAGTATTGTGCAGAAGTAAATCAACTGAAATTTCCCAGTCTGTCCCAGAAATACACTATTTATTTGATGTCGACGAGAATACGCTATCACTGCAGCACAAGTTCTTGGTGGCAATATTGAACAAGGTTTTATTACAATATGCATCTACCTCAAACATTCAAATGCATCAAATCATTCTAAACAGTGACTGTTTTAATTTGGGATCTTTCTGATCACTGATTTAGAAAAAGCTGTTGACGTTTATTCCCAAAAATTTTAGATGCAAAGTGTGCACATACAGGCAAAATAACAAAAGGAAAAAAAGCACCAAAATCAATTGCTGCTTTAAAAAAATTAAAAGACAACAGAAAAAGTTATAAGAATGTACTATCATATGGCTGTGCCTTTTTAAAGTGGAATAAGTATGTATACATGGAATAAGTATATATTTTTATATACTTTTTCCCCTTATGTTTTGTAACTGATCTATCAAGTTTAGATATGAATTGTTTAAAAAGAATTCCTTGGTACTAATCTCAGTTGGATCAGTCATATTTGACCATGCTTAGGTCACTCATTAAATACAAAAAAAGAAAAACATGGTTCCATTCTTCATCTTAATAAGCTCAAGAAAAAATTCATTTTTCAACAAAATACGAATGACCCATTATTTCATACTCACTGTGGTAGATGTAGCTGCAGACAGAAGTGGGAGGATCCCACCACAGGCCATTATGATGTTATCTACCACCTGAGAGACAAGGTGAATGGTGTTGTGGACAAAGATGATGTTTTCACTGCTGTTAACAAAATCCATCACTGTCTTTGTGTTATGGCTGCTCAAAGGGGTGGGGGGGAAAAAGCATTCTGGTAATTTTTCAAAATTCACTCATATCTTTTGCACATATATAGCTGACAATTTATGAAACTGAAACCTGTAAGAAAGTTAACCAAATGCAGGATTTTTACAGGAATTACAGAGGGGAAAATATTCAATATTCAAGCAATATACAATCAAAATGTAACCCAAAAAAACTCAACAATGCTAAGTGGCATGAGGTTTAACATATCAGGGCACAGTGAAAACATACATAACTAACCTTCTCCACATCTGCACATCTGTCTCTATGGAGAACAGCAAATCATTGAGCAAGCGTTGGTGCATGGGCGACCATTTAAATTCTGGAATACGAAACATGGTGCTACGTGATGAAGGATTAGACCCTCTTCTCTGTCCATCAGATACAAGACCTTGCTGACTTACAAGCTCCGATTGTGATATCTGGACAAAGAGCAGAGCAAACAGTATGAAATCTGAGTGAAACGGTACATGGCAGCATTTTAATGTTTTTTGTTAAGTGGGGGAAAATAGAAAGCAAAGAGTTTTCAGGTATCTAAGTATTGAGGTGATATGTGCAAGTATTTTTATAGAAACTGGTGAAAAGACATTTTAATCGGTCAAGAAAGGTTGCATTTTCAAAATCAAAACTGCAGAAAATACTAATGTCAAAATGAAAAATATTTTAAACAATTCAGTGGGTTTAGAATTGTACAACCTCATCACTATCCTGGATATGATGCAGAGATGCCGGTGTTGGACTGGGGTGGACAAAAATGAGAAGTCGCACAACACAAGGTTATAGTCCAACAGTTTTATTTGAAATTACGAGCTTTCGGAGCTCTGCTCCTTCTTCAGGTACAGTCCCTGAAGGAGGAGCAGAGCTCCAAAAGCTCGTAATTTCAAATAAAACTGTTGGACTATAACCTGGTGTTGTGCGACTTCTCATTTTTGACTATCCTGGATAGTCATGACTTCAAGATACAGTACTTCCAAAATATAAAATCTGTAGGAACAGCCTCCAAAGGGCTGAAAATCAACAATGTAATTAAGGCCAATCTCACAGATAGGAATTTTCTTATAAATAATAGTTACTCATTTTCAGAATATTGCACCTTTTTTGGACACAAACCACTACTACTCGTCATTAAACTTGCTGACAAGGGCGGAGCTGTTGTTGTTTGGCGAACAGACCTCTACCTTGCGGACGCTGAACGCCAACTCTCAGACACCTCTTCTTGCCTCCCCCTGGAGCACAACTCCACCACCGAACATCAAGCCATTGTTTTCCACATCGTCACTGACTGTCCCCTCTGGAGATCTTCCTCCCCACCACCCCTCCCACGGCCTCCAACCTGATAGTCCCCCAACCCCCCACAACCTGCTTCTACCTCCTTCATAAGATTCACAAACAGGACTGCCCTGGTAGACCCATGGTTTCAGCCTGTTCTTGCCCCATCAAACTTATGTGCTTCCTATCTCGACTCTATTTATTCTCCCCTTGTCCAGTCTCCTCTGACCTACATCCATGATTCTTCTGATGCCCTCCGCCACTTTTAACAGTTTCCTGGCCCCAACCGTCTCCTTTTCACCATGGACTTTCAGTCCCTCTACACCTCCATCCCCTGCCAGGACAGCCTGCAGGCCGTCTGCTTCTTCCTTGAACGGAGGTCCGACACATCCTCATCCACCACCACCCTCCTTCGCCTGGCTGAACTTTGAACAACTTTTCCTTTGACTCCACTCACTTCCTCCAAATAAAAGATGTCACTATAGGAACCCGTATGGATCCTAGCTGTGCCTGCCTTTTAGTGGGATACGTGAAACATTCTTTGTTCCAGTCCTACTCTGGTCTCCTCCCTCACCTCTTTTTCCAGTACAAATGATGACTGTAGTGGTGGCGCTTCCTCCTCTTGCCGCAAACTGGAAAATTTTAGCAACTTTGCTGCAAATTTCTACCCCTCCCTCACCTTCACATGGTCCATCTCCAAATATTCCCATCCTCGACTTCTCTAACTCCATTTCTGGGGATAGGCTGTCAGTGTCTACAATAAGCCCACCGACTCCCACAGCTAACTTGATTACACTTCCTCCCGCCCCGTTTCCTGTAAGGACTCTATTCCATTCTCCCAGTTTCTCAGTCTCCATTGCATCTGTTCTGACGATGCCACCTTCCACACTAGTGCTTCCGATACGTCTTCCTTTTTTCTCAGCCGAGGATTATCCCTCCACCGTGGTTGACAGGGTTCCTCGACCATGTCTGTCTCACCTCTATTTCCAGTACATTGATGATGTATCAGTGCCACTTCCTGCTCTTGCCCCAAACTGAACAATTTCATCAAATTCATTTGCTTCAAATTTCTACTCCTCCCTCACCTTAACATGGTTTATCTACAACTCTTCCCTATCTCCATTTCTGAAGATAGGCTGTCAACCAATATCTACTATAAGCCCACAATTCCCACAGCTACCTTGATTACACTTCCTCCCTTCCTGGAAGGACTATTTCATTCTCTCAATTTCTCCATCTCATCTGATCTGATGATGCCACCTTCCACACCAGTACTTCCAATAGGTCTTCCTTTTTCCTTAACCGAGAATTCCCCTCCACTGTGGTTGACAGGGCTCTCAACCATGTCCGTCCCATTTCCCACACTGCTGCCATCACGGCACCTTCCTGTGCAAGCACAGGAGATGCAACATCTGCCCTTCCACCTCCTCCCTTCCCACAGTTCAGGGCCCCAAACACTTCTTCCAGTAAAGCAGTGATTTACTTGTACTTCTTGCAATTTAGTATACAGTATTTGCTGCTCACTATGCAGTCTCCTCTACGTTGGGAGACCAAATGCAGATTGGGTGATCACTTTGCTAAACATCACCGTTCAGTCCCCAAGCATGACCCTAAGCTTCTGGTCGCTTGCCATTTTAATCCTCCGTCCCACTAATGTCCTTGGCCTCCTGCATGATTGCTCGAGCTTCGGTTGAGCTTCATTGGAACAGCACCTCAACTTTCAATTGGGCACTTTACAACCTTCCAGACTCAATAATGATTTCAACAACTTCAGATCACAACCATTGTTCCTATTTTTTCGGACAGCAGGTACTAGCAATGGTTCTGCTGTTGCCATTTACACCTCCTCTCGACCCATCTTTTGTTTCTTTACTTGTCCCATTACTACTCTCTTTTGCCTTGCAGCATCATCCCTTTTGTCATTTAATCTCTCCTGCCTTCCACCCCATCACAAACCTTCACTTTTGTTCTTTCCTCCCTTTCCCTGCCTCTGTACTTCCTTAAAAATTCTTACATCTCTAACTTCTTCCAGTTCTGACGAAAGGTCATCGACCTGAAACTTTAACTCTCTTTCTCTCTTCACAGATGCTGCCTGGCCTGCTGAGTATTTTCAACATTTGTTTTTATAATACTACTCAGTTACAGTTTAGTGAAGTTCAAATGACAACTACCAGTACCAAGCCTTTGATGATTTTAAGCACATTACAGAATTTTGTGCGAAATGTATTCATACAGTGAAACATAGAGCTGTTGGGAATGGAGTGATTCAAACTTGTAATACAATCGATAGTTCCAAGGACATTCAAAAAAAGAGTCTACTGCATAAAACGTCCTGAGAGCTGAGACAAAATTGACAAAAAGAATTAGCAGGCTAACATCTAATAGGGATAGACATATGCTTGAATCCCACTCCGCTCTTTTCCCACCTGGAGCTACAGAGTTGTAACATGCCACACAAAGGCTGTAACAACGGTGAAGGGAAGAGAGGAAGAAGCAAGGAGGGAAAAGTGGGTAGATTCATTTGGAAAATCAAAAGCAATGGGTAACACCCCAGTCCATTGAAATTAATTGTTAACACTGTCATTAGTAACTCGTTTTTACTTGCTTCAGACATGACACTGTAACCTCTTGACCTGTTAAAACAAACACAGCTAAAGGACATACCATCTGTATTTTTACAGAATCATTTTCATTAAATTATCTACAGCTTGAATTCAAGACACTGTCATACAGTGCAATTTAATTTCCACTTGCCCCAATTTATAACCATAATAATGTAAATAAATTTTAAAAACAGATGAATTATGAATATTTAATTTTGTCTATTAATAGTGCCCTTAGTGAGACCATTAGACCAAAAACATGACACTTCAATTCTCTTAAAAGCATTTTACTTAAGGAAAAGCTACATTATCAGTTGGCAAAACATAAAATTCCATGAAGGACAACTTCATTTCAATTATAGACTAGATTAACTGAAAAGCCTTAATTAATTTATTCCAAAAAAAATACGAAAAACCTTGGAAGCAAAACATGGAAGTTGCATGTACCCTATTTAAAATAAGGGGAATACAGGATTGTCTTCCAGCAGCTTAGCTGAAGTATGCACAAAATAACCTCTCCAAATAACACAAAAGCAAAATTCTGATTAAAGGTCATTGATCTGAAATGTTAGCTCTATTCCTCTCTCCACAGATGCTTCCTAACCTGCTGAGTGCTTCCAGCATTTTCTTATAGGATTACATAGGATATACGGCACAGAAACAGGCCATTCGGCCCAATCAGTTCATGCCGGCGTTTATGCTCCACATGAGCCTCCTCCCATCTTTCCTCATCTAAATCTATCAGCATAGGAAAATCTCTCAAAGTTACTTAACATTTGAAGGCGAAATTGTCATTTTAGCATAGACAGAATCATTAATTTTATTCCCTTTACCCGTGCCTCCAACCCCCAATAAAAAAGTCATTATAGCCATTCTGCTTACTCCACGATAAGGAAGGTGAAGTTGTCCTTTTAATTTTCAATTACAATAAAGTTTATTACCTGAATGGGAGGCTTTGTTACATTTGTAGACTCTTGACTTATACTTGCTCTAAGTTCCAACCTCTCAGTATCAGATGCAACACTAGACACATCCAGTCTAGCAATTTCTTTAGCAGATGGGACTCTCAACTCTCGAGTCTTTGTGGCAGTTGTTCCAATATCTTTGTCCAGGTTATTACTGTTATGAGTGCCAGTTTCAGTTGTGTGGCTGTCCAGCTGCTTTATGGGTTCAGTAGTCAATTTTGCCATCTCTTGTCTTACTTTGATCACCTCTTCCTCTGGTACAGATGTGGAATGATTTGAAATTGCTTCCGAACAGCTTGCATTGTCTTTGGATACAGAAGTCGAAGTACTATCATCCGGTTCTTGAGAAATGGCCTGATGCTTTGGGGCACTGTTCTCTTGACTACTATTTAAACTGTTCTCGTGCTGCCGACTGCTTGAATATTCCACCTCATCAACCTTTGGAGCACATGATCCTAATGCAACATTGCGCTCTTGTTCATTGGTATTTTCTATTGCTATTTTCTCATCAACTGACTCAGAGGGAACTGAAGTAACTTGCTCCAAGAAAGGCTGCATCGAACCAGCTGAATGTCCAGTTGAAGATACAGCTGAACACTCCATATCCTCCACGCACACTTCAGTTGCTTCAGATTTTTCCACTTTGGAACTTTCCGAAGAATCTGGTAGTTTATTTGATATCCGATCTACTTCTGCTGCTGCCTTTTCTACTTCAGTACCATTAGATGACACAGTTGCTTCTTTTGTTTTGTCTGTCTGCTCCAAATTTGTCGGCTGTATTTCTGTGTTTACAGTGTTGGTTTCCTGGTTACCTTCAGATTGCTGTTCAAGCTTGGAAACTTCTGGTTTTTCTAAATGCTTGTCAACATTTTCAGATTGAGTTACTTGCTTAACCTCAAAAATCTCTTTCTCAACTGTGGATTCTTGTGCGCGGCTAATTTCCGAGATGGTTCGAATTGTCGAAGCTTGCCTCGTATTTTCATCTTGTCTTTGGTACTCTTCAAACATTCTGGCCATGCTCTCCTTGTGTATTTCATAAGTGACCTGAAAAAATAAGCAGATGAGAACAAAAAAGTAAGAAACTAATACAATTGATCATAGTCATAAGAAATAGGAGGAGTAAGCCATTTTGCCCCTGGAGCCTGCTCCGCCATTCAATAAGATCATGGCTGATCTTCTACCTCAACTCCACTTTCCTGCACTATCCCCATATCCCTTGATTCCGTTAACATCCAAAAAATCAATATCTGTCTTGAATATACGCAACGACTGAGCCTCCACAGCCCTCTAGGGTAGAGAATTCCTAAGATTCACCACCCTCAGTGAAGAAATTACTCATCTCAGTCCTAAATGGCCAACACCTTATTCTGAGACTGTGATCCCTGGTTCTAGACTCCCCAGCCAGGGGAAACATCCTCCCTGCATCTACCCTGTCGAGCCCTGTAAGAATTTTGTATGTTTCAATGAGATCACCTCTTATTCTTCTAAACTCCAGAGAATATAGGCCTAGTCTACTCAATCTCTCCTCATAGGACAATCCCTCCATCCCAGGAATCAGTCTGGTGAACCTCCGTTGCACTCCCTCTATGGCAAGTATATCCTTCCTTAGGTAAGGAGACCAAAACTCTACACAATACTGCAGGTGTGGTCTCACCAGGGCCCTATATAATTGCAGTAAGACGTCTTTACTCTTATACTCAAATCTTCTTGTAATAAAAGCCAACATACCATTTGCTTTCCTAATTGCTTGCTGTACCTGCATGTTAACTTTCAGTGATTCGTGTACAAGGACACCCAGGTCCCTCTGAACACCAACATTTCCCAATCTCTCACCATTTACAAAATACTCTGCTTTTCTATTTTTCCTACCAAAGTGGATAACTTCACATTTCTCCACATTATATTTCATTTGCCATGTTCTTGCCCACTCACTTAGCTTGTCTATATCCCCTTGAAGCCTCTTTATATCCTCCTCACAATTTCTATTCCCACCCAGCTTTGTATCAACAACAAACTTGGATATATTACATTTGGTCCCCTCATCCAAATCATTGATAAAGATTGTGAATAGTTGAGGCCCAAGCACTGATCCTATAGTCTGATATATCAGACTATAGTACATACTTGTGTGCACTACCCAAATTTGTTCAAGGTGTATTCATGAAAACTAAGCATTTTCCAGCGATGAGGCAGAAAGAGTCCTGTAGTTGTAGGATCGCTTACTACCTGCAGTTTGCCAACACTATTTAGTCCTGAGATAACTCAGGTAAACACTCAACTGAGTGTTGCTATCTGATCAGATTTCTACATGTAGTTAAATTCTGGAGAAATCATCTGAAATTATATAAATTATAGTGCCATCAGCCTAGCTGATGTAAAGTTGCAGTTTGAGGTGGTGGGAGCACTGATGCTGAAATCTGAGGCCATTCAGCCCTTAGAGACTGCTCCGCCATTCCATTAGATCATGATTGATCTGTACTTCAACTCCATTTACCCGCCTTGATCCCCTTACCTAACAAAAATCTATTGATCTCAGTGTTGAAAATTTCAATTGACCTAGCATCCACAGCTTTTTGGGGAGCAAGTCCCAGATTTCCACTACCCTTTGTGTGCAAGTGCTTCTTGATTTTGCTCCGAAATGGCCTAGCTCTAATTTTAAGATTATGCCCTCTTGTTCTGAAAGTGTATTTTTTTAAATTCTGGTAGTATTGATCTTATTGTCCCTTTGCCGATCTTCTGAATAAAACTTATGTAGCTATACCATCAGCTTTTCAAGTGTCCACAAATTTACAGAGTTCAGTTAGCCCAAAAATCTGCCAACATAACTGTTCCACCAAATACACAATATTGATCAGTATATTTATAGAAAGTTAATCCTGCCCATGAACTCTAATCATTTCTGCATACAACAGGAACTTTGCACTCAAAAATGAAAGCTGTTTTAAAAAAACACAATTGTCTTAAAAGGAATAATTTGCTTCCCTTGTATCTGAATTATCCAAAAATGTGATGAAAGCAGCCATAAATCAGCTCTCTCCACATTCCCTCCTCTAATTACTCGTGCTTCCCCCATCATTTACTTCCCATCACATACCCAGTCCTTCACTTCCTCACTTTCCCACTATCTCCTCCCTTTCCTTCACTCTCCCTACTTCTTCCCTGTCTCTCCCCCAGCTTAATGTACTTTCTGAAGTTTATAGAAAACAAAAGTAACAACTGTGTGATCAGAAGTGAATTCACCCATTTTCTCTATCCCTCAAACATATACACAGCCTCATCTTTAAAAAAATATATATATATTTTACCGCAATAAAGCCTTTGAAATTGTCCTCTTGACTTTCAAAAATATTTGATGAAAAGCTACTGAGTAAAAAGCACTGGCAACTAAAAAATTCCATCTGTATAGCTGATTGAATGGTGCTGGTGCATCTTGGGAAATGAAGCACACTGCACGTGCTCAGACTGTACACTCCAAATTCAGCTCAGGGTCACAGTTCTGGGCAAAAATATCAGCTCCAAGCCCAGGCTTTTAGGAGAGACTGAAGTAAAAACTTATATGAAGCCATTCAAAGAAACAAAAATAGACAATTCAACTTACATTTAATCATGTTACTATAAAATATGATTTTTTGATGTTTAATTTTGTTAAACACCTATTTTGAACATTAGAAATTTAACTTAGAGGAAAAAAATGGTCGATCAAAAAATTCAAAAAGCATTTTAAATGATTTGTAGCAACAGTGGCCAGAAATGTGCAATCACAGCGCAATATACTGTAAATAACAGTTAGTGTGTCACACAGCATGATACCCTTAACACTGAATAGGCCCGTCACAGCACCACCCACAGGAGTAACAAGTACTTGAGTTTTCAATAAACACGTGCCCAATGCAGATAATTTAATGTATAATAATATTTTTTTAAATATAGAAACACGAAAAGCAACAGCAGAAAATGAGCACTGCAGTGTTTCTATATTTAACAGGAAAATACTCCAAAACAGATACAAGAATGCAAAAGAAAGTCATGGTTAATCTGCAAGGAAAGAACGAACAGTGGTTCATCCTTGTGACCTATTATATCCGATTAACATGTTGCTGTGACTTTTTTTAACCTGAGACAATACAAGCTACAGAAAACAGAATATGCAAGGTACATGTACACAAGCAATTTTCAGTACATGGAACCACTGCAGAAGGGGCACTTGAATTATTGGTGCATACCAGTCTGATCCAAGTGCAATTAAACAAACGTAATGACTACTTGGCAGATTGGTGTTTTCATCTTGGTGCAATTTCACTCTTGACCAAACAGAAAATCATTCAGAAAATATAATCTGCAGGAAAATTTTGATTAAGATCTGGGAACAAAGACACCAACAGTATTTTAAAAAGACTGAACTTGCATATTAGCTACTTTATCAAAAACTTGCAATTTGCCAAATCACTGCCATCAGAAAAAAATGTATCCTCCTCTTCCACAAAAAATGATTTCTGCCTTTTAAAATTAGTTAAGAAAACAGACAAGCTGATTCAATCAAAACTTTAAAAAGGCGTGCAAGTTAACTGGTTCAGATACTTCTTTCTTCACGACCACAGAACAAAAATTACAACACTATATTTGTAAAGACTCCGTCAAAAATGATCACGGCAAAAGTAGAGTATTTTCAGCACTACCATTGGGTTTCTTTTTAATGAATCGAAATGTATATGTGTATGCACGAGTTACTTGTCGACACCAAATCAGTCTATGGAACAAAAATCTAACTAGTTTGCATTTTTACCCCTTTTTCCTGGAGGCTTAACAGTAAAAGCAGATAATTTGCAATTAATTAGCAGATATTGTTCTAAATTAGCTAGCTACATGGGTAGTCATTAATCTTCCCAATCACTTGATTGCTAATCCATAGCTGTTTGCACAGCAGAGACTTCTTCTGAAAGTACAGGCAAAATATATTGCCGTGCTAACAATCAGAAATTTCTGGTGCTCCATTACTCCCGACATAATTTGACATCCAACATTTACTAATTAACAGAAAGGGTATTTTAACATATGAACAGGAGTGGTTTTAATTAGTTTTTTTTTAAATCCAATAACATTTTGTAATTTCTTCTAGGTGAAATAAATTATTGCTCCTAAAAAGTTCAAATTTAAACTGTCTTTTTAAAAGGATACCCCACTTATGCGCAGTCATGATGTGCCAGTGCACGGCACCACAATGTGGTGAGACATGGGTTTGCATCTGCAATTCTCAACAGCAGAGTTGTGATTTCAATTAGGCCACCATGGGTAGACACACAAGCCTTTATGCAACATAACTGCTGAATTCAATGTATTAAGATACAATTAATAATGCCACCCTGAAAACAAAATATTTAAACACGCAATTCCAAACATGTTTTCAGACTAGCATTACAGGACCCTTGAAGGTCCAAGAGGGTGGTGGGGGGGGGGGGGGACCACATGGGGTCCCAGATATCATCAGGTTTGTGTCCACCTGAATCATTACTTTTTTTGTGTGTCTACTGAAGTAGTAGCACAGGAATCCTGTTGCTTTGTACAATTGTAACAAATTGTATGATATGGGCAGCTGTCGGAAGTTCTGGAGTGTGACAATAGTTGCATTTCTCAAAGAAAACATTGAAAATCACTGATTTAACATACAATTCTTCACTGTGGCAATTATATGACCCCAGGTGACCAAATAATTATTCAATTTTGCAGCATTCATATTCCTCACCGGACTAGCACAAAAAATGAAAATTCAGTAAATGTTTTTCCACGATTGCTTTAGGTGATTCACCTCCGTATCTGCAAAAACATGCAAGCTGTTTCATATGCTTGTCCACACATATCTTATGTATTAATATTTTCAGAGCTCATTGAGGTTTTAGAAAAACACTATGCTACAAATGCACTACCAACCCTTTTGTTATTTAATCACTCCTGCCCTCCACCATCACAGACCTTCCCCCTTTGTTATTTCCTCCCCCCACCCCACTTTCCTGCTTCTGTACTTGCTTAAAAACTGTTAATCCCTAAAAATCTTCCCGTTCAGAGGAAAGGTCATTGACCTGAAACGTTAATTCTGTTTCTCTCTGCAAATATGCTGCCTGACCTGCTGAGTGTTTTTTTTTATAGAGTTTTCTGTTTTTATTTCAGATTTCCAGCATCCGCAGTATTTTGCTTCTGTTTTAGTGTTTATTTCACTGTCACTTCTCTTCCAGGCATGCCCACCTTGAAGTTCTGCTCTTCCCTCCAACGGGATTTCCATTTGTCTCTTTTACCTTGTTCTACATGCTGCCCCTTGGCAACATCATCCGAAAACACACTGACTACACCCAGCTCTACCTCACAACCACTTCTCTCGACCCCTACACGGTCTCTAAATTGTCAGACTGCTTGTCCAACATCCAGTTCTAGATGAGCAGAAATTTTCTCCAATTAAATATTGGGCAGACCGAAGCCATTGTTTCCATTCCCTAGCCACTGACTCCATCCCTCTCCCTAACATCTGCCTGAGGCTGAACCACACTGTTCGCAACCCTGGTGTCATATTTGACCCTGAAATGAGCTTCCGGCCACATATCCGCAGCATAACTAAGACCGCCTATTTCCACCTCCGTAACATCGTCTGTCTCCGCCCTTGCCTCAGCTCATCCGCTGCTGAAACCCTCATCCATGGCTTTGTTACCTCTAGACTTGACTATTCCAACGCACTCTTGGCTGGCCTCCCACATTCTACCCTACGTAAACTTGAGGTCATCCAAAACTTGGCTGCCCGTGTCCTAACTCGCACCAAGTCCCGTTCACCCATCACCCCTGTGCTCGCTGACCTACATTGGCTCCTGGATAAGCAACGTCTCAATTTCAAAATTCTCATCCTTGTTTTCAAATCCCTCCATGGCCTCGCCCCTCCCTATCTCTGTAACCTCCTCCACCCCCCCCCCTCCAAGATATCTGCGCTCCTCTAATTCTGCCCTCGAGCATCCCTGATTATAATCGCTCAACCATTGGTAGCAGTGCCTTCTGTTGCCTAGGCCCTAAGCTCTGGAATTCCCTGCCTAAACCTCTCCGCTTCTCTAGCTCTCTTTCCGCCTTTAAGACGCTCCTTAAAACCTACCTCTTTGACCAAGTTTTTGGTCACCTGCCCCAATTTCTCATGTGGCTCGGGGTCAAATATTTTGTCTTACAATACTCTTGTGAAGCACCTTGAGACATTTTACTATGTTAAAGGCGCTATATAAATACAAGTTGTTGTTGTTGACCTTCATTACTTTCTGTCTCCCTTCTTGTGTCTGATCATGTGTCTACATCACTTTCATGGCCACATCTCTTTCCTCAGCAACTGTCTCTGGCTCCGACTTATTCCACACAGATTCCATCTTAAATTCTACCCTTAAATCGCAGATATCTCTATGACATTCAATGTTCCTTGAACCACTGCTCTCGCCGTTACCTGACATATATGCTTAACACCACGAGCCGCCAGATGCTCTCTCTTAAACTCTCTTCAGCAGCACCGACTCATTTTATTTCAGAGCAGTCCTAGTCCTCAGTTCCATTTCATTCTTCGCCTCACTTAAAAAAAAACTATTTTTCTTCCTTTCAGGCATCAAGGACCACAAGCTTCAACAACTCCTGGATACCAACATCCATCCTGATCCTGCTTCCCATTCACTTTCTTCTGACCCCATTCCCCCCTTCCAATCTCAACCTTTGTCGTGTTTTCACTATCCCTACTGGCCCCAAATGACCAGTCCTCAGCAAAGGCCTCAGCTTCATCCCCTTACACCCCCACCTCAATGAATTACGAGCTTGACATGCTGAGCTCTTCTTCCATCATCTTCGCCTCCACACCCACTTCTTTAGCCAGGAGGATCCCCCACCCCACACAGCAGACCCTTTCTCCAGGCTTCAGAATTCTTGTTCCACCTGGACCCCTACCTCTGGCCTCTTACGCTCTCGATCTTTTCATTGGAAACTGTCGACATGACATCTGTCGTCTCAATTTCTCTACTGCTCTCATTCACACGAATCGATCTCTCTCCGAATTTGCAGCACTCAGTTCTCTCAGGTCCAACCTGGACACTACCATTAAACCTGCTAACAAGGGAGGCACTGGTGAACAGACCACTACTTTGGGGAAGCTGAATGCCAACTCTGACATTTCCTCCTACCAACCCCCGGACAATGACCCCACCGCCGAACATCAAGCCATTGGTGTAGGAAGGAATCTAAGTGTACCATTTGCACATAAATAACGGTGAGCGCCATTAGCCTCACTGTTATTTTGACAAGAAAATCTGGCTCAATCTTTCCCCGACTGTCACCAACATGTCCACCAACCTCAGTCCCCCAACCCCACAGAGCCAGCTTCTATTTCTTTTTCTAGATTCACAAACAGGAACACCCCATCAGGATTACATAGGATATACAGCACAGAAACAGGCCATTCGGCCCAACCAGTCCATGCCGGCGTTTATGCTCCACTCGAGCCTCCTCCCGCCTTTCCTCATCTAAATCTATCAGCATAACCCTCTATTCCCTTCTCCCTCATATGCTTGTCTAGCCTCCCCTTAAATGCATCTATACTATTTGCTTCAACCACTCCCTGTGGTAGCGAGTTCCACATTCTCACCACTCTTTGGGTAAAGAAGTTTCTTCTGAATTGCCTATTGGCTTTCTTGGTGACTATCTTATATTGATGGCCTCTAGTTATGCTCTTCCCCACAAGTGGAAACATTCTCTATCCACTCTATCAAAACCTTTCATAATTTTAAAGACCTCTATTAGGTCACCCCTCAGCCTTCTTTTTCCAAGATGTGGAGATGCCGGTGTTGGACTGGGGTGGACAAATGTGAGAAGTCGCACAACACCAGGTTATAGTCCAACAGGTTTATTTGAAATCACAAGCTTTCGGAACGCTGCTCCTTCGTCAGGTGAAGTGAAGAGATACATATAGGCACAGCATATATAGTCAGAGAACACAGCCAGATGATTATAGTTAATCTTTCCAACTGCCCTTTATCACACCTCGGCAGAGAAATAATCATGGCAATCAAAACTTTTTTTGCTGGAAATCACAGCAGGTCCGGCCGCATCTTGTTCTCTCTACACAGATGCGGCCGGACCTGCTGTGATTTCCAGCAAAAAAAGTTTTTGTTTTCCATACAGACCCCAGCATCTGCCACATTGTCTTTGATGTAATGTTTTCCTGACTGACCTGTTTGGACACCATCCACACCTTTGATTGCCGTGATTATCTCTCTGCCGAGGTGTGATAAAGGGCAGTTGGAAAAATGAACTGTAATCATCTGGCTGTGTTCTCTGACTATATATGCTGTGCCTACATGTATCTCTTCACTTCACCTGATGAAGGAGCAGCGCTCCGAAAGCTTGTGATTTCAAATAAACCTGTTGGACTATAACCTGGTGTTGTGCGACTTCTCACATTCTTTTTCCAAGAGAAAAGAGACCCAGCCTGTTTATCCTTTTCTGATATGTATACCCTTGCATTTCTGGCATCATCCTTGTAAATCTTCTCCGCACCCACTCCAGAGCCTCTATATCCTTTTTATAATATGGCGACCAGAACTGTACGCAGTACTCTAAGTGTGGTCTAACCAAGGTTCGACACAGGTTTAGCATAACTTCCCATAACAATTCTATACCTCTAGAAATAAACCCTAGTGCTTGGTTTGCTTTTTTAATGGCCTTGCTAACCTGCGTCACAATTTTTATTGATTTGTGTATTTGTACTCAGAGATCCCTTTGTTCCTCTACCCCACCTAGTCTCGCACCCTCCAAGTGACCTCCCTATTCTTCCTACCAAAATGTAATACCTCACATTTATGTGTTGAACTTCATTTGCCAATTGTATGCCCATTCTGCAAGTTTATTAATGTCCCCCTGTAATTTGTTGCAGTCCTCCTCAGTATTGACTATCCCCAACTCGGTGTCATCCGCAAATTTAGAAATTGCGTTTTTGATTCCAAAGTCTAAATCGTTAATGTAAATTGTGAACAACAGTGGCCCCAGCACTGATCCTTCTGGAACACCACTTCCCACCTTCTGCCACTGTGAATAGCTACCCTTTACCCCTATTCTCTGCTTTGTCTTGAAGCCAGCTGGATATCCATTCTGCTACTTGTCCCGACCCAGCATTCTCTGACCTTGTTCATCAGTCTATTATGGGGTACCTTATCAAAGGCCTTTTGAAAATCTAGATAAATTACATCTACTGCATTACCAGTCTACTCTCTCTATTACCTCTTCAAAAAATTCAATGAGGTTGGTCAAGCAAGACTTTCCTTTTGAAATCCATGCTGACTATTCCTTATTATATTTTTGGCTTCTAGATGTTCTTCTATTTTCTCCTTCAGTAGGGATTCCATTATTTTTCCTACCACCAATGTTAAGCTGACTGGTCTATAAATCCCTGGACGTTCTATCCCCCTTCTTGAATACAGGTATTACGTTAGCTATCCGCCAGTCTTCTGGCACTTCACCTTTTTCTAACGAATTATTAAATATGTGTAGTAATGCCTCTGCTATCTCTTCCCTAGATTCTTTTAAAATGTGTGGATGCAATCTGTCCGGACCAGGGGTTTTATCCTCTGAGTTTGATTAGTTTATTGAATATATCCCCTCTTTTTATTTTAAATGCACTTATCTCATCATCCAATGTTGTGTCCATCTGTTCTATCTCCCTGGTAAATACTGAAGCAAAATAATTATTTAATATTTCTGCCATCTCTCTATCATTACCTGTGGTATTATCCTGTCTATCCCTTAATGGCCCTATTCCCATCCCAACCTTCCTTTTTTTTTTCATTGATGTGCCTGTAAAATATTTTACTATTTTGTTTTATGTCCCTTGATAATTTAATTTCATAGTTCCTCTTTGCCTTCCTAATTGTTTTTTTGACTTCTCTCCTAATCTCTTCATATTCTCCCTTATCATGTACTCCCCTGCTGTCCAGATATATATCCCTTACCTTGGCAACACACCCTTCGGGATTCTCGTTCTTGGCTGCAGAGGACGCTATCTATCCCCCTAATTACAGAGTCCCCTTTTACTACCACATTTCTATTCTGCTCTTACCCCCTTGGACAGCCTTCTGAGCCATGGTGCCCTGGTTTGCATTATAGCTGTCCTCCCTGCAGTCTTTCTCCTTGTCCTCACAGGTAGCAAGTACATCGTACCTGTTGGACAGGACCAGTGTCTGCGGGACCTCCTTCTCAACCTCTCCTAAATCCCTGCTACCCGGCTCCCCAACAGTCACACCCTCCCTTTCCTGAACCTGTGCTTTCCTCTGGGGTGTGACTGCATTCTGGATAAAACAGTCCAGAAATTCCTCCCCCTCGGGCTGTGTCGGACTGTCTCCAACTCGCACTCCAGCTCAATGACTCTGAGCCGGAGACATCTCCTGCAGACCCATCGTTTCCACCTGTTCCTGCCCCATGGAACTTATTTCTTCCTATCTCATCTATTTTTACTCCTCTTGTTCAGTCTCTTCCGACCTACATCCACCACTCTTCCATGCCCTCCAACACTTCAACCATTTCTAGTTTCCTGGCCCTAACTGTCTCCTTTACATCATGTACATCCCCCACCAGGCCTTCCGCTTCTTCCTTGAACATCACACTCCTTCGCCTGGCCGAGCTTGTTCTTGCATTGAACAACTTTTCCTTTAACTCACATCCTCCAAATAGAAGATGTCACTATAAGAACCCGTATAGGTCCTAGTTTTTAAACCTGCCTTTTCGTAGGATACATTGAATGTTTTTTGTTCCAGTCCTAATCAGGTCCCCACCCTGTCTTCTTTTTCTGGTACACTGATGACTGTTGGTGCCACTTCCTTCTCTCCCCCTCAACTGGAACATTTAAATCAAGTTTGCTTCTAATTTCCACCCCTCCCTTACCTTGACATGGACCATCTCGGACTCTTCCCTTCCTCAACTTCTCCATCTCCATTTTTGGAGATAGGCTGTCCACCAATATCTACTTAGTCCACCGACTCCCACAGCTACCTTCAGTATATTTTCTCCACCCCGCTTCCTGTAAAGACTCTATTCCATTCTCCCAGTTTCTCCATCACATCAGACCGCGCTAGCTTCCACGCTAGTGCTACTGAAATGTCTTCCTTTTTTCCCTCAGTCGAGTGGTGGACAGGGCTCGTAACCGTGTCAGCCCCATTTCCCGCACTTCCGCCCTCATCCCTTCCAAAACCATGATAGGGTTCCCCCTATCCTCACCTTCCAGCCCACTAGCCTGCACATTAAACGGATCATCCTCCGCCATTTCCAGCATAATGCCACCACCAAACACAGCTTCCACTACTCTCTCCTTTCAGCATTCTGAAGGGACCGTTCCTCGATTCCCCAGTCCACTCTTCCATCACCTGCTCTCCTTCCCACGCACCTTCCCGTGCAAGTGCAGGAGATGCAACACCTGCCCTCTCACCTCCTACCTTCTCACCGTCAAGGGCTCCAAACACTCCTTCCAGGTGAAACAGCGATTTACTTGTACTTCTTCCAACTTGACATATTGTATTCGCTGCTCATGATATGGTCCCCTCTACACTGAGGAGACCAAACGCAGATTGGGTGATCTCATTGCTGAACACTTCTGTTCTGTCCGCAAGCGTGACCCTGAGCTTCTGGTCACTTGCCACTTCAATTCTCCATCCCACTCTGACCTCTCTGTCCTTGGCCGCCTCAATATTGTAAACAGGAAGGAGGATAGTAACAGACTTCAGGGGGACACAGACAGACTCATGGCAGATTAAATTTAACACAGAGAAGTGTGAAATTATTCATTTTGGTAGGAAGAATGAAGAGAGGCAATATAAACTAAATGATACAATTTTAAAGGCGACAGAGAAACCTGGGGTGCATCTCTGAAGGTGGCAGCACAGGTTGAGAAGGCTGTTAAAAAGGCATAATGGATCTCTGGCTTTATAAATGAAATTGAGAGGTCGCACAACACCAGGTTATAGTCCAACAGTTTTATTTGAAATCACAAGCTTTCGGAGCTATCTTCTTGCTCCTTCCTCAGGTGAAGTAAATTAGATACAGAATCGCCAAAGCATATATAGATAGAGAACAAAGCATGTGTACCTTACAATTGCAGACCACTAAATTAAATCATCCTGACTATCTGCCGAGGTGTGATAAAGTTAATCAAGTCAGCCAGGAAGGTACCACATCAAAGACATAGCAAGATACAACTGAGACAATGAGGTGTAGTCGCAGGGGTTCTAACGTGTCAAAAGCTGCCGTCTGTATGTAAAACGAAAAGCTTTAAAATTTTTACTTTTTTACTGGGAAAATTTTTACTTTTTTTACTGGGAATCACATCTGTGAACAAGCCAACGACGACTCGAGTCCGGATCACGTCATGTATCGTGACATAAACCCAAGATCCCGGTTGAGACCGTCTTCATGAGTGCGGAACTTGGCTATCAGTTTCTGCTCGATGATTTTGCGTTGTCGTGTGTTTCTAAGGTTGCCTTGGAGAACGCTTACCCACAGATCCGAGGCTGAATGTCCTTGACTGCTGAAGTGTTCCCCGACTGGGAGGTAACAATCCTGCCTGGCGATTGTTGCGCGGTGCTCGTTCATACGTTGTCTCAGTGTCTGCATGGTCTCGCCGATGTACCATGCCGCGGTGCATTCTTTCCTGCAACGTATGAGGGAGACAACGTTGGCCGAGTCACATGAGTATGTACCATGTACCTGGTGGTTAGTGTCCTCACGTGTGATGGTGGTATCTGTGTTGATGATCTGGCATGTCTTGCAGAGTTTGCCTTGGCAGGGTTGTGTGGTGTCGTGGTCGCTGTTATCCTGAAAGCTGGGTAATTTGCTGCGAACGATGGTACTTCTGAGGTTAGGCGGCTGTTTGAAGGCAAGTAGTGGAGGCGTGGGGATGGCCTTAGCGAGGTGTTTGTCGTCATCGATGACATGTTGAAGGCTGCGAAGAACATGGCGTAGTTTCTCCGCTCCGGGGAAGTACTGGACGACGTAGGGTACCCTGTTGGTTGTGTCCCGTGTTTGCCTTCTGAGGAGGTCTATGCGATTTTTCGCTGTGGCCCGTCGGAACTGTCGATCGATGAGTCGAGCGTCATATCCCGTCCTTACGAGGGCGTTTTTCAGCGTCCGTAGGTGTCCATCGCGTTCCTCCTCGTCTGAGCAGATCCTGTGTATTCGCAGGGCTTGTCCATAGGGGATGGCTTCTTTAACATGGTTAGGGTGGAAGCTGGAGAAGTGGAGCATCGTGAGGTTGTCCGTGGGCTTGCGGTAGAGTGAAGTGCTGAGGTGTCCGTCTTTGATGGAGATTCGTGTGTCCAGGAATGAAACCGATTCTGAGGAGTAGTCCATGGTGAGTTTGATGGTGGGATGGAACTTGTTTATGTTATCGTGTAGTCTTTTCAGTGATCCTTCGCCATGGGTCCAAAGGAAGAAAATGTCGTCGATGTATCTGGTGTACAGCGTTGGCTGGAGGTCCTGTGCAGCGAAGAAGTCTTGCTCGAACTTGTGCATGAAGATGTTGGCGTATTGGGGTGCGAATTTGGTCCCCATGGCTGTTCCGTGTGTTTGGGTAAAAAAATGGTTGTCAAAGGTGAAGACATTGTGGTCAAGGATGAAGCGGATGAGTTGTAGGATGGCGTCTGGAGATTGGCTGTTGTTGATGTTGAGTACTGAGGCTGTTGCAGCGATGCCGTCATCGTGGGGGATACTGGTGTAGAGTGCCGATACGTCCATCGTGGCAAGGAGTGTTCCTGGTTCAACTGGTCCGTGGGTGCTGAGTTTCTGTAAGAAGTCTGTAGTGTCGCGACAGAAGCTGGGGGTTCCCTGTACGATGGGTTTCAGAATGCCCTCGACGTATCCAGAGAGATTCTCACACAGGGTTCCATTGCCTGATACGATAGGACGTCCGGGTGTGTTGGCTTTGTGTATCTTTGGGAGGCAGTAGAAGTCTCCCACGCGGGGAGTACGTGGGATGAGAGCGCGTAGGATGTTTTGAAGGTCTGGATCGAAGGTCTTGATCAGTCTATTGAGTTGGCGGGTGTGTTCTTTGGTCGGATCTGCGGGTAGCTGTCTGTAGTGTTCCTGGTTGTCCAGTTGTCGGTATGCTTCTTTACAATAGTCCGTTCTGTTCTGTATGACGATGGCTCCTCCTTTGTCCGCTGGTTTGATGACAATGTTGCGGTTGGTCTTGAGAGCGTGGATGGCGTTGCGTTGTGCTCGGGTGACATTCTGGACTGTCTTGTGAGTGCGGCTGATGAATCTGGCGTTGATGCATCTCCTGACAGCTTGAGCATACATGTCAAGCTTGGGGCAGCGACCCTCCGGAGGGGTCCAGTTTGACTCTTTTTTCTTCGGTTGCTGCACTGCGAGTCCCTCTGTCTGCTGTTCTGGATCATTGATTGTCTCATTGGGTTTGTTGCTGACATCTTGGGATGATTATAAATGAAGGCAGAGATTATAAAAAACAAGGAAGTTGTGCTAAACCTTTATAAAAAAAAACTGGTTAGGCCCCAGCTGGAGTATTGTGGCCAATTCTGGACACCACACTTTATGTCAAGGTCTTAGAGAGGGTGCAGAGGAGATTTACGAGAATGGTACCAGGGATGAAAGACTTTCATTACATGGACAGACTAAAGAAACTGGGATTGTTCTCCTTAAAGCGGAAAAAGTTAAGAGATTTGATAGAGGTGTTCAAAATCATGAAGGGTTTTGATTGAGTAAATAAGGAAAAACTGTTTCCAATTGCAGAAGGACAGATTTAAGGTAATTGGCAAAAGAACCAGAGGTGAGATGAGGGGGGGAAAAAATTACGCAGTGAGTTATGATGGTCTGGAATGCACCTCCTGAAAGGGGAGTGGAAGCCAATTCAAGAATAACTTTCAAAAAGGAATTGGATAAATAATTGAAGGGGGAAAATTTGGAAGGCTACGGTGAAAGAGCAGGTACTGGGACTAATTTCAAAGAGCCGGCACAGGCACAATGGGCCAAATGCCCTACTTCTGTGCTGTATCATTATTCTATGATTCTATTGTACACTATTCCAATGATGCTCAAAATGTAGAACAGCACTTCATCTTTCTATTAGGCACCTTACAGCCTTCTGGCAGTAACATCGGGTTAAACAACTTTTGAATTTAATCACCACTCCAGTTTTCTCAGACTGTCGTCGACAGTGCTATCAAGCGGCACTTTCTCACTGATGCTAAGTTTGGGTTCCGCCAGGACCACTCAGCTCCAGGCCTCATTACAGCCTTCATCCAAACGTAGACAAAAGAGCTGAATTCCAAAGGTGACGTTAGAGTGACTGTCCTTGACATCAAGGCACCATTTGACTGAGTGTGGCATCAAGGAGCCCGAGTAAAATTTAAGTAAATGGGAATCAGGGAAAAAACTCTCCACTGGCTGGAGTCATACCTAGCACAAAAGAAGATGGTTGTGGTTGTTGGAGACCAATCATTTCAGCCCCAGAGCATCGCTCAGGAAAGTGTCTTAGGCCCAACCATCTTCAGATGCTTCACCAACGACTTTCCCTCCATCATAAGGTCAGAAATGGGGACGCTCGCTGATGATTGTACAGTGTTCAGTTCCATTCACAACCCCTCAGATAATGAAGCAGCCCGTGCCTATATACAGCAAGACCTGGACAACATTCAGGCTTGGGTTGATAAGTGGCAAGTAACGTTCACACCACACAAGTGCCAGGCAATGACCATCTCCAACAAGAGAAAGTCGAACCACCTCCCCTTGACATTCAATGGCATCACCATCATTGAATCCCCCACCATCAACATCCTGGGGGGGTCACCAGCCACATAAATACTGTGACTACAAGAGCAGGTCAGGGGCTGGGTATTCTGCACGAGTGACTCACCTCCTGACTCCCAAAATCCCACAAGGCACAAGTCAGGAGTGTGATTGAATACTCTCCACTTGCTTGAATGAGTGAAGCTCCAACAACACTCAAGAAGCTCAACACCATCCAGCCCCACTTGACTGGCACCCCATCCACCACCTTAAACATTCACTGCCTCCACCACCAATGCATCATGTCTGCAGTATGTATATCCAAAAGATGTACTCGCCAAGACTTCTTCGACAGCACCTCCCAAACCCGCAACCTCCACCACCTAGGAGGACAGGGGCATCAGGCGCATGGGAAATAATGAGGGGCCTAGATAGTGTGTATAAAATTATGAGGGGCGTGGATAGGAAGCACCTATTTCCTTTAACAAATAGGTCAGTAACCAGGGGGCACAGATTTAAAGTAATTGGTAGAAGGATTAGAGGGAAGATGAGGAGAAAAATTTTCACCCAGAGAGGGGTGGGGGTCTGGAACGCACTGGCTGAAAGGGTGGTAGAGGCAGCAAACCTCATTGCATTTAAAAAGTACTTGGATATGCACTTGAAGTGCCGTAACCTGCAGACCTGCGGGCCAAGAGCTGGATAGCTCTTTTTCAGCCGGCACAGACACAGCTGGCAGGGTGGTCTGCACCCCTCTTTCCCCACCACATTCCCGAGCCACAGGAGCCTTCTCCTCTTTGCCAAATCATCGATCTGAAATATTAATTCTGTTTCTCTCTGCACAGATGCTGCCTGACCTGCTAAATGTTTTCCAGCATTTTCTGTTTTTATTTGCTACAAATCAAACGTTCTGCTTTGATGACATTTAGTTCATTTTTATATCATGTGCTAACAAAATTTCTTCACAACGGTTTTAAGAAAGATACAACTTTGAAAATTAAGTTCTAACTGAAATATGAAATTACATTTCACTATGATCAAAGTGCCACCAAGTATTTAAACAATGTTTTGGGCAGGAGATTAGTGGTCTTACAGTTTACCCTTCCAAACTACGCAGTTTCCTTACCACGATTCTGGAACCAATAGCCCTGCATTCCCATTCCTAATAGGAATTAATCTATTCTTCTTCACACCTGTTGTGGATTTGTGTACCATCAGCACCCCCACCACCGAAGAAATTTTCCCTCCCCCTCCACACCAATCTACACAGTTATCGGGGCTGGATCGGAGATTCACCCCATGCCATTCTCCCACATTAATGAGTGGACACACTGAACAGATCGCTCACCTGCCTGGTCATCCAGGGTTGGTACATAGTGGCGGATGACCAAATTAAAACAGGGTACAATAAAAATGAATTTAAAGAACATACAACTACATATAACTTGGTTATGGTGCGCATGTGAAGACATAATACAAATGGAAATGCACTGTAAAATATGAAGTGACGCTGCAATGATACAAATCAATTTTCAAAGTTGCTTTACAATAGATTGCCAGAACAGTAGAACTACAGCTATTTCACCAGTAAAAATAGAATTTGGGGGGAACTTGTGTTTTTTTTTTCTACCATCACTACCATATTGATTTCACTGGTAAGATCATCCAACCTGATCTTTTGGGGATATTCGTTTATTCAAACCAGCCCTGTTCCTCAACAATTGAGTTCTTTGATCACAAGAAAAAAATATTTTTTCATGTGTTGTAGCTGATACACATAGCCTCTAGGCACTGGCTGTTTGTAGTATTCTTAAAGGTAATTGCTTTGATGGAGAAAATAATCTTAGTGAAGGTTCAATAATTGGAGACATTCCATTTGTAATTTTAAGTTTTTGTTAAATGGTTGGCACCTACAGGAAGTAAAATGTTTGGCCTGAGTAATTCACTGCCCATGTAGACAGTAATGCTCACACATTTGTGTGAAGAAGTGCTTTCTGATTTCACTCCTGAATGGCCTGGTTCTAATTTTAAGATTATGCCCCTTGTTCTGGACTCTCCTACTGCAGGAAATAGTTTTTGTATCTACCTTATCAAATCCTTTTATCATTTAAAAAAATCAATTAGCTCACTCCTCAATCTTACAGACTCAAGGGAATACAAGCCAAGTTTGTACAACATATCATAATTTAACCCTTTAAGCCACAGTATCATTCTGGTGAATCTGCGCTGTACCCCTTAATTTTGACTTTAAAATACTCTATTTTTAAATCCCTTCATATTTGTGCAGGGTCCTTGCTGCATGCACAGTTTTAATTTGGAAAAAGGTTTACAAACTGCCTTACATTATGTATGGGCCTAATGTTTAATGTACAATTGTAATAAAATGTTAAATAGGAGTAAGGCTATGGCATCCAAAGGGTGTGGTTTGAGAAGCAACAGGATAAAATGCCATTTTTCAAAACCTTTAAATGCTGACTACGATAAATTGCACAGAAAAGGGGAATAGTGCAGAAGTGTCAGGAAAGCCACCATGCATTAATGAGTGTGATGTAGCTGTGGGAGGAGTGGATTACAGTGACAAACAGCTTAGCTGCTACAAAGGTGGCAGGAAATCTATCAAACTGTACAATAAAATTGCAATTCAGTTTCTTTGGCTTTTTATAGGAAATTCACAGATCTTGATGTGTAACACTGCAAAATCTTTCAAATTATTTGACTTCAGTTTGCTGTCAGAGATCGGACTTTTTGATTAGAGATTTGGGGGAGGGAAGAGAGGAAAATTCGAGTGAAGAAATGGCGTTACTGTTACAATAAGTTGGTACAAGTTCCCTCACACAAGATATGATTAAACAATATGTTTAGAAAAAGTAGGCGGGTTGAGAAGGAGAAATATACACAATAGTTGATTCAAGTGCTGCGAATAAAGAAAATAACCTATCCGAAAGACGCAACACCCAGAACTCCCAAGGGCAACTGGGTTATATGTTTCAAATTACAGTCTATTCCTATTAATTCTAACTGGGATTTTTTTGCTTGAAAAAAAAAAATTAAAGTTACCCTGTAATGCAAATAAAAGAATTTTAATAAAACAACCAATACTCTTTTTGCACAATTTCAACTCAAATTAACAGATAACTGAAATAAAGAACATTGTACAAGTTGAATTACTTCCTATACCCCACCCTTGTATCAATAATATTTACCAGATCACACAAGTACAGTGTAAACTACTTTCAGGTCAATATTATTGGTAATTGATATGGCTACTCCTAATTCAAAAAATTGAAACGGTGGGGAAAATAGCTGTGCTTTTATTAAAATTGCTTATGGCCTCAGTCATAGAAGTCTGGATTAAAAAGCACTGCTTCTGGGTTAAAAAGTAACCCACTTACTTTCATATCACATGTGAAGCATCATTAAAAAAATTCCATTGAGCAGGTTTTTAAAAAATGAAATAAGAGTAGAGCACAGAGTTGTAAGAATGTGAAATGCTGTAGAACATAGGAACAGGAGTAGGCCATTCAGCCTCTCGAGCCTGTTCCGCCATTCAATGAGATCATGGCTGAGCTGTAGCTTAACTCCATCCACCTGCCTTGGCTCCATATCCCTCAATACCCTTGGCTTGCAAAAATCTATTGATCTCAGATTTAAAATTATTTATTTAGCGTGCTCCCAACTGCTTTTTGTGGGACCAGAGTTCTACACTTCTACCATCCTGTGGGTGAAGAAGTGTTTCCTAACTTCTCTCCTGAATGGCCAGCTCTGATTTTAAGGTCATGTCCCTAGTCCTAGAGTCCCCCACTAGCGTAAAAAGCTTCTCTCTCTACCCTATCAATTCCTTTCAAAATCCTAAAAACCTCAATCAAATCACCTCTTAACCTTCCATATTCCAGGGGCTACAAGCCTAGTTTATGTAATCTCTCCTCATAATCTAACCCTTGGAGCTCTGGCAACATTCTGGTGAATCTGCGCTGCACTCATTCCAAGACCAATATATCCTTTCTACGGTGTGGTGCCCATAACTGAACACAGTACTCCAGGTGTGGTTTTGATTAGTTTTTGTACTGCACTGCTACATTTTAGTGATCTGTGTACATGGACCCCTAAATCTCTTTGGACCTCCACTGTTCCCAGCTTTTCACCATTTAAAAAAAATACTTGGATCTATCATTTTTTGGTCCAAAACGGATGACCTCATATTTACCTGCATTGAAATTCATCTGGCAACTTTTGCCCACTCACTTAATCCATCAATGTAATTTTATGCTCCCGTCTACACTACTTACTATGCCACCAATCTTTGTGTCATCAGCAAACTTGGATATATGGCTCTCCATTGTGTTATCCAAGTATTAATATAGTGATTGGTTGAGGCCCCAACACAGATCCTTGTAGGACACCACGAGTCACTTCCTTCCAATTTGAGTACATACCCATTATCCGTACTCTTTGTCTCCTACCGCCTAACCAATCTCCTAATCATGTCAATAATCTGCTTTCAATTCATGAGCTCTAATTTTAGCTAACAGTCTCTTATGTGGAATCTTACTGAATGCCTTCTAGAAGTCCATATAAACTGCATCCATAGACATTCCCCTGCTGCTACTTCAGTTACTTCCTCAAAAAGTTCAATTAGGTTCATTAGACATGACCTACCCTTTACAAATCCATGTAGAAGCAGAATCATTTTGAGGTGTTTGAAAGGCAGATAAATAATTAGGAAATAAGGATATTAAGGAATATGGAGCAAGAGTGGGAAATTCAAAATAAAAAGATAAAGCTGACAAGATAATGGGTAACATTGGTGTTTGTGGGAGCTTCCTGTGCGCAAATTGGCTGCTGCGTTTTCTACATTACAACAGTGACTACACCCCAAAAAAAGTACTTCATTGGCTGTAAAGCTCAGACGTTCGGTGGTCATGAAAGGCACTAATAAATGCAAGTCTTTCTTTCTTTCAAAATGGTGGAACAGCCTCAATGGGCCAAATATGCTACTCCTATTTCTATTTTCATACACACTCACTAAAATATTTAACACTATAATTAGATTAATACGTGAAAGCAGGAATAAAAACACACAAATGCAAGTTTATTTCATCACGTTTTAGTGTAATATATGCATTAAATGGACATCAATAGCTATAATTTCATTTGTCTTCGTAAACTATGAAAAGGTAGAATTAGGGCTGAAACTTCACAGGGAAGGGAGTGAAAAGGAAGGCTGTAGTTATACTGCCACTTTGTGTCAATGCGAAGCAGTTTCAGGTGCATGTCAATCCAAAAATGGCACTACAGTTCAAGAGCAAGGTCACCCAGGAGTTCACGTCAGATCCAGCCCACTGCAAAGTCATATTTTCAAAGTACCTTTCCAGTTCACCACCTAGAGATTTTCTAAAATTATTTTACAGTCATTTCAATGTTAATATAGAAGAGACACCCCTCCTGTGCTCTGATAGCATTAAAAATCATCTACCAGAAAACACAGCAATATTTATATTGAAAATATTCCTCTTCTCTCTCTGGTCCTTAATAGCTGAAAGGCACAAATATTGCAAGGGGGTTGGAGCACAAGAGTAAGGAAGTCTGACTACAATTGTACAGGGTTTTGGTGAGACCACACCTGGAATGCTATGCACAGTTTTGGTCTCTATCTGAGAAAAGATATACATGCCTCAGAGGCAGTGCTACGAAGGTTCACTAGATTGATTTCTGGGATGAGAGGGTTCTCCAATGAGGAAAGATTGAGCCTGTACTCTGGAGTTTAGAAGAATGCAAGGTGATCTCATTGAAACATAAGATTCTGAGAGGGATTGACAGGGTAGATGCTGAGAGGTTGTTTCCCCTGGCTGGAGTGTCTAGAACTAGGGGCACAGTCTCAGGATAAGAGATCGGCCATTTAAGACTGAGATGAGGAGAAATTTCTTCACTCAGAGGGTTGTGAATCTTTGGAATTCTCTATCCCAAAGGGCTGTGGATGTTGAGTCGTTGAGCATATTCAAGGCCGAGATAGATTGATTTTTGGACTCGAGGAATCAAGGGATATGGGGATCGGACGGGAAAGTGGAGTTGAGATCGAAGATTTGCCATGATCTTATTGAATGGCGGAGCAAGCTCGAAGGGCCGTATGGCCTATTCCTGCTCCTAGTTCTTATGTTCTTATATCAGCATTGTATAACCACTGCCCGGAGAGATCAAACTCCACCTTTGAGCTGCAGCACATGCCACCAGGCAACAGACAATAAGTTTCCTCTCAATGCTAGCTGTAAGGATCCCATGTGCAATACGAGTAATTTCATTCCAGTTCTTGGTAGACATAGGTCTATAGCACAAAAATGCCCTTAATGTGGTACAAATTAGCACTAAAACTGGTTACCTCAGCACAGTTGCGTAGATATCTGCAGTAAGCCATGCAAAAGGTTTAATTCCTCAGTGTTAACTTTCTTTAGTGTCAATACCCCTCAGATTAACGAGCACAAAAATTCACACCAAGAAAGTGGAAAAACATGTTGTGGCTCCAGCTCCTGTTAATTTTTCAATATCAAAAATAGTAACATGTAGGACTGAGAGCAACACTGTAGGACAGCATTAAGGTTAAAAATAGTAAAACACAATGAGGTAAATTATGAAGTAGTGATTGTGACTTCCCAGATTACTAATTTATTCACCCAAATTTATTGAAAATGGATGAGATCTTAAGAACAAAATCAATGGCAAATGTAGTTTCTGCTGCGTAGATGAACTGCTTTCACGTTTTTCTTCAAAAGGGAACAACATTTGTGGGACAAAAGGAAAAACATTTAGTAGTGATTACAAATACAAACATGGATGGTTCCCAGCCTCCTTACAGTTCTAACCCAACATTTGCAAAGAGTGTCAAAGGTTGGTTTAGACTTTTCTGGGTTTTTTAGACTCGATATTTCCTCAGGGTCAGCTTTACCGGCCACTCCCATAAGTAGGCATACGATCTGAAATGTACTTTTTCTGCCCAGTATCTAGGTAAAGGGTAGTGAGACCCAAAAATCGCAGAGAACCCTTACTCTGCACAACAGGTACTGGAATGTGTCATGCAACACCACGTGATTCTTTTCTGAGAGGCAGGCTGAATATACACTCAGACCAAGACTCAGCCTCTAAACCAACAGATGGTTTTATTTAACTAAAACAGTTAGAGAATCATACACTTCACTATTCATCTTGATACATGGAAATACACAGAAGTTGCAACATGGAAACAGGCCATTTAGCCCAACCAGTTCATGTTGCAGTTTATCCTCCAAGCAAGGAGGTAGTTCAAATCACATTTCGCCAACCTGTTCCCATATCCCTTCAACCAGCTATCCAATTTAAGCATGGATGTTTACATAAGTTTCAGTCTCAACAACTAACCCTGAAAATGCCACTTAATTTCTCTCGCTACATAAACTTTAAACCAAAAGTTCACTTCTTATGCTGCGAAACATGCTGCAGTTTGAAAACTAACCTAGCTCCTTTGCTGGTTGGCACAATCTTAAAATACAGAACTTTTCCACTGGCTGGAAAGCTGAAAACTGACTCCATGGTTTAAAAAAAAGGCTTTCCAAAGAAATTCAATCCAAACCATTATGAAGTTATAGTGAAACAAAAGGCTGAATTTCCCTCATCAATATTAATGCAAGGCCAATCTTTGATAATGGTATATAATGTTTGCCATGCAATTTCAAATCAACAGCCATATATCACCGTTTAGTACCTTGGACATTCTATTAAAATTCCATAGCAATTCGCAACTTGTGAAACCCACTGCAGCCAATCTGTCTGCACTCTGAGCTCATGGCCTTTCCTGAGAAATACCCTGTGCGCCTGTGGGATGTTAACCCCTCACACACTTTCTAGTCATAAGGAATCCCAATTTAAGAACTAATGCACAAAAAAGTACATTTAGTCACTATTCGTCAGATCTACCATACTCCCTATATGATAGCACCTCATCTCTGCTTGGCCTCTTCGTGTGATGGCCTCT
Organism: Squalus acanthias; assembly: GCA_030390025.1. Classification (NCBI taxonomy): domain Eukaryota; kingdom Metazoa; phylum Chordata; class Chondrichthyes; order Squaliformes; family Squalidae; genus Squalus; species Squalus acanthias. Next base: position 152,901,744 of record CM059426.1, on the reverse strand, counting down.
CCAACACTGGGAACTCTTCACATAAGACGACACAGGCATAAATTCACATCCTATGATGCTGTGGAAGAGTGCACGGATTCACCAACACGCTATATCACTGGCATACCCTCCAACACAATGTTGAACACAATACCATAAACTGTCTGAGTTTTCACATAAAATGTTGGTGCAGCAACCTTTTAGTACAGATACATTCAGCTAATAATTCCTGATTTAGGTACAGAACTACATTTGATTTGAATCCATTCATTTTTAAAAAGTTGATTTCAAAGTTAATACTTCTGTATTAAAAACATTAAGCAAAAGCCTTTTTTTTTAAAAAAGGAAAAAAAACTTGTTTAACATTCCACAGCATGGCAGAAGCATGCTTTCATGATCACTTTCCCCAGATTACAAAAACAGACAAATAAAATTCACAAAAACTCAAGTGTATAATTGAAAAATTAAGTGCTCATAGTAGCTAGCTGCATAAATTGGCTGTCCTACAAATTATAATGAACACAACCTTCACAGCCTAAATTAACTGGACTTGCAATAAATAGGTTTTATAATTCTATTTTCTGATTCTCACCACTGCTCTTCATTCTCATTGTACAATCTACCACAAAGATCATGTACGCCTCCTTGTGGCTTAAAAATTAAAAGCAACCAATCTGTACTTCACCGTAAGATTCCTTGAAACCTTCAGTAACCAAGCAACATGCAAAACCAACCAGAATGATTATAATTCAAAGACATAGCAATTTCTGATTATGCAACTTCCCCTGAAATTGGTCCACTCTTAAGGTTTCATGTTAAAATTCAACTGTTTGAATATTTGTCCTTTTATGCACCAGCAATGAAATACATTGGGCAGCAACATGCATGTCCCAGCTAACTGTGACATTATCACATTGGAAAACTATCACACAATATTAGCTATTTATCTAGATTATAATCGAAAAAGTCTCACCTTTGAATGTGTAATTGAAAGCGTATCCACCCAGACACGCCAGCCGCCCCACTCATACTTCACTGCATGATAAAGCAATATCCGGAAGATAGCGTACACCATCTCTGTTATTTTTTGCTCTTCAGAATTCTTAGGGCTGACATAGCAAAGAGATAACATCCACTCTTGCCACACTGAGCACTGCAGCAAACTCCTGCAACACAACAATCACAGTTCTGATTTTTGGTAATGTGAAAATCTGCAAACAAATCTAAGTAAACAAGTGAGATACAGAACAGAGCACAAGTAGAAGCACTCAATAGCCTTTTTTTAATTCCACGAGGAAGATTAGCTGCATTAACTCAGACAAAAAAGGTCTAAGACCACTATGCAAGTGTTATGTTACACAGAATACTTACCAAGTTTACACAAAAAACATGTTATATTGTAACAGTTTTAAAGTACTTTATTGCAATTGCACTGAAGGTGGAGTAGGCTGAGTGATATGAATGAGTCTGTAAACAAATTCTAAACTTACACGCAAGTGCTTTTCACGTTTATACAAGAGATATAAATGATTAAAGCAGCCAGCATATCTACAAGTAATCAAAATTCAGATATACATCCCTCAAAAGAAAAAAGCAAGCACAGAAACAAGATTCTCTTTCATTTGCATTTTCTTTTTGTCACAAGTCAAATTAATGTATACACAAGGCAGTTTATTTTTAACCCAAGTGAAGGGGGGGGGGGCGGAGAAAGAGGTGGGCATATGCTATTTTACTTTTATCCAGATGAAATTCCACATTACCATCCACTTAATTCAGAATCAAACTGAAATTCTGCTAGAAGAGAACTCAAAAGATTCACAATATTCTTAGAACTGTTTTTAAACTAGTATCTTCTGGCAAAAATGTAGCTGCACAGTACTATAGCCTTAGAGGCTAGAAGACTAGTATACTACAGGCAAGATTAGGATACAAGTAGACAAAGTCCTGTGCTCAAAGTAAGCTGAGGATCAGAAATAACATTTTTTTTTTAAACCCGAGCAAACTAGAGTGACCTCTCTCTCGCTTTGTTCCACTACATGTCGCGCAAGGGCATGAGCCTACTTACGAGGAGCAGCCTCTCACAAACCTCATGGCAATGTCACTCCTCAGCCAGCCACTAGAAGGAACACAACAAGAGCCTCCAATTTACCCTTTACTTCCAGCTGGTGCAGTACCAGAGTAGACAGTATTGACAACCATCAGTGGTCGAGTAGTCAGGGTGAAAATTTAATACCTGCACCCCTTCATTCAGTGGCACCAACAGCAGCGTTGGAATATCTAACATACTGTCAACCTACATCACTGAAACATATGAAACCCCATCATTTATCTCCTTAGTTGTTTGTTGTGTGCAAATTGGCTGCCACATTTGGTAACACTAGACGTCAAAAGTACATTATTGACTGTAAAGCACTTTGGATGTCCTGTCGTGAAAGGCACGAAGTAAAATTTAAGTTTATTTGTTTTTACAATGTCATTCAAAAAGTCAATTCCTTAAGTTATATTTATCAGCCAATTTTGTAAGAATACTAATTTGCTTCCATGCTCACATGTGGAGGAGTTTTCAGCCAAATATTTGGACATGTTGACTGCCATAACAAAGTATAAAGCATTGCTTTAATAAGGTAAACACCACATCAGGTGTGATACTGGATAAGAGCTTTGCCAATACAAAATTAGTTAATATTTATATGATTTTAGATTTTAAATTTACATTAGAATTCAAGTGCAAGTCACGCTTTAGTGTGTTTCACTGGAACAAAGGGTTACCAATTCCTTCCTATTCAGCTGTGCTGTAACAACTTCTTTACACTGTAACTTCATTGCTCTACAGCAGTATTGGAATCCAGATGTGGCTAATTGCAAATAAAAATGAGTAGCAGACACCTTCGTTGGGCATGTGATCTCACACCATAGGCATGTGCATTTTAACCTTTTTGTGCATTTGTTGGTAAAATGCTATGACGAAAATCAGTGTGCAAGTGTTTTTTGATCATTGTGTGTACTTTACTTCCTTGGTTACTGTTTATTGGTTATTTGCTAAAATGGTGTCCAACACAAGAAAAAATGCCAAACTTCAGCACCATGGAAACACCAGCAACATTGTATGGAGAGGGGAGCGGTCATCATGGTCAGCTTGACTAATAACTGCTCCAGGCCAGAAGAAAGCAAGCCCAGTCAATAACAAACAGATCCAATAGGGTATGTCTTGGCAAAGGGCAAGCAGCTTCCAATCGCGTTCTGGATGGAGAACAGATTTAGGTCTGGCGCAGCTTATGAGAGTCAAGAATTTTAGTGATAATTCTGAGAAAGTCAAAGTACCGCTCGCAACTGCTGGGCAAAAACCTAGAAGCTGCACTGAGATGTGCTGTGTCTGATAAATTCAGGGCAGCATTCCAAACTTGTGGTGAGAGAAAGACTGCAAAGTTTCACACTGAATGGTGGTGGATGTTTGTTAGGTAAATATAAACGTGAAGTACATTTACCTGCACTGTGTGTGTGTATGCAAGGCTAAAATTAAACTACAATTAGTGCATAAGGCTAAAGCAGTGTCACAGTAACTATACTTGTGGCTAGTCTGCGACTTCTATTGGACAACACTGCTCTATAGCATATCCAACAGAAATAAGAGGAAATAATCCTTCCTTCAAATAGAACGTTTTAAAACGTCTTCCTGTACATGAATTATTGCAGCATTGTAACTGATAGAATTCTTAAGCACCTCAAAAAGATAATTTTTTTTTTTTTTACAGCAAACCCAACCAAATTCTGCAGCAAATCTGTCCAGGGTTGGGGAGATAGCTCAATAAGAATTTTTAAAATACTGTACGGCTTTTTAGAAAAAAATAATTTCAAACTGTTTAAAAGCAATTATTCTGCTCAGCCTTAACTTCCCCTATTAGCACTCAGCTGTGTACAGTGATAGCCATTTAACAACTCGTTATCCCATCTAACTTTTCACGTTGGCAGTTTAAAAGTTACCTTTAAGCAGCAGCTAGCTCAACTTTTTTTTGCTTAAAGTGCCAGTATTTACAACAGTACATCCCTTAATATGGTAAGCAGAACCTTAACATTAAAGTACTGTTTAGACTGAGTTACCTAGTTAAGGTTACATTTTAGCGCCCATGTTGCTTAAAGTATCAGTGCGCCCAGCACTTGTCGACAGATCTAGTAACCAAGTCGTATTATATTCAACACGTGCCCAGTTCACTGGTACATTAAACAAACTAGGACATACACAGTTGTAATTTTATACTGGAAAAATGTAATGCTATGATTGCATTCACCATAATGGGAGTTACAATTTGTAAATAAAAGCACAATTATTTAGAACACAGGCTCAGCAGAACATCAGGGACACAAAGTTTGGACTTGATACAATTACAATTAGGGAAAATGGTCAGAGGAGGAAAACAAGGGTGAGAAATTTTGCAACTGTTTCTATTGCTCTGGAAGCACAGAACACTAAATGCTCCAAGCCTTATTTGCTTCAATATTGGTTTATTTCTACTTGGAAACTGCAAGGATTCCAAAGCTGTACAAAAATAAATCGACAAAATATTGCAATAGTGGATAGCTTTGCTATGGAACCTAAAGCGATGCAACTTGCAAATCATGGCATTACAGTACACAAAACTGGTCCCTCCTCATCTTCAACCCCTCTGCAGTCTTTGACACAGTTGATTAAACAATGCCTCTCCTCCGTTGTCCAGCTGTGTGGTCCTACCCTCGCCTGGTTCCACTCTTACCTATCCAGTCGTAGCCAGATAATCTCTCGCAACGGCTTTTCTTCCTGCCACTGCAGTTATCTCGGGAGTCGTTGTCCTGTTTCCCCCTTCAAAATCTATTCTTGGCCCCCTCCTATTTCTCAACTACATGCTAATCCTCAGTGACATCATCCGAAGACATGACATCAAGTTCCACACATATACAGACAATAGCCAACTCTAATTCACCACCACCTCTCTTAACCCCTACTCTGCTTATCTGGTCAATGGTGACCCTCCAGGATGTTGATGGTGGGGGACTCGACAATGCCAATGCCATTAAATGTCATGGGGAGGTGATTAGGCGCTCTCTTGTTGGAGATGATCATTGCCTGGCACTTCTGTGCCACAAATGTTACTTGTCACTTATCAACCAAAGGTTGGATTTTGTCCAGGTCGCGTTGCATGCGGGGATGGACAGCTACATTATTTGAGGAATCGCAAATGGAACTGAACACGAACAGCCCCACTTCTGACCTTATGATGGAGGGAAGATCATTGATGAAGCAGCTGAAGATAGTTGGGCATAGGACGCTGCCCTGAGCAATGTCCTGGAGCCAAGATGATTGGCGTCCAACAACCACAACCATCTTCTTCTGCGAAAGGTATGACTGCAGCCACTGGAGAGTTTTCCCCCTGATCCCCATTGACTTCAGTTTTACTAGAGCTCCTTGGTGCCACACTCTTTCGAATGCTGCCTTAATGTCAAGGGCAGTCACTCTCACATCATCGCTGGAATTCATCTTGTGTCCATGTTTGGACTAAAACTGTAATGAGGTCTGAAGCCAAGCTGAGCATTGGTGAACAGGTTATTGGTGAGTAAATGTTGCTTGATAGCACTGTTGACTACTCGTTCCATCACTTTGCGGATGATTGGAGTAGGCTGACAGAATGGTAAATGGCTGGCTTGGATTTGTCCTGTGTTTTGTGGACATTTCAAGTGATAAGTTTTTGGGGTGTTTTGATAGGGTGAATAGGGAAAGACAATTTCCTCAGTAATGAGGTGTCAAACATTTGTCACCAAGAGTGAGCAAAGAGGTTAAAGAAATGTCTTTACTCGGTGGGTTGTTGGAGCACAGATTGCTTTGCCACAGGAAGTGGTTGAGGCAGGGACCATTGCATCTCTTCAAGGGGAAATTGGATAAATATTTGAAGCAGAGGAGCTGAGGGGAAAGAGCAAGGCAGTGGAATTATTTTTGGATGCTCTAGCAAAGAGCCGGCACAGATATGATAAGCCAAATGGCCTCCTTCTGTCCTGTATCTATAATATGGATATAACAACCATATCTATGGTTCTAATCATGAGCTAAGGACAGTCAAAATTCCTATGCACCAGGTATCATGCAAGTAATACTGTACAACCTCTGTCAAATTGAAATATGCATTTGATGATCTAAAACAAGTACCAGCGACAATTTTCAAAAACTTTTGCGTTTCATCCAGCAGATTTTTTTTTGTCATCTTCATCTGTATCCACCATCGCCCTACAAGGGTCTGCATTCACTATCTCGCTACAAGGTCTCAAGCAGATTAAAGGACGGACAAAACTGATGCCAAAAATGCTGAGGCGTTTAAGTTTGAATAGTTACCATCATACAACTAAACAACAAATAGGGCCATGCATAATTTTTTTAAATTTGCATGCCTTCAATTAAATTTACATGGAACAGCTTTTAAGGCAACAATACATTCCCAAAGTATTTTAATTTAGACTTTGTTCCAGAATAAATCCAACAAACTGGATGATTTATAGTTTATAAGGCCAAATAACAGGCTGTAATTTGAAAAATGTAATAGTTATTATGAGCACTTAAGATAATTCTCTACAAGAAGTGAAATAAATAGATAACATACTACATTGGCATTCCAACCTATTGCACCATGGAGCATAAGGATACAGGCCCTCATGAAATCTCCACATTGGGAGCTTGTGGGGTAGAGATCAGCGGTGAAGCACTTGCACATACACAGTCACTTTAGGAGACTTTTACACACCACCTGGGGATCCGTTAGAGAGCAGCAGTGCAAGAGATTTGGAAGCAGGTCACCTGCATACTCTCTTGACCAGGAATAACACATGGCAACCATGCAAGGAGAATACAGAATTCATACCTTCCAAAAACATTTTTTTTTAATGAATCCAATATTATAACTTCAGATTTGTTTCATGAACAGTTTGGGCAAAACTTTCTATAATAGTATGGAAAATTTTAAGGGAAGTTTGACTCGACATTTGAGGTAGTAGGCAAGAGATTTTGGCCCGGAATTTATGGTTGGGATGACGGCAAACGGGCAGCGTTCGCCATCATTCCGCCTTTGAAACTGACCACAACTTCAGGATTTGGCAGATTTCCCCCCCACCACAGAGCAAGCAATTTGTGTAATCAGTCAAATCATTGAAACTTCGGCTCTTCTACAGTAAGTACGCTGTTAAATTTCCCACTAAAAGTTAGACCCAAAGGGATTAGGATTACTGATAAACAAATGTTCAGGACCCGGAAAACTAATTTTAATTTTGTGCAGTGTGAAATTTGTCCATTTTAATTAAAAATTAAAATGAAATAACTTTTCTAAAAAAATGTTGTTAAATTTTTATTTTTAATTTGTCCATCTTTATTTCAGGTTTACCTTTTCCCCATTTGAGAGCCCCAATCTTTATTTTGCTCTCTCTAGCTATTTTAAAAAGTTAGAATATTAAGGGCTTACACACTTCCTTGTTGGCTGTCGAGAATTCTGCGTTCTGATTGGCTGCTTAGACAGCCGGTTAACATCACAGCACTTCGTACAAGGGGATCCCCACTAGTTTGTTGATTTGAATTGAAGGTCAGAAAACCCAAAGTTCTCAACACAAGGATCGCAAGATCCTTGTGCGAAGCGTACTTTGGGGCCAGCAGCGAACACCTTCGTTTCGCTGTTAACCTGCAAATTTCGGGCCATTAGGTTGAAGGACCATCCAGATGAGCTGCAAAATCTTTTCTGGTCCTGAGTATGACATCTGGTTAATGGCCCTCTCACAGAAAAACTGGGACCAGATTGGTTGGTTAGTTTTTACTGAAAGTCATACATTCTATTGACATCCACTATTTCCCATGCTCCAATTCAATTGGCACACTGCTGAAGGAGCCAGAGTACAAGCTTTCACTCAGGCCACTCTTGCAAACCTCCTAATGGGCAGTTACTGAGGATCATGTAATTCGGAATTGGATTTTTTTCTTTAAACTTGGCACTTCTGGTCACTGAAACAACATTGAAAGAAACTACATTTTAAGATCGGAAATCACTCATTTATTGCAGACAGCATTCTAAAAGGTTCAGAATGTTTAATTTAGTGGGACATAGAACTCTGCCATGTGGAACATTTTAATCTTTATATAATGCTTTTCATTTGTTAGCTTGTGAGAAAACTTAGTTCAGAATGTGTAGGATGACTACAGTCAGAATTTTGCACAAACAAGCCTTAACTACAACTATTCAGACGACATGAGAACAGCAAATGTGTATATGAGTGTCATATTTTACAAGTAGCAAGGTTGGAAAAAAAATATTTGGGCATGTTCACTGAACATATCTAGCCAATGTGAAGCAATTTTGAATGGCAAATCAAGTACTTATGTACAGACTGGATTACAAATCAGACAAGTTATAATACATCCCGGCTATCGTGCTGAAGACTTGTGCTCCAGAACTAGCCGCGCCTCTAGCCAAGCTGTTCCAGTATAGCTACAACACTGGTATCTATCCGACAATGTGGAACACTGCCCAGGTATGTCCTGTCCACAAAAAGCAGGACAAATCCAACCCAGCCAATTACCGCCCCATCAGTCTACTCTCAATCATCAGCAAAGTGATGGAAGGTGTCATCGACAGTGCTATCAAGCAGCACTTACTCACCAATAACCTGCTCACTGATGCCCAGTTTGGGTTCCGCCAAGACCACTTGGCTCCTGACCTCATTACAGCCTTGGTCCAAACACGGACAAAAGAGCTGAATTCCAGAGGTGAGGTGAGAGTGACTGCCCTTGACATCAAGGCAGCATTTGACCGAGTGTGGCATCAAGGAGCCCTAGTAAAACTGAAGTCAATGGGAATTGGGAGGGGAAAACGCTCCACTGGCTGTAGTCATACCTAGCACAAGGGAAGATGGTTGTGGTGGTTGAAGGTCAATCATCACAGCCCCAAGACATCGCTGCAGGAGTTCCTCAGGGCAGTGCCCTAGGCCCAACCATCTTCAGCTGCTTCATCAATGATCTTCCCTCCAACATAAGGTCAGAAATGGGGATGTTCGCTGATGACTGCACAGTGTTCAGCGCCATTTACAACTCCTCAGATAATGAAGCAGTCCATGCCCACATGCAACAAGACCTGGACGACGTTCAGGCTTGGGCTGATAAGTGGCAGGTAACATTCGCGCCACAGAAGTGCCAGGCAATGATTATCTCCAACAAACGAGTGTCTAACCACCTCCCCTTGACATTCAATGGCATTACCATCGCCAAATCCCCCACCATCAACATCCTGGGGGTCACCATTGACCAGAAACTTAACTGGACCAGCCACAAATACTGTGGCAACAAGAGCAGGTCAGAGGTTAGGTATTCTGCGGTGAGTGTCTCACCTCCTGACTCCCCAAAGCCTTTCCACCATCTACAAAGCTCAAGTAAGGAGCGTGATGGAATACTCTCCACTTGCCTGGATGAGTGCAGCTGCAACACTCAAGAAGCTCGACACCATCCAAGACAAAGCAGCCCACTTGATTGGCACCCCATCCACCACCTTAAACATTCACTCCCTCCACCACCAGCGTACCGTGGCTGCAGTGTGTACCATCTACAAGATGCACCGCAGCAACTCGCCAAGGCTTCTTCGGCAGCACCTCCCAAACCCGCGACCTCTTCCACCTAGAAGGACAAGGGCAGCAGGCACATGGGAACACCACCACCTCCAAGTTCCCCTCCAAGTCACACATCATCCTGACTTAGAAGTATATCGCCGATCCTTCATCGTCTCTGGGTCAAAATCCTGGAACTCCCTACTTAACAGCACTGTGGGAGTACCTTCAGCACACGGACTGCAGCGGTTCAAGGCAGCGGCTCACCACCACCTTCTCAAGGGCAATTAGGGATGGGCAATAAATGCTGGCCTTGCCAGCGACGCCCACATCCCATTAAAAAAAAAAAAATTTAAACCATAGTCTTGCATAGTATTTTTAGCACAGAAACAGGCCATTCGGCCCAACAGGTTCATGTCGGTGATTATGCTCCACATGAGCCTCCTCCCACCCTTCTTCATCTAATCCTATCAACATATCCCTCTATTCCTTTCTCCCTCATGTGTTTATCTAGCTTCCCCTTAAATGCATCTATGCTAGTCACCTCAACTACTCCTTTTGGTACCGATTTCCACATTCCAACCATTCTCTGCATTGTATAGGTCACTGGTGAGGCCAAATTTATAATATGGTGTGCAGATTTGGTCATCCTACCTTAACAATACCTTGCATTTATATAGTGCCTTAAACATCCCAAGACAATTCGCAGAAGTGCAATCAAACAAAAATGGATACCGACTCAAAGGAGGATCCATTAGGTGGGTTAACCAAAAGAGAGGGAAGTGGAGAAGCGGAGGAATTTAGCAAGAGAATTCTAGAGCATTGAACCTAGATATCTGAAGGCAAGTGCACCAAAGGTGAGGAAAAGGGAGTGGGGAGGGGATGCACAAAAGGCCAGAGTCAGAGGAACAAAGAGTTCTTGGAGGGTTACAGGGCTGGAGGAGGTTACAGAGATAGGGAGGGGCAAGGCCACAGAGATTTAAACACAAGGAAGTGTTTTAAATTTGAGGCATTAGTGCATGATGCAGGATTGGATACAGGCAGCAGAGTTTTGGATGAACTGAACTTTAAAGGAGGATGGAGAATGGAAGGTCGGCCAGGAAAGCATTGGAATTGTCAAATCTGGAGGCAACAAAGGCATGGATGCGCATTTCAGCTGCAGATGGGCTGAGGTTAGGGTAGAGGCAGGCGATGTTTTGGAGGTGGAAGTAGACTGTCTTAATGCGAGTAGATGATGTCAGAAGCTCAGCTTGGGGTCCAGTAGGATATCGAGATACAAACAGTCTGGTTCAGCCCGAGATAATGGCTGAACAGAGGGATACAATCGGTGGCAGGAGCCAATGACGATGGCTTGACACTTTCCAGTGTTTAACTGGAGGAAACTGCAACTCATCCAAGACTGAATATTGGACAAGCAGTCTGACAACAGAGGGGCAGTGGAGTGATCGAGAGATGGAGGAGAGATAAAGCTAGGTGTTGTCAGTATACATGTGGAACCTGACCCCATGTTTGCAGATGATGTCGCCATGGGGCCATATGTAGATGAGGAAGAGGAGGGGGCCAAGGACAGATCCTTAGAGAATTCCAGAGGTGACAGCACGGGGGCAGGAAAAGAAGCCAGGGTGGAACTAAGCAAGGGCAATCCCACTGAGCTGGACAATGGAAGAAAGACATTGGAAGAGCACGGTGCAGTTGACCATGTCAAAGGCTGCAGGAAGGTCAAGAAGGACAAGGAGGGATAGTGCAATATGGTCACAGTAACAGAGGATGTCAATTGCGACTTTGATTAGGGGTGTTTCAGTGCTGTGGCAGAAACAGAAACCTAATTGGAGAAGTTCAAACACGGAGTTGTAGGAAAGGGGCATGGATTTGGGAGGCAACAACACGTTCAAGAACTTTGTGGAGTGGTAAGGAGGTTGGAGATGGGGTGGTAGTTTGGAAGGACAGAGGGGTCGAGGATGTGTTTTTATTGAGGGGGGGGGGGGGGATGATAGCAGTTTTGAAAGCTCGAGGGACAGTACCAGAGGAGGGGGAACCATTTACAATGTCAGCTAGCATGGGAGACAGGAAGGGAAGTTGGTTGGTTGGTAAGCAGGTTCATGGGAATGGGGTCAAGGGAGGAGGAGGTGGGTCTTTTGGACAAGGTGAGCTTGGAGGGGTCATAAGTGGAGATCCGAGAGGAACTGCAGAAAGACATGCGTTCAGGGCAAAGGCAGGAGGAGCCATGGGCAAAGTTAGGCTTGGTGAACATGGGGATGAGGGGGAAGCAGCAGAGTCAGCTTAATAGATGGTCTCAATCTCAGTGATGAAAAAGACCCTGAGCTTCTTGGTTTTCTTTATTTGTTCCTGGGATGTAGGCGTCGCTGGTTCGGCTAGCTTTTATTGCTCATCCCTAATTGCCCTCGAGAAGGTGGTGGTGAGCCTCCTTCTTGAACCGCTGCAGTCCGTGTGGTGAAGGTACTCCCACAGTGCTGTTAGGGAGGGAGTTCCAGGAATTTGAACCAGCAATGATGAAGGAAAAGCGATATATTTCCAAGTCAGGATGGTGTGTAACTTGAGAGGGCAACTTGCAGGTGACGGTATTCCCATGTGCCTGCTGCCCTTGTTCTTCTCGGTGGAAGAGGTCGCAGGTTTGGGAGGTGCTGCCCAAGAAGTCTTGGCGAGGTACTGCAATGCATCTTGTAGATGATACACACTGCAGCCACGGTACGCCAGTGGTGGAGGGAGTTAATGTTTAAGGTGGTGGATGGGGTGCCAATCAAGTGGACTGCTTTGTCTTGGATAGTGTCGAACTCCTTGAGTGTTGTTGTAGCTGCACTCATCCAGGCAAGTGGAGAGTATTCCATCACACACCTGACGTGCCTTGTAGATGGTGGAAAGGCTTTGGGGAGTCAGCAGCACTCTTCTCTCTAGGGTGCGCGCAGCGATTCATGAACTCATGCGCAGTTGATTTGAAATGCCGCACAGAGAGCTGGACAGTAGCTGGGGTGGGGGAGACAGAGAGAGAGAGAGGGGGGGGGACAGAGAGAGAGAGAGAGGGGGGGACAGAGAGAGAGAGAGAGGGGGGGACAGAGAGAGAGAGAGAGGGGGGGACAGAGAGAGAGAGAGAGGGGGGGACAGAGAGAGAGAGAGGGGGGGACAGAGAGAGAGAGAGGGGGGGGACAGAGAGAGAGAGAGGGGGGGGACAGAGAGAGAGAGAGGGGGGGACAGAGAGAGAGAGAGGGGGGGACAGAGAGAGAGAGAGGGGGGGACAGAGAGAGAGAGAGGGGGGGACAGAGAGAGAGAGGGGGGGGGGACAGAGAGAGAGAGAGGGGGGGACAGAGAGAGAGAGGGGGGGGGACAGAGAGAGAGAGAGGGGGGGGGGACAGAGAGAGAGAGAGAGGGGGGGACAGAGAGAGAGAGAGGGGGGGGAGAGAGAGAGAGAGAGGGGGGGAGAGAGAGAGAGAGAGGGGGGGGACAGAGAGAGAGAGAGGGGGGGACAGAGAGAGAGAGAGGGGGGGACAGAGAGAGAGAGGGGGGGGACAGAGAGAGAGAGAGGGGGGGACAGAGAGAGAGAGAGGGGGGGGACAGAGAGAGAGAGAGGGGGGGACAGAGAGAGAGAGAGGGGGGACAGAGAGAGAGAGAGGGGGGGACAGAGAGAGAGAGAGGGGGGGACAGAGAGAGAGAGAGGGGGGGACAGAGAGAGAGAGAGGGGGGGACAGAGAGAGAGAGAGGGGGGGACAGAGAGAGAGAGAGGGGGGGACAGAGAGAGAGAGAGGGGGGGACAGAGAGAGAGAGAGGGGGGGACAGAGAGAGAGAGAGGGGGGGGACAGAGAGAGAGAGAGGGGGGGACAGAGAGAGAGAGAGGGGGGGACAGAGAGAGAGAGAGGGGGGGACAGAGAGAGAGAGAGGGGGGGACAGAGAGAGAGAGAGGGGGGGACAGAGAGAGAGAGAGGGGGGGACAGAGAGAGAGAGAGGGGGGGACAGAGAGAGAGAGAGGGGGGGACAGAGAGAGAGAGAGGGGGGGACAGAGAGAGAGAGAGGGGGGGACAGAGAGAGAGAGAGGGGGGGACAGAGAGAGAGAGAGGGGGGACAGAGAGAGAGAGAGGGGGGGACAGAGAGAGAGAGAGGGGGGGACAGAGAGAGAGAGAGGGGGGGACAGAGAGAGAGAGAGAGGGGGGACAGAGAGAGAGAGAGGGGGGACAGAGAGAGAGAGAGGGGGGGACAGAGAGAGAGAGAGGGGGGGACAGAGAGAGAGAGAGGGGGGGACAGAGAGAGAGAGAGGGGGGACAGAGAGAGAGAGAGGGGGGACAGAGAGAGAGAGAGGGGGGGACAGAGAGAGAGAGAGGGGGGGACAGAGAGAGAGAGAGGGGGGGACAGAGAGAGAGAGAGGGGGGGACAGAGAGAGAGAGAGGGGGGGACAGAGAGAGAGAGAGGGGGGGACAGAGAGAGAGAGAGGGGGGGACAGAGAGAGAGAGAGAGGGGGGACAGAGAGAGAGAGAGAGGGGGGGACAGAGAGAGAGAGAGGGGGGGACAGAGAGAGAGAGAGGGGGGGACAGAGAGAGAGAGAGGGGGGGACAGAGAGAGAGAGAGGGGGGGACAGAGAGAGAGAGAGGGGGGGACAGAGAGAGAGAGGGGGGGACAGAGAGAGAGAGGGGGGGACAAAGAGAGAGAGGGGGGGGGGACAAAGAGAGAGAGAGGGGGGGGACAAAGAGAGAGAGAGGGGGGGACAGAGAGAGAGAGAGAGGGGGGGACAGAGAGAGAGAGAGAGGGGGGGACAGAGAGAGAGAGAGGGGGGGACAGAGAGAGAGAGGGGGGGGACAGAGAGAGAGAGGGGGGGACAGAGAGAGAGAGAGGGGGGGACAGAGAGAGAGAGAGGGGGGGACAGAGAGAGAGAGAGGGGGGGACAGAGAGAGAGAGAGGGGGGGACAGAGAGAGAGAGAGAGGGGGGGACAGAGAGAGAGAGAGGGGGGGACAGAGAGAGAGAGAGGGGGGGACAGAGAGAGAGAGAGGGGGGGACAGAGAGAGAGAGAGGGGGGGACAGAGAGAGAGAGAGGGGGGGACAGAGAGAGAGAGAGGGGGGGACAGAGAGAGAGAGAGGGGGGGACAGAGAGAGAGAGAGGGGGGGACAGAGAGAGAGAGAGGGGGGGACAGAGAGAGAGAGAGGGGGGGACAGAGAGAGAGAGAGGGGGGACAGAGAGAGAGAGAGGGGGGACAGAGAGAGAGAGAGGGGGGGACAGAGAGAGAGAGAGGGGGGACAGAGAGAGAGAGAGAGAGGGGGGGACAGAGAGAGAGAGAGGGGGGACAGAGAGAGAGAGAGGGGGGGACAGAGAGAGAGAGAGGGGGGGACAGAGAGAGAGAGAGGGGGGACAGAGAGAGAGAGAGGGGGGGACAGAGAGAGAGAGAGGGGGGGACAGAGAGAGAGAGAGAGGGGGGACAGAGAGAGAGAGAGGGGGGACAGAGAGAGAGAGAGGGGGGACAGAGAGAGAGAGAGGGGGGGACAGAGAGAGAGAGGGGGGGACAGAGAGAGAGAGAGGGGGGGACAGAGAGAGAGAGAGGGGGGGACAGAGAGAGAGAGAGGGGGGGACAGAGAGAGAGAGAGGGGGGGACAGAGAGAGAGAGAGGGGGGGACAGAGAGAGAGAGAGGGGGGGACAGAGAGAGAGAGAGGGGGGGACAGAGAGAGAGAGAGGGGGGGACAGAGAGAGAGAGAGGGGGGGACAGAGAGAGAGAGAGGGGGGGACAGAGAGAGAGAGAGGGGGGGACAGAGAGAGAGAGAGGGGGGGACAGAGAGAGAGAGAGGGGGGGACAGAGAGAGAGAGAGGGGGGACAGAGAGAGAGAGAGGGGGGGACAGAGAGAGAGAGAGGGGGGGACAGAGAGAGAGAGGGGGGGACAGAGAGAGAGAGAGGGGGGACAGAGAGAGAGAGGGGGGGACAGAGAGAGAGAGGGGGGGACAGAGAGAGAGAGAGAGAGAGAGAGAGAGAGAGAGGGGGGACAGAGAGAGAGAGGGGGGGACAGAGAGAGAGAGAGAGAGAGAGAGAGAGAGAGAGAGGGGGGGACAGAGAGAGAGAGAGAGAGAGGGGAGAGAGAGAGAGAGGGGGGGACAGAGAGAGAGAGAGAGAGAGAGAGAGACAGAGAGAGAGAGGGGGGGACAGAGAGAGAGAGAGAGAGAGGGGGACAGAGAGAGAGAGAGAGAGAGAGAGAGAGAGAGAGGGGGACAGAGAGAGAGAGAGAGAGAGAGAGGGGGGGAGAGAGAGAGAGAGAGAGAGAGAGAGAGAGAGAGAGAGAGAGGGGGGACAGAGAGAGAGAGAGAGAGAGAGAGGGGGGACAGAGAGAGAGAGAGAGAGAGAGAGGGAGGGGGGGACAGAGAGAGAGAGAGAGAGAGAGAGAGAGGGGGGACAGAGAGAGAGAGAGAGAGAGGGAGAGAGAGAGAGAGAGAGAGAGAGAGAGGGAGGGGGGACAGAGAGAGAGGGAGAGAGAGGGGGACAGAGAGAGAGAGAGAGAGAGAGAGAGAGAGAGCGCGCGCGAGGGACAGAGAGCGGGGAGAGAGAGAGAGAGAGAGAGAGAGAGAGAGAGAGAGAGAGGGAGGGAGAGAGAGACGGGGACACCGAGAGGGATGAGGGTCCAGACGTGTGTAGTCCGTTCCCGGGAACTGAGTGGCGGCCGCACATTGGAACAACACAGGTGGAGGCGCAGCACATCTACAATGGCCGCTGTAAGGAGGCTAAACCAAACAAGTTTTAGGCCCCCAGTGAAACAAAAATGAGAATTTTTTTAAAGATTAAAAAAAAGGAAGGGAAAGTGATGTTGAATGTCCCGCGGTAAGCTCCTGTTAAACTTTGCCAGGTGTCCCCTTTTTGAAAGAGTTTATTAGGGTTGTTTAAAACACGTAATGAGAGCGGGGAAAAAGTTTATGCCCCTGTTTGTACCTCAGAGTCTGTGAGAGACGGAGGGAACGGCAGCAGAAAAAGAGGAAACAACTTCTCCAAAACTGATCGCAACTCATCGCCAAGGCTGGGGATAGATAACCTCACTGCCTTCTTAGGAAGTTTAACTACTTTATTCACTTTCTTTTTTGAGCTCCGTTTGGAATTAGAGTTTATTTTATTTTTTTGTTGTAAGTTTAACGACAGCGTTGAAGAGGGAAAGAGAAACTTGGAGCAACTTCTGTCAAAGCTGCAATGAGACTTGAAAGAATTTAAAGATTTGTAATGAACCTTTCACAAAAACTGAGTGTTAAAAACACTTTTTTTCCCCCCTAAGTTTCGAATATGATTTTGGAAGAAACAGAAACAGAAATCAATTTTCCCCTCATCTAAACAACTTTCAACCAGATCTTGAAGTCCAAACGCTTTTAAAGAGGTTCTGAAATGCTTAAAACATTTTAAAATTGAAATTTCTCAATATTTGATTTTGAATGATCGACTGGAGTGAGTAGCTTTACACAAACATGCAACCATGCTGTTGAAGAGGGGGATGGCGGGGAGGATTTGTTGGAGTTACATAATATTTTTTAAAAAGTCAATAAAAAGTAATAAGACGTTTAGGAAGAGAACCAAAAAAGGGGAAAAGCACAAACCATTTCATTTTGTCTGTCGTTCTGTAGTCCTAACAAGTCCCAGGAATAATGTAAATATAGATTTCCTCTTAAATGTTTAGTGGAGTGTTAATAGAAACACGAGTTAGGTAATGATGTATAAAAATTGCAGGAAGCTACTTTGGAAGAAACTTCTATTTGTTTATTGAGAAAGACACAAAAACTGATAATGTACAATTTTGATTTGGTATAAATGTTTGAAATAGGAGATTAAAAATTGAGAGTACAATGAAGTTTGTTTGCCACTATTTAATTGGGAAGTACCTAAAATAATTCAACACTTTTCGTGATAAGAGCTAGGATTAATATTGTGGAGAATGTTTGAGAGAAAAACATTAGAAGCTAAAATCGTAAATTAACATCTTTACGTCAACGTATTAGTAAACATTTCCAAGTCAGTCTGATTGGTTCTCCTGTCCAGGAAGAAAGATGAATGTTCATTTATGTTAAATCATAGCTTTTCCTGCTTTTTGTTTTTAATTCGGTGACGCAAATTGTGTCTGTTTTTCTGCACTTGTAAATAAGTGCTGCATTTGTGACATGTTACATGGGAAGTGTGCTGGTTCAAGAAGACAACGTTTATTAATGGCAGTGATTGAAGTTGGAAATACAGATACCCATTTTTGTTCAATTTTTTTTTTAATATCGTGAACTAAAGAACTACAGCACTTTATATTTGTTGGTTGTCTGGTTGCATTGTGATTAATATTTTAATTACCTATCTGGACGTACAGCACATCAGCGCCATAGGAAAGCCGTTGCTTGTGCAGCCACTGCTATAGTGACATGAAGGATGGGCTAATAGGTTGAAAACTTGAAAATTAAGACTAATTGCACAAATAGATATGCCTCTTTCAGCTCACCTTGGGCTTTTGGATTGTTTGTCGATACATAACAGTGTAACTGAGTGAAGTTTATGAAGTGTTAATGCATTATTATGCAGTTCTTTTATATCCCAGTCATTTCTGACAAGTAATTTTTTATTAAATAGAGTTTGTACATGACGAACTAAAAGCTTTTAATTAATTATACCAGAAACAAACTTGCAGAATGGGCATGTAAATGACAAATGAATTTCAATATAGAGAAGTGTGAAGTGGTGCATTTTGGTAGGAGGAATAAGGAGGCCACCTACTCCTTGGAAAATAAGAATCTAAATGGGGTAGAGGTGCAAAGGGATCTAGCTTTACAAATTGTTAAAAGTAGCAACGCAGGTTTAAAAAAAGCCATAAAAGTGCAAATAAAGCACTGGGGCACATTTCTAGAGGAATAGAATTCAAAAGCAGAGAAGTGATGTTGAACTTATATAGAACCTTGTCTGATTGTCTCATGATTTGAGACAGTGGGGTGGCAGTATGGCATTACTGTATATATGCTTTGAAGTGGTTGCTGTCGTTGTAAAAGTTGTTGTTGTTGTTTTAAAATTTGCTCACAGACAAAAAGGCCGCGCTCAAAGGAGTTCGTGGCCCGCTCATTACAAAAAAAGTTAGTGGGAACATTGGTCTGGAGGTGAGTCACTCGCCTGCTCTTGAAGCCACAGTATTTATATGGCTGGTCCAGTTAAGTTTCGGGTCAATAGTGACCCTGCACACCCCCCCCCACCCCCAGGATGTTGATGGTGGGGGATTCGGTGATGGTATGTTGAATGTCGAGGGGCGGTGGTTAGACACTCTCTTGTTGGAGACAGTCATTGCCTGGTACTTGCGTGACACAAATGTTACTTCCCACTTATCAGCCCAAGCCTGAATGTCGTCCAGGTCTTGCTGCATTCGGGCTTGGACTGCTTCATTATGAGGAGTTGCGAATGGAACTGAACACTGC
Organism: Squalus acanthias; assembly: GCA_030390025.1. Taxonomy (NCBI): domain Eukaryota; kingdom Metazoa; phylum Chordata; class Chondrichthyes; order Squaliformes; family Squalidae; genus Squalus; species Squalus acanthias. Next base: position 152,882,775 of record CM059426.1, on the reverse strand, counting down.
AATCATCAGCAAACATCCCCATTTCTGACCTTATGATGGAGGGAAGGTCATTGATGAAGCAGCTGAAGATGGCTGGGCTTAAGATGCTGCCCTGAGGAACTCCTGCAGTGATGTCCTGGGGCTGAGATGATTGACCTCCAACAACCACCACCATCATCATCTTCCTTTGTGCCAAGTATGATTCCAGCCAGTGGGAGAGTTTTCCCCCTGATTCCCATTGACTTCAATTTTACTAGGGCTCCTTGATGCCACACTTGGTGAAATGCTGCCTTGTTGTCAAGGGTAGTTACTCTCACCTCACCTCACCTCTGGAATTGTTGGGAGGTGAGATACATATATTGGAAAGAGTTCAAAAAGAGTTCAAAGAGTAACCAGTAACTGCACCTCCTGTTCTCTCGGCTGTTGAAGAGTTTGACCAAGCTTTCAGGAACAAAGCTATGAAAAAGACTTGAGCAACTTCTCCAGTGAAATGATGAGAGGAGACATGATAGAGATGAATGGTACAGGTAACAGAGGTATGCAGGCTTTTTAGGTTGGGCCGGCAGCAAGCACAGAACTTGATAGAATTACAAAATTTACAAGTATTCATCAAGACTAGAAATTAAGAAAAAACACTCCCCTTTGCCCTCAGCATATATAGAGCAGACTACCTTTAAAGAGGAACTGCATTTTATGTTGAGAAAAGAGATTGAGTGTTAAAGATATTAGTAAATTTGCTTGATTCCCAAGGGGTTAGGTTAAGCGTTTGTAGTCTTTAAGCAGGGGAGTCCATGATTGAAAGAGTTATGCATCGACTGTGGAAACAGTGCACATGATTCACCAACAGTTTTTTGCCCTCCAAGCTTTCTTATGCAACCTCACCCTTAATATTACCAATATTCCAGTGTCAGAAAACTAGAAGTACCAAAGTGGATGGGGTGGATGAGCAAAATCACCAAAGCGATAGTTAGAGATTACCAAATTACTTGTCCAAACAAATCCAAATTTCACATTTAAGAAAACCGTAATGTGGGTGCGCTTAGGTCACTCAATTAAATTAAAGCACTTGAAATTTGTATCAACAGCAAACGCACCTCCTGTTTTCTCGGCTGTTGTTGAAGAGTTTGATCATATCAGATAAGAAAACACGGCGAACCTCCATAGTTTCTAAAAGCTGAGGAGAATTCCTCAGCAGTGTTGCGATGACTTTCAGGATTTCTGGAAAAATACCAATCACAGTGTACAAGGTCAAAAGTGATGGAATTCTCAAAGCAGAAGTATTCTAAAAGATATCACACTTAGCAATTGTTACCTTGGCTGTTCTGTGACTCTTAGCCTGCAAGAAAACTTGCACTGCTTTTTTATAGTATTCCCCTAAAATCCACATTTTAATTAAGCTAATTATTATATGCTATACAAATTACATTTGGACTTAAATAAAAAAGGGTTTGAACTGCTAATAAAAGCTGCAGCGCTGGCTTCCATTGCAGTGGATATTTCTTAAAGTATCAGATGAGATTTTATACTCTTGTTCTCCTTCAGGGAAGGGAAATGTATTCATATATATTCATGTATATCTTTAAGAAGCCTCAATATAGCCGGTATCTATGGAGAAACATAACATGGGCCTTGTCTTCTGAGATAAGGATTAAAGAATATTTTGGGGGCACTGCAGAAAAAGCTTTATTCTGCATCTAACTTTTACAATGCCTGACTTGGGAATGCCCCATTCTCAGCCCATAGATAGCTCACCCTTAAGGGCACAACACGCTTCATACAGAAATAAAAATCAGAAAAACACTTTGTTTTTTGGGGAGGGCAGAAGAGGGTAACTCAAAAGCATAATCCCAGCTTTGATATTTTCTAAGCAAAACAAGTCATTGGTTGATGAGATGCGTCATTACCACTCGCTGCATAAAAAAGTTCTTCCTCACATCCCCACTGTATCTCTTGCCCAAAACCTTAAATCTGTGTCCCCCAGTCCTTGTACCATCAGCTAATGGGAACAGCCTTTCTCTGTCTACCTTATCCAAACCAGTCATAATCTTATACAGCTCTATCAAATCTCTCCTCAACCTCCTTTGCTCGAAGGAGAACAACCCCAGCTTCTCCAACCTAACCTTGTAGCTAAAATCCTTCATCCCTGGAAGCATTCTGGTAAATCTCCTTTGCACCCTCTCAAGGACCTTCACATCCTTCCTAAAGTGTGGTGACCAGAACTGAACGCAATACTAGAGTTGTGGCCTAACCACAGCTTTATAAAAGTTCAGCATAACTTCCCTGCTTTTGTACTCAATACCTCTATTTATGAAGCCCAAGATCCCATATGTTTTGCTAACTACTCTCTCAATATGTCCTGCCACCTTCAAAGATCTAAGCACATGAACACCCAGGTCCCTCTGTCCCTGCACACTCTTTAGAACTGTGCCATTAAGTCTATATTGCCTCTCCCTATCCCTTCTGCCAAAATGCATCACCTCACACTTCTCTGTATTAAATTCCATCTGCCACTTGTTTGCCCATTCTGCTAGCCTTTCTATGTCCTGTTGCAGTCGATTGGTATCCTCATTGTTTGCCACACCTCCAAGTTTGGTGTCATCGGTAAATTTTGAAATTTTATTCTGTATTCCAATATCCAAGTCATTTATATATATCAAAAAAAGCAGTGGCCCTAGCACTGACCCTTGGGGAACGCCACTGTCTACCATCCTCCAGTCTGAAAAACAACCATTTACCACGACTCGCTGTTTTCTGTCCTTTAGCCAATTTCTTATCCAAGCTGACACTGACCATCCTATTCCATGAGCCTCAACTTTGTTAACCAGCCTTTTATGTGGTACTTTGTCAAACACTTTCTTAAAATCCATAGACAACATCCACTGCATTCCCCTCATCAACCTTCTCTGTTACTTCATCAAAAAATTCAATTAGTCAAACACGATCTGCCTTTTACAAATCCGTGCTGGCTCGCCTTAATTAACTTAAACCTCTCCAAGTGCCTATTAATTTTTTCCCTGATTGTTGTTTCTAAAACCTTATCCACCACTGATGTTAAACTGACCGGATTGTCCTTACACCCTTTCTTGAACAAGGGTGTCACATTTGCCACTTTCAAATCCTCTGGCACCTCCCCTGCATCTCGGGAAGATTGGAAGATTATGGCAAGCCCTTCCACTATCTCCACCCCCACTTCCCTTAGCAACCTGGGATGCAAGCCATCTGAACCAGGCGACTTAGCCACTCTAAGCATACCCAGCCTTTCCAGTACATCCTGCCCATCAATTTTCACCCCATCTATTACCTCTACCATCTCCGCTGCGACTGATATTTTGTCAGCATCCTCTTCCTTAGTAAACACCGATACAAAGTACTCAGAGTATTCTAGCCTTGCCCTGCGCCGCTAAGCGTATCACCTTCTTTGTCCCCAATAGGTCCCACCCCGCCTCTTACTACCCACTTACTATTTATATGCTGGTAGAAGATTTTTGGATTCCCTTTTATGTTAACTGCCATTCTATTCTCTCATTCTCATCGCTTCCCTTCTCAACTTATTGTATTTGGCCTGGTTCTCACTTGAAGAATTCACCTGACATGCATCATACACCCTCTTTTTTTTTGTTTCATCATCTTCTCTATCTCCCTCGTCATCCACGGAGTCCTGGCTTTGGTTCCCCTCCCTTTCCCTCTCGTTGGAATGTACCTACCTTGTACCTGAAAGATCTCCTCCTTAAAGATCACCCATTGTTCCATTACAGTTTTTCCGGTCAATCCTTGGCTCCATTTTACCCTGGCTAGATCCCCTCTCATCCCATTGAAGTTGGCCCTCTTCCAATTTAGAAGTTCTACTTTAGATTGTTCCTTGCTCCTCTCCATTACTAATCTAAACCTTCTGATACGATGACCACTCTTACCCAAGTGTTCTCCTACAGACACTTGATCCACTTGGCCCACCTCATTCCCCAGCAATGCCTCCTTCCTAGTTGGGCCGTGAAGATACTGGTCAAGGAAGTTCTCCTGAACACATTTCAGAAATTCCTCCCCCTTGTTTCCCTTTATTGTAACATTTTCCCAATCGATATTTGAGTAATTAAAATCCCCCAATATCACCACTCTATAATTCTTGCACATCTCTGTGATTTCCCTGCAGATTTGCTCCTCTATCTCACTATTTGGAGGCCTACAGAATACCCCAATAGCGTGATCATACCCTTTTTGTTTCTCAACTCTAACCAACTGGATTCTGTCCTTGCCCCCTCAAGGACATCCTCTCTTTCCAACTCTACAATGTCTTCCCTAATCAGTACTGCCACCCCACCTCCCTATTTTCCTTCCCTATCTTTTCTGAATACCTTGTATCCGTGAATATTAAGCGCCCAGTTCTCACCGTTTTTAAGCCACATTTCCGTTATTGCCACATCATATTCCCACACGGATAATTGTGCTTGTAGCTCACCAACCTTATTCACCACACTTTGTGAGTTTACATACATGCATTCCAATCCTGTCTTTGTATTTCTCGTAGTCCTTCTTAGTCTGTTCCTATCTAATATTGTACTACTTCCTTCTCTAGTACTATCCAACACACTCCCCTCCTTTAGGCACCTTATTCCTCTTTTCTACTTCTATATGCTGGTGCCCACCCCCCTCTGCCAATTTAGGTTAAACCCTCCCAACCACACTAGTGAACCTCCCCACAAGGACATTGGTCACAGTACTGTTGAGGTGCAACCCTTCCCTTTTGAATAGGTGCCTCCTGCCCCATCCCTATCACTGATGAAACATTTATTCTATAGCCACTCGCAGTGCAATTTCACCTCCATGGAAATAGATTTGTAAGTCTCATTTAAAGCCAGACAATGCTACGATTTCTCACTATTTTTAAGAACCGTTTATTAAAATAAGCTTCTAAAATCACTGTTGCTCTCCCAAAAATTTTAAATATAGTCACTGTATACATTTAAACATTTTGTGTGTTATTTACAGACTGGCTGATCCTAACAATGAGGAAAATAACTACTGCGCATCACGTTTTCTAGATCTGGAGCCGATTTGGAAGGCAACCATTCAATACCAATACAACGATAGGCCGGAGAGCCAGGGAAGGTGAAGGGAAACCTGTGTTAGAATGAGTCATTGAATTTTAGTGCAGGAGGGCATTCATCCCATCATACCCATGCTAGCTGTCAGAGGTATTCATCTCACCCCATTCCCTTGCATTTTTCCCATGTCCCTTTGCAAAGCCTGATTATGGATGCTTCCATCACTGCTTCTGGGAAGACATTCCATGTCCCAACAATACAATGTGTAAAGAAAATTCTCAAGCTCTCACCTTTTGGTTATGATCCTAAATTTATGGCCTCTAGTTATTAACACTGCCCAATGAAAATAATTTTATCCTATTTAACTTATCAAAATTGCTCATAATTTGGAATGCCTATCAGATCTCTTAATCTTTTCTGTTCTAAAGAAAAGAATCAGTTTCTCAAGTCCCTCATAACTAAAGTCTCTCAACCCCAGTATCATCTTAATAAATCTCTTCTGTACTCTCTCCATGATCTTGATATCCTTCTTAAAGTAAGGCAACCAAAACTGGAGACAATCTGGTGACTGTGGCCTAACCAATGATTTATATAGGCTCAGCTCTTGTACTCTACATCCCTAGGATCCCATTCGTGTTTTTTTCACATCTTTATCAACTTGTCCCCCCACTTTTGCAGAACTATGTAATTCAGCCCCCAAGTGTCTCTGCTCCTCTACTCATTTTATGTTTTACCATTTAGTGTCTATGTCCTCTCCTTATGCATCCTCCCAAAATGTATCTCATATTTCTTCACATTAAAATTCAACTGACATCCATCTGTCCACTCTATTAACCTGTCAATATACTCTTAGTCAGTTACAGTCCTTTTCTGTTAACCATGCTCCCTATTCTTAGGTCAGCTGCAAATTTTGATATTGTGCCCCCTATACTCAAGTTCATATCATTTAAGTATATGAGCAATGGTCCCAGTACTGACCCCTGGGGGACAACACTGTTTATATCCTTACATTCCAAAAAACATCCATTATTCACAACTCTGTTTTCTGACCTTTAAACAAACTTGTTAGCATTCCCTTTACTACCATTTACCTTAATTTTTATCAATGTCTGTCCTATACAATACCCTATCAAACATTTTTTTGAAAATCCGTATACACTGCATTTCCTTCATCAATACATTCCATTATTTCCTCAAAGAATTCTATTAAATTTGGCAGACACAACTTTCCATTTACAAATCCATGGTGAGTATCCTTAATAAAGCTGTGTTTCTAGTTGAGTATTAATTTTATCCCATATTATGGCCTCTAGAAGTTCATCCACTACCAATGTTAGGCTGACTGGTCCCTTCCACCACTGCTGCACCATGGCTGCAACATGTACAATCTACAGGATGCACTACAGCAACCAGCAAGGTTACTTTGACAGCATCTCCCTCCCCCGCAACCTTTACCACCAAGAAGAACAACAGCAGCCATGTTGTGGGAACGCCATCGCCTCCAAATCACACACCATCCTGACTTGGACACATATCGCCATTCTTTCATTATCGTTGGGTCAGAAATCCTGCAGTTCCCTACCCAACACCATTGTAGACGCACCATCACCACAAGAAATGCAGCGGCTCAAGGAGAAGGACCAACACCACACCTTCTCGGGCAACCCGGGGTGGGCAATAAATGTGGCTTTGCCAGTGTCACCCACATCCCAAGAATAAACAAGTTACCTGATTTATCACTTTCTCTCTTTTTGAACAAAGGTTTACATTTGTAGCCCTCTAGTTTTCTGGCACAACTTCCATATGTAAGGATGTCTCAAAGACTATGGTCGAGCCTCTGCTATTTTCTCAATTACTTCCTCAGCGTTCTAGGATACATGGCATCAGGGCCCAGTGCCTTTCCCACTCGGAGTTGCACCAAAACATTCTAATTTTCTCTGCTACAAACATAGTTTAATTCAATCACCCAAAAAGCAGCGTTGGCTGCAATCATGGAAGTTCCATGGTTAAAGGAGTTTACTGGAGGCAAGCAGGCTCATAATGAAGGGTATAGATTGGAAGAAAATGTTTTAAAATATATACTGCTTACGTGGGCTTTGTATCTTCACCGATGAATCTGGGTCAGGATGCTGCTTATGCACAACTTGAGTGCAAATCTGCTCAGTCAAGATCTTAAAAAAAAAAAATCAAAGTTTAGGTATAAACAAATTGTATGCAAAACAATGTCACTTCCAATGCGCTTAGTTTCCATTTTTGGATTTTGCATCCAGAGAAAATTTCCAAACTGAAGCATCTCATTAAATGGAATCCTTGCAAATAAGCCAGTTTTATTATCCTATATCTGGAATGCAACATCAAGATTTACAATACTCACAACAAGATACAATGGACAATGTAGAATAAGTAGTTGGCAGTGAGTTGCATGTCAGTAGATTAAGGAATTCAGATGTCATACCATGAATAATGCTCAAGCACCATATTTGAACATTAACTTCACGCCAAAACTTATTTACAGTCAAACTCACCCCAACAATGTTATTATGCTAGTTTGTACCGATATAAACACAGTAGTACAACATGTTGAAGCTCCGACTCTAGCAAATTGACAGAATGCGGATCTACACCTGCAACTGAACTAAGCATGTTTAGTACAGGCCCGGTATTTCCTCACATGCAAGGATGAACGAAAGTTAATGATGTGGCACGTCAACAGGTTATGCCACAGAGAAGTAAGATGTGGGTTTGTATTTGTAATTTCCTCACTTGCTAAGTTTTCAATTTTAGCCATGCTACCATAGAAAGTTGAGAGGTCGCACAACACCAGGTTATAGTCCAATAGTTTTATTTGAAATCACAAGCTTTCGGAGCTATCGATTGCTCCTTCCTCAGGTGAAGTAAATTAGATACAGAAATTTACTTCACCTGAGGAAGGAGCAATCGATAGCTCCGAAAGCTTGTGATTTCAAATAAAACTGTTGGACTATAACCTGGTGTTGTGCGACCTCTCAATTTTGTCCACCCCAGTCCAACACCGGCATCTCCGCATCATGACCATAGAAAGTACCAAGCAAAGATCTAGAGAATATGCTATAAAATTGGAAGGAGGGTCACTCCCAAACCACCTTCATACATTTTTACAGAGCAATATTAACTAATGCCTGGAAGCTCATCTCCTGCTCCTGACCATGGTGTGAGATAGTGAAATAAGAGAGAAAAATAGTGTTGCAAAAGAAGCTATAGAAATGTGAAAAATAAAAGCATTCAATGCTAACTCAATGATCAGGACTATTCATAGACGAATCTAAAACATCACGTGGCCAATACTGCAATTCATGCAAATTAGCTAAAAGACCAAAAGAAACACTTTAAGCTGTAGCTTCAACTGCAAGAAAACAGAACTTAACTGTACTCCAAATTCCTTATCCAAGGTCTCCGTATACGTAAGACTCTGATTGGTCACAAATCATGACTTTATGCACAGGTCACATCATGACATTTGTCTGGTTCTCTAAATGTTTCAACCTCAATATCTAATGATGTGCCACTTCTCCAGATGCAACTTTAATAGCCATACCAACTGTAAATGTGTGCACACTTTACGGAGTCGCATCCTACGACTTACGTTCTAAAAAAGTGAAGGACTTGGCATACTCATTATCAGTAGCTTTAAGCTCTGTTCTCTTGCTTTTGAAACTCCAGCCTGAAGCATTCTTTCAAGTGTTCTGTGCATACCAAATTCAGATTAGTCATGCTAGATGAGTGTTTTAAACTTAGGAAAATAAACACTGCAAACTAGATTATGATATAATATCCTACAACATGTACATTTGACTTAAAAAATAAATCTTAGTCAGCCAATAACAAACAAAAATCTCAGATCACACCCATCTAATTCAATTATAACCTTTCATTTCAGACTATGTGAGATTGTGTGATGTGACTAAACAAAGATGCATGTGTTCAGATAAATAAATGCATTCTTGATTAAATTACATGGGGGGGGGGGGGGGAGCTTCCCCAGGAATAAATTTGAGAGATGTAAACACTGGACTATGACTCATCACCCTGAAGTAAAAAAAAAGAAAAGTTACCACCTCCCCCCCCCACTCACTAAAGACCTCCTTTAACACCATTAATGCCACTCCTCAGGTAATTCAAAAGAAAGCATACTTCAGTAGTGCAGGATGGAAACACTTCCCAGAGTCCAATACCAGCTGTGTAACCTCCAGGCCACCCAACCTCAATTTATGAAGGGCAATCATGTAGCTGTGTTATTTCTTATATTACATGATGACTATTTGCAGAAAACCATAATCCAGCTGAATAAATCTGGATAATATGTAATACATAACTCATTTGTTACAACTGCATTCAACACAATGCATCTGTTTAACTGCAAAATCTGATTTTGTTTATGTTAGGTGAAACATTATGGCAAAAATAGTTAAAATGAAATTAGATATGTTGAAAACAAACTCAAATCTACTCAGATAGTGTTTCTACATTATTTAAACAAGCATCACTTTGATTACTTGACCCTTACCTCAAATAAGACATTGTATGTAGTCATGGTAATTAGGTTGGTGTGCAACATCAACCTTTCTGCCAACAAGGAGAACAAACCATGTCCAAGCATGACTTCAGCCTTACGCCTATAACAGAAAGCAGTACACTTAAAAGCCAGAAATTTTCAGTTTGAATACCAATCTCAGACCAGTGCACAAGGACAGCTATATAAATGCCTATGACTAAAGGATTTTGATGAAATAATTGAATATTGGACTAATTTATTTCATTCTCATTTTAAACAATCAGACTGACCCAGATTGACAAACATACAATTTATGTTGCATGCTATAAAGGTATTCCAGACAGCATTTCTAGCCATTTAATTGAGGAAATAGATTAAATAAAAGTTTACTTGTACGTACTTTGGAGCAAGATGTTTCAGAAAGTATCCCATCACTTTTAAAGCTTGCACTCTTATCCCTTCATTTTTTGAAGCCAGCAGTTTATAGATGATCCTGTAAGAACACCACATTAAACTCAAACAGTCACAAATTAATGGAAATAGGTGTGTTAAGATTCCAGTCTACTCTGGACAACCAGATACCAACACTGCAAGAATCAATCAAGAAATCATAGTTCAAAAATTTCTCAGTCTTTCCTCAAGTAAAATGTCAGCATCAGCTGTATTGACTAAAGGTAAGGAAAGAGTGACCAATGGCGAGAGAGAACCAGCAACACAAAAAAGTAACTTACATTTATATAGTGCCTTTAATATAGTAAAACGTCCCAATATGCTTCACAGGAGCGTTATCAAACAAAATTTGGCACACGCCACATATGGAGATAGGACAGCTTGGTCAAACAGATAGGCTTTAAGGAGCATCTTAAAGGAGAAGAGAGAGGTAGAGAGGCAGAGGGAGGGAATTCCAGAGCCTAGGGCCCAGGCAGCTGAAGGCACAGTGGGCAATGGTGGAGTGATTAAAATCAGAGAAGCACAACAGGCCAGAATTGGAGGAGCGCAGAGATCTGAGGGTTATAGGGCTAGAGGAGGTTAGAGATGGGGAGGGGCAAGGTCAGGGAAGGATTTGAAAACAAGGATGCCAGACTGGAAGCCAATGCAGGTCAGTGACCACAGGGGTGATGAGTGAACAGGACTTGGTGCAAGGATACTGGCAGCAAAGTTTTGGATGAGTCCAAGTTTATGGAGCACTTTCGCCTCAGAGTTAGAAGATGGTGGGTTCAAGCCCCACTCCAGAGATTTGAGCAGATCTAGGCCAACACTTCAGTGCAGTACTAATGGAATTCTGCACTGTTGGAGGTACCATATTTTGGATCAGATGTTGAACCAACATCTCATCTGCCCTCAAATGATGTAAAAGACTTCATGGGATGAAAGAAGTACAGGAAGTCCTTCTCGTGTCCTGGTCAAAATGTATCATGTTCAAGTATCAACTAATGAATTAACATATGAGTGAGTTGAAACAATACAGTCTAAACACCAAACTTAAAACAAACCTTAAGTCCTTATCATGCTCTCTCTCATTCAGGCACAAACAAGCCCTGGGGCGGGCAAAAAGCCTACTCATCTAACATCAGCCCTTACCAGTTTGATGTTTTTAAGTGTCAAAGATTTATTGATTTGGTCATGCTTTAACATTTTTGTCATTTGTCACTTAAAAGACCAATTTTTGAGAAGTTTTTCCACATCTAAAATAGCAATGGGTGCCAAAAGAAAGTAAACTTCCCAAAATGTACATCAGGTACTTCAGAACTTTGTGCTCAACTCCAAAACGGTTGGAGAGCAAAGAGTAAAACAATCTGATAAGACATCGATTACAGTTATACAAGGATAATATTATAAACAATCTACTCCACTTTATACAATTATATACATAAATTATATTTCAAACTTCTAATTTCAATAAACTGCAACATTCCAGCATCTTTAATTTACTTGACAACATATAAGATCATGTCTAATCTTTTACCGCATTCCATTCCTCTGATCAAAAGCAGGAATCATGGAGCCTGGGTGCTCAGCCATCAGAGCTACAAGCAGCTGCAGAACGTCCATTAGATTGTCATCCTGAAATAAAAGACAAATCTTTAAATAGGTTATCAGAAGTGTGACAGAAATTCACAATGAAATACTTCAGCCAGAAGTATCCTCTTCCGTAAAAGAAAATTTAAAGGCCATATTTTAGAAAATAATCTTGTGCTTACAAGCTAAATTTAACCACCTGGAATTGAAAATTAATTCAAGTTTTACATTTTATATTATACATGTGCATAGGCAGAATTATTTTTACTTCTGTAACTTGTAACAAATCTTTTTTTCTAACTAAGGTATCCAAAAAAATTGATCACAGATTATTAGTAAAATAAACTGAAGACGAGAAGTTCATTAAGGACTTTACTACAAAGCCAATACTAAATTTGAACCCATTTGTAAAAAAAATTAGCTGTCCAAACCCTATTAAAAAGGAAAATTCCTTGAAAATATTAGGTAAAATAATTTCAAATATTCTTAATCACATTTTCATAAGCTATTTTAATATAACCTATGAAAATCATTTCAGTCAACTTGACAATTTAGGAAAACAAATCTGATTCCATAGATGAGATGAACGCCTGAAGCAAACATGGTAACCAATTCACTGGGCTTTACCCATTCATTTACTGAAGTAACAACTTAAATTCACCACTATAAAACTAGTCCAGTACTAAAAAGAGCTAGTGTTTAATTTTCTTCAAATTCTGACAAGAGTGGAGCATTAAAATTGTGTAATTTAAATTATTTAAAAAATCAAGAATCATACACCAACATTCAAGCTCATGTAAGCTGCTGTTTTGTACTTAATGATGCATGCTGCTACGACACTGGCTTCCTCCAGTCCACACCCTCTTGAAATATTCAAAATAGACAAATGTTCATAATCACAATGGAAGACTGCTACGCTTTATATTTTAATAAAAAAACCTCCACACAATGTATGATTATACAAATAATGGAGAAATCTGGGGTACAACATTCCCAGGCATCTGGAAACGGCCCATTATTAATCAATCATTAATGTTTTACAGAGTGAGCTTTGTGAAGATTTAGTTTATCACTACAAATAATGAATCTTGAACCTTGTAAAAATTATAGAAATATAATATTATATATATATATAAAAAATATAGAATTGATTCCCTGTGATGGCATGGCACGATTGAAGATTGCAATTATGAATTAAAGTGAAGAATAGCAATACTCATTCTTCACAATTATTTAAAATCAACACATTCACCAGCTGTTCAGGTGAGCAAAATGATGAGCTGCTATTGTACGGTCACTTCATTTACCAGGATTTTGTAATATTTCTATAGCATTAATCACTTAGGAATATGATACAATACTTTTTAAATTAACATATACCAATTACAGTTTAAAGGCCATGAAACAATTTTACACTTTTTATTTTCAAACTGAAGCCTGTAGTCCTTTGTAAAATTAAATAGCTCCTTTAATCAGTCATTTTCTCATCTTCCTTATTAAGAATTCTAGCTACACTGCCATCTTGTGGCAATACCTCAACTACTTTTAAAACAAATAAATCTGTATAACTCTTCCACATCAAGACATCTAATGATTTAGAAAGTTTCCTTCTTATTGATGACTTCAGATTCTTTAAGCTTATTATTAATTAAAAACAAATACAATGCAATAGGTTACAACAAATTACAGTATATTAACATTTCAGATATATGAAGACACTGCACCATGTCTAACACGGAGATTCTACACATCTCACTAAGTGAAATGATTAGCACGGTGGTATGTCAAATGATGCGGATTAGATTGCTTATGAACAAAATGTTGTGCTTAATAATGGTCAGTCTTACCAGTGAAGTTATCTATATTCACTACTACCCATGATACTATTAATAACACTTGTGTACTATGATTATTTTCAATCCAAACAGAAAAGGAAAGTCTGGAGATACCACTATGACTGTGATGAGAGCCAGTGAAGCTAGGATTTCTATTGATATTTTGCTATATAAATAATTTTTAAAATGAACAACCAGTAAGTCTCATGTAATATGTCTCTAGTTCCATCTTAATCTGACCCAGAATAAGGAATCGCACAACACCAGGTTATAGTCCAACAGCTTTATTTGAAATCACAAGCTTTCGGAGCGCTGCTCCTTCGTCAGGTGAAGTCTTCACCTGACGAAGGAGCAGCGCTCCGAAAGCTTGTGATTTCAAATAAAGCTGTTGGACTATAACCTGGTGTTGTGCGACTTCTCACATTTGTCCACCCCAGTCCAACACCGGCATCTCCACATCATGGCCAGAATAAGGAAGCAGTCATTTTATGTATTTTATATTTTGAAGATTCTTCTGGGTAGCAGATTTCCCTCCAGGACTTTTTTTTGTAAATTAGAAACAAATTATTAGATAGAAATTATAATTGTACAACAATACACTAAGCAAGTCTCAGTGAAGTATTTCTAAATGTTTAAGACTTCTGTATGTATCTTTATTTTATGAAATAAATATACACAGATTATATACATACACACATACTTAACTCAAATCAGCTTCTTTAATTCAGTGGTAAATTACTAAAAAGCTGCTTTTGTAGGTCAATGATTGTAAGTGTTATTTTACCTCATGCATGGTGAGAAGATAGTTAAGAATACTCTGCAGTTCATCTTCCTTAATGCCATGATCCTAAAAAGGTAAAAATTGATATTTCATAAAATATTAACTGCATCAGAAACAAATTTGCTCAATCACATTACAGCTGCTAACTTGCTGGACATTTGTCAAATGTGTCAATGGTATGTGTTTTTTTTTTAATATTGTGTGCAACAATGGTTTGGTTAGTATGCAGTGAGGATCAATTATTCCAAATCTCTTACCATTTAGTGTTATATCAATTTCACTTACTGGCCATCCAGCCCCTGCTTGTCAATCAAATGATTTTGAATAAGAGCTGTGAAAATATCTGAGAGCAACTTTATAAATGTCCTAATTATATATAAAAGAACCAAAGAGGCAATACATGAAGGAGTGTGTCAGAAGGCTGCAACACATCAAAGAGGTTCATATAAGATCAAAATATGGAAGTAAATCTAAAGTTATAACTGTCAACCTAAATTCAAGACATTAGTCTTTAAGACTCCTGTATGCATTTTCATTTTCTGAATTATACACAGATTATATACATACACACACTTAACTCAGCTTCTTCAATTCAGTGGTAAATTACTAAAAAGCTGCTTTTGTAGATCAACAATCACTGGAAACAGTTACACAAGGAAACAGCAGCAGCTGAAAGCTTTTTTCTATGATGACTATTTCAGTTCTCCAAGATTCTTGGGAGTATTTTGGAGATTGAGAAAATACATGCCAACAAACCAACAGAATAGCCATGACACATGCACCTTTTCAATGCAAGCCTTAACAGAAACAAGGCCCAAACATTTACTGGGGCTTTGATATTGAAATAAGAGCTGAGGACTTTCACTGTTTTCCCTCCTGTAGTTTCTCCATGCTATGCACCTTAGCTTTCAGTTGACTGACAGCCAGGACCATAATGCCTTTTGAAAGTCCATATATACACAACATCAACTGCACTATCTTCAGTTGCCCTCTTCAGTGAAATCTGAGACAAACTATCTATTCAGTAGCCATGCCATTTCAGTATCATCTGAGTTTATTTTGCTCATCCCTTAGTGGGCTTATCCCTATCTTAATTCTCCTTTTGTTACTATGTACCTAAAGAATACTTAACTATTCTATGTATTTTTATATTCTTTGATACTTTCATTTCATAGTTCCTCTTTGCCTTCTTCATTGTCTTTTTAACCTCTTTCCTAAGCATCATATTCCCTTACGTCATCCTCTTCTTTATTGTTTATGTACTTTGCATATGCCTTTTCCTTTAGATTTAATCTCCTCACCTCTTGACTTATCCATGGTGTCTCATTCTTGGCTAGCCTGTTATTTTTATGGGGAATATTTTCTCAACTTTTTTGATCTCGCTTTTAAATATTGCCCACTGTTGTTCTTTGCCTGTCAATATTTTTCTCAAATTTAGCTCCATCCTCATTCCCTCAGTTAGCTTTTTTCCAATCTATTACTTTGGTCTTTGTACTTTATATCGCTCTCAATTATTATCTTGAACCTTATTGTTGTAATCACTACTCCTTACATGTTCTCCCACTCGTACTTTTCTCATCTGCCTGGGTTAATGTTCCATTACAAGGTCCAGCTGTGCTTCTTGCATACAGTCCAGAGGAATATTTTCGTAACACATGTCTATTAATCAAATTATTACTACTTCCTTACTCAAAATAAACAAGGGTAATTACAATATTTGAGAAAATATCCTCCATATACAGAGACCTTCAACTCCCCCCTACCCCCCCCAAGAAATGGAAAATAGTTGTCAAAGAATGCTCTGGCATGATAGCACAAGCAAAATATCCCAATTCATGCCTTGGGATTCAAAGCAAAAACAACATAGGCTCGACAAAAAATATAGCTTGCAAGGATAACTATAGGGCAAATAAGTCTGCATACAGCACCATACTATTCATGGCAAGGATATAGGCCCAAAAATTCGGCCCTTCCCGCGTGAGTACACAGTGTGTACTCACCCGTATTCATTCCCAAAGTACCGGTTTCCTGCATGCACTGCGCATGCACGGGAAACCGGAACTTCCGGTATGGTGAAGGGGGCGGTTCCTAGGTGAACCGCATGCGCGCTAGAGGCTGCGCGCACGCAGCACACTTAGATTTTTTTTCAGGTTTCTACGCGAGGGTAAGTATTGAAGATTCTACGCTAATAAAAAGGAGGCGTAAGACCCCTTTTGAACAAGGTAAGTGGTTAATTAAGTATAATTTTAAATTTTTTTCAACAGGTTCATCTTTTTTTTTAGATACTTTAAAGAAAGGTAAGTTTATTTTTATAACTTTTAAAAAGTATTTTAATTTTTTGTTTAAAGTGGTTAATTTATTTAACTATAGTTATTTTATAAATGTGATGGTTTTTAAAAAAAATTATTTTAAGTTTAGCTGTTCTTTTGGGGCCGATTTCAATTCACAGATTTGACAGGTCTCCTGTCAAATCTATGAATGAAAGATGGTCTGCTGCCATTGGCTCTCCATGGCCCACGTGATCCCAGGGGTCGCATCGCACTAACTGCGCCCCTGGAACACGCAAGCACTGCGCGCCGGCTCTTGGGAGAGGCCCAGAACCCGAAGTTCCTGTGGGCCCAAAACACAACGGCAGGCGCGGTGGGTAAGAGCACGCACGATCCTTACCCCCGCGGCAAGCCGGCCACGCGAATTTCTAGGCCATAATTACATTATTACAGTTCTAAATTTCGGATTCTCACCTTCATTATCAACTGTTTCACAAACAGCAGCAAGAAAGCCCGCAAGGAGAGAATCTCCTTCTGGCTCGGTCTGGGGCCATCTGGGAAGGAAAAAAGCAATATCTTTAAGTTGGCATGCAAGCAATTTCAAAAAATTATCAATGCTGATGAAGTCTCCCCTTCAGAGAGGAAAAAACATCAGATGATTTAGTTCCAGAACTCACTCAATGGATTTTTGACTTGTGCATAAAAACGTAATCAGAGACAGATGAGGGATCAAGATACATTTTTTTTTATAAAAGTGTTCATAATTAACTGTGATTTGTGGGCTAACAGAGTGCAAAGATCTGGAGCACAGCTCGTCATTGTGCAGAATTGTGCTTTTGTGTATGTGATTATACTTGTTGAAATTGTTGTAAATAAATTTCAATTTGGAGCACAGAATTAACTCGAATATGTGTTGGTATCTCCAGCTTCAAGAGTGCAAAGAAGAGTGCAGTTTACACTGGTGAACCAGGATCTGTGTAAGTCTCAATGTTTCTGTGTTGGGGCAGAAATTGGAAAGGCAGAAACTTCTGTAGCATCGAGGACACAAGGAGTGTAGTGAACACAGTGAAAGCAAGAATGGCTATTTAAAAAGTACAGTAAACTCTTTACCAGAAATAAAGATCTTTTTCAGCTGTGAACATGGTTCAATTGGTCTCCCAGACACTTCTACACTCAGTGTTGACAGGCAACTGACGAACCACAAGATATACACGCTAGGTCTGTGCTGCACCTCAATTTCTTTGGAGTTGCATTGTACCAGAAGGATCTCATACTTGGGCTGGTTTTGGGCAGCCACACTCTTTAGGGATGCGGGCATCCCACTCAACAAGTCAGATGCTCAGTGTGGATTAAAAGCAGCTAGAACTACCCTGCCCACAAACCCCCATAGTTTATTTTTGAATGTTCTGCATTATACAAGTTTCTTTGCTGGTTACTCATATAAAATTTATTTAAGGTGAAAAGATTTTTTTCTGACAGCCAAGGTCATCAGTTATTCATCTATTATATACAAGGCCCAGGCAGTTACTTGGACTGGCATTCAAAACACTGTCACTGGCTGCTGCAGGCTACCTTTGACAATTGTTGTAGTGCTCGTCATAAAAAAAAACATACTTGTGCTTTATGGAATGGAGCCCATTGATGGAAACATATCGTGCCTGATGGTTAAAATGGCAGGATATAGAACACTAGAAGGGATTAACGGACCAAGCAGACAAAGCTTGCATCCAAAAAAAAGTCTTCCCAAATGCATTTGCTTCACAGGAGGCTGCTAAACTGGTCACAGGCAGGGTAGTAAGGTTTTGCAGGGTATTTCTAACACTTGGAGCAGAATGGTGACTATTGTATTCCAGAACTCCTTCAATGCCATCTGTAGGAGTCGATAGAGAAACTATATTAAATGGTTGCAAAAAATCCATCTGCTTGTGAGGCAATTAGTCATCAGTTCTGTTTATGCCTCCACCTTTGTGCAAGGTTGATTACTCAGTGTGTAAACTCTACATCATGGGAAGGGATTGGAATTCGATGATACTAACTTCTTAATCGTTTCTCTCTCGCACATAAAATCTCAAAACAAATTTACAGCCCCAAATGAAGTCTTCCTACACATATTTTATTTTCAAATAAAATTGCTGGTGAGGTTCTATCAGGGCAGATTTTTTGCGACATCCACATCCCAGGAACAAATAAAAAAAAAGGGAAGGCCATTCAGCCCAAGTTGTTCTGCTATTCATTTAGATCATGGATGATCTGTACCTAAATTCCATTTATCCGCCTTTGTTCCATAAACTCATACCCTTACGTAACAAAAAACTGCCAATCTCAGTCTTGAAAATTTCAATTGACCCAGCATCCAGTGGCTTTTGGAGGAGCGAGTTCCAGATTTCCACTACTGTGTGAAAAAGTGCTTCCCGATTTCACTCCCAAATAAACGAGCTCTAATTTTATGATGATGCTCCCTTGTTCTGGATTCCCTCACCAGAGGAAATAGTTTATCTGCATCTACCCTATCAATTCCCTTAATCATTTTAAATAGCTAGATTTGATCACCCCTCAACCATCTAAACTCAAGGGAATATAAGACCAGCTTATGCAACCTTTCCTCATAATTTAACCATTTAAGCCCAAATATCATCTGAATGATGAATCTTCACTGCACCCCTTCCAAGGTCAACATATCTTTTCTGAGATGTGGTGCCCAAAACTGAAAGCAGTACTCCAGATGGGGTCTAACCAAGGTTCTGTACAACTTGAGCATTACTTCCTCACTTTTGAATTCCAATACCCTTGAGATAAAGGTCAACATTTCATTAACCGTTTTGTTTACTTTTTGTACTTGTGCACTAGCTTTTCGTGATTTGTGCATGGACATCTAAACTCCTTTGTTTCTCCACGGCTCCTGGTCTCTCACCATTAAAGAGAACATTCCCATTTGTCTTTCTCCGATCCAAAGTGGATGACCTCACACTTCCCCACATTGAACTCCATCTGCCATAGTTTTGCCCACTCACCTAGTCTGTCTATTTCCCTTTGTAACTTCCTCCTCCCATCGACACAACTTACTGTCTCCCAAATTAGTGTCATTTAAAAAATTGGGTACGCAAGTCACTGATATATATGATGAAAAGTTGAGGCCCCAGTACAAATCGTTGGGGAACATCATTTGTCACATCCTGCCAATCAGAATGAACCTTTTATCTCTACTCTCTGCCTCCTACCTCCCAACCAATTACCAACCCACATCCATGCGCTCTAATTTTAGCTAATATGACTAGTGCAGAACCATACGAAGTGCTTTCTGGAAGTCCATATGGACAACATCCATGGACACACCCCTATCCCACTGTGCTAGTGACCTCAAAAAATTCAATTAGATTAGTCAGACATAAATCTACCCTTCAAAAATCCATGCTGTCTTTGATCAACTGATACTTATCCAAGTGCTCAGTCTCTCATGATTGATTCCAGTAACTTTCCCACAATAGATGTTAAACTGACAGGTCTGTAGTTACCTGGTTTCTCTCTCTCTCTCTCCCCCCCTTCTTTAATAACAGAGTGGCATTTACAATTTTCAAATCTAAAGGCACAATTCCGGAATCTAGAGCGCTTTGGAGAATTATGACTAATGCATGTGTAATTTCCTCACCTATTTCTTTTAATACCCTGGGGTGGAAACCATCATTCCATTATTTTCTCCATTATCATTTTTATTTATATTAAATCCACTAAGTTCCTCAATTTGATTTATTTTTAAGTTCCCTTGTACCGCTGGTATTTTGTCCTCTTCCTCCACTGTGAAAACGCATGCAATGTATTAATTTAATAAGTCTACCATTTTTTTTTTTATTGTCCATTGTAGTCTCGCCTGCATCTGTCTTTAATGGGCCCGCATTGCCCTTTACCACTCTCTTTCTCTTAATATATTTCTAAAAATATTTGCTGTTAGCTTTGAGATCCCTTGCAAGTTTTTTTTTAATATTCCCTTTCTGCACCTCATTACTTTGTGTATCCCTTTGTTGCTTTTTATAGCGCTCCAAGTCTGCTGGATTTCAACTTTTCCTTGCATTTGTGCAAGTTTTTTTTTTTGCTTGATACTGTCTCTTACCTCATTTGTTGACCATGGTTGCTTAGTTTTGTATCGTACCAAATACTTCTTTGAATACTTCCCATTGTTTGTCTGCAGGTTTACCCATTAACAGGTCAACCCAGTTTACTGTAGTCAATTCATTTCTCATCCCTTCGAAGTTTGCCTTACTTAAATTTAAAACCTTGATTTGTGACTCTCCCTTCTCTCTCGCAAACCCAATATCTAATTCAATCATATTATGGTAACTATTTATAAGATGCTCCCTCGCTGAAGCTGCTGCTTGGGCAGTTTCATGTTCAGCAGTGGGCTGGATCGAGCCCTTAGACCAGCAGTTAAGATATCCCTGCACTATACTACAAATTTCAATATCAATTTCAAATGGCTTTCACACCAAAAAGATCATCTTCTGTACTCCCTTCTTCAATAGAGTTGTTAATTCAAAATTCAAATAGATCCCTACCAAATTCATCAGAGTTTTTGCAAAAGCAATAGGTTTCAACATTATGGAATTTTTTCTTTTAAACAGTTCTTTGCCACAGCTCCCAAATAAGTTTGTTTCTCTTTGTGGTGCTATGAACTTCTGGTTGAACCTGCTCTGAATTGACTTCACGTGTCAGTACATTCAGTGGTGCCTAATCACATAGAAATGGATGCATCAGATGCACTACTTATTACACTATTCATGAGTTACAACTGGAATGAGCAGAATGAAATAAACAGCCACAAGGTAGAATTTTTATTTCATGAATTATTGCAGGTTTTTCCTTACCCAGGCCTTTGGGAACAACTCCACTACGATCTTGTGGATTCACTACCCAGTAATAGTATTTCAGGGTGTGCATTATCTGTAACACAGTACCAACTCTTCGAACTGCATTATAAATAGTAGCTGTACTGATGAACTCAGTGGACAAGTAGGTGTAGAGCTGTAACTGGACCTGGATTGAAGTAAATAGGGGGGGGGAAACCATCAGATTTATACCCATATACAACAACTTAACATTCTATAATCAGGAACTGAATTGATGAGCGTTAACCTTCCCTGCATTGTAAAATCCTTTCAGTTAATCTTGGTGAGCTGAAACATCCATAAAGAGCTCATGAAGACAGATGGAGCGCACTCCAGTTCAGAGAAAAATGACTGCCCAAAGAATACTGAAATGTACAGTTCTCTTTTGTGAAGTTTTTTTGGTCCATTTTATGAAGCTTAAGAACAAAATGTTACCTCTACAATGTTTGGATGATGAACTTCTCCACTGGAATCAGTTACTCACATTGGAGGCTATTCTTGTGAAATCTGTGAACTGCCTAATCCCAAGTATTCACTGTCCTCTAATATTTTGATTCTTGGCACTTTGATTCTGCAATTAGATCTTTCAAGATCTCAATATGAATATTTAGTTAATGTACCTTAATGCACTTAATGGCTCATCGTTAAAATGGAGTAAATCAGACAGCAACTTCCGGAGTACGCACATGCCCATTTAAACTCGGAAATCCAGAAGTTGCTGTCAGAGATACCCTGCTCTCCACAGATAGACTTGGCACTGAAATCAAAGCAATGGTGTGAACTTGGGGTCCTTGCTCACAAGTTACCCACTAAAGACACCAGAAAAAGTTAGGGTTGGTGCATTCAGGAATAAGTGAATTTTTAACAGCGCGATAAGTGATAATTATTGCCAAACAACCTCTCCGGCCCATAAAATTTAATTTTAAAAAGTGTAAATACTTTTTTTTTTTACTTTTTCTGTGTCACTTTTGTCTCTGTCAATCCCCTTCAGAATCTTGTATGTTTCAATGAGATCACCTCTCATTCTTCTAAACTCCAGAGAGTACAAGCCCAATCTACACAATCTCTCATCATAGGACAGCCCTCTCATCCCAGGAATCAATCTAGTGAACCTTCGGTGCACCGCATGCAAGGCAAGTATATCCTTCCTTAGAAAAGGAGACCAAAACTGTGCACAGTACTCCAGGTGTGGTCTCACCAAAGCCCTGTACAATTGTAGCAAGACTTCCTTACTCTTGTACTCCAACCCCCTTGCAAAAAAGGCCAACATGCCATTTGCCTTCCTTATTGCTTGCTGTACCTGCATGCTAGCTTTCTGTGTTTCTTGCACGAGGACACCTAAATCTCTCAGAACACCAACATTTGAAAGTTTCTCACCATTTAAAAGATATTCTGTTTTTCTATTCTTCCTACCAAAGTGAATAATCTCACATTTCCCTACATTATACTCCATCTGCCACCTTACTGCCCACTCACTTAGTCTATCTATATCCCTTTGCAGGCTCTTTGTGTTCTCCTCACAGTTCTAGAGGCAGTTCAGAGAAGGTTCACTCGGTTGATTCCGGAGATGAGGGGGTTGACTTATGAGGAAAGGTTGAGTAGGTTGGGCCTCTACTCATTGGAATACAGAAGAATGAGAGGCGATCTTATTGAAACATATAAGATCGTGAGAGGGCTTGATCGGGTGGATGCGGGGAGGATGTTTCCACTGATGGGTGAGACTAAAACTAGGGGGCATAAACTGAGATGAGGAGAAACTTCTTCACTCAGAGGGTAGTAAATCTATGGAATTTGCTACCTCAGAGAGCTGTGGAAGCTGCGACATTAAATACATTTAAAACTGAGATAGACAGTTTCCTAGCTGATATGGGAATTAAGGGTTATGGGGAGCGGGCAGGGAAGTGGACGTGAGTCTAGGTTCGGATCAGCCATGATCCTATTGAATGGCGGAGCAGGCCCGAAGGGTCTTATGGCCTGCTCCTGCTCCTACTTCTTATGTTCTTATTATGTTCTTACTGTCCCACCTAGCTTTGTATCATCAGCAAACTTAGATACATTACACTCGGTCCCTTCATCTAGGTCATTAATAGATTGTAAATAGCCGAGGCCCCAACACTGATCCTTGCAGCACCCCACTAGTTACAGCCTGCCAACCTGAAAAAGATCTGTTTAACCCTACTCTCTGTTTTCTGTCTGTTAACCAATCCTCTATCCATGCTATTATATTACCCCCAACCCCGTGAGCCCTAATCTTGTGTAATAACCTTTTATGTAGCACCTTATCTAATGTCTTTTGGAAATCCAAATATACTACATCCACTGGTTCCCCTTTATCTACCCTGCTTGTTACATCCTCAAAAAACTCTAATGAATTTGTCAAACACAATTTCCCTTTCATATAACCATGTTGACTCTGCCTAATCAGGTTATGATTTTCTAAGTGCCCTGATACCACTTCCTTAACAATGGATTCCAGCATTTTCCCGACGACTGATGTCAGGCTAACTGGCCTGTAGTTCCCTGTTTTTTCTCTCCCTCCTTTCTTGGATAGCAATATCACATTTGCAACCTTCCAATCCGCTGGGACCATTCTAGAATCTTGGGAATTTTGGAAGATCAAAACCAATGCATCCACTATCTCTTCAGCCACCTCTTTTAGAACCCCAAGATGTAGGCCGTCAGGTCCAGGGGATTTGTCGGCTTTTAGTCCCATTAGTTTCTCTAGTACTTTTTCTCTACTTATATTAATTACATTAAGTTCCTGACCCTCATTAGACCCTTGGTTCCCCACCATTTTTGGTATGCTTTTTGTGTCTTCTACTGTGAAGACAGATACAAAAGTTGGAAAAAGTGTTTGCTCTTAACATATTCAAGCAAATGGCTTTGCATTGTAAATGGAACTCAGCTACACTTCACTGTAAATCTTTGGAGCTATATATTCATAATATTTTTTAACTTAAATATCTCTACATTTTAAGAAATAATTCCAAACCAAAAAAGCAAATGCTCACCTTGGCTGAAGCATGGATCCATATAGCAGGATTCAGAAGAATGTGATCACATAACTGTTTGAGCAGAGGGCCACCGTTCTGCAAGCTACTCAGATATTTGGCAAAGGCCAAGCACAGCTCCAATACAGCTCTGGTGATATGAACTTTGGAAGACTACAAGAAAAGCATTGATTTAAGATATTGAACAATTATCATCAATATTTAAGCTATTTAAGCATGCATATGCACTTCCACATGGAACAGATCACTTTATTCTTACTTCCAATTTATTTAATAAAAAGCAACAAGTTAGACTTCAGCACAAGGAAGTTACTAATTCCACAATATTGTTTGCCTTGAGAACACAAATGATACTGCACTTCTGTAATGGCATTCATTGCACTCAATTCAAGAAGCATTAGTTACTCCTTCTTAAAGAGCTATGAATTCTTCTGCATCTGGATTGGCATGCTTCAGAAAAATTAGCACAAAAAGCCAGGCAGGCCTGTATTTGAATCTAATTCATCTTATCTTGAAATGATTGTATTGTTTTCATTTTTCAATTATCTTTATGCCTATAAGAATCAAATGCCTTTCAAAAATGTGGGAAACAAAATTCTATAAAAATCACAAAGTCTCAAAATTTAACATACAAGTTTATGTAGTAGATATTCACTAAGGCTAGGATTTTAAATTTGGAAAAATACAGTATACCCAAAGAACAGATATTTAGAAATATAGCCAGTATAGGGCGATGTTTGATAATAGGAGAAATTACTCAATCAAAACTGAATACATCACAACTGATCAGAACTGGTCTGGTAACTGATAACAGGTAGTACTGTCCAATCTATCCAGTTGGTTCTAATTTCAACTAGCAATAAAGCAGCACAGAGGGTACAATACACTGCTAACCACACAGTCACTGACTTAGGTGACTATTGGAGTTTATATCCATCACCCAAGATGTTCAATATGCTTCAGTTTTTAGCCAGACCACTAGATGGAGTATCCCGCCCAAGGAAAAAGTTACGGCTAGATTATGCCCTACTTAGCCTACAGTAAACAAACTGAGCATTTATGCCACAGCTTAAAGTTCATGTTTAAAATGGGCAGGTTCTTGAATCAAAAATAAAACAGAAATGTACTTATTCCATCTAGAGTGAAACCATACATTTACAAAAGCCAGTTTACAAGATGATTCAGAATGTTTATTGCAAATTATCAGATCAGTCTACCCACTCCACTGATGACATCCAAAACCTTTTAAATTTTTGAAAGTCAACTTTCCCTTTTTACAAGAGTAGGATTGCTGCACCAAAAATAAATTGTTTAACTCAGAGGACAACTGAAATAAAAACATTCTACAGTTCTCTATGTTCCTTTCATTCTATTTCACAATAATCAGTAATTAAAATTGTCAGCAAATATTGACACACATTAGTAGAGATCTTAATTGTTGTCTAATTTTTACCATTGATCTGACACATTCCAAATTTGATAAAAACAAAAGACAGCAATAAATACAGATCAACTTTACATGAAACAAAATAATTGAACCTATTTTAGGGCACATGATGAAATCATCTTGGAAATCCACAAAGCATATTCAATATTCAAAATGAATAATTTCCAACTCAAAAGTTTTCGAAGAGATACTTTTAATATTACTGTTCTAAATTTTCTTATTTCTGTGGAATAGTTATACACAGAGATTAATACAGAATGCGAACAATTTCATTTCAGTACCGTACAAGCAAAAAGAATCCACTGCAATTTGAAGCAATTGTATTTTTTCCCCCCAATTGAACAGTATATTTGTGTCTTTACGAATTAAAGGTATGTGTGCAATGTCATTGGGAAGGGCTGTCGCAGTTTCAAATTTTGTTAGCATGCAATTTTGTTTACATTTCAGCAAATGTTCACATTTTAAATTCTAATAGAAATGTCAAATACGATACAGAAACAGCACCAATTCATGGCTTAGTAACTCTACAAGTATGGGCATCGAGTAATTTCAGATTCTGATACTATACCACCAGTATTTTTAGCACAGCATTGTTTAATGATTTTCTATACCACTTAATTGTACTATAGCAGCAGTGAAAATCTTCACTATTAAGGCCTTAATTTTTATTGTTTAGGTAAAATTAATGATTTACATTCTATGTACCCTTTGTTTAGGGAAAGTTTATGATGTAGACCCTGGTCAGTAGGTCGTGGGTTCAAGCCCCACTCCAGAGACTTCAGCAGAAAATCTAGGCCAACACCTGAGTGAACTACTGAAGGCGTCCTGCATTATTGGATGTGCCGTATTTCAGAAAAGACACAAAACTGGGTTAATATTCGCCCTCTCAGGTGAACGTAAAAGATCCCATGGCACTATTCCACGATGATCAGAGTGTTCACCTGGTTCTTGGCCATCGTTTACCCCTCAATCAACACCAGTAAAACAAATGATCTGGTCATTTATCTCATTGCTGTTTGTGGAACATCGTTGGGCGCAAATTGGCTGCAGTTTGCCTGCATTACAACAGTGATTACATTTTAAAAGTATTTCATCGACTGTGAAGCACTTTGGGATGTCTTGAGAATGTGAATGGTGCTACACAAATGCAAGTTCTTTCTTATTTACATAGGCAAAAGAGTGTCAAATAAGTTCATCATTTAGCTCTATTGGTCATTATAAATAGTACAAGTCCAGAGAGCTAAATTTTTTAAAGGTGCAGATTTAGTTTGACACTTTTTTTTACTCCATAAATCTGAAGAGACACCTAACCAGCAAATGTTTGCAAATCTGCTGTTCTGCCAATAAAGAAACGAAGAGTACTTGGAGCATGTATATTGGTCATTGATTTTGCCCTTTTAATGAAGCCACCCTACACTTTAAATGGAGATGTTCTGCAGAACCCTAAACAGAGATAGTTAAGAAAAAATGGACCTTCGTGTAATCAGAATTTTACCATGAACTTATTTTACCTAAAATAGTTTCAGCTGGTATTCAATTAGACAAAGTACTTACTAGTGTGTTCCTTAAAACAGAGTTTTAAGTTTGTTTAGGTTTAATTCCATTAAACTGGTTGCTAAGCCTAGTTTAAAACAGTACACACCATAGCTATTATTGTTGCAATATTTACCTTTTCAAGGCTAAACCCAATGACAAGAAAGCCCTTACAAGAGAGTATTTGCTCTTGCATAGCCACCGAGTTCTTCAGTAACTCCATTATAAATGCCAACAATGTGGAACTAAAAAAAAAAGCCAGAAAAAGATGAAGATATTAACTTTTTAAACATACTTGAACCAGGAGAATTTCACAGTACAGCTTAATTTGGCACTTAAAACCTATGCTAATTACATAGGCCAACATTAACCTACATGAACTTTAAAATAAAGTTGCACATTAAGCTTTCCTCCCCCCCTCCTCTTCCTTTTTAGATCTCTTGCTTCCCCTGCACCCAAGTAGCATGTCCCAAAGAGCACTGGGGAGTGAACTTCTTTGAGACCTCTGTCAATGCTAATCTGTAGCCATCAATAAAGGTGAAGACTCTCAACATTTCCTTCTCTCCTTGTGGAAAAGCACACCACTTATTACTCAGTGCATGGACTTGCCAACTAGAAAACTATTGAAAGGAGATGCCCTGGGAATACCATGAATTCTATGTCCAATGTAAAGAAATCAGTTATTTGTTCTGTGCTGGGCCATGAGGTGCTGAATTCATGTGACAGGAAAGAGGTGGCAGACCAACCAGTCTCATATCTCACTGCTACATGCAAATTCAGAATAGTTGTGCTCTGCCTGGCCATGTCAAATGGCTTCTACTAATCAGAAGTCAACAGTAAAATGGCAAAAAGCTTCGTTAGGAAAGGAAATAGAAAGTGGGACATGAAGATATTTTTGCATCTATACAAAGCTCACTACAATACATTACATATTGTTAGTACATGCAAATATTTAACCATACTTGGAGATACTTTTTGAGAATAGTAAGGTTAAACACAATGCAAGCAGCATATAAATGCATGCTAATAAAGTAATCAATATTCATTTAGCCGAGTGTAGTCAGTAAACACTGCACAACATTTATGAAATTCTAGCCCACATGTTTTATAGATAATATGCTGAACATTCTAGAATTTGTGAAGAGTTTTGCCACAACTCTGAAGCTTCACAGATACATTCAGACAACTTTGTGACAAGACACATCTTGCGAATTGCTGAAGGAATTCACTAAATCTCGCCAACTAGCACACCGATCTCACTGTTGATGGCGTGTCTCTATTTTCCTGCATTTCTAATTCGAATATGTCACAACAAGCACAGCCGCAAATTAGAAGTGGCACAGCCAACGGCTACTGAATGATAAGAGTTCACAGGCTGTGAGGGCCACTTTGGTCACTTTCCTGACAATTTCAAATGCAACTTTAATGTAATTAAAGAGGGAACTAAAAGTGTAGTGCGAACAAAATGATGTATCTGGAAAAACTGCAATAAATAAACAAAACTTACTAGCGGCTAAAAGAATATATACATTTTTAACTTCATTTGTTTTCAAACTTACCGACACCAGGCATGACTCTAGTAACTTTAAGCGAATACCGTCGTGGACTTTAATTAATAGGCTACATAGTCTCAATTTTAAATCTTACTGAATCTGTACAAGCTCTCCTCCTGTATGTGTCATAGCCCCTTGTTAAACTCATCATTGAGCACGTAAGAAACCTAATTGCTTGTCAGATAGTGCACATTCTTCAGTACAATAACTGTAATGTCGTGCCCGTTTTGGGAGCAAAGGGTTTGTGATGCCTGTCTCTTTCATCAACCCCACTTACCGAATTGCCCCCAAAGAAAGATTAAGCTTGTAGATTTTAAGCACTTTTTTTGAGCGGGTCCACCTTATTAGAAGGAAAATCTCAGTCTGTTACAAACAACTGCATCACCTACAGTTGAAATGTACTGCACATCAATTTCAGGGACAATAACTGGGGGGCGGGGGGAAAGAGAGAGTTAGTTTCAGCCTCTGTCCCATATGTGCTTTATAGTCTGGAGTTCAAAGTGTTAAATAACCCAGCCTACTTATATGCAATATTTTATTTTGCTGAACATAGGAGTGTAAGCATAAGGCACTATTCTTTCTTGGTATTTCTGCAAGTATGTAATCCTGAGTGTCAGATAAGTTGTATGCAGCTGCTGACTAACTTCCCCAACACACATACTGGTAGATTTCGATGTTGTGAAATTGACGATATTAGCCCACACTGGCAAAAAAGCACAGAACCTATGATGGGATTTACTGCAAATGAGAAGAAAAGGAGGAAAGGGGAAAGAAACATTTCTTAAAAGAAAAGCGGAAAACAAGAAAAGGTAACTTTTTTTTTAAATGAATGAGATGACACTATCCCAGGATTGATAATCTAGGTTTGTTACTTCCGGGGAAATGTATAAACTTGACTCGGATTGTTTTATTTTGTTTCCACAAATTATACAGGAATTGGTGCAATTAATTTTAGGAGGCATTTTACACATATTACTGTTAAGTGACAAAGACATATTCTAGATATTTATTTTAAGCTGTAATGTCCCTCTTTGAATTTCGTGATTTTTGTCAGTTTCACTGCTGGATTCTTTAAATCAAACAAAACACGCCGCTGCCAGATCAGTATCGCCATTGCAATTATTTTTGAGTGGTCACCAGTGCCATTATTTTTGAGTCAGCAGCATGAAAACTGGCATTAATCCAGGAAAATAGCAATCGCCATTGATTTTAATGGAGGGCGGAGCTATAATTAACTTCTCAATGTTTTCCGCGAGAGTAACAGCAGAGTGGCGCACAAGTCTCAGGAAAATAA
Source organism: Squalus acanthias (assembly GCA_030390025.1). Lineage (NCBI taxonomy): Eukaryota > Metazoa > Chordata > Chondrichthyes > Squaliformes > Squalidae > Squalus > Squalus acanthias. Next base: position 152,852,609 of record CM059426.1, on the reverse strand, counting down.
TAACGTGGTGTATGTCACTTACTCCATAATTTCCTCTTTTTATTGCGCTGTTCAAGGGTCCCTACATCATACATGCGCAAGTTCTCAGGAAAATATGACCATTACGTCTTCTATGAATAAATGCCTAGCAGATCTCTTGTGGCACAGGTCAAAGAGATAAGCGAGAAGAAATTGCTGCGGCTTTTTTGTAAGCAGGAATGAGGATGTTAAGGCAGTAGGAATAAAATTATGAGGGAAAGATTATGTAGGAAAGTTATAAAATATATATAATTTTTATTTTAAGCACTGTGGAGGAAATTCTTGAAGTTCAGAAGTATGAGGAGGTTTCAAGATGTGCAAGAATTTGGGAGGGGGACTTACAGGAGTGGAAGAATTAGAAGGCATTTCAAGGGTATTAGAGGAGTAGAAAGGGGGAGTCTGGATCATTTGGAAGCAATGGGAGCAGTGCAAGAGCGCATGGTAATGCTTGGAAGAGGTTATGAATGTGGCAGTGCTGAGATGGTAGTGCTGAGGTATGGAGAAATGGCGTGCAGGTATGGGACATGGGAATCGTGGACTGGATTTTTTGATGTATGTGGGAGGAGGGAATATACGTAGGATTAATGGACAGGGAGCATAGGTGTACAAACATTAGGGAGGTTTCCCAGGATATGGCAACAGTGGAGGGGTATGCATTTTTGGAGCAGCGGGAACAGGGTAGCAGAGTGTGGCAGGATTGGATGAGATGCTGGGGCTTATGAGGTGTATAGAGTGCGAAGCACAGAGGGCTCAGAGCCTGTGGGAGCACTAGGAAATTGGTTTTGGGAAGGGGTCAGAGTATTTAGGTTTTTGGAAATAGTGTCGGGTTTGGAAATATTAGGGAGAGGGTGTAAGGTTCTAAAGGATTGAAGAGAGAACATTTGCAGTGTGAGAACATTGGATCGACTACAGCATGGGAGCATTGGGGTGACCAAGAAAGAGCATTATTGAGGGGATCTAGTAGCAGTACATTAGAGTGTTCAGTTATATTCAGTGAGGGGACCCAGAAGGATGTCACCTAACTGCCCATTAGCCTTTTGGGGGATGTTAACTGCTCTGGCACCAGTAACATTTGCTGCCAACAGTTTCACAGCCCACAGGTCACATCCTCCCCAATGACCTTCCGGTTCTGAGCAGGAACCCTAAGATTTTGAAAAGCAGACCAGCTATTAGATAGCATCCTGTTGCATTCCCAGCTGTGATCAAGTTGCTTAAATCACTTATTGTACTTTTACTCTACGGTGGGAGGGAGGCTGAGCGTCAAAGATAGGGTGTTTACCAATAGGCAGAGCCACCAACAAAACAATGACAGGGACATGAGAAGCTGACCATACAAATGCCTGACAAGAATCTTGAACAAATTTATCTGAATCAGTGATTCTCAAACATTTTCAGGTTGAGCCCCCCACCCCCAAAAACACACTCACCCACTCCTCTAGCTGACGGTACTCACCCTGGCAAATCTACATGAAAATATCCTCTCCTCCTTCACTTTTGTTTCTTTCACACTGTGGGCATGGGACTTTGTTTTATAATAGGTGTGATCACACCTTGTAGGGAATAACATCAAGGCCACTCAATTAGAGTGACTGAATAAGTAAAATTCTATTTTTATTAAATGGTATTTTGGGATTTGTTTTTAAACTGGGGAAGGGGAAGATGGTGAGAAGTCTCTCAAATTTTGTTATGGATAAATCAATCTAAGAACAGGCTTCTGATTTTAAAAATTAAGTAGATTTAAGAATGGGCCTCAGATTTGAAACATAAATAATTCTAAGAACATGTCTCTGATGTTGGTCAATGAGCTTGGGGCTGGAAAAAGCAGACTGAGCTTCTCATCAGTGAAGCAGCAGTGGGTAAGAGGCACAGCATGGGGCCAGCGAGAAAAGCAATTCTCAGTTTAAAAGTAAACTTAAAGCATGAATATGATTATTGATGCTTGTTAAAAGACAAATGTGACATTTAAAAGTTCAAAGTTAAAGTTAAAAACCAACTTATCTTCCAGGATAATCATTAGTGAAAAAATTAAATGGCATCTGAACTGGGCGAAGCAGCTCAAACTTCTTCCACAGCCACCCGATTTCACAATAAAGGCAACGCTTATACAGACAAAACCCATTATAAATACAGACATAGGAATGGGAAAAAGTTGATACAAAATGTCTGATGAAAACCTGAAGAGAAATTTAAGTTGTGTGGACAGGAAGTGCAAGCAAAAATAGGTAGCGAGATAGGCCCCTTGACATCCATATTCCAGATACCGTGTACACCCCCAAATCCTCAGACAGCAAGAGAGAGAGAGAAATAAAGAGAATTCCTTCTCATTTTGAAAAGCAAATAAAATCAAGTACAAAACTAATCACAGCTAGACCATAAAACACCAAAACTTACTAGATATTTTACAATATTCTGCAAGCCCTCAAAAGGTTAAAATAAGTCCTCAGGAACTTCATATTATAAAGAAATCAACAGTAACCCTACAACCTTAAACTATCCAGGATCCTTCTGGTCAGAATTGAAATAACCCAAATAAAACTTGTGACCTCCACATTTTAAAATACATCCCTCACAAAACCTATGCAATGTGAAATTTCTCAAGCTCCAGCTAACCCCAATAAAGTTCACACTTCACCTAGTTACATTTATTCTGAGAAATAAACTTTACTAACTATAACTAAAATAAAATTCAGTATCACCAATAAAGTAGATGTTTTACCAGTCAGTCCTTCAGATGTATGCAAACAATTAGTTATTTACTAATCAAGAGACCCATTTACCAGCAACTTTAGCTGTTAAAAACAATTCTCATCTTCATCTGACCAATGCTTATTTTAAGTTCTTCTGATGCAAATAATGAAATAATTGCAGCGAGATCAACTGGGGTAGTGTAGGAAGTGAGCACCACATGTTCCAAAAGGAAATTTCTGGACCAACCAACCATCCTACATTCAATTTGTTAACCCATCCACAATATCCCATGGATAATGAATAATAAACCCCAGAACAGGACGCAACAGATCTCAGATTCACTTACCAAACAGTGCTGTCAACTTGGTCCAAAGAATGCTGACTATAGTCAAGCTGTGCAAACAATGGGAAAAGCACCTGGACACCACCAATTGAATGTATAGCACTTTGTACAGAATGTGTGACAACAGCTTTTACATCCTATTAAAAAAAATCAAAGTTTAAAATCAAAAATCTTTAAAGAAGAACTTTGTACTTAAACCTTCACACAAATATTTTGGATGTGGGAGAGGAGAAAACTTGTATATATCTGAAGTTTCTTAAAAATAGATAAAGCATTGAAAACAAAACTAACTAATATGATTATAGTTTGATCAGTCAGATTTTTCATACTTTGGAATTATTTTAAATAAACTTTTAAAGTTGAGTTATATACTATACTTAAAGCTATAGCTCCAATATGACCTTTACAAGTTCAATGAAATTAGAGTCCTAGGGGTAAAAATTCACTTGGTTGCGCCTCCCGTTAGCGCCTTAAGAGGGCGCTAATGGGGCGTTAAGCCGCTAACGCCCGGGCGCAGCGCTGTTTGCGCCGCTCGAGAACTTAACTTGAGATTGTGCGGCGGCGCTAAAACTTACCGCTGCGACCACCTGCGCGCGCAGATTGTGACGTCATTCCATGGTGCAACGCCCTTGGGGCGCCCCGTAGCGGAAATTGAGTGGCGCCCCCTGCCTTACCGCCTGGCGCTTCCAACGACCGGAAGACTGGAACGTTATCAATCGCTGTGGGGCTGGGGGGGGGCGCTATTTAAAGGGGGCCTCTTCCTGTCTTTTATTGTTGGTGGCATTTTTGAACTACGCATTGAGAGAGAGAGGGAGAGACTTCTGGAGAGATTCAACGTTGTGTGAAGGAGTTTTGGGTACTGAGCAGCACTTTGCAGGTTCATTTTGATTTGCCATTCCTTGTATCGATTTAGCAGAGACTGTGGGAGCTGCACTCTGAGCTCTTTGCCTGGTACTCTCCATTGTTCTTTCCAGCACATTTGATGTGCAAGTCTCTCCAGGCCGAGATTCAAGGCAGCAATGAACAGGATGTGGATGGAAAGCAAGATTAACCATCCCCTTTAAGAACTGGCCCGTGCCATTGTGTGTGTGTTCCATTGCTGACTGACATTACATGAGCTTCGCCAGCGCTCCGAGTTAGCGCCTCACTGCTCGGCCTTTGCGCCTTAAGAGAGGTGTGCAGCGCCTGCTTTAGCGCTCCACTCACCTCCCGGGGCGGTAAAAGTGAAGTTTCCTGTCAGTGCCGATAATTAGCGCCAGGCGCTAATATTTGCATCCGGACGATATTTGCGCCCCAAATGGGGCGCGACCTAATTTCTACCCCCTAGAGTCATAGATTTATACAGCACAGAAAGAGGCCCTTCGGCGCATCGTGTCCGCGCCGCCCATCAAGCCCCATCTGTTCTAATCCCATTTTCCAGCACTTGGTCCGTAGCCTTGTATGCTGTGGCGTTTCAAGTGCTCATCTAAATGCTTCTTGAATGTTGAGGGTTCCTGCCTCTACCGCCCTTTCAGGCAGTGAGTTCCAGATTCCAACCACCCTCTGGGTGAAAAAGTTTTTCCTCAAATCCCCTCTAAACCTTCTGCCCCTTATCTTAAAACTATGCCCCCTGGTTATTGACCCCTCTACTAAGGGGAAAAGTTCATTTCTATCTACCCTATCTATGCCCCTCAATTTTGTACACCTCAATCAGGTCCCCCCTCAGCCTTCTCTGCTCTAAGGAAAACAACCCCAGCCTGTCCAGTCTCTCTTCATAGCTGAAGCGCTCCAGCCCAGGTAACATCCTGGTGAATCTCCTCTGCACCCTCTCCAATGCAATCACATCCCTCCTATAGTGTGGCGACCAGAACTGCACACAGTATTCCAGCTGTGGCCTAACTAACGTTTTGTACAGCTCCATCATAACCTCCCTGCTCTTATATTCTATGCCTCGGCTAATGAAGGCAAGTATCCCATATGCCTTTTTAACCACCTTATCTACCTGTCCTTCAGGGATCTATGTACATGCACACCAAGGTCCCTCTGATCCTCTGTCCTTCCTAGGATCCTACCATTCATTGTGTATTCCCTTGCCTTGTTAGTCCTCCCAAAATGCATCACCTCACACTTTTCAGGGTTAAATTCCATTTGCCATAGTCCTGCCCATCTGACCAACCCGTTTACATAATGAGGTTAGCCAGAGGCTTACCTCCTCGCTATTTACCACTCCACCAATTTTTGTGTCATCTGTGAACTTACTGATCATACCTCCTACATTCATATCTAAATCATTAATGTACACTACAAACAGCAAGGGACCCAGCAACGATCCCTGCGGTACACAGGCTTCCAGTCACAAAAACAACCTTCGACCATCACCCTCTGCCTCCTGCCACTAAGCCAATTTTGGATCCAATGTACCAAATTGCCCTGGATCCCATGGGCTCTTACCTTCTTGACCAGTCTCCCATGCGGGACTTTGTCAAAAGCCTTACTGAAGTCCATGTAGACTACATCAACTGCACTACCCTCATCCAGACACCGAGTCACCCCCTCGAAAAATTCAATCAAATTGGTCAGACATGATCTCCCCCCTGACAAAGCCATGCTGACTATCCTTGATTGATCCTTGCCTCTCCAAGTGGAGACTAATTCTGTCCCTCAGAATTTTTTCCAATAATTTCCCTACCACTGATGTTAGGCTCACTGGCCTGTAATTCCCTGGTTTGTCCCTACTACCCTTCTTGAATAATGGTACTATGTTAGCTGTCCTCCAGTCCTCTGGCACCTCCCCTGTGGCCAGAGAGGTTCTGAAAATGTGTGTCAGAGCCCCTGCAATCTCCTCCCTTGCCTCACACAGCAGCCTGGGATACATCTCGTCTGGGCCTGGGGATTTATCCAATTTTAAGCCCGCTAAAACCGCTAGTACCTCCCCCCTCTCAATACTAATTTGTTCAAGTATATCACAATCCCCCTGCCTGATTTCTATGCCTACATCGTCCTTCTCCATAGTGAACACAGATGCAAAATATTCATTTAAAACCTCACCCACAGATTGCCACTTTGGTCCCTAATGGGCCCTACTCTTTCCCTGGTTATCCTCTTGCCCTTAATATACTTATAAAACACCTTGGGATTTTCCTTTATTTTGCCCGCCAGTGTTTTTTCATGCCCCCTCTTCACTCTCCTAATTTCTTTAAGTACCCCCCTGCACTTCCTATACTCCTCTAAGGCTTCCACTGTTTTTAGTCCTTTGTATCTGCCAAAAGCCTCCCTTTTTTCCCCTAATCCATTCTTGTATATCCCTTGACATCCAGGGTTCCCTGGGCTTGTTGGTCCCACCCTTGACCTTTACGGGAACATATTGGCGTTGTACTCTCTCTATTTCCTTTCTGAAAGACTCCCACTGCTCTGATGTGGATTTTCCTACAAGTAGCTTCTCCCAATCCACTTTGGCCAGATCCTGCCTTATCATAGTAAAATCAGCCTTCCCCCAGTTTAGAACCTTTATTTCCGGTCTATCTTTGTCCTTTTCCATGACTACCTTAAATCTCACCGAATTATGGTCACTGTCACCAAAATGCTCTCCTACTGACAATTCTACCACTTGCCCGGCTACATTCCCTAGAATTAGGTCCAGTACCACCCCCTTTCTACATGCTGGCTCAAAAAGCTCTCCTGGATGCACCTTAAGAATTCCGCACCCTCTAAGCCTTTCACACTCTGACTATCCCAGTTAATATTGGGGAAGTTGAAATCCCCTACTATTATTACCCTATTATTTCTACACTTCTCTGAGATTTGCCTACATATCTGTTCCTCTATCTCCCCCTGACTGTTTGGGGGGCCTATAGTACATTCTCAGCAAAGTGCTTGCCCCCTTTTTGTTTTTAAGTTCTACCCATATGGCCTCACTAGAGGAACCTGCTAAGATATCATCCCTCCTTACAGCAGTAATTGACTCATTGATTAATATTGCGACACCCCCTCCTCTTTTACACCCCCTTCTGTCTCGCCTGAAGATTCTATACCCCGGAATATTGAGCTGCCAGTCCTGCCCCTCCCTCAACGATGTCTCTGTGACAGCAACAATATCATATTCCCATGTGTTCATCAACACCTTCAATTCATCTACCTTACTCGCAAGACTCCTTGCATTAAAATAAATGCCATCCAGCCTTGCCATCCTCCCTTGTGCCGTTACATATTTGCTCTGCCTTCCAGGCTGACTTGTTTTTTTCCTCTATATTTGGCTGTGCATCACCCCCCTACTATAGCTCCACTCCGTATCCCATCCCCCTGCAAAGTTAGTTTAAACCCCCCGCAACAGTACTAGCAAACCTCCCCGCAAGGATGTTGGTCCCGTTCCGGTTCAGGTGCAACTCGTCCGACTTGTACAGGTCCCACCTTCCCCAGAAGCAGATCCAGTGATCCAGGAAACTAAAGCCCTCCCTCCTGCACCAACTCTTTAGCCACGCATTCATCTGCTCTATCCTCCTATTCCTGTACTCACTAGCACGTGGCACCGGGGGTAATCCAGAGATTACAACCTTTGAGGTCCTGCTTTTTAATCTGCTACCTAGCTCCCTAAATTCTTGTTGCAGGACCTCATCACTCTTTCTACCTATGTCGTTGGTACCAATGTGAACCACGACCTCTGACTGTTCGCCCTCCCCCTTCAGAAGGCCCTGCAGCCGTTTAGTGACCTTCAATCCTTCAGTAAGTAACAAAGCTTATGTCTACATATTTTATTCATATAAATAGATCATACTAATCTTACTTTTGTTTTGCATATATTCAGTACTTACCAGACTAGCAATAAAAACAAAATTGAAAATAATGACGGTAGCTCAGAACCTTTAAAATTCATATGCAAGGGGTGTTCCATACACCTGAATTGCGTAGAAGCAGCTAGCTTAAATTTTGAGGAACTTATTCCCTCATTTATGATATTTTATCATAGCAAATATCTGTCTGTAACATTCCCTGACTGTTTCAGATGTTGCAGTTAATAATATATTTTCCAACAGCAAAGCCATTTGTTGCACTTTTACCGGTGCAATGCAGCTATCTACAGAATTTGGCTTTTACCTGAAGCATGAGAGCATGTGGAGAATGAACAAAAATAGATGGATTATCCTTAGGGGATGATTCGAGACAGAGCTGAGCATCTGTAGCCTTTGGGTTGTACGTGAATGCAATGCTACTAGACAGTTTGCCATCATAGAGCAATGACTTGTGATGTTCGGCAAGCAAGAGGTCACTTTCTGCCTTGAATTTGAAAGTACCCTGGAAAAGCAGAGAAATTTCAGATCAGTACCTCACCTCATTAAATAAAATGATGCCCAAGTTTATTTACTGATACAGGCTGACTCATTTCCCAGAGCTTAACAAGGCATGCAAACTTTAAAACTGTACCGTCGACTGACTTATGTGGTATTGAATGAAATTTAAGTACAGTGGATTTCCTGCATTTACCTGTAATGTTACAACTGCATAATTGAAAAAAAATCAAGAGCAAGCATCACTTCTGAACTTCTAACTAATTGACAAAATTTCCACCTGACTCCCAGTAGCAGTGCAGAGGATTGATTTACAACCCTGATTTAAGCTGCACTGACCTGAAAAAGATTGCCAAATCTTAAGTTTGGTCTATATTACTACTGGCTTATTATTGAAATCCCAGAAAGCTCAATTAGGTTTTCTGGGATGAGACTGTGGTAATGGCATATAAACAATTGCAAAGAGTTATGTACATAATACACAAAACAGTAATTTTAAAGCAAATCAAACAGTTCACATCATAACATGGTCATTAGGCCAAAGAATACTAGCATTTATATAAAGTCTAGCATTTCACTTTCCAGTAAAAATGGTGGCTTTGGAAGTTAGTTCAAGAACGTGACACCACAGTAAAACAGGGGCATGTTTATACAACACAAGTTTCAATTCTACTTAACTAGGAACACAGGATGCAACGTGCCCAGCCTACCCTACTTTCACAGAAACCAATGTGCAATTGGCATAGATGCAAAAGTGTCCAAAACAAAGTCAGTTTACTTACTCTCACAATATTACATAGAATTAACAGCACAGAAATAAGCCATTCAGCCCAATAGGTCTATACCAGTGTTTTTGTTCCACATGAGTCTCCTCCCACCTTACTTCATCTCACCCATCACCATATCCTTCTATTCCTTTGTCCCTCATGTATTTATCTAGCTTCCCCGTAAATGCCTCTGTGCTATTCACCTCAACCACTCAATGTGGTAGTGAGTTCTACATTCTCACCACTCTGAATAAAGAACTTTCTCCTGAATTCCTTATTGGATTTATTAGTGACTATCTTATATTTATGATCCCTAGTTTTGGACTCTCCAAGTGGAAACATCTTCTCTGCGACTACCCTATCGAAAGCGTTTATAATTTTGAAGACCTTGATCAGGTCACCGCTCAGTCTTCTCTTTTCTAGAGAAAAGAGCCCAGCCTGTTCAGTCTTTCCTGATAATTGTTCCCTCCGTGTTCTGGTATCATCCTTGTAAATCTTTTTTGCACTTTCTCCAGTGCTTCTATATCTTTTTTGTAATATTAAGACCAGAACTGTGCATGGTACTCCAAACGTGGTCTAACGAAGGATCTATACAAGTTTAACATAACTTCTCGAACAGCTTTCGAATTCTATTCCTCTCGAAATGAACCCACATGCTTTGTTTGCACTTTTTATGGCTTTGTTAACCTGCATTGCTATTTTAATAAAGTTTGAGTCAGTTCTCCTAGATCCCTTTACACCTCTACCCCATTTAGATTCTTATTTTCCAAAGAGTAGGTGGTCTCCTTATTCCTCGTACCAAAATGCACCACCTCACACTTCTCTATATTGAAACTTATTTGCCATTTACATGCCCATTCTACATGTTTGTTAACATCTTCTTGTATTTTAGCACACTCATCCTCAGTATTAACTATACCCCCGCCTCGCACCAAAATTTGGTGTTGTCCGCAAATGCTGATATAGTACTTCCGATTCCAGAGTCCAAATCATGTAAATCGTGAACAATGGTCCCAGCACCGACCCCCGTGGAACACCACTTCCCACCTTTGTTAGTCTGAGTAACTACCTTTAAGCCCTACTCTATCTTTTCTGTTTTGTAGCCAGCTTGCTATCCAATCTGCTACTTGTCCCCGACTTCACATGCTCTGCCCTTAGTCTCGAGTCTACCATGTGGTAACTTACTGAAGGCCTTTTGCAAGTCCATGGGGGAAAAATTCGGTTGCTTTGCACCTCCCATTAGCGCCCTAAGAGGGCGCTAACGGGGCGCAGAGCAACTAGCGCCCGGGCGCGGCGATGTTTGCACCGCTTGAGAAATTGACCAGACATTTTGCGGTGGCACTAAACACTACCGCCACGATCTCCTGCGCCCGCAGATCGTGGCATCAGTCGAGCGTGCAATGCCCTGGACCGGATATTGAGTGGCGCCCCCTGCCTTTCCGCCTGCCGCTAGCAACGACAGGTAGAGGGGAACGTTTTGCAGTCGGGAAGGGACTGGGGGACGCTATTTAAAAGTGGCCGCTTCCTGCCTTTTTTTGTCGGCGACATTTTTGCACCACGCATTGAGCGAGAGCGAGCCAGACTTCTGGAGAGATTCAACGCTGTGTGAAGGAGTTTTGGGTACCGAGCAGCACTTTGCAGGTTCATTTTGATTTGACCTTCCTTGCATCGATTTAGGAGAGACTATGGGGGCTGCACTCAGCTCTTTCCCTGGGCCTCTCCATTGTTCTTTCCAGCATAATTGATGGACAGGTCTCTCCAGGCCGAGATTCAAGGCTGCAATGAGCAGGGTGTGGATGGAGAGCAAGATCGACCCTCCCCTTTAAGAACTGGCCGGCACCAGTGTGTCTGTGTTCCATTACTAACTGACATCACATGAGCTTCGCCAGCGCTCTGAGTTAGCGCCTCGCTCCTCGGTGTTAGCGCCTTAAGAGAGGTGTGTAGCACTTGATTTAGCACTCCAATCACATCCAGGGGCGATAGAAGCCAAGTTTACAGTCGGAGGCGATAATTAGCGCCAGGCGCTAAACTTTGCGCCCGGCCGATAATTGCACCCCAAACGGGGCGATACCAAATTTCTCCCCCTATGTATATTACATCCACTGCATTACCTTTATCTACTCTTTCTGCTACTTCTTCAAAGAATTCAATAAGGTTGGTCAAGTATGACTTTCCCTTTTGAAATCCATGCTGACTAATTCTTTATTATATTCTCTGCTTCTAAATGTTGTTCTATTACATCTTTGAGTAAAGATTACAATATCTTTCCTACCACCGATGTTAAGCTAACTGGTCTATCGTTACCTGGATTTGTTCTATCTCCCTTTTTAAATATATACAGTATAGGATTGCCACCTGCAAAAGGTGGGGGGGGGGGGGGGGGGGGAGAAGAGAGGGAAAGTATATAATTTCATAATTGGGCTGTTTATTACAGCTGTCCGATTTCAATTCACTTGCAACAATTACTGAAGAGTTTCTATTGGTGTGTGCTTAGATTCACAAAACTAAAAAGGTCCAATCTGGAGCTCGCCACATTCAAATGCATGTTTAACTTTGGAGTAAATATTCAGTGTAAGTTTTCAGCTATGCATGAAAAAGGGATGGGGGACAGGCATGAAGAGCATTATTACTACTTTGAAAAAGATTTTAAGTCAGCCTGAGGCACAGGTGAATTATTAAGAACATTACTTTATTCTCACTGATTTTTTTCATTCACAGCAATCAATCTACTTTATGAAATAATCAGTTGTCTTCTACAGGTGTTACTGGATTGAGACTGAAAATTCTGCATTGCTGCATTATTGGGCAGAAATGTACCAACTATAGAGGACATCTTTAATTTTGCACTGATTAAGTCACATCATATGTGCAATGTTAATTTTTGTTTCACACTGTAGTTTTGGCATTACTTCTCGAAGCTGCACGTCAGCACTGAGGTAAAAGACTAGTGGCTATTTGTTACTCGCCCTTTGACAGCCACCATTATAGATCCACATTAGTTTTTGTATCATAAACATTTATAAATTTGATTGAGACATGCTGCACTTCAAATATTAGATCACAGCTTCCACAGCACAATCTTATTGGTTACCTTTAATTTGGAAAATACTAACAAAATTCTATGAGTAGCATAAATGTTAATAGAGGATCACCTTCAGCATTCATGACCAAAGTCACTACAAGAAGTCTTGTAAATTTGCTGTTAATCCAAACTGTTAAGAGCTGCAATTGATTTGAATTCTGTAGTAACCATTTATTGATATGCTGCCTAGTGAATCACATCTCAAAATCAAAGGTGTCAGGTATCTTCAAACTACATTCTTGTCTTAGAATACCTTATATCCAGGGCCAAGTTGATATATTGCAAATATCTGTGCTGCATTTAGAGCTTCAGCAAAGACATAAACTGCTCCAAGTTGCCCACAGAATACTCGATTCGCATCTGCTGTTTCTGAAGATCCCAGGAAACATTTGTCAAATGTCTAAAAACATAAACAAACTTACTGATTAGGTTATTAATGTGTACATTATGCAACTTTTTAAATTCAAATTTTGAATTTCTTAACTAAAAATTGATATTTACAAAACACAGGCTTTTTGAAAGAAAGATCAGCTACCATGTAGGCTCATCTTCATTCTTTGAATGTAAACACCTTCCACAAACCAAATGAGTCTTTAGCAAGTTTGAGTGTTTGTGAAGCCATATTAGGACGTTGCTCACATAACTTCTCGCATTCCTCCAATATGAAGGGTATACACCACCCATGTCTTTAAGATAGTGGTACCACATCCCATGCAATTCCGTGTGTGGAACTTAAAAGTAGGCAGATTGGGAAATCAGTCTGTGCAGGATGCCTACACTCTCAGAATGAAACTGATCATACAAAGTGGGAAATATTTTATTCCTTTAGGAATCTTCATATACTTCTGTAGATTGACCAAGTAATGCAAGTCATAAATTGGGCAGGAACCAAAACTCACTAAATCCAAGCAATAATGCTGTGAACCCCACATAATCCATGTTGCAATTCTGTAAATATTTTTAATAGAAACTTGCTTCACTTCAGCTCACAAGGTAGCCTTCAAGAGAATAGAATGTCCCTTGACTGAACCTAAGAATTACCTGCTTACCAAGTAGTAACAGAATTAATTGTGCTAACCTTTATTTAGAAATTAACTTGCCATGGACCTTCAGACCATAGGCAATGTACAATTTCCAGGAACTACAAAGAATTTGTAGGGTATACATAAAATGCCATGGCCCCAACGCATCAGCAAAGTGAAACAAATTCTCCAATTAATATGGGGAGGGTAAGAGGATAGTATAACTGCTGCTGGAGATGGAACTGGGAAACTATTTGGGCAGAAACCTAGGGTGAAGCCACTGAGATTTGTAAGGGAAATACCGTGTAAACTGCCTGAGGGTGCCTATATAATATGGAGTTCAGCTGTTGAACCTAGTGCTGGGAAGTAAATAGTTAATACAGGCAGTTAAGAAATTAAGTCATAGTCATTGGCCCAGAAATTCCATTGGCAGGCCTCCCGCGGGCAGAGGGCTGCGATCCTGAAAAATCTGCGCCTGGACCGGAGGGCTCCCAGGAGGTGCTGGGCCTCTCCAAACTGCCGGTGTGCAGGGCCCACGTATCCCAGAGGCGCAGGCGGTTCGCAGCGTCCCTGGGATCACGTGGGCCATGGGGAGCCAATCAGAGAAGGGAATCTCCCTTCATACATTTGACAGGAAGACCTGTCAAATATATGAAAAGAGATCACCCCCAAAACAGAGTAAAACTTTAACTAAATTTAAAAAAAAACACATTTTTAAAATGACTTAAAATTACAATAAATTAAGTATTTTAAACAAAAATTTTATTTTTTGAAAAAAAAAATTAGTTTTTAACAGGGCTAAAAATAAACTTACCTTTCTTTAAAGTATTTTTAAATGAAAATCAGTGGAATTTTTTTTTTTACTTTTTTCAAACTCTTATCCTGGTAAAAGCAGGCCTTATGCCTGCTTTTACCGGCGCAAGAATTGTAAATGTTTCCTGCGGGTGGAGGGTCTCCAAAAAACGGAACTCTCCGCCCACAGAGGCCCTTCTCCCGGGCAGGCGAAGGATTCTTGACAGATCAAAAATGCCGGTTTCCAGCGCATGCCTGAAACCGGCATTTCCATTGGCCCTACGGGTGAGTACACAGCGCGTACACACCCGTAGGGATCGGAATTTCAGGACCATTATCCCTTGCTTGGATCCAAGAAGCATTTAGAGTGTGGTAAACAGGTCATGACCCCCTCATATTTGTGTGGCTCCCTTTGTTAAAAGCAAGACTGTAAGGTAGGGGAGGGTTGTAAAAGTGCAGCTGACCTATCTGGAAATCCATACTTCAGTACTGACTTGAGGACACAAAAAAGGGGCGAGACCTTTTGACACATGGGTAAGTTTTTTCTTTGTTTTCTTTGTCTTTGGTAGAAGTAGCAGTTTTCTTGGTCTGTGTATTAACCAGAAGACATCTTTTCTCGATTCTTCTTCTGTAAGAACTTTTACTTAGCACATGTATGAGGTACCCTTACCAATACAAGGTACCTTGAGGGACAGAGTGCCAGAAACTAAACTGTGGCTACACCAGCTGTTCAGGCAGAACTAAGTGTCACTTAATGGAATTCAGCTGTTGAACACTATTAAGTGTTCAGATACCCAGAGATTGAGAAAGACAAGAGGGAAGCCAGCTCAGATATTGTCACTCGTATGCAAGGTGGGTTCAGTCGGAAGTAAAAGATCAAGTGAAAGAGATAACTCCGCTACAAAGGGGTTCATTGATTCAGTAATCCAGAAGCTATTGCTTGCACTAGGGAAGGAAGGAGATTGACTCAACCACACCACTAGTGAGGATGAGGTTGTGTAAGCTCTGAACGATGTTAATCACACACGTAATCTTGAGCTATTTGATTGACTAGCTATTCAAAGCTGTTAACTTGTCAGCTATCGAAGGTATTACTTTTAAAGTAAACTTAACCATTTATAACTTCAGACTTTGGTCGCTGCTATAGATAATGCTCAGCATCCATAACTGCTGATTTACAGTGGTACACTGAATTGACTGTGCAACCTTTACTACTTGTTTTAACTAACTCTGTTCATGCTACTCAACTGCTAGGTAACTCGGATTACATTTATGCATATCTATTAAATGTTCAGGTGCCCAACTTTAAGTTGTGATTTGTAACCAATAAATAGTGTTTAGTGCATGACTTGTGGTCTGGCTTTTTCCTTGATGATTTGGCAAGAGTTAATTCACTCAATCAGCATCTTGCAGGTAACCTAATCGAGGGTTAATAAATAAAATTCATTTTGATCCGAACTGGTTAGTGTAAGACGGTTTGGCAAGCCATGTCAATGCTCATTCATCACTAGACCTGCATTGGGAGGTAAACCCCCAGATGAATCCTGAGTGAGGAATTCAAGGAGGACATTAAGGATTTGTCTAGCTCCTTGGCATATATTTATCAGGATACCGAAACTCAGCTTTCTTACAGCATATGGTCATTGTGCTACATTAGGAAGGATGGATCAACTATTGTCTTAAGCTTACTAAATTTGTTGAGCCAAATATCAGAACCAAGAGCAAGTGTTTTCATAAGAATTCAAACAGTTTGAAAGGAGGACAAGTTATACAGGAAACTTTCGTTTATCCGGCACCGACGGGACCGGCGTGGTGCCGGTTGATCGAAAGTGCCGGATTACAGAGAGGTATACTTACCAAGGTACGAGAGCCCCGTACACGGCCACAGGCTGAACAATTGGGACCCGGAGAGGGAAGGTAAACGGGACTCCGGCTTTTTCCTCCGTGGCGGCGACAGGTCGGAGTCGGAAGAACGTTGACCCCCCCTTTCGTGGGGGCGAAAGGTCAGAATCGGGGTCTTGTCTGTATAATAAAACTTACCTGATTTTTGCCGGTTAAGCGAGAATTCCGGATATTAGGGTGCCGGATAAACGAAAGTTTCCTGTAATATGATTTAAATCCTATACAGTCACCAAGGAAAGCATAGGGGACTTAATTTTCACATCCTTTTCATAAAGAGAGAAATAAGGGGAATAGATGTCAGTGAAATGGATAAAGTTCCTGGAAAGCTACTGTTAAATGCGTTTTTATATCTTAAAAGTATTTCCAACTTCCAAATGTCACATGACTCAACTGCTGGAAGTTGAACAGTTAGTTAATTGCGCGATTACGTTAGGTACCAGACATGCTGAAAATGAAAATGCAATTCAAGTTAATAACACATCTTCAGAGGTATCCTTTAACAATGCACTGAACCCCAAAATCTGATCCTTTTCCCTAACATAAAAACATAAGAAATAGGAAGAGTAGGCCATACGGCTCATCAAACCTGTTCCGCCATTCAATAAGATCATGGCTGAAATTCTACACCATCTCCACTTTCCCGCCCTATGCCCATATCCCTTGATTCCCTTAGTGCCCAAAAATCTATCGATCTCTGTCTTGAATATGCTCATCGACTGAGTATCCACAGCTCTTTGGGTGGAGAGTTCCAAAGAATCACAACTCTGAGTTAAGCAGCAGCATTGCCTCACTGCCACAAAAGGCAGCTGACTAGGCTGTCCAATACATTATCCATTAGCCACATGTAGCTAACTGGGAATTTAGATGTGGCTAATTGCATTTCTGATTATTAAATATAAAAATGAGTACACACCATCATTGGGCATGTGATCTCAATACACATTTGCGCGGCATATCCACGTGTGCTTTAGCCTTTTTGTGTGTTTGTTGGTAAAATGACAAAAAGCAGAGTGTGCAAGTGTTCTTAGATTGTTGAGTGCTTGACTTCCTTGGTTACAGAACAGCGATAGATTTTTTTCTAGATATACACATGCAAGTCACATTTACTTATGCGAATATATGCAAGGGGTTGTCTACTAAAATTAGTTAATGAGATGTTGATTATGTGTCCTCCTTAGTGTAAGTAAAAGTATTTCCTGACTGCAGCAGGTAAACTGTACCATCTAGTGAAAAACCAATTATCTAGGTATAGGAATTAGAGCACAAGAGGCTAATCCAAAGAGGGAACAAGGACGGAGGCAGGAATTTCCTGCTAGGTGAATTGTAATCTTGAATGCTGAAGCTTCCGACTGCACTGAGGATCCCCCATATCATTCAGCTGGCCCAAAACAATGGCTTCACTCTAATCACACAAGGCATAGTTTCAGCAGTGAAAAAGCTAATCACCAGATGTATTTTTTATACTCAAGATTCAAAAATGCTATGCTTACACTTCCATTATTGAAACAGAATATGAACTTGGGGCATTCAAATACAAGGACAAGTTGGATATCAAAACTCTTTTGCAATATTCATGGATTACATGATTGAATACATTTTAGTTTCAACAGTTCCATATTTGCTAGGTTCACTAGGCTCGAGTGCACAGCCTTTATTTATTTAGGCTAGCGGAAAAGGTAAATTGCTATTTAAAACATGCTAACATTAAGTTCAAGTTGAAATTTTTAAATCTTTACCTTCCATGTAAAACCACTTCGCATACAATTTGGTATTGGAAATTCACAGCTTCTAATTATTGCAGCTTTTTAATTCATAAAAAGCAAGAAATGACCAAGTTACCATAAATTGTTGACTGAAACTAATTAATATCCAATTCCAATATCATATGTCTCAAAATCCTCCCACACAGCCAAGAGTAACTTGAGTAACCAATTTTCATTATCAGTATATTTACCATACCAGCAAGAGAAACAAGGACCAATAAGTAGAATGCTTGAGTTTTGGAATATTAACCTTGCATTCCAATTCCAGAGACATTTTCATTAATGCTTTCTCCAAAGAACTAGTTTGCCAGTTTTGGATGGATCAAAAGGTACCCCAGCAAGAAAATCGAGATGCAATAGTAAAAACATCCATGGACTGAGATCTATTCGCTCAACCAAGGTGATTAGCATAAATTCAAAATGAATTTATTTCCAAAAGGAGTAAAAGAGAATTTTAAAGCATTTTAAACCAGATATAGTTATTTAAATGTGAGACATATTTGTGAATTTAAATAGGTTTAAAAATATTTATGGTTAGATAAACAAAATACAAATTCAGGTAAAAAATTAAATATTTTACTTTATTTAAACAAAAGACTACAAACTGGCCTCTAAATCTACAATAAAGATCTTCAAATTTTTAACTTTACAATACTACTTACGTCACTGGTATTCACAAGCCATGTAATCTCTCCAAAAGATGCCAGTTCACCATTCACATAGCACCGGATCTCACTATTTTTCCAACGATTGTAGATATGTACTATAGTCACCATGTACCACTATAATAAAGAATTTTTATTTTAAACAATTTATATACCCTAAAGAAATGGCACAGTAGAAAGGTGCATGTTGCTTAATGTCATAATAAACAAAATACAGGAACATAAATTGCATTACAGTAGCTAATTCTTTAAGTGGTTCTCCAGTTAAATACCTTGCTGGATTCAAATACAGTTTTCCTCAGCTACAAGTTCCGAGAAAGCAACACTGAAATTTCTACTATTTGCAATAAAGAACCATTTGTCCACACTTTTATATGTAAGACACTGGATAAACTAGAAAAGGTCCACATATTCAATTTAGGCCACTTTTTTTTTTAAATGCTACAAATTTCAAAGTGACTTTCAGGTCAAAATATCCATGTTTTATTCCAAATATTGGTATCTGAAGTCCATTACATTGGTTGGCCAAATTAAATCATGCTCTGTTGGCTGACTCAAGAGCAACAATGGGTCACCAAGAAGTTCTCTTGGCCAACATCCCATCCTCCACCCTTCATAAACTTCATCTCATTCAAATCTCTGCTGCTCATAGCCTATCCCACAAGTCCCACAACCACACCTTTGTTGACCTAGATTGACTTCATATTCCCCCCAGTGCCTCAAATGTAAAATTCTCGTCCTTGTACTTAAACCACTCCATGCCCTCCACCCAACCCCCCCCAACATCTCTACATTCCTCAGACTCCAACCTCTTATGTATACTCTCTCCCTCTAACCCACCATGGCAACCATGTCATCAGCCATATAGATCCCACTCTCTGAAATTCCCTTCCCAGACTACTATACCTTCCTGTCCTCCTTTACAACCCTCACACCTCCTAATCTCTCCTCGTTTGGCTCAGCATTTATCTTTTCTTTATTGAAGGCAACAGCCAATTCTGGGATATGATCACAAGCACTGGCCACACCTTGTCCTATAGGTCCTTGTTCACATGAGCCAGAGCAACAAATGTTGACAGTCTAGTCGACCAAGGGCATTACAGCTGAACCCAGATATCATCCTCTTCAGACATGCACACTGTTTATTTATCATGAAACCAGGGCAAGCAGCAAGATTCTCCCCCACTGAGCTCAGGAACCGCAAGGGAAATTCTAGTACTCCTACCAGCAGTTAACTAGGACCGACATGAATCACATTTGGGACCCTCATCTGTATGGCTTAGCATCAGATCACATGGTGCATCTACCCCATTGAGTGATTAAGCAAACTTGGGACTGGGAGTACTTCCAGCTTGAAACAAATGATTCAAATAAAATAGGTGGCAAGGTTTCATTATAGACAGAACAAAACGTAGCATTATCATGTTAGCTATTCAGGAAAATATATTTATTAGAATAGTTTGTGGATACTTAATCCACTATGTAAACCTCCTGACTCCTTAAAAAATAAAATTTTGCCATCACAAGCTTCAAGTTAAGCATGTCAGATGGTGAATACTTGCCTTCTGTGGCTTGAAGTCATACTTCACACAATGCTGGAATCCTTTTCCTTTTGATTTTATTGATGTCACAATTAAACAGCCACCAACAAAATGAGCAGAATATCCAAGTCCTTTATTAGTACGGAAGCTAGTGGAAAGAAAAGGCTTTAGTGAGCACTTTCAGCTTCATCAATAACCTGATAACCTAATTATTACCTCACCAAGTAATATTGCAAGAACTGCAAACAAGATGAAAAATGAAGAGACCTAAATTAATAGCAGATCTCCTGCAACATTACTCATGATGAGTCGAACATTATACTTTTGCAAAGAGTACTGTGGTGTGGGAGCGGGGTGACAGATGCACTGAAAGGATTTGGACAGAAGTGTGTCAAAGACATTCTGACAATGAAGCAATTCTTGTTTTGATTGGATCCTCTATTCAAAAATAAATGGTGGATTGATAAATAAATACATTTGTTCCCCTCATAGTTGTATAAATAAATCTATGCACATCTCAAAAGGGGAGCAACTGTATACCTAGGATATTAAATGTGCAATTTGCCTCATCTGTTCAGGATGCATGTTTTTACAGGAAGCACCAAGCAAAAAAACTTGAAATTAAACTAAACTAATTCTCATAATTCTACCGTTACCGAGTATCGCTGCCACAGTGCTCAGTGTTACTAAACAGTTCTGCTTAAATAAACATTAAAATTCAGAAACAAAAGTGAAATACAGGAATCCTGCCCCAACCGCGGGTTTGTCATACGCGGATTTCACGTATACACGGTTTCCACTCGACAATTTTTGCCAACCGCGGCAGTGAAATTCACGTATCCGCGGTTTTTAATTTAGGAATAAGGTAAATAACATGATTTTTATGCTTTTTATATTTTTTTTTTAATTGTGTTTATACACATTTATACTGAATTAGCCAACTGCAGTTTTACGAACCACAGGGGTTTTCAGGGACGTATCCCCCGCGGTTGGGGAGGGATCCCTGTACTGCAGATGCTGGAAATCGGAAATAAACACAGAAAATGCTGGAAACATTCAGCAAGTCAGGCCATTCATGAAAGGTCATTGACCTGAAACGTTAAATTTGTTTCTCTCTCCACAGATGCTGCTTGGCTTGCTGAGTGTTTCTAGCATTTTCTGTTTAAATTTCAGGACTTGCATTCAAAATCTCTCCTCAAATATAAATAATGATACTGTTCTTCTGGATTTTGCCACCTATATTAATCATTTAGCAAATAGTGAGGAGGGCCGTAAAAGACTTCAGGAAGACAAAGACAGGTTAACAAAATGGGCAGACAAGTGAAAAAATGTAATTTAATGTGGATAAGCATGAGGTAATACATTTTGGGAGAAAAAGTACTGAATAATAGAAAGACACTGAAAGGTATGGATGAAGAGAAACCCCCTAGGGGCTCAAACACATTTCCCTGAAGACTCAAGTGCAGGTAAATAGTGCCATAAAAAAGGCCAAGATTAAAGGAACAATGAATTTATACAAAACATTGGTTAGGCCTCAGTTATGAGTACTTTCTGCAGTTTTGAACAGCCCATTATGAAAGGACATTAAAGCCAGAGAGAACAGACAATATAGCTTCATGAAAATGATGTCAGAGATGGGAAACTATAGTTATGTGGACAGACTTGAGATAATGGGACTATTTCCACTGGAGCAAAGAAGGTTAATGGATTTAAGAGATTTCTAAAATTATGTAAAACTTTGACAGAATAAATAAGGAAAGACCATTTCCTCAGACTGGGGAGACAGTGACAATGGACCATCAATTTAAATTTGTCATTAAGAGAGTGACGAGAGGGGCTCAGAGAAATTTCTTTACACAAGGAGGGTTGTTGAAGTATGGAATGCTTTGATAAGTATAGCAGAGGAAGATACAAAGCTATCAGGAGAAAACGGGGCAGTGCGATTAGTTCTGCATTGCTCTAAGAACACAAAGTTCTTTGAGTGCGCCAACACCTGTAGCCACTGAATACGATAATAGATCCTCCTCTAGTAAGGTACTATATTATAATTATGGATATTATGCATAGATGTTGCCATTAATTTCTAGTGCAGTAATTCCAGATATGAGCAAGATATTATGCTTGTTAAACATCTTTCCAAGCTCACCGACCTATATCCATTCCATAATCTGCCTTGATTAGAAGTCCACTGACAATACTAACATCTCCTACTGTGTCACTCACTCTTCACACAAGGTTTGAATATACTGCTGTGCCTTCTTAATTCAGTTCTGTTTCCCTTTTTATAAAAATAACAGGATCTACTAGTTTTATGTTTAGCTCCAACTGTGCGTGCACCAACAGTAATGATCTCAGTATAGACTGTCAAGTGCACCGAGTGAGAATTGAACACTAAGTTCCAAGCATAGCACTGGACCGCAGGGGGAAAAACTGATAAATAAAAAGTACCTCGCCGTATCTTTAGTTAGTCTACATTTCATGAAAATTTTACCCTTCTAACTTGGACATTTCTATATTATGTAGGTTATTTTTCTGCTATTCTGTACTACCACATATGCCCATATACTGTTACATCTGACTAAATTGTCATTACATAGAACAGTACAGCACAGTACAGGCCCTTCGGCCCTCGATGTTGTGCCGAGCATTGTCCGAGACCAAGATCAAGCTATCACACTCCCTATCACTCTGGTGTGCTCCATGTGCTTATCCAATAACCGCTTGAAAGTTCCTAAAGTGTCCGACTCCACTATCACAGCAGGCAGTCCATTCCACACCCCAACCACTCTCTGAGTAAAGAATCTACCTCGGATATCCCTTCTATATCTCCCCCCATGCACCTTATAGTTATGCCCCCTTGTAACAGCTGCCTCTACCCGAGGAAATAGTCTCTGAACATCCACTCTATCTATCCCCCTCATCATCTTATAAACCTCTATTAAGTCGCCTCTCATCCTCCTCCGCTCTAAAGAGAAAAGCCCCAACTCCCTCAATCTTTCCTCATAAGACCTCCCCCCCAAACTAGGCAGCATCCTGGTAAATCTCCTTTGCACTCTTTCCAATGCTTCTACGTCCTTCCTATAGTGAGGTGACCAGAACTGCACACAATATTCCAAATGTGGTCTCACCAAGGTCCTGTACAGTTGCAGCATAACCTCACGGTTCTTAAACTCAAACCCTCTGTTAATAAACGCTAACACACCATAGGCCTTCTTTACTGCTCTATCCACTTGAGTGGCAACCTTCAGAGATCTGTGGATATGAACCCCCAGATCCCTCTGCTCCTCCACGTTCCTCAGAACCCTGCCGTTGACCCTGTAATCCTTATTCAAATTTGCCCTACCAAAATGAATCACCTCGCACTTATCAGGGTTAAATTCCATCTGCCATTTTTCGGCCCAGCTCTGCATCCTATCAATGTCTCTTTGCAGCCTACAACTGCCCTCCACCTCATCCACTACTCCACCAATCTTGGTGTCATCAGCAAATTTACTGATCCACCCTTCAGTCCCCTCCTCCAAGTCATTGATAAAAATCACAAACAGCAGAGGACCCAGCACCGACCCCGGTGGCACACCGCTGGTAACTGGTCTCCAGTCCGAAAATGTTCCATCCACCACCACCCTCTGCCTTCTATGAGTTAGCCAGTTACTTATCCAATCGGCCAAATTTCCCTCTATCCCACAACTCCTTACTTTCTTCATGAGACGACCATGGGGAACCTTATCAAACGCCTTACTGAAATCCATGTATACGACATCAACTGCTCTACCTTCATCTACACACTTAGTTACCTCCTCAAAGAATTCAATCAAATTTGTTAGGCAAGACTTACCCTTCACGAATCCGTGTTGACTATCCCTGATTAAGTTGCCCCTTTCCAAATGGTCATAAATCCTATCCCTCAGGACCTTTTCCATTATCTTACCAACCTCCGAAGTAAGACTAACCGGCCTATAATTACCAGGGTCATTCCTATTTCCTTTCTTGAAGAGAGGAATAACATTCGCCACTCTCCAGTCCTCTGGCACCATCCCCGTGGACAGTGAGGACCCAAAGATCAAAGCCAGAGGCTCTGCAATCTCCTCCCTTGCCTCCCAAAGAATCCTAGGATATATCCCATCTGGCCCAGGGGACTTATCGACCCTCAGGTTCTTCAAAATTGCTAAAACATCTTCCCTCAGAACATCTACCACCTCCAGCCTATCCACCTTTATCACACTCTCATCCTCAAGAACATGGCCCCTCTCCTCGGTGAACACTGACGAAAAGTATTCATTCATCATCTCTCCTATCTCTTCTGACTCCATGCACAAGTTCCCACTACTGTCCTTGACCGGCCCTACCCTCACCCTGGTCATTCTTTTATTTCTCACATAAGAGTAAAAAGCCTTGGGATTTTTCTTGATCCGACCCGCCAAGGACTTCTCATGCCCCCTCCTAGCTCTCCTAAGCTCTTTTTTTAGCTCATTCCTTGCTACCTTGTACCCCTCAATCGACCCAACTGAACCTTGTTTTCTCATCCTTACATACGCTTCCTTTTTCCTCTTGACTAGACATTCAACCTCTTGTGAACCATACATTATCAAGAATTTCCTTACCCTAGTCATAAGTGTGGCATGTCAGCTATAACCTATTTTCTAGTAACAAACTTACTGTAACTCCAGTAACAATAATTAGAAAATGTTTAATTTCAAAACACTGACACCAGTTTTTAAGAAGCCTTCAAGTGTAGCATGTTGATTTGCCAGTGCCCTGCACCAAGAACATAGATTAATACCCATGCTTGCTTATATGAAGAACCCCTAATCTCAGCTGGGTCATCAGGAACAAGTGGCAATAGAGGGTTGTGTGCTTTCTTGGGGGTTGTGGGAAATAAATCAAAATGTGCCTCCTACAGTTCAACTCAAGCAGCAAAGGGACCGGAGAATGAATTGTTTACCGGTGTCAGAGAATGACGTGTGAAAAGAGTTTTTATTTTATTTCTCTTTAGAAGCGGGAACATAAAAACAAACAGGTTTTTAGTCCACCTAAAGAAAAATGTTAGACTAATATTAAATCCACGATATATCCAGTAACTAAGTATTCCAAATTCGGTTATGAAGGGATCACCTGCAAAGTCAGATACCCTTATTTGATATTCCATGAATATTACTCAACTTCAAAATGATGTTCTCAAATGGAAATATTAGGACAATATTTTTATTTTAGTTGAGCACTTACTTTTGATGATTCATGCAGAAAACTATGTGTCTATGTAAATTTTGCTCAGGTCACCAAACATTAGACCACTTAATGTAGCTGCACCAATTAGTAAGAAATGATTTATCTCCTGTTACCAGGTTATACTTCATCCTACATTTCAAATGTGGAAAAATAATAGTACTTAAGATGGACTTGCTAGCCTCCTAATGTTGTTTGTGTCACAAAGCTAGCTGAGTCCTAAAAAGTACTTATTTACAACTACCTTCACTTTAAAGTAATTGTCAAAACAGTAGTATTAATTTGAACCCTATTTTTTGAATATCATGCCAACTTTCCCATCCTCATCGGTCAAGTTTTGTCAGTTCTCACTACAGCATCTAAATGGAGCGCTGTGCAGCAAAGTACTCCATCTTGCATGTGGGTAGGGAGAGAAGCAAACAATTTGGCAGAATCAATACTACAGATTCTGTTAAATGATCAAGCAATAGTACTGACAGTTGTCAATGGGAAGGCCCAGGCTAATCCCACTTTCATAGTGGACATGGACTAAGGCAAGAGAAAACAATGGGAAAACTACATTGGACAAGAAAATTTTTAACTTTCTATACACTTACCAGTATAAGTAAGGTTTGTCTTTATCAACATTGATATTATTCAAAGGATCCATTCTGAGCCATGTGTGAAAAGTGAAGCCATTCTGATAGGGCCACTTTGCAATTGGAGGCAAAGCTATCGCCTGAAATACACAAAAGCACTCCATTAATTCTTTCTTGCCACATTTAGATTTTTCTTCCTCCTCAGATACCCATTGCCATGCACCATTCTTCAGCCAGATGGAAGAGCAAGAAACCAGTTTTCA
This sequence comes from Squalus acanthias, assembly GCA_030390025.1. Classification (NCBI taxonomy): domain Eukaryota; kingdom Metazoa; phylum Chordata; class Chondrichthyes; order Squaliformes; family Squalidae; genus Squalus; species Squalus acanthias. The sequence continues at coordinate 152,826,701 of CM059426.1, read as the reverse complement.
GTGCTCCTGAACCAGCAAGTAAATACACAAGTGTGCCATGAGTTGATTCCTTAAAAATTCATCTTCCACCTGAAGTGGATCATCTGGAAATCATTGTGAGGAATTGCAAGAAAGAGCTCACTCGCAAAATTTTAACATGACAAAGCTTAGAGTTTTTTCCACTCAGATGTACCATATTTCTTTTTGGGGGAAAAAGCATTTGCACTTTTTGTAACATTGGTGTGAATAACTGTATAAGAAAGCATTCATTAAAAGGAGAGCAAAGCACCATCAACTGGACAAAAGTCATCCACGGACTAGATGCAACTTCCATTTTTTGTAAGCAAATACCTGAACTATGATAGTACAGCGGAATCCAGTTGTAGTGATCAAGTTGGACAGGCCCTGAATGACCACATTAAAAGGCGGCAATCTCAATGTCTTTCCATCTTCTGAAACAATTTCAGAGTAACAGCAAAGCAGCACTCATTGGCAATTAAAAAAATTATGCTAAGCTATGCAAACAGCTCCAATACACTGTAAGCAGTGATCATTAAAAGCAGATTCAACTGTATACTTCGGGCAGAGGGAGGACTTGCATTAGATTAAATAAAGTTCAGTCCCCACCATTCAGTGGGCGCGTTCGTGCAAACGCAATTTGCCCACTATAGGCGATGGCCAGTGTACTCATCGGACACCCTAATAAATTCCACGAGGGGGGGGCAGGCGCTAAAACTATCAAAACAAACAAAATATCTGCAGATAAGCAGCATATACATTAAGTTTCAAGCCAACATAAATAAAAGTAGTTAAACCCAGCACACTTAAGAAATCAAATAATGAATGTTTTAAATATATTTTAAATTTAGATCATATCTCAATCTCCAGCAAATACAATGATCATCTCCTGGTTTGCACAGTGTTAAAGATTGGAATGGCAGAACTGCAGTAACGGCTCTTTTAAAAGCCACCAACAGCCTCCCTGAAAGAGCTGCACTTTAGTTTCAATCTGGCAAATAAATTCTCACAGAAGCCTGGTTCAATCTTTGTCGCTGTCGAATTTTCCACCCAATAAACTAATCATGGGTCCCTGATCGGCTCATTCCCTTTGCTCCCATATTCCACCTCTTTCCTTCCCCCCGCCCCCAAACCATTTAAGAGCTGGTTTCAGGGGTAAGGTCAGACTTCAGTCACCTTTCCCTCTCTCTCTCTCAGGCCCTTATTCAAGTTTCTTTAATTACTGTTGTGGTAAATCTGTTTATTAGCTGCAGCCCACTGCAGTGTAACAACCCAACATAGGACTTCTTAGAGAGACCAGAACAGGAACAGTTTGAAGGTTCTGTCCTTGTTGGTCTTTTCATAGGATTCCCAGCCCTGGTTTCACTCCCGAGGCAGCGCCTGTGAAAAGGAATCAATCAATAATCTGTGATTTGTTCCTTTTACAAAGATTCAACTGGAATGTGTCCCGTTACAGCAACTGTGAGGGAGGATTTATTCCCGCCCATTACAGGCAGTTTGAAAGCGAACAGAAAATGAACCTGAATTTAAACCAGATCCTGGAATTGGTGAGGAAAATATGGAATAAGAGAGAGGATAAGAATAGAGATTTTCACATTTTTGGCTAAAGGCGAGATTATTTACCATCCAATATATTTATTAATGTCCTCTGGATCTGCAAAAACAAATCTACTGGCAATAACAATCTGGAACCAAATATACAATAATCCTAATCGAACTGCATAAATCAAAGTGATTATGTGGGTGAGAACACAGAGAAGAGTGGACTTAATAAAAGGTAACCGCACTGCGAACAGCTGCTTGAACTGCCCAAAATAGCCGGCCTATTTAATGAGATTTAAGCGGTGCCTTTGTAATTGATGTCTATGGTAATAGAAATGGTTAGTACTATTTCCCCGATATAGGCGGCTATCCAGGATAAACAGGGACAGTGGGGACTGCATCAGTAAAGCAGAGTAAATTCTCTCAAGTAATATTTACAATGGCAACAATGAATTGGAATTGGAGCAAGTGCATCAGTCTACCCCACAGGAATGGATAGAAAAGTTTGGAATAGGGGTTGGGAGGGAAAAATCAGAAGACAACTCAAGCAGCTCCTCCAAAGATTTTGCTGGTTAAGACGGTGAGAAGCTAAGCCAGACGATGAAAGTCCTGGAGGCATCCGTCTCTATTGAGTTGGCTCATCTCAGCTGGGGGCGACAGTTGGTTCGTTGCTGCTGGCCTTAGTTCCCTTTGGTTAGGGAGGGTGAAAAAAAATGCTAGTGCTCCCACACTTGACTGCTATCCAACGGCCCCTACTGGAAATGTGATGCACTCCCACCAAATGTTCTGCCGATATTCATTGCATAGGCTCACACGTGAACAGTCATTTGGGAGCACTGTAGGGCAACTAAAGCCCACTGAACTGTGCATCAGCAAGGATTCCCCAATAGCCAATACAAGAGTAGAAACCTAGGAATAAGTCTGCTTTCCCCTTATGCCAAGCAACTGTTCATGAAGAGATACCAAAAGTGGAGAAAAAGAACAATTGAGCTCTTGTTCTTACAAGAACATAGTGCTCTGTGCACTTTTAATTTGCTACCTCTCCAATTTTAAAAGACTTTTTCCCAATTTGCACTATTAGTGTAGAGTACCCACTTCGTAACCAGCACAGTAATTCTATGAAGTGTATAAGCTACTTATTTATGTTGTAATATTTTAAAAGATTGCATGAAATAAATTTTCCCACAGGAGTCCATGTCAACAAATCAATGTAACAAACAAAATAATTTAATTTTGAGAGCATCACTTTTAAAAGAAAACTTTACATAGATTTTAGTTTGGGCATGCATTAAGACTAAGTTATATGTTAAAATGTGAAGCAGAAAAGCTTCCAGAACCTCACTGAAGACTTTATCATCTGCAATACCCATATTGTGCGTGAAGAAAAACATTTAAGACACTTAAATTTGAATATGAAGCAACAATACTGGAATACTATATAAAGTGATTTTAAATTGCTTTTGAAAGTTAGTATTTCAAAATAGAAGTTAAATTTTGAATCATTGGAAAAAATACCATCACAATTAGTCACCTACCCACAATAATGAATCAAAACAGTCCCTGAACATATTTTTTGACCATCAGGCAAAAATGCTAATGCAGTCAGGTGGCTCCTTTCCAACAAAAGGAAAGTATAATATTATTGACCAAGAAAATAAGTTACAAATTTTAACCAAGCTCTGGACTTGACAATTTGAAATATTAATCACTAACAATCTTACAAAATTTTATTTGCACAGCAAAAATTGAAGTATTTTTGTAACTTTAAACTTTTCGACCAATAAAAAGTTTATTCTCCCCAAACTCGTTAACAAAATCAACAAGAGTTTTAAAAAAAACCTCAATATGACCTGACTGAACTCTTATTTGAAAGCATTCCCAAAATGGATATAAACTATCTGCATGTGTGGAGCCATATCTTCCATTTTGTTTTTAGAAAATTAAGAAAACAAAAGCTTGTGTGAACTACTTAGAATGAACTGCTGTAAATGTGTACTTTTTAATCACTTAATGAAAATCATTATTGAAGTAATTCTGAGAACAAAACAGAAGTCTGCTTTTCTGAAAGATCTGTGATCTTACTTCCTAAGTAAAATGGGAGGAAAAGCATAGTTTAGCTTCGCAACATGCCAACTTCCATTTAATTTATTGCTAGTCTGTGTCACCAATAGGGAAACAGCTTTCTTACAAAAACGGAAAACCCTTAAAAATAGGAAAGCACAAAACTTTTCGAATAACTGCTCACGCAAATTCTGAACTGAGCAGCGAACACTCACCGCAGCACTCTTTCCAGGAAAGCTGAAGAAGGCATCAGGACCCAGTTTCTGTGGCACCTGTTTCAATATGGTCAGTAATTTCACTGCATGTGGAGGCTGCAAAGAAAATGCTTTATATTTACTTCCAGCAATTGTCATTTAAAAAAACCATAATTCTGCCTTGTACTCGTGGATTGAGGAAAATTTGCAATAAATATTACCATATCACCAAAATGGAACATAATCACAATTTAATCAATGTAGAAATTTAAAATATGCACATTAAACAATACTTAATGGACATTAGCCTCAAACCAGTACCATACATCTATGTTGTGGCTTCAAACCACAGCTTTACAGAACGATCCAGCTTCAATCAAATGCATAACCATTTACATTTTTGCGTCAGATGAAATATCATTCATTTCTGGATAAAATTCAGGAATTCAGCTTTTCACCATTTTTTAACCACCAAATTGAAAAAATGCAACAAATGTTACCCATTGTCCTTTTTCTCCTTGCACTTTGCTGACCAGTAGTTTCAGTTCACGGACAGTTATATTGTAGCTCGCCAGCACTCCTAACGTGTCAACCAGCAGATCTGCAAGTGAAAGCATACATTAGTTAAAAAATATGCTGCTCAAATTCAGAATGTAAACTACATTAAAAAGGAAAATATAAAATGACCAAATATTTGAGGGATTCATGACCTCCCAGTAGGGCTAGCCACTCTCACGAGAACCACGAGGCCAATTAGCCTACCTGCTATCATATTGTTAGCTCTATCAATTCTCTTCAGAACATGTTCAATCAATCCAGCGTCTGTACAGGCCTGTAGATTGCGAATACTTTTTTTCAGAATTGCAGTGAAAATGCTCCAAACTTCAGCCTGGCAGGTCACATCACAGTTGTCCAATAGCTCCACCATGCAGGCAATACTTTCCACATCTTGGATGATGAAATTCATCTCCAAATCAAATTGTCCTCCTACAAGCTTTAATCAAAAAACATATTGTTTACAAATTGTAAGATAACTGTACAATCCCATTTTCCTGACAAAGATTTACTCTTAATCAAGTATCACATGTGCATGTTTGTATGCTGATCTACTTGAATGCTGTAAATTCTATTCTTGAAGTTTGTATCATATACTAGAATGCAATTACAAATGATTTTTTTTTAAACAAAATAGCCATATTGCAGCATCAAAATTATGGCGCAGTGGAAGATGTGATAACATTTTTGCCCATTTTCTCTTTTCTAATATTTAAGCTAAAATTTCAAACTTGTGGCAGTTCAACTTTTGTTACACATAACTGAATTATTGAAACAAGGTCAAACGGTGATAAACTATTACCACAACCACACTGTTTCACCATCCTGTAAAGCGCAGAGGTTATGCCAAAATTTGGAGATATAAAGTTGAAGCAGAGAACATACATATCCATCAGGATAAACAGGTGCTTAGAGAAAAGGTTTCAAAAAATAAATGTAATAATTGATATGGTCATCAGATCACAGTAGAACAGAATAGCTTGGCTGTTATGCAATCAGAGGACATTATATTACAGCCATGATGTGGAGATGCCGGTGTTGGACTGGGGTGGACAAAAGTGAGAAGTCGCACAACACCAGGTTATAGTCCAACAGCTTTATTTGAAATCACAAGCTTTCGGAGCGCTATAACCTGGTGTTGTGCGACTTCTCACTATTACATTACAGGAAAGAGCAAGGCAGCAATGCTAGAGGTTTACTGTCTACTCTTGATAATTCAGTCATTTTTCTGCTAAAAATTCAAATTAAACATGTAAATGAAACAGCTAAGTGGGAATTTAGTGCTAATAATTGAATCATCAGCTCATTTGAATTATGCAACTCTGAAATAAGAGTAGACTACTGTATTTCCAAAACATGCCAACTTTAACAGTTGGGAGTTAAAATAATTATTCTGCTCTATGCACCCAAGGCAGATCTTGCTTTTTTAGCGCTTCTGGTATCTACTCTACATCAGTTGTCTTTATATATGCTCATGATGCACAGCGTATCCTACAATGTTCCCATACTTACATGAAAAATGACTTACAGTACAGCTTTGGTGCATAGAAACCATGACATTATACTATTATCTAGAATACTTAAGTATTTTTAAATTCTTTGTAAAAGTTCAGTTCATTGCAGCACAAGTATCTTAAAAAAAATTACTATGATAATAAAAATTTAAACTAAGATACACACAAACTTTCATTAAATTTTGCTCCCAACATGAGTTGGGACATCAGTTAAATGAGATTGCAAAGCAGTGTAAGCTTTTCTTCTCACTACTTTTCAGTTTGATTGTAAGGGGGGGGAAATTTCAAATGTACTTTCTTCCAGCAAACTCCTGAAGACCTTCTCACTCAGTCTCAAGATATTTAGTTGATTCATTCAGGTCCCGCCAAAGAGGCCACTAAGCAGACTGGTGTCAATTGGCATCCAGAACTGAAATGGATGCTGATCAGGACTTCGACACAAAATTCAGCAGCAACTATGCACATAGCAAGCAATGCAATCTTACTCCTGCAGTACCCCAAATTTCAAAAGATAAACACTTAGGAAATACACTTGCTCATTTGTCCATTTTTCTTGTTTATACAAGTTCTAAAAAAAACTGAAATTGTCCAAAGAAAGCACAAGCAGTTAATACAGGATACACATCTACAATCAGCTTTACTAAGCCAGGCGATGAGACCTGTAGAAACCTTCAAAATGTGAGCAGGGCTTTAGAATCGCATTGTACTAACAGTCAATCACACAGTGCAGTAACTAATGACAAATTTTTTGGCAATATTAATCCCCTTTTCAGACAGAATGACAGTTTCTCCCCATCCACTAAGTGAAAGACTCTTCATGTCCCCGTGTTCTCAATTGATTAGCCGTGGAGGAAATAAATCACATTTCCTACATAATGTCTCACTAGTTCCCCTTGTTAATGTTACAAATGGTCCTTTTTTTGGAGTTGATCAAATTATGTTACGGTCAGACTACCTGAAAGTGCAATCAATGCTCAATCTGCAGATAAGGAGCACTTGCACAGTTCAGCAATGAAGAGACTCTCCAATGGTAACCGACAAATGCCAAAAATACTCTCCAACGACAACTGGCATGCCAAAAATATTAGTCATCTGCACTACATATTCCAAATCAACACTTACTGTCTGATGAATAAGTTCTTTTTTTTTTGGGGGGGGGGGGGGGGTGGTGGAATGAGGGACAGTATATATTGTCATGCTGTTTGGGCTGCAAGCAAAGGCCAGCTTAAAAAAACGTATACAAAATATTTTGCTCCAGAGCTTCAGGATTTTGCTCCAATGAAATTAATTGTGCCCACCATTAGCCCCACCCAAGAGATATGGTAGGACCTTTAATCATGCTAGCTCTCATCCAGCACATCTCATCCAGCACCTTTAGCTTTGCCTTCTCTAAGATGCACCTTGCTCTCCATCAGATATTTCTGCTTTTCTAATTACCATCACCAACTAAGCCACATCACCTCAACAGTCACCTGGCCTACATCTGTTCTCCATTCCCAGGTTTGGCCTTTCACATGCCAGTATCAGGCTTTTTCTTAGTTTTTTTTCTGCTGTTCTTTCCTCCTTTCCTGAAAGTGCTAACTCCTGCTGGGGTACAGTTCCCTGGTCACTGTCCTCTGGTAACTCAGCCAGATGCCCATTTTTCATGTATGCGCCTGCATGGGTGTCAGCAGGATATTAGATAGTGGCTGTGCCCAGTTACAGCCTCATCTGATATCCACACACTTCCAGCGGAGATCACTGGAGGGACACAGAGAGCAGCGACCAAGTCTCATTATAGACCCAGGTATCTGGGACCTCGGTGCTTCCAGTTCCATCTTTCTTGTGTGATCTCAGTTCCTATCCCCTCCCATCAGTGCTCCCAGACCTAACTTTTCCCATCAGACGTCAGTGCTTCCCTGCTATCCTCCCGCCCCCACACACTCTTCCTATAACCCGGCTTCCCTCCACCACCCTCAGTACTTTCACATTCAGACCACCTCCTCTCTCAACCTATTCTCCATTTCCAGTTCTTGTCTAACATATATTGCATCACTGCATATTTTCCATTCTCCATTGATTCTGGTTGGGGGGGGAGGGGAAACAAGTGAAAATATTCAGCAAGTTCCGTAAAGACTATTTGAATTAATCAAATTTCATTGAGGTAGATGAATAATCCAGAAGACTTTACGTAAAAAAAATCCTGATAGAGAGGCATCAAGGGAAAAAGTCAATGTTCCATCTTAGATTACTAAATAGGGTGCCCAAGAGAGACCAGACTAGTAACAAACAAAGCAGACATTGCCAAACAGCAAGCGCTTCTCCTGTGATGACAGAGAATTGAAGAACTGCACATCATACCTGGTTTTCCCCTCAGATAGTTCTCGCCTTTTTAAAAAATATACACTTGGTCTCATTTATGAAACTTATCACTTGCCATCACAAAAGTTTCCTTGGGCTTGAACCAAATTTCTACATAATCACTTAGTACAACTTCACAAGCAGCTAGCAAGTACCACAACTTAAACAGTTTTCAACTGTACTGCCACAATCTTAGCTGGTATACATCTATGAACACCTTCATAAAACTTATAAGAGCTTTATAACAGTTGATTTTATTGCACTGAGGAAAGTAGCAGTAAATTTTGCTATGGCATTCAGTCTGTTATGCTGCAGCTCTCTGGATGCAAGTTAGAATGTTAATGTGAAAATTGAGAAACAGTAAATCAGTAACCTCTTGTTTTTTTTCTCCTGGGCCCAAGGATAAGGAGACCAACTGTAGCCAACCTGGCTGATCAGGCATTTAAACTGGGCCCTTCCAGACTGTGCAACTCAACACCTGACTAAACTCATCATCTTCCACTCTCCTTACCTTGGTAACACTCAAACTTTAACTTTCACTGGAACAAAATGAAATCCATTAGCTCTAACTTCTCTGTCTATTACTTATTCTTGGCAACTTCAATGTTAGAGTGCTGCAATTTTCTTGTACAATCTGTACAGCAGTGATATCATGCCATCATGCACAACTTTGAACTCATCAGTCTACCCATAACCTTGATCAACACAGTAATTCAGATAATGCAGACCTTTCCCTCTGCCAATCCAATTCTTGAATTGTTTCATATCCACATTTGTGCTCATGGACAGAAGAGGGGTGGAATGGAGAATTCACAAAGGAGACAATTTTGAGAAAGACCCAAAGCAATCAGCTGTGCTACAGGAGATACATGAAGCTTACCATTGGATTTCTTTTGAATAAAGCTGCAGTTGACAGCTGCAAACAGTGACTTTACATATGATAGGAGCAGAAATCAGGTTGGCTTGGGATGTTTCATCTTAATCAAGAGGCCAGGTCGGAAAAGCAAAATATTTAGAAGATACAACAACAGGTACAATTGACCCAAGATGTAATACCAGATGACCGAAGGGAAGCGTGAGATACAAAACCCTCCTTGCCAACCTAAATCTCCATACTAGTATTAGCATAAATAGAAAAATTGGAAGAGTAAAAGCAGTTGAAACCAGTAAGAGCAGCAAAGAATTATCAAAAACCATCTCAATTGGTTGACTTGTAGTGCCAAACAAGATAGGACTGGTTTATCAGGTGATTTGTTATAGGGTATTCTGCAAGAAGCAGAGGCGAGACAGTTTAAAAGAGCCCAGCAGTGAGGAGATCAATACAATAGAAGTTAAGAGCACGAGGAAAAGGTCTAGAAGGCTAGCTGGATTACTGGGCAATCAGGGATACACAGGCAAGACTGGCTGACCAGGTCTATTTTGATGAGGATCAATAGTGCCTCCCTCAAGAGGAAGGCACCACTACTACAACACTATTACAGTTGGTCGAATCAAACCAAGAAATGTAGAAAATAAAATAAATTTTAATCGTGATAGTGTTTTCTCATCAATTATGCATTGATGTTATACAGATTAACAAAGGATTCTGCAGAAATACCAGCCTTATTAGAAGTGATGCCATACTGAGCAACACTGAAGTCACGAGTTTGAAAAGAACATATACATTTTTTTCTCAGTCATGTTTTGAAAAGTATTTCTCAGTTTTTGTCCAAATTAAGTAGTCCATCTGAAGCAGAGAGTGGAGATATATACACACACACACACAAACATAGTAACACAGATAGACAGAAAAATTGAATAGTTAGCAGCAAATCACCACATTCAAGGACCTTGGTTGTGTGGTCCAGCTGATATTGTAGTTTAGGGCAGAAGACTACTTATTTTACAGTTAACTACTGTAAATCTAGTTTCCTACTGTTTCTGTTCACCTATCCATTTACTGGGTAATAAACCTGTTTGGTTGTTGAACAGAGGTCAGTCTAGTGAAATATTTATACTGTCTTCTTTAGTTGACTTCGATGACCGAGGGCAAGTGGCACAACCAGCAAGCTGAGATACAGTGAAGAAGGTTCTCTGTTCAACCTATGAGCTCCCTATAAATTATCTGGCTATTGGACAGATCACAGGGAATAAGGACTCACTTACAAGCAGTTCTTGATGCTGAACCAGAGAAAAATAATCAAGTCAAGTCCCCAAGTTTTCTCCCTGCCCTGGCAGGCTGTTGAGTCCCGTCAGCAGCATAAAATGATTCTTGCTATACAGAGCCTGGTCCATCCACCTGTTCTCTCAGGACAATCTCAAGTTCTTTCCTTATATGTTGGTAAATGGGTTTCAGATATGATATGTGTTTGTCCCAACTTTTAGGCATTTGGTGCAAATTTTCTTTCTGCAATCATTCAAGCATTTCCCTGAAAAGTGGAGAATTTTTTCAGTATCTCCAGATCTGACACTTCTTTCTGCTAAAGCCATTCTCTCTAGATAGTTGCTGCCATTGGAGGATTTCCTGATTTTATTTGCTTTTGGTTTCTATTGACACAGGAAGCTTGTCTGGCTTTTGATTGTTGACGACAGCAAAATTCTATTGAAATCACAAACAAGAAATGAGAGGATATTTAAATGGCAGTTCCAAAGATTTCCAACAACAGTCGGCTACAGGATGCCTAATTTAAGATCTTGTATTGGACAAAAACACAAATTCGGAAACTTCAGTATTTTGTTAGAGTGAATGGGGAGCAGATTTTGCGTTAAGAATAACAGTAAGCGCAAGACTAACAGTGAGGCTAACAGCGTTCACCATTATTACGGAGTAAATCGGACAGCAACTTCTGGCGTCCGCACATGCCCATTTAAACACGGAAATCCGGAAGTTGCTGTCAGAGAGACCCTGCTCCTCCACTGTAACAATCCTCTCCGATAGACTTGGCACTGAAATAAATGTAATAGCGTGAAGTTGTGGTACTTGCCCACAAAACATGTCAGAAAAAGTTAGGGCTGGTACTTTCAGGAGTACGTAAATTTTTAATGGCGTGCCAAGTGATAATTACTGCCAAACAACCTCTCTGGCCCTAAAAATTTAATTTTACAAGTGTGGAGTCTCATTCCTTCAGAGATTAATTGGTGAAGATTTTTTTTAAATTAAAAAAATGTTTTACTTATTGTTGCGTATCTCTCTCGCTCTCTTAATCTAATCTTTCACAATCTTTATTTTGCTTTCTGTATATGATTTTTCATTGAATTAAATCTAATTTATACTTTCTGGTTGATACTTCCTGGTTTAGACTATGCATGTCTCAGTGAGGATTCTTCAATCTGATTGGTTGAAGAGCCTCGTTCTCTGTTAACAGACGCCCCAGATCCCCTGTAGAGGGCGCCGTGTTGGAAATTATATCTAAATAGCGCAAGTCACCACTCAAAAGTTCACCAAAAGCTTGTGGGCAACTGTCATTCCTTCGCCACTGACCGCAAAATCTAAGCCAATATCTTCTCCCACAATTTTTCTAAGTGTTCCCAGACCCAAAGTTTGAGGAGATTAAGACCAGAGGTTCTAGTGTTGATTCTAATCTGCTCCATTGTGTGCTCCCCATTCCCTCCGACAAAATGCTGAGGTTTCAGAAAAACGCTAAAGACTGTCAGGTGTGTTTATAACTCCAGTAAAGATCTTAAAATGGGGCCTCCTGCAACCTTTTAGTAATAGAACTCTTTTAAACATCCCATTTCTTGTCTGTGATACTAAGTTCCTGTCCTCAACTCACATAAGTGAGTCAAGCTCCCTGTATTCAGTTGAAGCCCAACCCCCAGACTATTTATGGTTAACTTTTTGTCCCCTTCTAGTATTGATGCATTGCTGAATCTCAGTTCTAGCATTCAGTGGAGCTGTGTCTACACTCTGCTTCTGTTGACCAACTGCAGAAAATAGACCAGGCAGAGCAGATCATATTTTCTCTTTAGTTGGACCAAGCCAATTTTCTTTAGAGATGATGCCCCATCTTGAAATATTGCTTTGGATTTGGACTGATGCTTTCGACTAATGAGTTTTCCATTGACCATACTGATCACTTTAGAATTACTTGCTTTTTTGGGGTTCTACTTTTCACAACAGCTCCAAAACATGGTGGTGTTCATTAGACTCAAGAGAAGGACCCACAACAACACCAACTTGCATTTAAATAGTTCCTTTAATGTAAAAACAAGTGTCCCAAGATACCCAAGCTGGAGGAAGAAAAAAGATAAAAGAAATAAAGGAAGGTGCCAAAATGTGCAGTGACAATTAGGAAAGGTCACAGAAGGCTTGGTTGAAAAGATGGGTTTTGAAAGGTGGAGAGAGAAAATGAGAGACAGAGGAGTTTTGGCAGGGAGATTCAGAGAGTACAGCTGAGGCAGCCAATGGGTAGAAAATGGGAAAATAAACAGCATTGGAAGAAGTCTAGAGGTGACAAATGCATGGTTTTAAGACTTCAACGGGGGGGGGGGGGGGGGGGGAGAGAAGAGAGGCAAGGTTAATCTCTTATTTTTATGTTAATCTCTTATTTTTATAAATTCTAGTCTTGTGTGCTTGCAATTAGCATTTAAATTTACTGTTTCAAGTTTTAAGTTTCTTCCAGGCTTGGGCAGGGCTAAGCAAGCTCTGTGCTGGAGAGCAGGTGATAGTAATTAATTAATTAACTGGTCTAATCAGGTTCTGTAACTGCCAGAGCTCACTTATTTAAATCTCAGCAGTATAAATAAGGGAGACTAGAGTGCAGATTTGGAATAGAGTGCTAAGCTGCGAGTTTGGTCTGCCTTTTTCCATCTTTGTCAGGTTCCTGGTGCGGTGGCGGACCTGTGTGAGGCGAGGCGGCGGCAAAGGGTTTAAAAGGCTCCAGAGACCAGGTAAGGCGGGGACCAGTCTCCGAACTCGGCGGGAGGGAGAGGGGTAAAAATAATCGAGGTGTGATGTCACCAGAAAGCAGGTAAGTAATTGGTTGGTGAGTATTTCTCTCTTTTTAAACTTAAACTCTGTGGGTTGCAGTTAATAAGGCCTTTCTGGTGCAGAGTGACTGTTGGTAAACCATTTAACTGATGTAATTTAGAGGGATTGATTTAATTTAAATCCAATTAATTAGAGGGGATACCAGCATCTATAATCGGGCAGAGAGTGTCCATAACTAACAATAAAAAAATAATTAATTACATAGAATGGAGCAGGTGATGTGTTACTGTTGCGAGATGTGGGAGCCGGTGGACCCCATTGAGGCTCACGGTGATTACATCTGTGACAAGTGTCTGCTGCTACAGGAACTCCAGCTCCGTATTGATGAGCTGGAGTCTGAGCTTCAGACACTGCGACACATCAGGGTGGGGGAAAAGTACCTGGACTTTGTGTTTCAGGAGGTGGTCACACCTATGAAGTTAATTAATTCAGATGTAGCCCATGGTTAGGGACAGGACGGTGTGACTACGAGTGAGGCAGGTACGGGGATCCAGGAGGTAGTGTTGGAGGAGCCGCAGCCCTTGCTCTTGTCCAACAGGTTCGAGGTTCTTACTCCCTGTGGGGACAGGAGCAGGGACTGCAGGGAGGATGAGCAACCTGGCCACAGCACCGTGGAACGGGGGGCCATTCAAGAGGGGGGAGTAAATAGAAATGTTGTAGTGGTAGGGGATAGTATTATTAGGGGGATAGATAGAGTTCTCTGCAGCCGAGAGCGAGAGTCCCGTAGGCTGTGTTGCCTGCCCGGTGCCAGGGTTAAGGACATCTCCTCTGGGCTGGAAAGAAACTTGCAGTGGGAGGGGGTGGATCCAGTTGTCGTGGTCCATGTTGGTACAAACGACGTAGATAGGACAAGGAAGCAGGTTCTGTTAAAGGAGTATGAGCAGCTAGGGGTCAAATTAAAAAACAGAACCTCAAGGGTATTAATCTCTGGATTATTAACTGAGCCACGAGTGAATTTGGCTAGGACAAATAAAATTAGAGAGTTAAATGAGTGGCTCAAAGACTGGTGTGGGAGAAATGGGTTTTGCTTCCTGGGACACTGGCACCAGTACTGGGGCAGGAGGGAGCTGTTCCGTTGGGATGGGCTTCACTTGGCCAGTGCTGGGACTAGAGTCCTGGCAGATCATATAACTAGGGCTGTAGAGAGGGCTTTAAACTAACTAGTGGGGGGGAGGTTCCTAGAGAGCAAATAATAAAAATAACAGAGAAGGTCATAGACTTAGGTAGCAGTGGGGAAATTAAAAACCAGAGTGTGTCAGGAAGGGGCAGAAGGTATGGAGTAAAAGGTAAAGTAATAAAAAGGGCAAAAGCAGGAACTAAGTGTCACAAAACATATTTGAAAGTTCTCTATCTGAATGCACGTAGCATTCGTAACAAAATAGATGAGTTAATGGCACAAATAACTACATATGGGTATGATCTTGTGGCCATTACAGAAACATGACTGCAGGGCGACAATGCCTGGGAATTAAACATACCAGGTTATTTAACGATCAGGAAGGACAGGCAGGAAGGAAGGGGTGGTGGGGTGGCTATGTTAATAAAGGAAGGAATCACTAATACAGAGAAATGATATTGGGTCAAAAGATCATGATAATGAAACAGTTTGGGTGGAGATAAGGAATAAATAGGGGGGGAAAAAAACACTAGTGGGCGTAGTCTATAGGCCTCCGAACAGTTGCAACTCTGTTGGACGGAGTATCAATCGGGAAATAGTTGAGGCTTGTAATAAGAGAACATCTTTAATTATGGGGGATTTTAACTATCATATTAATTGGACAAATCAAATTGGGCAGGGCTGCCTTGAAGATGAGTTCATTGAGTGTATTAGGGATGGGTTTCTTGAGCAGTATGTAACTGAACCGACCAGGGGGGCAAGCAACCTTAGATCTGGTCCTGTGTAACGAGACAGGATTAATTAAAAATGTCCTAGTAAAGGATCCCCTTGGAATGAGTGACCATAACATGGTTGAATTCCATATTCAATTAGAGGGTGAGAAGGTTGGATCTCAAACAAGCGTGCTAAGCTTGAATAAAGGAGACTATGAAGGTACGCGAGCAGAATTGAGTAGAGTGGATTGGGAAAATAGATTAAAGGGTAAGACGATACATGATCAGTGGTGTACATTTAAGGAGTTATTTTACAACTTCCAAAAAATATATATTCCACTGAGAAGAAAAGGGTGTAAAAGAAAAGACAGACAGTCATCCGTGGCTAAGTAAAGAAATTAAGGATAATATTCGACTAAAAACAAGGGCTGATAAGGTAGCCAAATCTAGTGGGAGGATAGAGGATTGGGAAAACTTTAAAAGACAGCAAAAAATAACAAAGATTGATTAAGGGAAGATAGATTATGAAAGTAAATTAGCAAAAAATGTAAAAACAGATAGTAAGAGTTTTTATAGTTATATAAAAAGAAAAAGGGTGGCTAAAGTAAATGTTGGTCCCTTGGAGGATGAGACCGGGAAATTAATGGTGGGAAATATGGAGATGGCAAATACAATGAATGAATATTTTGTATCAGTCTTTACAGTAGAGGACACTAAGAATATCCCAACACTGGACAAACAGGGGGCTATAGGGGGGGAGGAGCTAAACACGATCAAAATCACTAAGGAAGTGGTACTCGGTAAAATAATGGGACTCAAGGCGGATAAATCACCTGGACCTGATGGCTTACATCCTAGGGTCTTGAGGGAAGTGGCGGTAGGGATTGTGGATGCATTGGTAATCATTTTCCGGCAGACTGGAAAACTGCTAATGTAACACCCTTATTTAAAAAGGGCAGTAGACAGAAGGCTGGAAACTATAGACCGGTTAGCCTAACATCTGTGGTAGGTAAAATTTTGGAGTCCATTATTAAGGAGACAGTAACGGGACATTTGGATAATCATAATTTAATAGGACACAGTCAGCATGGTTTTATGAAGGGGAAGTCATGTTTGACAAATTTGCTGGAGTTCTTTAAGGAAGTAAAACACAGGGTGGATAAAGGGGAACCAGTGGATGTGGTGTATTTAGACTTCCAAAAGGCATTTGACAAGGTGCCACACAAGATTATTGCTTAAGATAAAAAATCACGGGATGGGGGTAATATTCTGGCATGGATAGAGGATTGGCTATCTAACAGAAAGCAGAGAGTTGGGATAAATGGTTCATTCTCAGACTGGCAATCAGTAACTAGTGGTGTTCCGCAGGGGTCAGTGCTGGGTCCCCAACTCTTTACAATCTATATTAACGATTTGGAGGAGGGGACCGAGTGTAACATATCAAAGTTTGCAGATGATACTAAGATGGGAGGGAAAGTAGTGAGTGAGGAGGACATAATAAATCTGCAAGGGGACATAGACAGGCTAAGTAAGTGGGCAGAGATTTGGCAGATGGAATACAATACTGGAAAGTGTGAGGTTATGCACTTTGGCAGGAAAAATAGTAGAGCAAGTTATTATCTAAATGGCAAGAAACTGGAGAGTACTGAAGTACAAAGGGATCTGGAGGTCCTGGTGCACGAAACTCAAAAGGTTAGTATGCAGGTGCAGCAAGTGATTAAGGCGGCCAATGGAATGTTGGCTTTCATTGCTAAGGGGATAGAATATAAAAATAGGGAGGTATTGCTTTAGTTGTACAAGGTATTGGTGAGACCGCACCTGGAATACTGCATACAGTTTTGGTGTCCATACTTAAGAAAAGACATACTTGCTCTCGAGTCAGTACAAAGAAGGTTCACTCGGTTAATCCTGGGGATGAGGGGATGGACATATGAGGAGAGGCTGGGTAGATTGGGACTCTACTCATTGGAGTTCAGAAGAATGAGAGGCGATCTTATTGAAACATATAAGATTGTGAAGGGGTTGGATCGGGTGGATGCGGGGAGGATGTTCCTGATGATGGGTGAAACTAGAACTAGGGGGCATAGTCTTAGAATAAGGGGCTGCTCTTTCAAAACTGAGATGAGAAGGAACTACTTCACTCAGAGGGTGGTAGTCCATGGAATATGCTGCCCCCAAAAGCTGTAGAAGCTAAATCATTACATAAATTTAAAACAGAAATAGACAGTTTCCTAGAAGTAAAGGGAATTAAGGGTTACGGGGAGCGGGCAGGAATTTGGACATGAGTCTAGGTTCGGATCGGTCATGGCCCTGTGGGTAGCGTAGCGGGCCCAGGGGCCGTGTAGCCTGATTCTGCTCCTATTTCTTGTGTCCAATTCTGTTAGGTTCAGGAGATGGTTCTGTGATAGTAGATTGGCGGTTAGGATCAGATCAGCCATGATCTTATTGAATGGCGGAGCAGGCTCAAGGGGCCAGTTGGCCTACTCCTGCTCCTATTTTTTATGTTCTTATGTTAAGGTGGAGACGGGCAATATTGTGCAAGTAGAATTAAGCAATCTGGGTGATGGATAGAATGTGGGGTTTCATGCTCAGCTCTGGGTCAAAGAGAATGTCATGGGTTTGCACAGTCTAGTTCATCCTCAGAGGATGGAAGGGTCAGTCAGTGGCCATGGAATGGGGTTTATGGTAGGGGCTGAAAATGGTTTTGGTTTTTCCAGTAATTCAGCAGAAGAAAATTTTGACTTGATGCCAGAAAGACAAGTCTGACAGCACAGATACGTCATGGTAAGTGGTAAATCTGCAAACAGGACCAAAATGAAGGGGCGGGACTGTTTGGATTGACATGCTTAGCAGTGGATTGGGCGGAAACAAAGCATCAGCAGAAAACACTCAAAGTCCAACTAAATCACTGCAACTCCAGGCACGTACTACAAATTGATCCCAAATCTCCAAGAATCCGCCTCATCAAGAAAACATTTCAGAGCTTACAGTACCCTATGAGTAGTAAGCATCTTACTCAATAAGCATGGAATTGTTTAGTATTATGAGTTGCTTCCATTATCAATTCCTAATCTGTGCTGAGTTAACTTATCTCAGCCAAGTTTGTAATAGAGGTAAGCATGGAAGGGAAGGAAATAGACAACATGAAACCATGGGTTACTTCTACTGAGCACTATCCTCTGAATACACGCCTGTGTGGACATTAGGTGAGAACAGACATGGGATTGGTTAGAATAACCCCAAGCAGTCAAATACTCACATGGCTCACACATGAAGAATGGCCATTTGGTGAGAACAACTGACACCTGTGGAACCATCTTTCAGCATTAGTCAGCATAACCATCACAGCTGACATGAGGTATTGACTCAGTGGCTACAGGTAGAAGAAAACAGAGATACACAATCATTTAAAACAGAATGAAAACCAACCAGTATTGCACATTTGTCTGTACTTCTGCAACTATGTGAATAATCAAATTCTGCATCTCCAATAGCATCAACTTGGGGAAAAAATGGCTACAGAATTAAAAGTCTTGCATAGAGAACCCACCACGAATATGTAGCATGAAAAATTATCCATCGCACTTTTCTGGTTGTAAATGACCACTAACTGTTTAATAAACTATACTGATTAATCAAATATCTGGCAGCTAGGAAAATCAACTGCTACTGATCATGAGCAAAAAACCCAAATAATCACATCTTTTTTTCAAAAGCTACCAATCCGGAACCAGCAACTGCCACAAAACACATTATTTTTTCAAAAAGCTTTTGGCCACTATTTTCCTACCTCACTTAGGTCAATGTGCACAACAATTTGCATTTATATAGCGCCTTTAAAGTAGTAGAACCTTCCAAGGCGCTTCACAGGAGCGTTAGCAAATAAAATTTAACAGAGCCACATAAGGGAGATATTAGGACAGATGAGAGGTGGGTTTTAAGGAGTCTTAAGAGAGAGAGGTGGAGAGGTTTAGGGAGGGAATTCCAGAGCCTAGGACCCAAGCAGCCGAAGGCACAGCCACCAATGGTGGAGTGATTAAAATCGGGAATGTGCAGGAGGTCAGAATTGGGGAGCACAGTGATCTCAGACAGCTGTAGGAGGTTAGAGATCCTCGGGGGACTCCAGAGGAAACGGTGTGGGAGCAGGAAGAGAAGCCATTGCAGGTGGTTCTCTGGCTACGAATGGATAGGTAAGAATGGAATCCGGCGAGGGCAGTACCACCCAGCTGGACGACAGAGGAGAGGAAAGGTGTTGGATGAGGATGGTGTGGTCAACCTTGCCAAAGACTGCAGACAGGTTGAGAAAGATGAGGAGGGATAGTTTACCACAGTCACATAGGATGTAATTTATGACTTTGATAAGGGCCGTTTCAGTGCTGTAGCAATTGGAGGGGTTCAAACATGGAGTTGCAGAAAAGATGGGCACGGATTTGGGAAGCAACAACACATTCAAGGACTTGAGGGGAAAGGGAGGTTGGAGTCAGGGCAGCAGTTCACAAGGACAGAGGTCAAGGGTGTTTTTTGTTTGGCGGGGGGGGGGGGGGTGAGGGGTGATGACAGCAGATTTGAAGGGGAGGGGGATGGTACCCAAGGAGAAGGAACCGTTAACAATATCAGCTAACATGAAGGCCAGGAAAAGAAGTTGGGCGGTTTAGTGAGAATAGGGTCCAGGGAGCAGGAGGTGGGTCTCCTGAACAAGATGAGCTTGGCGAAGACCTGATGCGAGATAGGAGAGAAACTAGAGAAAGATGCAAGTTCAGGACTGGGGGGTGGGGCCTTAGGGGAAGCTCAACTTGATGGGCTAGAGGAAGGGAGGGAAGCAGCAGAGGCAGCTGAATGGATGGTCCCAATCTTAGTGACAAGTCCATGAGTTCCTCGCTCTTGGTGGAGGTGCGAAGGACATGAAGATACTTTATTCTTTTACAATTTTTTTGGGAGATGGGAAATTAACAAACTTATTCACAAATTTTGTCACTTAATGTTGTAAATGTATGCAAGTTTCCCCACCCAGGCTTTCCCTCTTTTTAGGTCCTAGGGTTTAAGGTGCTCTTCATGCCTAGAGTTGAAAACTTCATCTGAACCGTGGGTGCTGGGGATTTCCATCTCCTGTTGATAAATTGTAGGAGAGAGGGGAACAATTGTGGAAGTTCTAGTTTTCATCCTGCTCTGTTGAAATCTTGGGATATACTCTTTACATCCAAGAAAAATTTGTAAATATTCAGTTTTCATATTTAATAACAGCAGTAGTTTAATTGAACAAGGAAAATAAACCATATCAAAATGTGAAGGACAACAGCAACAAATTAAGTTCAGCTTTTTCAATGCCAAAATTTTAGGTAAGGGCAAAGTACTCCCGTGGGAATAGATACATTTTGGACAATTGCAACAGCTCACCCACAGAATAAAGCATACATTGCAATAAACTGGAAAACAATGTTGCAATCACAATAAAAATGTTATCCCACCAATTTTCTTCCTTCCTGTCACACAATTCTTGCTGGGGTACGGTTCCATACGTTCAGGTCAACCTTCACTACCTCATCCAAGTTGCCATTTTCTATCTGTGAGCCTAGAAAGTGAGTTATCAAGCAGGCTATTAAATTCAGGGTACTTCACAGCATCCACATACCCCATGTAATTTCAGCAGGGATCAGTCAATAGCAATCAGGGATAAAGATTCTTGCTAATTTAACCCTCCTTCACCCAAATCTACTGAGATCAACTGCAGCACCACTGCTGAGAGTGGCTAACTCAAAAGACTAGAATCGATCTGTGGTCTGTGCTATGGGTCAAGCCACTGAGGAGCCTCAAATATTAAGCTTATAGCCAGTGGTCTACCAATGTTACACATTTTCCCCACCTGGGGTGCTTTCCTAGAACTATTAGCATTTAAAGCAATAATGTTGTGGACATAAGCCTTGAAGCACATCATGTGCCACCTGGGAGAATGGTTAACTCAAAAGTAAATCGACTATTTTGGCATTTTACTAATATTCCAGTTTAATAAGTGCAGATTGTCTTGGACTAAATCAACAATGTAACCACCTTAGAAGACATAGGTGTGAAAAGAACAGACAGCAGTGAAAGCAAAGCTAGAAACGCAAGAATGCTTTGACACAAAAATCAAGACTAACAACTATGGAATACAAGAATAGATTATATGAGTCAGTTTCCAACTTCACAAGCTTATAGGAAATAGATTATCAAATGGATGACAATTTAAAACAAAAAATGGAATAAGAAAAATTTAAATTACAACACAGAAGCCTAGAAATGCTGAAAAACACATGGGGCTTGTATACAATCAAAGCAGTTTCAACTAGTCTGAGGGAGAGGAATTCCCCAGAGTTGAAGTAGGCCAAGTGTAAAATTCCTTTAAAGCTCTCCATCGTGTGAAGACACCATTCCTAGCTGACCTCCTATGACAAAGATTGTGCTTTGTTGTAACTGTTTCTCTCCTTGTGTTTCATACAATCCCTCCTCCCACTCTCCCTCTCAGTGTTTGGCTTTTGTACATTTGTTATTGTTTCTCCATCTCTGTCACACTTGTTCCTCAGTTAGTGCAAATCTCTCCTGTTGAAAGCAAAGCATTTTGCGAAAAAAACAAAGTTCTAAAAGATAACAGAAAATGCTGGAAACATTCGGCAGGTCAAGCGGTGTTTGGAGAGAGGAAGGCAAGTTTAACATTTCAGGTTGATGAGCTTTCATCAGAATCCTTCCTGTAAATAAATCTACTAGCTTCAACGTGAACATAACATAGGAGTAGGCCAATTAGCCCATCAAGCCTGTTCACCATTCAATGAAATCATAGCTGATCTGTGACTCAACTCCATACACCCGCCTTTGGCCCATATCCCTTAATACCTTGGGTTAACAAAAATCTATCAATCTCCGATTTAAAATTAACAATTGATCTAGCATCAATTGCCATTTGTCGAAGAGAGTTCCAAACTTCTACCACCCTTTGCATGTAGAAGTGTTTCCTAATTTCACTCCTGAATGGTCTGGCTCTAATTTTTAGACTATGCCCCCTAGTCCTAGAATCCCCAACCAGCGGAAATAGTTTCTTTCTATCTCCCCCATCAGTTCCCCTTAATATCTTGAGTTATACCTTTCAGGAAAGGATAAGCTGGGGAGCAAAAAACTGCAAAACACCTGGGTTTTTGATTACATAGAATATACAGCATAGAAACAGGCCATTCAACACAACCAGTCCATGCTGGCGTTTAAGCTCCACTCGAGCCTCTGCCCATCCTTACTCATCTAACAATCAGCATAACCATCTATTCCCTTCTCCCTCACATGCTTATCTAGCCTCCCCTTAAATGCATCTATACTATTTGCCTCAACCACTCCGTGATAGCGAGTGCCACATTCTTACCGCTCTCTGGGTTAAGAAGTTTCTTCTAAATTCTCTTTGATTTCTTGGTGACTATCTTACATTGATGACCTCTAGTTTTGCTCTTCCCCACAAGTGGAAACACTTTCTCTGTGCCTACTTGTGCTTGCTTTTTTTTTTAATGGCCTTATCTGCATTGTAACTTTGTGATTTGTACTCCCTGATCCCATTGCTCCTCTACCTCATTTAGGTTCTTATGTTCCAAGTAATATGCAACCTCATTTTTCTTACCAAAATACCTCTCTTATCTATGTTGAAATTCATTTCCTAATTATATACCCATTCTGCAAGTTTGTTAATGTCTTCTCAATTTGTTGATTCTTGATCACCATCCAGTGACTCCTGCTGGAAGTCAGCTTGTGTTGATCGTATTAGGCTCAGCTAAAGGTCAAGCTGTTGCAAACACTCACTGTCCAGACTCACATTTAGAACTGCTTTTACTATCAGATTATGCTGCTGGTTCTTACGCAGCCAACGACAATGCTGGATTTGCTAAAACCAGCCACCAGGAACAACTGGCAAAAAAAAAGGTCTTGCTGGAATCCGACCTTAGTTAGCTGTGATGCGGAGATGCCGGTATTGGACTGGGGTGGACAAAAAAGTGAGAAGTCGCACAACACCAGGTTATAGTCCAACAGCTTTATTTGAAATCACAAGCTTTCAGAGTGCTGCTCCTTCATCAGGTGAAGTCACCCGACGAAGGAGCAGCGCTCCGAAAGCTTGTGATTTCAAATAAAGCTGTTGGACTATAACCTGGTGTTGTGCGACTTCTCACTTAGTTAGCTGGGGTGGCTGCTGGCTGAGCGCACAAGAAACTGGCAGCTCTAGAACAAGTCGCACACAGTAATAAAAGCAGTTAGGGAAGGAAGGAAAATTAGCAAGTTACATTTACGCACCGCCTTGGCATCCTCAATATGTCCCAAAGCGCTTTGCAACCTATGAACTACTTTTAAAGTGTAATCACTGTTATTTGGCAAATGCAGCAGCCAATTTGCACACAGCACGGTCCACAAACAGTAATGAGATTTTAGTGGTGTTGATTATAACAACTCACTTGTACAGCACCTTGAGCTAGAAAAATGTCCCAAAGCACTACAGAGGTATAATCAAAAAAAGACAAAGCTAAAAGGAGGAGTTATTATGAGGGGTAACCAAAGCTTAGTCAAATAGGTGGATTTTAAGGAGGGTCTTAAAGAAGCAAGGGAGGTGAAGAGGCAGAGGGATTTAGGAAGGGAATTCCAGGGAGTGTGGGGCCTACGGAGCTCAAGACATTGCTGCAAATGCTGGGGCAAAGGGAGGGGCAATGCACAAGAGCCGAAGTCAGAGTAATGGCGAGTTCAGGGAGAGATTATAGTACTCGAAGATTACAGAGATAGAGAGGGATAGGGCTAAACAGATTTCAACACGAGAGCTAGTGTAGGTCTGCAAGGATAGGGATGATGGGTGAGCTGCTTTCTTGTTCTTTTTCGTCTCGTTACTTTAAACACCAGATTACACAGACACTCAGTTGTAGCAATGCAGGATCAGTCTTTATTGAAACTCCATACTATTCACAACCAGTATGGGCTCTGAGACATACTTCATGATTCCAGTATAAGCTCATAGGTCTTTTCATACTTCACAAAACCAGTAGGAGCGCTCAGGTCTTTCCATACACCATTCCAATATGAGAGCGAACTGCTGAGACACACACTTCATGATTCCAGTGTGAGCTCGAGACATCATACTTTCACAATTCCAGTATGAGCTACTAAACAGCTGTTCCCTTACATTTCTTATACCATTCTTAACTTTGATCACTACATTTCATGCATACTACCGATAAATCATCGTACATCAAAGATACATACAAATGACAACAGAATAACATAAACCCAACAAACATGCACTTCCATAAACACAAGCGACCTGATTGCCGTCATAAACGTCCCATTCATTTTATTATCATAAACACCAGTGACCTGATTCCCGACCTGAGAGGAACGCAGATCAGCCTTCTGATCTGTGGAAATACATTTTCCTTAAAATCCCCTTATACAATTTACAACCCATGCTCAGCAGAAAGCGGTTTTAACTTTTAACTTATCGTGTGCTGGTCTCAGACTGCCCAAAAAGAACTCGGGTAATGTGGACTTTCGCTCCCACAAGCTAGACTTGGTGCAAGATAGGATATGAGCAACAGAGTTTTGAATGAGCTGAACTTTAGAGAGTGAAGGATGGGAGGACAACCAGTGTATTTATTATGAGTACTTGAGTTTTGATGTGATAAAGGCCGAGAGAAGGGTTTCAATGGCAGATAGACTGAGGCAGGGGGAAAGTCAGCAATGTTAGAGGTGCGAGGAGGCAGTCTCTGTGATGGAAAGGATATTGGGTCAGAAACTAATCTCTGGATCAAATAGAATGCCGAGGTTACAAACAGTTTGGTTCAGCCTGAGACAATGACTGGAAAGGGCAATGGAGTCGGTTTCAAGGATACGGAGTTTGTGGCAGGGGCCAAAGATGATGACTTTGGTCTTTCCAATGTTTAACTGGAGAAAATTGCTGCTCATCCAAGATTGGCTGTTGGACAAGCAATCCAACAGCAGAGGCAGTAGTGGGGTTGAGAGAGATGGAGCTGGGTGTCGTTAGCGTACTAGTGGAAACTAACCCAAAGTCTGCGGATAACGTTGCCAATGGGAAGCATGCAGATGAGAAAGCGGAGGGAGCAGAGTATCCTTGGGAGAGTCCCAAGATGATGGCATGGTGGTGGGAAGAGAAGTCAATTAAAGAAAATAGAGTTCTACCAGTGCCTATGGAACTGTACACCAATGAGTCAATACATTAGGGTAGGTGGGTGTTAAAGGGAAAAACTGAAGGAAAGTTTAAGTGTGTCTCAAAAGTATTACCTTTTTTCCTAAAGATATTGGCCCAAAAATTAGTGCCTCTACGCGAGAGTACGCACTGTGTACTCGCGTATTGTGTCTCCAATTGCCGGTTTTCTGCATGCACTGCGCATGCGCTGAAAACCGGCACTTGGTGATTTCAAAAGGGGGCAGTTCCTAGGTGAACCGCGTGCGCGCTACAGGCTGTGCGCACGCAGTGCACTTAGTGCTTTGAACGCGCAGGTAAGCATGGAAGATTTTGCACATAAAGAAAGGAGGCGTAAGACCCTCTTAAGGTAAATAGTTAATTAAGTATTCTTTTGAATTTTTTTCAACAGGTATATCTTTTTTAGAGACTTTAAAGAAAGGTAAGTTTATTTTTATAACTTTTTTAAAGATTTTAAATTTTTTCAAAGATTTTTAATTTTTTCAAAAATTTAATTTTTCCAAAAATTTAATTTTTTGTTTAAAGTGGTTAATTTATTTAACTATACTTATTTTATTAATGTGATGGTTTTTTTTTAATTTAATTGAGGTTTAGCTGTTCTTTTTGGGGGGTATAGATTCATAGCTTTCACAGCACTTGATTGTGAAAACTATGAATGAAAGATGGTGTGCTGCCATTGGCTCTAACTGAATCACGTGATCCCACAGCTCGCACGAATTAACTGCGCCTGTGGGATACGCAAGCACTGCACAGCTGCAGTCTAGAACATCAAGTTCGTGCGAGTTGGGAAATGAAAAAGCCGGCGCTCAGTGAGAGATCGCGGGGAAGCCTTACCCTCTCACGAAGGCTCCCTCACTAATTTTTGGGCCATTAGGTGAAAATATTGCACTGACGAGTGATAATTCTCCAAAGAGAGCGCATTAATTTAAAACCTGAAAATGTTCCATGGAAAAAAAACAAGTTCTCTTTTTGTTGTTACAATATTTTGTACTATAGTACTTGTACAGCTATTCACACACCAGCTCAATAAAGCATCTCCTTTTCTCCAATCTCCCTTCCAACCCTGTTCACGGTAAAACAATTAGCAGCAAAATAGGCAGCGACATCAAAGCGTAAACAATGCTGCAGCACCTGTAATGGAATCCTACATCACAGCCACATGACCCAAGTATCAAAACAGCAGAGGAATCTTCAATGCTTATCAACTACCCAAGGAATCAGCTTATATAACCATGAAACCAGCTCAATTTCTTGGAGTCATGTGTCGTTATCTATTTAGTCAGGTTTCAGAACCTTTTATATAGTTATCTTCCTTCACACTTACGCCACTATATCGTAAGTTTTTCACCTTGGCAATAATTACTAGTATTTATTCTTGTTCTGGTGTCTTTACCAAGTCCATATTCTGCATTTCACAGTTCCCTCAGATTCTAAAAATATCATTGAATAGAGGTGTTAAGGTGTGCCATGACATCTACACCTGAAGAAACTTTCAGGTGACATCAAGAGGCATGATCACCATATGGGATCATTTTACCTATAAAGACTTTTTCTATTTGTACTCTCTATTCCAATGTAGGTTCCCGAGATCACAAGAATTAACCCTTGTGGAATTCTACATCTAGTAACAGGCTTGTTCAAAAATCAATTTCAGTTTCTTTTCAAATGGAATTTACATAAAATCTTCAAAAAGAATTTTTGAAATGTTGGGACCAATTATTTTGAAAATAATAATGTTCACGTTAAAGTGTTATTAGACACAAATAAAATTTGGTCGACACCAATGAACCGAATAAAATACTGAAACAAATGCAAAATACTGCGGATGCTGGAAATCTGAAATAAAAACAGAAAATGCTGTGAACACTCGGCAGGTCAGACAACATCTGTAGAGAGAGAAACAAAATTAACTTTTCAGGTTGACCTGAAACGTTAATGGTTTCTCTCTCCACAGATGCTGCCTGACCTGCTGAGTGTTGCCAGCATTTTCTGTTTTTATTTCAAATAAAATACTCTTATCTTTGCTGCGATATTTGTGTTCTAAAATACACAGCAACAACTGAGTGTCATAACCAAGATAATTTGGGAACTCAAGCCAAATCAAGAAAGTTATGAAGCCAGGCAAGGATCAATTTTCAAAGTCTGCGATAGTTTTGGGGGAAGTGGGAGGAAAAAGTGAGCATTTTGCAGCATCCAAATGCCATGTATATTTCAACCAGTTAAAAATGATTAAAGAAATGGTCATTTTCAGCTCATCTTAAAAAGGAGCAACTTTACCCAATTTGTCAATTTCTATTACCAGAGAAGCCAGTATTATAGGTCACAACTTCAAGCAGCTTGTGACCTTCAAACCTAGTTTGCTGGTGGTGGTCATGGTGGGGTAGGAGGGTAATGCATGCTGGTACAACTTTAAGAGTCAGACTGAAATATTAATTTCATAGTAAAAAATTTCCAAAAGCAGTTAACTTGTCATACTTTAGCACAACCAATGTGGTACATAAATGGAGTACAACCAGTAGTCGAATAGATCATCTAAGAAATACAGTAACCCACATTACATCCAAAGCAGTTGATAATTTGAATAAATTAGTTTTCCCCCTTGAAGGAGGCAAACTCAGTCAAACACAAACAGTTAACATGATGGCCAATGGGTTAAAAAAACACTTGCAAAATGTTATGAAAAGAATGAACAAGAATTTTATTTTCTCTTATATTCTGATGTTGGGTCAGGCTTGCCCGGAGTAACCTTAACCACTACTGGCTAATGCAAATTGGGCTAAATGTTAATCTGAAGTACAATGTATTTTTCTTGGTAATAATTAAAACAATTAAACAGTTTTACAAATTTAGTGTATTTGTTGTAACTTTTGAAAGACATTATTGATTTTTCTCTCCAAATACTCAATATATATGCTACACACACACACAAATAACAATTTGCATTTATATTGCCCCTTTAACATAGAAAACGTTCCAAGACACTTCAGAGGCATAAGAAAAAAAAGGATGCTGAACCAAAAGAGGAGAGATTGAGGAGCGACCAAAAGTTTGGCCAAAAAGCTAGGTTTTAATGAGAGTCTTAAGAGGAGAAGGAGGTGGAGAGACATGGCTGGCAAAGGTGGGGCATAGGGAGGAGGTAATGCAAAAAGGGCCAAAGTCAGAGGAACAGAAAGTTCAGAGGTGGGGTTTATAGCCCTGGAGACGGTTAGAAGTAGGAAGGGGGCAAGGCCATTAAGAGGTTTAAACACAAGGATTTTCTCTTCTAAAACTCAGGCAATAGAGCCAATTGTAACACCTTTACTATAAAAGATCAGCTAACTTCATACAGAGCAGAAATCAAACCTAGGATCTCATCTATATGGCTGGTTATGTACTGCAATTACAACTGACTCACTGGGAAACCCCAATTCACTATTAAAAGGAGGAAATGAAGTCTAGGAGCACTCTTTCCTCTAGGTCACTAGAGCAGCATCAATTACAGGGAACATTCCAATGCAAATGGCAACCGTATAACTTCAAACCAACCTGAAGGCCAATTAGCTCATCCTGCAAACGTGGCAACTCAATTCAGTTGACGACTCTCAGGCCAGTTGGAAATTTGGCTTCCCACTGTTAGCAAGGAAGCCGCTCCAAAACGGGGTCACTTCCTGTAATGAACATCACCGGAGCAGCCCAACATCCATAATGAATATTTTGAATGAAAAGTACCCCCTTAGACGTTTCTCATCTTGCAAACCCACTCATGCAGATCAATAGCTAACGTCACATTTCTGATGTCAAATTAACTTCTCAGATCCAGCCATTGCTATTAAAGTAATATTTAACAAAAATAAAATTTATTTTTTAAATATATCCCTTCTAGACTTATTCTGCACTCCCTACATAGAGGTAAATTTTCAAGCCAGTTCATTAACACAAAAATAAGAGAATGATGAAATGGCAGAAGTTTAGCAGCAGATACCTGGACACATCCCTTAGAAATAATAAAAAATACAACAAATATTTCAGAGTATCTGTTTCATGTAGGGTAAATAGGTGCTAGATAAAATAAAACAATGCACACAAATATAAAATGTAAATTTTCAAGTTGAACAGGACAGTTCATGGAGCACCAATAAGCTTATTAAATTCTCAATCCAAGTTAGCCCACTTTTGATAATGCTTGGAAATGAATAGTAACATTTGTGACAAACTGAACTACTTTGTTCTGCAAATAACAACGGCCATCTAAAACCAGAGGTTGAATTCCCCAGGGAGGGATCACATTGCAACTAAAACAAGACCAGGTTGAGACTACTGGGGAAACCGCCAGAGGTTCTCAGAAACAAAGATACACAGTCTAACGGTGAATTATGCTGCAACTTTATCGTTGCAAAACGACATTCATATCAGTGCAAAACTGATAAAAGTTGCAGATCTCCAAACGGAAGAGGTAGGTAAAGGGGATAAGGGAATGGAGTTCCTACAATGTGTACAGGACTCCTTTCTAATCCATTATGTAAAAAGCCCAAGGGAGGATTCGCTATTGGATCTGGTAATGGGGAATTAACCAGAGCAGATAAGAGAAGTAAAAGTAGGGAAGCATCTAGACAATAGTGACCATAATATAATACACTTTAAGATGATAATTGAGAAGGACATAAGTATGACAAAAACCAGGGCAATAGATTGGAGAAAAGCTGATTTTGAGGGGCTGAGAATAGAACTTGGGAAAAAAAAATGGGCAACAATATTGGCAAACAACGATGTAGAACAGCAATGGGAATCATTTAAAACAGTGTTCAACTGAGTGCAGGAACAATATATTCTGCTAAGAGGAAAGAACAAACAAAACACTCATGAGACTCCATGGATGAATAAAGCCATAAGGGAACAATTGCAGGTAAGGAAAGAGGCATACATTAAGTACATGGACAGCAGGGGAGTGTATGATAAGGGAGAATACGAAGAGATTAGGAGAGAAGTCAAAAAAACAATTAGGAAGGCAAAGAGGAACTATGAAATTAAATTACCAAGGAACATAAAACAAAATAGTAAAACATTTTACAGGCACATCAATAAAAAAAGGTTGGGATGGGAATAGGGCCATTAAGGGATAGACAGGATAATACCACAGGTAACGATAGAGAGATGGCAGAAATATTAAATAATTATTTTGCTTCAGTATTTACCAGGGAGATAGAACAGATGGACACAACATTGGATGATGAGATTAGTAATGAGATAAGTGCATTTAAAATAAAGAGGGCCTATATTAAATAAACTAATCAAACTCAAAGAGGATAAAATCCCTGGTCCAGATGGATTGCATCCACACATTTTAAAAGAATCTAGGGAAGAGATAGCAGAGGCATTACTACACATATTTAATAATTCGTTAGAAAAAGGTGTAGTGTAAGAGTACTGGCGGATAGCTAACATAATACCTATTTATATATAAAAAGGGGGATAGAACACGTCCAGGGAATTATAGACCAGTCAGCTTAACATCGGTGGTAGGAAAAATAATGGAATCCTTACTAAAGGAGAAAATAGAAAAACATCGAGAAACCAAAAACATAGTAATGAATAGTCACCATGGATTTCAAAAGGGAAAGTCTTGCTTGACCAACCTCATTGAATTTTTTGAAGAGGTAACAAAGAGAGTAGACAAGGGTAATTCAGTAGATGTAATTTATCTAGATTTTCAAAAGGCCTTCGATAAGGTACCCCATAATAGACTGATGAACAAGGTCAGAGAATGCGAAGTCAGGGGACAAGTAGCAGAATAGATTGCTAGCTGGCTTCAAGACAGAAAGCAGAGAGTAGGGGTAAAAGGTAGCTATTCACAGTGGCAGAAGGTGGGTAGCGGTGTTCCACAAGGATCAGTGCTGGGACCACTGTTGGTCACAATTTATATTAACGATTTAGACTTTGGAATCAAAAATACAGGACCAGATTTTCCGACCCCCACGGGTGCATACGAGGTGTGTACGCACTCATAGGGGCCGCACAAGTGCCGGCTTTAGGCATGCGAAGTGCATGCACTAAAACCCCGCACTTGCGATGTCAAGAATTCTCATGACAGATAGCATGCATGCCCGGGAGAAGGGCCTCCGCGGGCAGAGAGTTCCGCTTTCTGCATAACTTCCACCCGCTGAAAACCTTTAAATATCTTACGCCTGGTAAAAGCAGGCGTAAGGCCTGGTTTTACCAGCATAAGAGGTTTTTTTTAAAAATTTAAAATAAAATGTTTTCACTGTTTTATAATTTAAAAATACTTTTTAAAAAAGTTAAGTTTATTTATAGCCCCGTAAAAAACCAATTATTCTTTTCAAAAAATTCAATTTTTGTTTAAAATATTTAATTTAATGTCATTTTAATGAATTTTAAATGTGATTTTAAAAAAACTTTTTACTGTTTAACTGTGTTTTTTTAAGTGATCCCCATTCATACTTTTGACAGATCTGTGCGTAGAGAACGGTCAAAAGTGTGAGGGGGAATTCCCTTCTTTGATTGGCTCCCCATGGGCCACGTTATCCCAGGGACGCTTGTGAACCGTATGCGCCCCGGGATACCTGGGCCTCTGCGCATTTCGTAGAGCAGAGGCCCAGGATCGCAAGCCTCGGGACCTACGGAGCCAGCAGGTAAGTTCGTAGATTTTTTCCGCGCGGAGGCATCCGCCGCACAAAGCCTCCAATCAGAAATTCAGGCCCAATATTTCAAAATTTGCGGATGACACCAAATTGGGGGGGATAGTCAATACTGAGGAGGACCGCAACAAATTACAGGAGGACCTTAATAAACTTGCAGAATGGGCATATAATTGGTAAATGAAGTTCAACACAGATAAATATGAGGTATTACATTTTGGTAGGAAGAATAGGGAGGTCACTTATTACTTGGAGGGTGAGAGTCTAGGTGGGGTAGAGGAACAAAGGGATCTCGGAGTACAAATACATAAATCACTAAAAAGGTGTGCCACAGATGATCAAGGCCATAAAAAAAGCAAACCAAGCACTAGGGTTTATTTCTAGAAGTATAGAATTGAAAACTAAGGAAGTTATGCTAAACCTGTATCGAACCTTGGTTAGACCACACTTAGAGTACTGCGTACAGTTCTGTTCGCCATATTATAAAAAGGATATAGAGGCATTGGAGAGGGTGCAGAGAATATTTACAAGGATGATACCAGAAATGAGGGTATACATATCAGGAAAGGATGAACAGGCTGGGTCTCTTTACTCTTGAAAAAAGGCTGAGGGGTGACCTAATAGAGATCTTTAAAATTATGAAAGGTTTTGACAGAGTGGATAGAGAGAGAATGTTTTCAACTTGTGGGGAAGTGCATAACTAGAGGCCATCAATAAAAGATAATCACCAAGAAATCCAATAGGGAATTCAGAAGAAACTTCTTTACCCAGAGAGTGGTGAGAATGTGGAACTCGCTACCACAGGGAGTGGTTGAAGCGAATAGTATGGATGCATTTAAGGGGAGGCTAGACAAGCATATGAGGGAGAATGGAATAGAGGGTTATGCTGATAGATTTAGATGAGGAAAGACGGGAGGAGGCTCGAGTGGAGCATAAACGCCGGCATGGACTGGTTGGGCCGAATGGCCTGTTTCTGTGCAATCCTATGGACGGAGTGTTGACATTTCCGCCTCCACTCAGTACATTTAAATTTTCATGGGCAAGAGTGCATCCTTGTTCATAACTGTAAACATGCATGTGAAGTTTTCGCTCCTGGATTTGTCAATCCCAAATTGGAAACAGGCATTATCATCAAGGTACTGCTGACAGCAAATGAATAATGTGGCTACCGATCTGCAATCAGTAGCTACAACAGAGTAGCAGCACCTTGACTTGCTTCTGAAGGAAAATTACAAAACTCATTTAACAGATAAAAAATAAGAGACACAGCCTACAAGACATACTGGCAGCAAAGTGCTGATCCCGAGACAATGGTTTTCTTCCACCACTATATGGTTTTAGTCCGTTGTTGAATCAAAAAATACGAAACTAAGTTTTTGCAGGTTTTTTTGGGTACCGTTACAAAAATAGATAGTATATCTATTTCCTGCTCATAGTCATCCAAGACAATTGTTTTGTTAACCTCTATAATTTAAATAAATGCTATTTCTTCCCTACATTTTACAAAATACATTTTCTGTTGATCTTATGGCTCAGTGGTAGCATTCTCACCCAAGTCAGGTGGTCATGGGTTCAAGTCCTACTCCAGAGACTTGGGCAATCTAGTCTGCAACTTGAATACAGTACTGAGGAGTTCCGCACTGTTGGAGGTGCTATCTTTCAGAAGAGATGTTAAACCGAGGCCCCATCTGCCCTCTTAGGTGGATGTAAAAAATCCCATGGCACCATTTGTAGAAGAGCAGTGGAGTTCTCCCAGTGTAACATTTATCCCTCAATCAACTCCACCAATAACAGAGCATCTGGTCATTTAACTCATTGCTGTTTGTCAGACCTTGCTGTACACAGATTGGCTGCCAAGTTTCCCTATTACAACAGTGACAACACTTCAAAAAAAAAATTCATGGGCTGTGAAGCACTTTGAGACATTCCACATCAGGCACTATATAAATGCAAGTGTGTTCATTATTTCTTTATACCATACTGTTTTAAGTAGATATGTTATTATTTCGTGATGTCCTCTTCCCTTCCTTACACCCAAACATGCAACCTTTCATTCTCCCCTCTGGGGTCCTTTTCCCCAACCCCCATCCAAGCCCTTTACTACTCCTCTGCTTTCCTAATCCTCTGCCTCCTTCCCAGGCTTCAATCCCCTTTAGATAAACCCAATCCTTCCATCTGTGTCTCTCTCAGAATTCTCCAAAGAGCACCAGTCACTGCCTCTTGCGATGTCAATGCAATTGTCCACGATAAGGTTGTGGAAGGCAAGGGTGCCTTGCATCAGCCCCATCTTCACTCCCTCGTTCAAGGGTTGGAAACTTGAGCGTAACCATCACCAGATATCGCTGGACCACATCAAACGCTATGCCAAAACTGCCCACTGCACCAAGATCATCCTGGAGAGCAAGGATAACACCCGGTTTCTTTTCTCCCTCCACTAACAGTCTCCTTAAACCCCCCCTATACTCTGTCCACCCTTAACTGTCGCATCCACCCCTCTTGCCTTCCTTCCCGCACAGCATGCCCGATGAGGGTTAATCTGACCAACCACCTTCCTGTTCTGCTCATCCCACCCGACTCTGCTCGCGGATCATTACTGTCGCTCTCCGCATTTCCTTCCAGAACATCTAGCAATAATTTCCACCAACTGTCGCATCCAAATCACCATGGTGACCCTTCTCACCGAATTGCACGCTGGTCTCTTCCCCTACTTGTCTGGCACCTTCTCCTCCTCAAGCACCTTTCCTTGTTCCACTCCTCTCGCCTCTCCTTCAAAATCCTCGTTCTGTACTACCTCCACCAAACCCCATCCCAGATTTCTGAGAGATATCTACCCTACTTTTCTCCCTCAGCTTCTGCACTGAGTGACTCCCCATTCTCAGTGATTTTAATCTTCATATCAACTCACCATGCCCTCACTTATCTGATTTTACTGCCTTCCTGTCCTCTCGAAACCTCCCTTCATATAAACTCTCCTACCCATATTCACAACAACCCTATCAACCTTGCCAACTCACCTTCATATAAACTCTCCTACCCATATTCACAACAACCCCATCAACCTTGCCAACTCACGTTGCCCTCTATTCCTATGGGCTTGATCACCGACAAGGACATTTCTGACCACTTCCTTGTATCTCTCACCATCCCACATCCCCTACCCCTCCAAACCCTACTTCCATCTGCTTCCACCCAAGGAAAAAAAACTATGCCAAGTCACACAACTGCACTTTCAAAAATGTCCTATCCTTTATCATTCCATTCATCACAATACTACTACAGCTGTCGATCTACTCAACCACCTCATTTATTTCTGCCTTTGATGCCCTTGCCCCCAGTAAAACTTATGTGACCGGTGGACACCACAGGGAATGGAATGTCTAACAGACACTTGTAATAATATGATTTAGTTGTATAAGGATCCTTTGCATTTGTTGAAATGGGACTTTGTTCCTTTATTTTTAAGCATCTTTTAATTTAATTGGACCACGTTAGATTGTATTAGTGGTGCCCTTCAAAAGGGGCACTTGTGGTGGGGACTTCCAACAAGTGACACTGGGGCAACTCATAGTCCAATTAAAATTGGCCCAGTAAAACCTTTATTCTCTCCTAACCTAATCATTCCCCCGGTATCGTCAAGGAGCACAAATCTGAGTGTACTTGCATACAGCTGGTTTAGCCATCCATCACTTGATCTGCCTGGACCACGTCCAAAACTCGACTGCTCATATTCTATCCTGCGCCAAATCCCACTCACACATCACTCCTTTCCTTGCTGACCTACATGAGCACCCAATGCCTCAAATTAAAAATTCTCATCCTGTATTTAAATCCCCCACTGGCCAAGCCCCTCTCTATCTCTAACTTCCTCCAGCCCTACAAACTCTCGCCAGATTTCTCTGACTCGGGACTCTTGTACATCCCCCACCAACTCCACCTCGACCCCCGCCCCACCATTGGCGGCTATGCCTTCAGCAGTTTAGACCCCACTCTAGAATTCCCTCTCTAAACCTTACTCTGCTCCTTAAAACCCATCTCTGTGACCATACTTTTGATCACCACTCCGAATATCTCCTTCTTTGTCTCGACGTCCATTTTAGTCTGATTACGCTTCTGTGAAGAGCCTGGGGACATTTTTCTATGTTAAAGGCGCTATATAAATGCAGGTTGTTGTTGTTGTTGAGTACAAAATGAAATTTTAAAATTAGGTTATTCTATATGTCAGCACTGGTGAGGAAAAAAATTCTCACCCACCAAGATAACCACTTAGAGAAAGTTGCATCATTATGGCTTTCTAAGTGATATGATTTAGGAATTCTCAATGCCAACAATGCATGCAGAATGCCAAAAATATTCTATTCCATGCAGTCTCACCTTGTTTAACATAAAAAGTTCATGCAAATAACATGAGAAAACTGCTGATATGAAGTTGTCAATTTTAATCCAGGAACTGAAGCATGCAATGCCTGAAAAAAAGGCCCAGAATTTGCGATGAGCTGCGAAGCTGGCCCCGAAGTATGTACCGTACAGGATCTCGCAATCCCTGTGCTGAGAACTTCAGATTTTCCGACCTACAACTCAATTCAATTGAACTTAATAGGGATCCCCTTGTGCAACAGGTTGTCTAAGCAGCCAATCAAAAGGCAGAATTCTCACAGGCAGCGAACAAGGAAGTGATTAAGCCCTTAAAATTCTAACTTTTTAAAATAGTTAGAGAACAAAAGAAAGCCTGGGGTTCTCACATGGGGAAAAGGCAAACCTAAAATAGAGATGCACAAACTTAAAAAAAAATTAAAAATTCTTTTGAAAGGTTTCTTAAAAATTTAAATTTTTATTAATATGAACAAATTTCACACTGCACAAAATTAAAATTAGTTTTCCAGGCCCTTAACATTTGTTTAGCAGTCAATATGCTGTTAAAACCCCAGTTACACCTAATCCCTTTGGGTCTAACTTTTAGTGGGGTATTTAATAGCGTACTTAGTGTGGAAGAGCCGAAGTTTGTGTCAGTTTTAATGACTTACAAGATTTCATTCATTGCCGGCTGTGTGCGGGGGGCACAGCGCAGCCAGTTTCGGAGCGGTCAGTGAGAGACCGCAACTTCGGGATTTCTGCATGTGCCTACGCATGCGCCAAATCCCGAGGTTGCAGTCAGTTTCAAAGGCGGAATCCACCCTCATCCCAACTGCAAATTCCAGGCCAGAATATTGTACACTTTCAAAAGGTCTTCAGCTGCAACACTACATTTTGCACTTGATGCAAAGAAAATTACTCAAGTGTGAAATTTTAGTTCACAGCTGTCTTTTCCAATATCCTTCATTAAGTAGAGCCCTAAGCACAACACAAAATGTACTTAAAAACCTAGTTACGTTTATTCACTAAATATGATGTATTTAACTGTCACTATTACACACAGTAATAGTAACCATTTAAGACATTGGGATTAAATGTTTCTGAAGGAATATACTGCATCTACCAGTCCCTCCAGACACCACTTTGAAAAGCACAACCAAATCCGATGAACAACCCTTTGATCCAAGTTCACATAAAATGCAAACTGTTGTGTGTGCAGGAGAGAATTTCAATCATATTGAAGCAGTTTTTTTTATAAAATAAAGGAAAGCCAACATCTAAAAGGAAGTAGTTCCCCCTTTAAAGTCGTGTGATTTCTGCTGATGTTTTCAAATGTTTTGTACGACACTGAGACAACCAACTTAAGTCAATGACACATGCCAGCTAAATTAACGTGATACAATCATTAACCTGGAATGAAAATGAGAAGTCGCACAACACTAAGTTATAGTCCAACAGTTTTATTTGAAATTACGAGCTTTCGGAGCTCTGCTCCTTCGTCAGGTACAGTGAGGGAATGCTTCTACAATCTTATTTCAACAGTACATGTTGAGTTAGCTCCCTCACATGGTCCAGTGCAACTAAGCCAGTTTACAAGATAATTACAATACTGGTGTTAGGGACGGTAATGACCTGACCTACAGAAAGGGGTGGGGGGAGAGAGGCACACACACACACACACACACACACACACACACACACACACACACACACACACACACACACACACACACACACACACACACACACACACACACACACACACACACACACACACACACACACACACACAGATAGAATGATAGACAACTGCATGTATTCATTTTTTGATATTCCTGATAGCTTTGGTATGCTTTATAAAAATAAATTGTATACCACCAAATTTCCCGTGATGTTGCACTTGGTGAGTTGAAGGATATGCTGTTAGGGGTATAGGGATGTTTATGCATGTGGAAGATAATGTCAGAGCCACTGATTTCCAGTCAGTCCAATTTAATTTTTAAGAAATGGTATTCTGGGATTTTTGCCAGTGCTTTGGGATTGAATACCACAACTCTATTCATTATCTTATGATAACCTTATCCCCTTCTCTTGTACCTCTTTCACCCCATCTTTCTCTTTACTTCTCACTTCTCACCTGGTTTATCCTCTTTTGCTTCTTTACTACATCTGTTTCTCATGCCTTCTTTTTCTCTGTTGCGCACACACGCACAAACCTCACCACCTTCCCTTTCACCTCTATTACTCTATTTCCCACTACGTTCCCATAATTCCCATTATGCACGTCTAGTGTCTTCCCCTTCGTCCTTCTCAATCTGTGCCAGTCTTGCAATCTCTTCATCTCATCGAAACGTATAAAATTCTTAGAGGGCTTGACTTAGATGCTGAGAGGCTGTTTCCCTTGGTTGCAGAGTCTAGAACTAGGGGTCATAGTTTCAGGATAAGGGGTCGGCCATTTAGGACTGATGAGGAGAAATTTCTTCACTCAGAGGGTCATGAATCTTTGGAATTCTCTACCCCAGAGGGCTGTGGATACTCAGTCATCGAGTATATTCAAGACTGAGATCAATAGATTCTTGGGCACTAAGGGAATCAAGGGATATGGGGATAGGACGAAAATGTGGAGTTGATATAGAAGTTCAGCCATGATCTTGTTGAATGGTGTAGCAGGCTTGAGGGGTCATAAGGCCTACGCCTACTTATGTTCTTATATTTATCTCAATCTCTATCCATCATCTTCCTCCTTCTTTTGAATCTGTCCTCTTCTGTTTCAGCTTCTCCATCCTCTTTTGCTTCTCCCTCATGAATCCCACTCCATTCCCCTGTCCTTCTCTGCTTCCCTCTCCCCCTTCTGCTCCTCTAATCTCTTTCCCCACCACCAGCTATCAGCTCTCCCTCATCTAGCTTCTCTACCCACTTTTGGCTCCCCTATCTCTCCTCCAACTTTTTTCTCACTACCCTCCCCTTGGCTTCCCTCACACCTCTCTCCTCTTTTGCTTCTCCTTGTCTCTTCTTTGGCTTCTCTGCCTATCCACCCCCTTGAAATTTGCTCATGGGGAGCAGGATAATCCCAAATGGATGGCAGGCAGGTCATCACTGGGAAATTAAGTACTCATAGCAGGAGGTTTTAGCCAGGATCACAGAAAGGCATTTGATCTAGTTCAATAGCAGCCTTGTCAAGTTTTTAAATTTGAGGTATTTCTAAAAAATAAAGTTTTTAACTTCAGGCAGGTAGCTCTTTCGTGAGATGCTCAGTGCCACATACGTTGAAGAAGCAAGTCGGGAGCTGGGAGAACTTTGAAGTATATTGTTATATATAACTTTCAGACGTTACAGGCAGGCATGGCAGGGAAGTGTTACAGGAAGTGGGACATTTACAAGAAAGTGTGCACATTAAAGAAAGCATTGGCTTACTTTTGCATACAAGAGGACTCTTACTAATTTTTAGTTGCACAAACAAGTATATCCCATAAACGTATATTGGTACAAGATGTCAAGGGGCTACAGATATAGGGGGCTAAATTTGGTTGATTTTCGCCTGGGCGTGGCACCGCTAACGCCTCCCGCTAAATTCAGTGGGAAGTTAATGGCGGCGGTAACCGTTAGCGCTGCCAGCGATGACATCATCGCCGTGCGCAGCGCCCCGGCTGTAATATTGGATAGTGACCCGGACTTACCGCCAGACGCTATGTCCACCGTGGTCAGGGGGGCCTCGCTGCAGCTGGGGCGGCGCTAGTTATAGGGGAGGTGGCGGGCAGCCATTTTTGTTGCTGGCCGCCTGCCAGCACCTGCCCCCGTTGCTGTCCCCGGCCCCCGTGAAGCCACCCTGCGGGGTGCCGGCTGCTCTCCGTGAGCCCGGCACCTTGAGTGCCGGGCTCGTTTGTCGGCACTCCCGATCCCTGGTGACCCAGCTGGGCGCCGGGACGCGCTGCGCCAGGCCCCTCCCCAAAGGGGGCGCTAACGAATTTTTACCCCATAGAATACTTCTCCGATACAAAATAGGCTTATATCACCATGGTATGGTCTTGCTATGTCAGGCCAAGTGGTTTCATGATTTTGACTCTTCCATGGAACAAAAGCCATTAATTTGTATTGTTAGCAGAACCACAGAAACCAGAGGGAAGGCATTTTTTTTTTTTTAAATTGGTAGAAGAAAAAAAATCAATCTGGACTATTCACGCATATCTCCTAAAATCAGGTCAAGAACAAGTATGGTTCCAGACTTTCAAGTGGAGGATCCAAAAAAAATACATGATAAATATAGGCCAACTGAAAAAGTTACCAACTCTACTGCTTCATCACTATGGTTTAAGCAAGGACTTGTTCCTCTCAGTAGATTAACAACCCATTATAAATACAGACTGGACAGGATTGTTCTGTGATCTACTTTTTTTCCCTCAACCAATAAGGCATGGAACTCTTCCCAATATGGCATAGTTTCTATGTAATTCTATTAAAACACTTCTGAAAATTGAACTGAAATTAATTGCAAAATTCCACACAGGAATTGAGTGGAATTAGTTACAAAGGCTGTAATTCAACTTCAGGCTTCATGTGACATCTATAAAGTGAATCGTCAAATTAAGCCACTATAAATCATTCTCAGATACCCACCTATTCTACACTAGACTAAGGATTTTATCTTTTTTTCTTGCCCGCCACCCCAACCACCTCCCTTCCCCAGAAAAATCCTCAACAATATTCTCGCCTAACCAGTTGTCAACCCAGTTTCCAGGATCCTTCATTGTTTGTTCAATTCTGGACTCAGCAGTATTCGACAGCGCTTTGGTTTTCCAGATATTAATACGCCAATATCGGAAATTTCAATGAAACTTCAAAATATTCTCACCATTTGGCAAGATATAGAATATATACACACCTATTTTTCTGGAAATTTTCTGAAAAGGAATAAAATACACCCTTGACATAGATAATGAACCAACACCTTAAGCAATAAGCTATGAATGATCAATTGGACACGAGGTTGAGAGGGAGATAAACACTGATGTTACTTGCATGGATGAGAAGTTCAGCAGCAGATGGGCTACGGTAGGGGGTGAAGGGCAGCGATGTTACAGAATTGAAAAGAGGCAGTCTTTGTGACGGAGAGGATATGGGATCGGAAACTCAGCTCAAATAGAATGCCGAGAGTGCAAGCAGTCTAGTTCAGCCTGTGACAGTGGCCAGGGAGGGGGATGGAGTCAGTGGCAAGGATATGGAGTTTGTGGTTTGGGGGGGGGGGGGGGGGGGGGGGGGGAAGAGGGGGCAAAGATGATTGGAGAGAAATTAGAGAAAGGGATTAAGATTCAGGGTTAAGATAGGAGTGGCCTGAGATGAGGTTTGGCTTGGTGGACAAGGGAAAAGTGGGACGGCAAAAGCAGTAGAGACTGCTGAACAGATCTTAGTGGCAAAGGAAGTCCATGAACTTGTCTCACATCGTTAGAGGCAACAGTGGCGGGGACAGAGGTATAAGGAAGCAGTTGGTAGTGGAGGATAGAAGCCAGGGGTTATCTTTGTTCACCAAGATGATCCTAGAGTAGTGGTGGTTTTGGCAGAGGACAGCAAGGCCCA
Source organism: Squalus acanthias (assembly GCA_030390025.1). Classification (NCBI taxonomy): domain Eukaryota; kingdom Metazoa; phylum Chordata; class Chondrichthyes; order Squaliformes; family Squalidae; genus Squalus; species Squalus acanthias. The sequence continues at coordinate 152,784,939 of CM059426.1, read as the reverse complement.
GGAGAGCTTGATATCATCTAGGTTTGGTGATAGATGGGCAAGTTAGTTGTGAGCCAGATATGCGCCGGTCTATGACCCTTGGACTTGAAGCAAAGATGAGGGTTATATGAGGGGAATGACCGGGATAGGAGACAATAAAGGTTTTGCTGCAGAGAAGGGCATCAAAGGTGGAGGTGAGGGTGTTGTGCAAGTCAACAGCTGCAGAGGCACCATGGCAAATTGATGCCTTGCTATTTGAGGGTTTCCAAGTAGTTGTAAGCTACTTGGGGGAGGGGGGGGGGGGTCCTCGCTCTCTCTCCTACCAAAATTTCAGCTTCATATCCTCTAGTATCTTCAGTTACTTTTTCAGTGAAGTCTTGGGTCCCAGGACAACTAAAATCTATTTTATCTTTCAAGAACAATAAATCAAGACTGTAAATAGATAGTCTGCAATCAGCTAACTGGTGTATTTTAATTAAAAATAAAAATGCAGAAATCTGAACAGAACTCAATGGCTTTTTTTCCCTCATTAACCGTTCCTCTATAATTCACTGATGCGTCCAATTTGTACTGCTAAAAAAGCAAAGGTAGTAAATGCTGAGTACATTTCCCCTACCTCCTTAGCCACAAATTTCAACTTCCAGGCTTACAAGATTTGAATTGTTTTAAGTACAAGACAAACCATTGTTCGCTGTTGTAAAGATTTTGATGGAAGTCAAGGTGTTGATCTTACAATTACAAATACTGCCTGCATCGAGGGCAGTTCTTTTTATAATTGTACTCTGGAAGTTGCTGCTGTTTTCAGTGGTAACTGTTCGCTTTATAAACTGAAAATAACAATGTTTTACTATAAATGGATTTAAGTTTTCATTTGAAAGAGGAATCATTCCAGCCTGTAATTTTCCATCAGTTGTTTGGACACAATCACAGCTCTAAATTATTAGCTCATATTAAGTCATAATTGCTGCTTATGCACCATTTATATTAAATTACATAATTTTAAATATATGCACAAACATCAAGATGCTGAAACAGAAGTAAAATAAAAACATGGATTTGTCTGTTGCAAGTGACCGTCGGCGGCAGTTATCAAATCAAATCAGGATATTATGGGCTGGAAATTGTGGTCGGAGGCTTCCCACGGGCGAATGTCTCCGAACCGCAAGAAAAGTATGCACCTACCTGCTGCCTCCAGGCACTTGCGCTCCTGGGCCTGCAGGCGTATGCCTGCATAAAGGCCCACAAATCCCAGAGGCACATGCGGTTTGCAAGCGTCCCTGGGATCACATTGGCCAGGCCAACCAATCACAAAGGGGGATTCCTATTATGCTTATGGGGATTCCATTTACATACGGAATCCCCATAATAGAAATCACCTCAAAAAAACACATTTTCACAGCACTTAAATAAAAATAAATCACGTGTTCAAAATTAATTCAAATACAATTTAATTAAACATTTAAAACAAAAATTTTATTTTTTGAAAAATAAATTTAAACATTAAGGGCCAAAAATAACCTAAACTAATTTTAAAGGTTTTTGAATATTTAACTCATTTTTTTTTAAATGTTAATATTTATTTAAACCCTTACACTGGTAAAAGGCGGCCTTATGCCTGCTTTTACCAGGCGTAAGAGTTTCATGGGTATTCGCTGGGCAGTAGTTGGGCAAATTGCCTAACTCTTCGCCAGCGAATGTCCATTTCCTGCAGATAGGTACGATCCGCCAAGCTGAAACTTGACAGATCACAAGTTCCAGGTTTTCACGCAGAAACCCGGAACTTGCAGGGCACTTACGACCGTGTACGCTGTACGCAGTCACAGACCCCGGAAAAATCCAGGCCTATATGTCACATGATACAAGCAACTGCCCAAGTATCAACGGTTTAAATCAAAGTAAAATGGCAAGTAGATAAAGAATCCCATTTGGGTCATCTATACACATTACCACCCCTCCCCATTTTCAAATAAAATATACTTTTTGTCTGAAATTACTTCTACATGAAAGAATAGAGTTAGGTTCCTCCTGATGCAACTGAACAACTTTTTGAAGTTGCATTCAGCAATTATTAACATTTCCAAGCTTTTAGTGGACACATCAAATTGTTCAGGTACAAAATGACTAATTCCAGGTAGGCCCAACCGACACTAACCTCCATTTGACATGGATGCTCCTGTACCTTTGATAATGTACACACAATTAATCAGTTTTATTGCCCGTCACCCCTCGGAAAGCTAAACTGTAATCAATTTATACAATCATACATCAATGTAAAATTTAATAACTTTTTCCCTTTTTTTGCATTCGTCACTGCTGCCACCACCAGCTATGTTTTTTCCTCTTCCAGCCAGCAGCTGGTTCATAAGTATGCCAAACGCTTCTACTGCCCAACATACTAACAATGCCACCAAACTACCCACACCATTTTAAAAGCAATGAGTGGGAAACACAACTATGCTCATTATCTTTGTTGAGCAGGGGGAAAAAGAGGCGTCAACAGCACCATTTGTGCATGCTCAAATACATTATACTGTATTTTCAAGCCAGTATTGGAAGGGGTGTGAGAAGGGGTTGAATTGAAGCATGTCACTTGTTCCAAGTGTTTTATGGGTTAATCAATCACTTAGTGCTCTGTGGGTTGGCAATTTTGGCTTTCATCATTCTCTCTCTCCCTCCCTCTTCTCCACCCCCAAAGATTAAGCACTGCGCAATCATTCTGCATACCAGGCAAGAACAAGTAAAACTCACTTATAAAATGCACCAGATTTTACAACAAAACTGGAAATCCAGTAATTTCATGTTCTGTACTGGTGGAAAAACAGGACAAGCACTTGCACTTGTTTAGCACCTTTAACATAACAAAAATATCTCAAGGCGCTTCACATATGTTGTGGAACCAACCAGGGAGAAGACTATTTTAGATCTGGTAATGTGTAACGAGGCTGGATTAATTAATGATCTCGAAGTGAAGGATCCTCTTGGGAAGAGTGATCATAGCATGGTAGAATTTCAAATTCAGTTTGAGGGTGAGAAAGCTAGGTCTCAAACTAGTGTTCTGAACTTAAAGGTAATTACAAAGGTATGAAGGCAGACTTGGTTAAAGTGGACTGGGAAAATATATCACCGGGTAAGACTGTAGAAAAGCAGTGGCAAACATTTAAGGAGATATTTCATAACTCTCAGCAAAGATATATTCCAGTGAGAAAGAAAGACTCTAAGAAAAGGATGAACCATCCGTGGCTAACTAAGGAAGTAAAGGATGGTATCAAATTGAAAACAAAAGCATACAATGTTGCAAAGAATAGTGAAAGGCCAGAGGATTGGGAAATTTTTATAAACCAGCAAAGGACGACTAAAACAATGATAAAGAGAAGATAGCTTATGAGAGTAAGCTAGCAAGAAATATAAAAACAGACAGTAAGAGCTTCTACAGGTATATAAAAAGGAAGAGTAGCTAAAGTAAACGTTGGTCCCCTAGAGGATGAGTCTGGGGAATTAATAATGGGAAACAGGGAAATGGCGGAGACTTTGAACAAATATTTTGTATGAGTCTTCACGGTAGAAGACACTAAAAGCATCCCAATAATTGATAATCAAGGGGCTATGGGGGGGGGGGGGGGGGGAAACTTAAAACAATCACCATCACTGGAGAGAAAATACTCGGCAAACTAATGGGACTAAAGGTGGACAAGTCCCCTGGACCCAATGGCCTACATCCTAGAGTCTTAAAAGAGGTGGCTGCAGAGATAGTGGATGCATTGGTTGTAAGCTACCAAAATTCCCTGGATTCTGCAGCGGACTGGAAAACCGCAAATGTAACACCCCTATTTAAGAAAGGAAGGAGACAGAAAGCAGGCAACTATTGACCAGTTAGCCTAACATCTGTCATTGGGAAAATGCTGGAGTCCATCATTAAGGAAGTGATAGCAGGACATTTAGAAAATCATAATATAGTCAAGCAGAGTCAGCATGGTTTTATGAAAGGGAAATCATGTTTAACAAATTTGCTGGAGTTCTTCGAGGATGTAACGAGCAGGGTGGATAAAGGGGAACCAGTAGATGTCGTGTATTTGGATTTCCAGAAGGCATTCGATAAACGTGCCACATAAAAGGTTACTGCACAAGATAAGAGCTCACGGGGTTGGGGGTAATATATTAGCATGGATAGAGGATTGGCTAACTAACAGAAAACAGAGTCGGGATAAATTGGTCATTTTCAGGTTGGCAAACTGTAACTAGTGGGGTGCCGCAGGGATCAGTGCTGGGGCCTCAACTATATTAATGACTTGGATGAAGGGACTGAGTGTAATGTAGCCAAATTTGCTGATGATACAAAGATAGGTGGGAAAGCAAATTGTGTGGAGGACGCAAAGAATCTCTAAAGGGATACATATAGGCTAAGTGAGTGGGCAAAAATCTGGCAGATGGGAGTTTAATGTGGGAAAATGCGAGGTTATCCACTTTGGTAGGAAAAATAAAAAAGCAAATTTAAATGGGGAGAGATTACAAAATGCTGAGGTACAGAGGGATCTGGGGGTCCTTGTACATGAATCACAAAAAGTTAGCACGCAGGTACAGCAAGTAATTAGGAAGGCAAATGGAGTGTTGGCCTTTATTGCAAAGGGAATGGAGTATAAAAGTAGGGAAGTCCTGTTACAACTGTACAGGGTGTTGGTGAGACCACACCTGGAGTACTGCATACAGTTTTGGTCTCCTTATTTAAGGAAGGATATACTTGCATTGGAGGCAGTTCAGAGAAGGTTCACGAGGTTGATTCCGGAGATGAAGGGATTGTCTTATGAAGAAAGGTTGAGCCTATACTCATTGGAGTTTAGTAGAATGAGAGGGGATCTTATTGAAACATATAAGATTCTGAAGGGGCTTGACAGGGTAGATGCAGAGAGTGTGTTTCCCCTCGTGGGGGAATCGAGAACTAGGGGGCATCGTTTCAGAATAAGGGGAAACCCTTTTAAATCGGAAATGAGGAGGAATTTCTTCTCTCAGAGGGTCGTGAATCTTTGGAATTCTCTTCCCCAGAGAGCTGTGGAGGCTGGGTCATTGAATATATTTAAGGTGGAGATAGACAGATTTTTGAACAATAAGGGAGTCAAGGGTTATGGGGAGCAGGCAGGGAAGTGGAGTTGAAGCCAAGATCAGATCAGCCATGATCTTATTGAATGGCGGAGCAGGCTCAAGGGGCCAAATGACCTACTCCTGCTCTTACGTCTTATGTTCTTATATCATAACACAGATCAAGCTATAGTTGGAGATCTGGCCAAAAGCATGCATTGAGAAGTCTTAAAAAGTGGGGAAGAGGCAGGGTAAAAAGATTTAGGGAGGAAGTCCTAGAAAGTGTGATTTAAATGGCCAAAAGTGAGTGCACTGGGAGTGAGGGGAGAAAAGGGAAAGAGGGAAGGAGAGGAGAATGCATGGAGGACAGAGATGGAGGACTGCAAGACTCATGTTGAGATGTAGGGCTGCAAGAGTTTGTAGAGATATAGTCAGGCAAGGATGTGGAGGGATTTGTAGATGAGGACAATTGTAAACACTACATCTCAAGTTCCATTATTGTTTTACTTTACATATTAATTCTTTCAAAGTTAGTTAAAAAACACCACTAGAACTAAAATTGGAATAACACCAGTGAGCTACTCAACTTTAACCAGCGCCAATCGGCTCTTCGGTATGGATCTGCAAAGGAAGCTGCAAGAGGATATTGATAAAATGGTGAAAAGTGCAAAAAAAATGGCAGATGGAATTCAATATCAGTAAATGTGAGGCAATCAAATTATACCTTGAATGTGGGAAGGTTAGATGATACGGAAGAGCTGAGGGATTTGAGGGTTCAGGTTCACAAGATATTACAAGAAGCACCTCAAGTGGATAAGGCCATTAAAAAAAACTAATGGAATACTGGGTTTTATAGCAAACGGTATAGAATATAAAGGTTGAGTTGTAATGATGAATTTATATAAAGCCTTAATAAGATCAGGGTTGGATTGCTATGTGCAGTTTGGGGTTCCACGCTATAGGAAGGATGTTGAGGAAATAGAGAGGGTACAGTGCAGATTCACTAGGATGAGGAAATACAAATACAAAAAGATTTGAAAAAATGGGGGTATTTTCATTTGAACAGAGGAGATTAGTGGATGATTGGATAGAAGTGTTTAAAATTATTAAAGGGATGCGACAGAGTAGATAGCAATAGTCTAATCCAGTGATTGAGGAAGGTAGAATAAGGGGACTTAGATACAATAGCCCAGATTTTACGGTGGTAATGACGTCAAAACCTTCAGCGTTTGCCGCTATTACCTCTGAAACTGACCGCAACTTCAGGATTTAGCGCACAGAATCATAGAATAGTACAGCACAGAAGGAGGACATTCGGCCCATCAAGTCTGCACTGGCTCTTTCAAAGAGCAGATAATTGGAGGTTACTGACTGACAGTGTAAGGGGGATGAATTAACATTAACTGATAATGCAGAAGACAAATACTCACATAACTTACTAAAACTTGGAACTAGTCATCTAACCGTTCATCTCAACAGGTCATTTTGTAAGCAGCATGTATTATTTAAGTCAGGCAATAACTTAGAATCATAGAATGTTACAGCACAGAAACAGACCATTCAACCCAATAAATCTGCTGTGTTTTAAACAAAATTATTCAAAACAATTATGGAAATAGAAAGGATTTTTTTTTTTTTTAAATGACTATAAAATATCTTTTCTCCCCCTTACATCCCATGGCAGACTTGATAGTTGTTGGTGTAGCACTGCCAATGGAAGGTTTTTCCAGTGTTTAGTCTCCAATGACCAGCACCTGATTGGATCGTCATCACCACAATCCAACCCTGGTTGGCTCCAACTGCAGTACCCAAGGTCAGCATCAAAATACTGCATATTTATTCTCCTTGGGCCCAACACTAACATCAGTGCTAGGAAACACAGAAGCCTCATCCCAAACAGCACCATAGCTAAGAGTTTTTATTTAATGGCTTTATATGGTATAAAACACTGAAAAAGGTGTAAATTTTCTGCCTGTACACTTTAATATTGCAGCTACCCAGGGGTAGGATGAAAATCTCAACTGCATGATGCCAGAGCTCCCGTTCCTTTGCTGTCTGGTTATCATGACATGGTGGACTCTGGGTATTGTAGTACCACAGGAGCAATGCACCTGAAGTTGCTGTCAGTCATTCGCTGCTCCATCACAAGCTGCGCTGTGGAACTCCCCATAGCCAGCAATCAGTGAAATCAGTTGAACTGACGAAAAATTCCCCTTTTCCGCTCTAATATCGCTGTTAAACACCCCATAAAAAGTTAAGTCTTGTTGAAATAGGTCTAACTGGGGTTTTAACAGCATAGTGACTGCTGAACAACTGTCCTGGCCCTGAAAACCTAACTTTATATTTATGGAAGGTCAGATTTCTACATTATGATAAAAATTACTAGATTTTTTAAATTAAACAAATTGGTTTTTTTTAAGTTTATGATATTTCAGCTTCTACCTTAACCCCATGTGTATGTCTCAATCTTTCTTTTCCTCTTTAAATTTTTAAAAAGGGAAATGATAATCAGTGCTTTTTATTTCCTGGTTTGCTGTAGGTGAGAATTCTTCAAAGTGATTGGCTGCTCAGACAGCTTGATGACATCACAGAATCATAGAATGGTTACAGCACGGAGGCCATGCGGCCCATGAAGCCCGTGCCGACTCTCTGCAAGAGCACTTCAGCTAGTGCCACACCCCTACCCTTTCTCCGTAGCCCTGCAATTTTTTTTCCTTCAGGTACTTATCCAACTCCCTTTTGAAAGCCATGATTGAGTCTGCCGCCACCACCCTTTCAGGCAATGCATTCCAGATCCTAATCACTCGCTGCGTAAAAAAGTTTATTCTCATGTTGCCTTTGGTTCTTTTGCCAATCACCTTAAATCTGTCCCCTCTGGTTCTCGACCCTTCTGCCAATGGGAACAGTTTCTCTCTATCAGCTCTGTCCAGACCCCAGTGCTACATCACTGCTCATGTACGCTGGGGATCTCCTTTTGACCGCTACAATCAAATTAAGGTCAGGTGGGCCAAAGTTTTCGCCACAGAGATCACAAGACCTTTGTGGGAAGCTTTCTTCAAGGTAAGTGGTGATTGTCCTCGCTTTGCCGCTGACCGCAAATTCCAGGCCAAGATTAAATGCAAGAGTGTCAAGACTGAGAACAGGAGAAACCTTTTTGCAGAGAGGGTTGTGAAGCTGTACAATGTACTGCCAGAGTTAGTGATTGAAGCAAAAACCGTCAACATTTAAGAATAGGTTAGAAGGAAAGGGGAATAAAGGGACATGAGAACAGGGCAGACGTAAGGGATTAGGACTACTGCTCGTGTGTAGGATAAACACAAACACGGAATGGTTGGGCCAAACAGCTGGTTTACATGTAGATATTTCTGTGTAATCTCTTTATATCATTCCTGACTATTAATCCTATAAGGTTACAAATGGTCGCTCTCAAAATATTTTTGGATGTTAGCAAAGGCAAGGTAAGCAATCGGCTGATTTTTTGCCAAAGTCCTGACAAAATAAAATTTGGTGATCAAAATGAACAAATTTAAGCGTAGAAATAAAAATAAAATAAATAAAAAGAAATGCTGGAAATCAAATTAAAACATTAAATTATAGATCTCTCGCCAAGAAATTCGGCATTCAAACACATGAAGGGCGTGAAGTCTCTTCCGCGGCCATGTTCGCGCCCGGGTGGCCCTGGAGATGGAGCACGCGGTGTCCGCCGGCACGCTTGAGTTTTTCCGCGACCGGTGGGCGCCGCGGGGGCTGGAGTGCATCGTCACCCCGGACTACCAAATTTTAATTTGATTTGTTAAGTTTCCTTTAAAGTTTTATTTAGTTACAGATAATTGATTGGTTTATCAAAAAGAGGAAGGGCGTGAAGTTGCGGTACTTACCCACTGAATACCCACTAACCACACCAGAAGAAAAGTTAGAGTTTGTCCATTTAAGTGTAAGTGAATTTTTTAACGGCGTGATGAGTCTTAATTAATGCCAAACAACCTCTTTGGCACTGAAAATTTACTTTTGCAAATACTGAAAATTTACTTTTACAGGTGTCGAGTCTTATTCCTTCAGAATGTAATTATTGTTGGAGTTTTGCAAAAAAAAATTTATTTTTACTTTGTCTCTTTTATCTCTCTCTCTTAATCCCTTATTTCTTTCCCTCTCTTTATTTTGCTTTCTGTATATGAGTTTACATTGAATGAAATATTCTAACTTGCACTTCCTGGTTAAAACTCTGCATGCCTCAGTAAGGCTTCTTCAATTTGATTGGTTGAAGAGACACGCTGTTGCTTGCCCTGTTCATACAGGCCCCAAATCCCCTGTAGAGGATGCCGCACTGTATCAGACTCCTTAGGACTATAAGTTGTCGCTCAAAAGCCCACGAAAGGTCTGTGGGTAGCTGTAAGCATAATAAACGGTGGGCACCGTTTGTTCGTCGCTGATCGCAAAATCCGGGCTGTTGTCTCATACTACATAGAGTCATACAGATAGTCACAATAAACGTAATATGATTCAGTCACAAACTTTTTAAACTTGCATGGAAACCCATCAATTCATGTCATAATTGTCAAACGAATCAACTGCAAAACTTAGATAGAGTTTCTGTTCACCCAATATAGAGTGCACACACTATACCCATAGGGACACACCACACTTGCCCACTTGCTTATGCGCAGGTTGGCAAAGCCACGCCCCAGACACCCTCCCCCCCTCCCCTCCCCTCCCCTCCCTCCCCCCCCCTCCCTCCCCTCCCCTCCCTCCCCTCCCCTCCCCCTCCCTCCCCTCCCCTCCCTCGTGTGCACGCAGGGCTAACTCTTGATAGCTGAAGTTTAACCAACTAAATCATGCAATCCACCAACACTGGTAACCATCCCACCCCTTTTTCAGTGAGGACTCCCCTATCTATTTGGAAAGTGTTACATGGAGCCCCTCTATGCTCCTCCATTAGTGAAACGGTTTGGCTGGTCAATCATCAACAGTGCTGTTGATCTGCTTGGTATAGATTAGTTTGGCTCAGATATCGGAATACCATGTCTGCAACAAAGGATTGGCTCGGTTCTGAACTTCTATCAGGGTAACAGCTCTACCTCAGAGAGCCCATTAATCCCCAGAATGATAGTCACTAGGTGGCCATTGGACAACTGACGAGCACAGATTTGAGCCTCACTATTTGGACTGCAGGTACCAGGATTCATGAGCATCATTCTGAGCAGCACAACTCACCATAAAATGAGTGTGCATTATCACAACCATCCTGACCAAAGCATGGATACACACCATACCCCAATGGTTCCACAGCAGCTGCTTTCGCTTCTCCGCAATCTATATTCGCATTGTGCAGAAGTTATAATCCAAATATAGTCCTGATCCACACGATTTTTTGTAAAATTACTGTAGTTCAAAGGCTTTTGGATAAGATCGATCTTGATTTGTTTGAATATGCTTTATTTAGTAAGACACATCTTTTCCATTGTTTTCTAATAACTAAAACAATAATTCCAGTTACAGTGAACTAGACCTGCAGAGTAATGACAGATTCTAGAACACTGGGGTTCACTGTAGACATTCAACTAGTTGACAAAATACGATGTTTCTATATATTGCACCAACTGATACATTAAGGTTTATAGTGAAGACATGCATAAAATGGTATGTCTATGGTTTGTGCACTTTTCTAAGCTGTCACCCATATTAAGAGCAACAATTAATGCTTGAAGGTAACAATTATCCCCATTGTAGACTTCAATTTTGCAGCAAAATGCAACAATGTATAATTCTACTATTAAACATGCAATAAATTTAGTATGCAGTGTAGTTTCCCATTAAAGTTGCATATACTGTACTTTGATATTTAATATTCCTCACTGTAACTAGTCTAATTAACAGAATGGAAACCGTGCATCATGAGTTTTCTTTTGTCAAATGAACACCCGTGATCCAAATTGAAACCAATATGACCTTCTGTATCAGTGACCATTAACTAGCATGCCTAAAAACTCATAAGGGAGACCTTAACCACATTAATTATCATAATGTTGAGTTAATGTACCTAGCCCAGTGATTTACACCCAAATAGAATTTTTTATTTTTCTTCAGTGCTTGCGGAGAAACATTCATTGTGCTTAATCGATTCTACCCCAACACTGGAGAGCAAAATTACTGTGGTATAAGAAAATAACTTTTTAAGCAATTGAAACATGCAACTATGCTGCATAATTACAAAGGGTTTTGTTGTATAGGTAACCCAAACTACAAAGTGCTAAATATTAAACAGATATACATTTATTTAAAAAAATCTTAAAGCATCAGCAATCTTTGAAGAGCTTCCTCTTCAGACTGGACCCAGTGACAACGCACTTTCCCAGCGCCCACCCCAATGTTACCTGATGCCGTAATAACTCAAGTCTGATAGTGTGGTGCGATTTGTAATTTCACTTCCGCGTCTGCAATTCTCACAAACCAGCCGGCATCAGGTGCTCACAAATTAGGCCGCGGGCAGAACCTTGTCGAAGAATCGACCCACCCTTCATACATCCAAAAATGCAACTCATGTAAATTCAATCAGAACCAGAAACGCTGCAAGTTTCCCCACCTAAATGCACTGTACAGCAAGCAGGTGTCAACGTTGGGCTGCATCTCCGTCAAAACTTTCCATCTCGAATATTTAAGTAAATTACTAGAAGGCGATTAAGCAAAATAAAACTCCTCAAAATCGTGCGTTTTAAATTTGAGATATAAATGAGAGCGTTGCGTTTGTTATAAATGTCCAAGTGTGGTGGGTGGGTGTGAATGAGGAATTAGGGTTACCGGGGTCGCTCTCCCTTACCAGGTTAAATATGGTTTCCACGATGTCTCGGTTGGTCACTTCACCGGCTTGCAACAGACTTGTCAACACGGCGAATTTCATCCGGATGCCTCGAATAGGTACAGTCGGGTTGAGGCCCAGGGAAACAGCTGCCTCGCCAGCCGACGAGGTGCTGGTGGTGGTGGAGGGGAGAGAAGCGCACCCCTTGTCCTCCGCCGCCGGCCCCCCTGCTACCGTTGCAGGTGCAGGTTGGCCTCCCCCGGAGTCCGCGAGCTGCGGGTTGCCGTCCCCGTTCGACATGGCGCTTTAACCGGAAAATGGAGAGAGAGAGAAAGAGGGAGGGAATAGAAGATGCGAGAAAGCAGACAACTTAAACTCGAGTCCACAGACAGGCACAGTGAGGGACGCAAGCCCAGGTCGGGTGGCTTTCCTGAGCCTGCTCCGGCCGGAGAGACACTGCTGGCTCCGTCTCTCCCTGCTCCTGCTGGCTTTGTAATTGGCGAAATCAGAACCTCGCAGCTCGCGCAGTGTCGAGCTCGGGATTTTTTTTAAAAAAAAAGAAAGCCTCGCGGACTCAACGGCTGGATTCTTTTCCTCGTCCCTTAGCTTCGCGCCGCCATGACAGCGTCAGCGCAGCCAGCTCGAGCTTCCGACTGTGTGCGCCAGTCCGCGCGGGCGACAGGGAGGGCTGGTGCGCATGTGCGCAACACAGCGTGTGGCCCAGGTGTGACAACAGGTAAAGATGGAGGTGTGTAGGGGTGAGTTGAAAGACTGCAAGGACAGGGGGAATGTGAGAGAGCTCGACGAGTGAATGAGAGAGGGGGACGCTCACGGATTGCAGCAAGCTGTGAAGATTCGCTGTAAATCAACCGCAGCGCCATCTGCTGCGTTGGGAGACTTGCGCAACCTGGATGTTTTGAAATCGTGGGAACTTAGTGGAGTTTTTGTTTAGTAGATTGTAATTAAGAAAAAAACATGGTCTTTCAAAAAGAAGGTACTGCAAATGTTGGAAGTATGAAGTAAAAACAGAAAATGTTGGTAATGCACATTAGGTCAGTCGGCATCTGTAAAGAGAAAAGTGGTTAATGTTGCAAGTGTGGGGCGTTCACCAGAGGTAAGGTCGTTGGGCTGAAATAGGTAAGAGGCTGCAGAGGGATTTAAGCAAAAAGATGAGAATTATAAATTTGAGGCATTGGGAGCCAATGTAAATCAGCGAGAACAGCAGCAATGAGCAGATAAGGGCAGCAGAGTTTTAGATTAACTGAATTTTATAGAAACTGGGAGGTTGGAACGTTGAGTCTGGAAGTAACAAATGTGTCGATGAGGATTTCAGCGGCAAGTTCCCATCCAAGTTGCACACCATTCTGATATGGACATATATCCTGTTAGGTTCAAGTCCCACTCCAGAGACTTGGGCACATAATCGAGGCAGACACTCCAGTGCAGTACTGTTGGAGATGCCGTCTTTCAGATGAGACGTTAAACCAAGACCCCATCTGCCCGCTCAGGTGGACGTAAAAGATCCCATGACACTATTTCAAAGAGCCATGTGGGAAGTTACCCCGCAGCTTAAGCGTTTACAGGCGTTTACAGGCAGAGAGGGAATGGGTGACCGCCAGACAGAAAAGGAGGACCAGGCAAGTAGTGCAGGAGTCCCCTGAGTGCATCTCTCTCTCTCTAACTGATATTCTGAATACTGGTGAAGGCGATGGTTCCTCTGGGGAGTACAGCCCGAGTCAAGTCCATGGCACCACGGGTGGCTCAGCTGTACAAGGCAGGAGGACGAAGGTAAGAAAAGCAATAGTGATAGGGGATTCAATAGTTAGGGGAACAGACAGGCGTTACTGTGGCCGCAGACATGACTCCAGGACGGTACGTTGCTTCCCTGGTGCCAGGGTCAACGATGTCACTGAGCGGCTGCAGGACATTCTGAGGGGGGGAGGGTGAACAGCCAGAGCTCGTGGTCCATATCGGTACCAATGACATAGGCAGAAAGAAGGATGAGGTCCTGCAGGCAGAGTTTAGGGAGCTAGGAAAGAGATTAATAAGCAGGACCTCAAAGGTAGTAATCTGCAGCAGTTCAAGAAGCCCATCACAACCTTCTTAGGGCAATTACAGGTGGTGAATAAATGTGGTCTTGCCACCATTACCTACATCCTGAGAACAAGTTTTTTAAAAAATGTTGATGTGAGACTGTAGGTCCACTAGAGGAAGATGTGGATCAATTGTCAGAGACAACTGTGGAAAAGGGATTCATTTAAAAAAAATAATTAGCAAAACTCAAGGTGAATAAGTCACTGGACCCTAATGGCATGCACGCTAGGTTGTTGAAGGTAGTTAGAGAGGAGATGGCAGTGGCTTTGGCCACAATTTTTCAATCTTCCTTACATATGTAAATTGTGCCAGGAGAGTAGCCAATGTAACAGCTCTGTTCAAGAAGGGAGAGCAGGATAAACTGGATAAGTACATCGAAACATAGAATAGTACAGCGCAGAAGGAGGCCATTTGGCTCATCGAGTCTGCACCAGCTCTTTCGAAGAGCAATCCAGTTCGTCCCACTTCCTGGCTCTTTCCCATTATCCCTGCAATTCTTTCTCCTTCAAGTATTTATCCAATTCCCTTTTGAAGGCTACTATTGAATCTGTATCCACCACCCTATCAGGCAGTGCATTCCAAATCCTAACCACTCGTTGCGTAAAAAAGTTTTCCTCATGCCGCCTCTGGTTCTTTTACCAATCACCTTAAATCTGTGTCCTCTCATTAACGACCCCTAAGCCATTGGAAACAGTTTCTCTTTTATTTACTCTTTCTAAATTCTTCATGATTTTAAACACCTCTATCAAATATCCTCTTCGCCTTCTCTGCTCCAAGGAGAACAACTCCAGCTTCTCTAGTCTATCCACATAACTGTAATCCCTCATCACAGTAACCATTCTAGTGAATCTCTTCTGTACCCGCTCCAAAGCCTTCACGTCCTTCCTAAAGTGTGATGCCTTCACGTCCTTCCTAAAGAGGTTCTGCTGAGGGAGTATGAGCAGCTTGGGGCTAAATTAAAAAGCAGAACCACAAAGGTAATAATCTCTGGATTACTACCTGAGCCACGAGCAAATTGGCATAGGGTAACTAAGATCAGAGAGATGAATGTGTGGCTCAAAGATTGGTCTGGGAGAAATGGGTTTCGATTCATGGAGCACTGGCACCAGTACTGGGGTAAAAGGGAGCTGTTCCGTTGGGACGGGCTTCACTTGAACCATGCTGGGACCAGTGTTCTGGCGAATTGAATAACTAGGGCAGTAAATAGGGCTTTAAACTAAATAGTGGGGGGGAGGGTTCAGGTGAGGGGAAATTTAAAAAGTCAAAGAGAAAGGAGAAGGCAATAGTGCAGGGTAGTGATAGGAGTAATGATAACCAATGTGTGACAGGAAGGGACGGAGTGTATAAATATGAGAGAGCACCAGAAAGTAGAGTCAGAGTAGGGAAAAATGGTATAAAGACAAAATTAAAAGCTCTTTATCTGAATGCACGCAGCATTCGTAACAAGATAGTTGAGTTGACGGCACAAATGGAAATAAATGGGTATGATCTGATGGCCATTACAGAGACGTGGTTGCAAGGTAACCAAGGCTGGGAACTGAATATTCAGGGGTATTTGACATTTCGGAAGGATAGGCAGAAAGGAAAAGGAGGTGGGGTAGCTCTGTTAATAAAGGATGAGATCAGTGCAGCAGTGAGAAATGATATTGGCTCAGAAGATCAAGATGTAGGATCAGTTTGGGTGGAGATAAATAATAAGGGAAATAAGTCACTGGTGGGAGTAGTCTATAGGCCCCCGAACAGTAGCTACACTGTAGGACAGAGTATAAATCAAGAAATAATGGAAGCTTGTAAGAAAGGTACTGCAATAATCATGGGCGATTTTAATCTTCATATAGATTGCACAAATCAAATTGGCAAAAGTAGCCTTGAGGACGAGTTCACAGAGTGTATTCGGGATGTTTTCTTAGAACAATACGTTGTGGAACCAACCAGGGAGCAGGCTATTTTAGATCTGGTATTGTGTAATGAGATAGGATTAATTAATGATCTCATAGTGAAGGATCCTCTAGGGAAGAGTGATCATAGCATGTTAGAATTTCAAATTCAGTTTGAGGGTGAGAAACTTGGGTCTCAAACTAGTGTCCTGAACTTAAATAAAGGCAATTACAAAGGTATGAAGACAGAATTGGACTGGGAAAATAGATTAAAGGGTAAGACGGTAGATAAGCAGTGGCAGACATTTAAGGAGATATTTCATAACTCTCAGCAAAGATATATTCCAGTGAGAAAGAAAGACTAAGAAAAGGATGAACCATCCGTGGCTAACTAAGGAAGTTAAGGATGGTATCAAATTGAAACCAAAGGCATACAATGTTGCGAAGATTAGTGGTAGGCCAGAGGATTGGGAAATATTTAGAAACCAGCGAAGGACGACTAAAAAAATAATAGAGGGAGAAAATAGATTATGAGGGTACACTAGCAAGAAATATAAAAACAGACAGTAAGAGCTTCTACAGGTATATAAAAAGGAAGAGAGTAGCTAAAGTAAACATTGGTCCCTTAGAGGATGAGACTGGGGAATTAATAATGGGGAAACAGGGAAATGGCAGAGACTTTGAACAAATATTTTGTATCAGTCTTCACGGTAGAAGACACTAAAAGCATCCCAATAATAATAGATAATCAAGGGGCTATAGGGAGGGAGGAACTTCAAACTATCACTAGAGAAAAAGTACTAGGCAAACTAATAGGACTAAAGGTGAACAAGTCCCTTGAACCTGATGGCCTGCATCCTAGGGTCTTAAAAGAAGTGGGTGCAGAGATAGTGGATGCATTGGTTGTAATCTACCAAAATTCCCTGGATTCTGGAGAGATCCCAGTGGATTGGAAAACCCCAAATGTAACACCCCTATTCAAGAAAGGAGGGAGACAGAAAGCAGGAAACTATAGACCAGTTAGCCTAACATCTGTCATTGGGAAAATGCTGGAGTCCATTATTAAGGAAGTAGTAGCAGGACATTTAGAAAATCATAATACAATCAAGCAGAGTCAGCATGGTTTTATGAAATGGAAATCGTGTTTGACAAATTTGCTAGAGTTCTTCGAGGATGTAATGAGCAGGGTGGATAAAGGGGAACCAGTAGATGTTGTGTATTTGGATTTCCAGAAGGAATTCGATAAGTTGCCACGTAAAAGGTTACTGCACAAGATAAGAGCTCACGGGGTTTGGGGTAATATATTAGGATGGATAGAGGATTGTCTGACTAACAGAAAACAGAGAGTCAGGATAAATGGGTCATTTTCAGGTTGGCAAACTGTAACTAGTGGGGTGCCACAGGGATCAGTGCTGGGGCCTCAACTATTTACAATCTATATGAATGACTTGGATGAAGGGACCGAGTGTAATGTAGCCAAGTTTGCTGATGATACAAAGATAGGTGGGAAAGTAAGTTGTGAGGAGGACACAAATAATCTACAAAGGGATGTACATAGGTTAAGTGAGTGGACAAAAATTTGGTAGATGGAGTATAATGTGGGAAAATGTGAGGTTATCCACCTTGGTAGGAAGAATAAAAAACAAATTATTATTTAAATGGAGAGAGACTACAAAATGCTGCGGTACAGAGGGATCTGGGGGTTTTTCTTTTAATTTGCTTATGGGATCTGGGCGTCGCTGGCAAGGACAGCATTTATTGCCCATCCCTAGTTGCCCTTGAGAAGGTGGTGGTGAGCCGCCGCCTTGAACCGCTGCAGTCCGTGTGGTGATGGTACTCCCACAGTGTTGTTAGGTTGGGAGTTCCAGGATTTTGACCTAGCGATGATGAAGGATCGACGATATACTTCTAAGTCAGGATGGTGTGTGACTTGGAGGTGGTGGTGTTCCCATGCGCCTGCTGCCCTTGTCCTTCTAGGTGGAAGAGGTCGCGGGTTTGGGAGGTGCTGCCGAAGAAGCCTTGGTGAGTTGCTGCAGTGCATCTTGTAGATGGTACACACTGCAGCCATGGTACGCAGGTGGTGGAGGGAGTGAATGTTTAAGGTGGTGGATGGGGTGCCAATCAAGCGGGCTGCTTTGTCCTGGATGGTGTCGAGCTTCTTGAGTGTTGTTGGAGCTGCACTCATCCAGGCAAGTGGAGAGTATTCCATCACACTCCTTACTTGTGCCTTGTAGATGGTGGAAAGGCTTTGGGGAGTCAGGAGGTGAGACACTCACCGCAGAATACCTAGCCTCTGACCTGCTCTTGTTGCCACAGTATTTATGTGGCTGGTCCAGTTAAGTTTCTGGTTAATGGTGACCCCCAGGATGTTGATAGTGGGGGATTCGGCGATTGTAATGCCATTGAATGTCAAGGGGAGGTGGTTAGATTCTTGCTTGTTGGAGATAGTCATTGCCTGGCACTTGTGTGGCGCGAATGTTACCTACCACTTATCAGCCCAAGTCTGAACGTCGTCCAGGTCTTGTTGCATGCGGGCATGGACTGCTTCATTATCTGTGGAGTTGTGAATGGTGCTGAACACTGTGCAGTCATCAGCGAACATCCCCATTTCTGACCTTATGTTGGAGGGAAGGTCATTGATGAAGCAGCTGAAGATGGTTGGGCCTAGGACACTGCCCTGAGGAACTCCTGCAGCGATGTCCTGGGGCTGTGATGATTGACCTTCAACCACCACAACCATCTTCCTTTGTGCTAGGTATGACTCCAGCCAGTGGAGCGTTTTCCCCCTGATTCCCATTGACTTCAGTTTTACTAGGGCTCCTTGATGCCACACTCAGTCAAATGCTGCGTTGATGTCAAGGGCAGTCTCTCTCACCTCACCTCTGGAATTCAGTTCCTTTGTCCATGTTTGGACCAAGGCTGTAATGAGGTCGGGAGCCAAGTGGTCTTGACGGAACCCAAACTGGGCATCAGTGAGCAGGTTATTGGTGAGTAAGTGCCGCTTGATAGCACTGTCGATGACGCCTTCCATCACTTTGCTGATGATTGAGAGTAGACCGATGGGGCGGTAATTGGCTGGGTTGGATTTGTCCTGCTTTTTTGTGGACAGGACATACCTGGGCAGTTTTCCACATTGTCAGATAGATGTCAGTGTTGTAGCTGTACTGGAACAGCTTGGCTAGAGGCGCAGCTAGTTCTGGAGCACAAGTCTTCAGCACGATAGCTGGGATGTTGTCGGGGCCCATAGCCTTTGCTGTATCCAGTGCGCTTAGCTGTTTCTTGATATCACATGGAGTGAATCGAATTGGCTGAAGACTGGCTTCTGTGATGTTGGGGACCTCGGGAGTAGGCTGATATGGATCATCCACTCGGCACTTCTGGCTGAAGTTGGTTGCAAACTCTTCAGCCTTGTCTTTTGCACTCACGTGCTGGGCTCCACCATCATTGAGGATGGGGATATTCTTGGAGCCTCCTCCTCCCGTTAGTTGTTTAATGGTCCACCACCATTCACGACTGGATGTGGCAGGAATGCAGAGCTTTGATCTGATCCGTTGATTGTGGGATCGCTTAGCCTTGTCTATAGCATGCTGCTTCCGCTTTTTAGCATGCATGTAGTCCTGTGTTGCAGCTTCCCCAGGTTGGCACCTCATTTTTAGGTACGCCTGGTGCTGCTCCTCGCATGCTCTTCTACACTCGTTGTTGAACCAGAGTTGGTCCTCTGGCTTGGTGGTAATGGTAGAATGAGGGATATGCCGAGCCATGAGCTTACAGATTGTGGTGGAATACAATTCTGCTGCTGCTGATGGCCCACAGCGCCTCATGGATGCCCAGTTTTGAGCTGCTAGATCTGTTCTGAATCTATCCCATTTAGCACGGTGGTAGTGCCACACAACACGATGGAGGATGTTCTCAATGTGAAGACGGGACTTAGTCTCCACAATGACTGTGCGGTGGTCACTGCTGCCAATACTGTCATAGACAGATGCATCTGCAACAGGTAGATTGGTGAGGACAAGATCAAGTAGGTTTTTCCCTCGTGTTGGTTCACTCACCATGTGTCTCAGGCCCAGACTGGCAGTTATGTCCTTCAGGACTCGGCCAGCTCGGTCAGTAGTGGTGCTACCGAGCCACTCTTGGTGATGGACATTGAAGTCCCCCACCCAGAGTACATTCTGTGCCCTTGCTACTCTCAGTGGTGTTCAACATGGAGGAGTACTGATTCATCAGCTGAGGGAGGGCGGTAGGTGGTAATCAGCAGGAGGTTTCCTTGCCCATGCTTGACCTGAAGCCATGAGACTTCATGGGATCCGGAGTCAATGTTGAGGACTCCCAGGGCCACTCCTTCCCAACTGTATACCACTGTGCCACCACCCCTGGTGGGTCTGTCCTGCCGGTGGGACAGGATATACCCAGGGATGGTGATGGAGGAGTTTGGGACATTGGCTGAAAGGTCTGATTCTGTGAGTATGACTATGTCAGGCTGTTGCTTGACTCGTCTGTGGGACAGCTCTCCCAATTTTGGCACAAGTCCCCAGATGTTGGTGAGGAGGACTTTGCAAGGTTGACTGGGCTGGGTGTGCCGTTACCGTGTCCGTAGCCGGTGCCAAGGTCGATGCCGGGTGGTCTGTCCGGTTTCATTCTTATTATTTTGTTTCGTAGCGGTTTGTTACAACTGAGTGACTTGCTCGGCCATTTCAGAGGGCAGTTAAGAGTCAACCACATTGCTGTGGGTCTGGAGTCACATATAGGCCAGACCAGGTAAGGACGGCAGATTTCCTTCCCTAAAGGACATCAGTGAACCAGATGGGTTTTTCGACAATCCGATAGTTTCATTGTTACCATTACTGATAATAGCTTTTTATTCCAGATTTATTTAATTAACTGAATTTAAATTCTCCAGCTGCCGTGGTGGGATTTGAACTCACGTCTCTGGATCATTAGTCCAGGCCTCTGGATTACTATAGGGGAATACATGAAACACAAAAAGTTAGCATGCAGGTACAGCAAGTAATTAGGAAGGCAAATTGAATGTTGGCCTTTATTGCAAGGGGGATGGAGTATAAAAGTAGGGAAGTCTTGTTACAACTGTACAGGGCGTTGGTGAGACCACACCTGGAGTACTGTGTACAGTTTTGGTCTCCTTATTTAAGGAGGGATATACTTGCATTGGAAGCAGTTCAGAGAAGGTTCACTAGGTTGATTCCTGAGATGAGGGGGTTGTCTTATGAAGAAAGGTTGAGCAGGTTGGGCCTATACTCATTGGAGTTTAGAAGAATGAGAGGTGATCTTTCCATAAGATTCTGAGGGGGCTTGACAGGGTAGATGCAGAGAGGATGTTCCCCTCGTGAACTAGGGGGCATAGTTTCAGAATAAGGGGTCGCCCATTTAAAACGGAGATGAGGAGGAATTTCTTCTCTGAGGGTCGTGAATTTTGGAATTCTCTACCCCAGAGAGCTGTGGAGGCTGGGTCGTTGAATATATTTAAGGTGGAGATAGACAGATTTTTGAACTATAGGGGAGTCAAGGATTATGGGGAGCAGGCAGGAAAGTGGAGTTGAGGCCAAGATCAGGTCAGCCATGATCTTATTGAATGGCGGAGCAGGCTCGAGGGGCCAAATGGCCTACTCCTGCTCCTATTTCTTATGTTCTTATAGAATTGGACACAATACTCCAGCTGGGGCAGAACTAGTTTTTTATATAGGTTTAGCATGATTGCCTGGCTTTTACACACTATGCCTCTATTTATAAAGCTCAGGATCCCATATGCTTTAATAACTGCTTTGTTAACTTGTCCTGTCACCTTCAGAGATTTGTGCACAAGCACCCCCAGGTGTCTCTGTTCTTGCACCCCCTTTAAAATTGTACCATTTAGTGTGTACGGTTTCTCCTCATTCTTCCTACCAAAATGTATCACCTCACAATTCTCTGCGTTGAATTTCATCTGCCATATGTCCGCCCATTCCACCAGCCTGTCTATGTCTTCTTGAAGTCTATTACTATCTTCCTCACTGTTTACTACACTTCCAAGCTTCGTGTCATCTGCAAATTTCAAATTGTGCCCTGTACCCACAAGTCCAAGTCATTAATGTATATCAAAAACAGCAGTGGTCCTAATACTGAACCAATATTCTCGCGGGGAGGTTTGCTCGTGCTGTTGGGGAGGGTTTAAACTAGCTTGGCAGGGGGATGGGCACCAGCATATAGATGTAGAAAGGAGGAATAAAGTGCATAAAAGAGTGAGTGTGTTGGATAGTACTAGAGAAGAAAGTAGTATTAGAGGCGGAAGTAGTATCATGTTAGATAGGAGCAGACTAAGAAAGACTACGAAAAATTCAAAAATGGGTTTAGAATGCATGTACGTAAACGCCCAAAGTATGGTGAATAAGGTTGGTGAGCTACAAGCACAATTAACCGTGTGGCAATATGATGTGGCAATAACAGAAACGTGGCTTAAAAGTGGTGAGGACTGGGCACTTAATATTCAAGGGTACAAGGTGTTCAGAAAAGATAGGGAAGGAGAAAAGGGAGGTGGGGTGGCAGTGCTAATTAAGGCAGATATTGTAGTGTTGGAAAGGGAGGATGTTCTTGAGGGGGCAAGGACAGAATCCATTTGGTTAGAGTTGAGCAAAAAGGGTATTCTATAGGCCTCAAAATAGTCAGAGGGAGGTAGAGGAGCAAATCTGCAGGTAAATTGCAGAGATATGCAAGAGCTATAGAGTGGTGATATTGGGGGACTTAAATTACCCAAAGATCGATTGGGATAATGCTAGGGTAAAGGGAAAGGAGCGGGAGGAATTTCTGAAATGTGTTCAGGAAAATTTCCTTGACATCCTAGGGTTCTAAAAGAGGTGACTGAAGAGATAGTGGATGCATTGGTTTTGATCTTCCAAAATTCCCAAAATTCTGGAATGGTTCCAACGGATTGGAAGGTCACAAATTTAACTATTCAAGAAAGGAGGGAGAGAAAAAACAGGGAACTACAGGCCAGTTAGCCTGACATCAGTCGTCGGGAAAATGCTGGAATCCATTGTTAAGGAAGTGGTATCAGGGCACTTAGAAAATCATAACATGATTAGGCAGAGTCAACATGGTTTTATGAAAGGGAAATCACGTTTGACAAATTTATTAGTTTTTTGAGGATGTAACTAGCAGGGTAGATAAAGGGGAACCAGTAGATGTAATATATTTGAATTTCCAAAAGGCAGTCGATAAGGTGCCACATAAAAGATTATGACACAAGATTAGGGCTCATGGGGTTGGGGGTAATATAGTAGCATGGATAGAGGATTGGTTAACAGACAGAAAACAGAGAGTAGGGTTAAACGGATCTTTTTCAGGTTGGCAGGCTGTAACTAGTGAGGTGCCGCAAGGATCAGTGTTGGGGCCTCAGCTATTTACAATCTATATTAATGACCTAGATGAAGGGACTGAGTGTAATGTATCCAAGTTTGCTCATGATACAAAGCTAGGTGGGATAGTAAGCTGTGAGGAGAACACACAGTCTGCAAAGGGATATAGATAGACTAAGTGAGTGGGCAGTAAGGTGGCAGATGGCGTATAATGTAGGGAAATGTGAGGTTATTCACTTTGGTAGGAAGAATAGAAAAACAGAATATTTTTTAAATGGTGAGAAACTTTCAAATGAGATTTGGGTGTCCTCGTGCAAGAAACACAGAAAGCTAGCATGCAGGTACAGCAAGCAATAAGAAAGGCAAATGGCATGTTGGCCTTTTTTGCAAGGGGGTTGGAGTATAAGGGTAAGGAAGTCTTGCTACAATTGTACAGAGCCTTGGTGAGACCACACCTGGAGTGCTGTGCACAGTTTTGGTCTCCTTATCTAAGGAAGGATACACTTGTCTTGGAGGCGTTGCAACGAAAGTTCACTAGATTGATTCCTGGGATGAGACGGCTGTCCTATGATGAGAGATTGTGTAGAATGGGCCTATACTCTCTGGAGTTTAGAAGAATGAGAGGTGATCTCGTTGAAACATACAGGATTCTGAAGGGGATTTGCAGTGTACCTGCTGAGAGGTTATTTCCCCTGGCTGGAGTGTCAAGAACTGGGTGGCATAGTCTCAGGATAAGGGATAGGCCATTTATGACTGAGATGAGGAAGAATTTCTTCACTCAGAGGGTTGTGAATCTTTGGAATTCTCTTCCCCAGAGGGCTGTGAATGCTGAATCTTTGAGTATATTCAAGGCTGAGATAGATAGTTTTTTGGACTCTAGGGGAATCAAGGGATATGGAGATCGGACAGGAAAGTGGAGTTGAGGTCAATGATCAGCCATGATCTTATTGAATGGCAGAACAGGCTCAAGGGGCCGTATGGCCTACTAATAGATACATAGATACATAGAACAGTACAGCACAGTACAGGCCCTTCGGCCCTCGATGTTGTGCCGAGCATTGTCCGAGACCAAGATCAAGCTATCACACTCCCTATCACTCTGGTGTGCTCCATGTGCTTATCCAATAACCGCTTGAAAGTTCCTAAAGTGTCCGACTCCACTATCACAGCAGGCAGTCCATTCCACACCCCAACCACTCTCTGAGTAAAGAATCTACCTCGGATATCCCTTCTATATCTCCCCCCATGCACCTTATAGTTATGCCCCCTTGTAACAGCTGCCTCTACCCGAGGAAATAGTCTCTGAACATCCACTCTATCTATCCCCCTCATCATCTTATAAACCTCTATTAAGTCGCCTCTCATCCTCCTCCGCTGTAAAGAGAAAAGCCCCAACTCCCTCAATCTTTCCTCATAAGACCTCCCCCCCCAAACCAGGCAGCATCCTGGTAAATCTCCTTTGCACTCTTTCCAATGCTTCCACGTCCTTCCTATAGTGAGGTGACCAGAACTGCACACAATATTCCAAATGTGGTCTCACCAAGGTCCTGTACAGTTGCAGCATAACCTCACGGTTCTTAAACTCAAACCCTCTGTTAATAAACGCCAACACACCATAGGCCTTCTTTACTGCTCTATCCACTTGAGTGGCAACCTTCAGAGATCTGTGGATATGAACCCCCAGATCCCTCTGCTCCTCCACGTTCCTCAGAACCCTGCCGTTGACCCTGTAATCCTTATTCAAATTTGCCCTACCAAAATGAATCACCTCGCACTTATCAGGGTTAAATTCCATCTGCCATTTTTCGGCCCAGCTCTGCATCCTATCAATGTCTCTTTGCAGCCTACAACTGCCCTCCACCTCATCCACTACTCCACCAATCTTGGTGTCATCAGCAAATTTACTGATCCACCCTTCAGTCCCCTCCTCCAAGTCATTGATAAAAATCACAAACAGCAGAGGACCCAGCACCGACCCCTGTGGCACACCGCTGGTAACTGGTCTCCAGTCCGAAAATGTTCCATCCACCACCACCCTCTGCCTTCTATGAGATAGCCAGTTACTTATCCAATCGGCCAAATTTCCCTCTATCCCACAACTCCTTACTTTCTTCATGAGCCGACCATGGGGAACCTTATCAAACGCCTTACTAAAATCCATGTATACGACATCAACTGCTCTACCTTCATCTACACACTTAGTTACCTCCTCAAAGAATTCAATCAAATTTGTTAGGCAAGACTTACCCTTCACGAATCCGTGTTGACTATCCCTGATTAAGTTGCCCCTTTCCAAATGGTCATAAATCCTATCCCTCAGGACCTTTTCCATTATCTTACCAACCACTGAAGTAAGACTAACCGGCCTATAATTACCAGGGTCATTCCTATTTCCTTTCTTGAAGAGAGGAACAACATTCGCCACTCTCCAGTCCTCTGGCACCATCCCCGTGGACAGTGAGGACCCAAAGATCAAAGCCAGAGGCTCTGCAATCTCCTCCCTTGCCTCCCAAAGAATCCTAGGATATATCCCATCTGGCCCAGGGGACTTATCGACCCTCAGGTTCTTCAAAATTGCTAAAACATCTTCCATCAGAACATCTACCACCTCCAGCCTATCCACCTTTATCACACTCTCATCCTCAAGAACATGGCCCCTCTCCTCGGTGAACACTGACGAAAAGTATTCATTCATCACCTCTCCTATCTCTTCTGACTCCATGCACAAGTTCCCACTACTGTCCTTGACCGGCCCTATCCTCACCCTGGTCATTCTTTTATTTCTCACATAAGAGTAAAAAGCCTTGGGGTTTTTCTTGATCCGACCCGCCAAGGACTTCTCATGCCCCCTCCTAGCTCTCCTAAGCTCTTTTTTTAGCTCATTCCTTGCTACCTTGTACCCCTCAATCGACCCAGCTGAACCTTGTTTTCTCATCCTTACATACGCTTCCTTTTTCCTCTTGACTAGACATTCAACCTCTTTTGTGAACCATGGTTCTCTCACTCGGCCATTTCCTCCCTGCCTGACAGGGACATACCTATCAAGGACACGCAGTAATTGCTCCATGAAAAAGCTCCACTTTTCGTTTGTGCCTTTCCCTGATAGTTTCTGTTCCCATCTTATACTCCCTAATTCTTGCCTAATCGCATCATAATTACCCCTCCCCCAGTTATAAACCCTGCCCTGCCGTATGGCCCTATCCCTCTCCATTGCAATAGTGAAAGTTACCGAATTGTGGTCACTATCTCCAAAGTGCTCTCCCACATACAAATCAAACACTTGGCCCGGTTCATTACCCAGTACCAAATCCAACGTGGCCCCACCTCTTGTCGGCCTATCCACATATTGTGTCAGGAAACCCTCCTGCACACACTGTGCAAAAACTATCCCATCCGAACTGTTTGACCTATAAAGGTTCCAATCAATATTTGGAAAGTTGAAGTCACCCATGACAACTACTCTGTGACCTCCACACCTATTCATAATCTGCTTTGCAATTTCTTCCTCCACATCTTTATTACTATTTGGGGGCCTGTAGAAAACTCCTAACAACGTGACCGCTCCTTTCCTATTTCTAACTTCAGCCCATATTACCTCAGACGGCAGATCCCCCTCGAACTGCCTTTCTGCCGCTGTTAAACTATCCTTGATTAACAATGCTACTCCTCCACCTTTCTTCCCAACTTCCCTACTCTTACTGAAACATCTATACCCCGGAACTTCCAACAACCATTCCTGTCCCTGTTCTAACCATGTCTCCGTAATGGCCACCACATCGTAGTCCCAAGTACCAATCCACGCTCCAAGTTCTCTTACCTTATTCCGGATGCTCCTTGCATTGAAGTAGACACACTTCAAGCCATCTTCCTGTCTGCCGGTACATTCCTGCGACCTTGATACCCTCCTCAGTACCTCCCTACACTCACCACTGGCTCGTGGACTACAGCCCTTTTTCCCATCCCCCTGACAAATTAGTTTAAACCCCCCCGAAGAGCCGTAGCAAATTTCCCTCCCAGGATATTGGTGCAAACCGTCCTGTTTGTACAGGTCCCACCTTCCCCAGAATGTGCTCCAATTATCCACATAACTGAAACCCTCCCCCCTACACCATCCCTGCAGCCACGTGTTTATCTGCACTCTCTCCCTGTTCCTCAACTCGCTAGCACGTGGCACCGGCAACAAACCAGAAATTACAACATGGTTTGTACTGGCTCTCAGCTTCCAACCTAGCTCCCTAAATTCCTGTTTTAAATCCCCGTCCCTTCTCCTACCTATGTTGTTGGTACCGATGTGTACCACGACTTGTGATTGTTCCCCTTCCCCTTTGAGGATTCTGAAAACACGGTCCGAGACGTCACGGACCCTGGCACCCGGGAGGCAACATACCATCCGTGAGTCTCTTTTGCTGCCACAGAACCTCCTATCTGTCCCTCTGACTATTGAGTCCCCAATAACCATTGCTCTCCTGCTCTCCCCCCTTCCCTTCTGAGCCACAGGGACGGACCCAGCGCCGGAGATCCGGTCACCGTGGCTTACCACTGGTAAGTCGTCCCCCTCAACAGTATTCAAAGCGGTATACCTGTTACTGAGGGGAACGACCACAGAGGATCCCTGCACTGACTGCTTCCTCCTAGCCCCTCTCACCGTCACTCCTGCTCTTACTACTTATGTTCTTATGAAGGAGGCATTGCTGGATCTGGTGCTGGGGAATGAGGTGGGCCAGGTCAACCAAGTGTCTGTGGGAGAACACGTCAGTACGAGTGATCATCGTATCATAAGATTTAGATTAGCAATGGAAAGGAGCAAGGAACAATCTAGAGTGGAACTTCTAAACTGGAATAGGGCTAACTTCAATGGGATGCAAAAGGATCTAGCCAATGTAAAATGGAGCCAAAGACGGACAGGAAAAACTGTAACGGAACAATGGAGGAGATGTTCCAAGTACAGGCTAGGTACTTTCCAATAAGAGGGAAGGGTAAGGGAACCAAAGCAAGGGCTCCTTGGATGACCAGGGAGTTGAAGAAGATGATGAAACAAAAAAGAGGGTGTATGATGCATGTCAGGTAAATTCTTCAAGGGAGAACCAGATCAAATACAATAAGTTGAGAGGGTAAGTGAAGTTGAAAATAAGATTGGCAAAGAGAGAATGTGAGAGTAGAATGGCGATTAACATAAAAGGGAACCCAAAAATCTTCTACCGGCATGTAAACAGTAAGCGGGTAGTAAGAGGCAGGGTGGGGCCTATTAGGGACAAAGAAGGTGATATATACTTAGAGGCGCAGGGCAAAGCTAGAATACTCAATGAGTACTTTGTATCGGTGTTTACTAAGGACGTGGATGCTGACAAAATATCGGCAGAAGTGGAAAAGGTAGAAGCAATGGAAGGGGTGAAAATTGATAGACCGGGTGTACTAAAAAGGCTGTGTATGCTTAGAGTGGATAAGTCGCCTGGTCCAGATGGCTTGCATCCCAGGTTGCTAAGGGAATTGTGGGAGGAAATAGCGGAAGCACTTGCCATAATTTTCCAATCTTCCCTAGACGCGGGGGAGGTGCCTGATGATTGGAAAGTGGCAAATGTGACATCATTGTGCAAGAAAGGGTGTAAGGACAATCCTAGTAACAACAGGCCAGTCAGTTTAACATCAGTGGTGGGTAAGGTTTTAGAAACCGCAATCAGGGAAAAAATTAACAGGCACTTGGAGAGGTTTAAGCTAACTAAGGAGAGCCAACCCTGATTTGTAAAAGGCAGATCGTGTTTGTCTAATCTAATTGAATTTTTTGACAAAGTAACAGGGAGGATTGATGAAGGGAATGCAATGGATGTTGTCTACATGGATTTTAGGAAGGCGTTTGACCAAGTACCACATAGAAGGCTGGTTAACAAAATTGAGGCTCATGGAATAGGTGGGTCAGTGGCAGCTTGGATAAGGAATTGGCTTAAGGACAAAAAACAGCAAGTTGTGGTAAATGGCTGTTTTTCAGACTGGAGGATGGTAGACAGTGGTGTTCCCCAAGGTTCAGTGCTGGGGCCACTGCTTTTTTTGATATGTATAAATGACCTGGATATTGGAATACAGAGTAGAATTTCTAAATTTGCCGATGACACCAAACTTGGGGGTGTGGCAAACAGTGAGGATGATGCCAATCGACTGCAACAGGACATAGAAAGGCTAGCAGAATGGGCAGACAAGTGGCAGATAGAATTTAATAGAGAAGTGTGAGGTGATGCATTTTGGCAGAAGGAACATGGAGAGGCAATATACACTTAATGGCACAGTTTTAAAGGGTGTGCAGGGACAGAGGGACCTGGGAGTTAATGTGCATAGGTCCCTGAAGGTGGCAGGACATATTGAGAGAGTGGTTAGCAAAGCATATGGGATCTTGGGCTTCATAAATAGAGGTTTGGGTACAAAAATAGAGAAATTATGCTGAACCTTTATAAAGCGCTGGTTAGGCCACAACTGGAGTACTGCGTCTAGTTCTAGTCACCACACTTTAGGAAGGATGTGAAGGCCCTTGAGAGGGTGCAGAGGAGATTTACCAGGATGGTTCTGGGGATGGAGGATCTTAGCTACAAGGACAGGTTAGAGAAGCTGGATTTGTTTTCATTAGAGCAAAGGAGGTTGAGGGGTGATTTGATAGAGGTGTACAAGATTATGACGGGTTTGGATAGGCTAGACAGGGAAAGGCTGTTCCCACTCGTTGATGGTACAAGGACTAGGGGACACAGATTTAAGGTTTTGGGCAAGAGATATAGGGGGACGTGAGGAAAAACTTTTTTATGCAGTGAGTGGTGAGGACCTGGAACCCGCTGCCGATGAAAGTGGTGGAAACGGAGACAGTCAATGTTTTCAAGGGGAGATTGGATAGGCACTTGAGGGAAATAAACTTGCAGGGCTACGGGGATAGAGCGGGGGAATGGGACTGACTGGATTGCTCCACAGAGAGCCGGCATGGACTCGATGGGCCGAATGCCCTCCTTCTGTGCCGTTATGACTCTGTAAGGTAAAAGTTGGGTACCTTAGCGCCCTGAAAAAGTTAGCGCCCCCGCGGCCGATTTTCCCAGGTAGCGCCCCGCGTCCCTCTTGGGGCGCTGCGAGCCAATATCGTGGCGCTACGTGCCGCAGAGCCACGCGGTACTGCAGGCCTTCCTCCCCTTATTAAAGGGGAGGAGCCTGACGCAGCGCGTCCCGGCGCCCAGCTGGGCCACCAGGGATCGGGAGTGCTGGCAAACGAGCCCGGCACTCGAGGAGTGCCGGGCTCACAGAGAGCAGCCGGCACCCCGCGGGGGGACTTCACGGAGGCCGGGGACAGCAACGGGGGCGCAAAGCAACTGAATTTAGCCCGCTATGAACCTAACATAACATTCACCACAACACTCTTTTATATCCCTTAGCCAATTTTTTATCCATGCTGCTACTGTCCCTTTTATCCCATGGACTTCAATTTTGCTAACAAGCCTAATATGGGATACGTTATCAAATGCCTTTTGAAAGTCCATATACACAACATGAACTGCACTGCCCTCATCCACCCTCTCTGTTACCTCATCAAAAAACTCAATATACTTAATGTTAGTCTAACATCAGTTGTGCATAAACTCGTAAAATACATAATTCAAGATCAAATTAATGAGCATTTAGAAATGCATGGAATAATCAAGGGAAGCTAGTGCAGATTTATTAAGTCAAGATCTATTTGGCATATGTAATAGTTCTTTGAGGAGGTGACAGATTTGAGAGATAAATTAAAAGCAGTAGATTTTCAGAAGACATTCAGTAAGGTGTCTCACAGGAGGCTTGTTGTAAAAATACAGATGGAAGGTATAAGAGAAAATGTAGCAACAGACAGGAAACCAAAAGTTAGGGTTAGTGGATGTTGCTCAGACTGGAGAAGGGCAGAAAGTGGTGTATCGTAGAGTCCACTTTTATTCTTTGCATATATAGATGATTTGGACTTGGGCGTAAGGAGCATGACATTGAAATTTAGTAGGGGGATTGGCAAACTGCAAGGCGGAGCGTAAGATACTTCAGTCGGACATACGCAGGTAAGCAGAATGGTGATAAATATTGTTTAGCACCAGTGGTAGCCAGGTGGAAGAGTTAATTTAATGTGAAGAAGGTGATGTAATACATTTTGGGAGCAAAAACAAAGAACAGAAAACTGCTGAAGCATGTGGATGAGCAAGAGACCTAAGGGTCCAAATATAAAATTCCTTGATGGTAGTCAAAACCATAAAAAGGCCAACAGCATTTTGGGTTTTTATAAATAAGTACACAGAGTACAAGAGTAAAGAGTTAATGATACATTTGTACATGACAATGGTTAGATAGGCTGAATAAGGTAAGACTATTTCCTCTGGTTGGGGAATCATTAGGAGAGTGGTTAAGATAAATTTATTTGCACAAAGGGTTGTTGCAGCATGGAATGCTTTGCCTCCTGGACTGGTTGAAGCAGAGACCATTGCATCTTTTAAGGGAAAAATTAACATATATTTAAAGCAGATGAAGGGAGAGGACGATGGGGGAGAGACCAGGGCAGTGGGATTAGTTTTGAATTAATCTAGCCAATAGCTGCTACTGACATGTTGGGCTTAATGGCCTCCTTCTGTTGTGTAAACCTCTATAGTTCTATGGGGAAAATTAACATTATTAGCTGATTGACCGAGAGCTGAAGATTCTCTGATTCAGTCTGCTGGTTGTATCATTAATTTCACAGATAAATCAATTACCCACAGGGGGCACGATGAGAAGGTTGAGGCATTGCCCACCCCCCTCAATTCATAGAAACTAGGAGCAGGAGTAGGCCATTCGGCCCGTCGAGCCTGCTCCACCATTCAATACGATCATGGCTGATCATCCAAATCCAGTACCCTGTCCCTGCTTTCTCACACAGAATCCCCATCGAGCCTGCACCGACACATATCCCACCCTATCCCCGTAATCCCACGTATTTAATTCCCCCTAACATATCCCATCCTATCCCTGTAACCCCACATATTTAATCCCCCCCTAACACTAAGGGTCAATTTATCATAGCCAAATCAACCTAACCCGCACATTTTTGGACTGTGGGAGGAAACCGGAGCACTCTGAGGAAACCCACGCAGACACTGGGAGAATGTGCAAACTCCACACAGACAGTCACCCGAGGCCAGATTCGAACCCGGGTCTCTGGCGCTGTGAGGCTAACCACTATGCCACCGTGTTGCCCCTTTTTTATCTCTCTTTGAGATACCCAATATGGTCAACCTTTCCTGATTGCTTTGACTTTTCTTTATCAACTCGCTAGTGTGGATTGGTCAAAAGATGCTCCTATAAATCACTATATTATCTCCGATCCTACAGACGTCAACCAGAATTCAACTGGCTATGTTGTAGTTGGGCACTTCTCAACCACTTTTGAACTGGACAGGGACAGTTAGGTTGATTTGGCTATGATAAATTGACCCTTAGTGTTAAAGGGGGATTGAATATGTGGGGTTATGGGGATAGGATGGGATATGTTAGGGGGAATTAAATACGTGGGGTTACGGGGGTCGGGTGGGATATGTGTACTGTGGGGATTAAAGCAGGGACAGGGTACTGGATTTGGATGATCAGCCATGATCGTATTGAATGGTGGAGCAGGCTCGACGGGCCGAATGGCCTACTCCTGCTCCTAGATTCTATGTTTCTATGTTTCTAGTGCGCCTCAAATCTTCACCTATGGGACCTTCATGGCAACAACAAACTTCCTTGTGGACAAATACAAACCATATCCCATATCGTTGAATCATGCCCACTAACCACAGTATCTGGTGGGCTATGCACTTTGCATGCTAGTGATGACAATGCACTAAGATGGCTGAAATGTTGGGCCATATTATGCGACCCCCTACGGGTAAGTACGAGGTGTGTACGCGCCCATAGGAGCCGCGCAAGTTCCGGGTTTAGGCATGTGAAGTGCATGCGCTAAAACCTGGAACTTGTGATCTGTCAAGAATCTTCTTGATGCGGAGATGCCGGTGTTGGACTGGGGTGGACAAAAATGAGAAGTCGCACAACACCAGGTTATAGTCCAACAGTTTTATTTGAAATTACGAGCTTTCGGAGCTCTGCTCCTTCGTCAGGTACAGTGAGGGAATACAAATCGGTTACAAAGTATATATAGACAGAGAACAATGTGTCTGCAGAGATACAATCCATCAGGGAGGCATTACAGGAAACTCTCGTTTAAACGGCACCTAAATATCCGGAACTCTCTAATAACCGGCAGAATTCATACTCCGAAAACTACAATATACAGTCATTTATAAGTTTTGTTTTACTGTTAAGTAATTAAAGAGTTATGGATTACCCTCAACTGGCATTACTGTATTTAATCAAGCATCTTCCACCATCCATTTAACACAACATTCTGTAGGGGAGTACCCAATTATACTGCACATTTCTTGATTTTTTTATTTTTGTTTGTTAAAAATAGCCTTGTTAGATATACCTCTCCCTTATCCGGAATTTTTAATCAACCGGCACCATCCCGGTCCCGTCGGTGCCGGATACCAAAGAGTTTCCTGTACATCAAAGACACAGCAGAGTACAGCTAAGACAATGAGGTGGGGCCACAGGGGGTCCAACGTGTCAAATGCTGCAGTCTGCAGTTAAGCTTTTTACTTTTTTTAAAAAACTGGATTTCCAGTTTTTTTTAAAAAAAAAGTAAAAAGCTAGACTGCAGCATTTGACACGTTGGACCCCCTGTGGCCCCACCTCATTGTCTTAGCTGTACTCTGCTGTGTCTTTGATGTACAGGAAACTCTTTGGTATCCGGCACCGACGGGACCGGGATGGTGCCGGTTGATTAAAAATTCCGGATAAGGGAGAGGTATATCTAACAAGGCTATTTTTAACAAACAAAAATAAAAAAATCAAGAAATGTGCAGTATAATTGGGTACTCCCCTACAGAATGTTGTGTTAAATGGATGGTGGAAGATGCTTGATTAAATACAGTAATGCCAGTTGAGGGTAATCCATAACTCTTTAATTACTTAACAGTAAAACAAAACTTATAAATGACTGTATATTGTAGTTTTCGGAGTATGAATTCTGCCGGTTATTAGAGAGTTCCGGATATTTAGGTGCCGTTTAAACGAGAGTTTCCTGTAATGCCTCCCTGATGGATTGTATCTCTGCAGACACATTGTTCTCTGTCTATATATACTTTGTAACCGATTTGTATTCCCTCACTGTACCTGACGAAGGAGCAGAGCTCCGAAAGCTCGTAATTTCAAAATAAAACTGTTGGACTATAACCTGGTGTTGTGCGACTTCTCACAAGAATCTTCTTGACAGATCCTCCGCATCCCCGGGAGATGGGCCTCTGCGGGTGGAGAGTTGCGCTATTTGCCCAACTTCCGCCCGCTGAATGCCCGTGCAATTCTTATGCCTGGTAAAAGCAGGCGTAAGGCCTGCTTTTACCAGCATAAGAGTTTTAAAATCTAGAAAAATAAAATTTTATCACTCATTTATACATTAAAAACCCTATCCAATAAGGTAAGTTTATTTTTAGTCCCGTTAAAACATATAATATTTTTTTCAAAAATATTTAATTAAATGGCATTTAAATTCATTTTAAATATGTAATTAAAAAAATTATTTCATGTGTTCGTGTATTTTTTTAAGCGATCCCCATTCATACTTATGGGAGTTCCGTTCTTTTATTGGTTGGGCCGGCCCACGTGATCCCAGGGATACGTGGGCCTCTGCCTGCGCGTACCCAGAGAGGCCCAGGATCGCAAGTCTCTTCCTCCCAGGCCACCAGGTAAATGCATAGATTTTTTACAGGCATCCGCCCGCGGGAAGCCTCAGATCGCAAATTTTGGTCCCATATGTCAAGTCTGCATACGCTGAATAATAAATATGGGGAAAGTGCTGGTTGTCCAAGTAGTGATATTAATAAAGTAATGTATTAATATACATGAATATATGAATACATTACATCACAGGAAAAGATTAATTCAGTTTTCCTCCTTTTGATCCTCAGCACCATAAACTATCCCTGACTAAGGTAGCGTGGTAACCTGTTCACTTGCCTCTGCCAATAGCATTCTGGTGTGCCACATTTTTCTCGCCTTCACTCATGGAAAAGCACTTAGCCTTGACTCATTGTTTACATCAGATAACTTGTTCACAGTCACCTTTACAACTTCAGGACGTCACTGTTGTAATGTAGAAAACAAATAATCAATTCCACCAATGGCTCAGTATATTTCTCCAGTGAATAACTGAGTCATGCAAACCAGGAAGGTCCAAGGTTCAATTCCTGGTCTGTGCTGAGTTATCTGATCTCAGCTGGGTAGTGTTAGGGGTGCTATAATTGGTCACAGCACCCTTAGGTTAGCAAGGGACCAGGATTCCCATTCGTGCTCAGAGTGCTCCACTAGATAGCCCATTGTTTCCAAGCCATCTGGCGGGGAGTTCTGCACCCGTCTATGGAGATCAACACCTCTTCCTCAAGGACCTCCAGGGCCCTGTCTGAGAAATTGGGAAGCTCTAGCAACAGACATTTTGTTTGCAGCAGTAACTCTGTCATTCAACATAGGCACCTCCCCTTTAAGAGGTGCAGGCTGCTTTTAAATTATGGAAGCCCTGCCCGACTTCCTGTCCCCCCCCCCAATGGTTGAGTTGCTAATTACAAGCGTGAGTAGCACTGACAACTGGCCCTTACTATGGAATTGAAATGGCACAACCACTTCACAGCCATTTTGGGCGCTACTTGAAACTCGCCCCCACATGTTGGTGATATACCATGAAAGGGTCCTATTTTGTAGCAACAACAACTTGCATTTATATATAGAAACATAGAATCTAGGAGCAGGAGTAGGCCATTCGGCCCGTCGAGCCTGCTCCACCATTCAATACGATCATGGCTGATCATTCAAATCCAGTACCCTGTCCCTGCTTTAATCCCCACAGTACACATATCCCACCCTACCCCCGTAACCCCACATATTTAATTCCCCCTAACATATCCCATCCTATCCCCATAACCCCACATATTTAATCCCCCCCTAACACTAAGGGTCAATTTATCATAGCCAAATCAACCTAACCCGCACATTTTTGGACTGTGGGAGGAAACCGGAGCACCCGGAGGAAACCCACGCAGACACGGGGAGAATGTGCAAACTCCACACAGACAGTCACCCGGGTCCCTGGCGCTGTGAGGCACCAGTGCTAACCACTATGCCACCGTGTTTACGTAGTAAAACGTCCCAAGGCAGGGAAGTGGAGTTGTTGGGCCAGGTGAGCATCACCTGACTGGGATTCCGACAAGAGCTTCCCCTTAAAGGAGTGACACCATTAAAATACAGGGTGGTGGGAGAGGAATATTGGCCTGCCAAACTGATTTTTAAAACAAATTTACTAAACTAACAAATTAAATTAAACCGGTGAGGTAGGGGGAAATAACAATTTCTAGTCACAAAAAATGTGCACTAAGTTGCTGGGCACCACATGGTGCTACAGCAAGAAAGAGCAATATTCTAAGTAGGCCAATCAAATTACACCACTAATATTTCTGCAGGGAGCAGCTGTTCCCATCCAAACTGATTTTTTAAATCAACATTTAACAAACTAAGTTCGGATAGTGAGGTCAAAGGAAATTGTTACAAAAACTCCATGCAGTGCACACCAATCACAAAAGGTTTCGAGTGAGCTGGAAGATACCACAATGGTGTTTCTCGTCTGCCTACTGCCACATTCTCTCTGAAAAACAGGGCAGTAGGCTGATGAAATTTTTTAAAGAAAACATACCGCCCACTGGCTGCCTGAGGCCTGCTGACTTGACTTTTGCGTGGGCCTTGAAATGGGCAGCCAGTGCTCCCAGCCGAAACAGGCAGATGGAGTATAATGTAGGGAAGTGTGAAATTATCCACTTTGGTAGGTATCCACTTTGGTAGGAAGAATGGAAAAGCAAAATATTTTTCAAAGGTGAGAGACTAGTAAGTGTTGGGATTCAGAGGAATTTGAGTGCCCTTGTACACAAATCACTAAAAGTTAACATGCAGATACAGCAAGCAATTAGGAAGGCAAATGGTATGTTAGCCTTTATTGCAAGGGGGTTGCAATATAAGAGTAAGGAAGTCTTGCTGCAATTATATAGGGCTTTGGTGAGACCACACCTGGAGTACTATGTACAGTTTTGGTCTCCTTACCTAAGGAAGGATATAATTGCCTTAGAGTGGGTGCAAAGAAGGTTCACTAGATTGATTCCTGGCATGAGAGGGCTGTCCTATGAGGAGAGATTGAGTAGAATGTACCTATATTCTCTGGAGTTTAGAAGAATGAGAGGTGATCTCATTGAAACGTATAAAATTCTTAGCGGGCTTGACAGGGTAGATGCTGAGAGGCTGTTTCCCCTGGCTGGAGAGTCCAGAACTATGGATTATAATCTCAGGATAAGGGGTTAGCCATTTAGGACTGAGATGAGGAGAAATTTCTTCACTCAGAGGGTTGTGAATCTTTGGAATTCTCTACTCCAGGGGCTGTGGATGCTCAGTCGTTGAGATCAATAGACTTTTGGGCACTAAGGAAATCGAGCGATTTGGGGATAGGGCAGGAAAATGGAGTTGATGTAAAAGTTCAGTCATGATTTTATTGAATGCTGGAGCAGGCTTGAGGGGCCGTATGCAATGTTCCCCCTAATTTTTTTTGGGTGCGCGGCCCCTTTAAAGGGCTGTGCAGCCCATTCACAGTTTTGTGCTTGCTCGAAATTTAAAACCGGAAAGCCAGTCCCGGGCTGGGCCATATGGCCTACTCCTGCTCCTATTTCTTATTCTCTTCGGCAGGAGCCTTATTAAAACTTAAATTTGGGTCCTACACCAGTCCTACCCCAATGCAATTTTCAGATACATTGGGCGGAGTAAGCACCTCCACCTATTGATACTGGAAGTAGAGCGACCTATCCAGCGCTCCTTATGAGAACACCAGAGGTCACTCCCAAATGTCCAAAAACAAACCTGTAGCATTGGTTTTTGTGGGGTCAGGAGCACCAGATCTGCACTCTTTAATGAAAATTGACCCCAAGATGTTCGTCTTACACAATAAATGTATGCCCATTACCAAAGGTGGTTAGAAGTTTTGGGCATGATTATGAATCCTTCATTTAAAGTCTCCAGTCAATGTGAAACTGTTATCAACAAAGCTAATTAAATACAAGGGTGGATCTCAAGGGCATTTAAGTACAAGTCAAAACAAGTTTTGCAAACCTGGTGCAGCCATATTTAGAATATTGTGTTTCATTTTAATAATTTTACATCCAAAGGGGCTTGAAAGCATTGGATAGGATAAAGCTGACAAGAAATATGTTCCAGGACTTTCAGCTTTAACTGGTTAGGAAAAACTTAGAGCCAAACTTCATTGGAGAAAAAAATCTTTGAAGGAGGTACGTGCTCCGTTTTCAAATTGTTCAGAGGTATAAACTGCATAGATGTAAATAAGCCTTTGCAATGTCTCATGGGTAAAAGACTGCATCTCTAAGTCATACAGACTATAAAGGTCCTAGATGCGGTCCCCAGTCTGTGCTAAGTAAACTGATTTCAGCTGGGACAGGAGTTGGGCCACTCCAATTGGTCACAATGGCCTGGATTTTGCGGTCAGTGGGGAAGGAACTGTGCTCGCCATTCACTAGGCTGACAGCTGCTCACAGAGCTTTCGTGGGCTTTTGAGTGGAGACTTGCTCTAGTCTGGGTTTCCCCACTCGCTGTGGAGATTTAACTCCACAGTATGCGTCTTGCATTATTGACCGGTTCCTCGTCCGGAAGGCAGCCTGATTGACAGGCTTGTCTTCCAGTCGGATGGGGAACGCTGGAGAAGAGGCCGCAGGACCAGTAGGTCCAATTCCTGACCCTGGAGGCCAAGGTGGGTCCGATCCCAAGGAGGGTCCAATCTGTGACCCCAGGCGGGTCCAATCTGTGACCCCGAAGGGGGTCCAATCCCGGGGTGGGTCCGATCCCAGAGAGGGAAGGTTTGTATGGGGGGGGTTTGATGGTGGGGGAACTTGGGGGGCCAAGAAGAAGCACTCCTGCTCCTCATGGCCCACAAGGAGTGTTCCCTGAGGCTGTCCTCGCCTCAATGCAGCTGATGGGTTACCCAGCCGGCCACAGTAAAACCGGCAAAGCAGGCTAACTCCGAGGCATCCAGCATAACACATTTAAAATCCAACCCGCCTCTTGGGAGAGGGTTGGCTGCCCGCCCCTTGTCCCGCCTGAGTAAAGGCTGGAAGTTGGCGGGTTGGAGCCGGCTTTCCGACCGCTTCCATTATTTGCCCATTTAAACCCCCACCCACACCCAATCCCACCCGCTCACCCATGTTAAAATTCACCCCGCAGAGTCTAAACCAGAAAATATAAAGCAGGAAGTATAAATTAGATTTAAATCATGTACAGAAAGCAAAATAAAGATTGTGAAAGAAAGATGCGCTAAAGAGACAGACAGAAAAAGTTAAAAAGAAATATTTCATTTTAAATCTCCAACACTAATTAACCTCTGAAGGAATGAGACTCCACACTTGTAAAATTAAATTTTCAGGGCCAGAGAGATTGATTGGCAGTAATTATCACATATCATGCCTTTAAAAAATCACTTGCTCCTGAATGCACCAGCCCTAGCTGACATGCTTTGTAGGTAACTAGTGGGTAATTACCCCAACATCTCACTGTTATATGTATTTCAATGCTGAGTCTATCAGCAAGATATTGTTATAGTGCAGCCTGCAGCAGAGTAACTTGGACTACAACTTTCGGTTTTCTGCGTTTAGCTGCGCAAGTGCATACTCCGGACGTTGCTGTCCAATTTACTCTATAACAACAATTAACACAAAATCCAGGCCAATAATTTTAGGTTAGCGAATAGAAAATACAGTGGCCTTTATTGGAAGTGCATTTTAACTGGGACCGGATTTCGGGCAAGTAGCTGTGGAACGTGTGTCAATCCCACCCAACGTCATCAGTTTGTGGTCTGAGCTATTTAAACTCTTGAGCCCAAAAAGGGCGAAAACGGGCAGTTGGCCAGCTTTTGAGCAGATCAAAATTGTGGGGCCTGCATGCCACCCACCGACACCAAGGTAAGTCTTGGCGGGGGGGTGGGGGGTTGCGATCAGGGCCCTTTTATGGGTGGAATGAGGGGACACCCAAAACTTTGTTGTGGCGCCAGGAGGAGCACTCCTGCTCCTCTTTGTGCCAATAAGGAAAGTTTTTGACTTGGCTTAGTGGGCCTCCTCTTTCACACCAAATTTTACTGAGTGGGGCACCCACCATGGTGAGAACTCTGCTCAGTAAACCATAAAAATGCCATTTGGGTCTTAATGACATCAAAGGACGTTGATTTGCATGTATTAATGAGGCTCCCGCCTTAGCTAGGCTGGCTCCTCCTAAAGAAAGGGTCCAGTTAACATGGTGACAGGCAGGAATCGAGTGGGAATAGGATGTTAAGTCTTTGCACAACTATTTTAACTACATGACCGCCTCGTCCCAGCTGCACAGGATGGGTTAAAATTTCCCCTTGTGTAAGGGTAGAATTGGCTTGGTTGTGATGTCCTTCAGCAGTCAGTTAACCTGGGTGTACTCGCTTACTTACACTTCACTCAAGGTTTATTCATGAATAATAGGGACAGGGTCAACATACCGGAGGGATCCATGTCCCAGTGAGGCAGTTGTGCCTTCAGGGGTAAGGGGGGAATTGGAAAGTATAAAACAATAAATATATACATAAATAAGTACTGAATAAGTGTTTGATTTGACATGTGATTGGAGGTTATAAGGATAAAACATAGCCTCAGATGATTAGATATTCCAGGAGATATGATGGTTTTCTGTGGAAATAAATGGGAGGAATTTTAACCTGGAGGAGCACGAGGGTTTGGGTGTGGGGTTAAAATCGGCAAAATGCAAGTGCGTCAGGAAGCTGGCTCCAACCCGCCTACTTCCGCTTTTAACTCGAGCGCATTAGGTTTGTCGCACACAACCCCCTTGGGAGAGGTGGGTTGCCTATTAACATATGATAATCACCCAATTGGAGCGATATTTCAACGCAGTTTTAAATTTAACATCGCATCCACGGGTTTCCCAGGCTTCCTGAAACTCACCATTAAAAGCAAGGCAAGAATACAACGGCAATTGCAGGGGCTGATTAAGACTCATGGAAATACTGCAATAAATACTCTCAGCTGCTTTCTTACCTACTAGTGGGAAAGGGTACTTTTGACATTTTGGGGGTTTTCTGAATCTCATCAGGACGAATGGCACCTTGGCTGCCTTAGGTTGGACATCGGACGGGGAGGATTATGACCAGCAGCAGCAGCCTATGTTGAGAGACCTGCAGCTGGACAGTAGAGAGGGAAGTAGCAAAGAGGGGTGCAGCTTGCAGGAGACACTACCCGCGACACAGGGTACAGGCAGAGGCTGAGTTTCCTTGACTTGTCAGAACAGCAGTGCTTCAGGAGGCTCAGGTTGTCACGTCCGGTGGTGGCAGACATCTGCAGCCTCCAAGCAGAAGACCTGCTCCCTGCTGGACCTGGTGGCCACGCATTACCAGTGGCTGTCAAAGTGACCAACACCCTCAGCTTTTTAACTTCAGGATCCTTCCAGGGCTCTGTCAGAGACATATCCAGGATCTCCCAGTCGACGGCCCAGAAAAGCATAAGACGGGTGACTGTTTGCCAATGCCGGCAATTATGTGAACTTTGCCTGCAATGACGCCAGTCAGAATGAGCGGGCACTCGGGTTTGCGTCTCTGTCTGGCTTCCTACAGGTACAGGGCATCATCAACTGCACACAAGTGGCAATTCAAGCACCCCCAGATCAACCCAGAGTATTCATGAACCCCAAGGGCTTCCACTCCATCAATGTGCAGCTGGTGTGCAACCACAAAAAGTTATTTATGCAGGTGTGTGCAAGATTCCCAGGGAGCAGGCATGATGCTTGTACCCTGCGGCAGTCCAAGCTCCCTGACGTGTTTGGACCTGCAAGCATACGTAAGGGGTGGCTACTAATAGAAAAGGGATTTCCACTTCAAACTTAGCTGATGACATCCATCAGAAACTCGACCAATGAAGCCCAATAGCACTACGATGAATGCCATATGACCACCAGATGTGTGATCAAACAAGCCATCAGCATGCTGAAGGTGCACTTCAAGTGCCTAGACAGATCTGGAGGCACCCTTCAGTATGCACCAGCCAGTGTGTCCAGAGTGGTGTGCTGCACTCTGCACAACATTGCGCAGCAGTGAGATTTAGAGCTACAGGAGGAACAAGGCGCAGAGCACATATGATCTGTGGACAATTCCGAGGAGGAGGAGGAAGACGAGGGGGAGGAAGGTGATGAGGGCAGTGTAGAACCAGCTGCTCACATTGCTGCCCGGGATGCCCTTATTAATGCAAGGTTCACTTAGGTCTCATCAGTGGACCGATGTCAGAAACACATGCAATGGCCGCTCTTTCCGTCTTCCCCCATGCCACTGACACGAAGTAGTCCTGCAAACAATCAACCACCCCTTGCACATCCCTCCATTGATCCCCGTCAATTCATGTCTTCCCATTCATCATCAAACAAGTTAAAAGGTGACTTGCCACCCAGCAACCAAAAATGGACAAGATGGGAAAGTGGTGCAATGTAATAAAATTTATATGATTCTACTAAAGAACAGAAACTTCACAACATAACATTTTCTCATACACCCATGTGCATATCCTTGTGCAGCTACAAAGCTTTACTCTTTTCCAACCGCTTCTACGTGGTGCAACACCTGTAGCTTCAGCAGAGGCAGGCTACTCTGACTGCTGAGATGCTCTTGGCCGATGACTTCTGGGTTTTGGACCCCGTGAGGGCCCCACCAAAGACTGCTCCACCTGGCCAGGGGCAGACTCAGCCATTGGGACACAAGGCAGCATATTGGGTACTGACTGAGTGGGGGGTGGGGGGGACAACAGGTGAAAAGTGGAAGGGCTTTGAGTGGAGTTCCCACTTCCATGTACCCTTTTGTCATCATCCCTCTTATGGGACAGCCGCACTTCACTGCTACCATTCTGCTGGAGAGCACTTTGGTGCAGATCAGTGTGGCACTGTAAGGCCAAGGCTAAGGTATCTGACATCCTATGTAAGGCGGCAGACATGTTGGCATCAAGAGTGTGCACAGCCGTGGTCAAGGCATGCTTGGACTCTTTTTTTTTATTTGTTCATGGGATGTGGGCGTCACTGGCAAGGCCAGCATTAATTGCCCATCGTTAGTTGCCCTTGAGAAGGTATGGTGAGCTGCCTTCCTG
The DNA here is from genome assembly GCA_030390025.1 of Squalus acanthias. Taxonomy (NCBI): domain Eukaryota; kingdom Metazoa; phylum Chordata; class Chondrichthyes; order Squaliformes; family Squalidae; genus Squalus; species Squalus acanthias. The sequence goes on along the minus strand of CM059426.1, from coordinate 152,741,477 downwards.
AACCGCTGCAGTCCGTGTGGTGAAGGTACTCCCACAGTGCTGTTAGAGAGGGATTTTGACCCAGCGACAATGAAGGAATGGCGATATATTTCCAAGTCAGGATGGTGTGTGACTTGGAGGGAAACTTGGAGGTGGTGATGTTCCCATGCGCCTGCTGCCCTTGTTCTTCTAGGTGGTAGAGGTCGAGGGTTTGGGAGGTGCTGCAGAAGAAGCCTTGGCGAGTTGCTGCAGTGCATCTTGTAGATGGTACACACTGCAGCCACGGTACGCTGGTGGAGGGAGTGAATGTTTAAGGTGGTGGACGGGGTGCCAATCAAGCAGGCTGCTTTGCCTGGATGGTGTCGAGCTTCTTGTGTTGTTGGAGCTGCACTCATCCAGGCAAGTGGAGAGTATTCCATCACACTCCTGACTTGTGCCTTGTAGATGGTGGAAAGGTTTTGGGGAGTCAGGAGGTGAGACACTCGCCGCAGAATACCCAGCCTCTGACCTGCTCTTGTTGCCACAGTATTTATGTGGCTGGTCCAGTTAAGTTTCTGGTCAATGGTGACCACCAGGATATTGATGGTGGGGGATTCGGCAATTATAATGCCGTTGAATGTCACGGGGCAGTGGTTAGACTTGTTGGAGATAGTCATTGCCTGGCACTTGTGTGCCGCATTTGATGTTCCACAGAGTTGGCCACTCTATCCATGAAAGAAGACATCATCGCATTCATGCTTGAGGCAGACTCTTCCCCCATTCTCTCTGCAACTGTGGTCAGTGTGCTTGGAAGGCCTGTCAGTACATTGCACATTCTCTGCTGCTCCACAATGATTATCCTTTTCATCGACGACCCCTGGGGTACACCATCTGTGTCCAGCTACGCAGAGCTTGGAGAGGGTTTCACCCTTCAACAAGGACTCTCCACAGCTGCCCCTGTCACCACCATCTGCTCTTACTCACTTGTGAAGTGTGAGTCAGCAGGTGAAAACCCAACTATCTGTCTAACTGGTCCCACCAAAGTGCGAGTATCAGCGCTGGTGCATGGTAAGCATGAGTCTTGTGACAGTGCACCTTCAGAACGAATTAGCTCCTCTGAGGATTTGTGGACTGTGAGGTCCATGGACTCCTGCTGCACGCATGAAGGCCCTGTCAGAGAGAAAAGATATGAATTAGCACTGGCAAGGTAAAAATGTTTCAACTTATCATTATGAAGATGATCATATTTCACTCGCTGTTGAAATAAAGTCACCATCATTGAGTGCTGAGTCGCTGATATTTAATTGTGTCACCAGATAGCTGGGAAGTCCCAATCTATGACCGCCAGGGATGCCGAAATAGTTACTTGGGTCCAGTGTGAGTGACTGACTGAGCCTTCGAACTATTATGGCATCCCTGGCATCCCAAGCAGCAATGTGATCGACTAGTCTGGCGTTGGGCATTTCATCTTCCTCTTCCTCCTCCTTGTCGTCCTCCTCTCCATTAGAATCCTCATTAGATGAGGAGTGCTGAGTGACTTGTTCTTCCTTCACCTCTAGTCCTCACTGCTGCGCTATGTTTTGCAGAATGCAGCACACGACAATTATCCTAGAAACCCTCGCTTGTGAGTAACGAAGGGCGCCTCCTGACCTTCCAGGCACCTGAAGTACAACTTAAGCATGCTGACACTTTGCTCGATAACACATCTGGTTGTCATATGCTCAAGTTGTAGCACTCCTGGTGTTGATTGGTAGGGTTTCTCAGAGGTGTCACCTAGCAGGCACCTTTTAAGGCTAGTTCCAGATCTGAACAGGGCAGGGATGTTGGACTGCTGCATTATCAAAGCATTATGGCAGCTCCCAGGGAATCTGGTGCAGACCTGCACGAACCTCTTGTGGTTGCACTCCAGCTGAACATAGATGGAATGAAATACCTTGCGGTTGACAAATGCACCTGGTTGACCTGGGGGTGCTCAGATTGCCAGGTGTGTGCAGTCGATGGTACCCTGTACCTGTGGGAAACTACGCAAATCTGAGTGCCCATACATTCTGGCTTTTTTCATCACATGGAAGTTTACATACCTGCCAGCTCTGGCAAACAATCCATCCATTACCTGCTTTATGTATGTCAGTGCAGCCAACTGCACATAATTGCGAGACCCTCGCTATGGGCTGGATTTTACGAACCTCGGTGGGTCCGGGGCGGGCGACGTCGGTGGTGGGCCCCAACCTCGCTGCTGTCTCCATCCCGGCCTCTGAAATGAATTTACCATGATTGGACTTGTTAAGCCCGCCCAGCGTGTTTGCTGGCCAATTAGAGGAAGCGGGTCTGGTGACATCATTTGATTACACGTCATCAGCCGGTTTCCTTAGACCATGGCCAACTTTCTTTTGACATTTGTGCTGTCAGTGTTCTACAGCATTGAGGTGCTGCCATCACTGCACAGAGGTGCAGGGCTGCACCCAGGCTCTCCCATGACTCCCTCCATATGCTTATGGAGGGAGTCACAGCATGCAGGGAGGTCCTCTTCCCTTCCCATGGGCGGAAGAGACCTCCACAGGAGATCAACACAGCCTGGTTGCACATTGCAGAGGAGGTCACAAGCAGGGATGTGGTCAGGAGGACCTGGGTACAGTGCCGCAAACATTTCAATGATCTCAGTAGATCACGAAATGTTAGTACAAAGCTACACTCAACCTGTGCCTCCCCATCACTCTGCTTTCCCTACCCTACTCCTGCACATCCTCACTCACACCAACTTACCTTACACCTCCACCCATCCCTCTCTATCTACATTATCACATCCCCATCTCACTAGCTACCCCTCACACTCACCCTCATCCTAGTGCAATCATACCAACTAACAACACACAAGGGTAGGCACTTGGGTGTTTCATGCAATGTTCATGTAAAGTTTTTGTTAATGTGGTGTCAAACATTGAAATCTTTATTTTCAACACTTTGCGTTCTTGGACAGATTTGTGTGCACCTTTGAAAGTGGCTTAGTAAATTGCAGTGAATGGTGAGATGTAACGGTATGTCCCGCAATGGTGATGAGTGTGAAAGGAATGGCTTGGGCATTGTAGGGATGCTTTATAGTGTTGGTGTGGGGTGGTGTCAACCTGGCGCATCATATGGCAGCCAGGGTGTACAGCGTCAAGTGAAGTAAATCTGGTCATGGTGAGGCCATCCCTGGGCTCCCGGGCAGCAATGTGGTCAGGTGCTGATACCCTGTGTCCTGTGCAGCATCAGTTGATTGCAGAGAAGGTTGGTGGTGTTGGTGTTGCTGGTCTGCCTGGTGCTGCTGATGTGCCTGGTGATGCTGGTGTTAGGGCTGATCGTGGTGAGATTCTGAGGACCAAGATGAGAGAGTTTCAAGGACACCCATGCTGATGGAATAGATGGCAGGTGAAGTAGAGATGACAGAAGCGATCTGTCAATGGTGGGAGAGGTAATGAGGTCAGACTGGATGGAGACTTGTGTAAAGACTTGCAGCATCCTGAATCTGTAATGGAAATGCAGTTTAGAGAAGCTAGTGGTTAAGGGAACATTTCTGAATCAGCTGGGAGCTTTGACTTGACATTTGAAGCTGTCAACTCATCAGCTGATTCAATGGCCACTGACCTCCCGCCTCAGCTTCACAGACGAGGTCTAGGCACAGCGGGAAACCGGTGGGCGACCTGTCAAATCCAAAAAGCTGGGTAAAAAACCATTGATAAGTGGCTGTAAATAAGCCACGAATGATTTTAATTGCCTCCCCCGCCACTGTGTGTCAGGTCTGCTCAGCACTGACAGACCCGACATTTGCTAAAGGCGCGTGGCGGCGGGTTCACAGCGGGGTCCCAACGTAAAGCCGGAAACAGGCACGTGCACAACGGGCTAGGGTCGCATTTCATACATTTGACAATTTAACCACCCACACTGACCCTCTCCTGCCCGTCGTGGGGGAGGTTAATGTCGAGCCCTTTTATTCCATACCTACAATAACAAATAGTTCCATAATTATATGTGTAAGATGGTCTTTTAGGTGTTTAAGAAGCTTTGAAGGGTCATTACTGCAGACCTGTCATAATTGTCAGCTATATTTTCTTACTGCAGTCTCATAAAGTGCATATTTCAAAACATGTATTCTTGCGATTTAGTTAGCCAGTCGTAACTTACAATGAAATAACAAGCATTCTCCTGATTTTCAAAGAAAGGAAAAATATAAGCCTAAATTTCCCAAGTACATGCGGGCAGTGGGCAAGGTGACTAATCAGTAAATTACCCACAGCCTGTAATTCTTGTGTTAATAAACAATTAAACAAATATAAAGTGTAGAGATATGGATCCATCTTCCAGCATTTTATTTAAATGTTGTTTATTGAGAAAATTTGCATATAAGACAGTAAAGACTAATTTTTATTCATTCCTGGAATGTGGGCATCGCTGGCAAGGCCAGCATTTATTGCCCATCCCTAATTACCTTTGAGAAGGTGGTGGTGAGCTGCCTTCTTGAACCACTGCAGTTTGTGTGTTGAAGGTACTCCCACAGTGTTGTTAAGGAAGGAGTTCCAGGAATTTTAACCCAACGACGATAATTTCCAAGTCAGGATGGTGTGTGACTTGGAAGTGATGGTTTTTCCATGTGCCTGCTGCCCTTGTCCTTCTAGGTGGTAGAGGTCGCAGGTTTGGGACGTGCTGTCGAAGAAGCCTTGGCGAGTTGCTGCAGTGCATCTTGTAGATGGTACACACTGCAGACACGGTGGATGGAGTGCCAATCAAGCGGGCTGCTTTGTCCTGGATGGTGTCGAGCTTCTTGAGTGTAGTTGGAGCTGCACTCATCCAGGCAAGTGGAGAGTATTCCATCACACTCCTGACTTGTGTCTTGTAGATGGTGGAAAGGCTTTGGGGAGTCAGGAAGTGAGACACTCGCCGCAGAATACCTAGCCTCTGACCAGCTCTTGTAGCCACAGTATTTATGTGGCTGGTCCAGTTAAGTTTCTGGTTAATGGTGACCCCCAGGATGTTGATGGTGGGGAATTTGGCGATGGTAATGCCGTTGAATGTCAAGGGGAGGTGGTTAGACCTTCGCTTGTTGGAGATAGTCATTGCCTGGCACTTGTGTGGCACGAATGTTACTTGCCACTTATCAGCCCAAGCCTGAATGTCATCCAGGTCTTGCTGCATGCGGGCATGGGCTGCTTCATTATCTGAGGAGTTGTGAATGGCACTGAACACTATGCAATCATCAGCGATCATCCCCACTTCTGACCTTATGATGGAGGGAAGGTCATTGATGAAGCAGCTAAAGATGATTGGGCCTAGGACACTGCCCTGACAAACTCCTGCAGCGATATCCTGGGGCTGACATGATTGGCCTCCAACAACCACAACCACCTTCCTTTGTGCTAGGTATGACTCCAGCCAGTGGAGAGTTTTCCCCCGGATTCCCATTGACTTCAATTTTACGAGGGCTCCTTGATGCCACATTCTGTCAAATGCTGCCTTGATGCTTTCACTCTCACCTCACCTCTGGAATTCAGCTCTTTTGTACATGTTTGGACCAAGGCTGTAATGAGGTCCTGCTTTTTGTTGACAGGACATACCTGGGCAGTTCTCCACATTGTCAGGTAGATGCCAGTGTTGTAGCTGTACTGGAACAGCTTGGCTAGAGGCACAGCTAGTTCTGGAGCACAAGTGTTCAGCACAACAGCTGAGATGTTGTCGGGGCCCATTGCCTTTGCGAATATCCAGTGTGCTCAGCTGTTTCTTGATATCACGTGGAGTGAATCGAATTGGCTGAAGACTGGCTTCTGTGATGGTGGGGACCTCAGGAGGAGGCTGAGATGGATCATCCACTCGACACTTCTGGCTGAAGATGTTTGCAAACGCTTCAGCCTTGTCTTTTGCACCCACGTGCTGGGCTCCACCATCATTGAGGATGGGGATGTTCATGGAGCCTCCTCCTCCTGTTAGGTGTTTAATTGTCCACCACCATTCATGAATGGATATGGCAAGACTGCAAAGCTTTGATCTTTGTGGAATCGCTTATCTCTGTCTATAGCATGCTGTTTTCGCTGTTTAGCATGCAATTAGTCCTGTGTTGAAGCTTCCCCAGGTTAGCGCCTCATTTCTTGGTACGCCTGATGCTGCTTCTGGCATGCTCTTATGCACTCCTCAACGAACCAGGTTTGGTCCCCTGGCTTGATGGTAATGGTAGAGTGAGAGTTATGCCGGGCCATGAGGTTACAGATTGTGGTGGAATACAATTCTGCTGCTGCTGATGACCACAGCGCCTCATAGATGCCCAGTTTTGAGCTGCTAGATCTGTTCGGAATCTATCCCATTTAGCACGGTGGTAGAGCCACAAAACACGATAGAGGGTGTCTTCAGTGTGAAGATGGGACTTCGTCTTCACAAGGACCGTGTGGAGGTCACTGCTACCAATACTGTCATGGACAGATGCATCTGCGACAGGTAGATTGGTGAGGACGAGGTCAAATAGGTTTTTCCCTCGTGTTGTTTCTCTCACCACCTGCCGCAGGCCCAGTTAGGCAGCTATGTCCTTCAGGACTCGGCCAGCTCGGGCAGTAGTGGTGCTACCGAGCCACTCTTGGTGATGGACATTCGCGCGGCATAATGTGGAGAAAGTAGCAACCGCCGCTCTTCCGCCAGTTGGAGGCGGGTCCCACGACATGAGCCATTATCATGGTCCCAGTAGCACTGCTGTTAAGTGGTATCACCCTGAAAAAAAAAATGGCGATGTCAGTCGTCGTGCAACACCGACTTAACAACAACAACATCTTGTATTTATATAGTGCCTTTAACGTAGTAAAACATTCCAAGGCGCGTCACAGGATTATTAAAACATATAATAATTTGACACTGAGCCACATAAGGAGAAATTAGTGCAGGTGACCAAAAGCTTGGTCAAAGAGGTAGGTTTTAAGGAGGGTCTTAAAGGAGGAAAGAGAGGTAGCGAGGCGGAGAGGTTTAGGCATGGAATTCTAGAGCTTAGGGCCTACGCAAAGTGGGGGGGGGTTGTGGGGCTGAAGGAGATTACAGAGATAGGGAGGGGCGAGGCCATGAAGGGATCTGAAAACAAGGATGAGAATTTTGAAATCGAGGCATTGCTTAACCGAGAGCCAATGTAGGTCAGCGAGCACAGGGGTGATGGGTGAACGGGACTTGGTGCGAGTTAGGACATGGGCAGCCGAGTTCTGGATGATCTCAAGTTTACGTAGGGTAGAATGTGGGAGGCCAGCCAGGAGTGCATTGGAATAGTCAAGTCCAGAGGTAACAAAGGCATGGATGAGGGTTTCAACAGCGGATGAGCTGAGGCAAGAGCGGAGACGGGCGATGTTACGGAGGTGGAAATAGGCGGTCTTAGTTATGTCACGGATATGTGGTCGGAAGCTCATTTCAGAGTCAAATTTGACACCAAGGTTGCGAACAGTGTGGTTCAGTCTCGGACAGATGTTAGGGAGAGGGATGGAGTCAGTGGCTAGGGAACGGAGTTTGTGTCGGGGACCGAAAACAATGGCTTCAGTCTTCCCAATATTTAATTGGAGAAAATTTCTGCTCATCCAGAACTGGATATCGGACAAGCAGTCTGACAATTTAGAGACCGTGAAGGGGTCGCGAGAAGTGGTAGTGAGGTAGAGCTGGGTGTCGTCAGCGTATATGTGGAAACTGACGCTGTGTTTTTGGATGATGTCGCCAAGAGTGAACATGTAGATGAGAAGATGGGAGGGGGCCAAGGATAGATCCTTGGGGGACACCAGAGGTAACGATGCGGGAGCGGGAAGAGAAGCCGTTGCAGGTGATTCTGTGGCTACAATTAGATAGATAAGAATGGAACCAGGCGAGTGCAGTCCCACCCAGCTGGACAACGGTGGAGAGGCGTTGGAGAAGGATGGAGTGGTCAACCGTGTCAAAGGCTACAGACAAGTCAAAAAGAATGAGGAGGGATAGTTTACCTTTGTCACAGTCACAAAGGATGTCATTTGTGACTTTGATGAGAGCCGTTTTGGTGTTGTGGCAAGGGCGGAAATCTGATTGGAGGGATTCAAACATGGAATTGCGGGAATGATGGGCACGGATTTGGGAGGCGACAACACATTCAAAGACTTTGGAGAGGAAAGGGAGGTTGGAGATGGGGCAGTAGTTTGCAAGGACGGAGGGATCAAGGGTTGTTTTTTTGAGGAGAGGGATGATGATGGCAGATTTTGAGGGAGAGGGGGACAATACCTGAGGAGAGAGAACCGTTACCAATATCAGCTAACATGGGAGCCAGAAAAGGAAGTTGGGTGGTCAGCAGTTTGGTGGGAATAGGGTCGAGGGAGCAGGAAGTGGTTCTCATGGACAAGATGAGCGCGGAGAGGTCATGAGGGGAGATCAGAGAGAAACTGGAGAAAGATGCGAGTTCAGGGCTAGAACCTTCGAGGAAGTTTGGCCCGGTAGGCTAGGGGAAGAAAAGGAAGTGGCAGAGGCAGCTGAACGGATGATTTCAATCTTAAAGACAAAGAAGACCATGAGCTCCTCACACTTGTTGTCAGAGGTGAGGGTGGAGGAGACAGGGGAGAGGGGTTTAAGAAGACGGTTAGCAGTGGAGAATAGAACCTGGGGTTTATCTTTGCATTCCAGAATGATTCTGGAATAGTGAGCAATTTTGGCAGATGAGAGCAGGACCCGATAATGCTTTATGTGGTCCAGCCAGATCTGGTGGTGAATGGCTTAACCAGTTGTCCGCCATATCCATTCAAGTTTGCGTCCCTCGGACTTGAGGGAGCCAAGATGAGGGCCGTACCAGGGGGAATGGCCAGGGTGAGAGAGAGTAATTGTTTTAATAGGGACTAGGGCATCAAAGGTGGTGGTGAGTGTGTGGTTGAGCAGATCGGTAGCTGCAGAAATGTCATGGTGAATGGAGGGCCAAACTCTCTGAACAGTTGAGATTTCATAAGTGCAGTTGGGAGAGAGTTTTTTCCAGGGGTGGACACAGAAGGAAGTAGGGTTGTGGGGGGTGGAAGGAAGATGTGGGTGGAGAGCGATACAAGGAAGTGGTCAGAGATGGCCTTATCTGTGATTAACACGATGGGAGTAGCGAGGCCACGAGAGATGACAAGGGCGAGGGGGCGGCCGTGAAAATAGGTTGGGGAGTTTACATGGAGGGAGAGATTAAGGGAGGATAGGAGGCTAGTGAACTCAAAGGAGAGAGAGCATGATGAATTGAGATGGAGGTTGAAATCACCGAGGATGAGAAGTCGTTCGGTGCTGAGGCTGAGGGAGGAGAGCAGTGAAGATATCTCGGTAATAACATTTTTATGGTACTTGGGTGGGCGATAGAGAACAAGAATTTTAAATGAGAGGTGAAGGGATGGAATAAGGTGAGATGCTCAAAGGAGGAGAAAGTGCCGGAGGAGTAGGGGGACAGACCAAAGTGTGATTTGGTGATGAGAGCCACACCACCACCACGGCAGTCTGAGCGGGGCAAGTGGTGGAAGGTATAGCCAGGTGGGGAGGCTTCATTTAAGGGTAAGGTGTCATCACCCCTCAACCAAGTTTCTTTCAGGGCCACGATGTCGATGCAATCATCCACGATAAGCTCATGGATGACAAGGGCCTTGTTTGCAAGTGAACGGACATTCTGGAGGGAGATGCGGAGAGGGTCGGTGATAGCTGCCCCGCTGCCAGCTTCCACAGGGTCAGCGCTGGGGGGGATGAGTTGGATGGGGAGGAGATTGGCAAGATTTGCCCCCAGTGGGCGCGCTGGACGGGAAGGTCGGCGAGAGAGTAGGATGGGACAGTTGGGGTTGTTGCTCGTAAGGCGGCAGCGACGAGTGCCTCAATAGGCCCTTCGTAGGATGCCAAGAGAGGCACTGAGGGAAGCTGTAGGCTTATCTAAGAGGGAGTCAAGCCTGGGACGGCGGCAGGAGATTAGGAAGGTCGAAGAGTAATGAAGGATTAGGGTAGGGATTTGGGAGGGCAGAGTATCCGAGAGAGGAGAGATGAAAGGAGGCATGATGACAGGAGAGCGCGGTCAGGGAGGGATAGAGAGAAAAGGAAAAGGGGGGAAAAAGTGGAAAAGTATTGAATGGCTCGGGTCCGGAGCGGCAGCCAAAGTGCGCATGCAATTGAACACGGGAAAAGCTCAGGAGAGTGCAGTTTGTCACAGAGTGCAGATCGGAACAGAGTGTTAAACTGCGAGTTTGGTGAGTGAGGGAGTAAATCTTAAAGGTTAATCTCTTATTTTTATAAATTCTAGTCTTGTGTGCTTGCAATTAGCATTTAAATTTACTGTTTCAAGTTTTAAGTTTCTTTCAGGCTTGGGCAGGGCTAATCAAGCTCTGTGCTGGAGAGCAGGTGAGAGTAATTAATTAATTAAGTGGTCTAATCTGGTTCTGTAACTACCAGAGAGCTCACTTATTTAAATCTCAGCAGTATAAATAAGGGAGGCTAGAGTGCAGTTTGTCACAGAGTGCAGATCGGAACAGAGTGTTAAACTGTGAGTTTGGTGAGTGAGTGAGTGAGTGAGTGAGGGAGTTTGGGGAGGGAGGTGTTCCTTTCTTTTTCCATCTTTGTCAGCTTCCAGGAGAGCAGGAGCTAAAAAGCTGCACAAGAGGGGACAGAGAACCAGCGGTGAGTATTTCTACATTCCAGTCATTAAAGTAAAAGTAAGGTCTCTAGTTTAGAGTAACTAGTGTTTAAAGGGAAGTAAGGTCCCTAGTGTATTTAATATTCTTTAATTTAAAGGGAGTAAATTAAGGGTAGGACATGGCTGGGCAGCTCGGCAGCATGGAGTGCTCCTCCTGTGCTATGTTGGAAGTCAGGGACACTTTAGGTGTCCAGGACGAACACATGGGCAGGAAGTGTCACCAGCTGTAGCTACTCGAAATCCGCGTTTCGGAGCTGGAGCTGCGGCTGGAGTCACTGTGGAGCATCCGCGAAGCTGAGATCTTCGTGGATAGCACGTTTAACAAGGTGGTCACACCGCAGGTAAAGAGTTCACAGGGAATGGGTGACCACCAAACAGAGTAAAAGAACTAGGAAGGTAGTGCAGAAGTCCCCTGGGTCCATCTCCCTCTCCGACAGATTTTCCGTTTTGGATACTGATGGGGGAGATGGTTTCTCAGGGGAATACAGCAAGAGCCAAGTCCATGGCACTACGAGTGGCTCAGCTGCACAGGAGGGGAGGAAAAAGAGTGGGAGAGCAATAGTAATAGGGGATTCTATCGTAAGGGGAACAGATAGACGTTTCTGTGGCCGCAGACGTGACTCCAGGATGGTATGTTGCCTCCCTGGTGCCAGGGTCAAGGATGTCACTGAACGGCTGCAGGGCATTCTGAAGGGGGAGGGCGAACAGTCAGAGGTCGTGGTTCACATTGGTACCAACGACATGGGTAGAAAGAGGGATGAGGTCCTGCAACAAGAATTTAGGGAGCTAGGTAGCAGATTAAAAAGCAGGACCTCAAAGGTTGTAATCTCTGGATTACTCCCGGTGCCACGTGCTAGTGAGTATAGGAATAGGAGGATAGAGCAGATGAATGCGTGGCTAAAGAGTTGGTGCAGGAGGGAGGGCTTTAGTTTCCTGGATCACTGGGTCTGCTTCTGGGGAAGGTGGGACCTGTACAAGTCGGACGGGTTGCACCTGAACCGGAACGGGACCAACATCCTTGCGGGGAGGTTTGCTAGTACTGTTGGGGGGGGTTTAAACTAATGTGGCAGGGGGATGGGATATGGAGTGGAGCTATAGTAGGGGGTGATGCACAGCCAACTATAGAGGAAAAAACAAGTCAGCCTGAAAGGCAGAGCAAATATGTAACGGCACAAGGGAATATGGCAAGGCTGGATGGCATTTATTTTAATGCAAGGAGTCTTGCGAGTAAGGTAGATGAATTGAAGGTGTTGATGAACACATGGGAATATGATATTGTTGCTATCACAGAGACATGGTTGAGGGAGAGGCAGGACTGGCAGCTCAATATTCCGGGGTATAGAATCTTCAGGCGAGACAGAGGGGGGTGTAAAAGAGGAGGGGGTGTCGCAGTATTAATCAAGGAGTCAATTACTGCTGTAAGGAGGGATGATATCTTAGTAGGTTCCTCTAATGAGGCCATATGGGTAGAACTTAAAAACTAAAAGGGGGCAAGCACTTTGCTGGGAGTGTACTATAGGCCCCCAACACTCAGGGGGAGATAGAGGAACAGATATGTAGGCAAATCTCAGAGAAGTGTAGAAATAATAGGGTAATAATAGTAGGGGATTTCAACTTCCCCAATATTAACTGGGATAGTCAGAGTGTGAAAGGCTTAGAGGGTGCGGAATTCTTAAAGTGCATCCAGGAGAGCTTTTTGAGCCAGCATGTAGAAAGTCCTGCAAGAGATGGGGCGGTACTGGACCTAATTCTAGGGAATCTAGCTGGGCAAGTGGTAGAAGTGTTAGTAGGAGAGCATTTTGGTGACAGTGACCATAATTCGGTGAGATTTAAGGTAGTCATGGAAAAGGACAAAGATGGACCGGAAATAAAGGTTCTAAATTGGGGGAAGGCCGATTTTAATATGATAAGGCAGGATCTGGCCAAAGTGGACTGGTCGCCACACTATAGGAAGGATTTGATTGCATTGGAGAGGGTGCAGAGGAGATTCACCAGGATGTTACCTGGGCTGGAGCGCTTCAGCTATGAAGAGAGACTGGACAGGCTGGGGTTGTTTTCGTTAACGCAGAGAAGGCTGAGGGGGGACCTGATTGAGGTGTACAAAATTATGAGGGGCATAGATAGGGTAGATAGAAATGAACTTTTCCCCTTAGTAGAGGGGTCAATAACAAGGGGGCATAGTTTCAAGGTAAGGGGCAGCAGGTTTAGAGGGGATTTGAGGAAAAACTTTTTCACCCAGAGGGTGGTTGGAATCTGAAACTCACTGCCTGAAAGGGTGGTAGAGGCAGGAACCCTCACAACATTCAAGAAGCACTTAGATGAGCACTTGAAACGCCATAGCATACAAGGCTACGGACCAAGTGCTGGAAAATGGGATTAGAATAGACAGGGCTTGATGGCCAGCGCGGACACGATGGGCCGAAGGGCCTCTTTCTGTGCTGTATAACTCTAGGACTCTATGACATATGCCTGTTTAAATGTAGTAATTAATGGAATACATATTTCCTGGTAGCAGGGAATAGGTTGGAGACAATAATAGGGACAATAATAGTAACATAACCACGGCGAACTTCGACCCTAGCGCTGAGTTCAGCGCTGGGTCCTAAGCATGCCAGGTGAACCGAGCATGCAAACAGACTGATGGAGGTGCTGTCAGTACCTCTTAAAGGGACACACACATCTTTCAGGTAAGTTTGCATTTAAGCTTTTGGACTGGGATTTTTTTTAAATTTTACTAAAGTAGTGGCTTCCTGTAATAAATGTTAAAAGTTTATTAACTGTGTAGGCAGTGCTGCTGAATGCTTGCAAGATCTGAGATAGTAAAGGAAGATAGAAAATGCTGCAAATACTCAGCAGGTCAGGCAACTTCCGTGGAGAGGGAAACAGAGTTCACGTCTCAGTTCGAGATGCTGCCTGACCTGCTAAGTATTTCCAGCATTTTATGCTGTCATTTCAGATTTACAGCATCTGCTCGCAGAGGGAAGAGGAAGACACAGAAGAGGAAGAAACGGAAGACGAAGAAGCAGAAGAGGAGGAAGCAGAAGAGGAGGAAGCAGAAGGAAGGATGCAACCCAGACAGCCCCTTTCTGGCCGGGATATCCGGGAAGTAATCATCCACCTGCTGTCCCAGTGACCACAACCCGCGAATTTTTGCCCGTAGCGCTATGGCCGTTTTCAGCGGCCGTAAACCCGAGGCTGTGGTGACACCGAGGTTTTTGTCGATGTCCAATTTCTAGGCCATCGTTCCCTAGTTCTTGATTCCTAACCAGAATATTTGATCCAGATGTGGCTAATTGCATTTCTGATTAGTAAATAAAGAATGAGTAACAGACACAATCGTTGGGCATGTGATCTCAGTACACATAGTTGCATGCCATATGCATGTGTACTTTAACCTTTTTGTGTATTTATTGGTAAAATGGTAAGGTGAAATGCAGTGTGGGTGAGTGCTTTTTGATCGTTGTGTTTGCTTTAATTCCTTGGTTGCTAAATGGTGTTATATGTTTGTTAAGTAAATATAAACATGTGAAGTATATTTATCTGTATTATGAGTGTATATAAGATATTTTCTACTAACATTAGTGCATGTAGCTAAAACAGTGTCGCGTAGCCACGCCTGGGGCTATCAGCAATTTCTATTGGACATCACTGTGTTAGGTAAGACATGGGTTACATTTATTGCCTATTCAGTCGATGGTGCAAAATCTAGATATGTTTTTATAGAATCATAGAATAGTACAGCACAGAAGGAGGCCATTCGGCCCATCGAGTCTGCACCAGCTCTTTCGAAGAGCAATCCAGTTAGTCCCACTTCCCTGCTCTTTCTCTATATTCCTGCAACTTTTTCTCCTTAATTTATCCAATTCCCTTTTGAAAGCTACTATTGAATCTGTATTCACCACCCTATCAGGCAGTGCTTTCAAATCTTAACCACTCGTTGCGTAAAAAAGTTTTTCCTCAGGTTGCCTCTGGTTCTTTTGCCAATCACCTTAAATCTGTGCCCTCTGGATTTGACCCTTCAGCCAATGGGAATTTTACTCTTGTATAGTTAATTCAAGCAGGAAACTATAGATAGGGATAGATTCAAGTTATTGAACACAAAATTCGGGTCCGTAGCGTCCATTGTTTGGGCGATAAGAGTGCCCTTAGAGGTCCAAAATGGCGTCTGCAGCGCGCACACAATTCTAGTGCGAGTCAGCCGGACGCCATATTGGTGAGGCCGTTAGCGCACGCACAGTGAGCATCCGCTGGAAGTGCAATGCTGATTTGATGCCGGCACTACCATTTTGGAGCCCAAGGCTCCAGCTAACGCCCTTTCTTAAGCTCGCACAGCTGAACACGCGTTCAGTAGCAGGAAGGACCCCCCCCCCGCACCACCAGCGCTATTTAAAGGGATCATCAGCTACTTACAGGTTAGTTGCTCATTGATTTTTACTGGCTGTGTTGCTACAATTCTACAAGTGTTTGCTGCATTCTGTAGTTGTTTAAAGTTGTTAAAGTCTACAGGGAGTGGTGAGGTATGTGCTGAAGGACTTTTTCCTGACTTCAAGGCTTCTGCACAAAACACTTGCAGACAGACATGGGTGCACTAGTAGGATTTCCCCTTGGAATACAGCATGACTTGGAGAATGAACATTGGTCACACAGAGCAGGACAAGCTGCTGGAAGAGGGAGGAGGAGCATTAGGAGGGGAAGAAGAGCTCTCACCAGGAGACCATATCCACCCAGAGTGTTCAATTCTCCGACCTGAACCTCGGCAAACAACAATGTGTGAGACGTCTGCGCTTTACTAAGGACCTCCTCACTGAAATCTGCCACTTGCTGCAGCCACAACTGCAACCTCAGAGCAGGGTGAGGACCGCATTGCTAGTGGCTGTGAAGATGACCATGGCAATGAACTTTTATGCATCGGGTCATTCCAGGCTGGAGCTGGAGATATTTGCAACATCTCGCAGTTTGCCGTCCACTGTTGTGTAAGGGAGGTCACTGAGGCTCTGTTGTTCAAAAAGAGCTGACTACATTTCATTGGGCTAAAAATTCGATAATGCCCAAAAATGGGCGGGTGGATTACAATGTGCGATCTGCCTGTGCCCGATGAAAGTAATGCAGGCAGTACGCAACATTTGTGCTGCCTGCTAATTAACATGATTGATGCGCTCAGCCCAGCACTGAGCATGCTGCTGACTGGCTAAGATTGTGCTAGAAATCATTGGAGGGGCCATCACTGAGGCCGTGGCGATCAGCAAGTCTGAAACCATTGGTGATGACGGCATACTCATAACTATTCCTCCTTCTCACATCTCACTTTCCCCTCATCCCACAATCTTCTCACTTACAAGCTGCTGATGGTGTAAGCAGGCACATCTTGCTTTCACCCCCTTCCCTGACAACAACCCTGCCCTTGTGTATTTCTCCTTTCAGATACCCAAGAACTTCAAGCTTCATAGCCAGTGCAGGAAGAACAAGAGGTGAGTGATGGAGAAGAAGAGACACCATCACTCGATCTGACAGTCGCAGGCACCAGCTCAGAAACTGACACTGCACGCACTTTAGAGGGGAGTATAGAGGCGGGATCTGCACGTGGTAAGTGACTGGGCATGAGTAGCCTGCAGCAAGGGCAGGGGGAAAGGGTAGTGCAGGTGCCCGCTCCCTGGAGGGCGAGGTCGCACATGGGTTCTGCTGCAGAGGACTAAGATGAGGACTTCGATGGAGGGCAGCCTTCAGAAGAAGGATGATGGGCATGCACACGGAAATGCTTGTGCATTGGCAGGCCTGCCAGGGAGCCAGTTGTCACTATCAAGGAGCATGGAGGAGTCCTACTCCAACCTAGCACAGGGCTTTGCGCAGAGCTTGGAGCCGATGCATTCTGTGATGGAAATGATGGGCAACTCCATTAGAGCACTTGTGGACCCAACCATGATGCAGGGTCTGATGGGCAATGTCTCAGCTTCCACTGCGGCACACACGGAAGTGACCCAACGTCTGAGTGCTGCAGTAGAAGCTCAGACTTCTGTCAAACAAGCTCAGCTTGCTGCCATGAAAGCTCAGACTACTCTCATGTAGACTCAGCTTGCTGCCACACAAGCTCACACTGCTGCCATCATGGCTGTGTTTACCAGTGTGGAAAGGGACTTGCAGGGTGTCACAGCAGTCCAGCAATCTGTCCTCCAACAGATTGCTAGGATTGCTGAGGCACCGCCCCGGAGGAGTGCCAGTGGCTCCATGGAGCACGAACTTGCTGTCCTCTCTCAGGATGACAGCATTCGTACTGCCACCACTGCCACTCCGCCAGTGCCCTCGCTGTTGGCCAGCCAGACCAGACAGCTGCCGCCCATGCCAAGGTCGTCCTGCAAGGCCAACTGCAGTCTCCCCCACTGAAAGTCAGCAGCCTTCCACCAGCCATGCTGCAGCCACTGGGGGAGCACTTTGTAGGAACACTAGAGTAAGAAATGCAACACGAAAGACAGACACTAAGGGAATGATGAGGGTGCTTAGTTGACTTTGTTATTTTGATTCGGATTTGATAAATTTATAAACTATGTTTGTTTTGTGGTGGCTCTCATTTCAGCTTTGTGCCCAGCAGGACGCTGTGATGTTCAGTAACAGAGGGATGGTACGATGGGGAAATGGTCAGCAATGGGGATCTAGAGTTTCATTCATTGGAATCAGAGTCTGATGAGGCGTTCATGGACAGCCCATCTGGAACGGGGAATCTGCTGCCTGCCTTCTCCCTTCCTCTTGTTCCTCCTCCTCTTCCTCCTCCTCCTCCTGAGGTGGTCCCGGAATCCGTGGTGGCAAGGGCTGCACCCTCACGATGACCAAGTTGTGGAGCATGCAGCAGACCATCATGAAATGGGACACCTGCTCTGGCGTGTACTAGAGGACTCCCCCCCCCCGCCCCCCCCCCCACCCCAAGCGGTTAAGGCAGTGGAACCATGCTTTAGCACCCCGATGGTCTGCTCGATGACGTTCCTTCTGGTAGTATGGCTCTCATTATGATTGCTGGGCACGAGTGGTGGGGTTGTGGAGAGGAGTCATCAGCCGGGTGCACAATGGAGAGCCCTTGTCTCTGAGCAGCCACATTCGGGTTTGATGTGGTGGCTGGAAGATTGCTGGCACACCGGACTGACGCAGGATGAAGGCATCATGGCTGCTGCCAGGATACTGGGCATTCACCATCATGATGCGCTGGACGTGGTCACACACCAACTGCATATTAAGTGAGTGGTAGCCTTTGCGGTTACGGAACATCTCAGGATTGGTATGCGGCACCTGCAAAGCCATGTGTGTGCAGTCAATGGCGCCCTGCACCATGGGGAAGCCCAATATACTGGCAAAGCCATATGTGCGCTCCTCCTGCTTCTCTCTGTTCAGAGAGAAAACAATGAAGTCCCTTCTCCTGGAGTACAGAGCCTCTGTGACCTCCCGGATGCAGTGATGGACGGCGAACTGGGAGATGTTAGCTATGTTTCCTGCTCCAGACTGGATGGATCCGGTGGCAAAAATATTGAAGGCCACGGTGACCTTGAGGGCCACTGGCAGCGCCGTCGTTGCCTTGCTCTGAGGCTGCAAGTTTGGTTGCAAGAGGTGGCAGAGTTCTGTGACCACCTCCTTGTGACGTGGACCCTCCCAATACACTGCTCCTGGCTTAAGTGCAGGTAGGAGAAGTGCTCTCGGAAAACCCTAGGTGGGTAAGGCCTCCTGCTGAGAGCCCTCCTGCCCCTCCTCCTTCCTCTGCAAGTATCTTGTCCTTTTTTTCGCTGCCTCCGCTCCATCTCCCTGTCATACTCTAGCATGAGAGGGGAACTGCAAATAGAGCCCCCATTACTGGGAGCAAGTGGTGCGAGCAGAACCCTTTAAATGAGAAGCAAGGCGTTCTCCACTTGCAGCAACACCCCCTGTCACCTCACCAACTTTAACAACTCTAGAAAGCTCCAAACAGTTGCATAATTTTACACACAGCCAGTAGAAATGAAAAAGCAAGTCAGCTGCAAGTTGTTGATGATCCCTTTAAATAGCACCCCCTTGGGTGTCCTTGCGGCTGCTGAATGCAAGGTCAGCTAGTTGTGATTGGGAGAGGGCGTTAAATGGAGCAGCGACGTCCAAAATGGCAAATCGTCCGTCAAATCAGCGTTCCACTCATTGACGTCACGATCTGCCTCATTTTCATTTCTGCAGCGAGCACAGGCAACGGCAGTGCTGCTGACCTGCCCAAAAAGCTCAGCCGCCGCGGGACTCACTGGAAGCTGGCGGAAGCAAGGCAACTGACATTTTTTCTTCCAAACTAGCCTTAACGGCTGGCGCAAACAGGTCCATTTTCCCGGCCTTAGGATAGAATCATCTTGCATTTGACAATGGAATGCTCATTTTGAAAGCAACTCTACGTTTTGTATAATTACTGCAAACTTGTATTTCCCCTGTTAGAATGGTGCGCAGCTACTCATTGTCCTGCCTGACGCATGAAAATTGCCACTTGAATGAAATAGCAGAAAATTTCCTGCACCTAAGTCACAGCCTGCAGGAGAGGAAAGGACAAGAGGGGAAAAGCTGAGCAGAATTTGAAGTGGTAAAAAGGTATCTTTGTTAAAGTAAACATTAAAACACAACTACAATTTTCAACGGTGGGGTTCCAGCATCATCTGTTGACTTATTTCCCCACAGAATAGAATGATCAATGGTACAATCACATGAAGGAAATTATACAACTAGCTGGTGGCTTGTTAAATATCACAAGACATAAATGTTTTACTTCCTAAATGGAAATCTAATAAGCAAAATATAACCCATAAAATGCAAAATGCAGCCAAAGAATAAAAACTGATTGTAATACCTTTTGCAATTAAGATTTTTGAATATTCTAAAATAAGATGGCTCAGTTTCGACTTCACTAAGTGTGATATTTATGAAAGAGAGCCATTAGGGATAAATACTCTTGGTATCTTATTCTTGCTGATGGTGAGTACTTTGCACTTAGCAATGTCATACAGAGCATTTCACTAATTAGCTCAAGACTGAATATTCCTCCGAGTTTTATTCAGACCCCATAGGGATAGCTTCAGTTGTTTATAATAACTAGGCTGGGAAATCTATTACCATACTTGACAGGCTGTTTTTCATTTTTACTGCATGTGATTAAGTCATCTGCTTTCTTTATCGTATGGCTATCTCTGCTACCGCGACAATTTCAGACACCTGTTCAACCATTTAATGAAGGGAGAATGCAGTACATCTGTAATGAAATTATAAGAGTGAGTTTAAGAGTTGTATTATAATCTCAGAGGTTTTAGTTTGAAAGGTGAAGGGTAGCATGCATGTTACAAAATCATTAGCATTCTGTTTCTCACATATGGTGCAGAGTCTTGAAAATTGTTCTGCAATGAGCAAATAGATTTAATATTCACAGTGCCATCTATTGGTTCATTAGTTCCAGCATTATATAGTAGTTACTGGCAAGTGCATATGTTGTTATTCCAATAGCCATAATAAAGCAAAGATTCTTTGTTAAATAATGTACTTTAAAAGGGCAGTATCTTCACCAAACAGTGTTGCTAAAGCTCTTTTTTTGTTTGGATCGAGACAACAGATGGAGGAGCCACGTGTTCTTTTTCTCATGATGACATCACTTACATGGTGATGCATTTTCACATGATTTATGTCATTGCATTGTGTTTGCCAAACTGGCACCTCTTTAAACTAGTATACAGTAAAATACAGCTGATGTACACTGACCATATCAGTATTGGTGTTGTCATTGAGCTTATTTAGCATGATGGTATCAATGCACTATAAGAAAAATTATATTTAAGTTAATAGGCTTTAATATTGAATAATACTCTTAATTCATCACCTCAAGTTGCTTCTATCCGTTCCAGTGAGAGACCTGTTGTAATGGAATAGCCATATTTCAGAAAAATACACCATCCTATGAACAGATTTCTGATATAATTAATACATGACATACTGGGTTTAAAAGTCTGGAAAGCCTCGGCGACACAGGCTGCAAACACAATACAGGCTTTTGAGATAAGAACAGTTGATAACAAAAGCTGTAAACACCAAACAAGCTTTGAAATGGGAATTGGTTTGTAAATACAAAGACAAAGGCCCTATTGGAAAAGCAAAGGCTTGCTTCCGAGATGTCTGTAGTTTGAAACCAAAACAATAGCAACGCCCAAGTAAAGTGTTTAAAATCTAACACATCGAACAGGTGCACAGAACATTAAAAAAACCATGTGCCTTTGTAAAAGTAACATCAACTGAAACAGGAAACACTCTATATATAGATAGATAGATAGATATATATATATATATCCAACTAAATGGCTAGGAAAACAAACACCCTGGATGAAGTGTTTTTGATTTACAAATTGTAAAAGGTACAAACAGAACACTTTGAAGATATATCAATAGATGACACCAAGCAATCACATTGTGTTTGTATTGAAAATGGAATAGTTAGGAGACATGACGTCTGCTAACAAGCAGTTAAGGTGATATTAAGAATTGAAATGAAAGACCTTCGAAAGAATGGCATCAAAGAGATAAATCTGTAATAACCAGGATATGATAAGTTTTTGAAACACCTATACAGCAGACAGGATTCTGAGAGTTAGCAGCTGAATTAACAGTAAGAATAGAAAAGAATTCAATAAAGAATCATTAGCGATAATTAGCTTACATCAGCAGAAAACTTCAAAGAATAAACCACTAAAAAAAGGTATAAAAATAGAGCTTTCCAGATAGAGAGTCAGAAGTCGCTGGAAAGGCAAGCGATTCTCGCCTTCAGAACCACTCTGTAGGCCTACAACTCTGAGTCTTGGGTAATCAAGGTATTTGATTTTGGTGGATATTCTGGATTAAGAAATAAGTAGAAGTGTGGAAATGTAACGAAGTTAAGATTTGAGAATAAGGATCTCTGATAAGAAATGTAAGCTATTTGTATTTTGAACGGTTAAAGTTGCGATTGCCATACCAGCTGTTAACTAAATGTCGGTTCTTTAATAAATCTATATATTTTTTAAATTGTCTCCGAGTAATTTCTGTATCAATCTCGCGAACTCAATTTCTGTACACTCTTCTGAGAGGAGTTGCAGAATTCTGGGGAGGTTTTCCGGATCCTCATAATATCCGGAAGGTTACAGTCTAGTTAAACTTGTTAAAAGTGCTATCCGGAGGATGGTAACATCTTCAGGCCATTCCTTTCCTTTGGGGAGAGATAGTCTGAACCTTTAGACCCAATTAAGCATCTCTAGGATTCGGCTACCGCTAACTTTAGTTGAAGGTGAACGTCTGGGGAATACACCTGATCTGGGGTAGCCCGAAAAGGGCTAGGACTTGTAATTATCCCTTCACTGTATCCACCAATAGTTTTACACAATTCAAAATACTGTTCACAGATACAATTATAATTAAATCTATGATTGTACTGCTATCTTTTTTTCCACAGTTTAAGTGTGCATAGGAGAAACATTTTATAGAATAATAGAATCATGGAATAATACAGCATAGAAGGAGGCTATTCGGCCCATCGTGCCTGTGCCGGCTCTTTGAGAGAGTTTTTCAATTTGTCCCACTCCCCTTGCTCTTTCCCCATAGCCCTGCAATGTTTTCCTTTTCAAGTATATATCCAATTCCGATTTACGAGGATGTTGCCAGGACTGGAGAATTTTAGCTATGAGGAAAGATTGGATAGGTTGGGGTTGTTTTCTTTGGAACATTATGAGGGACTTAGATAGAGTGGATAGGAAGGACCTATTTCCCTTAGCAGAGAGGTCAATAACTGGGGCGGGGGGAGGGTGGGGGGGCATAGATTTAAAGTAATCAATAGAAGGATTAGAGAGGAGTTGAGGAGAACTTTTTTCACCCAGAGGATGGTGGGGGTCTGGAACTCACTGCCTGAAAGAGTGGGAGATGCAGAAACCCTCATCGCATTTAAAAAGTACTTGGGTATGCACTTGAAGTGCCGTAACCTACAGGGCAAGAACCTAGAGCTGGAAAGTGGGATTAGGCTGGATAGCTTTTTTTCAGCCGGCACAGACACGATGGGCCGAATGGCCTCCTTCTGTGCCGTACATTTCTATAATTCTATGATTTTGGCGAGTGGGTCAATAACCAGAGGTCATAGATTTAAAATCATTGGCAAAAGATCTGGAGGGGAGATGAGAATTTTTTTCACTCGGAGAATTGTCGGGATCTGGATTGCTGTACCTGAAAAGGTGATTGAAGCTGATTCCATAAATAATTTTAAAAGGGAGTTGGACAGGTACTTGAGGATGAGGAAATTACAGGGTTACGGACAAAATGCAGGGATGTGGGACTAAGCATGAATGCTCTTTCAAAGAGCCAGCACAGGCACGACGGAACAAATGGACTCCTTCTGTGCTGTAGCTTTCTATAATTCTCTGATATTATGGAGGTGGAAGTAGTCAGTGTTTGTGATGGAGAGGATATGGGGTTGTAATCTCTGCTCAGGATCAGATAGGACAGCAAGGTTGTGGATAGTGTAGTTCAGCCTGAGACAGTGGCCAAGGAGGGGGATGGAATCGGTGGCCAGGGAATGGTGTTTGTGGCAAGGGCCAAAGACAATGGCTTCAGTCTTCCCAATGTTTAATTGGAGGAAATTGTTGCTGATCCAGGACTGAATGCCACTTCAGTCTAATTGGCAACAATGTGAAAACTGCCGTTAATCCAGAGAATTCATAATTTTAATGGCAGGGAGCTATGATAAATAATTTAAATTTGGGCAAGAGTAACGGAGGAGCGGTGTCAAAGTCCCAGGAACTTATACCATGGCGTAAGTAATGATATGTTACTTATGCCATAATTTTTTTTATTCATTCACGGGATGTGGGCATCACTGGCAAGGCCAGCATTTATTGCCCATCCCTAATTGCCCTTGAGAAGGTGGTGGTAAGCTGCCTTCTTGAACCGCTGCAGTCAGTGTGGTGAAGGTACTCCCACAGTGCTGTTAGGTAGGGAGTTCCAGGATTTGCATGAAGCGACGATGAAGGAATGACAATATACTTCCAAGTCAGGATGGTGTGTGACTTGGAGGTGGTGGTGTTCCCATGCACCTGCTGCCCTTGTCCTTCTAGGTGGTAGAGGTTACGGGTTTGGGAGGTGCTGTCGAAGAAGCCTTGGTGAGTTGCTGCAGTGCATCTTGTAGATGATACACACTGCAGCCACCATGTGCAGGTGGGGGATTTCCTCATTCTTTTGCAACATAAATCGTATTCTACAAAGTAGATCATTACAGTGGTGCAAGTCTCCTGAAAATTCTGGGCCATTATCTGGTTATTTATCTCATTGCTATTTGTGGGATCTTGCAGTGCGCAAATTGGCCGCTGGTTTCTCGATGGCTGTAAAACACTTTGGCACGTTCTGAAGTTATGCAAATACAAGGTTTTTCTTCGCGGAAGCTACCGCTTGCCGCTGCACAAGGCGGAGCTCAGTGATGCCACAGTGCTCCCGCGTGGGGGTCGGGCGCTACAGAGCGCCTGTTTATTGGATGCGCCATCCCTGCGTGACGTAAGCCGCTCCCAGTTCTCGCGCGATCGCCCGCAGTCTGCCTGTGCCCAGTAAAAGTCTCGCGCGATCTCCTCCTCTTCCTCTTCCCAGCTCCGCCAGCAACATGGCAGTCGGTAAAAACAAGAGGCTGACCAAAGGAGGCAAAAAGGGGGCCAAGAAGAAGATGTAAGTGCGCCGAAATCAGGCGGGCAGCCTCTTGCTGAGTCTCCTCCGCACGGGTCGCGCGCGATATTTGAGAAATTCAGCGGGATGGCGCTGATATTTAGCGGATGGTAGGGATAGTGAGTTCGGGGAGGGAAAGGAAGAGAGCCGCGGCCGCCGGGCCTAGGGACAGAGGCCGCTCCCGTGACTGGTTTATAGCCGGGGAACGGAGGCCGGCTGAGGCGGTTAGGTAGCCGGGGAGGGAACAGAACTACAACTAAAACGAAATGTGAAGTGTCATGTATTAGACCTCGGAGCCGAGAGACCGCGGGCTGCTTGGAGCAGGATGTGCAGACAGGCAGTAATAGTTGGTCCTTATCTTCCTGACATCGTTTGGAGAACTCCTGCCAGGTGTAACTACACCTGAGGGGTTTTACGGAGCAAATGCAACTTGCCTAAGTTTCCGTTCATTTGCCAGCCTGTTGCACTCGATGTCAGGGCGCTGGAAGCCGAATACTTGTCTGAAATCTTATTTCAACGTCTCTTCACAGCGTGGACCCCTTCTCCAAGAAGGACTGGTACGATGTTAAGGCTCCAGCGATGTTTAACATTAGGAACCTGGGCAAAACCTTGGTTACCAGGACCCAGGGAACTAGTAAGTATTTAGGTCTTTCAAAAATGAGGTAATCTCCTGGGTACATTTAAACCTTTAGAACAAATGTTATCTTGTGTTTGGCTTGATTTTTTTTGGAGTATTCCTGAAGATAGAAGTTAATTAGTGGTTAGGACTTGTCTGCTTAAAAAGAGCATAACATAAGAGCAGGAGTAAGCCCTTCGAGCCTGCTCTGCCATTCAATAAGATCATGCCTGATATTTTACATCAACTCCACCTTCCTGCACTATCCCCCATATCCCTCGATTCTTTCAGTATCCAAAAATCTATTGAACTCTTGTATTAAATATACTCAACGACTGAGCATCCACAGCTCTCTGGGGTAGAGCACTTCAAAGATTCACAACCCTTTGAAGAAATTTCTTCTCATCTCAGTCCTAAATGGCCGACCCCTTATTCTGAGACTGTGACCCTTAAGTCTAGACTCCCCAGCCAGGGGAAACATCCTCCCAGCATCCATCCTGTCAAGCCCTTGAAGAATTTTATGTTTTCAATGAGATCATCTCTTATTCTTCAAAGTAAGATCTGAGAATTTTGTGGATGGAGAGTGAAGTGCAAAGAAGAAAAACTTTAGCACCTCATGTCAGATTATCGGGTCATTATCACATTGCTGTTTGTGGGAGCTTGCTGTGTGCATATTGGCTGCTGCGTTTCCTACATTACAACAGTGACTACACTTCAAAAAGTACTTCATTGGCTGTAAAGCGCGTTGGGACGTCCGGTGGTCGTGAAAGGCGCTCTATAAATGCAAGTCTTTTTTCTTTCTGGTCCTCCAATCCCAAAGATCTTCACAACCAATGAACTACTTTTGAAGTGGTGTGTAACCTGCTGAGCATTGGATTGTCCTTTATGTATGCATGTTAATGGGAATATGTATATGAAATGAATCACAAAAGGTTACTATGCAGGTACAGCAAGTAATTAGGAAAGCTAATAGAATGTTATTGTTTATTACAAGGGGAATTAAATACAAAAGTAGGGAGGTTATGCTTCAGTTATACAGGGCATTGGTGAGACTACATCTGGAGTACTGTGTACAGTATTGGTCTCCTTATTTAAGGAAGGATGTAAATGCGTTGGAAGCAGTTCAGAGAAGGTTTACTAGACTAATACAGTACCTGGAATGGGCGGGTTGTCTTATGAGGAAAGGTTGGACAGGCTAGGCTTGTATCCGCTGGAGTTTAGTAGAATAAGAGGTGACTTGATTGAAACATATAAGATCCTGAGGGGTCTGGACAGGGTGGATGTGGAGAGGATGTTTCCTCTTGTGGGAGAATCTAGAACTAGGGGTCACTGTTTAAAAATAAGGGGTTGCCCATTTAAGACCGAGATGAGGAGAAATTTTTTCTCACAAGAGGGTCGTGAGTCTTTGGAACTCTCTTCCTCAGAGGGCGGTGGAAGTAGAGTCTTTGAATATTTTTACGGCAGAGGTAGATAGATTCTTGGTAAGCAAGGGGGTGAAAAGTTATCTGGGATAGGCGGGAATGTGGAGTAATCAGATCAGCCATGATCTTATTGAATGGCGGCGCAGGCTTGAAGGGCCGAGTGGCCTACTCCTGCTCCTAGTTCGTATGTATATCTCGTTTTGGCCCCAGATGACCCAACAATGATTATTGAGTCCATACTGATGTTCCCATCAGAATCTGATGAACAATTATTTTTGTAAAACTGGTTGCCACCAGGTAGATGATTTGAGTCTGTATTCTCCGATGTGTTGATTTGCCTTGTTTTCTCAACTATCATAGAGATTGCCTCAGAAGGCTTGAAAGGCCGTGTGTTTGAGGTGAGTCTTGCTGATTTGCAGAACGATGAAGTGGCGTTCCGCAAATTTAAGCTGATCGTGGAGGACGTTCAGGGCAAAAACTGTCTGACCAACTTTCATGGCATGGACTTAACGCGTGATAAGATGTGCTCCATGGTCAAAAAATGGCAGGTAAGATTATAAATCAGGATGTCCAGGATTAGAATTGTGAATTTTACAGTTTCATTTTACCTTTTGTGCCACTTCTGCCAAATGAATTCTGTCATGTGGTGTAATTAATGTGAAACCACTACAGTATGTCTTCATTTTACCCTAAAGTGAATGTCAGGTGGCTATTTTTCCATGGCTGCCATCCATCCAAGCACATTAGTGAGTGTGAGTTAGTTATGCGTAGTATGCAGCAGGAGGTCATGGGTCCCCACTCCAGAGATTTAACGCATAATCTAGGTTGGCACTCCAATGCAATACTGAGCCACATCTGGGAGGTGCCATTATGCGGGTGAGACATTAAACTGCAGCCCTGTCTGCAGGGTGGACGTAAAAGATCCGGGGCACTATTTGAAGAGCAGGGGAGTTTTCCAGTCTCCTGGTCAATATTTATCTCTCAGCTGACGCCTAAAACTGATGACCTGGTCATTTATTTCATTGCTGTTTGCGGGGCCTTGTGTGTGGAAATTGGCTGCTTACATTGCAACAGTGACTGCACTTCAATAGCACTTCATTGCCTTTACTTTCATCCCTCTCCCCAACCTTAGTGGCACTGAGCACAACTCTGCCTCCACTATTGACCCATCTTGGGTCGGCCAACTGAATTCAGGCTGCTGTTTAAGCTTAGAAATGACGGGAAGCTTGGTGTATATGCGTGCATATATAATATAAACAACGTCCTAGAGCACTTTACAGCTACGTTTTGAAGTGTAGCCACTGTAATATAGGAAGTAACATTCTACGGTTCTGTTAATCTGACAAATTAGTAATCTAAATTGTACTGATGAAATTTCCTTTTAATTCTAATTGTAGACCATGATTGAAGCCCATATTGATGTCAAAACCACAGATGGATACCTGCTACGCCTCTTTTGTGTAGGATTCACTAAGAAGCGCAACAACCAGATTCGTAAAACTTCCTACGCTCAACATCAACAAGTCCGCACAATCCGCAAGAAGATGGTAGAGATCATGACTCGTGAAGTACAAACCAATGACCTCAAGGAGATTGTCAACAAGTTGTGAGTAATCTAGACAAATGCACTTTATGTTCTGACATGTTTTAACGCTACCTCCAGTAATTTGCTTTTCTGTGAAGTAAAATTGAAATACAAATAGATATACAGAAACTTGCTCTTGCCATTAGGCTTTTTTGTGCTCGTGTGAATTTGGAATTGGGCAGTTGCAACTTTTGAAGTCACTTCAGCACAGGTTGTTAGTTGCAGAACTGTTTCTGGATGTTGGACATGGATTCCGAGAGGTGGAACACTTGGCTTGTTCTGAGTTTTATATACTGCTTATTACATATGACTTCCATTTTGGTTACACCATGTCCAACTGGGGGATGTTTGAACTTGCGTGTCTGTTGTTAAAATGCATTATAAACCTGTACATCCTGTGATTTCATGGTTTCAAAATACCATCTATCCATTCCAGCATTTGTCTGTTAATTAACCGTCCCATGTCCAGGTCTCGACCACTGCCCTAGGCAACCAGTTGCTGATTGCCGTTTGTGTAAAGAGATACTCCTCAATGCCCTTGACAACTTTGAAGCTTTTGTCCTGTTCTATCCTATTAAGTATTTATATCTCAATAAAAGATGCCCTCCGATATCTTCGCCATGCTGAAGAACTCCAGCTTATCTAGTTTTTCCTCATTACTAAGGATCAGTCTTTATGCTCTCCTCTGCATTATCTCTGGGTGGCTCCTGTATGTCAGTGGCTCAAGTACTGTACAAATCATAGAAACTTTCTTGCCTGTGCTGGCTCTTTGACTGGGCAGCCCTGCTTAGTCCCACACCCCCACTTTTGTCAGTAACCCTGTAAGTTCCTCATCCTCAAGTATCTGTACAACTCGCTTTAAAGTTATTTATGGAATCCGCTCCCACCACCTTTTCAGGTGGAACGTTCCAGATCCCAACAACTCTCGAGTGAAAGAATTTCTCTGTTGGCAGTTAGTTAAAGCTCTGAATTTTCAAGTCTTCACAAATATATCTTCCCATTCCAGTCAATCTTTTATTTCCCCTTTCCACAACTCTAATATCCTTGTGATAATAGGGTGCCCAGAACTGCAGGTCCCCAGAGATTAAATGGTCCACATTGAGCAAGAATCAGGATCCCTTTTCTGTTTGCTGGGGTGGACTAGTAGGATGCGGGCAATTGACCTATGCCAACTGTCTTGGCACTAGTTACCCAGATAGCATCAAAGAGCCTGGGATGCTATACTTGACAGAAACCTAGGCTTGGGGGCGATTTGATTAAGGTTTATAAGATAATGAAGGGAGTAGATTGTGTGTGTGTGGACCAATTGTTTCAACTGACTAGATTAGAAAGGACTAGGGGGTCACGCTTTTAAGTTATGTACGATTCAGCATAGTGTTTTCAGATTTGGACTCCACTGATTTATACTGCGCCCTGTTTTTATTGTTGCCTTTCACTGGACGTGAAGAATGATAAAGCGACCCAACAGCTTTGAATGCCCCAACTTCCACTGCCCATGAAGTACACTTGCTGTGTATTTCAATTCCCAGACTCAGTAATAATTTACCTTGTGCCTTCTAAAGAAGAAAAATGTCCCAAGACACAAGGCCAAGCCAAACGAGATGGGTTGATCAAAATGGAGGGGGGATGCACAAGATGCCAGAGTCAGAAGAATGAAGATTTTTTGGGTGGTGTGGCTTGTATGGCTGGAGGAGGTTACAAGACTGGATGTTGGGCAAGCAGTTTAACAAAATGGAGGGGTCAGGAGTGTTAGTGGAGTGGTAGAGTTGATTATTGTCAGTGTACATGTGGAAGCAACCCCATGTCTTCGGATGATGTTGCCCATGGGGCAGTGAAGAGCTGAGGGAAGATAACTGGTAAAAGAAGCTATTTCTGAAGATGCTCTTGTTATGACTGATAGATGAGAATAGAGCTGGAAAATGGAGAAGATGTGGTTGACTGTGTCAAAGGCTGCAAAGGTCAAGAAGGATGAGGAGGGATAAAGCACCACAATCAGGATGTCATTTGTGACTGGGTTTCGGTCAATTTGGTGCTGTAGCAGGGGGCAGATCGGAGGGGAAAAGCAAGGGGAGCTGAATGGATAGTCTCAAACTTGGTGACAGAGGTCCTTGAGCTTCTCTCTCTGCTATAGGAGGAGACAGGAGAGATGGGTTTAGGGAAACAGTTGGTGCTGGGGATGAATTTGGGAGTAGTGTGTGGATTGAGAAGAGAGTGAGGGCCTGCTGGCACTTCCTGGTATCAGTTGTCTACCAGTTATACTTGGTATTTCCCCCCCTGAACTTGAGAGTGAAGGTAGGGGCCATTCCCGGGGAAATAACCTGGAAGATTAGAGCAAAGGCTTTGATAGGAATGAGGGCATTAAAGGTGGAGGTGAGGGAGTGGTAGAGCACGTCAGGATATGGAAAGGTCAAAGAGGTGGCAGTGATCGTGTGTCCACCCTGTGATTCCTTCCCTTTAACTAGTACCAATACATTCATGTTTTACCCTTGATGTCAACTGGAATAAGTTTATTTGGCACTTTATTGTAGGCCGTTTGGCATTTTTCTTGTCAATTTGGGATATCAGCATTTGAAAAAAGTGAAGTTGGTCAGGCAAAAACTGAAGCTTTCAGGTTATTTTCTTAGATATTCCTCAATACTACTAATTACATTTCGAGCTCAACAAGATGGCTCTGTGCCCACTTCTTTGGCCAGGTTTTTTTTTCTCTCTCTCCCCTTCTTCCCCCCACCCCCAACAGCAGACCCTTTCTCCCATCTTCAGAATTCTTGTTCAACCTGGACCCCTCCCTCTGGCCCTCTCTCGATCTTTTCATTGCGAACTGCTGGCGTGACATCAGCTGTCTGAATTCCTCTTCTCTTTTCTCTCTCCCCCCCCCTCCCCCCTTTTTTTCCTCAGGCCCAACTCTGACATCTTCATTAAACCTGCTGACAAGCGTGGCATTGTTTGGGTGTGTTTTTTTGGACAGCAGGTACTGGTAATGTGTTCTGCTGTTGCCATTTACAGCTCCTCTAGACCCATCTTTTGTTTCTTTACTTGTCTGCTTACAACCCCTTTTTGTCATTTAATCACTCCTACCTTCCACCCTATCAGACCCTTCCTTTTTGTTCTTTCCTCCCACCCCCACCATTCCCTGCCTCTACTTGCTTAAATACTGTTGCATCGCTAACTTCTTCCCGTTCTGACAAAAGGCCATCAACCTGAAATGCTAACTCTCTTTCCAAGTGCTGTCTGACCTGAGTAATTCCAGCATTTTCTGTTTTTATTTCTAATTGTTAGCTTTCCAGTTGTTGATGTTGGCATCTTAAATGATGGCGCCACATTTCTAGCCTATTGGTACCTCTCCAGTATTCACTGACACTGGTGAACAAAATTGGTGGTG
Organism: Squalus acanthias; assembly: GCA_030390025.1. Classification (NCBI taxonomy): domain Eukaryota; kingdom Metazoa; phylum Chordata; class Chondrichthyes; order Squaliformes; family Squalidae; genus Squalus; species Squalus acanthias. Next base: position 152,710,193 of record CM059426.1, on the reverse strand, counting down.
TTGGTCTGCTACGTAGCGAGTGACACGTCATTAAATGTGGGTACTATCCTGTGCTGAATTAGCTGATCTTGGGTGTAGGGATGCCAGATTTGGAGGAAGTCCATGTGTGTGAATGTTGGCTGAGGAAAGGATCAGACTTTGCTGTGATACCTCCAGTCAAACAACCTGATAGCACTCGGCCTATGCTCACATAAATAAGAGCCACTTGGAACCATAGAACTATATCCCAGTAAAATTGCCCGTTGGAGGGGCAGAATATTGGCATGGGGTCTTTGAACAGTGAGACAAAGAATAACAATCCATTAAGTGCTATTACATCTTCTCCATGTTTTGTGCAATATGGCATACATTTTCCCCCTTAATTTCTTGCGTGGAGTTTTATGGAGCATGGTATTTAGAATTGTAGGGAAAAAAAGTAAAAATTGATCTGAGTCAAAGCACGAGTCTGTTTTTCAATCCCAAACTCATACCTCCTTTGTTCCTTGCTAAATTAAGATTCTGTACAGCAAGTTCTATTACAAGCCCAGTAATGTGGTATGTTTTTAGACAGCAGTGATGCCCTCGCTGGATGTATGCAGACAATTTTGGGGGGGAATTATCTTTTTTTAAAGTTGTGACCAAGAGGAATGGGTGCATCACAGCTGTAACCCCATCCTGGTCTGAACTCGGCCTGCTTTCCAGCAGGGTTCACTGAGACACTAGTCAATTGTGTGCCCCGGTTGACGTAAGACCATAGAATTCAGTACAGTTCAGGTTTTGAACCATCCCTCTGTTTAAGTTCCACAGTGAGCGGTGCACTAGTCAACAGCCACAGACCAGGATATTTCTATTAAGTTGTAGTTTTCCTGCTTTTGTAACCTTCATTTCTAATATCCTCCAAATTGCACTAAAGTAAATCTTTAATCTTAAAGGACATGAATGAACTCCGTGGAACTTGCAAGTGCATGAATGATCCTAGTCCTAGCTGAGTCTGAAGTTTAATGGGGTTTCTAGTAGAGAAATGTACAGGCTGGAAAAGGCCACTTAGCTGACCCCACAAAATATGTAATTCACAAGGGAAAAATGCATAAGTAACTTTAACTTGAATGTTAATAGTTCCTGTAAATGTTCTCAACCATCTAATATTTGCTTTTTAGGATCCCAGACAGCATTGGTAAGGACATTGAGAAAGCTTGCCAGTCTATTTACCCTCTCCATGATGTGTATGTTCGGAAAGTCAAGATGCTGAAAAAGCCCAAGTTTGAATGTAAGTACGACTGTCCTCCTTGAGTGCCTTTTTGTATTTGAAGCTTTGTGCCAGAGATATTACAAGCACATCAAATCATAATAGCATTAAACAAAATTAAAAACAATAATACTGGATGGATGCTGGAGTTCCAGAATTAGAATAGGGAGATTGGTTCTAGGGAATGGAACTCTTCCCATTTCAGGTATCCAGTATTTATAGCACTGGGTGGAAGTCTGTTCTAGAAGCTAACTAATAAAGATGTCAGCCTTCTATGAAAAACTTTGTGGTGTGGATTGTAAATCATCAATAAATGGAAAGGTAGGTTTTCAGTGTTCTTGAATGTTGGTGAGGGGATTTAAGAGCAGAGCCAAGGTGGCTGAAAGCTCTGCTGCTAATAGTGGGGCATGGGACGAATTTTTAATTTAATGCATTAGGTAGCAAGTAGCCAATGTGGTATGGAATTTATGGCAGATTCTGCAGGTAATTGCTTACAGTTTTCAGTTGGGAGAAAATTTGACTCATCCATGACTTAATCAGACAGGCAGTCTATTGCACAGTGGTGGAGAGGGTAGTATGTCGTCGGCGTGCATGTGGCTGCATTGAGACAAGTAGAAGTGACTCTTACAGGGGCAATCCTGCAGTGCTGGAAAGTGAAGGAAAGGCAAGGAGGCTACATGACCTGCTTGACCATATCAAATGGAAGCTGGATTAAATGCAGCTTTTTTTTAACCATCCATTTGAATTTTGCAATGAGGCTTTTGTGAGACATCTTATGAAAATCCATATGTACTGCGTTCTTTTTCTTTTTATTGTCACCTTCAAAAAAAATTATCAAACAATTTACCTTTGCTAAATCCATTGACCATCCTTGATTATTCCACACATTTCTAAATATTCTCTGATTTGATCTCAAATTATAGATTCTAAGAGCTTGCTCACGACCGATAAGCTAACTGGACTATAGTTCCCTGTTTAACTCTCTTCTCCCTTATTGAACAGAGGCATCATGTGGGCCACCTGCCTGTTCCAGCATATGTATATGATAGAAGAATGGTGATCAGAGCCTCTGTTATATACAGTACTTGGATTTTCTCAAACTCCAGGGTGCCTGCCAGGGTCTGGTGATTTATTCACCTTGAGTTCTTTAGCTTTTGTCAGAACCAGTACCTTTTTTTAGTTGCCTCTCAACAACTGCATCCTCCTTTAGCATGCCTATGTAATTCCCACTGATTTATATAAATTGATATAAAATATTTATTAAGTGCCATAGCTTTATCCTCCACAATGACATTTCCCCTTTATCCCTCTGCAATCCTACCATCTCTTAACTGTTTTACTTTTTTGGTACCTGTGTTCTTTTACTTTTTTATGTGCTTAAAGGCACTTTTATATTATCTGCAAGCCTGTTCTAGGTTTCCTTTTTGCTCTTAATCTTCTCTCACTTGCCCATTACACTTCGTATATTATGGTTTTTAGTATTGGCTATATTTTAGCATGTTTCCTTTTCAAGTTTTAATCTAAACCTAGAACATCAGCTGTTACACCCACTTTTTTTGCTTATGTACACACATCTACTTTATACTCTCAATTTTATTTGAAAAGATTTAATTGCCAATCTGTTGTTTGCTGCCTTGTTAATTTGGGCTGGATCCCTCTGCATCTCGAACTTTTCCTATTTCCAGCACCCTTTTTCTTTGAATCTTATCCTTTTCCCTTCTTGCGTTGAACCTCACTGTTGCGATTGCTATTTCCCAATTGTTTTCCAACTTTTAAATCAACTATTTGTGTCTCAACATTCCCCAGAACTAAATCAAGCAGTGCTTATTTCTTTGTTGGACTAGAAACGTATTGATCTAGATAGCAATCCTGGGTGCATTCTAGAAAGCGATTTCCCCCCACTTTGAATCCATTCATCACCTTTTACCCAGTTCATCTTTTGGACAGTTGAAATCACCCAATATTGCCCTATTCTAGCATAGCTTTGAACTATCCACAAATCGCTCCCTCTTATCTCATTTCGACTGTTCAGTATCCTGTAATGCCCATTTGACTGGGATACTTTAACACAACCCCCTAGAATATTTTGTTGAATATTAGGATAGAATCCTTTCTTGTACAGTCCAAGACCCCTCCTCTTCCCCACTCCTGAAAGCTATAATCAGCGATTTGAACTTTAGACCTGTCCAAACTTAAGCCTGTGCTTCTCCTTTTTTAAATTATATTGTATCCTTCAATAGTTACAAATGCTCATGACCAGTTTTTTTTTGAAGCTTTGTATAGTCACTGAATCCTCATTCTGATTTTTTTGCAACATTGACCTTCATTCTTACTGACCCCTTCCAGTGTCTGAGTCATGCAGACCACACTTGATCTTATTGCTGAGATAAAAGATCTTTGGTTAGGATCGTGCTGCAATTTGACTACACTTGCTGGGAAGCAGAAAATTGCCAGAATTAAATTGAAGGTCTGTGGAACCCAAAGTTGCACACACTACTTCAACTGTGATCTTAGCTAAGGTTTTGTATAGCTTCATCCTTAAGTCCCCTCATCTTCCTCTTCCAGAGGTCTCTTAGATTTTTATGGGTATTGGGAATTTGGAACCACAAGATTTGAGGAGTGGAACACAGTTTCAAATTGAGTGTTGAACAATAATAGGAAACTTAGGCAGCATTTTTAATAGGGGCATGATGGAGCTGTGGAGTAGTATAGCAGCAGTGGGGATGGTAGAACAGAAAACCATGTCGGGTTTAACTGAAGAGACTGGATTAATTGTTAGAAAACCAGATACAAGATGCTAATTTTACAATCACAGTAACCATCTGTGGTTCCGTTATGAGGATGGATGGACAAATGTTCTGCCCAAAACATTGTTTTGTTATGACAAAATGAGCCTGTTAAATATGGTTTTGCATATGGCAGTTGGGCTGAACTAATGTATAAAGATAACTGAATAATGGAAAAATATTTTCTTCCAGTGGGCAAACTGATGGAGCTGCATGGTGAAGGAGGGAGTGGCTCGAGCAAACCATCGGGTGAAGAGACTGGTGCTAAAGTAGATCGAGCTGATGGCTATGAACCCCCTGTCCAAGAAACTGTCTAAATATGTATAATAAAACATCTCTTCTATGACTTTTTTTCTTAAATTTTATCTGGTTTGATGTATAAAATGTGAAGTTTTAAAATGATTACCGAGGCAAGCCACATTTATGCACTCTGTCCTCATAACAATCCTTTAAACCCAGCTATTGTTCTGGTCTATCTGCACTGTCCCCTCCAAGGTTGATATAATTTGAGGTGTGGTACCCAAAATGGAACACAGTACTCCAGATGGGATTGACCATGGCATCTCTACAACTGAAGCATAACTTCCTTCCCTTTGTATTCCATCGCCCTTCAGATAAAGGCTAACATTACATTAGCATTTTTGTACCTGTGTGCTAGCTTTTAATAATTTGTAACTGGACACAAATCTTTCCTCAACAGTTCTTAGTCTCTTGCCATTAAGAAAATATTCTGTCAGATTTGTCTTTGATCTAAAGTAGATGACCTCACATTGAATTCCCTCTGTCAAAGAGTTTTGCCCACACATTTAATCTGCATGGCCTTTGTAACTTCCTACTTCCATCAACACAACTTTGTGTCTCCTGCCTCTTCAATGCCACTATTATTGATCTCTGATGCAAATAGATTACATCCCATCCTCACCTTCAACTGAGATGATGAGTATGTAAAGATTCAGCTGTTGGTTGGGATGTGGCTGAGAAGGATTGTCAAGCATTTAAAATACTAACTAAAATGAAAGCATGTTTTAAAAACATGTAGGTACAAGAGGACAAATTATGAATTAGTTTTGTATTGTCTCCTGGTTGATATGCAGTGATCAACATAATTCAAGGGTCTTCATTTGTTATTTCCCTCCCAGTTGTCAAGAATATTTGGTTATAATTAGCTGTTAATATCACCATTCAGTTTACCACAATTATTTAGAAGCTAGTGGTAGTTTATTGGGTATCAAAACTTGTCCTATACATTTTTTAATGTGGTATAACTTCCTTTACCTTTTGGCTCAGATGCTATTTTTTGTACTTTTACCTTCAAGTAATACATCCACATTTTGACCCAAGATCTCCGTTCTGACGAAGGGTTTCGACCTGAAACATTAACTCTGTTTCTCTCTCCACGGATGTTGCCTGGCCTGCTGAGTTTTTCCAGCGTTCTGTTGTTGTTTCAACCAAATCTTTAATGGGTGATTAAGTTGATAGCATAACTTAATTAAATCTTCCACTGGTGACAAATTACTATAAAGGACTGATCCAGTACTTATGGCAAAGTAGTAAATATCTATTTGGTTCACTCCTTGTGACATAACAAGCAACATTGCAATGCACACAGGAAAGGCTATGGACCCTGACAACATCCATCTGTAGCAGTGCAGACCTGGCTGCTGCTCCCTTAGCTGGAGCAGCTTGTGCCAGTGGCATCGACCTGACAATGTGAAAGATCCTATGCACAACAAATTCTAGTCCACAATTTGACCAATGAGCTAAAGCAAAACTCAGGTCTGTGACATTCAAAGAAAACCTAATGGCTTAAGTCATTACCTGACAAAGGAAGGTGTATTTCAGAGGCCAGTCATCAGGACAACTTTGCTGAATTCTATCAATGCCCTGCCCTCCATCATTGGGAGTAGGCTGACTTTCAATGTTTGACTACATTCACAACAACAACTTGTATTTGATGGTACCTTTAACATAGTAAAACTTACTAAGGTGCTTCACAGGAGCGTTCTAAAGCAAAATTTGACACCAAGCCACATAAGGTGATATTGGGGCAGATGGCCAATAGCTTGGTCAAAGGTAGGTTTTAAGAAGCATCAAAGGAGGAAAGTGGTTTAGGTAGGGAATTTCAGAGCTTGGGTCCTTGGCAGCTGAAGGCACAGCTACCAACAGTTGAGTGATTATAATCAGGGATGTTCAAGAAATCAGAATTAGAGCGCAGATATCGCAGAGGGTTGTGGGGCTGGAGGAGATTACAGAGAGGCAAGGCCACAGCGGGATTGGAAAACAAGGATGAGAATTTTGAAATCGAGGCATTGCTTAACTGGGAGACGATGTAGGTCAGCGAGCATAGGTGAATGGGACTTGAGGCGAGTTAGGACACGGGCAGCAGAATTTTGGATGAGCTCAAGTTTACGGAGGGTAGAACATAGGAGGCCAGCCAAGAGTGGGAATAGTCGAGTTTAAAGGTAAAAGCATAGATGAGGGTTTCAGCAGCAGATGTGTTGAGGCAGGTGTGATGTTGGGCGATGATCCAGAGGTGGAAATAGATGGTCTTAGCGATGGTGCGGCTATGTGGTCTGCAATGTTCCTTTTGAGCTGTGTGGCCGCGTAGCACTCTGGAGGTCCTGCGCAGTTAGTGAACCGGCTTTTAAATTGAAATGGGCGCACGTGGACCCAAAAATAGACATGGAATATTGGTGATCAGAAGCTCATTTTGGGGTCAAATATGACACCAAGGTTGCGAACAGTGGTTCAGCCTCAGACAATTGCCAGGGAGAGGGATGGAGTCAGTGGCTAGGGAACAGTGTTTGTGGCGGGGACCGAAGACTGACTTCGGTCTTCCCAATATTTAGTTGGAGGAAATTTCTGCTCATCCAGTATGGGATGTTGGATAAGCAGTCTAACAATTTAGAGACAGTGGGGGGGTTGAGCTGGGTGTCATCAGTGTACATGTGGAAACTGACGCTGTGTTTTCGGATGATGTCGCCAAGGAGCTGCATGTAGTTGAGAAATAGGAGGGGGCCAAGGATAGATCCTTGGGGGACACCAGAGGTAATGGGGCGGGAGTGGGAAGAGAAGCCATTGCAGGTGATTCTCTGGCTAAGATTAGATAAGAATGGAACCAGACGAGTGCAGTCCCACCCAGCCCGACGACGGTGGAGAGGCATTGGCGGATGGTGTGATCAACCGTGATAAAGGCTTGCAGACAGGTTGAGAAGGGATAGTTTACCTTTGTCACATTCACATAGGATGTCATTTGTGCCTTTGATAAGAACCCTTTTGGTCCTGTGGCAGGGGATTCAAACATGGAGTTCCAGGAAAGATAGGTACAGATTTGGTTCAAGGACTTTGGAGAGGTAAGGGAGGTTGGAGATGGGGCAGTAGTTTGCAAGGACGGAGGGGTCAAGGTTTTTTTTTGAGGAGAGGCAGATTTGAAGGAGTGGGGGGCAATACCTGAGGCGAGAGAACGATTAACAATATCAGCTAACATGGGAGCCAGGAAGGGAAGTTGGGTGGGAATAGGGTCGAGGGAGCAGGAAGTGGGTCTCATGGACAAGATCAGCTCAGAGAGGGCATGAGGGGAGATTGGAGAGAAACTGGAGAAAGATGCGAGTTCAGGGCTCGGCTAGGGGGGAATCTTAGAGGAAGTTTGGCCCGGTGGACTAGGGGAAGGGAGGGAAGTGGCAGAGACAGCTGATCAGATGGTCTCAATCTTAGTGACAAAGGAGTTAATGAGCTACGCGGAATTATTGTTGGAGATGGGAGAGAGGTTTAAGAAGACGGTTTGCAGTAGAGAAAAGAATCTTTGCATTCCAGAATGATCCTGGAATAGTGAGCAGTTTTGGCAGACGAGAGCAGGACCCGATAGTGCTTTATGTGCTGCAGCCCGATCTGGCGGTGAATGGCTAAATCAGTTGTCCGCCATATCCGTTCAAGTCTGCGTCCCTTGGACTTAAGGGAGCGGTGATGAGGGTCGTACCAGGGGGAACGGCCAGGGTGAGAGAGAGTAATAGTTTTAATGGGGCTAGAGGTGAGGGTAATGCTCCCTCTAATTTGTTTTGGCCCGCCCCTTTAAAGGGCTGTGCAGGCCATGCAAAATTGCGCATGTGCGCTTTTTCTATTTAAAAGCTGGCTCACGTCACCGGCTGTGGGGGACCTTTGGAGCACAGCGCAGCCACGCAGCTCAAAAAGAACGTTGGGTGAGGGGGGTGGTTGAGCAGATCGGTAGCTGCAGAAATGTTGTGGTGAATGGAGGGCCAAAGGCTAGATAGTTGGGATTTTGAAAGTGCAGGTGTAATTGAATTGGAAGAGACTTTTTTTCCAGTTGGGAACACAGAAGGAAGTAGGGTTGAGAGGGGGAAGTGGGATGTGGGTGGAAAGCGATACAAGAAAGTGATCAGAGATGGCCTTATCTGTGATTGAAATGATGGAAGTAACTTGGCCACGTGAGATGGCAAGGTCAAGATGGTGGCCATGAATATGGGTAGGGGGGTTTATATGGAGGGAGAGATTAAGCGAGAATAGGAGGGCAGTGAACTCAGGAGAGAGAGCATGATGAATTGAGATGGAGGTTGAAATCACTGAGGATGAGAAGTCGTTTGGTGCAGAGGCTGAGGGAGGAAAGCAGTGAAGATATCTTGGTGAGAACATTTTTATGGTACTTAGGTGGGCAGTAGAAAACAAGGATTTTAAATGTGAGGTGAGAGCGATGGAATAAGGTGAGATCCCTACTCCTGAGGTCCCCAACATCACAGAAGCCAGTCTTCAGCCAATTCGATTCACTCCACGTGATATCAAGTAACGGCTGAGCGCACTGGATACAGCAAAGGCTATGGGCCCCGACAACATTCCGGCTATCGTGCTGAAGACTTGTGCTCCAGAACTAGCCGCGTCTCTAGCCAAGCTGTTCCAGTACAGCTACAACACTGGCATCTATCTGACAATGTGGAAAACTGCCCAGGTATGTCCTGTCCACAAAAAGCAGGACAAATACAACCCGGCCAATTACCGCCCCATCAGTCTACTCTCAATCATCAGCAAAGTGATGGAAGGTGTCATCGACAGTGCTATCAAGCGGCACTTACTCACCAATAACCTGCTCACTGATGCCCAGTTTGGCTTCTGCCAAAACCACTCGTCTCCAGACCTCATTACAGCCTTGGTCCAAACATGGACAAAGGAGCTGAATTCCAGAGGCGAGGTGAGAGTGATGCCCTTGATATCAAGGCAGCATTTGACCGAGTGTGGCATCAAGGAGTCCGAGTAAAACTGAAGTCAATGGGAATCGGGGGGGAAAATGCTCCACTGGCTGAAGTCATACCAAGCACAAATTAATTAATTAAGAGGGGGAAAATAGAGTATGAGAGTAAACTTTCAGGGAACATAAAAACTGACTGTAAAAGCTTTTATAGATATGTGAAGAGAAAAAGATTGGTGAAGTCAAACATAGGTCCCTTGCAGTCAGAATCAGGGGAATTTATAATGCGGATCAAAAAAATGGCAGACCAATTAAATACATACTTTGGTTCTGTCTTCACAAAGGAGGACATAAATAACCTCCCAGAGATGTCAGGGAACATAGGGTCTAATGAGAGGGAGGAACTGAAAGAAATCAGTATTTGTAGGGAAATGGTGTTAGGGAAATTGACGGGATTGAAGGCCGATAAATCCCCAGGGCCTGATAATCTACATCCTAGGGTACTTAAGGAAGTGGCCCTAGAAATAGTAGATGCATTGCTGGTCATCTACCAAAATTCGATAGATTCTGGAACAGTACCCATGGATTGGAGGGTAGCTAATGTAACCCCACTATTCAAAAAAATTGGGAGAGAGAAAACGGGGAATTATAGACCGATAAGTCTGACATCGGTAGTGGGGAAAATGCTGGAGTCCATTATAAAAGATGTAATAGCAGAGCACTTGGAAAACAGTGACAGGATCGGACTAAGTCAACATGGATTTACAAAAGGTAAATCATGCTTGACTAATCTACTGGAATTTTTTGAAGATGTAACTGGTAAAATAGATAAGGGAGAACCAGTGGATGTGGTGTATTTGGACTTTCAGAAGGCTTTCGATAAGGTCCCGCATAAGAGATTAGTGTGTAAAGTTAAGGCACATGGGATTGGGGGTAAGATAATGACTTGGATAGAGAACTGGTTGGCAGACAGAAGGCAAAGAGTTGGAATAAACGGGTCTTTTTCCGAGTGGCAGGCAGTGACTAGTGGGGTACCGCAGGGATCGGTCCTAGGACCCCAGCTATTCACAATATATATTAATGATCTAGACGAGGGAACGAGATGTAATATCTCCAAGTTTGCAGATGACACAAAGCTGGGTGGGCGTGTGTGCTGTGAGGAGGATGCCGAAAAACTCCAGTATGATTTGGACAGGTTGGATGATTGGGCAGAATCATGGCAGATGCATTATAATGTGGATAAATGCGAGGTTATCCACTTTGGTGTCAAAAACGGGAAGGCAGATTATTATCTGAATGGCAATAGATTGGGAGAAGGGGAAGTGCAACGAAACCTGGGTGTCCTTGTGCACCAGTCGCTGAAGGTAAGCATGCAGGTGCAGCAGGCGGTTAAGAAGGCAAATGGTATGTTGGCCTTCGTAGCGAGAGGGTTCGAATACAGGAACAAGGATGTCTTGCTGCAGTTGTACAGGGCCTTGGTGAGACCACACCTTGAGTATTGTGTGCAGTTTTGGTCGCCTTATCTGAGGAAGGATGTTCTTGCCACGGAGGGAGTGCAGCGAAGATTCACCAGGCTGATACCTGGGATGGCAGGAATGACGTATGAGGAGAGATTGGGTCGATTGGGCTTATACTCGCTGGAGTTTAGAAGAATGAGAGGGGATCTCATTGAAACTTATAAAATTCTAACAGGACTAGACAGACTAGATGCAGGAAGGATGTTCTCGATGGCCGGGGAGTCCAGAACCAGGGGTCACAGTCTAAAGATAAGGGGTAAGCCATTTAGGACAGAGATGAGGAGGAATTTCTTCACCCAGAGAGTGGTGAACCTGTGGAATTCTCTACCACAGAAAGCAGTGGAGGCCAATTCATTAAATATATTCAAGAAGGAGTTAGATATATTTCTTAAGGCTAAAGGGATCAAGGGATATGGGGAAAAGGCAGGGACAGGGTACTGAATTTGGATGATCAGCCATGATCTCATTGAATGGCGGAGCAGGCTCAAGGGGCCGAATGGCCTACTCCTGCTCCTATCTTCTATGTTTCTATGTTAAAAGAAGATGGTTGTGATGGTTGAAGGTCAATCATCACAGCCCCAGGACATCGCTGCAGGAGTTCCTCAGAGCAGTGCCCTAGGCCCAACCATCTTCAGCTGCTTCATCAATGACCTTCCCTCCAACATAAGGTCAGAAATGGGGATGTTCCCTGATGACGGCACAGTGTTCAGCGCCATTCACAACTCCTCAGATAATGAAGCAATCCATGCCTGCATGCAACAAGACCTGGACGACGTTCAGGCTTGGGCTGATAAGTGGCAGGTAACATTTGCGCCACACAAGTGCCAGGCAATGACTATCTCCAACAAGCGAGAGTCTAACCACCACCCCTTGACATTCAACGGCATTACCATCGCCGAAACCCCACCCGTCAACATCCTGGCAGTCACCATTAACCAGAAACTTAACTGGACCAGCCACATAAATACTGTGACAACAACAGCAGGCCAGAGGCTAGTTATTCTGCAGTGAGTGTCTCGCCTCCTGACTCCCCAAAGCCTTTGCACCATCTACAAGGCACAAGTAAGGAGCGAGATGGAATACTTTCCACTTGCCTGGATGAGTGCAGCTCCAACAACACTCAAGAAGCTCGACACCATCCAGGACAAAGCAGCCCGCTTGATTGGCACCCCATCCACCACCTTAAACATTCACTCCCTCCACCACCTGGCGTACCGTGGCTGCAGTGTGTACCATCTACAAGATGCACTGCAGCAACTTGCCAAGGCTTCTTCAGGCAGCACCTCCCAAACCCGCGACCTCTTCCACCTAGAAGGACAAGGGCAGCAGACGCATGGGAACACCACCACCTCACTTGGAAATATATCACTGTCCTTCATCGCTGCTGGGTCAAAATCCTGGAACTCCCTCCCGAACAACACTGTGGGAGTACCCTCACCACACGGACTGCAGCGGTTCAAGAAGGTGGCTCGCCTTCTAAAGGGCAAGTAGGGATGGGCAATAAATGCTGGCCTTGCCAGCGACGCCCACATCGCAAACACCGCCACTCAACGGTCTAGGAGGGGCAAGTGGTGGAAGGTATAACCAGGCGGGGAGGCTTCATTTAGGCGGCAGATGTCATCATCCCTCAGCCAGGTTTCCATCAAGGCTATGATGTCGATGCGATCATCCACAATAAATTCGTGGATGGCAAGGGCCTTGTTCACAAGTGAACGGACATTCTGGAGGGAGATGCAGAGAGGGGGCGGTGATAGCTGATCCGCTGGCAGAGTCCACAGGGTCAGCACTGGGAGGGATGAGTTGTAACGGGGAGGAGATTGGCAAGACTATCCCCCAGCGGGCATGCTGGGCGAGAAAGTCGGCAAGAGAGTATGATGGGGCTGTTGGGGTTGCTGCTCGTAAGAAGGCAGCAACGAGTGCATCAATGGGCCCTTTGGAGGATGCCAAGAGAGGCACAGAAGGAAGCTGTAGGGTTATCTGAAGGGGAGTCAAGCCTGGGACAGTGGCAGGAAAGTAGGAAGGTCGAGGAGTGCTGAAGGGTTGGGGCAGGGATTTGGGAGGGTAGAGTACCCGAGAGGGGAGAAATAAAAGGAGGCATGATGACAGGAGAGAGGGGTCCTAGGAGTGGTAAAGTGAAAAGAAAAAGAGGGAGAAAAAAGTGGAAATAGAAGTGATGGGCTGAGGTTCGGAGTGGCAGCCAAAATGCGCACGTGAATGGACACAGGGAAAACTCAAGTTACATAGGCCTGGTTACGTAGCAATTATTAGGATACATATATCCTGGTAGTAACAGAGAATATAAGAGGGAGGGATATAAAGGATAGGAGGGAGTCCAGAGTTAAAGTCAGAGGCCCCGTGGTGGGATAAAGTTGATGTAGGTAGGTAGGGTGGTGTCGGCATGGAGCATCGACGAACTGTTGTCAAAATTCGGAGACAGGTGTAGCGGGCGAGTGAAATCCAGAAGCTATTTGAAGGGTAGAGTATCGGAGGATGGAGGTATTTCCGTGGAAATGAAGATCCAGGAGATGTGCAGAATTGGCTGCAGGGCAGAAAGATGATGGCGAAGTTGGAGGTCACCATAAGATCCAGAGGCAGCGGAGAAATGTACTTCAGCCCAGGAGAGTAAAACACTAGCCAGAAACAAGACTGTTGCTGAAGCTGAAAAACCAGTAGAACCAGTCGGCTAGTCACAGGTTCAGCAGGGAACAGCAGCGGTGGGGGTGGGGGGTGGGGGGGGGTGGGGAGAAGGCTGTAAGTGGATCAAAGTTACTTTAAAATTTAAGCAATAGAGCGGCAGATCAGAGACACAGCAGATGAGGCTTACGGTGTAGTCCAGTGCAGAAGTGTAATCTTGATATCCAGAGAAGTCCAGGAATTTGGAAGTCAAATTTCGATCCAGAAGCTCAATGAGAAAAGCAGGCATGGTTGGGCATGGGCAATGGTGGTTTAAGATAGTAATTAGCTTATAGTTAACTTGTAGTTCGGGTTAAAATGCTCGCATTAGTACAGCCAGTGGAACTTAAACAGTGGAAGAGAGGAGATTGGCAGAGAAAGGGCAAGGATGGCAGCGGATTGCCAAGGATTGAGGACAGTGAGGTGTTCTCTCAGGAGCTGCCAGCTTAGGAGACACCTTGGAAAAAACTCAACTGCCCGGGAGAGTAGCGATTTAAATTACTTGGTGCAGCGCAGCGCTGCCACCCCACCCCCACCCAGCTCGGTGATGTCACCGGCTGATGCTCAGAGAGATCCGCGTCTGTCTGGACTGCAGTTGGGAGGGAGCTAGGGAATTGGGGAGTGGATCAAAAGATGGTTGGGAAAGAGTGGGAGACTAGGGAATGGAACTCGAAGAGAGATGGAGACTGGGGGCTCAAGGGGAGAGATGGAGAATGGGAAATGGGGGCTGAGAGAGATGAAGAATGGTGGCTCGGGGGGAGAGGGGGAGACTGGGGAATGGAATGTTAGAGATGTGGGTGCGAGAGAGATGGGGTTCGGGATGGAAGGTCGGGGGAGAGAAGGGGGAATAGGGAGAGAAAAGCGGGGGGGGGTGGGTAAGAATGGGGTGGGAATGTGACCAGCATTTCCTGCAGAGCTGGGAGAAGCAGCAACGTGTCGAGTGGGAGCGTCACCGAGAGAAGCAGCCAGTAAAGGAGTGAATCCTGGTGACCGTACTGTGGGTAAATAGTGAAAGATCGTTTCCATTGGTGGGCGAATGGGGAACGTAAACCAAGGATTCTCACTGAAAGAACCAAGGGGGAAGAGAGGCGGAAGGTTCTTGAACTGAGGGCTATTAGACAGTGGGATACTTCACCACTATTGAAGTAGAGACTGAAACTTAATTTAAAAGGGAAGCGGATAAATATTTGAAAAGGAGGAATATAAAAGGATCTGGAGGAATGGGGTTACAGGAGAAAGCGCCAGCACCGGGGGCCGAATGTCCTTCGTCCTGTCCTGCAATTTCTATAATTCTATGACAACTCTCCTTTATTGAGACCGCACCTTGTGCAGTGCAGAGAATTTCTGACTATGGTTTTAAGGTAAATATCAATGGGTTATAGCCTAGGATTACTACTAGTTACAGTTAGGATATCGGGGCATTACACCTGTATATAAACGATCAGTGAATTATTGTATTACTGTTGCTTATGAAGCAAATCTGAGTGTTACCAATATTACTATTAGTTATCAGTGCAATTTCAGTGAGTTACCATTAGTTATTGGTGGAATCAAAGTTCTTCCCACCTCTGATTTCCCTTCTGTAAATTACTCCCCATCTTCAGTTTCCCCTCTTCCCCGCCCTCGGTTTCCCCACTTCACCTGCTCACGGGTGGCCTCCTGGTTCTTGAAACTTCTCGCACAACAGCTGCAGACACAAAACCATGTGCAAAGATACTCAACTACAGGGGACCCAACCTTTATAAGGTAAATGCAATAACATTTGTAGAAGTCATGTGATCAGACATCACATGGCCAGATTTCATTTGGTCAAAATATATGATCAAACATCCAGGAATGGCTCCTACCAGAGTTGGCAACCCTACTTGCATTGCAATGGCAAATGACTACATCTCGTGTTTGCATGGTGTGATGAAAATATTTCAGTTCTTTGAAGACCGTTTCTTTCTGTGCAAGTCTAACCAGCTACCACCTCTTTCGTGGCCACATCTAGTGGTATTCCTGGCTCACTGTCTCTTCTGATCTCAAATGGAGTTGCCATGGTTGGACAAGCTGTCACACTTCTAGGCAGGATTCAGATTCCTTCTTTCATCTATAGCCTCCAACTTCTTTTATTTCCCTTTCACTTTGTCCCTGTTTATTGCTACTACTATGATCATTCCTCCTCTGAACATTTCTCATTCCTATTAATGGTCCAAAATCTGTTATCATACATATTCCTTGCATCCTCAATATTTTTGAATCAAGATTTGTTGCACTGTCTCCTACTTTTAACTTATTCTTGTTCTGGACGTCAAAACTGATTTTTTTATTTTAACCTCCCACAGTCTTCTCTTCATCTGATAATATAAAGGTCTTTTTTAACCTAAGTTTAGGTTTAAGTTTATTTTTCTGCTTTCCTCCACTTAGAGGCTCGGCCCGTCATATAATTTGGGAAATACTGTAAAGTAAGCTACTTATATAGTATTGCATAGTATTTACAGCACAGAAACAGGCCATTTGGTTCAACTGGTCCATGCTGGTGTTTATGCTCCACACGAGCCTCTCCCACCCTTCCTCATCTAACCCCATTAACGTATCCTTCCATTCATTTCTACCTCATGTGTTTATCAAGCTTCCCCTTAAATGCATCTATGCTAGTCATCTAAACTATTCCTTGTGGTAGCGAGTTCCACATTCTAACCACTCTCTGGGTAAAGAAGTTTCTCCTGAATTCCCTATTGGATTTATTAGTGACTATCTTATATTTATGGCCCCAAGTTCTGGTCTCCCCCACAAGTGGAAACATCTTCTCTACGTCTACCCTATCAAACCCTTTCATAATCTTGAAGACCTCTATCAGGTCACCTCAGTCTTCTCTTTTCTAGAGAAAAGAGCCCCAGCCTGTTCAATCTTTTCTAGTAGGTATAACCTCTCAGTTCTGGAATCATTCTAGTAAATATTTTTGCACCTTCTCCAGTGCCTCTATATCCTTTTTATAATACGGAGACCAGAACTGTTCACAGTACTCCAAGTGTGGTCTAACCAAGGCTCGATACAAGTTTAACAAAACCTCTCTGCATTTCAATTCTATCCCTCTAGAAATGAACCCATGTGCTTTGTTTGCCTTTTTTATGGCCTTATTAACCTGCTACTTTTATTGATTTGTGTATCTGTACTCACAACTCCCTCTGCTCCTCTACCCCATTTAGAAACTTATTTTTTAAAGGAGTATGTGGCCTCCTTATTCTTCCGACCAAAATGTTCCACCTCACACTTGCCTATATTGAAGTTCATTTGCCAATTAGACACCCATTCTGCAAGTTTATTAATATCTTCCTGTGTTTTGTCACAGCCCTTCTTTGCATTAACTCCACAAATTTTGAAATTGTACTTCCGATTCCTGAGTCCAAATCGTTTATGTAAATTGTTAACAACAGTGGTCCCAGCACCGATCCTTGTGGAACTCCACTTCCCACCACCTGCCAGTCTCAGTAACTACCTTTAACCCCTACTCTGTTTTCTGTGTTGCAGCCAGCTTGCTATTGATTCTGCTACTTGTCACCTGACTCCACATGTTCTGACCTTCGTCATAAGCCTATGCTGTACCATATTGAAGGCCTTTTGAAAAATACTTCCTTTGGAGTATGTGGTTTCTAGTGTATTCTATACACCATTGCAATTTATAGGATTTCTATACAAAAGCACATTTCTGATATATTTCTGTAGTAGTTACATTACTGTAGAAATTGGTCATCAAAGGACTTGACCACCAGATGGCAATATACACTGCTAAAATCAATTTTCACCATGCTGCCAGAAAGTTGCATTTTTAGTTTTGCATTATGTGCTAAAATATAGAATTAGTGTAATACACAATGATGCTGCATTTTATACAAATTGACATAGGAAAATTAAATCACGCAAGACAGTTTACATAGGATTACACAGGATATCCGGCACAGAAACAGGCCATTCGGCCCAACCAGTACATGCCGGCGTTTATGGTCCACACGAGCCTCCTCCCGTCTTTCCTCATCTAAATCTATCAGCATAACCCTCTATTCCCTTCTCCCTCATATGCATAATAATTCCCAAAATATTGAGTGCTGAGCAGTCATGGATTTAAATTAATTCCTTCCAAATAAAAAATCAAGTTCTACATAAATTATTGAAATAAATATTGTTTATTGAAAAGTTTATCACAAAGCTATGATACTTAGAAATGTTACCAGTGAGGAATCCACATCAAAATAATTTGTCACTGCCAATGCCCAGTTACTGCTGAACAATAATACCACAGCAGTATTGTGAAGCTCCAATCTTTCAAAGTTTATTTGTTTTTAAATCATGTTGCCTTGAAAAGAAAAGCGATCAAAAGATAAGGAATAGTATGGAACTATGCATTATTTATTGAGGTTACATTAAAAAGGTCTTTGCCATTTGTACGCAAGTTAAAGATGACAGCAAGAATGGGAAAACCAGCCCTTCTGATGTCAGTACCAGCACATGCAGGCATCAACGGGTATTTTTTAATTGTAACTGTAACGTCGCGATTGTGTTCCTGATTCAATACTGGAATCTGTATTTTAACACTACTAACATATAAATGTCTTACAGTAAAATTATAATCTGTAGTGTTTATTTAGTGAGCAAAGTACGAATCCTGACCACTGACTCACCCACTGCTCCCAAGTGACTGCAGTGCATCTCAGTTCACAGGTAATGGAACTCTTGATTAATTAGTTCTCCAGCGGCAACCAAATCTGTTTCAGTCTGTCATGTTTCACATAGTCCACATACTTCATGTGCCTTTGGTACATATAAATGATTGTCAAAGTTCAGTCCTGCTCCATCCTCCTCAGCCCAAGTAAAGGGAATCTCATAATGGGTCTTGAAGAACCTGGACATAGCTCCTGGGAAATATTCCCTCTTTCCCCTGTAGTTCTCCTTTCAGCCAGTCAGCACCTATGGTTTCTAGTAGGATTATCATATCTCCAACCTTGGGGGGAAAAAATTGCAGATTTCTGTTAATATTTACACATACTGGAATGCTGCCTAAGTCTGTATTACTATATAGCATGGTCAGCTGGTCCTGAAAAATGAGTATTTTTGGCAACATTTTTATTTACTTAATATTGTTTTATTCTAGAAAGAATGCAGTTAAGAAGGATCTTTTCAAAGTACTGTACATAAAATATCAGAGTATCAATAGCATAAAGCAAAATGACAAATAGAAATGAGTAAAAAGTAAAATTTAGAACAGGTATCAGTGAATACTTTTCTACTGAGTGGTAAATGTTTGGGATAATTCACCAAGCAAAATAATAGAGGCAAAAACATTGGGATTATTCAAAATGTAACTAGGTTCTATGATAGGAGAGATAATGTACCAAAATCATGAGCTGAATGGCCTTTTCTCATCTCTGATTGTTTTGATGTACTCAATCACTACTATATTTTACAGCAAGAAACTCACCCATTTACTCAAAAATATGTCCAGTGCAATTTCATAAGTCAAGGGTGAGCCCATTAAAGCTCATCCCTCATTATCCTAACTTTCCCAGCAGAACATCCAACATTTCAATTGTCCCAATGTCTTTGGAATAATGCGTCAGGCAAGAAAGTAAAACAATTTATCACCCTTTGTTTAAAAAAAATCCTCAACAGGCTTCAGATTTACTTCTCAATAATTGATGTCCTATGCTCCTACTAGCCTAATGTATTTTGAAATACTTTGTTGGATGTACTTTATTTACAACATTTACTATCTTACTTGCTTTCTTCTCTCTCGATTGTAGACTGAGTTTGAACTTTTCTAATCTTTCCTCATACTTAATCCCCTTTACACTTTTTTGCACCCTTTCCAATGCATATTATGTTTTTTTTTAAATTGAACACATTGCTTCAATTATGATCTGACCAGCAGAACCAGTATGATAAAGTAAAACTGCAAAATCTAAAGTGGGAGGAAAAAGGAAAGGCCCTAGGCCTATAGATTATGTATGTAAAATGTAGTGGATTTTAATTGTACCCTTCCACCTTTGGAACCTGGGTTTGAATTTAGCGCTGACCAAGAGTGCAAAAGTCTCTCTCGATCAGATGAAAAGAGCTTGTAGCAACTTTTAAATGACTTAATTTTGGGAGAGAAAATATATATCTTGGCTGGGCTTGACACTGAAATGCAGGGCAAGTGAGTCTGCCTATTCCGATAGCAAAATACTGTGGATGCTGGAAAATTGAAACAACAACAGAAAACGCTGGAAAAACTCAGCAGGCCAGGCAACATCCGTGGAGAGAGAAACAGAGTTAACATTTCAGGTTGAAACCCTTCGTCAGAACTGAGAAAAAAGCAGGAAATGAAACAGATAAAAAAGCAAGTGGGAGGCTGGGGGGAGGAATAAAAGAACAAAAGGGGAGGTCTATGGTAAGTAGAGACATTAAGAGATGCTCAAGGCAAAACGAGATGGTAATAGGACAGGTTAAGAAACAAAAGGTGGCTCAGAAGTGTGAAGTGTGAAATGCTGGCAGAATGAAAGACAGCTGCCGTGGGGGAGAGAGAAAAAAAAAGGGAAAAGGCACAAACCAAAAGTGTGGATAAAATTTATATATATATATATATGAGAGAGTAGGGGCCGAGGTTATGATCTGAAATTGTTGAACTCGATATTGAGTCCGGAAGGCTGTAAAGTGCCTAATCGGAAGATGAGGTGCTGTTCCTCGAGCTTACGCTGAGCTTCCGTGGAACAATGCAAGAGGCCGAGGACGGTGAGGTCTGAGTGGGCGTGGAGCGGTGAATTAAAATGACAGGCGACCGGAAGCTCGGGGTCCCCCTTACGGACTGAACGGAGGTGTTCCGCAAAGCGGTCACCCAATCTGCGTTTGGTCTCAATGTAGAGGAGACCACATAGTGAGCAGTGAATACAGTATGCTAGATTGCAAGAAGTACAAGTAAATCGCTGTTTCACCTGGAAGGGGTGTTTGGGGCCCTGGAGAGTGGAAAGGGGGGGGATGTATAAGGGCAGGTGTTGCATCTCCTGCGCTTGCACGGGAAGGTGCCAGGTGAGGGGGAAGGGGTGCTGGGGGTGATAGAGGAGTGGACTAGGGTGTCTCGGAGGGAGCGGTCCCTACGGAATGCTGAAAGGGGAGGTGAGGGGAAGATACGTTTGGTGGTGGGATCACGTTGGAGGTGGCGGAAATGGCGGAGGATGATCCGTTGAATGTGGAGGCTGGTGGGGTGAAAGGTGAGGACAAGGGGAACTCTATCGTGGTTCCGGGAGGGAGGAGCCAGGGTGAGGGCAGAAGTGCGGGAGATAGAATGGACACGGTCGAGGGCCGTGTCAACCACGGTAGAGGGGAATCCTCGGTTGAGGAAAAAGGAAGACATGTTGGAAGCACTGGTATGGAAGGTGGCATCATCAGAGCAGATGAAGCGGAGACGGAGAAACTGGGAGAAGGGAATAGAGTCCTTACAGGAGGCGGGATGGGAGGAAGTGTAGTCCAGGTAGCTGTGGGAGTCAGTGGGCTTGTAGTGAATGTTGGTCAATAACCTATCCCCAGAGATGGAGACGGAGAAGTCGAGGAAGGGAAGGGAAGAGTCGGAGATGGACTATGTGAAGGTGAGGGAAGGGTGGAAATTGGAGGCAAAGTGAATAAAATTGTCTAGTTCAGGGCGAGAGCAGGAAACGGCACCGATACAGTCATCAATGTACCGGAAAAAGAGGTGAGGGAGGGGACCCGAGTAGGACTGGAACAAAGAGTGTTCCACATATCCCACAAAAAGGCAGGCATAGCTAGGACCCATGCAGGTACCCATAGCAACACCTTTGATTTGGAGGAAATGAGTGGAGTCAAAGGAGAAGTTGTTCAATGTGAGAACAAGTTTAGCCAGGCGGAGGAGGGTGCTGGTGGATGGGGACTGGTTGGGCCTCTGTTCAAGGAAGAAGCGGAGCGCCCTCAGGCCATCCTGGTGGGGGATGGAGGTGTAGAGAGATTGTACGACCATGGTGAAAAGGAGGCGGTTGGGGCCAGGAAACTGGAAACTGTTAAAGTGGCGGAGGGCGTCAGAGGAGTCGCGGATGTAGGTGGGAAGAGACTGGACAAGGGGAGAAAAAAAGAGTCCAGATAGGAAGAGATAAGTTCCGTGGGGCAAGAACAGGCTGAAACGATGGGTCTACCAGGGCAGTCCTGTTTGTGGATCTTGGGAAGGAGGTAGAAGCGGGCTGTGCGGGGTTGGGGAACTATGAGGTTGGCGGCCATGGGGGGGAAGATCTCCAGAGGAGATGAGGTCAGTGACAGTCTTGGAAACGGTGGCTTGATGTTCGGTAGTGGGGTCATGGTCCAGGTGGAGGTAGGAGGAGGTGTCGGAGAGTTGGCGTTCAACTTCCACTAGGTAGAGGTCGGTTCGCCAAACAACAACAGCACCACCCTTGTCAGCAGGTTTAATGACAATGTCGGGGTTGGATCTGAGAGAATGGAGTGCTGCAAGTTCAGAGGGAGGTAGGTTGGAGTGAATGAGGGGAGCAGAGAAATTGAGACGGCCGATGTCACGGCGGCAGTTAGCAATGAAAAGATCTAGAGAGAGTAAGAGGCCAGAGGGAGGGGTCCAGGTGGAACAAGAATTCTGAAACCGGGAGAAAGGGTCAGCCGTGCGGGGGGAAGACTCCTGGCCAAAGAAGTGGGCACGGAGACGAAGGCGGCGGAAAAAGAGCTCAGCATCATGCCGAGCTCGAAATTCATTGAGGTGGGGGCGTAAGGGGATGAAGCTCAGGCCTTTGCTGAGGACTGACCGTTCGGGGTTAGAGAGGGGAAGGTCAGAGGGGATAGTGAAAACGTGGCAGGGGGTGAGATTGGGAGAAGGGGGGTCAGAGGAAAGTGAAGGGGAAGGTGGTTCCGGAGGGGCTGTTGGTGTTCAAGAGTTGATGAAGCTTGCGATCCTTGACATCGGAAAGGAAGAAGAAAAGTTTTTCGTTGAAGCGTCAGATGAGTCTAAGGATGAAATAGAACTGTGGACCTGGACAGCTTTGAGATAGAGTGCGTCGGTGCTGCTGAAGAGAGAGGTCGAGAGTGTTCATGTGGCGCCGCATGGCGTTGAGCGTGGATCTCAAGATGCGGCCAGAGCAGTAGTTCAAGGAACGATGAATATCTTGGAGATATTTGTAATTTAGTGTTGGATTATAGGCAGAGAAGCCAACGGATAACTGGATCGAGAAAATTAACTGCTGCAATGGTAAGGTGGTGGGTACAATTCTGAGACAGAGGGTTATTGAGCCATTTAGAGGGAATTTAACTCGGCATGTAACCTAAAGTATAACGTAGGCATGCTTACATATACAATTAATGGTGGGGAGAGAACACTGCCATTCCTAACACATGGAAATAAATTAGGAGTTCGTGTTCTGACTGACCAGTCTAGGTCCAGTCCCAACTATTCACGGAACATAATCAATAGCCTATTGGTTAGCAAGTAAAAAGCTTTTTCAGAACAGGTAGATCGTATCCCTGCTACAAAGCATGACCCCGCACCAGAGGCCAGAATTCGTGGACAGGGCAGAGTTATTATGTAGTGTTGAGATGAAAAAATATCTGCTTTGTATTAGAAAACAAACAAAAAAAATCATTGCTTCTCGTGGAGCATGTGTTTCAGCCTGGATTGCGACAGAGGTCAGAATATTAGCCTGCTAACCATGGGGAAGAATTGCGCTGTTAGCTATGTGCAGCAATATTGTGTAAACATTCAAAAACACACAACCAGAGCAATTCCAACCATCTCCCCCACCACTATGTGCAACACAGAACAACTACTTTCTCAATGAATTCCACGCCACTATACCATAATAGAATCTCATCTTTGCTGTGTCTGTGGAGAATGTCATGGTTCTTACACAAAAGCAAAATACTGTGGATGCTGGAAATCTGACATAAAAACAGAAAATGCTGGAAATACTCAGCAGGTCAGGCAGCATCTGTGGAGCGAGAAACAAAGTTAACGTTTCAGGCCGATAACCTTTCATCAAGGTCATCAACCTGAAACATTAACTTTTTTCCTCCCTCCACAGATGCTGCCTGACCATGCTGCGTATTTCCAGCATTTTCTGTTGTCATGGTTTTTTGTACGGACTGACCTTTGTACGGACTGTTGATGCTCTGACTGCCATCAGAAGCCAATCTATGATCAATCAAAAATATTACGCAAAACATCAAGTTTTTTTTTAACGTTTTAAGAAAGGTTTCTACAACCTTATTAAAGAATTGAACAGATTTGATGCCACACTACATACCTTAAAATTAAGCTCATCTTTACTCTCTCCCACAAAGTCATACAGTGCCTTGGCTTTTCCTCTTGTATTCCCTGAGGGCTGTTGCTTTACTGCGCTTGCTTCTCCTGAAAAAATATTGCAGGTACAGCTTGCTCAGAGGTGTTCTCCACAACTCCATGTCAATGTGAATATTAACAACATCGACAGTATACAACTATTTCAGGTAAATTGTAGATACCCACTCCTCAATATGCGACCAGAATGCGGGCCTGCCACTGTATACAGAATACAACAGGGGATTATGGGCAAGATATATCATTCATTCTTAGTCACTAGGTGGAAAATGTAACCCAAGGTTGTCAAAATTAAAGCTAAAATCTAGCCTGGGACTGGACCTGGATAGATCTAGATCATCTATGAAAATACAGAAATACTAATAGTTAAAAAAAACATGCTTCAAAGTGTTACCAGAAATCAATTTCAATCATGTCTATTGTCTAAAAGTGGGTTAGTCTCTAAATTTCTCATTAAAACCACCATCAACAGCAGATTGGCATAAACATGTAGAATGATTAAATCCAAATTGATTGTTTTCATTCCTAAGAAAGAATTGTATAAGATGTTAATAATAACCTCTTTACAAAGTCCAATAGGTTGAAAATCAAAAGGGCAGATTCGACATACCGCCTGCAAGAAATGTGATTTACAGTTTCACCTGGTTTCAATTTTAAATGTGACTAGATAACTTACAACTTTGAGAACTAGAGTCAACATTTACTGGGCAGCAATCTCACTTCCTATAATTTGTGCATAATTTCTAAGTGGTGTGTTCTCTTCCCTTTCCTGCACATTACCTGCTCATTTTCCCCACCGTCCATATTTTTCCCCTTTCTTGTCTTAGAGTCATAGGGGGAGAAATTCAGTATCGCCCCGTTTGGGGCGCAATTATCGGCTGGGCGCAAAGATTAGCGCCTGCCGCTAATTATCGCCTCCGACTGCAAACTTGACTTTTATCGCCCCTGGAGGTGATTGGAGCGCTAAATCAGGCGCTACACATCTGTCTTAAGGCGCAAAGGCCGAGGAGCGAGGTGCTAACTCAGAGCGCTGGCGAAGCTCATGTGATGTCAGTCAGCAATGGAACACAGACACAATGGCGCCAGCCAGTTCTCAAAAGGGAGGGTTGATCTTGCTTTCCATCCACATCCTGCTCATTGCAGCCTTGAAGCTCGGCCTGGAGAGACCTGTACATCAAATCTGCTGGAAAGAACAATGGAGAGGCCCAGGGAAAGAGCTCAGAGTGCAGCCCCCACAGTCTCTTCTAAATCAATACAAGGAAGGGCAAATCAAAATGAACCTGCAAAGTGCTGCTCAGTACCCAAAACTCCTTCACACAGTGTTGAATCTCTCCAGAAGTCTCTCTCTCTCTCTCTCTCTCAGAATGCGTGGTTCAAAAATGTCACCAACAAAAAAAGGCAGGAAGCGGTCACCTTTAAATAGCGCTCCCCCAGTCCCTTCCTGACTGCAAAACGCTCCCCTCAACCTGTCGTTGCTAGCGGCAGGCGGTAAGGCAGGGGGCGCCACTCAATATCTGCTCCGGGGCGTTGCGCACGCGACTGACGTCACGATCTGCCGGCGCAGGAGATCGTGGCGGTAGTGTTTAGTGCCACCGCAAAATGTCTAGTTAATTTTGCGAGCGGCGCAAACATTGCCGCGCCTGGGCGCTAGTTGCTTTGCGCCCCATTAGCGCCCTCTTAAGGCGCTAACGGGAGGCGCAACCAACTGAATTTTTCCCCCATAGAGTTATACAGCACAGAAAGAGGCCCTTCGGCCCATCGTGTCCGTGCCGGCCATCAAACCCTGTCTATTCTAATCCCATTTTCCAGCACTTGGTCCGTAGCCTTGTATGCTATGGCGTTTCAAGTGCTCATCTAAATGCTTCTTGAATGTTGTGAGGGTTCCTGCCTCTACCACCCTTTCAGGCAGTGAGTTCCAGATTCCAACCACCCTCTGGGTGAAAAACTTTTTCCTCAAATCCCCTCTAAACCTCCTGCCCTTACCTTGAAACTATGCCCCCTGGTTATTGACCCCTCTACTAAGGGGAAAAGTTCCTTTCTATCTACCCTATCTATGCCCCTCATAATTTTGTACACCTCAATCAGGTCACCCCTCAGCCTTCTCTGCTCTAAGGAAAACAACCCCAGCCTGTCCAGTCTCTCTTCATAGCTGAAGCGCTCCAGCCCAGGTAACATCCTGGTGAATCTCCTCTGCACCCTCTCCAATGCAATCACATCCCTCCTATAGTGTGGCGACCAGAACTGCACACAGTATTCCAGCTGTGGCCTAACTAGTGTTTTGTACAGCTCCATCATAACCTCCCTGCTCTTATATTCTATGCCTCGGCTAATGAAGGCAAGTTTCCCATATGCCTTTTTAACCACCTTATCTACCTGTCCTGCTGCCTTCAGGGATCTATGTACATGCACACCAAGGTCCCTCTGATACTCTGCCCTTCCTAGGATCCTACCATTCATTGTGTATTCCCTTGCCTTGTTAGTCCTCCCAAAATGCATCACCTCACACTTTTCAGGGTTAAATTCCATTTGCCACTGTTCTGCCCATCTAACCATCCCGTCTATATCGTCCTGTAGCCTGCAGCTTCCCTCCTCACTATTTACCACTCCACCAATTTTCGTGTCATCTGCGAACTTACTGATCATACCTCCTACATTCATATCTAAATCATTAATGTACACTACAAACAGCAAAGGACCCAGCACCGATCCCTGCGGTACACCACTGGACACAGGCTTCCAGTCACAAAAACAACCTTCAACCATCGCCCTCTGCCTCCTGCCACTAAGCCAATTTTGGATCCAATGTGCCAAATTGCCCTGGATCCCATGGGCTCTTGACCAGTCTCCCATGTGGGACTTTGTCAAAAGCCTTACTGAAGTCCATGTAGACTACATCAACTGCACTACCCTCATCCACACACCTAGTCACCCCCTCGAAAAATTCAATCAAATTGGTCAGACATGATCTCCTCGTGACAAAGCCATGCTGACTATCCCTGATTAATCCCTGCCTCTCCAAGTGGAGACTAATTCTGTCCCTCAGAATTTTTTCCAATAATTTCCCTACCACTGATGTTAGGCTCACTGGCCTGTAATTCCCTGGTTTATCCCTGGTGTCTTCCCGGGACACCCACGTCCTATGACTGAGAGGATGAGTTGGCAATGTGCCCCCAAGCCTCTACTCTGCCATTCTTACACCAGAAACTAGGAGGTGCAACCACCCCCCGCCCCCCCATTCTTTCTTGTTCTTTTAACTCTTTCTCTTTTTCTCATTCTCTCTATCCTTCCTGGCTCCTCTATTTCATCATCAACAGGATAGCATTTCATGAAGAAATAAAATGTCATATAAAGAGTCTTTTGTTTGATTCTCATGCATCACATAGGCTGATTTTTCTGATTTCAATAATGAATCTCCTCCAATGAACCATTTTAATTATACTATGCATGAAATGGGTTACATAGGAACAGGAGAAGGCCATTCAGCCCCTCGTGTCTGTTCTGCGATTCAATCAGATCATGGCTGGTCTGTATCTTAACTCTATTTACCTGCCTTGGTTCCATATCCCTTAATACCCTTACTTAATAAAGATCTATCAATCTCAGTTTTAAAATTTTCAATTGATCTAGCCTCAACAGGTTTTTTTTGGGGGGGGGGGAGGAAAGAGTTCCAGATTTCCTCACCAGAGGACATAGTTTCTCTCTATCTACCCTATCAAAACCTTTAATCATCTTAAACACCTCAATTAGATCACCCCTTAGTCTTCTATACTCAAGGGAATATAAACCTAGTCTATGCAAC
This sequence comes from Squalus acanthias, assembly GCA_030390025.1. Classification (NCBI taxonomy): domain Eukaryota; kingdom Metazoa; phylum Chordata; class Chondrichthyes; order Squaliformes; family Squalidae; genus Squalus; species Squalus acanthias. The sequence continues at coordinate 152,682,687 of CM059426.1, read as the reverse complement.
CTGTCCTCATAACTTAGCCCTTTTAGACCCAGCATCATTCTGGTGAATCTACGCTGCACCCACCCCCCACTCAATGTCAATATATCCTTCCTGAGATGCCCGAAGCAAAATGTAGTACTCCAGATGCGGTCTATTCAGAGCTTTATACAACTGTAGCAAAGCTTCTACCCAATTGAATTCCAACCCCCTTGACATAAAGCCTAACATTTCATTAGCCTTAATTATTTTTTGTAGCTGTCCACTAGTTTTTTGCGACTTATGTACTTGGACCCCTAAATCTCTCTGCTCCTCTACAGCTCCTAGCTTCTCGCAATTTAGAAAATACTCTGATCTGTCTTTCTTGCGTCCAAAGTTACTGGCACAGTGCTTTTTTTTTGAAAAACCTTAATGTATACAAATTCCAGGAATGTAAAATATATGAAAGGCAATTTCTCCACCTTCAGTGTTGCGCATTCCTGGCTTCACAGTTACGGTACCTGAGCAGACTTGAACAAACAGAGTTGGGAAAATCCCCTCACGCCCATTCAGTTTCCCCTTGTACCACTCAGAGTCTAACCGCTCTATGAGGAGGATCCGATCCCCGCGTTTAAATGGCAAATCATCAACAGCCTCTGCTTTGAAATCATAAAGCGCTTCACACCACTGTGAGTCCGAGTATCCGACCTGCAGAGTTCACAGAAAAACACACATTTAACTAATTAAAGAGATGATTAGGGTAGATGTCTACCATGTGTAAAAAGTATGAAAAGTGATTTTATTGAATGTGGATAGAGCAGGAAGTCCTGCCCTGCTAAACGATCTCGATATCCTGGTAACTATTGGATCAGTATTGCACATTCATCACTGATCTGAAGTGGTCAATACAAATGTACCCTCTCCCATTTTTAATATCCAACTAAGTGAATAAAACCAGGTTGTGTTTATTTCCAACACCAGATCTCTGATTGGTCACCTTGAAGGCAATACCTGATTTCTGATTGGTCCCCTTGGAGGACAAGACACACCCAGCAGTTTATCTCGAATGTGTAATGAGATCCTGTCTGCCTAAGTAATCAATTAGTTTGCAAAGTGTAATTCAAACCATTCTGACTGCCAGACTCCAGACAGAACAGAGCTCACATAGAACAGGGCTCACCCGCACGGGTTAAGACCTTCTCCCAACTCCCAAACAAGTTTCGCCCCCCCCCCTCCCACCACCACCACCAAGTTCCGAAACTTCCTCACACCCCCGAGTTTCTAACCTTTTCCCTCCCCAACAAGTTCCTGACCTTCTCCCCCTGCCCAAGTTCCTCCCTACTCCCCCAAGTCCCTGACCTCGCCCCCTGCCCAATTTCCTGATCTTCTTCCCCACGCCCCCGGGTTCCTGACTTCCTCCCCCTATCCAGGTTCCACCCCACAACCCCCCCACCCCACCTAGATGGGGCATTGTGTGTGGGTCACGGATTGTTAACAGGTTTATTGGGTATGAAGTGAATAGTGACAGTGTCATGACTTCTGGATTTCGTCCAGTCCGATGATGTCACTTGCAACACACGCACCTAAGTTTCCAAGAAATCAACCAGGTCTGGGGGGAGGAGAGGGAGAACGTGGTGCATGTGTAAATGGGGCGAGGGGTTGGAAGAACGTTATCCGTCTTATCATCTGGATCATGTTCTTCCTCTCATTTCCTGCCCCCCCATGACCTAGATCATGTGCTTCCTCCCACCCACTGTGCTCTCCACCCCTTCCCGCAAACCCCCCCGTGCCCCCGAGTTCCTGACCTCCTCTCCCCTCCCTCTCTCTCGCTCCCTCCCTCTCCCCTCCTCTCCCTCCCTCCCTGCCCCCTCCTCTCTCCCTCCCTCTCCCCTCCTCCC